>OY728132.1:946921068-948244672 GCA_963277665.1 Viscum album | reverse complement strand
TGTTTTTTATGTTTACATGAATTTTTAGGGGTTTTTAGAATTTTTATTGTTTTAGGGTTTTTAGAGATTTTGAGGGTTTTTAGGGATTTTCAAGATTTTATGATTTTTAGGGGTTTTCAAGGTTTTTAGGTTCTTTTTGAGTTTTTAGGGGGGGGGGGTTTATTTTTTTGTGGATTTTAATGTTTTTAGAGTTTTTTATGTTTTTACGGGTTTTAAGGGGTTTTATAGTTTTTAGTGGTTTTTAGGATTTTTGTGGGGTTTTAGGGTTTTTATGTTTTTTAAATATTTTTATAGATTTCAGGGGTTTTTCAAGGTTTCTAGGGTGTTTTACTTTTTCATGTATTTTAATGGGGTTTTAGATTTTTTTGGTTTTTAGGGGATTTTAGTGTTTTTAGGGATTTTGATGGTTTTAGGGGTTTTAGGATTTTTAGGGATTTTAGGATTTTTTTGGTTTTTTTGTTTTTTTGGATTTTTTTTGAGTTTTTAGTATTTTTATGTTTTCTAGAGATTTTTTTATCATTTTTAGGGGTTTTAAGAATTTTTATAGTTTTTAGTGTTTTTAGGGTTTTTATGGTTTTAGGGGGTTTTATGGTTTTTAGGGGGTTTTCAGCGTTTTTAGGGTTGTTTATGTTTTCTTGGATTTTAAGAGGGTTTTTATAATTTTTATGATTTTTGGGGTTTTTATGGATTTTGAGGGTCTTTTAGGGTTCTCGTGTAGTTTTGGGTTTTTAGGGTCTTTTTTGGTTTTTATGGGTTTTTTTGAGTTTTTATGGTTTTTTAGGTTTTCTAGATTTTTATATTGTTTTTAGGGAAAAGGCAGATGCGGGAACCAGGCTATTCCTGATTCCCTAAAATTTTATTAATAAAAAGACACAGTAGACCGGGGGAGGGGTAGGGCCAATCGGCCCATGCCAAAAAACAAACCCCAAAAGGAAGACACTGAGCGATTGGGAGAGGTCAATCGGCCAACTCATAAAAACCCGTAAGGACTCCAAAAACAAAAGAAGGAAAAAAGAAAAGGCCCAAAAGAATAACATGTCAGTCAACGTCACCTCCAAAATCATAGACAGAAGTAGTTCCTATGAGGGACGCTCGCTGCATCAAATCCATAAGCCGCATCATCTTCAAATGGGTCCCCATCAGCACCATAAAGATGCAACATGAGTACTTCCCAGGAGATCACTCATCCTAGTACTACTCTCACCCAAGCATTATTAACTGTAGAGTTCTAATAGGATCTGGTGCATTAATGATGGTGTAATCGTACCCGTTTTATATTTTTTTTTGGGTTTTAATGGTTTTAGTGTTTTTAGTGGGGTTTTAGGGTTTTTTATGGTTTTTGGTTTTTTATGGTTTTCGCGGGTTTTTCAAGATTTTAAGATTTTTACTTTTCCCTTGGTTTTTATGGGGGTTTTAGGAATTTTATTATTTTATTATTTTTTAGGGTTATTTAGGGTTTTGAGGTTTTTTAGGGTTTTTGAGGGTTTTAAAGGTTTTTAGGGGTTTTTAGAGTTTTTAGTGTCTTTTTTGGTTTTTAGGGTTTTTTTAAGTTTTTCAAGGTTTTTAATGTTTTTAAGAGTTTTTTAACGTTTTTAGGGGTTTTAAGGGTTTTTTGAGTTTTTAGTGGTTTAACGGTTTTTATAGTTTTTAGGGGTGTTTTTTCGGGGTTTTTAGGGTTTTTACAGATTTTAAGTTTTTCATAGATTTTAGGGGGTTTTATGATTTCTATGGTTTTAAGGGTTTTTATGGTATTTAGGGATTTTCAGGGTATGTAGTATTTTCCAGGGGGTTTAGGGTTTTTAGGGGTTTTATGGGTTTTTATAGTTTTTATGGGTTTTTACGGTTTTTTATAGTTTTTATAGTTTTTATGGGTTTTTACGGTTTTTTATAGTTTTTATGGTTTTTCAGGCTTTTAGAGTTATTTTTACGTTTTTAAGGGTTTTGAGGGTTTTAGAGTTGTGAGAGTTTTTTTTGGGTTTTTAGGGGTTTTTTTTTGGGTTTTTGGGGTTTTCTATTTTTCAAGGGTTTGTCGTGGTTTTTAGGGTTTTTTAAGTTTTCATGGATTTTTAGGGGGTTTTTTGAGATTTATATGGGTTTTAGGTTTTTTTCATTTTTGGGATTTTGAGGAGTTTTCATGGATTTTTAGGGGTTTAAGGGTTTTTAGGGTATTTTTGAGTTTTTAAGAGTTTTTTTGAGTTTTATGGTTTTTTAAATTTTTTTTAAAAAGTAGAGGTTTTAAGGGGTTTTAGAGTGTTTAGTAGTTTTATGGTTTTTATGGGTTTTAGGGTTTTTTTAAAGGTTTAGGGGTTTTATGCTTTTTGGATGTTTTCAGAGTTTTTAGGGGTTTTTACATTTTCATGGGTTTTTAGTGGTGTTTTAGTATTTTTATGGGTTTTAGAGTTATTAAGATGTTTATGGATTTTGTGGGTATTTAGGTTTTTACAAGGGTTTTAGGGGTTTTCAGGGTTTTTATGATCTTTTTGGGGTTTTCGGGGTTCTGTTTAGTTTTTAGGGTTTTAATGGTTTTGTAGTGTTTTTTAAAGTTTTTAGGGGTTCTGAGGATTTTAAGAGTTTTTTGTGTGTTTTAGATTTTTAGGGTTTTTTTAATGTTTTTAGGAGTTTTTATGGTTTCTAGGGGTTTTCTGGGTTTTTAGGGTTTATTATGTTTTCAGATATTTTTAAGCGGTTTTTGATTTTTTAGGGGTTTTTATGGGTTTTAAGGGTTTTATGGTTTTTTCTGGGTTTTAAGGGGTTTTAGGGTTTTTTAGGGTTTTTATTGTTTTTCTTTACAGGGTATTTTCGGATCTTTAGGGGTTTTTTCCATTTTTTAGGGTTTTTATGTTTTTTAGAGTTTTCTAACGTTTTTTGGGATTTTAAGGGTTTTGAAATTTTTAGTGGGTTTTAGGATTTTTATGGATTTTATGGGTTTTTAACATTTTTCTGGATTTTGGGGGGTTTTCTATCATTAGTGTGGTTTTTTGGGTTTTTAGGGATTTTGAGGGTTTTTAAGTTTTTCCATGGGGGTTTTAGGGCTTTTAGGGATTTTCATGGTTTTTAGGTTCTTTTGGGGGTTTTAGGGTTTTTTTGAGTTTTTAACATTTTTAGGGGTTTTAAGGGTTTTTAGAGTTTAGTGGGTTTTGAGTGTTTTTATGGGTTTTTTGGGTTTTAATAGTTTGTAGGGTTTTTATGGTTTTCAGGGGGTTTTCTCGATTTATAGGGGTTTTATGTTTTCATTGATTTTTAGGGGTTTTTAAAGATTTTTATGATTTTTATGGTTTTTAGAGTTTTTAGGGATTTTGGGGGATTTTAGGGGTTTTTTCTATGGTTTAGGGTTTTTAGAGGTTTTTAGGGCTTTTCTAGGCTTTTAGGGGTTTTTTATTTTTCTATTTTTTTAATGTTTTTTAGAATTTTTTAACACTTTTAGGGGTTTAAAATATTTTTAGAGTTTTTAGTCAATTTTTAGGGTTTTTTGGGGTTTTAGGGTTTTTACGGTTTTTAGGGGTTTTATGGTTTTCATGTATTTTTATGGTTTTTGGGATTTTTATAGTTTTTATGGTTTTAGGGGGTTTTAGTGTTTTAGGTTCCTTTTGGTTTTCTCGGTATTTTTTTTAGTTTTTACGGGTTTTAATTTTTTTTATAGTTTTATAACATTTTTAGGGGTTTTAAGGGTTTTCTGAGTTTTTAGTGGGGTTTTAAGGTTTTTATGGGGGTTTATTTTATTTATGGTTTTCATGGGTTTTCATCGTTTTTTGAGGTTTTAAGGGGTTTTAGGGTTTTTCATGTTTTCATGGATTTTTAGGGGTTTTTAAAGATTATTATGGTTTTTAGGGATTTTGAGGGTTTTTAGGTTTTTTCTACGGTTTTTTGGATTTTTTGGATCTTTTCAGGGTTTTAGGATTTTTTTTAAGTTTTTAGGGTTTTTAAGGTTTTTTTACGTGTTAACGCTTTTAGTAGTTTAAAGGGTTTTTAGAGTTTTTAGTGGTTTTTATGGTCTTTTATGGGTTTTTAAGATTTCATGGATTTTTAGGGGGTTTTTTATATTTTTCTCATTTTTAGTGTTTTTAAAGATTTTGAGGGGATTTAGGGTTTTTTAGGGGTCTTAGGGGTTTTAGGGTATTTTGGGTTTTTAATGTTTTTTTAGTTTTTTAGGGATTTAAAGGTTTTTGGAGTTTTTAACATTTTTAGTGGTTTTAAGGATTTTCAGAGCTTTTAGGGTTTTATGGTTTTTAATAGTTTTTTTGGGGGGGTTAGGGTTTTTAGGTTTTTTTAGGAATTTTATGGTTTTTAGGGTTTTTATGGTTTTTAGGGTTTTTAGAGTTTTTAGGGATTTCGACACTTTTTACTTTTTTTAGGATTTCTATCATTTTTATGGTTTTTAAAGATATTGAGGAGTTTTAGGGTTTTTTTGGGTCTTTCAGGGTTTTTAATGTTTTTTTGAGTTTTTTAGGGGTTTTAAGGGATTTTAGAGTTTTTAGGGGTTTGTGGACTTTTGGGCTTCTTTTATGGTTTTCAGGGGTTTTTTAGGGTTTCTAGGGTTTTTTAAATTTTCATGGATTTTTAGGAGTTTTTAATGTATTTTATGGTTTTTAGGGTTTTTTAGAATTTTTAGGGATTGTGAGGGTCTTTTGGGTTTTTAGGGATTTTGGGGGGGTTTTAATGGGTTTCAGGGTCTTTTTGGGTATTTGGTTTTTTTTAGTTTTTAGGGATTTAAGGTTTTTAAGGATTTTGAGTGTTTTTATGGTTTCTCAAGGGTTTTTAGGTTTTTTCAGGGGTTTTAGGTGCTTTTTGGTTTTTTAGGTTTTTTTTAGTAGTTAGGGTTTTAAGGTTTTTTAGAGTTTCTTAACAATTTTAATGGTTGTAAAGTTTTTTATGGTTTTTAGTGGTTATTTAGGGGTTTTTATAGGTTTTTCAGGTTTTTAAGGTTTGGGGGGGGGTTATGGATTTTATTAGTTTTTCATAGTTTTTAGGGTTTTTTATGTTTTCGTGAATTTTTAGTGATTTTTTAGGATTTTTATATTTTTAAGGGTTTTTGAGTTTTTTTAGGGGTTTTAGGCATTTTTGGGTTTTTAGGGTTTTTCGGGAGTTTTAGATTTTAAAGGGGTTTTATGGTCTTTTTTGTATTTTTGGGTTTTTTTTAGTTTTTTAGGTTTTTTTAGGTTTTTTACAGTTTTTAATGTTTTAATGGGTTATATGGGGTTTTAGAGTTCATAGTGAGTTTTTAGGGGTTTTAAGGGTTTTTATAGTTTTTAGGGGTTTTTATGGTTTTCATGGGTTCTTCAGGGTTTATAGGGTTTCTTACATTTTCATGGATTTTTAGGGGTTTTTTAGGGTTTCTATGGTTTTTATGATTTTTTGGGATTTTGATGGTTTTTTGGGAAATTTAGGGGTTTTATGGTTTTCAAGATTTTTAGGGTCTTTTTGGTTTTTAGGTGTTTTTTGAGTTTTAGGGGTTTCTGTGGTTTTCTAGAGTTTTTAACGTTTTTAGGGATTTCAAGGGTTTTTAGAATCTTTAGTGTGTTTTTATGGGTTTTTAGAGTTTTTAAGGTTTTTAGGGGTTTTATGGTTCTATGGGGTTTTAGGGATTTTTACATTTTCTTGGATTTTAGGGGTTTTTTAGGATTTTTATGGTTTTTAGGGTTTTAGAGATTTTGAGATTTTAGGGGGTATTCTGGGGTTTTAGGGTTTTCTTGGGTTTTTGGGTGTTTTAGGGTTTTTTGAGTGTTTATGGGTTTTAAGGGTTGTTTAGAGTTTTTAACCATTTTAGGGGTTTAAAGGGTTTTTAGAGTTTTTATGGGTTTTTTATGGTTTTTAAGTTTTTTAGGGGTTTATGGTTTTTAGAAGGTTTTTAGGGTTTTTAGGGTTTTTTAAATTTTCATGGTTTTTAGGGGTATTTATGCTTTTTATGTTTTTATGTTTTTTATCGTTTAGGGGGTTTCAAGGTTTTTTGGGGTTTTAAGGGTTTTCCAAGCTATGACTACCTTTTTGGGTTTTCTTTGTGGTTTGTTTGAGTTTTTTATAGTTTTTAAAGTTTTTTGGAGTTTTTTTTATTGTTTTTAGTGGTTTAAAGGGCTTTTATAATTTTTTTAGAGTTTTTATGGGTTTGTTGAGTTCTTAAGATTTTCAGGGATTTATGGTTTTTAGGGTTTTTCATGCTTTCATGGATTTTAGGTATTTTTTAGGATTTTTATGGTTTTTAGAGTTTTTAGGGATACTGAGGGGGTTTTAGGGTTTTGAGGGTTTGTAGGGGTTTTAAGGGTCTTTTTAGGATTTTTTTGAGAATTTTCGAGTTTTTTAGGTTTTTTAGGTTTTTTTAAATTTTTTAGCATT
This sequence comes from Viscum album, assembly GCA_963277665.1. Taxonomy (NCBI): domain Eukaryota; kingdom Viridiplantae; phylum Streptophyta; class Magnoliopsida; order Santalales; family Viscaceae; genus Viscum; species Viscum album. The sequence goes on along the minus strand of OY728132.1, from coordinate 948,238,345 downwards.
TTACAGGTTTTAAAGTTTTTTATATTTTTTAGTGATTTTTTAGTGATTTTTAGGGATTTTATGGGGTTCTAGGGTTTTTATTGTCTTTAGGGGTTTTATGGTTTTCAATGATTTTCAAGGTTTTTAGGGTTCTTTACATTTTCATGGATTTTTAGGTGTTTTTTAGGATTTTCAATGTTTTTTGGGGTTTTTAAGGATTTTTAGGAATTTCAGGGGTTTTCAATGGTGTTTAGGGCTTTCAGTTTTTTTAAGGAATTCTTGGTGGTGTTAGGGGTTTTTTTTTGAGTTTTTAACGTTTTTAGGGATTCTAAGGGATTTTATAGTTTTTAATGGTTTAGGGGTTTTAGGATTTTTATGGGTTTTAGGGTTTTTTATAGTTTTTAGGGATTTTTATGGGTTTTAGGTTTTTTTTGGGTTTTTAGTAATTTTTAAGGTTTTTAGGGATTTTTATGGTTTTCTTTGGGTTTTAGGGTTTTATGGGATTTTATGTTTTCCTGGATTTTTAGAGGTTTTATAGAAACATTATGGGTTTTTGCATTATTTAGGGTTTTTTGCAATTTTGAGAGTTTTATGGGTTTTCAGAGAATTTTATGGTTTTTAGGATTTTTTGGGGGGTTTTGGGGTCTTTTGAGTTTTTATGGTTTTTTTGAGTTTTTAGGGTAGAGGTGGTTTAGGACTAGGAAATCCTAGCCCCCCAAATTATTAGAAAAAATCAAGTACAAAGAAGACTGGGGAGGGGCAGGGTAAATCAACCCATACCCAAAAAATAAGCCCCAAAAGAAAAACAAATAAATAGAAAGAAAAAAGACACAAAAAGACCAGACAAAGCAGCAGATTCAGCACCTCTCATCCAACTCCTGCATTTCGCAGTTTCAATCCTCCTACAAAGCAGTAATCACAACCCTTGTCACACTTCCCAGCATTCAACACCTTCACCTCGTAGTCACCCACTTCATCACCACACATACAAACAAAAGAAACCATCCCCATTCTTAGAACCAAAAGCTTCATCACACCCCAGTCCATCATCAAACAGAATCTGGCACCATCGTTCCCAAAAACCAGAAATTCCTTTCACACATTGTGGAAAGGCAGTATCACACAACCAATCTCTCGCAGCGCCACATGCCACAAACAACACCTCACACCCCTTAGAGCTAACATCCTCTTCATCAGCTCGGTGATCACACATCAACATCAGATAAAGCCTAACATCTTCCATCAAACCCAAGAACCAGATCCCACAGAAAACCATGACTAAACCAGCCAAATTCAAAACACAGAAAATATGAAGCTGCAACGCAAAATGATAGAAAAAACATTCATCTCCAAAAGACAAAGACTAGTCCGCCAGCCACCTTGGCCACCATCGGAAAGCCAGATCTGCAGCCCCACACACCCAATCAACACCTTCGCGAGAAGGAAACGAACTTGTGACGTCGTCCGCACCTGGAGCCATCCCGATCCATCGTCTAGACCACCCTGCGAGCCAAATCCAGAGATCCACATCACCACCAGATCTCCACACCTCGTCAGATCCCCTCGCAAACCACTCAAAGATAAACAGGAGAAACCTGTAATTGTCTTCATCTGCACAGACCAGACCCGCTGAATCCAAGAGCACCCAGATCCTGATTTTCGCCAAAGACCGATGCCGAAGACCATCTCGATCCGAAGGGGACCGCATCACCGCTGAAGATAGACGCATCAGGGAGAAGTCGAAAGTCGCCACCGCCAAGGACCGACACCACCAAGATCCAACAGAGCAAGTTGAAACCACCATGGGGAAAAGCACCCCCAGATCCAGAAGCGCCGAAGCTTCATGCCCAGAGGAGCACTGCGACGGGAGAGAGCCACTAGGAGAGCAAGCCACCATCGTTCTTTGAGTTTTTAGGGGTTTTAAGTTTTTTTAAATTTTTTAACGTTTTTACACATTTTTATGGGTTTTAAGGTTTTCTTTGATTTATTTAGTGGTTTTTTAGAATTTTTATAGGTTTCTTGTTTTTTATAATGTTTTTTGGGGTTTTTATGGTTTTATGGGGTTTTTAGGGGTTCTTGCGTTTTCATGGATTTTTAAGGGGTATTTTAGGATTTTTATTGTTTTTATTGTTTTTAGGGATTTTAGGGATTATGATGGTTTTTGGGGTTTTCAATGTTTTTTAGTTTCTTTTTTGGGTTTTAGGTTTTTTTATTTTTTAGGGTTTTAATGTTTTTATGAGTTTTTAACATTTTTAGGGGTTTAAAGGGTCTTTATATTTTTAGTGGTTATTTAGTGTTTTATAGGTTTTTGGGGGTTTTTAAAGGTTTTTATGGGGTTTTATGGTTTTCAAGGGTTTTTTAGGGTTTTTAGGTTTTTTTACGTTTTCATGGATTTTAATGGTTTTTTAAGATTTTTTTCAGATTTTAGGTTTCTTAGGATTTTTGAGAGTTTTGGGGGTTTTAAGTGTTTTTTTGGGTCTTTTGGGTATTTTTGGGTTATTTTATTTTTTAGGGTTTTTAAGGTTTTATATATTTTTAACGTTTTAGGGCAACGAAGGTACAGGGCCAGGCTATTCCTGCCCCCCCCCAAAATCCCTGAACCCCCTAGACACCAAAACCCAAAAGACCCAAAAGAAAAAGAGAAAGAAACAGGAGTTACAAATAAACTTCACCATCAATATAAGGATCCCCATCAGCACCATAACTATGGGAAACATCCGACTCTTCCGACTCCCATTCAAGAGATTCATATTGCTTAAGGATGGATGTGTAATACTCTCTGAGATGTCGTTGTTCCACCATCAGCTGCACCTTTCCAGACCAACCTTCCCTTCCATGAGCATCTCCCTCAGCTTTGTTGGCCTTAGAGGTGGCTCTGGTAGCAATAGGCCTGGGAAGGGAAGAATAGTTCCTCCTTGTTCTCCGCTTCACTGGGGGTGCTCCAATCCCGGCCTTCTTGCTTTGCAGCACATCATCAGCACTCGATTCCCTAGGCATGAGATTCCCATCCTTCATGTGATCAACAGCGGCAGGCTCAACCCCACCTCTATGACTACCATTTCTAGGAATAAGGTCATTCTCAGACAGCAGCTTCCTCTTCCGAGGACATGAGTCCAAACTAGAAGAACCAGGGGGACTCATCGAAGCCTTCTCCCTCCTAATCCTAGCCAAATTAGTATTCATGATGTTATAACGATCCCTAAAGAAGTACCCTAACTTTTTAAATTCATCATCCTCATCCCAAATGAAGATCACATCCTACTGCAGGTCTGGCTTCTACAGGATTTCTTTTTGATGCTGCTCAAAAGGGATTTCCAAACAATCCAGCATTATCTTTTCAAACAACTCCACACAGGGAGTTAGAGTATCAAACACAACAAGAGAAAGGCTCAGATCAGGTTGCTCAACAGTCCTCCTAACTAGGTTATCAGACTCATGCGGCCCAGACTGAGGGGCATCAAACAGACCATCCCCAAATTCAGCAGCAGCATCTAGAACCTGCTCCGACACCTGCTCAGTTGGTAAGGGATTATGCTATACTCCCACTTGCCTCATCCCTTCACAAAAGGGGGTTCTGGATCATCCTTAGTCACTACAACCTACAATTCTTGGCTCAAAATACTCCCCTCCTTATTGCCCACAAATTCCATAGGATTCAAAACTGTGAACTGATTAGAGGTTAAAATGAACTCCTGTCCCGAGATCTATCCTCGCACAACAATGGATGAAGGATTTGGAAGTTTATCCGTCTCTACCCCTTCACCAATGAGGCTCAGGTGATCGCTGTCATCCCTAAAATAATCAACAAGAAAAATACAGGCCACTACCCCATCTTCATCAGGAGCCTCACCCCCACCCCACTTGAGGGAGGGACGTCACCCAGAACTACCAGGTCACCCTTCAGTCTGTTGAAGATTTCCTTTACCATAAATTCATATTGATTCCCCTCATCACCCTACTGGGAGGAGGGTCCCCCTTCTTCCACCCTAGCATCCCTCCCTACGTCTAGCAGGGTATCCCATAGAGTTCCTTTCCTAACCTCAAGCTCAGTTGTCAACCCCAACCTCAAAGAGATGACTCGCTGTTCACACCCAGCCACAAGATGCTCACCACCCCAACGTCTTCGATCCCTTTTCACATGTCCTAGTGTAAAGAATGATTCATAGTATCTCACCCATGATTCAAACACCACTGGTTACTTCCACCGAATCTCCTCACTAATTTCAACCCTAACAAATTAAACCGGCCCTTTTGAAACATCAATTTCGACACAGAACCTCAGAGCAACCAGGTGGCAGAGGGCCCTAGTTCTTCTATCCATGCACAAAAACCTTCCAACAAAATTTCCCAACATTGAAATAATAGACAGGTTTTGAAAGGGGAGGGGGAGCTCAAGAAATCTCACCCAAATTTCCATCAATGGGGAATCATGATGCAGATGGAAGTCAAAGCTCCATCGGAAAGAGGAAAAATCATGCAGTATCACATCTACGAGGAGCTGCAGACCAGGCTCGAATAAGATCCTCCTAGGAAGAGAACCAAATCAAAATGTGAGGGTTTTTTAGGATTTTGAGGGTTTTAGGGTTTTTAAGGGTTTTAGTAATTTTGAGGGTTTTAGTATTTTTTGAAATTTTTAGGGGTTGTAAGTGTTTGTAAAAAATTTAGTGGTTTTAAGGGTTTTTATGGTTTTAAAGGTTTTTAATTGTTTTTATTTTTGGGAGTTTTTCAGACTTTTTATGGTTTTTTACATTTTCCTGGACTTTTTGGGTTTTTTAGGTTTTTTATGGTTTTTATGGTTTTTAGGGTTTTTTTGGATTCTGAGGGTTTTTTGAGTTTTTAGTGTTTTCAGCGTTTTTATGGGGTTTTATGGTTTTTTTAGGTTTTTAAGGGTTTTTATGAATTTCAGGGGTTTTTTAGGGTTTCTAGGGTTTTTTGCAATATCATTGATTTTTAGGATTTTTTAGGATTTTTTTTGGGTTTTAGGGTCTTTAGGGTTTTTAGGGATTTTGAGGGATTTTAGGGTTTTTTTGAGTTTTTAGGGGTTTTAAGGGTTTTTAGAGTTTTAGTGAATTTTTGGGTTTTATGGGTTTTTAGGTTTTTTAAGGTTTTAAGGTTTTTTAAGGTTTTTAGTGTTTTTTGTTAATTTTAGGGTGTTTTCACAGATTTTAGGGTTTTTTTAAGTTTTAATGGATTTTAGGTGGTTTTTAGTATTTTTATGGATTTTAGGTTTTTTTAGGGTTTTAGGGACTTGGTGGGTTTTTAGGGGTTTTTAGTGGTTTTATGATCATTTGGTGGTTTTGGGGGGTTTTTTTGAGTAATTTAGGGTTTTTAAGATTTTTAGAGTTTTTTAAAGTTTTTAGGTTTTTAAGGCTTTTTAGTTTTTTTAGTGGGTTTTTAGGGTTTTTATGGGTTTTTAAATATTTTAGGGGGTTTTATGGTTTTCTGGGGGTTTTAAGGGTTTCTAGTGTTTTTTAAGTTTTCAAGGTTTTTTAGAGGTTTTTTATTGTTTTTATGGTTTTTTAGGGTTTAGGGATTTTGAGGGGTTTATGGATTTTCAGAAGGTTTTAGGATTTTTCGTGGTTTTCATGGTCTTTTTGGGTTTTTAGGGTTTTTTTAGTTTTTTAGGGTTTTAAAGGTTTTTTTTAGAGTTTTTTTAACATTTTTTGGGCTTTAAAGGGTTTTTAGTTTTTTAGTGTTTTTATTCATTTTTAGGTGTTTTAAGTTTTTAGGGGTTTTAAGTTTTCAGGGGGTTTTATTATTTTCAGGGTTTTTTAAATTTTTTACATTTTTATTGACTTTTCGGGGTTTTCAGTATTTTTTTGGGTTTTAATTGTTTTTATGGTTTTTAGGGATTTTGGGAGTTTTTAGGGGTTTTCAAGAATTTTTAGGGTTTTAGAGTTTTTTAGGGGTTTAGGGTATTTTGGGGGTTTAGGGTTTTGTTGAGTTTTTTTCAAGCATTTTAAGGGTTTTTAGAGCATTAGTGGGTTCTTAGGGTTTTTATGGGTATTATGGATTTTTAAGGTTTTTATGGTTTTAAGGACTTTTTCACATTTTTAGGGTTTTTAGGGATATTTTGGGCTTTATGGTTTTGCCGGGGTTTTTAGGGATTTTAGGGGGTTTCAAGGTTTTTATAGTCTTTTTGGGTTTTTAATGTTTTTAGGGTTTTAATGTATTTTTATAGTTATTAATGTTTTTATGGGTTTTAATAGTTTATATAATTTTTAGTGGATTTTTGGGGTTTTTACAAGGATTTTGGTGATTTTTTAAGGTTTTTAAGATATTTATGGTTTTGAGAGTTTTTAGGGTTATTTATGTTTTTAGGGATTTTAAGGGTTTTTAATTATTTTATGGTTTTTATGGTGTTATTAGGGATTTTTGGGATTTTTATGGTTTTAGGATTTTTCTAGTGTTTTTAGGTTTTTAGGGGTTTTCAGGGTTTTAGGGTCTTTTTGGGTTTTTGGGGTTTTATGAGTTTTTTAGGGTTTTCAGATTTTTATAATGTTTTTAGGGGTTTAAAGGTTCTTAGAGTTTTAAAATGTTTTTAATGGGTTTAAGGGTTTTTTGAGTTTTTAAAAGTTTTTAGGGTCTTTGTGAGTTTTTGGGGCTTTTAAGGTTTTTATGGTTTTAAGGGGGTTTTTTGGCTTTTTTGGCTTTTTTACATTTTCATGTATTTTTAGGGATTTTTAGATTTTTATGTTTTCTTTGGTTTTTATGGATTTTGGGGGTTTTTAGAATTTATTTAGGGTTGTTATGGGTTCTCAAGTTTTTAGGGACATTTTGGGTTTTTAGGGTTTTTTGAGTTTTTTAGAGTTTTGAAGTTTTATATAGTTTTTTAACGTTTTTAGGGGTTTTAAATTTTTTTAGATTTTTTTGTGATTTTTATGGGATTTTACGGTTTTTTAAGGTTTTAGGAGTTTTATGGATTTCATGTGTTTTTCATGGTTTTTTGTATTTCTTATGTTTTCATGGATTTTTAGGGGTTTTTTAGGATTTTTATGGTTTTTTGGGGTTGTAGGGTTTCTTGGGATTTTGAGGGGTTTTGGGATTTTCATGGGTTCTTAGAGGTTTTTGGGACTTTTTTGGTTTTTAGGATATTTTTTATTTTGATGGTTTTTAAGGTTTTTTAGATATTTTCACGTTTTTATGTGTTTTAAGGTTTTTTATAGTTTTAGTGTTTTAAGGTTTTTAGGGGGGTTTTCAAAGGTTTTTACATTTTCATGTATTTTTTGGGGGTTTTAGGATTTTTTTAAATTTTTGGATTTTTAGGGGATTTAGGGATTTTGAGGGGTTTTAGGGTTTTTTGGGGTGTTTAGGGTTTTAGGGTTTTTAGAGTTTTTAGGTTCGTTTTGGGTTCTTATGGGTTTTTATAGTTTTTTAAATTTTTAGGGGTTTTAAGAGTTTTTAGTATTTTTAGTGGGTTTTTATGGGTTTTAGGTTTTTTATGGTTTTTAGGGGGTTTATGGTTTTCAAGGGTTTTTAAGGTTTTTAGGGTTGCTTAAGTTTTCATGGATTCTAAGGTGTTTTTTAGTATTTTTATGGGTTTTTGTGTTTTTTAGTATTTTTCGTGATTTTGAGGGTTTTTAGGGTTTTTAGGAGTTTTATGGGGATTTAGGTTTTTTTAGGGTTTTTTGGGACATTTTGGGTTTAGGGTTTTTTTGATCTTTTTAGGTTTTTAAAATTTTTTAGAGTTTTTTAATATTTTTAGGGGTTTTAATGGTTTTTAGATTTTATAGTGGTTTTACAGTTTTTGGGGTTTTTCGGGGTTTTTTAAGGCTTTTAGGGTTTTTTGGATTTTTAAATTTTCATTAATGCTGAGGTTCTTTTAGGGTTTTTATGGCTTTTAAGGATTTTGAGGGTTTTTAGGGGTTTTCAAGGGTTTTTGGGATTTGTAGGGTTTTTCGGGGTTTTAAGAGTCTTTTTGGGTTATTTGGTTTTTTTTCGAGTTTTCATGGTCTTTTAGATTTTTTTAATGTATTAAGGGGTTTAAGGGGTTTTCTTGTTTTTAGTGGGTTTCGTGGGGTTTAGGGTTTTTAAAGGTTTTTAGGGGTTTTTATGGTTTTTAGAAGTTTTTGGGATTTTTAGGGGTTTTTCACATTTTCATGGATTTTTAGGGGGTTTTAGGAATTTTATTGTTTCTTAGGATTTTAGTGTTTTTAGGGATTTTGAGGGTTTTGGTGTTTTTCAAGGGTTTTTATGTTTTTTAAGTTTTTCAGGGTTTTTAGGGTCTTTTTCGATTTTTTGGGATTTTTTTTGAGTTTTTAGGGGTTTTTTAGGTTTTTATAGTTTTTTAACTTTATTAGTTGTTTTACAAGTTTTTTGAGTTTTTGATGGTTTTTTGTTGTTTTGTGGGTTTTTAGGGTTTTGGAAGGTTTTTAGGGGTTTTCGGGGTTTTTAGAGTTTTTTATGTTATCATGGATTTTAGGGCAAGGAAGGCTCGGGGCCAGGCAAAAGTGGCCTCCACAAATTTAAACAAAAATAAAGGTACAAACAGAGTGCTACAAGGGGGGTTTACATAACTGGGTGTGCACCACACCCTTTAAATCAGACACAACAAAGGAGGAGCAGGGAGGTGTGGCAACAAAGGACCACAAAGAACAATGTTCCACAATAGCCTGCTTGGAGAGAGCATCTGCAACTGCATTGGCCTCCCAGTAGACATGTGTCACAGTGAGATGCAGCCTTTGGCACATGTAAAGGCAGTCCATCCACGGGGTAAGGAGCCTCCAGGGGACGCACCTAAATCTGCTTTTAAGAGCACTCACAGCAAGCATGGAGTTAGACTCAAGCCACAGAAAAAACCACCCGAACCTAACAGTATACTCAATCGCCTTTATAATGGCCCATAACTTAGCTTCAAGAGCACACCCATTATCATGGATTTTAGAGGTTTTTGAGGATCTGTATGCTTTTCTTATGTTCTTTCTAGGGTTTTTATGGATTTAGAGAGTTTTTATGATTTTTCAGGGATTTTAGGCTTTTTCATAGTTATAGGGTCTTTTTTGGAATTTAGGTTTTTTTTAGCTTTTTTGTTTTTTAAGGTTTTTAGAGATTTTAACGTTTTTAGGTGTTTTAAGGGTTTTTAGATTTTTGAGTGGGTTTTAGGGTTTTATGGATATTTATGGGTTTTAAAGGTTTTTAGAGGTTTTTATTTTTTTCAGGGGGTTTTCAGGGTTTTTAGGGGTTTTTTCGAGTTCATTGATTTTTAGGGGTCTTTTAGGTTTTTTATGGTTTTTATTGTTTTTAGTGTTTTTAGGTATTTTGAGGGTTTTAAGTGTTTTTAGGGTTTTGGGGGGGGGGGGGGGTTCAGGGTTTTTCGATTCATTTTGGGGTTTTTGGGTTTTTTTGAGTTTTTAGGGTTTTTAAGGTTGTTCAATGTTTTTAAACATTTTTATGGGTTTTAAGGGGTTTTAGTGTTTTTAGGTTTTTATGGGGTTTTAGAGATTTTTAAGGTTTTTAGGGGTTATTTTTTTGTTTTTAGGGGTTATTCAGGAATTTTAGGCTTTTTTACATTTTCTTTAATTTGTAAGGTTTTTTGGGTTTTTTATGGTTCTGGATGTTGATGGGTTTTAGGGTTTTTTCAAGGGGTTTTATCATTTTTCTAGGGTTTTTAGGGTCTTTAGGGTTTTTAGGGGGTTTATGGGATTTTAGTGTTTTTAACGTTTTTAGGGGTTTAAAGGGTTTCTATTTTTAGTGGGTTTTTAGGGTTTTTACCGGTTTTATATTTTTTAATGTTTTTAGGGGTTTTATGTTTTTCAGGTGGTTTTCAGGGTTTTTATGTTTTTGAAGGACTTTTAGGGGTTTTTAAGATTTTTATGGTTTCTAGGTTTTTTAGGGTTTTTAGGGATTTTGATCATTTTAAATATTTTGATGTTTTTCTATGTGTTTTAGGGTTGTTCCGGGTTTTTAGGGTCTTTTTTGGTCTTTAGGGAAATTTTTTAGTTTTTTATGGTTTTTAAGGTTTTTTAGAGTTTTTAACGTATTTAGGTGTTTTAAGGGGTTTTCAGGTTTTTAGTGGTTTTTAAGGGATTTATGGGGTTTTATGGTTTTCTAAGGTTTTTAGTGGTTTTATGGTTTTCAATTGGTTTCAAGGTTTTTTGTGTTTTATACATTGTCATGGATTTTTAGGGGTTTGTTAGGATATGTATGTTTTTTAGTGTTTTTTTTGTTTTTAGCGTTTTTATGGATTTAGAGGGTTTTTATGGTTTTTTGAGGTTTTTTGGGGTTTTCAGGGTTTTTAGGGTCTTTTTGGGTTTGTTTTGAGTTTTTTGGGGTTCTAAGGGTTTTAAGGGTCTTTAAATTTTGTTCAAAGTTTTAAATTATTTTAGAGTTTTTAGTATTTTTTAGGGTTTTATGGGTTGTTATGGGGTTTTATGGTCTTTAGGAATTTTTTGGGATTTAGGGTTTTTTATGTTTTCATGGATTTTTAGGGATTTTTATTATTTTTATGGTTTTTAGAGTTTTTTGAGATTTTAATGTTTTTTGGGGTTGTTAGGGGTATTTAGGGTTTTCATGGTTTTTAGGGTCTTTTGGTCTTTTAGGGTTTTTTGAATTTTTTTATGGTTTTATGGGTTTTTTGAGTTTTTAACATTTTTAGGGGTTTTAAGGGTTTTGGATTTTTTAGTGGGTTTTACGGTTTTTATTGGTTTTAGGATATTTTAATGATTTTATTATTTCCAAGTGGTTTTCAAGGGTTTTAGTGGATTTTTTACATTTTCATGGATTTTATTGGGTTTTCTGATTTTTATAGTTTTTTTGGGTCTTTTGGGGCTTTTAGGGATTTTGAGGGTTTTGGGGGGGTTTTTGGTTTTTGGGGTTTTTTTGGGTCTTTTGGATTTTAATAGTTTTTTTTGAGTTTTTAGGGGGTTTAAGGGTATTTAGAGTATTTTAACATTTTTAGGGTTTTGATGGGTTTTAGAGTTTTTAGTGGTTATTTAGGGTTTTTAAGGTTTTTATGGTTTTTTATGGGTTTCAAGAGTTTTTCAGGGTTTTTATGATTTTTATGTTTTCCTTGGTTTTTAGGGGTTTTTGAGGTTTTTAGGGGGTTTTTTATTGTTTTTAGGGTTTTTTGCATTTTCATTGATTTTTAGCAGTTATTTAGGATTTTTATGGGTTTTATGATTTTTTATTATTTTTGGGGATTTTTAGGGTTTTTAGGATTTTTAGGGGTTCGAGGCGCTTTTTGGGTTTTTAGGGATTTTCTGAGTTTATTAGGGGTTTATGATTTTTTAGTGTTTTTAAAGCTTTTAGGGGTTTTAAGGGTTTTTAGAGTTTTAGTGGGCATTTAGGGGTTTTTTTGGGTATTTTAAGATTTTAGGTTTTTTATGGTTTTTAGGGGGTATTTAATGTTTTTTACATTTTCATGGATTTTTAGGGTTTTTAAGATTTTTATGGTTTTTAGGGTTTTTAGGATTTTGAGGGGTTTTAGGGTCTTTCAGGGGTTCTTAGGATTTTTAGGGTTTTTCATGGGTTTGGGGGTTTTGGGTTTTTTTGAGTTTATAGGGTTTTTAATATATTTTAGATTTTTTTAACATTTTTAGTGGTTTAAAGGGGTTTTTTTAGTTTTTAGTTGGTTTTTAGGGTTTTTATGGGGTTTTAGGTTTTTTAAGGTTTTATTGGTTTTTATGGTTTCCAGGGTTTTACATGGTTTTTATGGTCTTTTGCATTTTCTTGGATTTTAAGTGTTTTTTTGGATTTATATTGGTTTTAGGTTTTTTATGGTTTTTAGGGATCTTCAAGTTTTTAGGGTTTTTCATGGGTTTTTTGGGTTTTGGGTTTTTAGGATTTTTATGTTTTTTTGGGTTTTTAGGTTTTTTTGAGTTTTTAGGGTTTTAACGTTTTTTCAGTGTTCTTTAACATTTTTATGGTTTTATATTTTTTAATGGGGTTTTAGTGTTTTTGTGGGTGTTTAGTGTTTTTTTATCATTTTTAGGGGTTTTTATGGTTTTCATGGGGTTTTCTGGATTTTTTGGGTTTTTTACGTTTTAATGTATTTTTAGGGTTTTGGAATTTTCAATATTTTTTAGGCTTTTCATGGGTTTTTTGGTTTTCAAGGGGTTTTCAGGTTATTTTGGGTCTTTCGGGGTTTTAGTGGATTTTTTAATTTTTTTTAAATGGTTTTTAAGTTTTTTAGAGTTTTTAGTGGGTTTTAAGGGTTTTTATGTGTTTTGGGCTATTTCAGGGTTTTAGGGTTTTTATGGATTTCATGGTTTTTTTAGGTTTTTAGGGTTTTTTACATTTTCATGGATTTTTAGGGGTTTTTTAGGATTTTTATTGATTTTAGTGTTTTTAGGGGTTTTATTGATTTTGAGGGTTTTAGGAAAGTTTTTTGGGATTTTATGGTTTTCATGGTTTTTTTGGGTATTTTGGAGTTTTATGGGTTTTTTTTAGTTATTTAGGGTTTTAATGTTTTTTAGTGTTTTCAAAATTTTTATTGGTTTAAGGGGTTTTTAGTGTTTTTAGTGTGTTTTTTTGGGTTTTTGGGTTTTTTTATGTTTGTTAAGAGTTTTGTGGTTTTCAGTGTTTTTTTTGGGTTTTTAGGGTTCATTACGTTTTCATGGATTTTTAGGGGTTTTTTAAGATTTTGATGGTTTTTAGGGGGTTTAGGGTTTCTAGGGATTTTGAGTTTTTTTACGTTTTGCATGTTTTAGGGTTTTTCAGGGATGTTAGGGTTTGTTTGGGTTTTTAGGGTTAGTTTTTTAGTTTTTAGAGTTTTATTGGTTTTTATACTTTTTCAATTTTTTAGTTGTTTGAAGGGTTTTAAGATTTTTTAGTTGTTTTTATGGTTTTTATGGGTTCTTTGGGTTTTTATAGGCTTTTAGAGGTATTAATGGTTTTCAGGGGGTTTTCAGTGTTTTTTATGTTTTCATTGATTTTTAGGGGGGTTTATCATTTTTATGGTTTTTAGGATTTTTAGGGGTTTTAGGTATTTTGAGGGGTTTAAGGGTTTTTCAGGCGTTTTAGGGTTTTTCAGGGTTGTTAGGTTCCTTTTGGACTTTTCATGTTTTCTTTGAGTTTTTTAGTTTTTAAATGTTTTTTAGAGTTTTTCAATGTTTTTAGGAGTTTTAAGGGGTTTTAGTGTTTTTTGTAGTTTTTAAGGTTTTTTAGGTGTTTTTATTTTTTTAGAGAGTTTTTAGTGTCTTTATTGTCTTTTATGTTTTTTTGGATTATTAGGGGTTGTTTAGTATTTTAATGATTTTTAGGGGTTTTAGGGATTTTGGTGGGGTTTTCAAGGTTTTTTTTCGTTTTCAGGGTTTTTCAAGATTTTTAGGGTCTTTTGGAGTTTTTTGGGTTTTTTTGAGTTTTTTGGGTTTTTAAGGTTTTTTATAGTTTTTAAATATTTTTTTGGGGTTCTAAAGCCTTTTAGAGTTTATAGTTATTTTTTAGGGAATTTTATGGTTTTTAGGGGGTTTATGGTTTTTTTTGGGGGGGGGGGGTTAGGATTTTTAGGGTTTTTTATATTTTCATGGATTTTTAGAGGTTTTTTGGGTTATTATAATTTTTTGTGGGTTTTTGGGTTTCTTGGGATTTTGTGGAGTTTTCAGAGTTTTTTAGTGGTTTTAGGGTTTTTAGGGTTTTTAGTGTCTTTTTGGGTTTTAGGGTTTTCTTTTTGAGTTTTTTAGTGGTTTTAAGGTTTTTAGAGTTTTTTAGCATTTTTGGGGGTTTAAAGGGGTTTTATAGTTTTTAGTGGTTTTTAAGGATTCTGAGGATTTCTATGGGTTTCAGGGGGTTTTCATGGATTTTAGGGTTTTTTATGTTTTTAAGGTTTTTTAGGGTTTTTATTCAGATTTTTATTGGTTTTAATATTTTTCAAGGTTATCATGGATTTTGAGGGGTTTTAGGGGTTTTGAGGGTTTTCAAGGTTTTTAGGGTCATTTTGTGTTTTTAGGTTATTTTTTGAGTTTTTATGGTTTCTATGGTTTTGGGGGGTTTTTTAGGGGTTTTAGGGTTGTTTAGGGATTTTACATTTTTTTTTGTTTTGTTGGTTTTTAGGGTTTTGGAAGTTTTTTAGGGGTTTTTATTGTTTTCAGGGGTTTTCAGGGTTTTTAGAGTTATTTATGTGATCATGGATTTTTAGGGGTTTTGAGGATTTGTACGGTTTTTTGTGTTCTTTCTAAGGTTTTTAGGGATTTAGAGAGTTTTTATGATTTTTTAAGGCTCTTTAGGGATTTTTAGAGTTTTAGGGTCTTTTTTGGAATATTGGATTTTTTTAGCTTTTTCAGGTTTTTAGGTTTTGAGAGTATTTAAACATTTTTAGGGGTTTTAAGGGTTTTTAGATTTTTGAGTGGGTTTTAGGGTTTTATTGATTTTTATGGGTTTTTAGGGATTTTTATGTTTTTTAGGGGTTTTTTTGAAGGGTTTTAGGGTTTTTTACGAGTTCATGGATTTTTAGGGGTCTTTTTGGTTTTTATTGGTTTTTATTATTTTTAGGGTTTTTATGGATTTTGAGGGTTTTTAGTGTTTTTAGGGATTTTGGGGGGTTTTGATTTTTTTTTTAGGGTTTTTAAGGCCATTTTGAGTTTTTGGGTTTTTTTCAATTTTTTAGCGGTTTTAAGGTTTTCCTATGTTTTTTAACATTTTTATGGGTTTTAAGGGTTTTTAGAGTTTTTAGTGTTTTTAGGGTTTTATAGGGTTTTAGGTATTTTTAAGGTTTTTAGGGGTTAGTTTTTTGTTTTTAGGGGTTATTTAGGGATTTTAGGCTTTTTTACGTTTTCTTTGATTTTTAATGTTTTTTTGGGTTTTTTTTTGGTTTTGGATGTTGAGGGGTTTTAGGGGTTTTCAATGGTTTTTAGGGTATTTAGGGTTTTTTAGGGGTTTTATGGTCTTTTGGGATTTTTGGGTTTTTAGGGTTTTTAGGGAGTTTATGGGATTTTAGTGTTTTTTAATGTTTTAGGGGGTTTAAGGGTTTTCTAGTTTTTAGTGGTTTTTTAGGGTTTTTATGGGTTTTAGATTTTTTTAATGTTTTTAGGGGTTTTATGGTTTTCAGGTGGTTTTCAGGGTTTTTTACAATTTCAAGGAAATTTAGGGATTTTTAGGATTTTTATGGTTTCTAGGTTTTTTATTGTTTTTTATGGTTTTTAGGGATTTTGATCATTTTAGGGATTTTCATGTGTTTTTATGTGTCTTAGGGTTGTTCCAGGTTTTTAGGGTCTTTTTTGGTCTTTAGTGTATTTTTATAGTTTTTTAGGGTTTTTAAGGTTTTTTAGAGTTTTTAACGTTTTTTGGTGTTTTATGGGGTTTTCAAGTTTGTAGTAGTATTAGGGGATTTAGGGGGTTTTAGGGTTTTCTAAGGTTTCTAATGGTTTTATGGTTTTCAAGGGGTTTCAAGGTTTTTTGGGTTTTTTACATTGTCATGTATTTTTAGGGGTTTATTAGGATATGTATGTATTTTAGTGTATTTTAGTGTTTTTATGGATTTGAAGGGTTTTTATGGGTTTTCGAGGTTTTTTTTTTGGGTTTTCAGGGTATTTAGGGTATTTTTTGGTATTTTTTGAGTTTTTTGGGGTTCTAAAGGTTTTAAGAGTCTTTAAATGTTGTTCAGGGTTTTAAAGGAATTTAGAGTTTTTTGTGTTTTTTAGGGTTTTTTGGGTTTTTTGGGGGTTTTATGGTTTTTTTGGGGTTTTATGGTCTTCATATTTTTTTTGGGATTTTAGGGTTTTTATGTTTTCATGGATTTTAGGGATTTTAATTATTTTTATGGTTTTTATAGTTTTTAGATATTTTAAAGTTTTTCGGTGCTTTCAGGGATTTTTAGGGTTTTCATGGTTTTTAGGGTCTTTTAGTATTTTAGGGTTTTTTTAGTTTTTTATGGTTTTTATGTTTTTTTTAGTTTTTAACATTTTTAGGGGTTTTAATGGTTTTTAGATTTTTTAGTGGGTTTTAGGGTTTTTATGGGTTTTAGCCTATTTTAATTTTTTATGGTTTCCAGGGGTTTTTCAAGGGTTTTAGTGTATTTTTTACATTTTCATTGATTTTATGGGGTTTTTCTGGTTTTTATAGTTTTTAGGGTGTTTGGGGGATTTTAGGAATTTTGAGGGTATTTAGGGGTTTTTTGGGTTTTTTGGGTCTTTTGTTTTTAAGAGTTTTTTAAGTTTTTAGGGGGTTTAAGGGTCTTTAGATTTTTTTAACGTTTTTAGGGTTTTGATGGTTTTTAGAGTTTTTAGTTGTTATTTAGGGTTTCTAAGGTTTTTATGGGTTTTTATGGTTTTCATGGGTTTTTCAGGGTTTTTACGGTTTTTTATGTTTTCCTTGATTTTTAGGTGTTTTTAAGATTTTTATGGTCTTTAGGGGTCTTTAGGGTTTTAAAGAATTTTTAGGGTTTTTAGGATTTTTAAGGGGTTTTTAGGGTTTTTTGTGGTTTTTAAGGTCTTTTGGGGTTTAGGTGTTTTTTTTGAGTTTTTAGGGCTTTTAAAGTTTTTAGTGTTTTTAACATTTTTTGGGGTTTAAAGGGTTTTTATAGTTTTAGTGCATTTTTATGCGTTTTAAATGATTTTTGAGGATTTTAGGGGGTTTTAGGGTTTTTTTAGGTTTCATAGATTTTTATAAGTTTTTTTTGGATTTTTATGGGTTTTATGGTTTTTTATTATTTGTAGCGATTTTGAGGGGTTTTTGGATTTTTTAGGGGTTTTAGGGACTTTTTCGGTTTTAAGGGTTTTTCTGAGTTTATTAGGGGTTTTATGATTTTTTAGAGTTTTTAAAGCTTTTAGGGGTTTTAAGGGTTTTTAGAGTTTTAGTGGGTATTTAGGGGTTTTTTTTGGGTTTTTTAAGATTTTAGGTTTTTTTATGGTTTTTAGGGGGTATTTAATTTTTTTTACATTTTCATTTATTTTTAGGGTTTTTAGGATTTTTCTGGTTTTAAGGGTTTTTTAATGTTTTTAGGATTTTGAGTTTTTTAGGGTTTTTCAGGGGTTCTTAGGTTTTTGGGGTTTTTTTGAGTTTTTAGGGTTTTTAAGATATTTTAGATTTTTTTAACGTTTTAGTGCTTTTAAGGGGTTTTTTAGTTTTTAGTCGGTCTTTAGGGTTTTTATGGGGTTTTAGGGTTTTTTAAGGTTTTAGTGGTTTTTATGGTTTTCTGAGGTTTTCCATGGTTTTTATGGTCTTTTATATTTTCTTGGATTTTAAGGGTTTTTTAGGATTTATACGGTTTTCAGGTTTTTTGGTTTTTTAGGGATTTTCATGTTTTTAGGGTTTTTCAGGGGTTTTTTGGTTTTTTGGGTTTTTAGGATTTTTCTGTTTTTTGGGTTTTTAGGTTTTTTTGAGTTTTTAGGGTTTTAATGTTTTTTTAGATTTATTTAACATTTTTATGGTTTTATAGTTTTTAATGGGTTTTTTAGTGTTTTTATGGGTATTATTATTTTTTTTATAATTTTTAGGGGTTTTTATGGTTTTCATGGGGTTTTCATGGTTTTTTTGGGTTTTTTATGTTTTAATGTATTTTTAGGGGTTTTTTAGAATTTTTATGGTTTTTATGGTTATTTGGAATATTCAAAATTTTTGGGGTTTTCAGGGTTTTTTTATGTGTTTCTAGGGGTTTATAGGTTATTTTGGGTCTTTCGGGGTTTTAGGGGATTTTTTGAGTTTTTTAAAAGTTTTTAAGATTTTTAAGATTTTTTTAAACTTTTTTTGGTGTTTACGTGTTTTTGGAGTTTTTAGTGGGTTTTAAGGGTTTTTATGTGTTTTGGGATATTTTATGGTTTTAGGGGTTTTTTGGGTTTTTTGGGTTTTTTACTTTTTCATGGATATTTTGGGGTTTTTTAGGATTTTTATTGATTTTAGTGTTTTTAGGGGTTTTATTGATTTTGAGGGTTTTAGGATAGTTATGTTTTTTTATGTTTTTTCATGGTTTTTTGGGTCTTTTGGGAGTTTTATGGGTTTTTTTTAGTTATTTAGGGTTTTAAGGTTTTTTATTGTTTTCAACATTTTTAGGGGTTTTTGGAGTTTTTAGTGGGTTTTGGGGGGTTTTGGGATTTTTTATGGTTTTTAAGTGTTTTGTGGTTTTTAGTGTTTCTTGGGTTTTTAGTGTTTTTTACGTTTTCAAGGATTTTTAGGGGCTTTTTAAGATATTTATGTTTTTTAGGGTTTCTTGGGATTTTGGGTTTTTTAGGTTTTTGCATGTTTTTAGGGTTTTTAGGGTTTTTCAGGGATGTTAGGGTTTGTTTTGGTTTTTAGGGTTATTTTTTGAGTTTTTAGAGTTTTATGGGTTTTTAGAGTTTTTCAATGTTTTTAGTCGTTTCAAGGGTTTTTAGAATTTTTAGTGGTTTTTATGGTTTTTGTGGGTTCTTTGAGTTTTTAAAGGCTTTTAGAGGTATTAATGGTTTTCAGTGTTTTTTATGTTTTCATGGATTTTTAGGGGGATTTATCATTTTTATGGTTTTTTGTATTTTTAGGGGTTTTAGGGATTTTGAGGTTTTATAGAGTTTTCAGGGGTTTTTAGGGGTTTTCTGGGTTGTTAGGGTCCTTTTGGGGTTTTTCATGTTTTTTTTGAGTTTTTGAGTTTTTTTAAGGTTTTTTAGAGTTTTTCAATGTTTTTAGGGGTTTTAGTGTTTTTTGTAGTTTTTTTTTGGGATTTTTAGGTTTTTTAGGTGTTTTTATGTTTTTAGAGGGTTTTCAGTGTCTTTAAAGTATTTTACGTTTTTATGGATTTTTAGGGGCTATTTAGGATTTTTATGATTTTTAGGGGTTTTAGGAATTTTGAGGTGGTTTTCAGGGTTTTTTTTGTTTTTAGGGTTTTTCAAGATATTTAGTATCTTTTAGAGTTTTTTGGGTTTTTGTAAGTTTTTTTGGTTTTTTAAGGTTTTTTAATGTTTTTAAACATTTTTTGGGGTTTTAAAGCTTTTTAGAGTTTATAGTTGTTTTTTAGGGATTTTTATTATTTTTAGGGGTTTTTATGGTTTTTTTGGGGGGGGTAGGGTTTTTTATATTTTCATAGATTTTTAGAGGTTTTTTGGGTTATTATACTTTTTTTGGGGGGTTTTAGTGCTTTTAGGGATTTTGAGAGGTTTTCAGGGTTTTTAGGGTTTTTAGTGTCTTTTTGGGTTTTTTTGGTTTTCTTTTTGAGTTTTTTAGTGGTTATAAGGTTTTTAGAGTTTTTTAACATTTTTTAGGGTTCAAAGGTGTTTTATAGTTTTTAGTAGTTTTTAAGGTTTTTGGGGATTTTTATGGTTTTTAGGGATTTTTCCTGGTTTTTAGGGTTTTTTATGTTTTTAAGGTTTTATAGGGGTTTTTTTGATTTTTATGGTTTTTAAAATTTTTCAGGGTTATCATGGATTTTGAGTGGTTTTAGGGGTTTTGAGGGTTTTCAAGGTTTTTAGGGTCGTTTTGGGTTTTTAGGTTATTTTGTGAGTTTTTAGGGTTTTTATGGTTTTTGGTTTTTTTTAGGGTTTTTTAGGGATTTTACATTTTTTTGTGGGGTTTTCGGGTTTTGGAAGGTTTTTAGGGGTTTTTATTGTTTTTAGGTGTTTTCGGTGTATTTTTGTGTTCTTTCTATGGTTTTTAGGGATTTAGAGAGTTTTTATGATTTTTCAGGGCTTTTTAGGGTTTTTTAGAGTTTTAGGGTCTTTTTTGGAAATTAGGATTTTTTTTAACTTTTTCGGGTTTTAAGGTTTTTAGAGTATTTTAACATTTTTAGGGGTTTTAAGGATTTTTAGATTTTTCAGTGGTTTTTTTGGTTTTTTGGATTTTTATGGTTTTTAAAGGTTTTTAGGGGTTTTTATGTTTTTTAGGGGGGTTTCAGGGTTTTTTGGGTTTTTTACGAGTTCATGGATTTTTAGGGGTCTTTTAGGTTTCTTTATGGTTTTTATTGATTTTCAGGTTTTTAGGGATTTTGAGGTTTTTTAGTGTTTTTAGGGTTTTTGTGGGGTTTTGTTTTTTTTTTCAGGGTTTTTAGGTCATTTTGTGTTTTTGGGGTTTTTTTGAATTTTTAGGGGTTTTAAGGTTTTCCAATGTTTTTTAATATTTTTATGGGTTTTAAGGGTTTTTAGATTTTTTAGTGTTTTTAGGGTTTTATGGGGTTTTAGGGATTTTTAAGGTTTTTAGGTGTTAGTTTTTTGTTTTTAAGGGTTATTCAGGGATTTTAGGCTTTTTACGTTTTCTTTGATTTTTAAGGTTTTTTTGGGTTTTTTATGGTTTTGGAAGTTGAGGGGTTTAATGGTTTTTCAAGGGGTTTTAGGATTTTTCAAGGGGTTTAGGATTGTTAGAGTTTTTTAGGGGTTTATGGCCTTTTGGGATTTTTGGAGTTTTTAGGGTTTTTAGGGGGTTTATGGGATTTTAGTGTTTTTAATGTTTTTAGGTGTTTTAATGGTTTTCGAGTTTTTAGTGATTTTTTAGGGTTTTTAAGGGTTTTAGATTTTTTTAATGTTTTTAGGGGTTTTTATGGTTTTTTGGTGGTTTTCAGGGTTTTTTACGTTTTCAAGGATTTTTAGGGGTTTTTAGGATTTTTAGGGTATTTAGGGTATTTATGGTTTTTAGGGATTTTGAGCATTTAAAGGATTTTCATGTGTTTTTATGTGTTTTAGGGTTTTTCCATATTTTTAGGGTCTTTTTTGGTCTTTAGGGTATTTTTTTAGTTTTTTAGGGTTTTAAGGTTTTTTAGAGTTTTTAACCTTTTTAGTGTTTATGGGGTTTTCAGGTTTTAAGTGGTTTTAGGGGATTTGTGGGGTTTTATGGTTTTCTAAGGTTTTTAGCGGTTTTATTGTTTTCAATGGGTTTCAAGGTTTTTTGGGTTTTTTATATTGTCATGGATTTTTAGGGGTTTATTAGGATATGTATGTTTTTTAGTGTCTTTTAGCGTTTTAATGGATTTGGATGGGTTTTATGGTTTTTCGAGGTTTTGTTTTGGGTTTTTTAGGGTTTTTAGGGCCTTTTGGTTTTTTTTGAGTTTTTAGGGTTCTAAGGGTTTTAAGAGTCTTTAAATGTTTTTCGGGGTTTTAAATAAATTTATAGTTTTTAGTGCTTTTTAGGGTTTTATTGGTTTTTAGGGGGTTTTATGGTTTTTAGGGGGTTTTATGGTCTTCGGGATTTTTTTGGGATTTTAGGGTTTTTTATGTTTTCATGGATTTTTAGGGATTTTTTGGATTTTTGTTATTTTTTATTGTTTTTAGAGTATTTAGATATTTTAATGTTTTTAGGTGCTTTCTGGTTTTTTAGGGTTTTCATGGTTTTTAAGGTTTTTTGGTCTTTTAGGGTTTTTTGAGTTTTTTATGGTTTTTATGGTTTTTTTGAGTTTTTAACATTTTTAGCGGTTTTAAAGGTTTTTAGAGTTTTTAGTGGGTTTTAGGGTTTTTTGGGTTTTAGGCTATTTTAATTTTTTTTTATGGTTTCTAGGAGTTTTTGAAGGGTTTTTGTGTATTTTTTACATTTTCATGGATTTTATAGGGTTTTATGATTTTTATAGTTTTTAGGGGTTTTGGGGCTTTTAGGGATTTTGAGGGTTTTTAGGGTCTTTTGTGTTTTAAGAGTTTTTTTGAGTTTTTAGGGTGTTTAAGGGTCTTTAGAGTTTTTTTTAACATTTTTAGGGTTTTAATGGTTTTTAGAGTTTTTTTGGTTATTTAGGGCAAGGAAGATGCGAGGGTCGGGCTATTCCCCCCCCCCCCCAAATTTATTAGAAAGAAAAAAGAGACACTACAGACAAGGGAGGGGAGGGATCAAACGACCCACACCCAAAAAACCCCTTACAGCCCAAGATGCAAAAGACCCCTAAAAAACAAGTCAAAAGTGAAAAAAGGTAAAATGCACAAAGCCAAGAAACCACCACCATCATCCTGCATCAACTAGCATCCAAGAGATCATAGCTAACCAACGACCAACATTCAAACTCAACCAGCAATCAACATCCAGCAGCAGCACAATCATAAACCACAGCTTCAGCAACTCCCATCTCAGCAGCAACAAGCATCCAACATCACAATTTCCATCATCCTGCGCATTCCAGCATCCAGCAGCACCACATCCAATCATCACAGCAACACAGCAGCAGCGACACGTCCAAACCAACCATCCCCAGCAACCAACAACACCAAAATCGACATCGCAACCAATCACAACCAACAGCATCAAACCACAGCACGAGCACTGTAAACAAATGCGGCCATCATCCCCTCCCAGAAAACAACGACCAGCAACTCCATTCACACCATTTCCAGCAACTAGTATGTCCTCCCCAGGAGGATCCACTGCCAGTAAAACAGGACCACCAGCATCAAGAAACAAGCAGCAAATTCCAATGAACGACAGCACCAAAACACCAGCATCAGCAACAAAAGCATCACCGCCTCCATGCCGACCAGCTCCTATCAACTTGCAGCTCATAAAGCAACAACCAACACAACCTAACCCATCATCAAACAAGGAGTCGCAGCTCAACCACCAGCAGTCATGGTCTTCAAACCAAACAACTTTCAGCATTCCACGCCTCATAGCATAGCTAACTACATACCACCAAGAATTGCACAAATATCGCCAAACCCAACTCATCAAACCCAGAAACCAGAACCCATTCATAACCGAAAACACAACCAAGCAGTAGGAGAACATGTAATTCCAAAAGGTCCGACCGAATATAGCATCAAAAAACTGGAGTGAAGACGAAGCTGAGAGACTAAGTTGAGCATGCACCTGCATATGCTTCGCGAACTAACAAAAGGATCGAACCAGGGCATAGAACAAACCTCCTTATGCAACGTGGGATTGAGAAGGGCCCAACCAGCGCCGCCAGACCAGATCATCGCACCATTTGAGGCTGGACTCGCCAGCAACGAAGCAAAGCCGCGTCAAAGTCTCAAACCCAGAGCAAAGAAACTCGGGGAAGTCGAAGTTGTCAAAGCGCTAAAGCCACCACCATCTTGAGGCCAAAGATCACATTCAGGGCATACCGTCACCGAGAACTGGGAAGGAGGAAGGGTCCAATGGGGAAGCTTCGATCTGGATCCAGGGGAAAACCTGGAGGAAGCGTCGGGCGAGAGAGAATCCCAGGGTGTTGTGCCGCCATTTCATCACCTTTTGTGGTTATTTAGGGTTTTTAAGGTTTTTAGGTGTTTTCTAAGTTTATTTGGCTTTTTATGATTTTTAGAGTTTTTAAAGCTTTTAGAGGTTTTAAGGGTTTTTAGAGTTTTAGTAGGTATTTAGGGGTTTTTTGGGTTTTTTAAAATTTTAGGTTTTTTATGGTTTTTAGGGGGTATTTAATGTTTTTTAAATTTTCATGGATTTTTATTATTTTTAGTATTTTTATGGTTTTTAGGGTTTTTTAGGGTTTTTTGGATTTTGACGTTTTCAGGGGTTTCATGGGTTCTTAGGTTTTTTAGGGTTTTCAATGGTTTGAGGGTTTTTTGGGTTTTTTTGAGATTTAGGGTTTAAATGTATTTTAGAGTTTTTTAACGTTTTTAGTGGTTTTAGGGGTTTTCTAGTTTTTAGTCGGGCTTTAGGTTTTTATGGGGTTTTAGGGTTTTTTAAGGTTTTAGTGGTTTTTATGGTTTTAAGGGATTTTTCATGGTTTTTATGGTCTTTTACATTTTCTTGGATTTTAAGGGATTTTTAGGATTTATATGGTTTTTAGATTTTTTAGGGTTTTTAGGGATTTTCAAGTTCTTAGGGTTTTTCAGAGGTTTTGGGGTTTTTAGGATTTTTATGTTTTTTTGGGTTTTTAGGTTTTTTTTTGAGTTTTTAGGGTTTAAATGTTTTTTATAGTTATTTAACATTTTTAGGGTTTTTTAGTTTTTAATGGGTTTTTATGTTTTTATGGTTGTTTAGTGTTTTTTATCATTTTTAGGGGTTTTTATGGTTTTCATGGGGTTTTATGGTTTTTTGGGTTTTTTAAATTTTAATGTATTTTTAGGGGTTTTTTATAATTTTTATTGTTTTTATGGTTTTTATGGTTTTTGGAATTTTCAATATTTTTTGGGGTTTTCAGGTTTTTTCAGGTTATTTTGGGTATTTCAGATATTTAGGGGATTTTTTGAGTTTTTTAAAAGGTTTTTAAGTTTTATAGAGTATTTTAAAAAAAAATAGTGGTTTAAGGGTTTTTAGAGTTTTTATTAAGTTTTAAGGGTTTTTTGTGTTTCAGGTTATTTCAGGGTTAGGGGTTTTTATGGTTTTCATGTTTTTTTAGGGTTTTTTAGGGTTTCTGGGGATTTTGAGTTTTTTTTAGGTTTTTTCATGTTTTTAGGGGTTTTAGGGTTTTTCAGGGATGTTAGGGTTTTTTTGGGTTTTATGGTTATTTTTTGAGTATTTAGTGTTTTATGGGTTTTTAGAGTTTTTTAATGTTTTTAGTCATTTCAAGGGTTTTTAGAATTTTTAGTAGTTTTTATGGTTTTTGTGGGTTCTTTGGGTTTTTAAAGGATTTTAGAGGTATTAATGGTTTTCGGGGGGTTTTCAGTGTATTTTATGTTTTCATGGATTTTAGGGGGGTTTAGTATTTTTATGGTTTCTAGGGTTCTTAGTGTTTTTAGGGGTTTTAGGGATTTTAAGGGTTTTTAGGGTTTTTCAGGGGTTTTGAGGGGTTTTAGGGATTTTCTGGGTTGTTAGGGTCTTTTTGGGGTTTTCATGTTTTTTTGAGTTTTTTAGGGGTTTTGAGGTTTTTTACAGTTTTAAAATGTTTTTAGGGGGTTTAAGGGGTTTTAGTGTTTTTAGTAGTTTTTTGGGAATTTCAGGGTTTTTAGGTGTTTTTATGTCTTTAGAGGGTTTTCAGTGTCTCTAGAGTTTTTTACGTTTTTATGGATTTTTAGGGGATGTTTAGGATTTTTATGATTTTTAGGGGTTTTAGGGATTTTGGGGGGTTTTTTGGGTTATTTTTAGGTTTTTTCAATATTTTTTGCGTATTTTGGAGTAGTTGGGTTTTTGTGAGTTTTTTAGGTTTTTAAGGTTTTTTATATTTTTTAAACATTTTTTGGGATTTTAAATCTTTTTAGAGTTTATAGTTATTTTTTAGGAATTTTTATTGTTTTTAGGCGTTTTTAGGTGTTTTTCAGGGGGGGTTAGGGTTTTTAGGGTTTTTTTATATTTTCATGGATTTTTAGAGGTTTTTTGGTTTTTATACTTTTTTTGGGTTTTTAGGGATTTGGAGGGATTTTCAGGGTTTTTTAGTGGTTTTAGGGTTTTTAGTGTATTTTTTGGTTTTTAGGGTTTTCTTTTTGTGTTTTTAGTGGTTATAAGGTTTATAGAGTTTTTTAACATTTATTGGGGTTTTAAGGGTTTTTAGAGTTTATAGTGGTTTTTAAGGTTTCTAAGGATTTTTATGGTTTTTACAATTTTTCAAGGTTATCATAAATTTTGAGGGGTTTTAGGGGTTTTGAGGGTTTTCAAGGATTTTAGGGTCATTTTGGGGTTTTATGTTATTTGTTGAGTTTTTAGGGTTTTTATGGGTTTCAGTGTTTTTTAGGGGTTTTAGGGATTGTACATTTTCATGGATTTTTCGGGTTTTTGGGACTTTTATCAATCTTAGTGTTTTTAGTGATTTTGATGGGTTTAGGGTTTTTATGTGTTTTCAGTGATTTTTAGGGGTTATAAGGATTTTTAGGGTTTTTTTTGGGTTTTTAGTATTTTTTGAGTTTTTAGGGTTTTTGAGGTCTTTTTATCGTTTTTACATTTTTTCGGGTTTTAAGGGGTTTTTGTGTTTTATGTTATTTTTTAGGGATATTATGGGTTTTAGGGGTTTTAATGTTATTAAGGGTTTTAGGGTTTTTAGGGTTTGATACGTTTTCCATGAATTTTAAGGGTTTTTTACGATTTTTATGGTATTATGGTTTTTTAGGGTTTCTACGGATTTTGTGGGTTTTTAGGGTTTTTTAGATGTTTAAGGTTTTAGGGATTTTCAGTGTTTTTAGGGCATTTTTTTGGTTTTTTTATATTTTTTTATTTTTAGGTGTTTTATGGGGTTTTAGAGGTTTTTAACATTTTAGGGGGTTCAAGGGTTTTTAGAGTTTTAAGTGGTTTTTAAGGTTATATTGGTTTTAGGGTTTCTAATATTTTAAGGGTTATTTATGGTTTTGAGGGGGATTTTCACGGTTTTTAGGATTTTTTACATTTTTATGGATTTTTAGTTGTTTTTAGGATTTTTATGGTTTTCAAGGTTTTTAGGGTTTTTAGGGTTTATAGAGATTTTGAGGGATTTTAGGGTTTTTCAAGGGTTTTTAGGGTTTTCAGGTGTTTTCAAAGTTTTTAGGGTCCTTTTGGGATTTAGGTTTTTTTTGAGTTTTTTGTGGGTTTTAAGGCTTTTTATAGTCTTTTAACATTTTAGGAGTTTAAGGGGTTTTAGAGTTTTTTGTTATTTTTAGGATTTTTATGGGTTTTTTTGGGTTCTTAAGGTTTTTTAGGGTTTTTATGTTTTTCAGGGTGTTTTCAATGTTTTAAGGATTTTTTACATTTTCATGGATTTTTAGTGGTTTCTTTTAGGATTTTTATGCTTTTTACGGGTTTAAGGAGTATTAATGATTTTTAGAGTTTTTCAGGGGTTTTATGGTTTTTACAGGGTTTCAGGATTTTTTTGGGTCTTTTGGGATTTTAGGGGGGTTTTTTTAATTTTTTAGGTTTTTAAGGTTTTTAATACTTTTTTATTCTTTTTAGGTGGTTTAGGGTTTTTAGAGTTTTTAGTGGGTTTAGGGTTTTTTAGGGTTTATAGGATTTTTTTTACATTTTCTTGGAATTTTGGGGCTTTTTAGGATTTTTATGGTTTCTAGAGTGTTTTAGGTTTTGTAGGATTTTTCTAAGGTTTTAGGGGTTTTCAAGGGATTTTAGGGTTTTTGTAGTGTTTCGAGGTTTTCAGGGTCTTTTTAGGTTTTAAGGGTTTTTTGAGTTTTTAGGGATTTTAAGGGTTTTTAGAGTAAAAATTAACATTTTTCGGGTATTAATGGTTTTTAGTTTTTTAGTGGTTTTTATGGGTTTGGGGGGGCGTTAAAGTTTTTAGGGGCTTTTATATATTTCAAGGGTTCTTCAGTATTTTTATGGGTTTTTACATTTTCATGGATTTTAGGGGTTTTTTAGGAATTTTATGGTTTTTATGATTTTTAGAATTTTTATGGGTTTTAGGGTTTTTAGGGTTCTTCAAGGGTTTTAGGACTTTTAGTGGTTTTAAGGGTTTTTAGTTTCTTTTTGGGTTTTTAAGATTTTTTTATTTTTTTATTTTTAATGTTTTTTAGAGTTTTATAACATTATTATGGGTTTACAGGGTTTTTAGAATTTTTAGCGGAGTTTTAGGGTGTTATGGGTTTTAGGGTTTTTTATGGTTTCGAGGGGTTTTTATTGTTCTCATAGGGTTTTCAAGTTTTTTAGGGTTTTTTACGTTTTCATGTATTTGGGGGAGGGGGGTATTATAATTTGTTGTGTTTTTAGGGTTTTTAGGGATATTTATGGGTTTTAGGGTTTTCATGGGTTTTTAGGGTTTTTTAGTGTTTTTAGGTCCTTTTTGTGTTTTTAGGGTTTTTTTATTTTTTAGGGTTTTTCTGGTTTTTTAGAATTTTTTAACGTTTTTAGGGGTTGAAGGGTTTTTAGATTTTTTAATGATTTTTTGAGTTTTATTGGTTTTTAGGGTTTAAAGATTTTTTGGGGTTTTATGGTTTTTAAGTGTTTTTAGTCACTTTAGTTTTTTTCCATTTTAATGGATTTTTAACATTTTTGAGAGTTTTTACGGTTTTTAGGGTTTTTTAAGGATTTTGAGGATTTTGAGGGTTTTTATGATTTTCAGGGGTTTTAGGGTTTTTTAGGTTTTTGAGGGGGGGGGTTCCTTTTTCCTGGTTTTAAAGGTTTTTTAGAGTGTTTTAACATTTTTAGGGTTTTTATGGGTTTTGAAGTATATTAAGGTTTTTAGGGGTTTTATGGTTTTCTAGGGTTGTTCAAGGTTTTTAGAGATTTTTAAGTTTTTATGGATTTTAAGGGTTTTTCAGTATTTTTATGGTTTTTATGGTTTTTAGGGTTTTTAGGTATTTTGAGGGGTTTTAGGGTTTTAGGGTTTTAGTGGGTTTTAGGGTTTTTTAGGGTTTTTAGGACCTTTTGGGGTTTTTAAGGTTTCTTGAGTTTCGAGGGTTTCTAAGGGTTTTTAGATTTTTTTAACTTTTTATAGGTTTTAAGGTTTGTACTGTTTTTAGTGGGTTTTTAGGGTTGTTATGGGGTTTTAAGTTTTTAGGGGATTTTATGGTTTTCATGGGGTTTTTTGGGTTTTTTACATTTTCATGCATTTTTAGGGGGCTTTGGGATTTTTGTGGTTTTTTGGGTTTATAGGGTTTTTGGGGATTTTGAGGGTGTTTAGTGTTTTTTAGTCGTTTATGGTTTTATGTTTTTTTAGTATTTTTAGGATCTTTTTGGGTTTTTAGGGATTTTGAGGGTGTTTAGGGTTTTTTTAGTAGTTTTATGGTTTTAAGTGTTTTTAGTATTTTTAGGATCTTTTGGGTTTTTAGGGTATTTGTTTTTTTTGGGTTTTTTATGTTTTTTAATGTTTTTAATGCTTTTAGGTATTTATTGGGGTTTTAGAGTTTTTAGTGGTTTAGGGTTTTATGGGTTTTGGGGTTTTAAAGTTTTTTGGGGTTTTTTGGGGTTTCCAGGGTTTCCAGGGTTTTTGTGTTTTTTTCATTTTCATGGATTTTAAGGGTTTTGGGGATTTTCATTATTTTTAGGGGGGTTTGGATTTTGAGGGGTTTAGGGTTTTTGAGGGGTTTTAGGGTTTTTCTATGAGATGGAGGGGTGGATCGATCTTCACGACATGGGAGTGGGGGGACAGGAACATCCTCACACAACGGAGAGAAACAAAGAATAATATCTCTATATCAATCTTGAATGTCATACAAGTGCCATGGGGGTGGATATTTATATCCAAGGGGTATACAATAGTCAAAGGTATAATACCCTAAACTCATAAAGAATAAACCTATATTGTTACCTTAAATTAAAAAAGTTAAAGTCTACCAAAAATGTTTTGGAAAAGAAGCACACAACTTTCCAACTGTAGCCCGCTAGATTTGATTTTGAGTGCCTTGCCCACCAGATTTGAATTTGTTGTCAAAAGATGTCATTCTAGAATCCTCCATGTGGGAAAGGCTTCCAAAATTCATGAAAAAGTGTGGGCCAAGCTTTAAACATCATGTTTGGCCTTGAATGATTGTTATACTAGGCCCATTGGCTCTATCCACGCAAGGAGAGATCCATAAGACCATTAATGAAATGAGATGGGCACCCATTGTAGAATTCAACCTCTTAAATCTCTCTCACATCATCGAGCCTTAGAAATCCAACTCCTCCACCTGGACAATCGACTTAGTGCCTTCAACATGGTTTTCATCATCCTCCCCCTATTGAAAAGGAGTCATCCTCGACTTTTCATCCTCTACACCCAAAAAAGGAGAAAGATCAGAAACATTGGAAGTGGAACTTACACCATACTCACCTAGAAGAGCTATCTTGTAAGAATTGTTGTTAATATTCTTGAACACTCAAAAAGTTTCGTCTCCTCAAGAATTAGTTTTGATTTATTATTGTTGAAAAATATTTCCTTTCGCAAAAAAATCCAAACTATGTGATCAGTTTTGAACAACACTTGCTTGCGACCCTTTTTTGCATGATCAATGTATTTCTGTGTCATCCACATGATATTTTTCCTTACATTTTTATAGAGTCACTTGATGAATTCTTCATTCCCTTTTGCATCCATATTATTTTCTTCATGCAAAGGCAAATTAACTAGATTAATAGGGGCAAGGGGGTTAAAACTGTAAACAATTTTAAATAAATAATATTGAGTAGTGGAATTATTAGCCATGTTATATGTGAATTACACATGTAGCTAACACTCCTCAAAATTCTTGTGATTCTTAAAGATAATTGTTCATATAGGAGATGAGAGTTTATGATTCACCAAATTTGTTTTCCCATCAGTTTTCAGATGAAAATTAGTGGAAAATAGTAACTTCATACCCAGTTTTCTCCAGAAGGTCTTCCAAAAGTAACTAAGTAATTTTGTGTCATGATCCAATAAAATCATCCTTTTCATTATATATAGTTTGTCTACTTCTTAAAAAAAAGTGTTTCAATGTTAATGGAATCATCTATTTTGTGATAAGGAATAAAATGTGCCATTTTAGAAAACTGATCCACCATAAAAAAAATGGAATCTCACACCCTCTTGTTCCTTGGTAACCCCACAATAAATTTCATTTATATTTCCTTCCAAGGGGTGTTGGGGATTGGGTGGGGAAGAAATAATCCATGTGGGTTCAGTTTATACTTTGATTTATGGCAGGCAATTCACTTTATCGCAAATTTTTCAACATCTCAAGACATCCTAGGCTAATAAAAATGCTCACTTAGAATTCATAAAGTTTTTGCAACACAAAAATGTCCCATTAACCGACCATAATTTGATTCTTTTAGTATGAGAAAACAGATAGAGAAATTTGGAATACAAATCTTATCAATCCGGAATAATAATCCATCATGAAAATAAAACTTCTCCCAACTAACTCCAGGTTTGCAATGAACCAAAGGTTCCCCAAAACCTGTATCTGTGGAATATAAATCCTTAATGTATTCAAAACCAATGATTTTATAATCTAGAAAAGATAAGAGAGAATATATACATGAAAGTGCATTAGCCAAGTTATTTTCTTTACCCTTTTAAGGGGTTTTAAAGGTTTTTAGAGTTTATAGTCATTTTTAGAATTTTTATGGGTTTTAAAGTTTTTGAGGGTTTTTTATGGTTTTTTGGGGGTTTTCAGGGTTTTTATGCTTTTAGGGATTTTTAGAGGTTTTTTGGATTTTTATGGGTTTTAGGGAGTTTTAGGATTCTTAGGGATTTTTAGGGTATTTAGGTTTTTAAGGGGTTTTATGGTTTTTAGAGGCTTTCTGGGTTTTTGGGTCTTTTGGGGGTTTTCTGGGTTTTTTTGGAGTTTTGTTGGGTTTTTAAGGTTTTTTAGAGTTTTTTAAAGTTTTAGGGTTCTTAAGGATTTTTTGAGTTTTTAGTTGCTTTTAGGGATTTTATGGGTTTTTAGAGTTTTTAAGGCTTTAAGGGGTTTTAAGGAGTTTTAGAGTTTTCAATGGTTTAGGTTTTTAATGGGTTTTAAGGTTTTTTATGGTTTTAAGGGTTTTTATGGTTTTTAGGGGGTTTTCTGTGCTTTTAGGGTTTTTTAAATTTTCATGTATTTTTACGGGTTTTTTGGATTTTTATGGTTTTTTTTGTTTTTATTTTTTTAGGGATTTTTCTGATTTTTAGGGTTCTTTGGGGTTTTTAGAGTCTTTTGGTGTTGAGGGGTTTTTATTTTTTTCTGGGTTTGTATATTTTTTTAACATCTTTAGGTGTTTTAAAGGTTTTTAGAGTTTTTAGTGTTTTAGTGTTTTATGGGGTTTTGGGGTTTTTATGGTTTTTAGGGGTTTTATGGTTTTCAAGGGTTTTTAGGGTTTTTATGGATTTTTACCTCTTTCCTGGATTTTTAGGGGGATCTTAGGATTTTTGTGGTATTTAGGGTTTTTAGGGATTTTGAGGGGTTTTATGGTTTTTAGGAGTTTTAGGGTTTTTAGGTTTTTTAGGGTCTTTTGGGATTTTAGGTTTTTTGGGTTTTTATGGGATTTAAAGGGTTTTTATAGTTTTTATTGGTTTTTTAGTGTTTTTATTGGTTTTTAGTGTTTTTAAGGTTTTTAGGGGGGATTATGGTTTTCAATGGGTTTTCATGGTTTTTATGTGTTTTTACATTTTTCATTGATTTTTATGAGTTTTTTAGTATTTTTATGGGTTTTAGGGTTTTTTAGAGTTTATAGGGATTTTGATGGTTTTTAGGGGTTTTTTGGCATTTTGAGGGTTTAAAGTTTTATTTTCGGGTTTTCAAGTTTTTAGAGTTTTTTTGTATTTTTAGGGTTTGTTGAGTTTTGTTAAGGTTTTTAGAGTTTTTAAAGCTTATAGGGGTTTTATGGTTTTTAGAGTTTTTTGTGGTTTTTAG
This sequence comes from Viscum album, assembly GCA_963277665.1. Lineage (NCBI taxonomy): Eukaryota > Viridiplantae > Streptophyta > Magnoliopsida > Santalales > Viscaceae > Viscum > Viscum album. The sequence continues at coordinate 948,206,465 of OY728132.1, read as the reverse complement.
GGCATCTATTCATTTTTAGGATTTTTTTATTGTTTTTAGGGGTTTCATGGTTTTAAGGGAGTTTTTAGGGGGTTTTTTGGGTTTTTACGTTTTCATGGATTTTTAGGGTATTTGTGGATTTATATGGTTTTTAGGGTTTTTAGTATTTTTATAGATTTTGAGGGTTTTAGGGTTTTTAGGTATTTTTAGGGTTTTCAGGGTCTTTAGGGTTTTTATGGTCTTTTTGAGTTTTTTAGGGGTTTTAATATTTTTTGGAGTTTTTTAACATTTTTAGGGGTTTTAATGGTTTATAGAGTTTTTTATGGTTTTTTATAGATTTTATTGGTTTTTAAGGGTTTTCAATCTTTTTAGGGGTTTTTATATATTTTCAGGGGTTTTCAAGGTTTTTAGGGATTTTTGCATTTTCGTGGATTTTTAGTGGTTTTTTGGATTTTTATGGTTTTTAGGGACTATATGGGTTTTTACGGATTTTGATATTTTTAGGGGTTTTCATGTGTTTTTTGGGGTTTTAGGGGTTTTTAGTCTTTTTGCAGTCTTTCTGGGGATTTAGGGTTTTTTTGTTTTTTGGGTTTTTCTTGTTTATAGAATTTTTTCACATTTTTAGGTGGTTTAAGGGTTTTTAGAGTTTTTAGTGGTTTTTTAGGTTTTAATGTTTTTTTAAGGATTTTTAGTTTTTTAAGGGTTTTTATGGTTTTCAATGGATTTTTAGGGTTTTTAGGGGTTTTTAGGACTTTTATGGTTTTTTGGGTTTTTTGGGTTTTAGGGATTTTGAGGGCTTTCAGGGTTTTTAGGGTTTTTATGGGTTTTGGTGATTTTTAAGGTTTTAATGGTCCTTTTGGATTTTTAGGGGGATTTTTTAATTGTTTTTTGTTTTTAAGATTTTGAATTTGGTTTAACATTTTGAGAGGTTTTTAGTGTTTTTAGTAGTTTTTTAGGTTTTTATGGATTTTTAGGGTTTTTTTTGGGTTTTAGGGGCTATCATGGTTTTCTTGGGGTTTTTTTGGGTTTTTAGGGTTTATTACATTTTCATGGATTTATATGGGTTTCTTGGGATTATTATGGTTTTTAGTTATTTTAGAGATTTTGTGAGATTTTAGGGGTTTTCAAAGGTTTTTAGTGTTTTCTGGGTTTTTAAAGTCTTTTTGGGTATTTTTGTGTTTTTAGGGTTTTTATGGTTTTTAACATTTTTTTGGGTTTTAAGGGTTTTTAGATTTTTTGGTGGTTTTAGGGTTTTTATGGGTTTTTATGGGTTTTGGGGTTTTTTTATGTTTTTAGGATTTAATGGTTTTAAAGGATTTTTTAGTGTTTTTTTGGTCTTTTTTACATTTTCATGGAGTTTTGGGGGGGTTTTTACATTTTCATAGAGTTTTGGGGGGTTTTAGGATTTTTATGGGTTTTAGGGTTTTTAGAGATTTTGAATGGTTTTTGTGGTTTTCAAGGAATTGGAGGGTTTTTCTGAGTTTTAGGGTCTTTTCTGGACTTTAGTGTTTTTTTGAGTTTTTTAAGGATTTAAGGTTTTTTAGAGTTTTTTAATTTTTTCAGGTTTTTAATGGGTTTTTAGAGTTTTTAGTGGTTTTTATGGTTTTTTAGGGTTTTTAAGGTTTTTAGGGGTTTTATTGTTTTTGGGGGCGTTTCAGGGTTTTAGTGTTTTTTCTGTTTTCTTGGTTTGAGGGAGTTTTTTGGCTTTCTATGGGTTTTTGTGTTTTTATGGTTTTTAGGGATTATGAGGGTTTTTAGAGTTTGTCATGGATTTTTAGGGTTTTTTGGGTTTTCAGTGTTTTAAGTGTCTTTTTGAGTTTTTTCATTTTTTTAGATTTAAAGGTTTTTTAAAGATTTTAAGGTTTTTAGGTTTTTAAGGTTTTTTAGTGTTTTTAGAGTTTTTTGCGGGTTTTTAGGGTTTTTTGAGATTTTATGGGTTTTAAGGTTTTTTAAAGTTTTTAACGCTTTTAGGGGTTTAAAGGGTTTTAGAATTTTTAGTGGGTTTTTATGATTTTTATAGGTTTTTAGGGCTTTTAATGTTTTTTGGGGGTTTTGTGGTTTTCAGGTGTTTTATGTTTTCAAGGATTTTTTTTGGTTTTCTAGGATTTTTATGGGTTTTAGGGTCTTTTAATGTTTTTAGGGATTTTAAGGGCTTTTTTGGGTTTTCAGGGTTTTAAGGGATTTTAAAGGTTTTTATGGTATTTTTGGGTTTTGGGGTTTTTTGAGTTTTTTAGGGTTTTATGTTTTTTAGAGTTTTAAATTTTTTATGGGGTTTAAGAGTTTTTTGCGTTTTTAGGGTTTTGTAGGGTTTTCAGTGTTTTTATGGTTTTTAGGGGTTTTTAAGGTTTTCATGGTTTTTTAGGGTTTTAGGGTTTTTTAAGTATTCATGGGTTTTTAAGATTTTTAAATTTTTTTATTATTTTTAGGGTTTTATGGTTTTTTTGGGATTTTGAGGGGTTTTAATGTTATTTGGGGGTTTTAGGGTTTTTAGGGTCTTTTGGGTTTTTAAAGGTTTTTTGATTTTTTAGGGTTTTTAATGTTTTTTAGAGCTTTTTATGTTTTTAGGGGTTTTAAGGGTTTTTATTGGTTTTTTAATTTTTTAAGGTTTTTAGGTGGTTTTATGGGTTTTAGGGGTTTTTTTGGGGTTTTAGGTTATTTTATGCTTTCATGGATTTTTAGGGGGTTATAGGATATTTATGGGGTTTTAGGGATTTTGAGGGATTTTAAGGTTTTTAGGGGTTTTAGGGGTTTTCTAGGGGTTTAGGGTCTTTTTGGGTTTTGAGGGTTTTTTTAGTTTTTTAGGGTTTTAAAGTTATTTATAATTTTTTAACATTTTTAGGGCAGAAAAGGTGTGGGGTCAGACATAGCTGATCCCATGATTTATTCAAGAACATAAAAGTAAAGTACAAAGAATTACAAAGGAGGCTTGCATATCCTAGTGTGGGTCGTCCCATTCATGTCTGAGTCAACTGAAGACAAACAGATAACATTTTTAGGGGATTAAAGGGATTTTAGAGTTTTTAGTTTTTGTTAGGGTTTTTGTGGGTTTTTAGGGTTTTTTATGGGTTTTCGGGATTTTAGGGTTTTTAGGGGTCTTAACGTTTTCATGGATATTTAGGAGTTTTAGTGTTTTTATGGTTTTTATGGTTTTTTAGGGATTTTAGGGATTTTGTGGGTTTTTAAGATTTTTCAAGGGTTTTTATGATTTTTAGGGTCCATAAGGGTTTTAGGGTCTTTTTTGAGTTTTTAGGGATTTAAAGTTTTTTTTGAGTTTTTAACGTTTTTAGGGGTTTTAAGAGCTTTTAGAATTTTTGTGAGTTTTATTGTTTTTATTGTTTTTTAGGGTTTTTTTAATGTTTTTAGGGGTCTTTATAGTTTTTAGGCGGTTTACATGGTTTTTATGGTTTTTACCGTTTTAATGAATTTTTATGGGTTTTTAGGATTTTTATGGTTTTTAGCGATTTTTTAGGGTGTGTAGTGTTTTTAGGGTTTTGGGGGTTTTGGGGGGTTTTGGGGATTTTAGGGATTTTTTTTCTTTTTTATTTTGATTTTTAAGGTTTTTAATGTTTTTAGAGTTTCTAATGTTATATGGTTTTTGGGGGAGTTTTATGGGTTTTAAGGGTTTTTAGAGTTTTTACTGGTTATTTTGGGTTTTTATGGGGTTTTAGGCCTTTTAAGGTTTTTAGTGGGTTTTATGGTTTTCAGTGGTTGTATAGGGTTTTTTACATTTTCTTTGATTTTTATTTTTTTTTAGGATTTTCGTGCTGTTGAGAGTTTTTTGGGATTTTGAGGGTTTTAGGGACTTTTAGGGGGGTTTTTTTGATTTTTTTAGGGTTTTAATGTTTTTTATATTTTTTTAACAATTATTGGGGTTTAAATGGTTTTTAGAGTTTTTAGTGGTTTTGGGGTTATTAGGTGTTTTTATAGTTTTCCAGGGGTTTTTAGTTTTTTGGGATTTTTATGTTTTCATGGATTTTTTGGGGGTTTTTTAGGATTTTTGTGGTTTTTACGGTTTTTAGGGGTTTTCGGAAGTTTGAGTTTTTATGGGGTTTTAGGGGTTTTCAAGTGGTTTTCAGGGTTTTTAGGGTCTTTTAGGGTTTTCAAGGGATTTTTTTGAGTTTTTAGTATTTTTAAAGATTTCAGAGTTTTTAACATTTTTAGGGGTTTTAAGTGTTTTAGAGTTTTTAGTGGTTTTTAGAGTTTTTATGAGGTTTTAGGGGTTTCAAAGGTTTTTTGAGGTTTTATGAATTTCTTGGGGTTTTCAGGCTTTTTAGGGTTTTACATTTTCTTGTATTTTTTGGGGTTTTTTGGATTTTTATGGATTTTACGGACTTTGAAGGTTAATAGGGTTTTTAGGGGTTCTTAGAGTTTTTAGGGTCTTTGGGGTTTTAAGGGGGTTTTTTTTTAATTTAGGGGTTTTAAGGTTTTTCAGTGTTTTTTAAAAAATTTATGGCTTTAATGGTTTTTAGAGTTTTTAGTTTTTTAGGATTTTTATGGTTTTTGGGGGTATTTAAGGTTTTTAGGGGGTTTGGGGTTTTTTACATTTTCATGGATTTTTAGGGGGGGGTTTATGATTTTTATGGTTTTCAGGTTCTTTTAAGTTTTTGAGGGATTTTGAGGGGTTTTAGGGTTTTTCAGGTTTTCTTTTCTTTTTAAGGGTTTTCAAGGGTTTTTTAGTCTTTTTGGGTTTAGGTATTTTTTTGTGTTTTTTAGGGTTTTAATGGTTTCTTATATATTTTTAACATTTTGAGGGGTGTTTATGGTTTTTGGGGTTTTTCAGTGTTTTGGGGGTTTTTGTTTGGGGGTTATTTTATGTTTCAATGGTTATTTAGGGTTTTTTTTTGGTTTTTTTTTTGCTTTTAGCGGTTTTTTAGGTTTTTAAGGAATTTGAGGGGTTTAAAAGAGCTTTTAGGTGTTTTCGAGGTTTTTAGGGCCTTTTGGGTTTTTAGGGTATTTTTCAGTATTTTTGGGTTTTAATGGTTTTTAAGACTTTTTTAATATTTTTAGGGGTTTTAAGGGTTTTTAGAGTTTTTACTGGTCTTTTAGGGGGTTTATGGGTTTTTAGTGTTTTTAAGGTTTTTAGGGGTTTTTTGGTTTTTAGGGGGTTTTCAGGGTTTTTTACATTTTCATGAATTCTTAGGGTTTTTTAGGATTTTTTATATTTTTAGGGTTTTTAGGGTTTTCAGAGATTTTTTGGTGTTAAGGCCTTTTTTGGTTTTTTGGGTTTTTAAGGTTTTCATGGGTTTTATGGCTTTTAGGCGTTTTTCATCTTTATTAGGGTTTATTATGTTTTCATGGATTTTTATGGGTTTCTTAGGATTTTTATGGGTTTTAGGGTTTTTAGGGATTCTGAGGGTTTTTAGGCTTTTTCAGTGGTTTTAAGGGGTTTTAGGGGTTTTCAAGGGTTTTAGGGTCTTTTTTGGGTCTTTTTGGGTTTGGGGGTTTCTTTTTGAGTTATTAGGGTTTTTTGGTTTTTTTGAGTTTTTTAACCTTTTTATGGGTTTTAAGTGTTTTTAGAGTTTTAGTGGGCGTTTTGGTTTTTATGGGATTTTGAGCAGTTTTAGGGGGTTTTATGACATTAAGGGGTTTTCAGGGTTTTTAGTTTTTAGGGATTTTGAGGGGTTTTAGGGTTTTCTAGGAGTTTTAGGGTTTTTTGGGATTTAGTGTGTTTTCTGGGTTTTTTGAGTTATTTTAGGGTTTTTAGGTTTTTAGGGTTTTAACATTTTTTGGGTTTAAAGGGTTTTTAGAGTTTTTTGGGGTTTTGGTTTTTTATTTGATTTTTGGGTTTTACAGGTTTGAAGCTTTTTTAGATTTTTAATTTTTATAGGGATTTTAAGGGGTTTTAAGTTTTTTTTGGTGTTTTTTAGAGTTTTTAGGGTTTTTAACATTTTCATTGATTTTTATATATTTTTTAGGTTTTTTATCATTTTTAGGGGGTTTTAGGGTTTTAAGGGGTTTTTAGGTGGTTATAGGGTTTTATTGGGTTTTTTGGATTTTTACGGCCTTTTTGGGTTTTTATGGTTTTTTACAGTTTTTTTAGGGTTTTTAAGGTGTTTTAGTGTTTATTACATTTTTAGGGGTTCAAAGGGTTTTCATAGTTTTTAGTGGTTTTTAGGATTTTATTGGGTTTTAGGGGTTTTAACATTTTTTTGCTATCCATGAGTTTTTTAGGGTTTTTAGGGTTTTTCGCTTTAATTGATATTTAGGGTTTTTAGGATTTTTATGGCTTTAAGGGGTTTTAGGGTTTTAGGGATTTTGAGGGTTTTTAGAGTTTTTTAGGGTTTTAGGGACTTTTTGGTTTTAAGGGGTTTTTTGAACCTTTTAGGGTCTTTAAGGTTTTTTTGAGTTTTTGAACATTTTTTTGGTTTTAAGGATTTTTAGAGTTTTTTGTTATTTTAAGGGTTTTTATGGGTTTTTAGGTGTTTTTAGGTTTTTATGGTTTCCCAGGATTTTTCAGGGTTTTAAGGGTTTTTTACGTTTCCATGGATTTGTAGGGATTTTTTTGGATTTTTATGGTTTTTAGGGTTTTCTAGGGTTTTGCAGGGTTTTTGAGATTTTGAGGGCTTTGGTGGTTTTCATGGAATTTTACGTTTTTTATGGTCTTTTTGGGTTTTATGGTTTTTTATTATTTTTTAGGGGTTTAAAGGCTTTCTAGATTTTCTTAACTTTTTTAGGGTTTTAAGGGTTTTTAGAGTTTTTAGTGGTTTTCTATGGTTCTTATGGTTTTTAGGTTTTTAAGGGTTTTATGGGTTTTTATGGTTTTCAAGGGTTTGTATGGGTTATAGGGTTTTTTTAGGATTTTGAGGGGTTTTAGGGGATTTCAGTTATTTTTAGGGGTTGTCAGGGTTTTTAGGGTATTTTTTGGTTTTTAGTGTTTTTTGAGTTTTTTAGGGGTTTTAAGGTTTTTTAGAGTTTTTAACAATTTTATGGGTTTTAAGCGTTTTTAGATTTTTAGTGGTTTTTTGGTTTTTTTGGGTTTTTCAATATTTTTAGGGGTTTTCTTGTTTTCAAGAGTTTTCAGGGTTTTTAGGGCGTTTTACGTTTTCATGGATTTTTAGGGGTTTATTAGGTTTTTTTATATTTTTAGGGTTTTTCGGTATTTTGATGCTTCTTAGTGGTTTTAGGGGTTTTTAGGGTTTTTAGGGATTTGGGGTATTTTGGGTTTTTAGGGGTTTGTTTGTGTTTTTTAGAGCTTTAAATCTTTTTTGAGTTTTTTATGTTTCTTTGGATTTTAAGGTTTTTTAGAGTTTTTAGTGGTTTTTAGGGTTTTTATGGGTTTTTATAGTTTTTAAGGTTTTAGGGGTTTTATGGTTTTAAGTGGGTTTTTAGGGATTTTAGGTTTTTTATCTTTTCATGGATTTTTATGGGGGTTTTAATATTTTTACGGTTTTTAGTGATTTTTAGAGTTTTTTAGGATTCTGAGGGTTTTTCAATGTTTTTAGGGTTTTTATGGGTTTTTAAGGTTTTAGGGTCTTTTGGGGGTTTTAGGGTTTTAATGTTTTTTTTAACATTTTTAGGTGTTTTAAGAGTTTTTAGATATTTTAGTTATTTTTTAGGGTTTTTATGGGTTTTTAGGGTTTTTAATATTTTTAGGGGTTTTTCGGTTTTAAAAGGTTTTTCATGGTTTTAGGGTTTTTTACATTTTTAGGGATTTTTAGGTTTTTTTTTGTATTTTTATGGTTTTTAGAGATTTTGAGGGTTTTCATGATTTTTCAGTGGTTCTAGGGGTTTTAGGATATTTCATTGTTTTTAGGATCTTTTTGGGTTTTTAGGGTTTTTTTGAGAATTTTAGGGTTCTTGATGTTTTTTAGAGTTTTTAACATTTTTAGGGGTTTAAAAGGTTTCTAGAGTTTTAGTGGGTTTTTAGGGTTTTTATGATTTTTAAGGTTTTTAGGGATTTCTGGGTTTTTTTAGGTTCGTTAGGGTTTTTTATGTCTTCATGTATTTTTAGTGGGTTTTAGAATTTTTATGTTATTTAGGGTTTTAGGGTCTTTATGCTTTTTACTAGTTTTTAGGGGGTTTTAGGGTTTTAGGGGTTTTTCGATTTTTAGTATTTTTTTTAATTTTTTTTGGGTTTTTAGGTTCTTTAGAGTTGTTTAGATTTTCACGGGTTTTATGGTTTTTTAGTGTTTTTAGCATCTTTTTAGATTTTTTATGATTTTTTAGGGTTTTTAAGGTTCTTAGGGGTTTTTATGGTTTTGAGGGTTTTTTTAGTTTTTGAGGGATTTTCATGTTTTCATGGTTTTTTAGAGGTATTTTTATGATTTTTATGGTTTTTTGTGGTTTTTATTGGCTTTTAGGCGTTTTAAGGGTTTTTATGGTCTTTTGGGTTTTTAGGGTATTTTTGAGCTTTTTTGGGTTTTTAAAGTTTTTTAGATTTTTTAATATTTTAAGGGTTTTAAAGGGTTTCTAGAGTTTTTAGTGATTTTTTTGGGGTTTTATGGGTTTTATGGGTTTTTAGGGTTTTTTGTAGTTTTTAGGGGTTTTTAGGAGTTTTTTGGATTTTTAGTGTATTTTACATTTTTAAGGATTTTTTGGGGGTTCTTATGATTTTTATGGCTTTTAGGGATTTTAACCTTTTAGGTATTTTGAGGGTGTGTAGGATATTTTTAGGGATTTTAGGGATTTTAGGGTTTTTTAGAGTTTTTTAACATTTTTATGGGTGTTGATTATTTTTAGAGTTTTTAGTGATTTTTAGGGTTTTTATGGGTTTTTGGGGTTTTATGGTTTTAGAGGTTTTTATGGATTTCATTGGTTTTTGGGGTTTTTAAGGTTTTTTAAATTTTCATGGATTTTTAGGTGTGGGTTTAGGATATTTATGGTTTTTAGGGTTTTATGGTTTTTAGGGATTTTGACGGGTTTTGGGGGGGGTTTAGGTGTTCTTAGGGTTTTTATTGTCTTATTTTTTTTTTGTTTTTTAGGGGTTTTATAAATTTTTAACATTTTTAGAGGATTTAAGGCAAAGCAGGTTTGGGTCTGGGCGGATCCCAGCCCCACAAAATATAATAACATAAAATAAAGGTACAAGGCATTACAAGGAGGGTTTGCACAGCCGAGTGTGCAATTCACCCTTCATGTCTGAGTCCACAAGGGGAGTGCAGAAATCTGGTGCAATAAATGACCACATGGAACATCCATCCTCAATTGCTTTCTTGGAGAGTATGTCTGCCACCTTGTTCGCTTCCCTGTATATATGTGTGACCATAATGTTCATACCCTGAGAGATTCTCAGACAGTCAACCCATTGTGGGAGGAGCCTCCATGGGATTGTCCTTGTTTTGCTTTTGAGGGCTTCCACCGCCAACATCGAGTCAGATTCAATCCATAGCTGCGTCCACCTGAAGTGGACCGCAAACTGTACAGCCTTAATCATGGACCATAGCTCCGCTTCATAAGCACATCCATTCCCAATGTAATGATAAAAGCATCCTTTAACAAATCCTCTATATGTCCGGAAAACACCACCACACCCGGAGGGACCAGGCGCGCCTAGGGATGCACCCTCCACATTAACTTTTATCCATTTTGGGATTGGTGGAATCCACCGAATGAATTTAAAGTCCTTCTGTTTCCTGCATCTTCCAGAAATTCTGAGAGTTCTCAACACAATAAGGTCCTAAATATCATTAGCCATCATACCATCCTGGATATGAGCCGCCGCATGGACTGCTTGATGAATTTCCACCACACCATTTCGGATGCAGCATTAATCATTATCGAAAACCACTTTGTTCTGAGCTGCCCACACAAAAGTAGTAAGAGCCGCAGCGGTAGCAAGAAGTAGATTGGCAATTTGATGACTGCTTTGCACGCCTACAACACTGCTGAAAATATCAGACAGCGTGCTGTCCGTGCAGATTTTCAGCTGGAATATGCCCTGTAAATGATCCCAAAGACCTGCAGCCAACCTGCACTTAAGAAAAATGTGCTGCAGATTTTCCTCATCCTGAAGACAGATCAGACAAGCAGAGGCCAAACACCACCCAGCTCTTTTCAATTGCTCTTGAACTGGCAATCTATTTCTCTAAATTTTCCATAGCAGCAGGTAGCTAGAGGGGGGAATGAAGGGCCTCCGAAATTTAGAGAGCCAAGCAGGGGGCTGAATTCCCTGCTCACATTCAGACCGGTAAAACTCCTTCACACTCAACAGCCCAACCATATTTGGCTTCCAAATGAGACAATCCATGTCCATAAAACTGTAGTTTTGTATTTGTGTGATAATATTCTGCGGCAGGATACCTTCAATCTTGTTCATATTGTTCTTGAGATCAGCAATGGACCAGTGCTTGAAAACCTGAGGTGGCTGGACAGATTCACTGATGGGCCGATCCAGCCAGGTGGTCTTCCAACAATTCAAGGTCGAGTACCTTGAGACCACCCATTTCGAATTGGAAATAATGCGCCTATATGAGTACCTGATTGTGGTCCAAACCGATGAGGGGATGAATCCCGGGAAGTCCTCACATAACTTAGAGTTGAATCTTTCCCTCAAGAAGTCAGGACTCATGTCAGTCGGGTTGAAAAGATTCCATGTGAATTTTCCAATTAAGGCATCATTGAATTTCCTGAGGTCCTTGATGCCCAGCCCACCCATCTCAATGGGCTTTGTGCATTCTTTCCATGCCACAGAAACAAGCTTCTTCTTGGTTATGCATCCTGTCCATGCGAAATTTCTTATTTTTGCCTGTAGGCTCTTGATGAGACTTGCTGGCCATCTGTAAATGGAGAACGCATGCACAAACATGGATGTAATGACAGAGTTGATCAGGCAAATTCTGCCTACCTGAGATAAGCATTTTCATTTCCAGTTCGCAAGATGCTAAGTAATTTTGAGTGAAATTACCTCCAGGTAACTACTTTTCACCCTCCCCCAGAACAAGGGGACCCCCAGGTACATGAGGGGGAGGGAGCCCCTCATGACACCAAGATTTCTGACAATTCTGCGTTGTTTGGGGGCTGAAATCCCATTGCCAAAAATGATAGAGGACTTTTTCCAACTAATTGATTGCCCTGCAACCTCCTCATAATGTTGTTGAAGTGACTTAATTGAAGATATTGTACGCCAATCAGCCTTCCCAAAAAGGAGAATATCATCCGCATATAGAAGATGAGTTGGCACGTAGAGATCTTTCCCAGCTTTAATCAGAGCATAGAAACCAGCCTGTACTAGTTCAATTATACATCTGCTCAGGTAATCCTCAACCAGAGCGAAGAGAAGTCCAGAAATTGGGTCACCTTGCCGGACACCGTGGGAGCATTGAAAGAACCCCTTAGGAGATCCATTAATAAGAACAGAAGTCCTGACACTAGATAGGATAATATGGATCAGCTTTATAAAAGAGGCGGAGAATCCATACCTGCTGAGAACAGTAAAGATAAAGCTCCATTTGATTGTATCGAATGCCTTTGAGATGTCCAACTTCATAGCAAAGCTTCCATGTTTAGAGTCTTTCCTCATGATGTTAATACCCTCTGATGCAGAGTAAAGGCAACTCTGAATATTGCGTCCTGGGAAAAACCCGAATTGGTTTGGTGTGATTATCCCACCAACAATCTTCCCCAATCTGATCGCCAGAATTTCACTTATTATCTTAGGAATGGTATTGCCAATCGCCACCAGACGAAAGTCCCCAATGTCCATGGCATTCTCTCTCTTTGGCAGCAGATCAAGGAAGTTGGAGTTCGTTCAATGTTTTTTTTTGTGTTTTTAGGCTTTTTAACATTTTAATGGATTTTTAGGGTGTTTTATGATTTTTATGATTTTTAGTGTTTTTAAGTTTTTTAGTGAAGTTGAGGGTTTTAGAGGTTTTTAGGGGCTTTTAGCAGTTTTCAATATTTTTATGGTCTTTTAGGGTCTTTTGGGGGGGGGGGGGGTTTGAGTTTTTAGGGTTTGAAGGTTCTTTAGAGTTTTTACATTTTAGGGGTTTTATGTGTTTGTAGAGTTTTTATGGTTTTATGGATTTTTATGGTTTTTAAGGTTTTTAGGTGTTTTTATGGTTTTTGGGGGGGTTTTTGTGTTTTTAGGATTTTATACATTTTCATGAATTTTTTGGGAGTTTTTAGTATTTTTATGTTTTTAGGGTTTTTAGGAATTTTTAGGACTTTTAGGGGGTTTAGGGGTTATTAAGTTTGTTTGGGGGTTTTAGGGTATTTTTTTGGGTTTTTTCAGGGTTTAAGGTTTTTTAGAAATTTTTAACATTTTTAGAGATTTTAAGATTTTTAGAGTTTTTAGTGATTTTTAGGGTTTTTATGGGTTTTTGGGGGTTTTATAGTTTTAGGGGTTTTATAGTTTTTAGTATTTTTTGGTGTTTTTATGTTTTTTTATGTTTTCATGGATTTTTAGGGGTTTTTTAGGATTTTTATTGTTTTTAGTGTTTTTTGGTATTTTGAGGGGTTTTAGGGGTTTTAGGGGTTTTTAGTGGGTTATAGGGTTTTCCGGGTTTTTAGGGAATTTTAGTGTTTTAGGGTTTTTATGAGTTTTTATGGGGTGTTTAATGTTTTTAGAGTTGTTAACTTTTTTAGGGGTTTTATGGTTTTTTAGAATTTTTTGTGGTTTTAAGGTTTTTTTTGGGGGGGGGGGGGGTTCAACACAAATAGTACATGATATATAAAAGGGAAAATAAATTGAAGAAAAAACTATCACCCAATGGTGAAAAAATAACCCAAAGGACAAAAACTGAAAAAATAAAGAAGCAAAACCCAAGCCAAAGACTAGCATTCTGCACTCCACTGTTCCTATCCACAAGAAATCATCTGCACAAGTCCATGGATAGACGCACCCCAGCCAAGAACGAAACAACAGACCACCAACCTGCAAGCCCAACACAGCTTGTTGAATGACAACCAGAACCATAAGTACAAAAAAACTCCTCCCCAACATGAACAGCTATAAGCCACCAAACCAAAAAAGGCATGTCTGAAACCCAACACCCAATAACTAGGCAACAACACCATGTCAGCAAAAAAAAATTAACCAAGAGTAGTTTCCACATATGCGAGAGACTATACCAGAGAAAATGTCATAAGTTTTTAGGGATTTTTATGTTTTTTAGGGTTTTTAGGGATTTTGAGAGTTTTCAGGGTTTTTTTGGTTTATTGGGTTGTTTAGGTTTTTTAGAATCTTTTTGGGTTTGTAGGGTTTTTTTAGAATTTTTTAAGAGTTTTATGGGTTTTTAGAGTTTTTTTAAACATTTTTAGGGGTTTTTTAAGATTTTTATGGGTTTTAGGATTTTTTGGGATTTCAAGGGGTTTTCGGGGTTTTCAATGGTTTTTAGGCACTTTAGGGTTTTAGGGTTTTTTGATATTTTTAAGGTATTTAAGGATTATTAGGGTTTTAAAGGGATTTTAGATTTTTAACGTTTTTAGGGGTTTTAATGGTTTTTAGAGTTTTTATTTGGTTTTGATGGTTTTTATGGGTTTTTACGATTTTTATGTGTTTTAGAGGTTTTATGGTATTTAGTGATTTTAAGTGTTTTTAGGTTTTTTTCATTGTCATGGATTTTAGGGGTTTTTAGGGTTTTTATTGTCTTTATAGTTTTAGGTATTTTAGGTATTCTCATGGTTTTTTGTGTTTTTTGGTGTTTTTAGTGTTTTTCACAGTTTTATGGTCTTTTGGGTTTTTGGGTTTTTTAGAGTATTTTAGATTTTTTTAGGGTTTCAAAGGGGTCTTAGTGTTTTTCAACATTTTTTGGGGTTTTATGGGGTTTTTGATTTTTTTGTGGTTATTGGGTTTTTATGGGGTTTTAGGAGTTTTTAAAGTTTTAGGGGGGTTTATGGTGTTTATAGGTTCTTCAAGGTTCTTTGGGTTTTTTATGTTTTCATGGTTTTTTATGCCTGGATCTCCATTTTTCAACTTTCAACGGCTTCCCTTCATGGATTTTTAGGCATTTTTAAGATTTTTAAATATTATAGGGTTTTAGGGTTTTTAGGGTCTTTTGGGTTTTTAGGGTTTCTATAGTTTTTAGTTTTTTAAGTTTATTTAGAGTTTTTTTTAAAAAATACTGTTTAAGGGTATTTAAAGTTTTTAGTGGGTTTTTAGGTGTTTTATGGGCTTTTAGGGGTTTTATGGGCTTTTATGGGTTTTAAGGTTTTTAAGGATTTCAAGGTTTTTTAAGGGTTTTTGGGGGTTTTACGTTTTCATTCATTTTAGGGGTTTTTTATGTTTTTATGGGTTTTTAGGGATTTTAGGGATTTTGATGGGTTTTAAGGTTTTCATGGGTTTTTAGGGTTTTAAGGAACTGTAGGGTCTTTTGGGGTTTTTAGGGTTTTTTTTAGTTTTTTTAGGGTTTAAGGGTTTTTTATATTTTTTGATGCTTTTAGGGGTTTAGGGTTTTTAGGGTTTTTGGGATCTTTTTGGGTTTTTAGAGTTTTTTTGAGTTTTTAGGGTTTTTAAGATTTTTTAGAGTTTTTTAATGTTTTTAGGGGTGTTAAGGATTTTTAGTGTTTTTAGTGTTTTTTATGGGGTTTTAGGTTTTAAAAATATTTTTAGGGGAATTTTTGGTTTTCATGGGTCTTTTTGGTTTTCTTACGTTTTCAGGGATTTTTAGGATTTTTAGGATGTTTTATGTTTTATAGAGATTTTGAGGGGTTTTAGGGGTTTTTAGAGGTTTTAAGGATTTTTTTTTTCTATGTGTTTAGGGATTTTTTATGTTTTATGGTCTTTTTGAGTTTTTACGGTATTTAAGGTTTTTAGGGAAGAAGAGGTTCAGGACTGTGCAAGCCTAGACTCCTAAATTATTAATGAAAACAAGTAAAAAGAAGACCGGGGAGGGGAAAGGTCAATCAACCCATACCCAAAAACAATCCCCAAAAGGAAAACAAAGAAAAGAAAATGAAGAAAAGAAAAAAGACACACAAAACAGGAAAGGCGAAGAACCAAAAGTATCACCAGCATCATCCCCCAACTAATCAGAAACCAACGTCATACAGTACCAATTTTATCATCCTCCACCACCTTGCCAATCAAAATCACCAACCACTAGCGTCAAAGACATAAATCTCACCTTCGCCACCACGCAGCGAATCAACAACCATCACCAAGAACCATCATATTTTATCACATCCCAGCCAATTAGCAGCCATCACCCAGAAACTTGAAACCCAGAATCCAACACCTCCTATCCAATCATCTTCTAACATTCCACACCAAGTATCACATCGAGGAACATAAGACAGCATCCAGCGCCACTCAACCTGACCAAAGACCATCGCTCACAACGATTCACAACCAAACCAACCAAAGCACAGAAAACCACAGTCCAACATAGTATCCAAAAATCAACACAGATGCATCTCCTGTACAGAATGCCAAGCCAATCTCATCTGCCCAAGAAACAAGAAGTAACCTCCAACGAACGATGTCACCAAATCACCAGCATCAACAACAAAAGCATCACCGCCTCCATACCAACCAACTCCTATCAACTCGCAGCTCATAAAACAACAACCAGCACATCCAAACCCATCATCTACCAAGGAATCATAGCTCAAGATCCAGGGTTTTGAGGTTTTTTACATTTTCATGGATTTTTAGCGGTCTTTTAGGATTTTTATGGTTTTTAGGGTTTTTCAGATTTTTTATGTATTTTTTGGGTTTTTAGGGGTTTTAGGGGTTTTTAGAGTTTTTTGGGGGTTTTTAGGTTTTCAATGGTTTTAGGGGTTTTTTAGGATTTTTATGGTTTTATGGGTTTTAGGGATTTTGTGTGTGTTTTTTGTTTTTCAGGGGGTTTTGGGTTTTTATAGTTTTTCAAGGGTTTTAGGTCTTTTTGTGTTTTTAGAGTTTTTTTGAGTTTTTTAGCATTTTGAAGGTTTTTTAGAGTTTTTAACATTTTTAAGGTTTTTAATGTGTTTTAGAGTTTTTATAAGATTTTTAGAGTTTTTATGGGGTTTTAGGGGTTTTTATGGTTTTCAGGAGGTTTATGGGTTTTTTGGGGTTTTAGGGTTTTTTATGTTTTCATTGATTTTTAGTGGTTCTAAGGATTTTTATGGTTTTGTAGGGTTTCTAGGTATTTTGTGGGGTTTTAGGGGTTTTCAGTGGTTTTGGGGTTTTTAGGGTTTTTTAGGGATTTTAGGGTTTCTTTTGGTTTTTTGGGTTTTTTTTTGAGTTTTTAGATTTTTTATGTTTTTTTAGAGTTTTTAATATTTTTAGGGGTTTAAAGGGTTTTTAGAGATTTTAGTGGTTTTATGTTTTTTTAGGGTTTTTAGGGTTTTTAGTGTTTTTTATGGTTTTCAGGCGTTTTTAGGGGTTTTAGGGTTTTATACGTTTGCATGGTTTTTAGGATTTTTATGGTTTTTAGGGTGTTTTAGGATTTTTAGAGATTTGGAGGGTTTTATGGGTTTTCAGTGGTTCTTAGGGTTTAAATAGTTTTTTATGTTTTTGTGGATTTTTAGGGGGTTTCTAGGATTTTTATGGGTTTTAGAGTTTTTTAGGGTCTTTAGGGATTTTGATGATTTTTATAGTTTTTCAGGGGTTTTTAGGGGTTTTCAGGGCTTTAAGTGGCTATTTGGGATTTTAGAGTTTTTTAAAATTTTTAGGGGTTTTAAGGTTTTTTAGAGTTTTTAATGTTTTTTGGGGTTTTAAGGGTTTTTAGACTTTTTAGTATGTTTTTAGGGGCTTTATGGGTTTTAGGGTTTTTAAAGGTTTTTGGTAGTTTTTATGATTTGGGGGAGGGGTAGGGTATTTAGAGTTCTTTATGTTTTCATGGATTTTTAGGGGGGTTTGGATTTTTATGGTTTTTAGGGTTTTTAAGGTTTTGGGGGATTTTGAGGGGTTTTATGGTTTTATGGGTTTTTTGTGTTTTTAGGTGTTTTAGGAGTTTTATGGTCTTTTGGGTTTTAGGGCTTTTTTAGTTTTTTAGTGTTTTTAAGGTTTTTTAGAGTTTTTAACATTTTTAGGTTTATTAAGGGTTAATAGAGTTTTTAGTTGGTTATGGGGGTTTTATGGGTTTTTAAGGTATTAAAGTGTTTTGGGGGTTTATGCTTTTTTGGGATTTTTCTGCATTTTTAGGGTTTTTTAAGTTTTCATGAATTTTAGGGGATTTTTAGGATTTTTATATTTTTTAGGGTTTTTTTTTGGGTTTTTGGGGGTTTTCCAAGCTTTTAGGGTATTTTTGTATTTTTATGGGGTTTTTTAGTTTTTTAGGGCTTTATGGTCTTTTAGATTTTTTAACATTTTTAGGGGTTTTAAGGACTTTTATTGTTTTTAGTGGTCTTAGGGATTTATTGGTTTTAAGGTTTTTAGGGGTTTTTATGGTTTTTCGGAGTTTTTTAGGGCTTTTAGGGTTTTTTATGTTTTCTTGGAATCTTAGTGGGTTTTTAGGATTTTTATGGTTTTTAGGGGGTTTTTTGGTTTTTTAGGGATTTTGATGGTTTTTGGGTTTTTAGGGTTTTTAAAGGTTTTCATGTTTTTAGGGCCTTTTTGGGCTTTTAGGGGTTTTTTGAATTTTTTAGGGGTTTTTTGAATTTTTAATTTTTTTAACGTTTTTAGGGATATGAAGGTTTTTTTGATTTTTTTAGTGGTTTTTATTATTTTTATGGGTTCTTAAGGGTATTTATGTGTTTTAGGTGTTTTTATGGTTTTTAGGGGGGGGGGTTATAAATTTTAAGGGTTTTTTATGTTTTCATGGATTTTTAGGGGGGTTTTAGGAATTTTTTGGTTTTTAGGGTTTTTTAGGATTTTAGGGTTTTTTAGGATTTTAGGGATTTTTCGGGTTTTTAAGGTTTTAGGGTCCTTATGGGTTTTAAGGGGTTATTTTAAGTTTTTTAGGGATTTAGTGATTTTTTAGAGTTTTTAACATTTTAGGGTTTGTAAGGATATTTAGATTTTTTTAGTTTTTTTTAGGTGTTTTATGATTTTTTATAGTTTTTGTGGTTTTTAGGTGAATTTATGGTTTTAAGGGTTTTTTCCTGATTTTTAGGATTTTTTACGTTTGCAGGAATTTTTAGTGTTTTGTAACATCCTTCTTATTCTCATTGACTTGAGAAGGAAGAGGAACATTACTTGGCCTAAAGAGACATCCCCAAAATGCCAAAGCTTGGTAATAAATGTCGATGGGCTTCAATACATGTGGGGGGAAATTTTCCCTTTAATAATAAAACAACTAACCAAACAAGTCATAACCAAACAAGTCATAACCAAACAAAACACTATATGATACATGGTAACAATGAAATACAACTCAACATTTCATTTACCAAAATCAAACTAAAACCAAGTACCATAGTGGAAGACAACAATATCAAAGTAAACATCGGAAGAGAAAACTCAAAGACTTGAATGAAAACTCCAAGATCCAAACATGCTCCATGCTCCAAGTATCATGAAGTACTACTAAAGATGTGTGATACTTTACCTTTTCCCATGTCTCAATAAACAACATCTGCAAAAGCACTAAAGTACCAAAGAAAGGGTGAGTAATGAAACTCAGTATATTTTCCCCCAATGAGTTCCCTACTCACGCCACTAGGATAGAACATGTTAGCCCAATCATATAAAACAATTTATATAGAACAATTTCCAAAATAGTTTATATCAAAATATAAACAAGTTCCAATGTAAAACACTTTTCTAAAACAACACAAATTCCCAAGGAAAGCAACCAAACAATGTTCCAAAACCATTTCATTAATTCCACTTTGGCATACCCCATTCCAATCCACACATCCACACATCTACACATTCATTCTTCGTTATGACAGTTTGATACTCATGAGTGGTATCTCATTGATCTACCAAGTCATCACAAGGTAATTAAATCTCATGTTCCATCACACCTTTGGCACCATGCACAAGGTCATATTTCAACCAACCCTCCTAATGCAACATGAACACACACACCAAGTATTCCCATCAACCATGCCAATATAATCATGCCAAAACCATTTTAG
The DNA here is from genome assembly GCA_963277665.1 of Viscum album. Lineage (NCBI taxonomy): Eukaryota > Viridiplantae > Streptophyta > Magnoliopsida > Santalales > Viscaceae > Viscum > Viscum album. The sequence goes on along the minus strand of OY728132.1, from coordinate 948,187,601 downwards.
TAAAACAGCCTTTTTATTGAAAAACTTTTTCTGTAAACCGAATCAAGCAACTATTTTAAAATCATCATTTTAAAATCATTTATCAGAGAACTTTTCACAATAATTTAATTATTTCACACAAATCCACAAACCATCACTAAAGAAGGTTTTTGCCATGTTTTTCACATAAATTTCATTATAAATTTCAATCAATTCAATCAATTTGAAACTAATCCAACCAGTTCTAGCATGAGAAGTTGAGAGTGAAGCCACCCACCTCAGGTTTTATGAAAAAAACGAAGAACAACATTTAAAATCCCATGAAACTGAGTTAAATCTCCATAAACCCACCTTAGATATCTTCCCTTATCAACAAAAAGACCAAATCTAAACATATTTGGCATCTACAACCTTAGGTTTGCACATAGTAGGTGTAGATATAATGATATGAGAGAGAAGGATAAGTAGATATAACAAAACAACCAAGAAAATGAATAATGATCACTTACAAGAATAATACAGCTTCAAATCACCAAGAGAAGCATTCAGATCGCCTCTGAAATGATGGGAAGAGGTTCTCCAACCTTTGAGATGGAAAAATACCAAGGTAGGGATACTTTGGGGGGAAATGAGGAATTAAAACATATGGTCGACCTAGATCCAATTTTTTAGGATCTAGTCTTTTAAACACTCGTGGTTTTTGTTGCATGGTTAGGTAAACCATGCACTAATTGTGTGCCAGCCACTGCTGCAAGGATGAACCTCACATGGTTAGCTTGCACGTTTTCCAAACTATGGGCCAATCATGCCAAAGATCACCATCCAACAATGCATGGTTTCTCCTAGGCTTCCACACAGTTTGAAAAAACTCTGCATAGCCCGTACTTTCCCCTTTACCTTTGTATCACTATGCACGGTTTCCTATAGGAGTTTCATGGTTCTCCCAAACGGCACACCTATAGAAAATTGCCAGAAACATTCCAAAAGGTCCCCAAACCTTCCCAAACATAACCCATATACTTTACATACTTAAAATACATAAATAAATGGTTACTTACTTGATACCAGGGGTGCTACATTTTTTAGTAATTTTGAGTGTTTTTAGGGTTTTTCATAGGGTTTTTGGGTTTTTTAGTGTTTTTTGACTTTTTTTTTGTGTTTTAAGGGGTTTTAGAGATTTTAAACGATTTTAATGGTTTTAAGGGTTATTAGATATTTATTTTTTTATGGTTTTTAAATATTTTTAGGGGTTTTATGGTTTTCAGGGAAATTTTAGGGAATTTAGGGTTTTTCTACATTTTCATGGATTTTTAGTGGTATTTAAGGATTTTTATGTTTTTAGGTTTTTTTTGATTTTTAGGGAATTTGAGGGGTTTTATGGTTTTCAGGGGTTTTTAAGGTTGTAGGGTCTTTCAAGGTTTTTAGACATTTTTTGGTTTTTAGGGTTTTTTAGAGTTTTTAAACATTTTTAGGGTTTTTAAGGGTTTTTAGAATTTTTAGTGGGGTTTTAGGGGTTTTAGGGTTTTAGGGGTTTTGATGGGTTTTAGAGGTTTTTTACGATTTTAGGGTTTTTTACATTTTCCTTTATTATTAGGGGTTTTTAAATATTTTTATGGTTTTTATGGGTTTTTTGAGATTTTGAGAGTTTTTTGGTTTTTTTTGAGTTTTTTATGGCAAGGTAGAAGTAGGGCTATGCTATTCCTGACCCCCTCCCCAAAATTATTAGAAAGAAAAAGACACAACAAGCAAGGGATGGGAGGGGTCAAACGACCCACTCCTGAAAACCCTTTACAAACACACACCCAAGAACCGTAAAAAAGGAAAAATCAAAAGCACACAAGAAGAAGAAAACCCAAAGCATCCATGACAACATCTCCCAGCCAATCAACAACCAGCAGCAATGCAAACGTAGAACCTTCAGCACCTCCCATCCTAGCAGCAACCAGCATCTAGAACCACCAGCATCCAACATCATAGAACCACCATTATCTAAGTAGCAACCATCACCCATGTTCACTATCTCTAGCATCCATCACCTCCTCACCAATCATAACCACCGCCAACATCATAGAACCAACACCAAAATCATAAACAACTACTTTATCACAACCAAACCATACATCAACCAACACCCATCACCCTATTTTCAGACAACCAGCTCCTCTTCCAAACAAACATTTCCCAGCATCCCGCTTCCACCTCAACAACTAGCAGCACCAATTCCTCTCAACCCCACCATAACAAAAATCCATCACCCACCACCTCCAGTCCTCAAGGACATCTGAAGTCCAGTAGATCAACGTCCAACAACTCAAGATCCAGACAAAAATAAACAGCAACTCAAGAAAAAAACCAACAACCATGAGAAAAACTCATACAACATCTGAATTTGTGTGTTTTTAGGGGTTTTAGGGGTTTGTAAGGTTTTAGGGGTTTTCAAAGTTTTTAGGGTCTTTTGGGTTTTTAGGGTTTTTTTTTGAGTTTTCAGGGTTTTTTTGAGTTTTTATGGTTTTTAATGTTTTTTTACAGTTTTTTAATGTTTCAGGGGTTGTAAGGGTTTTTATAATTTTTAGTGGTTTTTTAGGGTTTTTAAATTTTTTTAAGGTTCTTAGGGGTATTGATGGTTTTCAGGGGTTTTTCAGGGTTTTAGGGTTTTTCACATTTTCATGGATTTTTAGGGTTTTTCAAAATTTTATGTTTTTAGGATTTTTAGTGTTTCTAGGGATTTTGATGGATTTTAGGGGATTTCAAGGGTTTTTAGAGTTTTTTGATTTTTTGGGTTTTTTCGTTTGAAGGGTTTTTTGAGTTTTTAGGGGTTTAAAGGATTTTTAGAGTTTTCTTATTGTTTTAAGGGGTTTTAAGGGTTTTTAGAGTCATTAGTGATTTTTTAGGGTTTTTACGGGTTTTTAGGTTTTTAAAGATTTTTAAGAGTTTTTTGGGTTTTCAGGGGTTTTTCTTGGTTTTCTGGGTTTTTTATGTTTTCATGTATTTTTTTTTGGGTTTTTTGGATTTTAACAGTTTTAGGGTTTTTTGGTGTTTTTAGGGATTTTTGGGGGGTTTTCATTGGTTTTTAGGGTTTCTTCGGGATTTTTACGGTCCTTTTGGGTTTTAGGGTTTTTTTGAGTTTTTAGGGGGGGTTTCAGGGGGTTTTAAGGTTTTTAGAGTTTGAATTAGGTTTTGATGGTTTTTATGGGTTTTTAGGATTTTTATGGGTTTTAGGGGTTTTATGGTATTTAGGGATTTTATGTGTTTTTAGGGTTTTTTACATTTTCATGGATTTTAGGGGTTTTTAGGGTCTTTAGGGTCTTTATAATTTTAGGTATTTTAGGGATTCTTAGGTTTTTTTGTGTTTTCTGGTGTTTTTAGTGTTTTCCACAATTTTAGGGTCTTTTGGGTTTTTGGATTTTTTAGAGCTTTTTAGATTTTTTTAGGGTTTGAAAGGGTTTTTAGAGTTTTTCAACATTTTTAGGAGTTTTAAGGGGGTGTTTTATATTTTTAGTGGTTATTGGGTTTTTGTGAGTTTTTGTGAGTTTTTAAGAGTTTTTAAAGTTTTAGGGGGTTTTATGGTGTTTATAGGTTTTTCAAGGTTTTTTGGTTTTTTTTATGTTTTCATGGATTTTTATGCTTGGATCTCCATTTTCCACTTTCAATGGCTTACCTTCATGGATTTTTAGGCGTTTTTTAATATTTTTAAATTGTATAGGGTTTTAGGGTGTTTAGGGATTTTTGAAGGTTTCTACGATTTTGAAGGTTTCTACGATTTTTCTGGTTTAAAAAAAATAGTGTTTTTAAGGGTATTTATAGTTTTTAGTGGGTTTTTAGGGCAAGGAAGATGTGAGGGTCAGGCTATTCCCGACCCCCTCAAAATTTATTAGAGGAAAAACGACGCAGCAGACAAGGGAGGGGAGGGGTCAAACGACCCACACCCAAAAACCCTTTACAATCACACACCCAAGGACCACAAAAAAAACCAAAAGCACACAAAACCAAACAAAGAAGAAAAACTGAATTGTCCCCAACATCATCTCCTTGCAAGTCAGAAACCAGCATCCATCATCATCAAAACCATCAGCATCAAATTCAACAACCCACCTTCACTGTCACCAGCCTCAATCACCTCTACGCCAAACATGTCCACCACCTATATCACAAATCCACCAAAATCCAACATCCCAGAACCCCCAGCGTTAAATCAAAATCATCAACTTCACCACCCCGTAGTGAAGTAGCAGCCATCACCAAGAAGAAGCATAATTCTTCACACCCACCACCAGAAACACTTCCGCAACACCCAAGAGAACATCACCAAAGCCCAACACCTCCTCACTAGGAGGATCCACCGCTAGCAATGTAGAACCAGCAAAACCAAACCTGTAAACAATAGCTTCATCCCATCCTGGCCCATCATGAGGCAGCATCCAACACCACCATTTACAACAACCAAAATCTCCTTCCACACCTCGTAAATAAGCAACAACAAACAACTTAACCCTCTCATCGGCACACACCAAGTGCCATATCAGCACCAAAGAAACCAGAAAAACCAGAACCATAATAACCAGCAAAAGCGAAAGAGTATCCCGAACTAGATGAAGAGCCCATCATCCACTTAAAAGGAGCTCCATCAAACACCGAAGAAGAAAACCAGAAATTGTGATCAACCATCGATGAGGCCTACACCCATGTTGCCAAAGCAACTCTAACATTTTTGAGGTATTTTAAGAGTTTTGATAGATTTTAGTAGTTTTTAGGTTTTTTATAGGGTTTTATGGGTTTTTAAGATTTTTAGGGGTTTTTATGGTTTTCAGAGGTTTTTTATAGTTTTTTGGGGTTTTTTATGTTTTCAATGGTTTTAGAAGGTTTTTAGGTTTTTTATGGTTTTAAGGGTTTTAGGGATTTTGTGTGTTTTTTTTATTTTTTTAGGGGTTTTTTTGGGTTTTTAGAGTTTTTCAAGGGTTTTAGGTATTTTTTTGTTTTTAGAGTTTTTTAGAGTTTTTTTAGCATTTTGAAGGTTTTTTAGAGTTTTTAACATTTTAAGGTTTTTAATGTGTTTTAGAGTTTTTATAGGATTTTTATAGTTTTTTGGGTTTTTAGGGGTTTTTATGGTTTTCAAGAGGTTTTCCAAGTTTTTTGGGTTATTGATGTTTTCATTGATTTTTAGTGATTCTGAGGATTTTTATGGGGTTTTAGGGTTTTTAGGGATTTTTAGGGGTTTTAGGGGTGTTTAGTGGTTTTAGGGTTTTTAGGGGATTTTAGGGATTTTAGGGTCTATTTTGGGTTTTTTGGGTTTTTTTGTGTTTTTAGATTTTTTAAGCTTTTTTAGGTTTTTAATGTTATTAGGGGTTTGAAGGGTTTTTAGAGATTTTAGTGGTTTTAGGGTTTTATGGGGTTTTAGGGGTTTTTTAGGGTTTTTAGTGCTTTTTATAATTTTCAGATGTTTTTAGGGGTTTTAGGGTTTTCTACGTTTTCATGGATTTTCAGGATTTTTATGTTTTTTACGGTGTTTTTGGTTTTTTAGAGATTTGGAGGGTTTTAGGGGGTTTCAATGGGTTTTAGGGTTTAAATGGGTTCTTATGTTTTTGTGGATTTTCAGGGGTTTTTTAGAATTTTTATGGGTTTTAGAGTTCTTAGGATCTTTAGGTATTTTGATGGTTTTTATGGTTTTACAGGGGTTTTTAGGGGTTTTCAGGGATTTAAGTGGCTATTTGGGATTTTAGAGTTTTTTTTAATTTTTAGGGGTTTTAAGATTTTTTGGAGTTTTTAATGTTTTTTGGGAAAGGAAGATGCGGAGGTCAGGCTATTCCCAACACCCCCAAATTTATTAGAAAATAAAAAGACGCAGTAGACAAGGGAGGGGAGGGGTCAAACGACCCACACCCAAAAACCATTTACAAACCCAAACCCAAGGACCCCAAAAAAGAAAAACAAACAAAAGACACTCAAAGCCAAACAGGAAGAAAAATAGAAAAAAGTCCCCAACATCCCCTCCCAACCAATCAACAACTCGTATCCATCAGCACCAAAGACACCAATCAGGAGCTCACATCCAGTAACACCAAAACCATCTTTAGCAGATTCGTTAACCCAACATTAGCACTACAAGGTCACAACCATCAACATCCAGCAGCCTCATTCCAATCACCATCACAGAAGTACCCATCAAGCAATAGCAACAGTCTTTACTCCACCATAAGTTTATCAATCCTGCACCACTTAGCCATACCGCCCTATCGAGACACACCCTTGACACCGAGATGGACCACCAACACCATCCCAAAATTGGTTCATACACCATCAAACCAGACCAAAGCGGGGTCCAGTGTGATAGGGGGGACAACAAGAGCAGAGGTGGGTGCACGAGTTAGGGGGGGTTAGGGTTTTTAGAGTTTTTTATGTTTTCATGGATTTTTAGGGGGGGTTTGGATTTTTATGATTTTTAGGGTTTTTTAGGGTTTTGGGGGATTTTCATTGGTTTTATGGTTTTAGGGGTTTTTTGGGTTTTTAGGGGTTTTATGGTCTTTTTGGGTTTTTATGGATTTTTTAAATTTTTAGGGTTTTTAAGGTTTTTTATAGTTTTTAACATTTTTAGGGTTCTTAAGAGTTAATAGAGTTTTTAGTTGGTTGTGTGGTTTTTATCGGTTTTTAATGTATTAAAGTTTTTAGGGGGTTTATGTTTTCTAGGGGTTTTTCTGCATTTTTAGGGTTTTTTAAGTTTTTCATGAATTCTAGGAGTCTTTCAGGATTTTTATAGTTTTTAGGGGTTTTTTAGGGTTTTGGGGATTTTGAAGGTTTTTTGGTGTTTTGAGGGGGTTTTATGGTTTTGGGGGATTTTTCAAGATTTTAGGGTCTTTTTGGATTTTTATGGGGTTTTTTAGTTTTTTAGGGTTTGTGTGGTCTTTTAGATTTTTTAACATTTTTAGGGGTTTTAAGGGTTTTTATTGTTTTTAGTGGTTTTAGGGATTTTATGGGTTTTAAGTTCTTTAGGGGTTTTTATGGGGTTTTTAGAGTATTTTTGGGATTTTAGGGTTTTTTATGTTTTCATGGAATCTTAGTGGGTTTTTTGGATTTTTATGGTTTTTAGGGTTTTTTTTGGTGTTTTAGGGATTTTGAGGGTTTTTTAGGTTTTTTAGGTTTTTAGGGTTTTTAGGTTTTTAGAGGTTTTCATGTTTTCATGTTTTTAGGGTCTTTTTGGTTTTATAAGGGTTTTTTTGAGTTTTTAGGGTTTTTAAGAATTTTTAATTTTTTTAACATTTTTAGGGATTTAAAGGGTTTTTTGATTTTTTAGTGGTTTTTATTATTTTTATGAATTCTTATGGGTATTTATATGTTTTAGGAGTTTTTCTGGATTTGAGGGGGGGTTTATAAATTTTAGGGTTTTTTATGTTTTCATTGATTTTTAGGGGGTTTTAGGAAATTTTTGGTTTTTAGTGTTTTTTAGGATTTTAGGGATTTTGCAGGTTTTAAGGTCCTTTTGGGTTTTAAGGGGTTTTTTTGAGTTTTTTAGGGCTTTAAATTTTTTTAGAGTTTTTAACATTTTAGGGGTTGTAAGGGTATTTAGAGTTTTTAGTGTTTTTTAGGTGTTTTATGATTTTTTATAGTTTTTATGGTTTTTAGGTGAATTTATGGTTTTAAGGGGTTTTTCATGATTTTTAGGATTTTTTACGTTTCCATGGATTTTTAGGGTTTTTGTAACATCCTTCTTATTATCATTGGGTTGAGAAGGCTGAGGAACATTACTTGGCCTAAAGCGTCATCCCCAAAATGACAAAGCTTGGTCATAAATGTCGATGGGCTTCAATACATGTGGAGGGAAATTTTCCATTTAAGAATAAAACAACTAACCAAACAAGTCATAACCAAACAATCCAATATATGATACATGATAACAATGAAATACAACTCAACATTTCATTTATCAAAATCAAACTAAAACCAAGTATCACAGTGGAAGACAACAATATCAAAGTAAATAGAAGAAGAGAAAACTCAAAGACTCGAATGAAAACTCCAAGATCCAAACATGCTCCATGCTCCAACTACACAACAACCCAAGTATCATGAAGTACTACTAAAGATGTGTTATACTTTACCTTTTCCCAAGTCTTGATAAACAACATCTGAAAAAGCACCAAAGTGCCAAAGAAAGGGTGAGTAATGAAACTTAGTAGATTTTCCCCTAATGACTTCCCTACTCACACCACTAGGATAGAACATGTTATCCCAATCATATAAAACAATTTATATAACACAATTACCAAAATAGTTTATATAAAAATATAAACAAGTGCCAATGTAAAACACTTTTCTCAAACAACACCAATTCCCAAGGAAAGCAACAAAACAATGTTCCAAAATCATTTCATTAATTCCACTTTGGCATACACCATTCCAATCCACACATCCACACGTCTACAAAGCATTCATTGTTATGACAGTTTGATACTCATGAGTGGTTTCTCATTGATCTACCAAGTCATCACAAGGTAATTAAATACCATGTTCCATACACCTTTGGAACCATGCACAAGGTCATATTTCAACCAATCCTCCTAATGCAAAATGAACACACACACCAATTATTCCCAACAACTATGCCAATATAATAATGCCAAAACCATTTCAGTAAAACAACCTTTTTATGGAAAACCTTTTTCTGTAAACCGAATCAAGAAAAAATTTAAAATCATCATTTTAAAATCATTTATCAAATAACTTTTCACAATAATTCAATTATTTCACACAAATCCACAAACCATCACTAAAGAAGGTTTTTACCATGTTTTTTCACATAAATTTCATTATAAATTTCATTCAATTCAATCAATTCAATCAATTTAAAAATAATTCAATCAGTTCTAGCATGAGGAGTTGAGAGTGAAGCCACCCACCTCAGGTTTTATGATGAAAACGAAGAACAACACTTAAAATCCCATGAAACTGAAATAAATATCCATGAACCCACCTTAGATCTCTTCCCTTATCAACAAAAAGACCAAATCGAAACATATTTTGCATCTACAACCTTAGGTCTACACATAGCAGGTGTTGATCTAAGAATATGATAGAGAAGGAGATTTAGATCTAACAAAACTAACAAGAAACCCAAGAACGATCACTTACAACCCTAATACAGCTTCAAATCACCAAGATCAGCCTTCAGATCTTCTTCGAAATGATGGGAAGAGGTTCTCCAACCTTTGAGATGGAAGAATCCCGAGTTAGGGTAGCTTTGGGAAAAAATGAGGCATTAAAACATAAGGTTGGACTAGATCCACTTTTTTAGGATCTATTTTTTTAACCAATTGTGGTTTAGTCGCATGGTTAGGTAAACCATGCACTAATCGTGTGCTAGCCACTGCTGCAAGGATGAACCTCACATGGTTAGCTTGCACGTTTTCCAAACCGTGGGCCAATCATACCAAAGATCACCATCCAACAAAGCACAGTTTCTCCTAGGCTTCCACCCAGTTTGGAAAAACTATGCATATCCCATACCTTCCCCTTTACCTTTATCTCACTATGCACGGTTTCCTATAGGAGTTTCGTGGTTCACCCAAACTGTGCACCTGTAGAAAATTGCCAAAAACATTCCAAAAGGCCCCCAAACCTTCCCAAACATAACCCATATACTTTACATACATAAAATTCATAAATAAAGGGTTAATTTATTGATACCAGGGGTGCTACATTTTTTAGTAATTTTGAGTGTTTTTAGGGTTTTTCATAGGTTTTTTGGGGTTTTTAGTTTTTTTTTGACTTTTTATGTGTTTTTAGGGGTTTTAGAGCCTTTAAATGATTTTAATGGTTCTAAGGGTTGTTAGATATTTAGTTTTTTAAGGATTTTTAAATATTTTTAGGAGTTTTATGGGTTTTAGGGGAATTTTATGGATTTTAGGGTTTTTTTACATTTTCATGGATTTTTAGGGGTATTTAAGGATTTTTATGTTTTTAGGATTTTTAGGATTTTTAGGGAATTTGATGGGTATTATGGTTTTTAGGGGTTTTTAGGGTTTTAGGGGTTTTCAGGGTTTTTTAAGGTCTTTTTGGTTTTTAGGATTTTTTAGATTTTTTTTAAAAAAATAGGGTTTTTATGGGTTTTTAGAATTTTATTGGGTTTTTAGGGGTTTTAAGGTTTTAGGGGTTTTAATGGGTTTTAGAGGTTTTTTAGGGTTTTAGGGTTTTTTACATTTTCCTAGATTTTTAGGGGTTTTTGAAAAAAATTATGGTTTTTATGGGTTTATAGAGATTTTGAGAGTTTTTGGGGTTTTTTTATTTTTTAGGGGTTTTATAGTTTTTAATGATTTTTAGGGTTTTATTGTATTTTTAAGGTTTTAAGTCATGTTTTTAATTTTCAGGGGTTTTCTAGGTTTTCAGCGTGTTTTAAGTTTTCATGTATTTTTTGGGGAGTTTTAGGATTTTAATGATTTTTGGTTTTTTTAGTGTTTTTAGATATTTTTGGGTTTTTCTAGGGGGTTTTTAGGGTTTTTTAGAGGTTATAGTGTCAATTTTGGTTTTATGGTTTTTTTTGAGTTTTTTAGGGGTTTTAAGGTTTTTAGAGTTTTATTACATTTTTAGGGGTTTTATATATTTTAGTGGGTTTAAATGCTTTTATGGGTTTTTACGGTTTTTAAAGGTTTCTAGGGTGTTTTATGGTTTTTAGTTTTTTTGGGGGGTTTTAGGTTTTTTACATTTTCAGGGATTTTTAGGGGTTTCGTTAGGTTTTTTATGGTTTTTAGGGTTTTTATGGATTTCTAGGGGTTTTAGATATTTTTAGAGGTTTTTATGGTTTTTAGGGGTTTTTAGGGTTTTTAGGGTCTTTTGGGGGTTTTAGGGGGTTTTTTAGTTTTTTTTTTGAGTTTTTAACGTCTGTTTTTTAGAGTATTTAAGGTTTCTTAGGGTTTTAAATGTATTTTATATTTTTTAATGTTTTTAGGGGTTTTAAGGCTTTTTAGAGTTTTTACTGAGTTTTGAGTGGTTTTATGGGCTTTTAGTGTTTTTAATGTTTTAGGGGGGTTTTATGGTTTTTAGAAGTTTTAAGGGTCTTTAGGGATTTTTATGTGTTCATGGATTTTAGAGATTTTTTAGGATTTTTATGGTTTTTAGGTTTTTAAGGATTTTCAATGTTTTTAGGGTTTTCTAGTGTTTTTTGGGTTTTCAGGGTTTTAGAGTCTTTTTGGATTTTTGGATTTTTTTGAGTTTTTTATATTTTTTTAGGGTTTTAAATAATTTTTATAGTTTTCAACATTTTTAGGGTTTTTAAGGTGTTTTAGAGTTTTTAGTGGTTAAAGGGTTTTGTGGGTTTTTAGGTGTATTTAATGTTTTTTATGGTTTTCTAAAGTTTTTCACGGTTTTTTTTGTTTTTTATATTTTCATGGATTTTTAGACGTTTTTTAGGTTTTTTATTATTATTAGGGTATTTAGGTATTTTGATGGTTTCTACGTTTTTTGGTTGTTTTTTGGTTTTTAGTGTTTTTAAGGGTTTAGGGTCTTTTGGGTGTTTAGGGTTTCTAGAATTTTTTGTGTTTTATGATTATTTATATTTTTTTTAATGTTTTAAGGTTTTTAAGGGTATTTTGAATTTTTATTGGGTTTTTAAGGTTTTTATGGTATTTTAGGGTTTTTAAGGTTTTTAAGGTTTTTATTGTTTTAAGGGGTTTTTAGGATTTTTTACATTTTTCGGGATTTTAAGTGGTTTTTTAGTTTTTTTTATGGCTTTTAGGGTTTTTATGGATTTTGATGGGTTTAAAGGTTTTTAGGGGTTTTTAGGGTTCTTAGGGATTTTACGGATTTTAAGATCTTTCTGGATTTTTAGGGGGGTTTTGAGTTTTTTGTTTTTTTAAGGTTTTAGGATTTTTTAATGTTTTTAGGGATTTTAAGGGTTTTTAGATTCTTTAGGGTATTTTTAAGGATTTTATGATTTTTTATGGTTTGGGGGGGGGGGTTGTGGCTGCTAGGGTTTTTTAGGGTTATTAGTGTTTTTTACATTTTCATGGATTTTTATGGTTTTTAGGATTTTTATGGTTTTTAGGGGGTTTTAGGGATTTTGATCGTTTTCGAGGTTTTCAAGAGTTTTTGGGGGTTGGTGGTATTCAGGGTATTTAAGGCATTTTTGGGTTTTTCGGGTTTTTTTAGTTTTTTAGGGTTTTTTAGAGTTTTAAAAGTTTTATATGTTTTATTAATTTTCAAACATTTTAGTGTGTTTTTAGGGTTTTTATGGGTTTTAAGAAATTTTATGGGTTTTTTGTGGTATTTATTGTTTTAGGGGGTTTTCAAGTTTTTTTAGGTCTTTTAATGTTTTTAGGTTTTTAGGAATTATGAGGGTTTTTAGAGTTTCTAGTGTTTTTTGGCATTTTAGGGTCTTTTTGGTTTTTAGGGGTTTTTTAGCTTTTTGGGGGTCTAAAGGTTTTTTAGAGATTTTTTTTTTTATTTTTAGGGATTTAAAGGGGTTTATAGTATTTAGCTGGTTTTTATGGTTTTTAGGGCAAAGAAGGCTCGGGTCCATGCTATTCCTGGCACCCCCAAAATTTATTAAACAAAAAGACACAAACACTGCAGACGAGGGGAGGGGTCGAACTACCCACACCCAAAAACCCTTACAACCCACGCCAAAGAAAGAAAACCAAAGAAAGAAAAAGACACAAAAATAGACAAAACCGCAGCATCATCACGTCACGTCCAGCCAGTACCAGCATCCAACAGCACTACATCCAGCGTTAACCAGCATCCAACAGCTCACAGCTAACCAACAACCAGCATTCAGACTACAGCAGCAAACAACATCCAGCAGCAGCAACCAGCCAACCAGCATCCACAACAAACCAGCAACCAGCATCCTCATTTTCAGACAGCCAACACCTCTTTCGACCACCAAACATCTCCCAGCATCCCACTTCCACTCCAGCAGCACAGCAACAAACTCATCCACAGCAGCAGCAAATACCAAACAGCCACACGTCATCCAGCATTTACCATACACCATCCACTCAAAACCAACAAAATACCCACATCCAGCACCCAGTACCTTCTCACCAAGAAGGTCCCTTTCCAACATCATAGAACAAAGAACATCAACAGAACATGAATCTTGAGGGGGGTGTAGGATGTTTATGGGTTTTATTATTTTTTTAGGATTTTTACAATCTTGAGGGATTTAAAGGTTTTTATGGGTTTTTAGGGTTTTTAGGGGTTTTTAGGGTTTGGGACTTTTTGGGTTTTTAGGGGGTTTTTTTATGTTTTTTTAGAGTTTTTAATATTTTTTAAGTCTTTCAGGGTTTTTATAGTTTTTAGTGGGTTGTTAGGGTTTTTAGGGTTTTTTAATGTTTTAGTGGTCTTTATTGTCTTCATGGGTTTTTCAAGGTTCTTAGGGTTTTTTACATTTTCATGAATTCCAAGGGTTTTTTTAGGATTTTTACGGTTTTTAGGCAAAGAAGGATCGGGTCCAGGCTATTCCTGGCACCCCCCAAAATTTATTAAACAAAAAGACACAAACACTACAGACAAGGGAGGGGAGGGGTCGAACGACCCACACCCAAAAACCCTTACAACCCACGCCAAAGAAAGAAAAACAAAGAAAGAAAAAGACACAAAAACAGACAAAACCGCAGCGTCATCACGTCACATCCATCCAGTACCAGCATCCAACAACACTACATCCAGCATTAACTAGCATCCAGCAGCTCACAGCTAACCAACAACCAGCATTCAGACTACAGCAGCAAACAACATCCAGCAGCAGCAACCAGCCAACCAGCATCCACAACAAACCAACAACCAACATCCTCATTTTCAGACAGCCAGCACCTCTTTCGACCACCAAACATCTCCCAGCATCCCACTTCCACTCCAGCAGCACAGCAACAAACTCATCGACAGCAGCAGCAACTACCAAACAGCCACACGTCATCCAGCATTTACCATACACCATCCACTCAAAACCAACAAAATACCCACATCCAGCACCCAATACCTTCTCACCAAGAAGGCCCCTTTCCAACAGCATAGAACAAACAACATCAACAGAATATGAATCATCACCACCCAACAGAACCGGCAGCCAGCATCCACAACAAAGCCAAAAAACCAGCCAAAAAGCAGCACCAATCCTTCTCCCCAACAACAGCTTTGGGGGAGGCCACAAATGAAAAATCCAGCCAAAGTCTCTTCGGATCCAGACAGACAGCGTCGAACCAAGCGCAACGCCAATGCTCGCGCGAAGTAGATGCAAAGCCCGACGAACCCGTTTGTCACCAGGACGTGACCATACCTCCCCCCGATACCGGAAATTCTCGTCACACCAAAAAACCAGCAAGCCGAACCCTCCTATTCGGCAAAGAAACCATCTCATCAGCGTTTACTTCACCGTGGGCAGCTTCAGAATCGTCCAACACACAGGAAAATCATCTCTGCTACCACCAGAGAGAGCAGAATCCAGATCTAGCAACGCCGATCCAGATCGAAACGAAAAACCGCCATAACCTGAAACAACCCTCAAGATCTCAGCGCCGTCATCCATCCGTCGTGAAAACCTCCATCGCACCAGGAGATAACGCTTCCCAAACATCAATCCATCCGCATCGCAAAGCCTGAGGAGATCAACTAAGCCGCTGAAGGGGGTTCCAGGATGGAACCCTAAAGATCGTCGCGTCGGGAGAGACCTGGGAGAGAGCGGCGGCATCTTTCTTCCTTATCTTCATGGTTTTTAGGGATTTTGATGGTTTTTATGGGTTTTCAGGTGTTTTTAGGGTTTTTAGGGATTTTCATGGTTTTTAGGGTCTTTTGGGTTTTTAGGTTTTTATTCATTTATTTAGGTTTCTATATTTGTTTAACGTGTTTAGGGGTTTTTAGGTATTTCATATTTTTTAGTGGGGGTTTTTTATGGGTATTTAGTAGTTTTTTGGTTTTTAGGGGGTTTGCAAGGTTTTTAGGGGTTTTTACATTTTCAGGAAATTTTAGGGGTTTTTTTTGGATTTTTATGGTTTTTAGGGTTTTTTATGGTTTTTATGGATTTTGATGGTTTTTAGGGTTTTCAAGGGTCTTTAGGGTTTTTAGGTGTTTTGGGGGTTTTATGGGTTTTAGGGTCTTTTCTAGGGTTTTAGAGTTTTTTTGAGTTTTTGGTGGTTTTAAGGTTTTTTTAGAATTTTTAAACATTTTAGGGTTTTTGAGGGTTTTTATAGTTTTAATGGGGTTTTAGGGATTTTATGGGTATTTGGGTTATTTAATTGTTTTAGGGTGTTTTCATGGTTTTTAGGGTTTTTTATGTTTTCAAGGATTTTTAGGGTTTTTTATAATTTTTATGGTTTTAGGGTTTTTAGGGTTTTTAGGGTTTTAGGGTCCTTTTGGGGGTTTAGGGATTTTTTGGGGTTTTAGGGATTCTAAGGTTTTTTAGAGTTTATAACGTTTTTAGGTGTTTTATGGGTTTTTAGAGTTTTAGTAGTTTTTAGGTTTTTTATGGGTCTTTAATGTTTTTAAGTTTTTTAGGAGTGTTTGGTGTTTTTAGGGGGGTTTCAGGGTTTTTTGGGGTTTTTTTTTATTTTTATAGTTTTAGGAGTTTTTTAGGATTTTTGTAGTTTTTAGGGGTTTTTATGTTTTTAGGTATTTTGAGGGTTTTTAGGGTTTTTAGGGTTTTTAGGGATTTTAGGGTTTTTAGAGCTTTTTAGGGTTTTTAGGGATTTTCAGCAGTTTAGGGGTCTTTTTGGTTTTTTAGTATTTTTTTTGGGTTTTTAGGGCTTTTAAGGTTTAAATGTTTTTTAGAGATTTTATTGGTTTTTAGTGTTTTTAAGAGTTTTTAGGGGTTTTTATGGTTTTTAGAGGTTTTTATGGTTTTTAGGGGTTTTTCAGGGTTTTAAAGGTTTTATTGTCTTCATGGATTTTGTGGGTTTATAGGGGTTTTCTTATGTTTTAGGTTTTTTTTGGATTTTTGGGGTTTTGGGTTTTTCTTGAGTTTTTTAGTGTTTTAAGATTTTTAGAGTTTTTTAATTATTTTTTGGGTTTTAAGAGTTTTTAGATTTTTTTAATGGGTTTTAGGGGTTTTAGGGGGTATTTAAGGTTTTTAGGGGTTTAATGGTTTTCAGGGAGTTTTCAGAGTTTGTTTGGTTTTTTACGTTTTTATGGTTTTTTAGGGGGTTTATGATTTGTATGGATTTTAGGGTTATTTAGGGTTTTTAGGGTCTTTTGGGTTTTAGGTTTTTTTTTTCTATTAGGGGTTTTATTCTCTTTTTGGGGTTTTAGGGGGGGGGGATTTTTGAGTATTTTTGAGATTTTTATTATTTTTATGTTATTAGAGTTTTTTTATGTTTTCGGGGTTTAAAGGTTTTTTTGTGTGTTTTTAGTGGTTTTTTTGGGGTTTTTGGGGTTTTTTGTGGTTTTTAAAGTTTTAAGGAGTTTTGTGGTATTCTGGAGTTTTTTGGGGATTTTAGGAATTTTTTGGTTTTCATTGATTTTTAGGGGGTTTTAGGTTTTTTATGGTTTTATGGTTTTTTATGTTTTTAGGGATTTTGAGGGTTTTGGGGATTTTGTAGGGTTTTTAGGAGTTTTCAAGGTTTTAGGGTCTTTTGGGATTTTAGTGTTTTTTGAGTTTTTTTGGGTTTTAAAGTTTTTTTAGTGTTTTTAAACATTTTTAGGGGTTTTATGGGTTTTTTGAGTTTTAGTGGTTTTTAGGATTTTATGGGGTTTTCGGGTTTTTTATGATTTTAGGGGTTTTATGGATTTCAGATGGGTTTCAAGGTTTTTAGGGATTTTTAGGTATTCATGGGTTTTTAGGGGTTTTTTAGGGTTTTAAAGTTTTTAGGGGTTTTAGGGATTTTAGGGGTTTTAGGGAGTTTTAATGTTTTTAGGGGCTTTTAAGGTTTTTTGGGGTATTTTTGGGTTTTTATGGTTTTTTTTGAGTTTTTAGAGTTTTTTTGGGTTTTTAGAGATTTTTAACATTTTTAGGGGTTTTACGGGTGTTTATAGTTTTTAGTAGTATTTGGGGTTTTTATGGGTTTTTACGTTTTTAGGTTTTCTATGGATTTCATGGGTTTTTCAGGTTTTTTAGGGTTTTTTACGTTTTCATGTATTTTTAGGAGTTTTTTCATTTTTATGGAATTTAGGGTTTTTATGTATTTTAGGGACTTTGTGGGTTAATAGGGTTTTTAGGGGTTTTTAGGGTTTTTTTAGTTTTTTGGGGTTTTGATTTTTTAGTGTTTTTAGGGTTTTTATGGATTTTTAGGAGTTTTTAAGGTTTTTAGGAGCTTAATTGTTTTTAGGATTTTTGGGTGTATAGGGTTTTTAAATTTTTCATGGATTTTAGGGGGTTTTAGGATTTTTACAGTTTTTGTTCTTTTTATGGTTTTAAGGGATTTTGAGTAGTTTTAGTGTTTTTCAGTGTATCTTTGATTTTTAGGGGTTTGCAGGGGTTTTAGGGTATTTTTGGGTTTTAGGGTTTTATTGTTTTTTTACTGTTTTAATGGGTTTTTAGAGATTTTTATTTTTTTTATAGGTTTCAAATGTTTTTAGGGTATTTATTGGGTTTTATGGTTTTTATGTGTTTCTAGGGTTTTTAAGGGGTTTTATGGGTTTTCATGGATTCTAGGTGTTTTTCAGGGTTTTTAGGATTTTTTACGTTTTCATGGATTTTTAGGGTTTTTTAGATTTTTTTGGTTTTTAGGATTTTTTGGGTTTTTCTAGGGTTTAGGGACTTTGTGGGGTTTTAGGGGGTTTTTTTGAGTTTCTTAGGGTTTTAAAATCTTTTTAGAGTTTTTAGTGGTTTTTATGGGGTTTTAGTGTTTTTAAGGTTTTTTGGGGTTTTTTTGAGATTTTTCCTAGTTTTTAGGGACTTTTGTGGTTTTTAGGTTCTTTTTGGGTTTTTAGGGATTTTTAAGGATTTTAGGGGTTTTTTGGTTTTTTGGGGATTTTAAGGGTTTTTTATGATTTCATGGATTGTCTAGGGGTTTCTTAGGATTTTTATGTTGATAGGGTTTTATGGATTTTGAGAGGTTTAACCCTTTTTCTTGGGTTTTTAGGGTTTTTAGGGGTTTTTAGGGGTTTTATGGTCTTTTTCAGGTTTTTATGGTCTTTTTGGGGTTTTTGGGTTTTTTTAGTTTTTAGGGTTTTTTCGGTTTTATGGAGTTTTTTAACATTTTTTGGTATTTTAAGGGTTTTAATGGTTTCAAGGGTTTTTATATTTTTTTGTAGTTTTTAGTGTTTTTATGTGTTTATATGGTTTTTAAAGGGTTTTAGGGGTTTTTATGGTTTTAAGGGGTTTTTAGGGTTTTTAGTTTTTATGGATTTTGAGGGGTTTTATGTTTTTTCAAGGATTTTAAAGTTATTTCAAGGATTTTAGTGTGTTTTTGGGGTTTCTAGGGTTTTTTTCATTTTGTAGGGTTTTTATGAATTTTAGGGCCTTTAACATTTTTAGGGGTTTAAAGGGTTTTGGTGTTTTTAGTGGGTTTTTAGGGTTTTTATGGGGTTTTAAGGTTTTTATGAGCTTTAGGGTTTTTATGATTTTTAGAGGTTTTTCAGGGTTTTAATGTCTTACGTTTTGATGGATTTTTAGGGGTTTTATATCATTTTTATGGTTTTTAGTGATCTTGAGGGTTTTATAATTTTTAAAAGGTTTTTAGTGGTTTTAGTGTTTTTTAGGGTTTTTGGGATTTTTGGGATTTTTGGGTTTTTTTAATATTTAAGGGTTTTAAGGTTTTTTTATATATTTTTTAATATTTTTAGGGATTTTGAGGGTTTTTAGAATTTTTATTGGGTTTTATGGGTTTTAAGGGTTTTTCTTCTTTTTAAGGGTTTTTTATAGTTTTTAGGGAGTTTCTTAGGTTTTTTATAGTTTTTTATGTTTTCACGGATTTTTATGGTTTTTTTTAGGATTTTTATGGTTTTTACGGTTTTATGGGTTTTCGGGGCAAGGAAGATGTGAGGGTCGGGCTATCCCCCCCCCCAAATTTATTAGAAAGAAAAAAGAGACACGGCAGATAAGGGAGGGGAGGAGTCAAACGACCCACACCCAAAAACCCCTTACAACCCAAGACACAAAAAAACCCCAAAAAAAATTCAAAAGCAAAAAAAGTAAAAACACGCAAAGCCAAGCAACCACCACCATCATCCAGCATCAACCAGTATCCAACAGCTCACAGCTAACCAACGACCAGCACTCAAACCCAACCAGCAGTCAACATCCAGCAGCAGCACGATCATAAACCACAGCTTCAGCAACTCCCATCTCGGAAGCAACCAACATCCAGCATCAAAATTTCCATCATCCAATGCATTCCAACATCCAGCAGCACCACATCCAGTCATCACAGTAACACAACAGTAGCATCACGTCCAAACCAACCAGCCCCAACAGCCAACACCCAGCAAACAACGAATAGCAACTCCATTCACACCATTTCCAGCAACACGCTTGTCCTCCCCATGAGGATCCACGCCTGCATGCCAACCAGCTCCAATCGACTTGCAGCTCAAAAATCAACAACCAGAACATCCTAAACCATCATCCAACAGGGAATCGCAGCTCAGCAACCAGCAGTCGTGGTCTTCGAACCAAACAACTTTCAGCATTCCATGCCTCATAGCGTAGAACACATCATACCACCAGCAGATGCACAAAAATCGCCAAAACCAACTCAGCAAGCCCAGAAACCAGAATCCTTTCATAACCGAAATCACAATCAAGTAGGAGGAGAACATGGAATGCCAAAAGGTTTGACCAAAGCAAGCATCAACGAACTGGAGTGAAGACGAAGACGAGAGACTAGGTTGAGCACGTACCTGCAGCTGCTTCGCGAATCGACAAAAGGATCGAACCAGCGGAAAGAACAAACCACCTTCTGCAAGACGAGATCGGGAAGGGCCCGACTAGTGCCGCCAGACCAGATCATCACACCATCCACAGAAATGAAGCACCTTCCGAGAAGGACCTGAATGTCGAAGCAGCCATCGATGTCGTTGAGCCCCTTGACCGCGTTGACCTGCCTGCAGAAACCCTAGATCTGAAAAAACGACCCCGATCTGTGGCTTCTGGCAGATGACGACCCAAAACAGATCAAGCCGATCTGAAGGCATCGCAACCACCGTAGTCGTTGGAGGCCGGATATGCCAGAAACGTAGCAGAGTCGCGTCAAAGGCCGAAACCCACAACCAGGAAGCTCAGGGGAGACGAATCCATCAAGGTGCGAAATCCACCACCGTCTTGAGGCTGAAGATCACATCCAAGGGATGCCATTGCCTAGATCTAGGAAAAAGTAGGGATCCAGCTCTGAAGATCCAATTTGCATCCAGGAGAAAACCACGAGGAAGCATCGAGCAAGAGAGAATTCCCGGGGAGTGCATCGCCATCCTTCTTGATGGGGGCTTTCTATGGGTTTTCAGGGGTTTTTAGAGTTTTAAGGGGTTTTGGGGGTCTTTATGGTCTTTTGTGGTTTTAATGTTTTTTTTTCAGTTTTTTTGGATTTTTAATGTGTTTTGGTGTTTTTAATGTTTTTAGGGGTTTAAAGGGTTTTCAGAGTTTTTATCCTTTTTAAGGGTTCTAAGGGGTTTTAGGGTTTTTAAAGTATTTTTAGGGTTTTTTCATGGCATCCAGGAGTTTTTTAGGGTTTTTAGGGGTTTTACAATTTCATGGATTTTTATGGTTTTTATGGTTTTAGGGATTTTGAGTGTTTTATAGGGTTTTATAGGGTTTTTTGGGTTTTTATGACTTTTTGGTTTAATTTTTTTTTTTGAATTTTTAGGGATTTATGGGTTATTAGAGTTTTTTTTAACATTTTTAGGGGTTTTAAGGGTTTTTAGAGTTTTTTATTTTTTAGGGTTTTTATGGTTTTTTAGGTTTTTAAATTTTTTTAGTGGTTTTTATGGTTTTCATGAGTTTTTTAGGGTTTTTAATTTTTTTTACGTCTTCATGGTTTTTTAGGATTATTAAATATTTAATGTTTTTTGTTAGTTTTATGGGTTTTATGGTTTTTTAGAATTTCTTAACATTTTTGGGGTTTTAAGGGTTCTTAGAGTTTTTAGTGGTTTTATAGGGTTCATATGGTTTTTTAGGGTTTTATAAGGTTTTTTATGGGTTTTTATGGTTTTCAGGGATTTTAGGGGTTTTTACATTTTCATGGATTTTAGGGGGTTTTAGGATTTTTAGGGGTTTTAGGGATTTTTGGGTTTTTCGGGATTTTGAGGGGTTTTAGGAGTTTTCATGTATTTTTAGGGTTTTAAGGGTTTTAAGGGTCTTTTGGGTTTTTAGTTTTTTTAGGTTTTTAGTAGTTTTAAGGTTTATAGAGTTTCATAACGTTTTTAGGTTCTTTAAGGAGTTTTTAGAGTTTTTTGTTGTTTTTTGGGTTTTTTAATGTTTTTAGGGGTTTTTTTTAGGGGCTTTCAGGATTTTTAGGTGTTTTATGTTTTCCATTATTTTTAGGTGTTTATTAGGATTTCTATGGTTTTTAGGGTTTTTAGGGGCTTAGGGATTTTGAGGGTTCTTAGGGTTTTCATGGGTTTTAGGTTTTTTTCAGGGTTTTTAGGGTCTTTTGGGTTTTTAGGGGTTGTTTATGAGTTTTTTAGAGTTTTAAAGGGTTTTCAGAGTTTTCTAATGTTTTATGGGTTTTAAGGGTTTTTAGAGTCTTTAGTAGTATTTAGGGTTTTGATGGGTTTTATTGTTTTTAAGGGCTTTTATGGTTTTCAATGGGTTTTCATGATTTTTAGGGTTTTTACTTTTTAATGGATTTTTAGGGGGGGCTTTAGGATTTTTATTGTTTTTAGGGATTCTGAGCATCTTTAGAGTTTATCAATGGGTTTTTAGGTTTTTTATGGGTTTTCAGGGTTTTAGGGTCTTTTGTGTGTTTTACTGTTTTTTGAGTTTTTTAGGGTTTTTAGGTTTTTTATCATTTTTTGAAGGTTTAAGGGTTTGTTGTCATTTTAGTTATTTTTAGGGGTTTTGTGGGTTTTATGGTTTTTATTTTTTTAGGGGTTTATGGTTTTAAGGGGATTTTCAGGGTTTTAGGAGTTTTTGATGTTTTTTGGATTTTTCAGGATTTTTATTGGATTTTTTTTTGGTATTATGGTTTTTATGGATTTTGGGGGTTTTCATTGGTTTTAAGGGGTTATAGTTTTTTTAAGTGTTTTGGGGGTTTTAGGGTCTTTTCTGGTTTTTAGGTTTTTTTTGAGACTCTTTGAGTTTTTAATGTTTTTTATATTATTTAAAGTTTTAGGGGTTTTAATTGTTTTTAGAGTTTTTAGTGAGTTTTTAGGGGTTTTAGGTTTTTCAGGGTTTTTAGGGTTTTTTTATGTTTTCATGTATTTTTCGTGGGCTTTTTTGGATTTTAAGGGTTTTTAGTGTTTTTTAGTGGTTTTTAGTGTTTTTAGGGGTTTTCACGATTTTTTGGGTCTTTTCAGTTTTTAGGTTTTTTTGCCTTTTTAGGTTTTTTAAAGTTTTTTAACATTTTCACAAGTTTTATGAGTTTTAGAGTTTTTGTGGGATTTTAGGGTTTTTATGGGGTTTTAGTGGTTTTTAATGTTATTAGGGTTTTTCATGATTTTCAGGGATCTTTCTGGGTTTTTATGGATTTTTATGTTTGCATGGATTTTAAGGGGGTTTTTAGGGTTTTTATGTTTTTTGGGATTTTAAAGGTTTTTATTATATTTAGGGGTTTTCAGAATTTCTTAGGTATTTTATGAATTTTCTAGGTTTTTAGGGTCTTTTTTGGGGTTTTAGGATTTTTTGAGTTTTTTAGGGTTTTTAAGGTTTTTTGGAGTTTTTTTAATGTTTTAAGGGGTTTTAGAGTTTTTAATGGTTTTTAGGGTTTCTATGGGGTTTAAGGTTTTTTATGGTCTTTAGGGTTTTTTATTGTTTTTAGGAGTTTTTAGGGTTTTTTGGTTATTTTACATTTTCATCGATTTTTTGGGTTTTTTAGGATTTTTATGGATTTTAGGGTCTTTTATAATTTTTAGGGATTTTGAGGATGTATAGGGTTTTTTAGCAGTTTTAGGTTTTTTTGTTTTAGGGTTTTTTGAGTTTTTTTAGGTTTTTATGGTTTTTTAGAGTTTTATAATGTTTCTTGTGGTTTTAAGGGTTTTTAGAATTTTTTGTGATTTTTAGGGTTTTTATGGGTTTTAGGGTTTTTTATGATTTTTAGGCATTTTATGGCTTTAGGGGTTTGCAGCGTTTTTAAGGGTTTTTAAATTTTCATGGATTTTTAGGGGGGTTTTAGGATTTTATGGTTTTTAGGGTTTTTAGGGTTTAAAAGGTTTTTTATACATTTTTAATGTTTTTAGGGGTTTAAAGAGTTTTTAAAGTTTTTAGTGGGTTTTAAGGGTTTTATCAGCTTTTAGGGCCCTTCAAGGTCTTTTGGTGTTTTTTCATTTTCAATGTTTTTTAGTGTTTTAGGGTTTTTTATGTTTTCATGTATTTTTAGGGGTTTTTTGGTATTTTTATCGTTTTTTGTGTTTTGAGGGTTTTTAGTGGTTTTTATGGGGTTTATGGGTTTTCTAGAGTTTTATGGGTTTTTTGCAGTTTTCTGTGTTTTTAGGGTATTTTGGGTTTTAGGTTTTTTTTGAGTTTTTTATGGTTTTAATCTTTTTTAGAGTTTTTAACTTTTTTGGGGTTTTATAGGTTCTTATAGTTTTAGTGGTTTTATGGTTTTTAAGGTTTTTAGGGGTTTTATGGTTTTTAGGGGATTTTCCAGTTAGTAGTTTTCTTCCCATTTTTGTGGATTTTTAGGGGTTTTTGGATTTTTTAGGGTTTTTCAGGATTTTGAGGGTTTTTAGGGGATTTAGAAGTTTTTTAGGGTTTTTTTATGTTTTTTTGGGTTTTAATGTTTTTTAGTGTTTTTAAAAGTTTTTAGAGGTTTAAAGAGTTTTTATAGTTGTTAGTGGTTTTTAGGGGTTTTATGCGGTTTTAGTGTTTTTTACATTTCTATGGGTTTTATGGTTTTCAAAAGTTTTTTAGGGTTTTTAGGATTTTTTATATTTTTAGGGTTTTTAGGATTTTATATATTTTTATGGTTTTTAGGGGTTTTTTAGAATTTTATGGTTTTTAGGGTGTTTAGGTATTTTGAGGGGTTTTAGCGCTTTTTGAGGCTTTTGTGGTTTTTCTGAAGTTTTGGGATATTTTGTGTGTTCTAGGTTTTTTTTCGAATTTTTTGGGGGTTTTTAATGTTTTTAGAGTTTTTTTAACATTATTTGGGTTTTAAATGTTTTTAGAGATTTTAGTTATATTATTGGATTTTTAGGGTATTAAAGGGTTTTAGGGGTTTTATATTTTTCAGGGGTTTTAGGGGTTTTAGGGTATTTTACATTTTAATTTAGTTTTTGGAGGGTTTTAGGATTTTTATGGTTTTTAGGGTTTTTAGGGTTTTTAGGGTTTTTAGGGTTTTTAGGTAATTAGATGGATTTTAGTGTTTTTCAGGGCTTTTAGAGTCATTATGGATTTTTAGGGTTTTTTTTAGTTTTGTATGGGTTTAAGGTTTTTTATATTTTTTAACATTTTCATGTTTTTAGGGGTTTTAGTGGTTTTTAGGATTTTTATGGGTGTTTATGGTTTTTTAAGCGTTTTAGGGGGTTTTATGGTTTTCAAGTGTTTTTTATTAATTTTGGGGGTTTTATGTTTTCATGTATTTTTAGGGGGTGTTAGGATTTTTATGGTTTTTAGTATTTTTTAGGGTTTTTAGGGGTGTTTAGGGTTTTTAGAATCTTTCAGGGTTTTTAGGTTCTTTTTGGATTTTTTTGGGTTTTTTTTTTGAGTTTCTTCAGGTTTTAATTTTTTTTAGAAAATTTTAAAATTTTTAGTGTTTTTTTTCGGTTTTTAGAGTTTTTAGTCGCATTTTAGGGTTTTTATGGGTTTTTTGGGGGTTATAAGGTTTTTAGGGGTTTTTATAGTTTTCAGGGGTTTTCAACATTTTTCTGGTTTTTTATGTTTTCATAGACTTTTGGGGGGTTTTAGGATTTTTATAGTTTTTAGGGGTTTTAGGGCTTTTAGTGTATTTTTTGGTTTTTAGGGGCTTTTAGGGGTTTTATGGTTTTTTAGAGTTTTTATCTTTTTTATGGGTTTTATGGGTTTTTAGAGTTTTAAGTGGTTTTGAGGTTTTTTAGGGTTTTTTTGCAAGGAAAATTGAACATCATATATAAAAGGGAAAAGTAATTGAATTAAAAACAATCACTATGGGTGAAACAACTGACCTGAAGGTCGAAAACAAAAAAAAACAAATGAAAAAACCCAAGATGAAGACCAGCATTCCGCAGTCCACTGTTCTTATCCACAAGAAAGCGTCTGCACAAGTCCACAAACAGATGCATCCCAGCCAAGCAAGAAATAGATTGTCACCAACCTGCAAGACCAACAAAGTCCATTTAATGAAAACCAGAACCAAAAACACAAAAAACTCCTCCCCAACATGAGAAGCCAAAATCTACCAAACCAAAAAGGCATATCTGAAACCCAGCACCCACCAACCCAAGAAACAACACCCTATTAGCAAAAAACCAACCATTCGAGTTTAGTTTCCACATCCATGAGAGACCAGACATGAGAAATTGCGAGAGGTATTTTAGGGTTTTTATGTTTTTATGGGGTTTATGGTTTTAGGGGTTTTTTAGGGTTTAATAATTTTGAGGGGTTTTACAGTTTTTCATGGGATTTAGGGTTTTTTAGGGTTTTTAGGATCTTTTGTGGGATTTACGGTTTTTTGGAGTTTTTTAGGGTTTTAAGGTTTTTTATATTTTTTAACATTTTTAGGGGTTTTAAGGATTTTTAGTGTTTTTAGTGGTTTTTATGGGGTTTTAGGGTTTTTAATGTTTTTAGGGAAATGTATGGTTTTTAGCGGGGGGTTTAGGATTGTTTATGTTTCCATGGATTTTTGTGGTTTTTTTCAGGATTTTTGTTGTTTTTACGGTGTTTAAATATTTTTAGAGATTTTGAGGGGTTTTTAGGGTTTTTTCTAAGTTTTTTGGGACTTTTTGGGGTTTTACGTTATTTTTGGGTTTTTATGGGTTTTTAAGGTTTTTAATGGTTTTATGGTTTTTAGGAGTTTTTCATGTTTTTAGGGTTCTTTACATTTTCATGGATTTTTAGGGCAGAAGAGGTGTGAGGCCAGGCTATTCCCAACACCCCCAAATTTATTAGAAAAAAAAGACGCAACAAACAAGGGAGGGGGGTCAAACGACCCACACCCAAAAACCCTTACCAAACCCAAACCGAAAAACCCAAAGAACCACAAAGCACACAAAAACAAGGAAAGCATAAAACTAGAAAAGATCCCAACAGCATCTCCCAACAAAACAACAATCAATATCCAGCAGCAGCAAGACCATAAACCACAACTTCAGCACCTCCCAGCTAAGCAGCAACCAACATCCAGTATCATAATTTCCAGCATCCATCACCTTCTCTCCAAGAAAGTTTACCACCAACAACACAAAACCACCAGCACCAGAAGCATAAGCATTACCTTCATCGCATCTCATTCGAGCAGTAGCCAGTATCCATCCCATCCGTTTCTGACAGCCAGCACCTCTTTCAGCGGTTCCCAACAACGCAGAAATCGGTACCCAGTAGCTCCAAATCCAGCAACCAACACCTCTTGGCCATTCAGTGCACAACATTCAACACCCAATAGCATATACCGCAACAACAACATAGGACCACCAACACCAAAGCCTTTCACCAATCTGCAGCACCCCAGCCACCTTGATCAGACCCAGATCCAGGCCACACCTCCACCGAGCAGGCCAGCCACCACCAGTGAGGCATCCAAAATGAAACCACATAGCATCCAAACATCATGAACAACAAATCCTCTAACCATGGAGCTTGGTTCAGCATCTCAGGAACCCCCAGACCAGCATGAAACCCATATTATAGCACAACCTAAAACAACCTGCAATCACAGTGTGAAACAAGGCCGAAGCCGAATATCCAGAACCACAAATCTGCAACTCATGTACAAACAAACCCGTAACCATATATCCCAGCAACAACTCACATTCAAACCATCCATGAATCAGGAAAACATAGTCCAGCGAATCATCCATACAACACAAATTGGCCAGTCTTTCAACAACATCATAGTGCAAAAATGAATCAGAGGAACTAGAAGCATAGACCTGCATTTTCGGCGCAAGCTGATACCAAGCCAACTTGAAAACCCACACCAAAGAACTTGTTAAGACATCACCGAATCATCAAAGCTCCATCCACCTCTTCTGAAACCTCTACAGGATCCAGACGTTCCCAACACCAAGATCATCGAACAGAACCTCCAAGGGGCCCTTCAAAGCTCTGCAAAGCCACATGCCAATGGGACCAGATCTGACCAAATCCTCCGTGGATCTAAGTATCCACACCAAGGAGTGACCAAATCTGACCCATTCCTCAAAATCCTGGAAACACCGCACGCCAGAAGGTATTGATCTGGCCCGCTTGTTCTTGAAAGATGCTTTCATCCAGAGTTGCCACCTGAGAAGTTCTGCGAGGGCACCATCAAACCAAATAAAACTCACCCTGAGAGGGGGAATCCGCATCGCTGAGCAAGCCGATGCCTAGGAATCCAACGCCACACCGAAGAAGCACCGTGCGAGGAAGGAACGCCGCTGGAGAGCCCAAGAGTGAGAGAAACCAGGAGATGCGGGCGCCATTTTCTTAAGGTTCCTCCGTTCATGGATTTTTAGGGGTTTCTTAGGATCTTTATGGTTTTTAGGGTTTTTAGGGGTTTTCAAAAAATTTATGGTCTTTTGGGTTTTTATGGTTTAAAGGGTTTTTAGATTTTTCATGGGTTTTATGGGTTTTGGTGGTTTTTAAGGGTTTTAGGGGTTTTTTGGTCTTCAGGGGTTTTTGAGGTTTTTTTACATCTTCATGGATTTTTAGAAGTTTGTTAAGATTTTTATGGTTTTTAGGGTTTTAGGGTTTTTAGTGATTTTGAGGGGTTTTTAATAGGTTTTAGGGTTTTTAATGTTTTTATGGTCTTTTGGTGTTGTTTGGTTTTTTTTGAGTTTTTCAGGGTTTTTAAGGTTTTTTAGAGTTTTTAATGTTTTTAGGGGTATTAATGGTTTTTATATTTTTAGTGGTTTTTACGGTTTTTATGGGGTTTTAGGGTTTTTTATGATTTTTATCTGTTTTTATGGTTTTTAAGGTTTTCCAGGGTTTTTAAAGTTTTTCATGTTTTCATGGATTTTTAGGGATCTTTTAGGATTTTTATGGGTTTTAGGGTTTTTTATATTTTTTATGTATTTTGAGGGTTTTTAGGATTTTTAGTGTTTTTCAGATATTTTTTGTATTTTTAGGGTTTTTATGGGTTTAAGGTTTTTTAGAGTTTTTTAACATTTTTAAGGTATTTTAAGGGATTTTAGTTGTTTTTATGGAGTTTTGGGGGTTTTTAAGGTTTTTAGGGGGTTTATAGTTTTAAAGGGTTTTTTAGGGTTTTTTAGGTTTTAATGGGTTTAAGGGGTTTTTATGACTTTAATAGTTTTTAGGGGTTTTCAGGTTTTTTTGGGTCTTTTTGGGTTTTTTGTGTTTTTATTTTATTTTTTGAATGCTTTTAAGGTATTTTAGATTTTTTTTAACATGTTTATGGTTTTTAAGGATTTTTAGACTTTTTTGTGGTTTTTATGATTTTTTTTTGGGGGGGGGGGTTGCGGTTTTTATGGTTTTCAGGGGGCTGTTATCTTTTTTAGGGTTTTTAGGGTTTTTTACATTTTCATGGATTTTTAGTGGTTTTTTAGGATTTTTTTGGTGTTAGGGTTGTTAGGGATTTTGAGGGTTTTCAGGGGTTTTCAGGGGTTTTGGGTTTCTAGGGGTTTTTAGGGATTTTAGGGTATTTTTTGGTTTCTTGGGTTTTTTTTTACTTTTTATAGTTTTATGGTTATTTAGAGTTTTTTAATGTTTTTACGGGTTTTATATATTTTTATACTTTTATAGTGGGTTTTAGAGTTTTATGGGGTTTTAGGGTTTTTAAGGTTTTTAGAGGTTTTTATGTTATTCAAGGGTTTTTATAGATTTTTAGGGTTTTCTATGTTTTCATGGATTTTTATGATTTTTCTGGTTTTTAGGATATTTTAGGGTTTTTAGGGATTTTTTTGGGGGGGGGGGGTTAGGTGTTTTTTTTGGTTTTTAGGTTTTAATGGTTTCTTAGGTTTTTATGGATTTTCATGTTTTTTAGGGTTTTTAGAGATTTTGATGGTTTTTAAGGTTTTTAAGGGTTTTGGGGTTTTAGGTTTTTGAGGGACTATTTGGGTTTGTAGTGTTTTTAGAGTTTTTTGGGGTTTTAAGGTGTTTTATAGATTTTATTGTTTTTTAGGATTTTAAGGGTTTTTAGAGTATTAGTGGGTGGGGTTTTATGGTATTTAAGGTTTTTTTAGTTTTTATCGTTTTTGAGGGTTTTTCAAGCTTTGTAGGGTTTTTTCTATTTTCATAGATTTTAGGGTTTTTTTGGATTTTTAAGGGGTTTAGGTTTTTTAGGGTTTTTTGGGATTTTGAGGGGTTTTAGGGGATTTCAAGGATTTTTAGGGTTTTTCTGGGTTTTTAGGGTCTTTTTTGGGTTTTTTGTTTTTTTTTAGTTTTTATGGCATTAAAGGTTTTTTAGTGTTTTTAACATTATTAGGGGTCTTAATTTTTTTAGAATTTTCAGGATTTATGGGGTTTTATGGGTTTTGAGGGTATTTAAGGTTTTTAGGGTTTTTTTAGGATTTTTGGTTTTTAGGGTTTTTTTAGGATTTTGAGCGGTTTTAGGTTTTATGAGGGGTTTTAAGGTTTTTCTTGGTTTTTAGGGTCTTTTTGGGTTTTTATAATTTTTTCATGTTTTTTTGGGTTAGTAAGGTTTTTTAGAGTTTTTTCTAAATTTTATGGGTTAAAAGGGTTTTTAGAGTTTTTAGTTGTTTTTAAGGTTTTTATTGTTTTTTGGGATTTTAAGGTTTCTAGGGGGTTTTATGGTTTTCAGGGTTTTTTATGTTTTCATGGATTTTAGTGGTTTTTTAGGATTTTTATAGTTTTTAGAGTTTTTTAGGGTTTTTAGGGATTTTAAGGATTTTTTTGGGTCTTTCAGCTATTTTTCGGGTTTTTAGGGGTTTTTAGGTTTTTAGGGTTCTTTGGGTTTTTAGGATTTTTTTGAGTTTTTTAGGGTTCTTAAAGATTTTTATATTTTTTTACGTTTTTAGGGATTTTAAGGTTTTTAGAATGTTTAGTGGGTTTTTTGTAGGGTTTTAAGGGTATTTAAGGGTTTTAGGGTTTTTTATGGTTTTCTGAGTTTTTAGGGTTCTTTTTATTTAATGGATTTTTAAGCATTTTTTAGAATTTTTATGTTTTCTAGGGATTTTTAGGGGTTTTCATTATTTTAGAGTCTTTTGGGTTTTTAGGGTTTTTTGAGTTTTTTTTGGGATTTTCAGGTTTTTTAAAGTTTTTTAACTTTTTAGGGGCTGGGATTTAAGGGTATATATAGATTTTAGTGGATTTTTAGTGGTTTAATGGCTTTCACAGTTTTTAAGGTTTTTGCGAGAATTTATAGTTTTATGGGGGGATTTCGGATTGTTAGGGCTTTTTACGTTTTCGTTGATTTTTTTGGGGTTCTTGGGGTTTTTATGGTTTTCATGGTTTTTAGTAATTTTAAATACTTTTAGGGTTTTTCATTAGTTTTTTGGGTTTTTCAAGATTTTTCGTGTCTTTTGTTGTTTTTAGTGTTATTTTACTTTTTAGGGTTTTTATAGGTTTTTAGAGTTTTTAAATGTTTTTAGTGGTTTTGAGGGTTATTATACTTTTTAGTTATTTTTATGGTTTTCATGGATTTTTTAAATATTTTAAGGGGTTTTATGGTTTTTAGGGACTTTTCAGGGGTTTTAGTGTTTTTACTTTTTCATGGATTTTTAGGGTTTTTTTAGGATTTTTTTTGTTTTTTACGATTTTTATATTTTTTAGGGAATTTGAGGTTTTTAGGTTTTTTAGGGGGTTTTAGCATTTTGAGGTTTTTAGGGTATTTAGGGTATTTTGGTGTTTTTTTTTGAGTTTTTAGGGTTTTAAGGCTTTTAAACCTTTTTAGGGGTTTTAAGGGGTTTTAGAGTTTTTAGTGGTTTTAGGGTTTTTATTCTTTTTTAAGGATTTTATAGGTTTGAATGCTTTTAAGGGGTTTTTTAGGGGTTTTAGGGTTTTTTAGGGTTTTTAGGGGTTTTTTGAGTTTTTTAGGGTTTTTAGGGTTTTAAGGGTTTTTAGGGTTTTTAGGGTTTTTAGGGTTTTTATGGGTTTTAAGGGATTTTATGGTTTTTGGGGGCTTTTAAGGGTTTTTGATGGTTTTTAAGTTTTCATGTATTTTTAGGGGTTTTTAGGTTTTTTTTTGGGTTTTTAGGATTTTTTATATTTTGTTGGGATTTTGAGGGTAGTAGGGGTTTTATAGTTTTTAGGGGTTTTCGGGGTTTTCATAGTTTTTAGGGTCATTTTTAGGTTTTTAGGATTTTTCCAGAGTTTTTTAGAGTTTTAAGGTATTTAGAATTTGTAGTGGGTTTTATGGGTTTTATGGGTTTTTAGGATTTTCTAATATTTTTGGGGGTTTTATGGTTTTCATGGGCTTTTTTGGGTTTTTAGGGATTTTTACGTTTTCATGGATTTTTAAGGGTTTTTTAGGATTTTTGTGGTTTTTGGGTTTTTTAGGGGTTTAAGGTATTTTGAGGGTTTTTAGGGGGTTTTAAAGGTTTTAGGGGTTTTAGTAGGTTTTTTGAGTTATTTAGGGTTTTTGAGGTTTTTTAGGGTTTTTTAGCATTTTTAGGGGTTTTAAGGGTTTTGGAGATTTTAGTGTTTTTAGGGTTTTTATGGGTTTTTAGGGTTTTGAGAATTTTATTGTTTTTATAGTTTTTAGGAATTTTAGAGTTTTTTAGGTTTTTTAGGGGTTTTAGTAGTTTTTGAGGTTTTTAGTGTTTCATAGGGTTTTTAGGGTTTTTTTGAGTTTTTGGGGTTTTTAAAGGTTTTTAGAGTTTTTTAAATTTTTTAGGGGTATAAAGGGTTTTTAGAGTTTTTAGTGGTTTTTAGGGTTTTTAGGGTTTTTATGCATTTTTAGAGATTTTTAATTTTTTAGGGGTTTTTTATGTTTTTAGGGGTGTTTTCAAGGGGGTGGGGTAGTTTTCATGGGTTTTAGGGGTTTTTAGGATTTTTATGATTTTTACGGTTTTAGGGTTTTTATGGAATTTCATTGCATTTGGGGGGTTTTCACGGGTTTTTAGGGTTTTTTGTGGTTTTAGGATTTTTAGGGCCTTTTGGGTTTTTCGGATTTTTTTGAGTTTTTTAGGGTTTTTAAGGTTTTTTAGAGTTTTTTAACATTTTTATGGGGTTTAATAGTTTTTAATGTTTTCTGTGGGGTTTTATGGGTTTTATGGGTGTTTTTTTCTTTTTAAGTTTTTTAGGGGTTTTACATTTTTAATGGATTTTTATGTGTTTTTTAGGATTTTATGGTTTTTTGGGGTTTTCTGGGTTTTTAGGGATGTTGAGGGGTTTTAGGCTTTTTTAATGGTTTTTATGTGTTTTCAAGTTTTTTAGTGTTTGTTTGGGATTTTAGAGTTTTTCGAGTTTTTTTTAGAGTTTTTAGAGTTTTTTACATTTTAGGGGCCCTAAGGGTTTTTAGAGTTTTTAGTACTTTTTAGGGGTTTTATGGGTTTTATGGTTTTTATATTTTCAATAGTTTTTATGGTTTTTAGGATTTTTCCAGGGTTTATAGGGTTTTTTACATTTTCATTGATTTTTATGGGTTTTATTTAGTTTTTTTTGGTTTTTAGGGTTTTAGGGTTTTTCATAATTTTGAGGGGTTTTAGGGTTATCATGGGTTTTAGGGTCTTTTGGGGTTTTTAGGGTCCTTTGGGATTTTCGGTTTTTCGGTTTTATTTAATTTTTTATGGTTTTTAAGGATTTTTGGATTTTTTATGGTTTTTTTGGCTTTAAATGGTTTTTGGAGTTTTTAGGGTTTTTATGAGGTTTTATGGTTTTTTACGATTTTTAGGGGTTTTAGGGTTTTTAGGGATTTTAGGATTTTTTAGGGTTTTTAGGGTTTTTCAAGGGGTATACTGGTTTTCAGTGGTTTTCAGGCTTTTTACGGTCTCCTTGGGTCTCTATGGATTTTTTTTAGTTTTTATAGTTTATAAGGTTTATATAGCTTTTTAATGTTTTTAAAGGATTTAAATGTTTTTATAGTTGTAGTGATTTTTTAGGTTTTATGATTTTTTAACGTTTTTGAAGTTTTTACATTTTCATATATTTTATGGATTTTTTTAATATTTTTATTCTTTTAGGGGTTTTGAGATTTTGAGGGGTTTTATTGGTTTTATGGTTTTTAAGGTTTTTAGGGGTGTTATGGTTTTCAAGGGGTTTTTATGGTTTTCGGGTTTTTCATGTTTTCATGGCTATTTTGAGGTTGTAGGAATTTTATGGTCTTTATGGTTTTTAGGGTTTTTTTGGTTTTTTAGAGTTTTATTACACCTTTTGATTTTTAAAGGGTTTTTAGAGTTTTTAGTGGTTAATGGGTTTTTACAGTTTTAGGGGGTTTTATGGTTTTTAGGGGTTTTATGGTTTTTTAAATTTTCATGGATTTTTAGGGGGTTTAAGGTTTTTTATTTTTTAGGGGTTTCATGGATTTTGAGTGTTTTTACGGTTTTTAGGGGTTTTGGTATTTAGGGTTTTTAGGGTTTTATGGTATTTTTGGAGTTTTAGGGGTTTTTTGAGTTTTTTAGGGTTTTTAGAGTTTTTAGAGTTTTTTAACGTTTTTAGGTATTTTAAGGGTATTCAGAGTTTTTAGGGATTTTATGGACTTTTAGCATTTTCATTGTTTTAAAGTGTTTTTCTGTTTTCATGGGTTTTTCAGGGGTTTTTAGGATTTTTTACGTTTTCATGGATTTTTAGCGGTTTTTAGGTTTTTTAGGGATCTTTATGGTTTTTAAGGGTTTTCAAAGGTTTTTAGGGTTTTAGTAGTTTTTAGGTTTTTTAGAGTCTTTTTGGGTTTTATGGTTCTTTTGAGTTTTTAGGGTTTTAAATTTTCTTTAGAGTTTTTTAATTTTTTTAGGAGCTTTAAGGGTTTTTATAATTTTTAAGGGCTTTTAAGGTTTTTATGGATTTTTAGGGTTTTTAAGGCTTTTAGGGGTTTCTTTGGTTTTGAGGGGTTTTCCAGGGTTTTTATGTTTTCATGGATTTTAGGGGTTTCCTATGAATTTTATGGTTTTAGGGTTTTTTAGGGGTTTTAGTTGTTTTTCACTGTTTTTAGGATTTTTTACGTCTTCATGTGTTTTTAAGGGGTTTTTAGGTTTTTTATATTTTTAAGGGTTTTTTAGGGATTTTAGGGATTTTGAGGGCTTTTAGGTGTTTTTAGGGGTTCAAGGTTTTTCAGGGTTTTGAGGGTATTTTTGGGGTTTTAGGATTTTTTTGAGTTTTTTTAGGGATTTTTATGGTTTTTTAGAAATTTTTATTGTTTTGTGGGTTTTGAGGGTTTTTAGAGTTTTGTGGATTTTTTAGGGTTTTTATGGTTTTTAAGGGTTTTAACGGTATTTTGTTTTTAATCAAGGTTTTTACGGTTTTTTACGTTTTCATGGATATTTACGGGTTTTTAGGTTTTTTATTATTTTTAGTGTTTTTTGGGTTTTTGTGATTTTGATGGTTTTTTTATTTTCTTGGGTTTTTAGTGTTTTTCATGTTTTTTATGTATTTTTGGGTTCTGGGGTTTTCTTTGAGTTTTTTTAACATTTTTATGGGTTTTAAGTATTTTTAGTAGGTTTTTAGGGTTTTTATCGGTTTTTAGGAATTTTTAAGGGTTTTAGGGATTTTTAGGTTTCAAGGTTTTTATGGTTTTTTATGTTTTCCTAGATATTTAGGGATTTTTTAGGATTTTTGTGGTTTTTAGATATTTTAGGGTTTTTAGAGATTTTGAGGGTTTTTAGGGGTTTTTCAGGAGTTTTAGGGTTTTCAGGGTTTTCAGGGTTTTTATTGTCTTTTTGGGTCTTTATAGTTTTTTTAGTTTTTTAGGATTTTATGGGTTTTATAGAGTTTTTTAACATTTTAGGGGTTTTATGGGTTTTATGGTTTTTATGGGTTTTTAGAGTTTTAATGGTTTTTTAGAAATTTTATGGGTTTTTATGGTTTTTGAAGTTTTTTAGAGTGTTTTTTTGGTTTTCAGGGGGTTCTTGAGGTTTAGTGTTTCGTACGTTTTCAGGGTTTTTTAAGGATTTTTTTGGATTTTTATGGTTTTTAGAGATATTGAGGGCTTTATGGATTTTTAGGGTTTTGAGGGTCTTTTTGGGTTTTTAGGGTTGTTTTTTGATTTTTTTAGGATTTTGAAGGTTTTTTAGAGTTTTTAATGTTTTTAGGGGTTTAAAGGGTTTTTAAAGTTTTTAATTGATTTTCAGGTTTTTTATGGGTTTTTATGGATTTTTAAGTTTTTTCAGGGTTTTTATGTGTTTCAAGATTTTTTTAGGGGTTTTAGTGTTTTTTTCTATTTTAATATATTTTTAGGGGGTTTTTAGGATTTTAAATGGGTTTTAGGGTTTTTAGGAAAAAGGAGCTCAATGTGGTCCTTTGTCACCCTACATTTTTGAGAGTGAAGTCCTGTCATACATTGAGGCAATCAATCTAATGTGGGAGAATTATCCAAGGCACCCTTCTTGATTTTTTTTAGGGCCTCCACTGCCAAGATCGAGTCAGATTCATTCCAAATGCGCTTCCACCCAAATTTATTAGCAAAATTAACTGCTTTGATTATTGAACAAAGCTCCACCTCATAATCACATTTAGATTTTTTAGGGATTTGATGGTTTTCAAGGTTTGTAGGTGTTTTTTGGGTCTTTTGGGAATTTCAGTGTTTTCTTAGTTTTTTAGGTATTTAAGGTTTTGTAGAGTTTTAAAATTTTAGGGGTTTTAAGGGTTTTTTGGGATTTAAGTGGTTTTTAGGGTTTTTACTGTTTCTTTATGTTCTTATAGGGTTTTATGGTTTTCAAGGGGTTTTCAGGGTTTTTTATGTTTTCATCAATTTTTATGGATTTTTATGGTTTTTAGGGTTTTTAGGGGTCTTAGGGAATTTGTGGGTTTTTAGCGGTTTTCAGGGGTATTTAGGGTTTTTAGCGGTTTTCAGGGTTCTTTAGGGTTTTTTTGGGTTTTAGGGTTTTTTGAGTTTTTAGGGGTTTTGTGTTTTTTTTGAATTTTTTAACATGTTTAGGGGTTTTTAGGGTTTTTAAAATTTTTAGTAGTTTTTAGGGTTTTTATGGGCTTTAGGGTTTTTTATGGTTTTTAG
Organism: Viscum album; assembly: GCA_963277665.1. Lineage (NCBI taxonomy): Eukaryota > Viridiplantae > Streptophyta > Magnoliopsida > Santalales > Viscaceae > Viscum > Viscum album. The sequence goes on along the minus strand of OY728132.1, from coordinate 948,151,419 downwards.
GGTTTTTTATAGTTTTCATGGTGTTTCTACCTTTTTTTTATATTTTTCATGGATTTTTAGGCAGTTTTTAGGATTTTTATGGTTTTTAGTGTTTTGAGGGGTTTTAGTGATTTTGAGGATTTTATGGGGTTTTAGATGTTTTGGGGTTTTTAGGATTTTTAACATATTTTGGGGTTTTGTTGATTTTTAAAGTTTTTAGTGGTTTTTAGGCGTTTTAGGGGTTTTCAAGGTTTTTAGGGTCCTCTTCATTTTTAGGGTTTTTGAGTTTTTTAAGGTTTTTATGGATTTTTATAGTTTTTTAAAAAATTTAAGGGTTTTAAGGGTTTTATATTTTTTTAGTTGTTTTTAGGGTTTTAGGGTTTGTTAAGGATTTTAGGAATTTTTATTGTATTGAGGGATTTTTCAGAGTTTTTTGTCTTTTTTACATTTTCATGGATTTCTAGTGGGTTTTTTGGATTTTTATGGATTTTAGGGTTTTCATAGACTTTTTAGGTTTTGTTTTATTATTATTTTTTGGTTTTTAGGTTTTTATGGAGTTTCTGCGGTTTTTAGGGGGTTTTATGGTTTTTAGGGGTTTCAGGGTTTTTAGGGTTTTTTACATTTTCACGAATTTTTTAGATTTTTTAATCTTTTTATGGGTTTAGGGGTTTTTAGGGTTTTTGAAGGTTTTCTGGGTTTTCTAGGGGTTTTATGGTTTTAGGGGTTTTTCGGGTTTATATGGTCTTTTTGGGATTTGAGTTATTTTTAGATTTGTTTTTGGTTTTTAAGGTTTTTTAGAGTTTTTAACATTTTTAGGGGTTTTTGACTTTTTGTGGTTTTGGGGGTTTGTATGGGTTTTTTGGGTTTTTATGGTTTTTAGGGTTTTTTCATGTTTTTAGGGCATTTTACTTTTTTCTGAATTTGTATTTATTTTATAATATTTATAGGATTTTGAGAGATATTGAGGGTTTTTAGGGTGTTTTGGGGGGTTTTAGGGGTTTTCAGGGTTTTAGGGCCTTTTGGGGTTTTAGAGTTTTTTTTGTTTTTTAGGGTTTTAATGGTTTTTAGAGTTTTTACATATTTTTAGGGGTTTTAAGGTATTTTTAATTTTTTTAATTGTTTTTGGAGTTTTTATAGGTTTTTTGGGTTTTATAAAGTTTTAGGGGTTTTATGGTTTTAAGGGGTTTTGGGGGTTTTTAGGGTTTTTAGGGTGTCTTACGTTTTCAAAGATTTTTAAGGGGTATTTTAAGATTTTTATGGTTTTTATGTTTTTAGGGCTTTTATGGATTATGAGGGTTTTTAGGAATTTTCAAGGTTTTTTAGTTTCTTTTTTGGGTTTTAGTTTTTTTTAGTTTTTAGGGGTTTTAAGGTTTTTATGAGTTTTTAACGTTTTTAGGGGTTTAAAGGGTCTTTAGATTTTTTAGTGGTTCTTTAGTGTTTTATGGATTTTTGGGAGTTTTTTAAGGTTTTTATGGGGTTTTATGGTTTTCAAGGGGTTTTCAGGGTGTTTTGAATTTTTTACGTTTTCATGGATTTTAATGGGTTTTTAGGAATTTTTCAGTTTTTAGGTGTATTTAGGTTTCTTAGGCTGTTTGAGAGTTTTTTGGGTTTTTGAGGGGTTTTTAGGTGTTTTTGGGATTTTGGGGTTTATTTTATTTTTTAGGGCTTTTATGGTTTTATATATTTTTTAAGGTTTTTAGGGGTTTAAAAGGTTTTTAGTGGTTTTTAGGGTTTTTATGGGATTTTAAAGGTTTTTAAGTTTTTAGGGTTTTTTATGGTTAGCAGGGGTTTTTCAATGTCTTTATGGATTTTGAAATTTCCATGGTTTTTATGGTTTTTTTAGGATTTTTTTGGGTTTTAGGGTTTTTAAGGATTTTAAGGGTTTTTATGGTTTTCAGGGTTTTTGGTGTTATATGGGTTTTAGTATTTTTTTTACGTTTTTAGGGGTTGTAAGGGTTTTTAAGATTTTTAGTGGTTTTATGGTTTTTAAGGGCTTTAAGGGTTTTTATGAATTTTAGGGGTTTTCTAGGGTCTTTTACAATATCATTGATTTTTAGGGGTTTTTTAGTTTTTTTATTTTAGGGTCTTTAGGTTTTTAGGGTTTTTGAGGGGTTTTTTTGGGTTTTTTTTTGTATTTAGGGTTTTTTTTGAGTTTTTAGGGTTTTAAATTTTTTTAGGGGTTTTAGAGTTTTTAGTGAATTTTTGGGTTTTTTGGTTTTTTAAGATTTTTAGGGTTTTTATGGTTTTTAGGGGTTTTCAAGGATTTTTCAGTATTTTTAAGTTTTAATGGATTTTTAGGTGGTTTTAGGATTTTAATGGGTTTTAGGGTTTTCTTAAATTTTTGGGATTTTGTGGGTTTTAGGGTTTTTAGAGGTTTTATGATCATTTATGGGTTTTTTGGTTTTTTTTGAGTATTTTAGTGTTTTTAATATTTTTATATTTTTTTAATGTTTTTAGGGTTTTTAAGGATTTTTAGAGTTGTTAATGGGTTTTTAGGGGTTTTATGGGTTTTTAGGGTTTTTAAATATTTTAGGAGTTTTTAAGCTTTTCTGGGGGTTTTGAGGGTTATTTAACTTTTAAAGGTTTTTTAGAGGTTTTTTAGGTTTTTATGGTATTGTAGGGTTTTAGGGATTTTGAGGGGTTTATGGGTTTTCAGAAGTTTTTTGGAATTTTCAAGGTTTTCATGGTCTTTTTTTGGGATTTTAGGGTTTTTTAGTTTTTTTGGGTTTTGAAGGTTTTTTAGAGTTTTTTAAACATTTTTAGGGGTTTAAAGGGTTTATTGAGTTTTTAGTTTTTTTAGTGTTTTTATGCATTTTTAAGGATTTTAAGTTTTTAGGGGTTTTTATTGTTTTCAGGGTTTCTCAGGGGTTTTTATGTTTTTTACATTTTTATTGATTTTTCGGGGTTTTTAGGATTATTTTTTGGTTTTTATGGTTTTTAGGGTTTTAAGTTTTTTTAGAGATTTTGAGAGTTTTTAGGGTTTTCGAGGCATATTTAGAATTTTTAGGGTTTTTCAGGTGTTTAGCGTGTTTTGGGGGTTTTAGGGTTTTGTTGAGTTTTTTTATGGTTTTTAATGTTTTTTATAGTTTTTAAACTTTTTAGGGATTTTAAGGGGTTTTAGAGCATTAGTGGGTTCTTAGGGTTTTTTTGGGTTTTATGGATTTTTACAGTTTTTAAGGTTTAAGGGGTTTTTCAGGGTTTTTAGAGTTTTTAGGGATTTTCCAAGATTTTATGGTTTTTCTGAGGTTTTTAGGGTTTTTTGGGGGTTTCATGGTTTTTATGCTATTTTTTTTGGGATTTTAGGGTTTTTTGAGTTTTTATTGTTTTAATGGATTTTTATAGTTTCTAATGTTTTTATGGGTTTTAATGGTTTTTAGAGTTCTTAGTGGATTTTTACGAGGTTTTTGGGTTTTTAAGGTTTTTAGGATATTTATGGTTTTGAGGGTTTTTTGGGATTTTGATGGTTTTAGGGTTTTTTGGTGTATTTAGGGTTTTTAGGGGTTTTGAGGCTTTTTTGGTTTTTTGGGGTTTTATGAGTTTTTTAGGGGTTTTTTTTGATTTTTTAAAGGTTTTTAGTGGTTTGAAGGTTTTTAGAGTTTTAAAATGTTTTTTGGAGTTTAAGGGTTTTTAGATTTTTTACAAGTTTTTAGGTTCTTTATGAATTTTTAGGGCAAAGGAAAGCTCGGGTCCAGGCTATTCCTAGGACCCCCCCAAAATTTATTAAAAGAAGAGACACAGACACTGCAAACAAGTGAGGAGAGGGATCCAACGATCCACACCCAAAACCCCTTGCGACCTCAGCCCGAAGGCCACAAAAAGAAAGGAAGAAAATCAAAAAACAAAAGCAAACAAGTCAAAACGTCCAAAAGGGAAAGCCCACAAGGGGAGGATCAGTCAACATCGCCACCAAAATCCTCCAACTCCGCACCTCGAAACCCCATGCCCACACCAAAGCCGTCACCCACATCAGCAAAGCTGATGTCTGATTCAGCACCCATGTCTGTTGAGTCCCATCCATACTCAAAATCCTCTTGCATGCCAAGCCTGGATAGCAGCTTCATCCTAGCCTTCTCTTGCTCTGTGGAAATTGAAATCTACTCTCTCTTATTCACCTTTAGATTAAGTCTGGCAGCTCGTGAAGAGGCCCTAGTTTCCATGGGACGTGGAAGGGCAGAGTAATCCCTCCTCCATTTTCGTCTCGGGGGGGGGGGAGTGGATCCAGCTGCAGCACCCGCCTTCGCACAAGTGACACAATCACTGATAGCCGATGGTGCCTTCCCTTTCTTACATTCAGGTCCAGGAGTTTCAGCACCTCCTCCGGTTCTTTTATCCTTTTTCCTGGCCATATCAGCGTTAATTCGGCGATCATCCTCAACAAAACTCTCCTCAAGCCTTTTAGCTTCATCCTCAAGTGGGAACCTTTCCCGTTTGACCCACACCATCTCATGCAACTGCACACAAAAATCTTCAGCAGAGGGGACACCATGAAGGACCACAGCCCTCTGCAGATCCATGGATGGACCACCAGCATCGTCAGCATTTCTCGACAGAGGGCTAAAGAACTGGCCACTGGGAGGTTCCTTAGCACCGCTTGTACTGTCAGAGGGAGGATGTGATCCAAGCCTCATGTCAGGTCCCCCCACACCTGGACATCCGGACAGAACCAGCGGGGCATCACACCAGTTCATTTCATCCGCCATAGACCTTTCCTCATCTGAACACAAGCTCCACTCATCCCCAGTCTTCGGGGCCTGAGAAACCACTGCCTCCTTCATGACATCTGCCACTAGCACATCCACCCCGATAGGCTCAGCCAAGCTTGCAACCTGAGAGTTTCTTGGAGCAATCACAACACCCTCAATTGCTGTAAAGGATCCATCAATGATCTCATTAGCCTTGAATCTAGCTATATCATCTCATTCCAGATCCATAGCACAGGGATCATCCACATTTTCTTTCCAAACGCCCATCACAGCAGCCTTCCCTTCATTTTTCTACCTCCTAGGAGTCACCACACCCGTGAGCACCTTCAGCAGAAACCCGATTATCCCTCTCATCCAGCAGCACTTCCTCCTCATCAGCATTTTCGGAGCCACCAACACCTCTAGCCAGACTCACAATGAAACCACCCGACTCCATCAGGTCCACCTCTAAATCACTTCCATCCAGAAAAGCAGACGATCAGGGGACATCAGCATTCAGAGGTGGGGAGGAATCCACCCCCGTTGTCCCCTTCACCTCCACCAGAGGGAGGATAATCTCACCAGAGGACATGCGAGTCAGAGAACCACCACCCCTGACAGAGCCAGATCAGCCTCCAGAGTGATTGTTGTGCCCAAAACTCCAACAAGAAGAGAAGAATATCGGCCATTGCTCAGAGATGACAAGCTGTCTCCACCTGAGCTTTTCCCCCATAGTAATCCAGACAGCTACGACAAGAGACTTCGAAGCATCGATTTCAACAAAATGCCCTTGGTGAAACCGGATTACAAAGATCCCTAGTCCTACTATCCACACAAAGGAACCTCTCCACCAAATTCCCAAGCATCGAAATAATAGATATATTTTGAAAGGTAAGGGGAAGCTCAGGAAATCTCACCCAGGTAGCAGCAATCGGGGAACTATGCTTCAGATGAAAATCAAATATCCACTGAAAGAGGGGGAAGCGAGTGACATTGCATGACCAGGGAGCCCCTGACCAGGCAAGGACCAGTTCTTACTCCATGTCAAAGTGAATCCTGATGTGGGATCTATCGAACAGGACCATAGTCGCCCGAGCCCTAAGGTTCCAGAAAGCTGAAACAAACTAGTTGAAAGTGAAAACCGGGGGTCGCCACATCGGGAAGCTTGCAACCAGAGTCAGGCGGTGTAGGTCTGAAGCCTCAGTGAACTCCCTAATTGAAAGGGGAAGCTGCGGACAACCTTCAAAAAACTCTAGAACCTTCCGGCAGAGCACCATTCTCGAGAAAGAGGGTAACAAGTCAGCTGAGGAGAGCAAAGAGATATCCTCCGAGAGAGGATCCTCCCCTTTAGGGGTTTTAGGGTTTTTTTTAGGGCTTTTAGGGGTTCGCATATTATTTAGAGACATTTTGGGTTTTTAGGGTTATTTTATGTTTTTTAGGGTTTTAAAGTTTTTTATAGTTTTATAACATTTTCAGGGGTTTTAATTTTTTTGAGACTTTTTGTGATTTTTATGGGATTTTAGGGGTTTTAAAGGTTTTAGGAGTTTTTATGGTTTTCTGGTGTTTTCCATAGTATTTATGATTTTTTATGTTTTCATTGATTTTTAGGGGTTTTTTATGATTTTTATGGTTTTTGGGGTTTTTTACGGTTTTTTGGGATTTTGAGGGGTTTTAGGGGTTTTCATGGGTTTTTAGAGGTTTTTTGTGTCTTTTTGGGTTTTTTAGGATATTTTTTTATTTTTTATGGTTTTTAAGGTTTTTTTGAGATTTTCACATTTTTATGTGTTTTAAGGTTTTTTAGCGTTTTATAGTTTTTTTGGGTTTTTAGAGTTTTGTAAGGTTTTTAGGGGGTTTGGTTTTTAGGGGGATTTCAGGGGTTTTATGGTTTTTTACATATTCATGGATTTTTAGGGGTTTTTAGGTTATTTATAATTTTTATATTTTTTAGGGGATTTTGGGATTTTGAGGGGTTTAAGGTTTTTCTAGAGTTTTTTGGGTTTTAGAGTTTTTCAGAGTTTTTAGGTTCTTTTTGTGTTTTGGGTTTTTTTTATTTTTTTAGGATTTTAAAGGTTTTTTATAGTTTTTTAACTCTTTAGGGGTTTTAAGGGTTTTTAGTATTTTTAGTTAGTTTTTAGGGGTTTTATGGGTTTTAGGTTTTTTTACAGTTTTTAAGGGGTTTATGGTTTTTAAGGGTTTTTAAGGTTTTTAGGGTTGTTTAAGTTTTCATGGATTTTAAGGTGCTTTTTAATATTTTTATGGGTTTTGGGGTTTTTTAGTATTTTTAGTGATTTTGAGAGGTTTTTAGGGTTTTTAGGGGTTTTCTGCGGATTTAGGTTTTTAGGGTTTTTTGGGTCATTTTGGGTTTAGGGTTTTTTATCTTTTTAGGGTTTTTAAAGTTTTTCATAGTTTTTTAATGTTTTTAAGGGTTTTAATGGTTTTTATATTTTATAGTTTTTTACGGTTTTTGTGGGTTTTTTGGGTTTTTAAGGCTTTCAGGGATTTTTTGGCTTTTTACGTTTTCATTAATGTGGAGGCTTTTTTTTGTTTTTTATGGTTTTTAGGGTTTTTACGGATTTTGAGGGTTTTAGGGTTTTTTCAAGGGTTTTTAGGATTTGAAGGGTTTTTTTGAGTTTTTAGAGTCTTTTTGGGTTTTTTTTTCAGGTTTTCATGGTCTTTTATATTTTTTTAAAATTTTTATGGGTTTTAAGGGTTTTTTGATTTTTTTTGTGTTTTATAGGTTTTAGGATTTTTTTAAGGTTTTTAGGGGTTTTTATGGTTTTTAGGAGTTTTTTAGTGTTTTAGGGTTTTTTACATTTTCATTTATTTTTAGGGGTTTTTAGTATTTTATGGTTTATAAGGCTTTTAGTATTTTTAGGGATTTTTAGGGTTTTAGTGTTTTGAAGGGTTTTTATGATTTTTATGGTTTTTAGGGGTTTTAGGGTCTTTTTGGGTTTTTAGGGTTTTCTGAGTTTTTAGGGTTTTTTTAAGTTTTTATAGTTTTTTAACTTTATTAGGTGTTTTACAAGTTTTTTGAGTTTTGGATGTTTTTTTGTTGTTTTGTGGGTTTTTAGGATTTTGGAAGGGTTTTAAGGGTTCTTATTGTTTTTAGGGGTTTCAGGGGTTTTTTGGGGTTTTGAGGTTTTTCAGGGTTGTTAGGGTTGTTTTGGATTTTTCATGTTTTGTTGAGTTTTTTAGGCTTTTTATGGTTTTCTAGAGTGTTTTCAATGTTTTTAGGGGTTTTAGTGTTTTTAGTAGTTTTTGGGATTTTTAGGGTTTTTAGGTGTTTTTATGTTTTTTAGAGGGTTTTTATGGTATTTAGAGTTTTTTTTCATTTTTATACATTTTTAGGGGCTATTTAGGATTTTTATGATTTTTAGGGGTGTTAGGGATTTTTAGAGGTTTTTCAGGGTTTTTTAGGGGCGTTCAGGATTTTTAGGGTCTTTTGGAGTTTTTTGGATTTTTGTGAATTTTTTAGGTTTTTAAAGGTTTTTAGAGTTTTTAAACATTTTTTGTGGTTCTAAGACTTTTTAGAGTTTCTAGTTATTTATTAGGGATTTTTTTAGTTTTTTAGTGGTTTTTATGGTTGTTTGGCGGGGTAGGGTTTTTAGGGTTTTTTTTATATTTTCATTGGTTTTTAGAGTTTTTTTGGTTTTTTATTCTTTTTTTGGGTTTTCTAGGGATTTTTGGGATTTTGAGGGGTTTTCAAGGTTTTTTAGGGGTTTTATGGTTTTTAGGGGTTTTATGGTTTTTAGGGGTTTTAGTGTCTTTTTGGGGTTTTAGGGGTTTTTTTGAGTTTTTCAGTGGTTATAAGGTTTTTAGAGTTATTTTACATTTTTGGGGGTTTTAATAGGTTTTAGAGTTCTTAGTGATTTTTAAGGTTTCTGAGGATTTTTATGGTTTTTAGGGGTTTTTCATGGTTTTTAGGGTTTTTTATGTATTTATGGATTTTTAGGTTTTTTTAGGATTTTTATGGTTTTTTCAATTTTTCACGGTTATCATGGATTTTGAGGCGTTTTAGGGGTTTTGAGGGTTTTCTAAGGGTTTTTAGGGAATTTACATTTTTTTTGTTTTGTGGGTTTTTAGGGTTTGGAAGGTTTTTAGGGGTTTTTATTGTTTTCTGGGGTTTTCGGGGTTTTTAGAGTTATTTATGTTATCATAGATTTTTAGGGTTTTTTGAGGATCTGTATGGTTTTTTTGTGTTCTTTCTAGGGTTTTTAGGGATTTAGAGAGTTTTTATAAATTTTCAGGGATTTTTAGGGGTTTTCAGAGTTTTAGGGTCTTTTTTGGAATTTAGTCTTTTTTAGATTTTTCGGGTTTTAAATTTTTTAGAGTATTTAAACATTTTTAGGGGTTTTAAGGGATTTTATATTTTTGAGTGGGTTTTAGGGTTTTATGGGTTTTTATGGGCTTTTAAAGGTTTTTAGGGGTTTTATGTTTTTCAGGGGGGGTATTCGGGGTTTTTAGGGTTTTTTACTAGTTCATTGATTTTTAGGGGTCTTTAAGATATTTTTTTGGTTTTTATTGTTTTTAGGGTATTTAGGGATTTTGAGGGGTTTTAGTGTTTTTAGGGTTTTTGGGTGGTTTTATTTTTTTTTCTAGGTTTTTTGGGTCATTTTTTGTTTTGGGGTTTTTTTGGGTTTTTTAGGGTTTTTAAGGTTTTTCAATGATTTTTAACATTTTTATGGATTTTATGGGTTTTTTGAGTTTTTAGTGTTTTTAGTGTTTTATGGGGTTTTAGGGAATTTTAAGGTTTTTAGGGGTTAGTTTTTTGTTTTTAGGGGTTATTCAGGGATTTTAGTCTTTTTTACGTTTTCATTAATTTTTAAGGTTTTTTTAGGTTTTTTATGGTTTGGGATGTTGAGGTGTTTTATGGTTTCTCAAGGGGTTTTAGGTTTTTTTGGGTGTTTAGGGGTTTTATGGTCTTTTGGGATTTTTGGGTTTTTCATGGTTTTTAGGGGGTTTATGGGATTTTTAGGTTTTTTTTGGTTTTAGGGTCTTTAGGTTTTTAGGGATTTTGAGGGTTTTTTTGGTTTTATTTGTGTATTTAGGGTTTTTTTGAGTTTTTAGGGTTTTAAAATTTTTTAGGGGTTTTAGAGTTTTTAGTGTATTTTTGGGTTTTTAGGTTTTTAATATTTTTAGGGGTTTTTATGGGTTTTAGGGGGTTTTCAGGGATTTTATGTATTTTTATGTTTTAATGGATTTTTAGGTGGTTTTAGGATTTTTATGGGTTTTAGGGTTTTCTAGAATTTTAGGGATTTTGTGGGTTTTTAGGGTTTTCAGAGGTTTTATGATCAATTAGGGGTTTTTTGGTTTTTTTTTTGAGTATTTTAGTGTTTTAAGATTTTTAGATTTTTTTAATTTTTTTAGGGTTTTTAAGGATTTTTAGAGTTGTTATTGGGTTTTTAGGGGTTTTTAGGGTTTTTAGGGTTTTTAAATATTTTAGGAGTTTTTATGCTTTTCTGGGGGTTTTAAGGGTTTTTTATGTTTTCAAGGTTTTTTAGAGGTTTTTTATTTTTTTTATGGTATTGTAGGATTTTAGGGATTTTGAGGGGTTTATGGGTTTTCAGAAGTTTTTTGGATTTTTCAAGGTTTTCATGGTCTTTTTTGGGATTTTAGGGTTTTATAGTTTTTTTTGGGTTTTGAAGGTTTTTTAGAGTTTTTTTAACATTTTTTGGGGTTTAAACGGTTTATTGAGTTTTTAGTTTTTTTAGTGTTTTTATGCATTTTTAAGGATTTTATGTTTTTAGGGGTTTTTATTGTTTTCAGGGTTTCTCAGGGGGTTTTACGTTTTTTACATTTTTATTGATTTTTAGGGGTTTTTAGGATTATTTTTTGGTTTTTTTTGGTTTTTAGGGTTTTTAGGGTTTTTAGGGATTTTGAGAGTTTTTAGGGTTTTCCAGGCATTTTTAGGATTTTTAGGGTTTTTCAGGGGTTTAGCATGTTTTGGGGGTTTTAGGGTTTTGTTGATTTTTTTTATGGTTTTTAAGGTTTTTTAGAGTTTTTAAAATTTTTAGGGCTTTTAAAGGGTTTTAGAGCATTAGTGGGTTCTTAGGGTTTTTTGGGTTTTATGGATTTTTACAGTTTTTAAGGTTTAAGGGGTTTTTTAGGGTTTTTAGAGTTTTTAGGGATTTTCCAATCTTTTATGGTTTTTCTGATGTTTTTAGGGTTTTTAGGGGGATTCATGGTTTTTATGCTAATTTTGGGATTTTAGGGTTTTTTGAGTTTTAACAGTTTTAATGGATTTTTATAGTTTTTAATGTTTTTATGGGTTTTAATGGTTTTTAGAGTTCTTAGTGGATTTTTATGAGGTTTTTGGGTTTTTAAGGTTTTTAGGATATTTATGGTTTGATGGTTTTTAGTTTTTTTGGGATTTTGATGGTTTTAGGGTTATTCTGGTGTATTTAGGGTTTTTAAGGGTTTTCAGGGTTTTTAGGATATTTTTGGATTTTTTGGGGTTTTATGAGTTTTTAGGGTCTTTTATATTTTTTTTAAGTTTTTTAGGGGTTTAAGAGTTTTTATAGTTTTAAAATGTTTTTTTGGGTTTAAGGGTTTTTAGAGTATTTACAATTTTTTAGGTTCTTTATGAATTTTTAGGGGTTTTAAGGTTTTTATGGTTTTAAGGGGGGTTTTCAGGGTTTTTTTGGGTTTTTATGTTTTCATGGAGTTTTAGGGATTTTTTAGATTTTTATGGTTTGTATGGTTTTTATGGATTTTGAGGGGTTTTAGGGTTTTTTTTGGTATTTAGGGTTTTTTTTTGAGTTTTTAGGGTTTTAAATTTTTTTAGGGGTTTTAGAGTTTTTAGTGAATTTTTGGGTTTTTAGGTTTTTAAGATTTTTAGGGGTTTTTATGGTTTTTATGGGGTTTTCAGGGATTTTGGATATTTTTATTTTTTAATGGATTTTAGGTGGTTTTAGGATTTTTATGGGTTTTAGGGTTTTCTATAATTTTAGAGATTTTGTGGGTTTTTAGGGTTTTCAGAGGTGTTTTGATCATTTAGGGGTTTTTTGGTTTTTTTTACTGTTTTAGTGTTTTTAATATTTTTAGATTTTTTTAATGTTTTTAGGGTTTTTATGGATATTTAGAGTTGTTAATGGGTTTTCAGGGGTTTTATGGGTTTTTACGGTTTTTAAATATTTTAGGAGTTGTTATGATTTTTTGGGGGTTTTAAGGGTTTTTTAAATTTTCAAGGGTTTTTAAAGGTTTTTTAGGTTTTTATGGTATTGTAGGGCTTTAGGGATTTTGAGGAGTTTATGGGTTTTCAGAAGTTTTTTAGATTTTTCAAGGTTTTCATGTCTTTTTTTTGGGCTTTTTGGGTTTTTTAGTTTTTTTGGGTTTTGAAGGTTTTTTAGAGTTTTTTCTAACATTTTAGGGGTTTAAAGGGTTTATCGAGTTTTTAGTTTTTTTAGTGCTTTTATGCATTTTTAAGGATTTTAAGTTTTTAGGGGTTTTTATTGTTTCAGGGTTTCTCAGGGGATTTTAATTTTTTTACATTTTTATTGATTTTTCGGGGTTTTAGGATTATTATTTGGTTTTTAGGGTTTTAGGGTTTTTAGGGTTTTTAGGGATTTTGAGAGTCTTTAGGGTTTTCCAGGCATTTTTAGGATTTTTAGGGATTTTTAGGGGTTTACATGTTTTGGGGGTTTTAGGGTTTTGTTGAGTTTTTTTTATGGTTTTTAAGGTTTTTTAGAGTTTTTAATCTTTTTAGGGCTTTTAAGGGGTTTTAGAGCATTAGTGGGTTCTTTGGGTTTTTTTGGGTTTTATGGATTTTACAGTTTTTAAGGTTTAAGTGGTTTTTCAGGATTTTTAGAGATTTTAGGGATTTTCCAAGATTTTATGGTTTTTCTGAGGTTTTTAGGTTTTTTAGGGGGTTTCATGGTTTTTATGCTATTTTTGGGATTTTAGGGTTTTTTAAGTTTTTACAGTTTTAATGGATTTTTATAGTTTTCAATGTTTTTATGGGTTTTAATGATTTTTAGAGTTCTTAGTGGATTTTTACGAGGTTTTTTGTTTTTTAAGGTTTTTAGGATATTTATGGTTTTTAGGGGGTTTTAAGGTTTTTATGGTTTTAAGGGAGGTTTTCAGGGTTTTTTTGGGGTTTTTACGTTTTCATGGAGTTTTAGGGATTTTTTAGATTTTTATGTTTTGTCTGGTTTTTATGGATTTTGAGGGGTTTTAGGGTTTTTTTCAAGGCTTTTAGGGGTTCTCATGTTATTTAAGGGTTTTTAAAAAAATTAGTGGTTTTATGGTTTTTAAGGGTTTTAAGGGTTTTTTAGGGTCTTTTACAATATCATTGATTTTTAGGGGTTTTTTTGGGGTTTTTTTGGTTTTAGGGTCTTTAGGTTTTTAGGGATTTTGAGGTTTTTTTGGTTTTTTTTGGGTATTTAGGGTTTTTTTGACTTTTAGTGTTTTAAATTTTTTTAGGGGTTTTAGAGTTTTTAGTGAATTTTTTTGTTTTTAGGTTTTTTAAGATTTTTAGGGGTTTTTATGGTTTTTAGGGGGTTTTCAAGGATTTTAGGTATTTTTAAGTTTTAATGGATTTCTAGGTGGTTTTAGGATTTTTATGGGTTTTAGGGTTTTCTAGAATTTTAGGGATTTTGTGGTTTTTTAGGGTTTTCAGAGGTTTTATGATCATTTAAGTGTTTTTTGGTTTTTTTTGAGTATTTTAGTGTTTTTAATATTTTTATATTTTTTTAATGTTTTTACGGTTTTTAAGGATTTTTAGAGTTGTTAATGGGTTTTTAGGGGTTTTATGGGTTTTTAGGGTTTTTAAATATTTTAGGAGTTTTTATGCTTTTTTGGGGGTTTTAAGGGTTTTTTAATTTTTCAAGGTTTTTTAGAGGTTTTTTAGGTTTTTATGGTATTGTAGGGTTTTCGGGATTTTGAGGGGTTTATGGGTTTTCAGAAGTTTTTTGTATTTTTCAAGGTTTTCATGGTCTATTTTTGGGATTTTAGGGTTTTTTAGTTTTTTTTTGGGTTTTGAAGGTTTTTTAGAGTTTTTTTTTATCATTTTTAGGGGTTTAAAGGGTTTATTGATTTTTTAGTTTTTTTAGTGTTTTTATGCATTTTAAAGGATTTTAAGTTTTTAGGGGTTTTTATTGTTTTCAGGGTTTCTCAGGGGTTTTTATGTTTTTTACATTTTTATTGATTTTTCGGGGGTTTTAGGATTATTTTTTGGTTTTTATGGTTTTTATGGTTTTTATGGTTTTTAGGGTTTTTAGGGATTTTGAGAGTTTTTAGGGTTTTCCAGGCATATTTAGGATTTTTAGGGTTTTCAGGGGTTTAGCGTGTTTTAGGGGTTTTAGGGTTTTGTTGATTTTTTTTTATGTTTTTTATGGTTTTTTAGAGTTTTTAAACTTTTTAGGGATTTTAAGGGGTTTTAGAGCATTAGTGTGTTCTTAGGGTTTTTTTTGGGTTTTATGGATTTTTACAGTTTTTAAGGTTTAAGGGTTTTTTCAGGGTTTTTAGAGTTTTTAGGGATTTTCCAAGATTGTAAGAACCCGGATCTTCTTTTCAGGTAGGTTTTCCTTTTTATGGAGTTTTTTTGAGAAAAATGAATTTTCTGGAAATTTCAGAAGTACACGCTGTGTACTTTCTGAGTACAAGCCGTGTACTCTTCCCCGGCTCGAAGCCGTGTGCTGGCCGTGTCCGGGCCACACACACGGTGTGTAAGGCTAAGGTGGAGGCCGGTTATTTCGGAGTATGGAAAATTCGAAGTACACGCCGTGTACTCAAAAAGTACACGCCGTGTACTTTTTTTTCGTTAAATGGACTGGGGTCACGCCTAACACCCAAATACATCTTCTTCTTCAGTTTTCGACCGTCCGGAAGCGACCGTACGGCTGGATCTTCGACAGAATTATGAAGGTTGCTCAATTCATGCCGATCAAGGAGACCTTCAGTGTTGGTGATCTGGGACAGCTTTACATCAGGGAGATCGTTTGTCTGCATAGAATTCCGCACTCTATTGTTTCAGACAGAGATGCGCACTTTACCTCTCTGTTCTGCCAAGGACTTCAGAAGGCCTTGGGTACACATGTACTTTTGAGTACAACATACCATCCCCAGACTGATGGCCAGTCTGAGCACACGATCCATGTGCTTGAGGATTTGCTCCGAGCTTGCATCCTTGACTTTGGTGGTTCTTGGGAGAAGCATATTCCTCTGGTGGAGTTCGCCTACAACAAAAGTTTCCAGGAGACCATTCAGATGGAACCATATGAGGCTTTCTACGGTAGTCCATGTCGATCACCCTTATGCTGGTTTGAGGCAGGAGAGGCAGCTTTGTTGGGACCTCGTCTTGTTCAGGAGAGTTCAGAGCAGATAGAGCTGATTCGGAAGAGGATGGATACAGCGCAGTCTCGACAGAAGTCTTATGATGATCAGCGGAGATGAACTCTAGAGTTCGAGGTCGGTGATCAGGTTTTCCTACGTGTTTCATCGAGGTTGGGACACAAAAAGATTCGGAGACAGGGTAATCTTTCACCGCGGTACGTCGGGCCATTTGAGGTCTTGCAGAGAGTGGGTTTAGTCACCTATCGGTTGCAGCTACCTCAGAGGTATCGGGCCATGCACGACGTCTTCCACGTCTCTCATCTCTGACGTTACTTTTCATATCCTTCTCACGTCTTTCAGCCTAAGGAAGTTGAGCTTGAAGTGAATGCGTCGTTCGAGGAGCATCCTATCTGGATTGTCGATGGTAGTACGAAGGTTCTCCGCGGGCGGTCTGTTCCTTTGGTACGAGTGCTATGGAAGCATGAGCGAGTACAGGAGGAGACCTGGGAGAGGGAGGCCGATGTATGATCGCAGTGGCCAGAGCTGTTTGGGGTTTCTTCTTCTCTGACTCGTTAGGAAAATTCGGGGACAAATTTATTTAAGGGGGGGGAAGTTTTTAAGAACCCGGATCTTCTTTTCAGGTACGTTTTCCTTTTTTTGGAGGTTTTTTGAGAAAAATGAATTTTTTGGAAATTTCATAAGTACACGCCGTGTAATTTCTGAGTACACATCGTGTACTCTTCCTTAGCTCGAAGCCATGTGCTGGCCGTGTCTGGGCCACACACATGGTGTGTAAGGCTGAGGTGGAGGCCGGTTATTTCGGAGTACGGAAAATTAGAGTACACGCCGTGTACTCAAAAAGTACACGTCGTTTACTTTCTTTTTTTTCGTTAAATGGAATGGGGTCACGCTTAACCCCCAAATACATCTTCTTCTTCAGTTTTCGACCGTCTGGAAGCGATTGTACGACCGGATCTTCGACGGGCTTCCGCCTCGCCGTCTGTTCTCCGATTCAAGCACGGTCGATTGCATCGGAAGCGTAGCGGTGAGTTCTTCCTTCTGCTTGAGCCTTGTTTCTTGATTTCACCTTGTTTTCATGTTGTCTTGGGATGAACGTTTTGTGCATTTTCTCATATCTACGTCGTTCTAAGGGGAATCTGTCATCGAGGTTCATGTATATCGATCTCCTAGGATCGAGGTAGGTGGTTTGTGCCTTTCCGTAGAAATTTTGTGAATATTTTTTGCAAATTCCACCATTTCCCTTGGGCGGGGAATTGTGGGTTTCCTTTTTTTCCCTTGTTACTTACCTGCTTTTCTTGATTTCTTTAGTAGAGGTTATTGTTTGTGATTAGAGTTTTTTTTTTGTGCTCAGTTTGCTTGTCGTGCTTGTTCTTCCTGTTTGGCGTTTTGCCAGTTGCCATGCCTAGTTGTAGGATTGTGGACTGTTGCCTTATTTTTCTGTTGAGCCTTATTTGATATCCAAGTAGTTTTTGAGGTTTACTTGGACGATATATATACACACGCTGATCATGTTTAGTTATACTCAGGACTGTCAGAACCTAGAGTAATGGACCAAAGAGAGAATTGACAGAAGGGATTCTCCAGAGTGTCGTTTAATTATGATGGGAGACCAAGGGGGGAATTGACGGAAGGGATTCTCTAGAGTGTCTTTTAACTACGACGTGGGCCACAGGGGGAATTGACGTCGAGTGCTTCCCCAGAGATCCTTTAGCACGATACGAGACTATAGGGGGAATTGACGGTGAGTGCTTCCCCAGAGAGTCTGCTTAATTATGTAGCTGAACCAGAGGGGTGAGACTGTGTGTGCCTCCCAGAGGGTTGCTAGTACTTAGAGGTTGAACCATAGGGGCTAGACTATGAGAGCTACCTAGATTTTTACCTGTTTTCTCTTTTGTTGTTGGCTTCTTACTTGTGTGCTATACTTGTTAGAACTATGGATTGTAGCTATTTGTGCTTTTCTGTTTACTGCTTCTTGTTTTAGTACTGCCATGTATTCATTGACTTTTAGGCACAAATCTTTGGGTGATTTCATACTAGGATTGAATCTCACACCCTATTTGGGCCATGATTTTGGTCCCAAGCAGACTATGTTGTTGCAGGTATAGACAAGGGAAAGCGCCCTTCTACTTCAGGATCTTGATTGCACCAGGAGCTGGGGAGCATGGGACCGAGCCGTGGCTCGCAATGCTGAGGAGATTATTTTGTTTTTCTTTTGAACTTGGTTTCAGTTGTATTCCAGCACATTGTTGTGTCTGCTGCTTTCCATGGATACTTGTACCTGCTGCATTATTATCATCATTGTTATATATCTGCATTGCTTCCGCTGTTTGCTTTCTGTTGTTATACATGTTGGTTGCTACTTCCGCGGTTTATTGTAGTTTTCTTACCTTGTATACCTTACCGAATGAGGGCATAGTTTTTTCACCGACTCACCAAGACCCTCTTTGCTAGTCGGCAGCCTCTGGCGTTCGTGGAAACGCGCTTGAGGTCATGTGGAGAACCGGGTACGGGGCACCAGTGGAGGGGCTCTGGACTCAGGACGTTACAAAGTGGTATCAGAGGGGTTCTTTTCTCTTGTCTTACTATTTGGAGACCTTAGCTAGGGATAGGACGGATTCAGAACTTGGAATTAATCTGTGCTCGGGAGTAGCTAACCCGTGTACAGGGAAAAGCCATACTACCTCGTTAATTATATTTTTCTGGTTTTGAGATTTTATGGTTGGTATGTTTTCACCTAGAATGATTCGTATGACTTGTGCGGTTATTATTTTGATATTTCGGTTCTATTTCTGTCGCAACCCAATGAGATGAGGGTATGCCATCTCATGCATCATATAGGCACTTGTAGAAATCACATGACATGCATTCTTGCCATGCCATCTAGGGTTCATTAGCGATTGCATGCTATTGTGATAGGCTCTGTGTAAATTATGCATGCTGTTGTGATAGATCCTTGATAGATTCACTAATGTTATGTTAGAAAATTGTTTGTTTTGTTCCTTGATTGAAAATGAATGCCGGATTTTGGGTTCTTGAGGTGTTATGGGCCCTCACGGATCAGAATTTGGCACCCCTTCCCTTGTTTTAGTGTTTCTGGAATTCTGCGTAGTTTCTGAGCTACTGCCCAGAAAAACCCAGAATACATGGCGTATACTTTTTAGATACACGCCGTGTAGTTTTTAGGCCGTGTCACTGACCGTGTGGGCAAAACATGGTGTCATGGGGGTAACTTTGGGAACACGTCATGTACCAGTGGTACACGTCGTGTGAGTTCGGGGCCGTGTACCCGGCCGTGTCACTAACAACACGGGCCGGGTAAGCTCGGGTAAGAACATGCCGTGTCCATAGGGAACACGCAGTGTAGTCTTGTCCAGGTACCCGGCCATGTCACGAACAACACGGGCCGATGTTACCTTCCTTTCTACACGCCATGTTTTCTAGGAACACGCCGTGTAGTCCTGTCTAGGTTCCCGACCGTGTCATGAACAACACGGGCCGACGTGACCTTCTTTTCCACACGTCGTGTTTGTTCGGAACATGTCGTGTAGTCTTTCCTAGGTACCCGGCCGTGTCACGAGCAACACGGGACGGTGTCACCTTCACCTATACATGCCGTGTTTGTTCGGAGCACGTCGTGTAAGGTTCAGACGTGTAGACGGCAGTGTACTCAACAACACGGACCGCCGAAGCCTTGTCTAGTGCATGCCGTGTTTGTTTCGAACATTCCGTGTAGTCTCGGGTTGAGTCGGACCGTGTGGGTTAGCCGTGTAAGGAGACTCGGGCAGGGGAATAGTTTTCAAGTACACGCCATGTGTGGGGGTCAACATGTCGTGTAGTTTATAGTGTACACAACTTGTAGGGAAGGAGTACACACCCATGTCAGCGGTTTAAGAAGACACGTCGTGTAGTTTTATACACGCGTGTAGTCGTGTTTTGCTATCTTGTGTGTTTTTCTTCCCCTGTCCCTGTTTTTGTCCTCTTGTGTTCCCTGTCCTTGTTTTCCTGATCTAAGGTGTGCTTTTAATCTTTCAGAGCTATGCCTCCGAGACGTCCTCTGGTCGTACATCTGTCGTCAGGCAGTGATCAGACGCCAGATAGGGCTGATCAGGGACTTCCTATCGATCCCCCAGCCGAGCCAGCCTTGGCACTGGGTGTTGTACCAGTTGCAGGTGCTGATGCGCAGTTCTGGGAGGGTTTCATGAGGATGATGCAGGTTTTACAGGGAGCACCGCCTCCTACCTCGTCTATGGCAGACTTGACGCAGGTCTTTCAACAGCAGCATCCTCCCACGTTCTCGGGGGAGGGAGGACCTTAGGCTGCAAATTCATGGCTGGAAGCCATGATGACTATATTCGAGCATCTGGAGACGCCTCCAGAGAGGCGGGTCAAGCTCACCACCTACATGCTCCGAGACTCCGCCAAGAGGTGGTGGGACGTGATCTCACGGGCGGGTCAGCAGTAGGCTTTGGCTTGGGAGGAGTTCCAGCGCGTGTTCTATGATTACTTCTACCCGGAGACCCTGAGGGCCGATCGATCCAGGGAGTTCATAAGCTTAGAGCAGGGTACTCTATCTGTCATGGAGTATTCCTCTCATTTCACTGAGCTGCAGCGTTTTACACCCCTTCGGGATGGGAGTGGGGTGTTCTTGGGGAGGAAGTTTGAGGATGGACTCAGGCGGGAGATCCGCTCGTAGGTGAACATCTTCCAGCTAACTTCCATTACTTCCATTGTCAACCAGGCACTAATTGCATAGCGCAATCTGAGAGACTCTGGAGCTTCGAGTCAAGGAGGTTCTGCTTCCAGAGCTAGCTTCCCATCAGATGACAGCAAGAAGCGTCGTAGGGAGCCTACACGCGGTGATGCAAGGAAGCGAGACACATCATCAGGCAGCTAGGTGACATGCTACCAGTGTGTCCGGATAGGTCACACGAGGCCGCAGTGCCAGAGAGACCTCGTAGAGTGACGATCTTATGGCAAGATGGGTCACCATCAGCATTTCTGCCAGGCTTTCTCACCATCAGCAGGTGACCGAGGTTCTTCCATGACTCCTCGTTCAGGAGAAGCCCCACCAGTCTCTCACCAGTCAGGGAACTGGAGTTCTTCCAGCCGTTCAGGCTGAGGTGGAGGTTGAGGCCATGGCGGTCAGCCACCAGCCCCTCGGCACCAGCAGGGAGATTCAGCTCAGAGTGGTCATTCAGGGGCGCAGGGCCGCGGTGCAGGCCAGTCTTTCGCTGTGGAGCAGACTTATCATGAGCAGGATCCTGGCCCTTCTACAATTAGAGGTACGATTTTAGTAGCCTCAGTATTATCTTCAGCCCTTTTCGATACTGTTGCTACGCATAACTTTACCTCTGCTGCTGTCGTGGAGAGCCTTGGACTCTGTATCTTTTCTTCTGCCGACTCGTTGACACTAGACACACCTTCGGGAACGAGGACATCTAGTGTACGCCAGTTTAGAGAGTGCCCTCTCGAGGTTACAGGGTATCACTTCTTATGGGATCTCTATGTCCTAGAGTTTACAGGCTATGATGTCATTCTCAACATGGACTGGTTGATTCCCTTCCAAGCAGTCATTGACTGTTATCGCTGCAGAGTCAGTTTCATTTCACCAGAAGGTGAATCTTTCCTTCATAGAGGCAAATGGGATGTTCGGGCGAGTCGGGCAGGACTCGAACATCTTGGTCTAGGAGGGGTAACAACCCAGATTGCTAGTCTTTATCTGGATGATAAGGGGACTCCACAGTTGGACTTTCCTCCAGTGGTGGATCTCTTCAGGGATGTCTTTCCATAAGACTTTTCAGGGTTTCCTCTGGAGCGTGAGGTAGACTTCTCTATTGAACTCATGCCATGAGCAGCACCAGTGTCCATTCCTCCCTATAGGATGGACACACCTGAGTTACAGGAGCTCAAGAAGCAGTTGGAGGAGCTACATGATAAGGGTTTCATCCGACATAGTACTTCTTCTCCTTGGGGTTCACCTGTTCTGTTTGCAAAGAAGGCAGACGGTACCCTTCGGCTTTGTGTGTATTATCGGAAGCTGAACCAGTTGACGGTCAAGAACTGATATCCTTTGCCGAGGATTAATGACCTTTTCGATCAGCTTCGAGGAGCCTGGGTGTTCTCAAAGATCAACTTAAGGTCTGGTTATCATCATTTGTGCGTTAGACCATCAGATATACCTCTGACAGGCTTCAGGAGCAGGTATGGTCTATATGAGTATACAGTCATGTCGTTTAGTCTCACAAATGCACCTGTAGTTTTCATGGCGCTGATGAACCGAGTGTTCCATCCTTACTTGGACTCCTTTTTTGTGGTCTTCTTGGACGATATCTTGGTGTACTCTCACACTCGACACGACCATGCGACACATCTTGAGATCATTCTAAGTACACTGAGAGAGCATTGAATTTATGCTAAACTCTCGAAGTGCCACTTCTGGATGGATCAGATTCACTTCTTGGGTCACGTCATCTCAGAGGCAGGAGTATCTGTGGACCCAGAGAAAGTGAGAGTTGTAGTTTCCTAGAAGAAACCAAAGAACGTGTGTGAGGTACGGAGCTTCCTAGGGCTGGCTGGATACTACAGATGCTTCATTAATAACTTTTCTCATCTAGCAGCACATTTGAAAGGTCTGACCAAGAAGGGGTGAAGTTCTTATGGTCAGATTCTTGTGAGTCAGCCTTTCAGAAGCTGAAAGGGAGGTTGAGGACAACACCGATACTAGTATTTCCAGAGCCAGGCAAGATCTACAGTGTTTACTGTGATGCTTCGGGTATCGGACTGGGAGTTGTGCTTATGCAGGGAGATGGAGTTGTTGCGTATGGGTCTCGGCAGCTGAGGCCCCATGAGAGGAACTAACCTACGCATGATCTGGAGTTGGAAGCTATTGTTCATGCCTTACGTTGTTGGAGACACTATCTTCTGGGAGAGCACTTTGTGGTCTTTACTGACCACAAGAGTCTCAAGTATATCTTCACTCAGCGGGATCTGAATCTGAGGCAGCACAGGTGGGTCGAGTATCTTCAGTCTTTTGATTTCAAGCTTGCCTATACGTTGGGAAAGGGAAATGCCGTGGCTGATGCATTGAGAAGGAGAGCTCAGATTCAGGCAGTTCAGGAGGCCAGTAGTGAGTGGAAACTGATGGCTCTGTTCTCTGAGATGCATCTGGAGGTGCACGACAAATGGGGATAGACCTTTCTATCTTCTGTAGTTGTTACCTCCACACTACTTGATCAGGTACGGATGAGGCAGCTATCAGACTCGGAAGGCTTAGTCCTACGAGAGAGTGTTTCAGGAGAGGACCCTCTTCCTGGATGGACAGTGGGCGAGGATGAGGTCTTGCATTTCCAAGGATGCGTATGGGTGCCAGCAGACATACGTGAGGAGCTGATGCGGGATTTCCATTCCTCAGTTTGGTCAGTTCATTCTGGCATCACTAAGATGTATCATGATCTTCATCGCCAATACTGGTGGCCAGGTATGAAGAAGGATGTTGTTGGTTTTGTCATGAGATGTTCTACTTGTCAGCAGGTGAAAGCATAGCATCAGCGACCAGCATGCCTTTTACAGCAGTTACCCATTCCGGAGTGGAAGTGGAATGATGTCGTGATGGACTTCATGACCAGGTTACTGAGATCACCTCGAGGGAACAATGTTGTTTGGGTTGTCGTCGATAGAATTACGAAGGTTGCTCACTTATTTCCGATCAAGAAGACCTTCAGTGTTAGTGATCTGGGACAACTTTACATCAGGGAGATCGTTCGTCTGCATAGAATTCTGCGCTCTATTGTTTCAAACAGATATGCGTGATTTACCTCTCGGTTCTAGCAGGGACTTCAAAAGGCCTTGGGTGCACAGGTACTTTTGAGTACAGCATACCATCCCCAGACTGATGGCCAGTCCGAGCGCAGGATCCAGGTGCTTGAGGATATGCTCAGAGCTTGCATCCTTGACTTTGGCGGTTCTTGGGAGAATCATATTCGTCTGGTGGAGTTCGCCTACAACAACAGTTTCCAGGCGACCATTCAGATGGAACCATACAAGGCTTTGTACGGTAGGCCATGCCGATCACCCTTATGCTGGCTGGAGGCAGGTGAGGCAGCTTTGCTGGGACCTTGTCTTGTTCAGGAGACTTCAGAGCAGATAGAGCTAGTTCGGAAGAGGATGGCTACAGCGTAGTCTCGGCAGAAGTCTTATGCTGATCAGTGGAGATGACCTATGGAGTTCGAGTTCGGTGATCAGGTTTTCCTACATGTTGCACCGAGGTTGGGACACAAAAGGATTTGGAGACAGGGTAATCTTTCACCGCGGTACGTCGGGTCGTTTGAGGTTTTGGAGAGAGTGGGGTCGGTCGTCTATCGGTTGTAGCTACCTCAGAGGTATCGGGCCATGCACGACGTCTTCCATATCTCTCAAATCCAACGTTACTTTTCAGACCCTTATCACATCTTTCAGCCCGAGGAAGTTGAGCTTGAAGCGGATGCGTCGTTCGAGGAGCATCCTATCCGGATTGTTGATCGTAGTACGAAGGTTCTCCACGGGCGGTCTGTTCCTTTGGTACGAGTGCTATGGCAGCACGGGCGAGTACAAAACAAGACCTGGGAGAGGGAGGCCGATGTACGATCACAATGGTCGTAGCTGTTCGGGGTTTCTTCTTCTCTGACTCGTTAGGGAAATTCGGGGACGAATTTATTTAGGGGGGGGGGGAAGTTTGTAAGAACCTAAATCTTCTTTTCAGGTACGTTTTCCTTTTTCTGTAGTTTTTTTGAGAAAAATGAATTTTCTATAAATTTCAGAAGTACACGCCATGTACTTTCTGAGTACACGCCGTGTACTCTTCCCCGGCTCGAAGCCGTGTGCTGGCCTTGTCCGGGCCACACACACAGTGTGTAAGGATGAGTTGGAGGCCGGTTATTTCGGAGTACGGAAAATTCGAAGTACACGCCATGTACTCAAAAAGTACACGCCATGTACTTTTTTTTGTTAAACAGACCGGGGTCACGCCTAACCCCCAAATACATCTTCTTCTTTAGATTTCGACCGTCTGGAAGAGACCGTACAGCCGGATCTTCGACGGGCTCCCGCCTCGCCGTCCGTTCTCCGATTCAAGCACGGTCGATTGCGTTGGAAGCGCAGCGGTGAGTTCTTCTTTCTGCTTGAGCCTTGTTTCTTGACTTCTCCTTGTTTTCAAGTCATCGTGGGATGAATTTTTTGTGCATTTTCTCAGATCTATGTCGTTCTAAGGGGAATATGTCATCGAGGTTCACGTATATCGATCTCCTAGGATCGAGGTAGGTGGTTTGTGCCTTTCCGTAGGAATTTTGTGAATATTTTGTGCAAATTACACCAATTCCCTTGGGAGGGGAATTGTGGGTTTCCTGTTTTTCCCTTTTTACTTTCCTTCTTTGCTTGATTTCTTTAGTATAGGTTATTGCTTGTGATTAGAGTATTTTGTTTGTGCTCAGTTTGCTTTCTATGCTTGTTCTGCCTGTTTGGCGTTTTGCCAGTTTCCATGCCTAGTTGTAGGATTGTGGACTGTTGCCTTATTTTGCTGTTGAGCCTTAGTTGATAGCCAAGTAGTTCTTGAGGTTTACTTGGACGATATATATACACATGCTGAGCATGTTTAGTTATACTCAGGACTGTGAGAACCTAGAGTAGTAGACCAAAGGGAGAATTGATGGAAGGGCTTCTCCAGAGTGTCTTTTAATTACGATGCAACACCAAGGGGATAATTGACGGAAGGGCTTCTCCAGAGTGTCTTTTAACTACGACGTGGGCCACAGAGGGAATTGACATTGAGTGCTTCCCCAGAGAGCCTTTAGCACGATACGAGACTATAGGGGGAATTGACGGTGAGTGCTTCCCCAGAGAGTCTGCTTAATTACGTGGCTGAACCAGAGGGGTGAGACTGTGTGTGCCTCCCAGAGGGTTGCTAGTACTTAGAGGTTGAACCATAGGGGATAGACTATGAGAGCTACCCAGAGGGTTACCTGTTTTCTCTTTTGTTGTTGGCTTCTTACTTGTGTGCTATAATTGTTAGAACTGTGGATTGTAGCTGTTTGTGCTTTTCTGTTTACTACTTATTGTTTTAGTACTGCCATGTATTAATTGACTGTTAGGCACAAATCTTTGGGTGATTGCCTACTGGGATTGTATCTCACACCCTGTTTGGGCCATGATTTTGGTCCCAAGAAGACTATGTTGCTGTAGGTATAGACGAGGGCAAGCACCCTTCTACTTTAGGATCTTGATTGCACCAGGAGATGGGGAGCATGGGACCGAGCCGTGGATCGCGATGCTGAGGAGATTATTTTGTTTTTCTTTTTCACTTGGTGTCAGTTGTATTCCAGCACGTTGTTGTGTTTGCTGCTTTCCATGGATACTTGTACCTGCTGCATTATTATCATCATTGTTATATATCTGAATTGCTTCCACTGTTTGGTTTCTGTTGTAATGCTTGTTGGTTTCTGATTCCGCTGTTTATTGTAGTTTTCTTACCTTGTATACCTTACCGAATGAGGGCATAGTTTCCCCACTGACTCACCAAGGCCCTCGCTGCTAGTCGGCAGCCTCTGGCGTTTGGGGAAACACGCTTGAGGTCATGTGGAGAACCGGGTACGGGGCACTAGTGGAGGGGCTCCGAACTTAGGATGTTACAAATATTTTATGGTTTTTCTGAGGTTTTTAGGGTTTTTAGGGGGTTTCATGGTTTTTATGCTATTTTTGGGATTTTAGGGTTTTTTGAGTTTTTACAGTTTTAATGGATTTTTATAGTTTTTAAAGTTTTTATGGGTTTTAATGGTTTTTAGTGTTCTTAGTGGATTTTTACAAGGTTTTTGGGTTTTTTAAGGTTTTAGGGTTTTTCTAGTGTATTTAGGGTTTTTAGGGGTTTTCAGGGTTTTTAGGATCTTTTTGGTTTTTTTCGGGTTTTATGAGTTTTTATGGTTTTTTAGATTTTTTAAAGGTTTTTAGGGGTTTAAGGGTTTTTAGAGTTTTTACAAGTTTTTAGCTTCTTTATGAATTTTTAGAGGGTTTAAGGTTTTTATGGTTTTAAGGGGGGTTTTCTAGGTTTTTTTGGGGTTTTTACGTTTTCATGCAGTTTTAGGGATTTTTTATATTTTTATGTTTTGTATGGTTTTTATGGATTTTGAGGGGTTTTAGGGTTTTTTTCAGGGCTTTTAGGGGTTATCATGTTATTTAGAGACATTTTGGGGTTTTAGGGTTATTTTGAGTTTTTAGGGATTTAAATTTTTTTAGAGTTTTATAACATTTTTAGGGGTTTTAAATTTTTTTAGACTTTTTGTGATTTTTCTGGGATTTTAGGGGTTTTAAAGGTTTTAGGCATTTTTATGGTTTTATGGTGTTTTCCATAGTTTTTAGGATTTTTTATTTTTTCATTGATTTTTAGGGGTTTTTTAGGATTTTTATGGTTTTTTGGGTTTTTACGGTATTTTGGGATTTTGAGGGGTTTTAGGGGTTTTCATGGGTTTTTAGAGGTTTTTTGGTCTTTTTGGGTTTTTAGGATATTTTTTATTTTTTATGGTTTTTAAGTTTTTTTAGAGATTTTCACATTTTTATATGTTTTAAGGTTTTTTATATTTTTATTGTTTTTTTTGGGGTTTTAGAGTTTTTAATGGTTTTTAGCGGGGTTTGGTTTTTAGGGGGATTTCAGGGGTTTTATGGTTTTTTACATTTTCATTGATTTTTAGGGGTTTTTCAGGTTATTTATAATTTTGAGATTTTTTAGGGGATTTTGGGATTTTAAGGGGTTTTAGGGTTTTTCTAGAGTTTTTTGGGTTTTAGGGTTTTTCAGAGTTTTTAGGTTCTTTTTGTGTTTTGGATTTTTTTGATTTTTGTAGGATTTTTAAGGTTTTTTAGAGTTTTTTTAACTCTTTAGGGGTTTTAAGGGTTTTTAGTATTTTTAGTTGGTTTTTAGGGTTTTTATGGGTTTTAGGTTTTTTACAGTTTTTAAGGGGTTTATGGTTTTTAAGGGTTTTTAAGGTTTTTAGGGTTGTTTAAGTTTTCATGGATTTTAAGGTGTTTTTTAGTATTTTTATGGGTTTTTTGGTTTTTTAGTATTTTTAGTGATTTTGAGAGGTTTTAGGGTTTTTAGGGGTTTTCTGGGGATTTAGGTTTTTTTAGGGTTTTTTGGGTTGTTTTGGGTTTAGGAATTTTTTATCTTTTTAGGGTTTTAAAGTTTTTCAGAGTTTTTTAATGTTTTTAGGCGTTTTAATGGTTTTTAGATTTTACAGTTTTTTAGGGTTTTTGTGGGGTTTTTCGGTTTTTAAGGCTTTTAGGTATTTTTTTGGCTTTTTACGTTTTCATTAATGTGGAGGGTTTTTTTTTGTTTTTTTTATGGTTTTTTGGTTTTTAAAGATTTTGAGGGCTTTTAGGGGTTTTCAAGGGTTTTTAGGATTTCTAGGGTTTTTGGGAGTTTTTAGAGTCTTTTTGGGTTATTTTTTTTCGGGTTTTCATGATCTTTTATATTTTTTAAAATTTTTAGGTGTTTTAAGGGTTTTTCGAGTTTTTTGTGTGTTTTATAGGTTTTAGGATTTTTTAAGGTTTTTAGGGGTTTTTATGGTTTTAGGAGTTTTCTAGTGTTTTTGGGTTTTTTACATTTTCATGGATTTTTAGGGGTTTTTAGTATTTTTATAGTTTCTAAGGCTTTTAGTGTTTTTAGGGATTTTGAGGGTTTTAGTGTTTTTCTAGGGTTTTTATGGTTTTTATGGTTTTCAGGGTTTTTAGGGTCTTTTTGGGTTTTTAGGGTTTTTTGAGTTTTTTGGGTTTTTTTAGGTTTTTATAGTTTTTTAACTTTATTAGGTGTTTTAGAAGTTTTTTAATTTTTTGATGTATTTTTGTTGTTTTGTGGTTTTTTAGGGTTTTGGAAGGCTTTTAAGGGTTCTTATTGTTTTTAGGGGTTTCAGGGGGTTTTCAAGTGTTTTGAGGTTTTTCAGGGCTGTTAGTGTCATTTTGGATTTTTCATGTTTTGTTGAGTTTTTATGCTTTTTATGGTTTTTTCGAGCTTTTCAATGTTTTTAGGGGTTTTAAGGGGTTTTAGTGTTTTTAGTAGTTTTTTGGATTTTTATGGTTTTTAGGTGTTTTTATGTTTTTAGAGGGTTTTTATGGTCTTTAGAGTTTTTTGCATTTTTATAGATTTTTAGGGGCTATTTAGGATTTTTATGATTTTTAGGGGTTTTAGGGATTTTTAGAGGTTTTTCAGGGGTTTTTTTGTTTTTATGGGTTTTCAGGATTTTTAGGGTCTTTTGGATTTTTTTGGGTTTTTGTGAGTTTTTTAGGTTTTTAATGGTTTTTATAGTTTTTAAACATTTTTTGGGGTTTTAAAACATTTTAGAGTTTCTAGTTATTTATTAGGTATTTTTAAGGTTTTTAGTGGTTTTTATGGTTGTTTGGGGGGAGGGGGGTTAGGGTTTTTAGGGTTTTTTATATTTTCATTGGTTTTTAGAGGTTTTTTGGGTTTTTATACTTTTTTTGGGGTTTTAGGGATTTTTGGGATTTTGAGGGGTTTTAAGGGGTTTTTAGGGGTTTTAGGGGTTTTAGGGGTTTTAGTGTCTTTTGGGGGTTTTAGGGTTTTCTTTTTGAGTTTTTTAGTGGTTATAAGGTTTTTAGAGTTTTTTTACAATTTTTGGGGTTTTAAGAGGTTTTAGAGTTCTTAGTGATTTTTAGGGTTTCTAAGGATTTTTATGGTTTTCAAGGGTTTTTCATGGTTTTTAGGGTTTTTTATGTATTTATGGATTTTTAGGGTTTTTTATGATTTTTATGGTTTTCTCAAATTTTCACGGTTATCATGGATTTTGAGGGGGTTTAGGGGTTTTGAGGGTTTTCAAGGTTTTTAGGGTCGTTTTGGGTTTTTGCCTTTTTTTTTTTGAGTTTTTAGGGTTTTTATGGTTTTCGGGGGAGGTTTTTAGGGTTTTCTAAGGGTTTTTTAGGGATTTTACATTTTTTTGTTTTGTGGGTTTTTAGGGTTTTGGACGTTTTTAGGTGTTTTTATTGTTTTCTGGGGTTTTGGGGGTTTTTATAGCTATTTATGTTATCATGGATTTTTAGGATTTTTTGAGGATATGTATGGTTTTTTTGTGTTCTTTATAGGGTTTTTAGGGATTTAGAGAGTTTTTATGATTTTTCAGGGCTTTTTAGGGTTTTTTTAGAGTTTTAGGGTCTTTTTTGGAATTTAGTCTTTTTTAGCTTTTTCGAGTTTTAATGTTTTTAGAGTATTTAAACATTTTTAGGGGTTTTAAGGGATTTTAGATTTTTGAGTGGGTTTTAAAGTTTTATGGGTTTTTATGGGTTTTTAAAGGTTTTTAGGGGTTTTATGTTTTTCAGGGGGGTGTTCAGGGTTTTTAGGGTTTTTTACTAGTTCATAGATTTTTAAGGGTGTTTTTGGTTTTTTATGGTTTTTATTGTTTTTAGGGTATTTAAGGATTTTGAGGGGTTTTAGTGTTTTTAAGGTTTTTGGGTGTTTTTATTTTTTTTCTGGGTTTTTTGGTTCATTTTTGGTTTTGGGGTTTTTTTTTGAGTTTTTTAGGGTTTTAAAGGTTTTTCAATGTTTTTTAACATTTTTATGGGTTTTTAGAGTTTTTAGTGTTTTTAGGGTTTTATTGGGTTTTAGGGAATTTTAAGGTTTTTAGGGGTAGTTTTTTGTTTTTAGGGGTTAATCAAGGATTTTAGTCTTTTTTTACGTTTTCTTTGATTTTTAAGGTTTTTTTGGGTTTTTTATGGTTTTGGATGTTGAGGTGTTTTAATTTTTTTCAAGGGGTTTTAGGATTTTTCAAGGGGTTTTAGGTTTTTTTGGGTTTTTAGGGGTTTTATGGTCTTTTGGGATTTTTGGGTTTTCAAGGTTTTTAGGGGGTTTATGGGATTTTAGTGTTTTTTAACATTTTTAGGTGTTTTTAGGGGGTTTTATTTTTTTCTTGTTGTTTTCAGGATTTTTTACGTTTTCAGTGACTTTTAGAGGTTTTTAGGATTTTTATGGTTTCTAGGTTTTTTATGGTTTTTAGGGATTTAGAGTATTTTAGGGATTGTCATGTGTTTTTATGTGTTTTAAGGTTGTTCCAGGTATTTAGGTTTTTTTTGTCTTTAGGTTATTTTTTTAGTTTTTTAGTGTTTTTAAGTTTTTTTAGAGTTTTTAACGTTTTTAGGTGTTTTAAGGGGTTTTCAGGTTTTTAGTGGTTTTTAGCAGTTTTATGGTTTTCAAG
This sequence comes from Viscum album, assembly GCA_963277665.1. Taxonomy (NCBI): domain Eukaryota; kingdom Viridiplantae; phylum Streptophyta; class Magnoliopsida; order Santalales; family Viscaceae; genus Viscum; species Viscum album. The sequence continues at coordinate 948,121,250 of OY728132.1, read as the reverse complement.
GGGTTTCAAGGTTTTTTGGGTTTTTTACATTTTCATGGATTTTTAGGGGTTTATTAGGATATGTATGTTTTTTAGTGTTTTTAGTGTTTTTTGGGATTTAGAGGGGTTTTATGGTTTTTCGAGGTTTTTTTTTTTGGGTTTTCTGGGTTTTTAGGGTCTTTTGGGTTTTTTTGAGTTTTTTTGAGTTTTTTTGGGGCTCTAAGGGTTTTAAAAGTCTTTAAATGTTGTTCGGGGTTTTAAAGAAATTTAGAGTTTTTAGTGTTTTTAGGGTTTTATGGGTTTTTAGGGGGTTTTATGGTTTTTAGGGGGTTTTATGGTCATCAGGATTTTTATTGGGAATTTAGGGTTTTTTATGTTTTCATAGATTTTTAGGGATTTTTATTATTTTAATGGTTTTTAGAGTTTTTAGAAATTTTAAAGTTTTTAGGTGCTTTCAGGGTTTTTATGGTTTTCATGGTTTTTAGGTTCTTTTGGTCTTTAAGGGTTTTTTGAGTTTTTTATGGTTTTTCTGGTTTTTTTGAGTTTTTAACATTTTTAAGGGTTTAAAGGGTTTTTAGATTTTTTTTGTGGGTGTTATGGTTTTTATGGGTTTTAGGATATTTTCATGTTTTTATGGTTTCTATGGGGTTTTCGAGGGTTTTAGTGTGTTTTTTACATTTTCATGGATGTTATGGGGTTTTATGAATTTTATAGTTTTTAGGATCATTTGGGGATTTTAGGGATTTTGAGGGTTTTTAGGAGTTTTTGGGTTTTTTAATGTTTTTTGGGGTTTAAGAGTATTTTTGAGTTTTTAGGGGGTTTAAGGGTCCATAGATTTTTTTACCATTTTTAGGGTTTTGATGGGTTTTAGAGTTTTTTGTGGTTATTTAGGGGTTTTAGGGTTTTTAAGGTTTTTAGGGTTTTTTATGGTTTTTAAGGGATTTTCAGGGTTTTGATGGTTTTTTATGTTTTCCTTGATTTTTAGGGGTTTTTAATATTTTTATGGTCTTTATGGTTTTAAGGTATTTTGAGTGTTTTTAGGATTTTTTAGGGGGTTTTAGGGTTTTTTGTGGTTTTAAGGTCTTTTGGGGTTTAGTTGTCTTTTTTGAGTTTTTAGGGCTTTTAAATTTTTTAGTGTTTTTAACGTTTTTAGGGGTTTAAAGGGTTTTTATAGTTTTAGTGGATTTTTATGCGTTTTTCTAGGTTTTTGAGGTTTTTAGGGGTTTTTACTTTTTCATAGATTTTTAGCAGTTTTTTTAGGATTTTTATGGGTTTTGTGGTTTTTTATTATTTTTAGGGATTTTGAGGGTTTTTAGGATTTTTAGGGGTTTTAGGGTCTTTTTGGGGTTTTAGGGTTTTTCTGAGTTTATTAGCAGTTTTATGATTTTTTAGAGATTTTAATTCTTTTAGGGGTTTTAATGGTGTTTAGAGTTTTAGTGGGTATTTAGGAGGGTTTTTTGGGTTTTTTGGGTTTTTTAGGATTTTAGGTTTCTTTATGTTTTTTAGGGGGTATTTAATATTTTTTACAGTTTCATCGATTTTTAGGGTTTTTAGGGTTTTTAGGGTTTTTTAGGATTTTGAGGTTTTTTAGGGTTTTTCAGTGGTTCTTAGGATTTTTAGGTTTTTTCAAGGGTTTCGGGGTTTTGGGGTTTTTTTTTGAGTTTTTAGGGTTTTTAAGTAATTTTAGAGTTTTTAAACATTTTTAGTGGTTTAAGGGATTTTTTAATTTTTAGTCGGTGTTTAAAGTTTTTATGGGGTTTTAGGGTTTTTTAAGGTTTTAGCGGTTTTTATGGTTTTTAGTGATTTTTCATGGTTTTTATGGTCTTTTACATTTTCTTGGATTTTAAGGATTTTTTAGGATTTATATGGTTTTTAGGGTTTTTAGGGTTTTTTGGGATTTTCATGTTTTTAGGGTTTTTCTGGGGTTTTTGGGTTTTGGGGGTTTTAGGATTTTTATGTTTTTTTGGGGTTTTAGGTTTTTTTGAGTTTTTAGGGTTTTAAAGTTTTTTGAGAGTTATTTAACATTTTTAGGGTGTTATAGTTTTTAATGGGTTTCTAGTGTTTTTATGGGTGTTTAGTTTTTTTTCATCATTTTTAGGGATTTTTGTGGTTTTCATGGGGTGTTCATAGTTTTTTGGATTTTTGATGTTTTAATGTATTTTTAGGGGATTTTTGGGATTTTTATGGTTTTTAAGGTTTTTTTTCTTTTTATGGTTTTTTGGAATTTTCAATATTTTTGGGGGTTTTCAGGGTTTTTTGGGTTTCTAGTATTTTCAGGTTATTTTGGGTCTTTCGGGGTTTTAGGGTATTTTTTGAGTTTTTTAAAAGGTTTTTACGTTTTTTGGAGTTTTTTAACTTTTTGGGGTGTTTAAGGGTTTTTAGAGTTTTTAGTGGGTTTTAAGGGTTTTTTTGTGTTTTGGTCTATTTCAGGGTTTTAGGGGTTTTATGGTTTTCATGGTTTTTTTAGGGTTTTTAGGGTTTTTTACATTTTCATGGATTTTTAGGGGTTTTTTAAGATTTTTATTGATTTTACTATTTTTTGGGGTTTTATTGATTTTGAGGGTTTTAGGAGAGGCTTTTAGGTTTTTTATGTTTTTTCATGGTTTTTTTAGGTCTTTTGGAAGTTTTATGTTGTTTTTGAGTTATTTAGGGTTTTAAGGTTTTTTATTATTTTCAACATTTTTAGGGGTTTAAGGTGTGTTTAGTTTCTTTAGTGTGTTTTTAAAGGTTTTTAAGGGTTTTGTGATTTTCAGTGTTTTTTGGGGTTTTTAGGGTTTGTTGTGTTTTCATTGATTTTTAGGGGTTTTTATGATTTTGATGGTTTTTAGCGTTTTTAGGGTTTCTAGGGATTTTGTGTTTTTTTAGGCTTTTGCATGTCTATAGGGCTTTTAGGGTTTTTTTGGGATGTTAGTGTTTGTTTGGGTTTTTAGGGTTATTTTTTGAGTTTTTCGATTCTTATGGGTTTTTAGATTTTTTTCGATGTTTTTAGTCGTTTCAAGGGTTTTTAGAATTTTATGCGGTTTTATGGTTTGTTGCGGGTTCTTTGGGGTTTTAAAGGCTTTTAGAGGTATAAATGGTTTTTAGGGGTTTTTAGTATTTTTTATGTTTTCATGGATTTTTAGGGGGGTTTAGCATTTTTATGGTTTTTAGGGTTTTTAGGGGGTTTAGGGATTTTGAGGGTTTTTAGCATTTTTCAGGGGTTTTGAGGGGTTTTAGGGGTTTTCAGGATTGTTAGGGTCCTTTTGGGGTTTTCATAATATTTTTGAGTTTTTTAAGGGTTTAAAGGTTTTTTAGAGTTTTTCAATGTTTTTAGGGGTTTTAAGGGTTTTAGTATTTTTAGTCATTTTTTGGGATTTTTAGGGTTTTTAGGTTTTTTTAATTTTTTTGGAGACTTTTCAATGTCTTTAGAGTTTTTTACATTTTTATGGATTTTTAGGGGATGTTTAGGATTTTTTATGATTTTTAGGGGTTTTGGGGATTTTGAGGGGTTTTAAGGGTTTTTTTGTTTTTAGGGGGTTTCAAGATTTTTAGGGTCTTTTTGAGTTTTTTGGGTTTTTGTGAGTTTTTTAGGTTTTTTAATTTTTTTTATTGTTTTGAAACATTTTTTGGGGTTTTAAATCTTTTCAGAGTTTATAGTTATTTTTTAGGGATTTTTTTGGTTTTTATGGTTTTATGTTTTTTTTTGGGGGGGGGGGGGTAGGGTTTTAAGGGTTTTTTATATTTTCATGTATTTTTAGAGGTTTTTAGGGTTTTTTATACATTTTTGGTTTTTTAGGGTTTTTAGGGATTTTGAGAGTTTTTCGGGCTTTTTAGGGGTTTTTGGGTTTTTTAGGGTTTTTAGTGTCTTTTTTGGTTTTTAGGGGTTTCTTTTTGTGTTTTTTAGTGTTAATAAGGTTTTTAAAGTTTTTAAACATTTTTTGGGGTTTTAAGAGGTTTTTAGAGTTTTTAGTGGGTTTTATGGTTTCTGGGTATTTTTATGGTTTTTAGGGGTTTTTCATGGTTTTTAGGGTTTTTTGTGTTTTTAGGGATTTTTAGGGTTTTTTCAGATTTTTATGGTTTTTACAATTTTTTGGGGTTATTATAGACTTTTACGGGTTTTAGGGGTTTTGAGGGTTCTCAAGGTTTTTAGGGTCATTTTGGGTTTTTAGGTTTTTTTGAGTTTTTAGGGTTTTTATGTTTTTTGGGGGTTTTTTATGGTTTTTAGGGATTTTACATTTTCACAGATTTTTCAGGTTTTTGGGAATTTTATCAATCTTAGTGTTTTTTGTGATTTTCATAGTTTTAGGGTTTTTATGTGTTTTCAGTTATTTTTAGGGTTTATAATGCTTTTTAGGGGGTTTTTGGGTTTTTAGTGTTTTTTGAGTTTTTAAGGGTTTTGAGGTTTTTTATCGTTTTTTACATTTTTACAGGTTTTGAGGGTTTTTTGTGTTTTTTTATTTTTAAGGGATTTTATGGGTTTTTAGGGTTTTAAGGTCTTTAGGGGTTTTTTAGGGTTTTTAGGGTTTGCTATATTTTCCTGGATTTTGAGGGGGGGGGGTTAGGATTTTTATGGTATTATGGTTTTTTATGGTTTCTACAGATTTTGTGGGTTTTTTAGGTGTTCAGAGTTTTTAGGTATTTTCAGTGTTTTTAGGGAATTTTTGGGTTTTTAGTCTTTTTTTATTTTTAGGTGTTTTAAGGGTTTTTAGAGGTTTTTAACATTTTAGGGGGTTCGAGGGTTTTTAGAGTTTTAAGTGGTTTTTAAGGTTTTATTGGTTTTTAGGGTTTCCAAGGTTTTAAGGGGTATTTATGGTTTTGAGGGGTTTTTTCAGGGTTTTTAGGCTATTTTACATTTTTATGGTTTTTTAGTTGTTTTTAGGATTTTCATGGTTTTCAAGGTTTTTTGGGTTTTTTGGGTTTTTTGGGATTTTGAGGCGTTTTATGGTTTTTTAGGGGGTTTTAGGATTTTCATGGGTTTTCAAAGTTTTTAGGGTCCTTTGGGGGTTTAGGGGTTTTTTAGTTTTTTATGGGTTTTAAGGCTTTTTAGAGTCTTTTAACATTTTAGGGGTTTACGGGTTTTTAGAGTTTTTTGTTGTTTTTAGGGTTTTTATGGGTTTTTTGGGTTCTTATGGTTTTTATCTTTTTAAGGGGGGTTTCAATGTTTTCACGTATTTTTACATTTTCTTGGATTTTTAGTGGTTTTTTTAGGATTTCTATTCTTTTTACGGTTTTAAGGAGTTTTAGGGATTTTGAGAGTTTTTCAAGGGTTTTAGAGTTTTTACGGGGTTTGAGATTTTTTTTTGGTCTTCTGGGATTTTAGGGGGGGTTTAGTTTTTTAGGTTTTTAAGGTTTTTTATAGTTTTTTTATTCTTTTTAAGTGGTTTCAGGTTTTTAGATTTTTTAGTGGGTTTTAGGGTTTTTCAGGGTTTATAGGTTTATTTTACATTTTCTTGAAATTTTGTGGGCTTTAAGGGTTTTTATGGTTTCTAGAGTGTTTTAGGGTTTTAGGATTTTTCTGAGGTTTTAGGGGTTTTCAGGGGGTTTTAGGGTTTTTATGGTGTTTTGAGGTTTTTTGGGTCTTTTTAGGTTTCGAGGGTTTTTTTTTGATTTTTTTGGGGTTTTTAAGGTTTTTTAGATTAAAAATTAACATTTTTTGGGTTTTAATGGTTTTTAGAGTTTTAGTGGTTTTATGGGTTTGGGGGGGGGGGTTAAGGTTTTTATGGGGTTTTATATATTTCAAGGGTTCTTCAGTATTATTATGTTTTTTTAGATTTTCATGGATTTTATGGTTTTTTAAGATATTTAAGGTTTCAATGATTTTTTAGATTTTTTATGGATTTTAGGGTTTTTAGGGTTCTTCAAGGGTTTTAGGACTTTAAGGGGTTTTCAGGGTTTTTAGTATCTTTTTGGGTTTTTAGTTTTTTTTCGAGTTTTTTAGGTATTTGAAGTTTTTTAGATTTCTTTAACATTTTTAGGGGTTTAAATGGTTTTTAGAGTTTTTAGTGGTTTTGGGGGTTGTGTGGGTTATTACGGTTTTTAATTGTTTTTATTGGTTTTTCTAGTTTTTAGGGTTTTAAGGATTTTTTACGTTTTCAAGGATCTTTTGGGTTTATTAATATTTTTATATTTTTTAGGGTTTTAGGGGTTTTTTTTGTGATTTTGAGGGTCTTTAGGGGTTTCCATGGATTTTGAGGGTTTTAGGGGTGTTAAGAGTTTTTAGGGTCTTTTTGGTTTTTGGGGTTTTTTGAGTTTTTTAAAATTTTATGGATTTTTAGGGTTTTTAAGGGTTTCAGAGGTTTTTTGGGATTTTAGGGGTTTTAAGGGTTTTTAGTGTCTTTTTGGGTTTTTCGATTTTTTTTATTTATTTTTTAGGATTTTAAGGTTTTTTAGAGTTTTATAACGTTATTATGGGTTTAAAGGTTTTTTAGAATTTTATTGGGTTTTTAGGGTGTTATGGGTTTTAGGGTTTTTTAAGGTTTTTAGGGGTTTTTATTGTTTTCATGGGGTTTTTAAGTTATTTAGGGTTTTTTACATTTTCATGGATTTTTGGGGGGGTTTTAGGATTTTTTTTTGGTTTTTAGGGTTTTAGGGATTTTTATAGGTTTTAGTGTTTTCATGGGTTTTTAGGGGTTTTTGTGTTTTTAGGGTCTTTTTGTGTTTTTAGGGGTTTTTTTATTTTTTAGGGTTTTTGTGGTTTTTTAGAGTTTTTTAACGTTTTTAGGGGTTGAAGGTTTTTTGGGGTTTTATGGTTTTTATGTTTTTTTAGGCACTTTAGTTTTTTTTGCATGGTAATGGATTTTTAACATTTTTGAGGGTTTTTATGGTTTTTTAGGGATTTTAGGGATTTTGAGGGTTTTTAGGATTTTCAGGTTTTTTAGGGTTTTTTATGTTTTTAAGGGGGGTTCCTTTTTCATGGTTTTAATGATTTTTTAGAGTTTTTAACATTTTTAGGGGTTTTAAGGGTTTTTAGAGTTTTTACTGGTTTTTAGGGTTTTATGAGTTTTGAAGTATATTAAGGTTTTTAGGGGTTTTATGGTTTTCTGTGGTTGTTTAGTGTTTTTAGAGATTTTTAAGTTTTCATGGATTTTAAGGGGTTTTTAGTATTTTTATGGTTTTTATGGTTTTTAGGAATTTTGAGGGTTTTTTGGGTTTTAGGTTTTTTAGCAGGTTTTAGGGTTTTTTAGGTTTTTAGGGTTTTTTAGGGTTTTTCAAGGTTTCTTGAGTTTTGAGGGTTTCTAAGGGTTTTTAGATTTTTTAAACATTTTTAGAGGTTTTAAAGTTTTTTAGTGTTTTTAGTGGGTTTTTTGGGTTGTTATGGGGTTTTAAGGTTTTAGGTGATTTTATGGTTTTCATGGGGTTTTTAGTGTTTTTTGGGTTTTTTACATTTTCATGAATTTTTAGGGGGTTTTAGGATTTTTGTGGTTTTTTGGGTTTTTAGGGTTTTTAGGGATTTTGAGGTTGTTTAGGGTTTTTTAATAGTTTTATGGTTTTGAGTGATTTTAGTATTTTTAGGATATTTTTGGGTTTTTGGTGTATTTTTTTATTTTTCTGGGTTTTTTATGTTTTTTATAGTTTTTAATGTTTTTAGGTATTTTATTGGGTTTTAGAGTTTTTAGTGGTTTTAGGGTTTTTATGGGTTTTTGGGTTTTTAAAGTTTTTTGGGTTTTATGGTTTTCAGGGGTTTTCAGGGTTTTAGTATTTTTTTCGTTTTCATGGATTTTAAGGGTTTTTGGGATTTTTATTATTTTTATGGGGGTTTGAATTTTTAGGGGTTTAGGGTTTTTAGGGGTTTTTAGGGTTTTGCTGCGAGATGCAGGGGTGGATCGATCTTCACTGCATGGGGGGCGGGGGGACTGAAACATCCTCACACAATAGAGAGAAACAAAGAATAATCTCTCTATATCAATCTTGAATGTCATACAAGTTCCATGGGGGTGGATATTTATATCCAAGGGGTATACAATATTCAAGGGTCTAATACCCTTAAGTCATAAGGAATAAACCTACTTTGTTCCCTTAAATTCAAAAAGAGAGATTCTACCAAAAAAAATTTGGAAAAGAAGCACACAAATTTCCAACTATAGCCTGCAAGATTTGATTTTGTTTTCCTAGCACACCAGATTTGACTTTGGTGTCAAAAGATGTCATTCTAGAATCCTCCATGTGGGCAAGGCTTCCAAAATTCATACAACTGTGTGGGACAAGCTTTAAACATCATGTGTGGGATTGAATAAGTGTTATACTAGTCCCATTGGCTCCATCCATGCAAGGAGAGATCCATAAGACCATTAATGAAATGAGATGGGCACCAATTATAGCATTCAATCTCTTAAATCTTCCTCACATCATCGAGCCTTGAAAATCCAACTCCTCCACCTAGGAAATCGACTTAGTGCCTTCAACATGGTTCTCATCATCCTCCCCCTATTGAAAAGGAGTCACCCTTGACTCTTCATCCTCTACACCCAAAAAAAGAGAAAGATCAGAAACATTGAAAGTGGCACTTACACCATACTCACCTTGAAGAGATATCTTGTAAACATTGTCGTTAATATTCTTGAACACTTAGAAAGTTTCATCTCCTCAAGGCATTAGTTTTGATTTCTTCTTGTTGAGAAATACTTCCTTTCGCATAAAAATGCAAACTAAGTCATCAGGTTTGAACAACACTTGCTTGCGACCCTTTTTTGCACGATCAATGTATTTCTGGGTCATCCACTTGATATTTTTCCTTACATTTTCATGGATTTTCTTGATGAATTCTTCATGCCCATTTGCATCCATATTATTTTCTTCCTGTAAAGGAAAAGGAACTAGATCAATAGGGGAAAGGGGTCTAAAACCGTAAACAATTTCAAATAGAGAATATTGAGTAGTGGAATGCTTAGACATGTTATATGTGATTTCCACATGTGGCTAACACTACTCCAAATTCTTGAGATTCTTCAAGAAAATTGTTCATAGAAGAGATGAGAGTGTCTGATTCACCACCTTTGTTTTCCCATCAGTTTTCAAATGAAAATTAGTGGAAAATAGTAACTTCATACCCAATTTTCTCCACAGGTTCTTCCAAAAGTAACTAAGTAATTTTTTGTCATTATCCAATAAAATCATCATTTTCATTCTATAGAGTTTGTCTACTTCCTAAAAGAAAAGTGTTGAAATGTTAGTGGCATCATCTGTTTTGTGATAAGGAATAAAATGTTCTATTTTAGAAAACCGATCCACCATAAAAAAATGGAATCTCTCACCCTCTTGTTCCTTGGTAACCCCACAATTAATTTCATTGGTATGTCCTCCCAAGGGTTGTTGGGGATTGGGAGGGGAAGATATAATCCATGTGGGTTCAGTTTAGATTTGGATTTATGGAAGACAATGTACTTTATCACAAATTTTTCAGCATCTTTAGACATCCTAGGCTAATAAAAATGCTCACATAGAATTCATAAAGTTTCTACAACACCAAAATGTCCCATTAACCCACCATAATTTGACTCCTTTAGTAAAAGTAAATGGATAGAGAAATTTGGAATACAAAGCTTATCAATCCGGAATAAGAATCCATCATGCAAATAAAGCTTCTCCCAACTAATTCCAGGTTTGCAATGAACAAAAGGTTCCCCAAAAACAGTATCTGTGGAATATAAATCCTTAATGTATTCGAAACCAAGGATTTTATAATCTAGAAAAGATAAGAGAGAATATATACGTGAAAGTGCATTAGCCAAGGTATTTTCATTACCCTTTTTAGGGGTTTTAATGGGTTTTATAATGTTTAGTCATTTTTAGGATTTTTACGGGTTTTAGGTTTTTAAATGTTTTGAGGGTTTTCATGGTTTTTTGGGGGGTTTTATGTCACGACCTGTCTCAGTGGGGCCCGCCTACTATAGTCCAGGGGCTGGTGACTAGCACTGAGTAGGCATGTCACTAACATGGGAGGCATTGCCTAAGTACCTGTACACACACACACATCTCCAAGCCCACAAATGCAGAAATGTAAAACACTAAGGAACAAAAATGCATGCATACAACTAAACCAAACCAACAGAGTACGACGAAAGGTAGAGTAATGTAAAAGTAAACTGGGCCAGAATACAAGCCCACCAAAAGCAATAGTCTGAAAAACTGCAAAGTCCAACCTGTAAGCACAAAGGTACTGGGACTGCCGCTCGTAGCCATAGGAACGACTCGGCCTGTAGAGAACTCAGAAAGCTCGGTCTTGTCCTGGTCTGCCCTGGACTCTGTAAAAAGGCTTCTTGTCTGCACAAGACACCAGATGTGCTGGCAAAGCCCATGCAGGGGTGAGTATAACAATACTCAGTAGAGGACCCCGAAAACCACAAAGCAGTACACAAAGTAAAGGTACTGTTATCTATGAACAGTATATGTCTAAAGAACATATAGAACAAACCATATATACTCAAAACCCATACCCATGGTCTAGAAATAAGTCACACGACCGCATACCCCCGCAAGTGATTTCGTTCGAAGATTCTGTGATGCACTCGTTCCAGGAGGACACACTCCACAAGTCTTATAGCTCTGATGATGTCTGTCTGAGAAGTGTTGTTCGTCAGGAACCATCACGAGAGATGGCTACACTCAATACAGGAGACACACTCCTGGGTGGAAGGGTTACGATAGATAGAAGCACTCATTACGGGAGACACACTCCTGAGTGGGAAAGATCTCGATACACAGATGAGGATCACTGCCAGGGCCATAGCGGATGCCGTGACTCATCCGGAATTCACCTTCTAGGTAGAGGATCAACGCCCGGTAGAGTTGGTCACATTGATTCCTAACTCTACCTAGGGTCTGGAATGGATAGAGGATCTCGATCTGGGTCTCTCGGATGGATGCCTGACTCTATCACAGAAATTCCTACTAAAGGGATCAAAATCCTGCGTGAGGGAAAGATGCCTGACCCTCAGGGAAACAAGAAGAAGGGGCACTAACCCAAACAGAATATATTCAAGGCACGGTGAACAAAAGAACCAAGCCGTTTTCCAAAAAGTACACGACATGTAGAAATGATACACGTCGTGTTGTCCGACCCTGGGTACTGCCTGTGTAGCACGACTCGTGTCGTGAGACTGGTCATGTAGAAAAACATAGTACACAATGTGTAGTAAGAAGTACACACCGTGTCTGGGTAACTGTGGTTGGCTCCGTGTACTCTGGCCATGTGCCCGTACACGGTCACCAACCCGTGTACTCTAAACCATGAAATCTGCACACGGGTTGACCCGCGCTGTTGACCTCACCTGGCCGGGTGATGGAGTACACAACTGTGTACTCCATCCCGTGTCCGTGTATCCCCGGGATACATGCCAAGCTCCGTGTATCCGCCTCTGCCGATCTGTACACGCCGTGCCTCCTGAAGCCGTGTAGAGCATCTCGTGTCCGTGTACTACCCAAAGTACATACCGAGCTTCGGGGAAGGTCCAACACACCGTGTGACCGAGGTCACACGCCGTGTGATTCTTCTCTGACCCTGAATCCCTAGCTTCCACTGTCGGAACTACATGGTGTGTTCTTCGGAAGTAGACTCCATGTATTCTGGAAATTTTCAGAAACGACGCTCTTTGTCGGCGCACCTCCCGTGCTGCTTCGATCATCAATCCAGTCGTCCGATCGCTGCAAAACTTCCAGGTTCTGGTCGCCCTGACCCCATGAAGCCACTTCCGTCATTTTCAGGCCTCCTATCCGCTCTGAAAACGCGTTCTGATCTTCCCGCACGAAGAACGCTCTTTCCGATCCGGTCTGATTGGTCTTCCACCATCGTCGCTACACCTCCACAAGGACGTTGCAACGTCGAACCTTCAATTTGGGATCATTGCGTCACAGAACAGATGTGCAACGATCCGTTGTTCATCGCCCCGCGAAGAACGCGAAGAACGCGTAGGGAAAAAGGAGGAAGAAATCCAAATAAACAAATTGAGGAATGAACCTCCGCTGTCGTTCGCCATGGTATTGATCTGCTCCCGTTAATAGGCTTAAACGGGGCAAGAATCATCAAAAACTTAAAGCATGGATCAATTCCCCCTAATCTTCCCGAAGAAAAATCCCTTCTGCAAGAACGTACGAATCTGCGGATCAACTTGTTTGTGGTTGATCCGCGTTTGTCATTTAAACTCAAATACGGGGAAAAGAAATTGAAATAACAACCCCTACCTTTCGAAAGGATCGATCGTTGACGAAGGCATCGTGTTGCCGTTGTCGTCGAGATCCTTCAACGTCGACGCAATGATCCTTGGTTTCGATCCGTTTTCTTTTGTCGTCGAGAATTTGCTCCAATGCCCTGCGGATTCTGCAGAGGTTCCTCTCTCTACATTGCCCAGGATGTACAATTTCTTAACCCATTAAAAAGGGGAAACAAGTTGGAATTTAATTACGCAGTAGTATTAATGGCGTTGACTTGCCATTTCGAATTCATTAAGATGTGCCATCAATTTAGGAAACAGTTGCACCATCGTCATGCTGCAGTGGATGTTTCCTTAAATGAAATAAAATAAACTGGTTAATTTATTTTATTTTATTTTACTTAAAACGTCAGAAAATTAAATTTTTCCCTCGACTCGCGCCGGTCGAGGTTAGCCTCATTCATAGGTAAAGTCGTCATCCCGGATGCAACGGTGCGCTCATATTTTTAATCCAGGCATCCATTTGGAAACTACCACAACTGCGCACAAGTGTCGAACCACTTAACTGAAAAAAGTTCAAACCACCATTCCGGGCTCCCTGGACCTCGGAATGATGTGCTGTCTCCGCACCCGGTCTCGAAATAATTCCATATAATATTTAAAAATAATAAACGTAAAATATGAGACATTACATTCCCCCCACCTTGGGGATTTATGTCCCCGAAAATCCAAAATAAAGGCTATTAAAAAAGATGAGGGTACTGGGCATGGATCTGAGCCTCCCGCTCCCACGTGCTCTCCTAAAGATTCACGTGCTTCCACCAAATGCACACTAATCGATCGCCCATGAAGGATCCTCTTCTGCTGATCCTCGATTTCCATAGGGTACTCATCAAAGGTCACTCCATCCTCGATGTCCAGCTCACCCCAGTCGATGACGTGCGATGGGTCATGCACGTACCTCCTCAGCTGTGACACGTGGAAGACATCATGTACCCGATGCAACTGTGGCGGTAGAGCTAGGCGGTACGCCACCTCGCCAACTCTGCCCAGGATCTGGAAAGGTCCGATGAACCTCAGAGATAGATTACCGCCTCAGCCAAATATCCGCAACCCTCGTCAAGGTGAGACTCGAAGGAAGACGTGGTCTCCCTCTTCGAACTCCAGAGGTCTCCGTCGCCTGTCAGCATAAGACTTATTCCGGCTCTGTGCAGTCTTCATCCACTCCCGGATGATCTGCACCTTCTCTGTAGTAGCTCGCACTAACTCTGGACCCATGAGTGCTAACTCTCCAGGGTCGGTCCAGCAAAGTGGTGACCGGAAGGGTCTCCCGTACAAGGCCTTGAATGGTGTCATACCGATGGTGGAGTGGTAGCTGTTGTTGTACGCAAACTCCACCAGTGGTAGGTGGTCCTCCCAACTATGACCAAGGTCCAAGATACAGGCTCGCAACATATCCTCCAGAACCTGAATGGTCCTCTCCGTCTGACCATCCGTCTGGGGATGAAACGATGTGCTCAAGCGTAGCTGAGTCCCAAAAGCATCCTGCAATCCCTTCCACAACCGGGATGTGAAGCAGGCATCTCGTTCTGAGAGTATAGTCGAGGGGACTCCATGAAGCCGAACTATCTCACGTACGTAGAGGCGTCCCAAGCTCTCTACGGAACTCTGCTCCCTAATATCTAGGAAGTGGGCTGACTTGGTGAGTCTGTCAACGATCACCCAGATGGAATTGTGCCCCTTGGATGTATGTGTTAAGTCTGTCATGAAGTCCATTGATATTCAATCCCACTTCCACTCTGGAACATCCATGGGGTGAGCTAACCCTGCTGGAACCTGGTGCTCAGCCTTCACCTACTAGCATGTGAGGCATCGAGAAACGAACTCTACTACTACCTTCTTCATGCATGACCACCAGAACTGAAGTCGGAGGTCCTGGTACATCTTTGCTACTCCATGATGTACCACCAAAGGGGATGTATGGAACTCCCTCAAGACCTCCTCCTACAACACCACTGGTACAAAAGTGCATCCTCTGAAAAGAAGTATGTGCTCCCCACCTTGCGAATATCCATCAGGAGCATGTCCTGTGGATAACTGAGCACGTAAGGACACACAGTCGACATCCCCAAGATGTGCCTTCATAACTCGCTGTAAGAGTGGAGGGGTGATAACCATCGACTATAGGTAAGCTGTATCCTCTCTATCCACGAAGGATAACTGTAACGCGGCTAAATACTGTGTCGCCTCAGTCAACAACTGTGAGCTCGACCTTCTGCTGAGGGCATCTGCCAACTTGTTCCCCTTTCCAGGAGTATAGATAATCTCAAAATCATAGTCCTAGAGGAACTCAAGCCAACACCTCTGCCTCAGATTCAATTCCTTCTGTGAGAAGATGTACATGAGGCTCTTTTGGTCAGAGTAGACAATAAACCGCTCACCCATAGGGTAGTGTCACCACATCTTCAATGCGAAGACTACCGCTACCAACTCACGATCATGGGTCGCATAGTTTTGCTCATGTGGCCTAAGCTAGCGCGAACCATAATCAATCACTACATGTCGCTGCATCAAGACACACCCGAGCCCGGTCCCTGATGCGTTGCATAAAACTATGTACTTGACACCCTCCTCCAGAAATCTCAAGACTGGGGCGCTCATCAAACTCTGTCTTAACTGCTCAAAAGCCTGCTGGAACTTTTCTGTCCACACGAAGGGTTTTCCCTTCCTAGTCAAGGCTGTCATCGGTGCTGATATCCAGAAGAAATCAGGGATGAATCTCCGGTAATATCCTGCCAACCTAAGGAAGCTTCGCACCTCCGTTACGCTTCGAGGTGGTTCCCATGCTAACACAGCCTCCACCTTGGCTGGCTCCACAGCCACTCCATCTACTGAGATGACATATCCCAGAAAGTGGACTTCTTAAATCCAGAACTGACACTTTGAGAGCTTCCCATAAAGCTGGTGCTCCCAGAGTACATCCAGAACCATCCGTAGGTGTCTCGCGTGCTCTTCCTTTGACACCGAGTACACAAGGATGTCGTTAATGAAGACCACTATGAACCGGTACAAGTACGGATATAAGATCTGGTTCATCAGCCCCATGAACACTGCGGGGGCGTTCTTCATGGAAAAGGGCATCACCAAGTACTTATAGTGACCGTAGCGACATCTAGAAGCCATTTTCGGTATATCCTCTTCCTATACTCATAGCTGGTGATAGCCTGATCGAAGTTCAACCTTCGAGAACCACTATGCCCCTCTTATCTGATCGAAGAGGTCATCGATCCTTGGCAGTGGATATTTGTTCTTCACCGTCACCTGGTTCAGGCGCCGGTAATCCACACAAAACCTCAGACTTTTTTCTTCCTTCTTGGCAAACAAGACTGGGGCCGCCCAGGGTGAGACGCTGGGTCATACGAAACCCTTGCTATGGAAATCCTCCAACTGCACCCTCAGCTCGCGAAGCTCTGCGGGAGCCATCTGATAAGATGATGAGGAAATCGGTGTCGTCCTGGGGTGTAAGTCGATGCAGAAGTCGATTTCCCGGCGGGGAGGTAGTCCTAGAACATCTTCAGGAAAGACGTCCTTATACTCCGCCACCACTGCTGGGAACTGAGATATCACAACATCTACTGCTCCGAGGGTAAGGCTAGCCAACTCATGATTGATCGGCTGCACCCTCCTATGCATGAGCCCATTTTGTGCTGCCTGGGTTTCCTTTTCTTCGATAAAGGAAAACCTTGTTCCATCACAGCGGACACACCACACCCTTCGCCTAAAATAGTCAATCTGGGCATGGAACGAAGATAACCAATCCATACCAAGAATGATGTCGTAAGGCCTTGACGCTACCACCAAGAGGTTCCAACCGAAACTCTCACCTCCAAGGGTAAGATCACACTGTCTGCAAAGGTGTGTGATCATCAAGTCTCCTCCCATAGGTGTCTCCAAGCATAAGGATCGATTCAACGGTTCTACCAGAATCTCGAGGTTTTGTACAAGACATGTGGCTATAAGGGAATGACTGACACTCGTGTCTATGAGTACGATAGCTAAGGTTTAAAAGACACAGATCATACCTCAAATCATCCCTGGAGCCCCTAGGTCGTATGCCTCGACCGCATGAAGTTGTCCCCATCCCTGTCCCCCAGCTCCCTGAGCCTGGTGCAGACCTCCTGGGGGTGGTGGTGGAAGTAAGTCGAAGCGTCTGCCACCACCCGAAGCTCTCCATGCTCCTCTGCCACGTCCGACGCCTAGTGGATCTGCCTGCTTCGTTCTTTGCCTCTACCTCGGTGGTCCATCCACCACTTCCCTGTCAGTAGCTCGACGTGTCGGGAAATCTCTAGCGAGATGCCCCTACCATCGCATGCGTAGCATCGCTTCTCCCTAGTCTAACTGGATCCAGCCTGAGAGCCCGGGACTGTCGATCTCCTGTCTTGGGTCCTCCTATGATGTATCCCATGTCCTGATCCCTGCGTCTGACGTTGGCTCCCTACTATCGGTGTCTCCGCACCTGTCTGCCTGCTGCTGACTACCAACGGCTGTCTCTCCTCCGCCAAGAATCTCTCGATCGCCAAGGCCCACTCGAGCACTCCAGCATAGGTCGATATGCATAGAGGCACGACACTAGCTCGTATGTCTCTCCGTAGACCTTGCTCGAAGGTCCGAGCTCTGAAGTACTGATCTATGACCATATCCATCGAGTACCTGGTGAGGTTGGTGAACCTCGATGAATAGTCAGCCACCATCATACTACCCTGCTGGAGCTGAAGAAGCTCCTGGATGCGCACAGATCTCAGCATAACTGGAGAGAAATCATCCTTGAAGAGTTGCTCAAACTCCTTCCACGAAAGAGTCTCCTCTTCGTGAGTCTGCGTGGTCAGACTCCACCATCATCCCGCCGAACCCTGAAGAAGGCTCGCTCCTAGGACAACCATCTGGTCTGCTGGTGTCCTCACTAGACGAAAAACTCTGGTCACCACCTTAAGCCAGTCCTCAGTTGCCTGAGGGTTGGGCTCGCCTCGGAACCTGAGGGGTCTCTGTCTCTGAAGCTCGTGGAGTGCGCTAATCCTGCGCTCCTCGTCGATCGGTACTACAGGTACCACTGGCTGCTCCACTAGTGGTGGTATAGCAGGTGCACCACCTGGTGTCAACGACTGGGGATCTGGTCCTTGTATCGAAGCCTCATCAATGAGGGTGTCATCCTCATGATCATACTGCTGAATCCTAGCGGGTACGCGTCGTGGAGGCATCCTGTAGGGAAAAAATATGTGTCACGGTCAATGAGTATATCTGGATAGCTGACACCAAGGACATGGAAAACACAACCCATTCCTATATGATGCATGTACCTTTTATTTCCCTGCAACTAGTGTTTTCATGAACCGGGTTGAAAAGCAGGTTATCAGAGTCCTGGTGTATGGATACGTTGGCCGCCGCACCAACAATGGAGTCTCTGGCCTGAAAGACGAACCTGAAACACTCAACACTGTTGCCCCAACCAAACTCACAGACTCTTGGTCCTGAGGTAGAACCGATCACCTCTGATACCAATCTGTCACGACCCATCCCAGTGGGGCCCATGCCGTGACTCTCCAAGCCTGCCTCCAATAGGCCAGGGGCTGGTGACTAGCACCAAGTAGGCATGTCACTAACATGGGAGGCATTGCCTAAGTACCTGTACACACACACACATCTCCAAGCCCACAAATGCTGAAATGTAAAACACTAAGGAACAAAAATGCATGCATAGAACTAAACCCAACAAATAGAGTATGACGAAAGGTAGAGTATTGTAAAAGTAAACATGGCCAGAATACAATCCCACCAAAAGCAAGAGTCTAAAAAACTGCAAAGTCCAACCTGTAAGAACAAAGGTACTGGGACTGCCACTCATAGCCGTAGGAATGCCTCAGCCTGTAGGGAACTCAGAAATCTCAGTCCTATCCTGGTCTTCCCTAGACTCTGTAAAAAGGATGCTCATCTGCACAAGACACCAGACGTGCGGGCAAATCCCATACAGGGGTGAGTATAACAATACTCAGTAGAGGACCCTGAAAACCACAAAGTAGTACACAAAGTAAAGGTACGGTCAGCTATGCACAGTATATGTCTACAGAACATATAGAACAAACTAGATATACTCAAAACCCAGACCCGTGTTCTAGAAACAAGTCACACGACCGCATACCCCCGCAAGGGATTTCGTTCGAAGATTTCATGATGCACTCGTTCTGGGAGGACACACTCCACGAGTCTTATAGCTCTAATGACGTCCGTCCGAGAAGTGATGTTCGTCGGGAACCGTCACGAGAGATGGCTACACTCTTTACGAGAGACACACTCCTGAGTGTAAGGGTTACGATAGATAGAAGCAGAATTCACCTGATAGGTAGAGGATCAACACCCAGTAGAGTCGGTCACGTCGATGCCTGACTCTACCTAGGGTCTGTGATGGATAGAGGATCTCGATCCGGGCCTCTCAGATGGATTCCTGACTCCATCACAGAAAGTCCTACTAAAGGGATCAAAATCCTACATGAGGGAAAGGTGCCTGACCCTTAGGGAAACAAGAAGAAGGGGCACTAACCCAAACGAAATATGTTCAAGGCACGGTGAACAAAAGGACCAAGCCGTTTTCCAAAAATTACACGGCGTGTAGAAATGATACACGCCGTGTTGTCCGACCCCAGGTACTGCCCGTGTACCACTGACCGTGTCGTGAGGCTGGTCATGTAGAAAAACTTAGTACACGGTGTGTAGTACGGAGTACACCCCGTGTCTGGGTAACTGTGGTTGGCTCCGTGTACTCTGGCCATGTGCCCGTACATGGTCACCAACCCGTGTACTCCAAACCGTGCAATCTGTACACGGGGTGACCCGCGCTGTTGACCTCACCTGGCCGGGTGATGGAGTACACGACCGTGTACTCCATCCTGTGTCCGTGTATCCCCGGGATACACACCGAGCTCCGCGTAGCCACCTCTGCCGAGCTTTACACACCGTGCCGCCTAAATTCGTGTAGGGAATCCCGTGTCTGTGTACTACCCAAAGTACACGCCGAGCTTCAGGGAAGGTCCAACACGCCATGTGACCGGGGTCACACACCATGTGATTCTTCTCTGACCCCGAATCCCTAGCCACCGCCACCGGAACTACACGACGTTTTCTTCAGAAGTAGACGCCGTGTATTCTAGAAATTTCCAAAAATGGCACTCTTCGCCAATGTGCCTCCCGTGCTACTCCGATCATCAATCCGGTCGTCCGATCGCTGCAAAACTTCCAGGTTCTGGTCGCCCGACCCCACGAAGCCGCTTCCGTCGTTTTCGAGCCTCCGATCGGCTCTGAAAACGCGTTCTGATCTTCCCACACGAAGAACGCTCGAAGAACGCTCTTTCTGATCCAGTCTGATTGGTTGTCCACCATCGTCGCCACACCTCCACAAGGACGTTGCGATGTCGAACCTTCGATTTGGGATCGTTGCGTCACAGAACGGATGTGAAACAATCCGTTGTTCGTCGCCCTGCGAAGAATGCGAAGAACACGCAGGGGAAAAGGAGGAAGAAATCCAAATAAACAAATTGATGAACGAACCTCCGTTTTCGTTCATCACGGCATTGATCCACTCCCGTTAATAGGCTTAAACAGGTCAAGAATCATCAACAACTTAAAGCATGGTTCAATTCCCCATAATCTTCCCAAAGAAAAATCCCTCCCGCAAGAACGTACGAATCCGCAGATCAACTTGTTTGTGGTTGATCCGCGTTCGTCGTTTAAACTCAAATACGGGTTTTCAGGGTTTTTCGAGTCTTTTGGGGCTTAGGGGTTTTTATGGTTTTGAGGGTTTGTAGAGTTTTTTGAACATCTTTAGGGGTTTAAAGGTTTTTATATTTTTTTAGTGCTTTTAGTGTTTTATGGGTTTTTAGGGGTTTTATGATTTTCAAAGGTTTTTTCAGGGTTTTTAGGGATTTTTACCTTTTCATGGATTTTTAGTGGGGTCTTAGGATATTTATGGTTTTTAGGGTTTTTAGGGATTTTGAGGGGTTTTAGGGTTTTTCAGGAGTTTTAGGGTTAATAGGTTTTTTAGGGTTTTTGGGTTTTTAGGTTTTTTTAGTTTTTTAGGGGATTTAAAGGGGTTTTTATAGTTTTTTAACATTTTAGAGGTTTTAATGATTTTTATAGTTTTTATTGGTTTTTTATTGTTTTTATTTGTTTTTAGTGCTTTTAAGGTTTTTAGGGGGGTTTATGGTTTTCGGGGGGATTTTCAGGGTTTTAGGGGTTTTAACATTTTCAGGTATTTTTAGGAGTTTTTTAGGATTTTTATGGTTTTTAGGGATTTTTAGAGTTTTAGGGATTTTGGGAGTTTTTAGGGGTTTTTAGGCAATTTGAGTTTTTTTTTGATTTTTCAAGTTTTTAGAGTCTTTTTAGGTTTTTAGGGTTTTTTGAGTTTTTTTAAATTTTTTATAGTTTTTTAAAGTTTTTAGAAGTTTTAAGGTTTTTAGATTTATTTTTGGTTTTTAGGGTATCTATTCATTTTTAGGGTTTTTCTACTGTTTTTAGGGGTGTCATGGTTTTAAGGGTGTTTTGAGTTTTTTTGGGTTTTTATGTGTTCATGGATTTTTAGGGTATTTGTGGATTTATATGGTTTTTAGGGTTTTTTGTATTTTTATTGATTTAGAGGGTTTTAGAGGTTTTAGGTATTTTTAGGGTTTTTTTGGGTCTTTAGGGGTTTTAGGGTCTTTTTGAGATTTTTAGGGGATTTAATATTTTTTAGAGTTTTTTAATATTTTTATGTGTTTTAATGGTTTTTAGAGTTTTTTGTGGTTTTTTATGGATTTTATTGGTTTTTAAGGTTTTTTAATCTTTTTAGGTTTTTTTTTATATTTTTCAATGGTTTTCAAGGTTTTTAGGAATCTTTGCGTTTTCATGGATTTTTAGTGGTCTTTTTAATTTTTTTGGTTTTTAGGGACTATATGGGTTTTTACATATTTTTATATTTTTAGGGGTTTTCCTGTGTTTTTTGGGGTTTTAGGGGTTTTCAAGCTTTTTACGGTCTTTATGGGGTTTTAGGGTTTTTTATGGTTTTTAGAGTTTTTTTCACATTTTTAGGGGTTTTAAGGGTTTTTAGAGTTTTTAGTGGTTTTTTAGGATTTTATGTTTTTATTGATTTTTAGGGTTTTTAGGGATTTTTATGGTTTTCAAGGGCTTTTTAGGGTTTTTAGGGGTTTTTTAGGACTTTTATGATTTTTAGTGTTTTTTAGGGTTTTTAGGGATCTTGAGGGTTTTAGGGTTATTAGGGTTTTTATGGGTTTTGGGGGTTTTTAGGGTTTTTATGTTCTTTTTGGATTTTTAAGGGGATTTTTTAATTCTTTTGGGTTTTTAAGATTTTGAATTTTTTTAACATTTTAAGGTGTTTTTAGTGTTTTTAGTAGTTTTTTAGGGTTTTATGGCTTTTTAGGGTTTTTTAGGATTTTAGGGGTTATCATGGTTTTCTAGGGGTTTTTAGGGTTTTTAGGGTTTATTACATTTTCATGGTTTTTTATGGGTTTCTTAGGATTATTATTGTTTTTAAGTTTTTCAGTATTTTAGGGATTTTGAGGGATTTTAGGGGCTTTCAAAGGTTTTTATGTTTTCTGGGTTTTTAACGTCTTTTTGGGTTTTTGGGTATTTTTGTGTTTCTTAGGGTTTATATGGTTTTTAGCATTTTTTTGGGTTTTAAGGGTTTTTAGATTTTTTTTGTGGTTTTAGGGTTTTTAGGGTTTTTATGGGTTTTTTAATGTTTTTCGGAATTTATTGTTTTCTGGAATTTTTAAGGGGTTTTTGGGTCTTTTTTACATTTTCATGGATTTTTGGGAGTTTTTTTACATTTTCATAGAGTTTTGGTGGTTTTAGAATTTTTATAGTATTTAGGGTTTTTAAAGAATTTGAGTATTTTTCTGGGTTTTAGTGGTTTTTTTGGGTTTTATTGTTTTTTGTGTTTTTTAAGATTTTAACGTTTTTTAGAGTTTTTAATGTTTTTAGTGTTTTAAAGGGTTTTTAGAGTTTTTAGTGGTTTTTAGGGTTTTTATGGATTTTTAAGGTTTTTAAGGTTTTGGGGGGTTTTATGGTTTTGGGGGTCTTTTTAGGGTTTTAGGGTTTTTTTTCTTCTATTTTCTTGGTTTTTAGGCGGTTTTTAGGATTTCTATGGGTTTTTCTGTTTTTATGGTTTTTATGGATTTTCAGGGTTTTTAGAGTTTTTACTGGGTTTTAGGATTTTTAGGATTTTCTGTATTTTATGTGTCTTTTTGAGGTTTTTTAGTTTCTAGTTTTTAAGGTTTTTTATAGTTTTTATGATTTTTAGGGTTTTAAGGATTTTTAGAGTTTTTATTGGGTTTTTTGGGTTTTTTGAGCTTTTAGGGGTTTTAAATTTTTGTATAGTTTTTAACGCTTTTAGGGGTTTAAAGGGTTTTTAGAGTTTTTAGTGGGTTTTTAGGGTTTTTGTAGGTTTTTAGGGTTTTTAAAGTTTTTTGGGGTTTTGTGGTTTTCAAGGGGCTTTTTGCTTTCAAGGTTTTTTTAGTTTTCTATTATTTTTATAGGGTTTAGAGTCTTTTAAGGTTTTTAGGGATTTTAAGGGCTTTTATGGGTTTTTAAGGTTCTATGGGTTTTTCAAGGTTTTTAGGGTATTTTTGGGTTTTCAGGTTTTTTGAATTTTTAGGGTTTTTATGGTGTTTAGAGTTCTTTAACGTTTTTATGGGGTTTAATAGTTTTTAGAGTTTTTAGTGTTTTTTAGGGTTTTTAGGGTTTTTATGGTTTTTAGGGGTTTTTAAGGTTTTCATGGTTTTTTTAGAGTTTTAGGGTTTTTTATGTTTTCATGGGTTTTTAGGATTTTTTAATTTTTTTATTATTTTTAGTGTTTTTATGGTTTTTTTGGGATTTTGAGGGTTTTTAATGTTTTTTGGGGGTTTTAGGGTCTTTTTGGGTTTTAAAGGTTTTTTGAGTTTTTTAGGATTTTTATAGGTTTTTAGTGCTTTTATGTTTTTAGGGTTTTTATTGGTTTTTAGGTTTATTTGGGTTTTTAGGTGGTTTTATGGGTTTTAGGCGGTTTTTTTGGGGTTTTAGGTTTTTTATGCTTTCATGGATTTTTAGGGGGGTTATAGGATTTTTATGGGTTTTGAGGGATTTTCAGGTATTTTAAGATTTTTAGGGGTTTTAGGGTTTTTCTAGGGGTTTAGGGTCTTCTGGGGTTTTGAGGGATTTTTTGAGTTTTTTAGGGTTTAAAAGTTATTTATAAATTTTTAACATTTTTAGGGGATTAAAGGGTTTTTAGAGTTTTTAGTTTTTTTATGTTTTTTGTGGGTTTTTAAGGTTTTTATGGGTTTTATGGATTTCAGGGTTTTTAGGGTTTTTAACGTTTTCATGGATTTTTAGGATTTTTTAGTGTTTTATGGTTTTAATGTTTTTTAGGGTTTTTAGGGATTTTGAGTGTTTTTAGGATTTTTCAAGGGTTTTTATGATTTTTTGGGTCCTTAAGCGTTTATAGGGTTTTTATTTTATTTTATAGGGATTTAAATGTTTTTTTAGTTTTTAATGTTTTTTGGAGTTGTAAGAGCTTTTAGAGTTTTTAGTGGGTTTTGTGGGTTTTATTGGTTTTATTGATTTTTATGGTTTTTTTACGGTTTTTATGGTTTTTTGTGGTTTTTATAGTTTTTAGGGGTTTTCATGGTTTTCATGGTTTTTTACGTTTTCATAAATTTTTATGGGTTTTTAGGATTTTTATAGTTTTTAGGATTTTTAAGGATTTTTAGGGTTTTAAGTGTTTTCAGGGTTTTTAGGGGTTTTGGGGGGTTTTTGGATTTTATGGACTTTTTTATTTTTATTGAGATTTTTAAGGTTTTTAATGTTTTTTCGAGTTTCTAATATTATTAGAGGTTTTAAGGGTTTTTAGAGCTTTTATTGTTTTTAGGGTTTTTTGGGTTTTTTGTTTTTTCCACTGTTTTAGGGTTTTTAATGTTTTCATGGATTTTTATGGGTTTTAGGATTTTTATGGTTTTTAGGTTTTTTAGTGGTTTTAGGGATTTTGAGGGTTTTTAGTGGTTTTAGGTTTTTTAGGGTATTTACGGTCTTTTGGGGTTTTAAGTGTTTTTAGACTTTTTAGTAGTTGTTTAGGGTTTTTATGGTGTTTTAGGCCTTTTAAGGTTTTTAGAGGGTTTTATGGTTTTCAGCGGTTGTACAGGGTTTTTTACGTTTTCATTGATTTTTAGTTTTGTTTTCATTTTCATGGTGTTGAGGGTTTTTAGGGATTTTGAGGGTTTTAGGGTCTTTTAGGGGTTTTAGGGTTTAAAGATTTTTTATATTTTTTTAAATTTTTTGGGGTTTAAATGGTTTCTAAAGTTTTTAGTGGCTTTTTGGGTTATTAGGGGTTTTTATGGTTTTCAAGGGGTTTTCAGTGTTTTTAGGATTTTTATATATTCATGGATTTTTTGGGGCTTTTTAGGATTTTTATGGTTTTTACAGTTTTTAGGGGTTTGAGGTAGTTTGAGGTTTTTTGGTTTTTTAGGGGTTTTAAGGTGTTTTTAGGGTCTTTTAATGGTTTTCTGAGGTTTTTTTTTTGAGTTTTTTGTTTTTTTAAGGTTTTTCAGAGTTTTAAACATTTTTAGGGGTTTTAATGGTTTTAGAGTTTTTAGTGGCTTTTAGGGTTTTTATGAGGTTTTAGGGGTTATAATGGTTTTCAGGGGTTCTATGGATTTCTTGGGGTTTTGGGGGTTTTTATGGTTTTTACATTTTCTTGTATTTTTTGGGTTTTTTGGGATTTTTATGGATTTTAGGGACTTTGAAGGTTAATAGGGTTTTTAGGGGATTTAGGGTTTTTAGGGGTTTTCAAAGTTTTTAGGGTCTTTTGGGGGTTTTAAGGGGTTTTTTTAGTATTTAGGGGTTTTAGGTTTTTTAGAGTTTTTTAACATTTTTATGGATTTAAGGGTTTTTAGAGTTTTTAGTTTTTTTAGAATTTTTATGGGTTTTATGGGTTTTTAATGTTTTTAGGGGGTTTATGGTTTTTTACATTTTCACGGATTTTTAGGGGGTTTTTTACGGTTTTTATGGGTTTTGGGTTTTTTTAAGTCTTTGGGGGATTTTGAGGGGTTTTAGGGTTTTGCAGGTTTTTGTTTTCTTTTTAAGGCTTGTTAAGGGTTTTTCAGTCTTTTTGGTCCTAGGGATTTGTTTTTCTATTTTTTAGGGTTTTAAAGGATTCTTATAGATTTTTAACGTTTTGAGGGGTGTTTATGGTTTTTAGGGGTTTTTTAGGGTTTTGGGGGATTTTTTACGTTTCACTGGATATTTAGGGTTTTTTTGGATTTTTATGGTTTTTAGGGGTTTTTTGGGTTTTTAGGTAATTAGGGGGGTTTTAGGGGTTAAAAAAAGTTTTTAGGGGTTTTCAAGGTTTTTAAAGCCTTTTGGGTTTTTAGGGTATTTTTGAGTTTTTTAGGCTTTTAATGATTTTTAAGAGTTTTTTAACATTTTTAGGTATTTTAAGGGTTTTTAGAGTTTTTACTGGTCTTTTAGGGGGTTTGTGGGTTTTTAGTGATTTTAAGGTTTTTAGGGGTTTTGTGGTTTTAAGGTGGTTTTTAGGGTTTTTTACATTTTTATGAATTATTATGGGTTTTTTAGTATTTTTCTTATTTTTAGGGTTTTTTAGGGTTTTTAGGGACTTTTGGGTTTTAAGGTCTTTTTTGGTTTTTAGTTTTTTTTAAGGTTTTCATGGGTTTTATTACTTTTAGGGGGTTTTCAGCTTTATTAGGGTTTTTTATGTTTTCATGGATTTTTAGGGGTTTCTTAGGATTTTTATGGGTTTTAGGATTTTTAGGGATTCTGAGGGTTTTAGGGCTTTTTCAGTGGTTTTAAGGGTTTTTAGGGGTTTTCAAGGGTTTTAGGGTCCTTTCTGGGTTGTTTTGGGTTTGGGTTTTTTTTTGAGTTTTTAGGGGGGGGGGGTTTGGGTTTTTAGGGTTTTTAGAGTTTTAGTGGATTTTAGGATTTTTATGTGATTTTGAGAAGTTTTAGGAGTTTTTATGTTATTAAGGGGTTTTCAGGGTTTTTAGTTTTTAGGGATTTTGAAGGGTTTTAGGGTTTTTCTAGGAGTTTTAGGGTTTTCAGGGATTTAGGGTGTTTGTTGGCTTTTTTTGAGTTTTTTTAGGTTTTAATGTTTTTAGGATTTTTAACATTTTTTGGGGTTTAAAGGGTTTTTGGAGTTTTTACGGGTTTTGAGTTTTTATGGGTTTTTTGGGTTTCACTGGTTTTAAGGTTTTTTTTAGAGTTTTTAATGTTTTTTGGGATTTTAAGGGGTTTTGGAGTTTTTAGGGGTTTTTTAGAGTTTTTAGGGTTTTATAGATTTTCATTGATTTTTATAGGTTTTTTAGGATTTTTATCATTTTTAGGGGTTTTTAGGGTTTTTAGGGGTTTTTAGGGTGTTTTAGGGTTTTAAGGGGTTTTCCGGGCTTTTACCGCATTTTTGGGTTTTAATGTTTTTTTTGGGTTTTTAGGGTTGTTAATGTGTTTTAGTGTTTATTACATTTTTAGGGGTTTAAAGGGTTTTCATAGTTTTTAGTGGGTTTATCGTTTTATGGGGTTTCAGGGGTTTTGACATTTTTATGGTATCCATGAGTTTTTTAGGATTTATAGGGGTTTTTACGCTTTGATTGATATTTAGGGTTTTTAGAATTTTTATGGTTTGAATGGTTTTTAGGGTTTTAGGGATTTTAAAGGTTTTTAGAGTTTTTTAGTGTTTTTTTGGGTTTTTTAGGGTTTTAAAGACTTTTTGGTTTTAGGGGTTTTTTGAACTTGTTAGAGCTTTTAAGGTTTTTTTTGAGTTTTTGAGCATTTTTTTTGTTTTAAGGATTTTTAGAGATTTTTGTTATTCTAAGGGTTTTTATGGATTTTTAGGTGTTTTTTGGTTTTTAGGGGCTTTTATGGTTTCTAGGGGTTTTTCAGGGTTTTAGGGTTTTTTTATGTTTCTATGGATTTGTAGGGATTTTTTAGGATTTTTATAGTTTTTAGGGTTTTCCAGGGTTTTTGAGATTTTCAGGGCTTTTGAGGTTTTCATGGGTTTTTAGGATTTTTATGGTCTTTGGGGTTTTATGGTTTTTTGTTAGTTTTTAGGGGTTTAAAGGATTTTTTGAGTTTCTTAAATTTTTTAGGGTTTTAAGGGTTTTTAGAGTTTTTAGTGGTTTTCTATGGTTCTTATGGTTTTAAGGTTTTTTAAGGTTTTTTGGGGGTTTTATTGTTCTCAAGGGTTTTTTAAAGTTTTTATCATTTTTTACATTTTCATGGATTTTATGGGTTTTTAGGTTTTTTATGGGTTATAGGGTTTTTTTGGAATTTTGATGGGTTTTAGGGGCTTTTGGTTGTTTTTAGGTGTTGTCATGGTTTTTAGGGTATATTTAGGTTTTTAGTGTTTTTTGAGTTTTATAGGGATTTTAAGTATTTTTTAAAGTTTTAACGTTTTTATGGGTTTTAAGCATTTTTAGATTTTTAGTGGTTTTTTGTTTTTTTTGGGTTTTTTAATTTTTTTAGGGATTTTTTGGTTTTCAAGAGTTTTCGGGGTTTTTAGGGCGTTTTACGTTTTTAGGGATTTTTAGGGGTTTATTAGGATTTGTCTGTTTTTAGGTTTTTTTCGGTATTTTGAGGGTTCATAGTGGTTTTTATGAGTTTTTAGGGATTTTGGGGTCTTTTGGTGTTTTAGGGGTTTGTTTTTGTTTTTTTGATATTTTAAATTTTTTTTGAGTTTTTTATGTTTTATGGGTTTTAAGGATTTTTAGAGTTTTTAGTGGTTTTTATGGATTTTTATAGTTTTTAAGGTTTTTAGGGGTTTTATGGTTTTAAGTGGTCTTTTAGGGAGTTTAGGTTTTTTTACATTTTCATGGATTTTTATGGGGGTTTTAGGATTTTTACGGTTTTTATGGATTTTTAGAGTTTTTCAAGATTCTGAGGGTTTTTAGGGTTTTTAAATTTTTTTATGGTTTTTATGGGTTTTTAAGGTTTTAGGGTCTTTTGGGGTTTTAGGGTATTAATGTTTTTTTAACATTTTTAGGGGTTTTCATGGTTTTTATATATTTTAGTTGTTTTTTAGGGTTTTTATGGGTTTTTAGGGTTTTTGAGGTTTTTAGGGGTTTTACGGTTTTAAAAGGTTTTTTTAGGGTTTTAGGGTTTTTTACATTTTTAGGGTTTTTTGGGGTTTTTTGGATTTTTATGGTTTTTAGGGATTTTGAGGGTTTTCATGGTATTTCAAGGGTTCTACGGGTTTTAGTATTTTTTAGGGTTTTTAGGGTATAATGGGGTTTTTAGTGTTTTTTGAGAATTTTCGGGTTCTTGATGTTTTTTAGAGTTTTTAACATTTTTAGGGGTTTAAAAGGTTTCTAGAGTTTTAGTGGGTTTTAGGGTTTTTATGATTTTTATGGTTTTTAGGGGTTTCAGCTTTTTTTTAGTTTTGTTAGGGTTTTTTATGTTTCCATGTATTTTTAGTGGGTTTTAGCATTTTTATGTTATTTAGGGTTTTTAGGTTTTTTACTAGTTTTTAGGGGGTTGTAGGGTTTTAAGGTTTTTTTGATTTTTATTATTTTTTTAGTTTTTTTTTTGGTTTTTAGGTTCTTTATAGTTGTTTAGATTTTCATGGGTTTTATGGGTTTTTATAGTTTTTATCGGCTTTTTAGATTTTTTATGAGTTTTTAGGGTTTTTAAGGTTCTTATGGGTTTTATGGTTTTGAGTGGTTTTTCTAGTTTTTTAGATATTTTTATGTTTTCATGGATTTTTAGAGGTATTTTTATGATTTTTATGGTTTTTGGGGGGTTTTATTGCCTTTTAGGGGTTTCAGGGTTTTTATGGTCTTTTTGGGTTTTTGGGGTATTTTTGAGTTTTTTTTGGGTTTTTAAGGTTTATTAGATTTTTTAATATTTTAAGGGGTTTAAAAAAAATAGAGTTTTTAGTGATATTTTGGGTTTTTATGGGGTTTTTGGGTTTTTTATAGTTTGTAAGGGTCTTTAGGAGTTTTTTTTTGGGTTTTTAGTGTATTTTACATTTCAAGGATTTTTTGGGGGGGTTTATGATTTTTATGGCTTTTAGGGCTTTTATCCTTTTAGGGATTTTGAGGGTGTGTAGGATATTTTTATGGATTTTAGGGTTTTAGGGGTTTTAAGGTTTTTTAGAGTTTTTTAACGTTTTTATGGGTGTTGAGGATTTTTAGAGTTTTTAGTGCTTTTTAGGGTTTTTATGGGTTTTAGGGTTTTTATGGTTTTTAGAGGTTTTTATGGATTTCAGTGGTTTTTTGGGTTTTTAAGGTTTTTTACATTTTCATGGATTTTTAGGTGGGTTTAGGATATTTATGGTTTTTAGGGTTTTTAGGGTTTTTAGGGATTTTGAGGGGTTTGTGGGTTTTTTTCTGGGTTCTTAGGGTTTTTGTTTTCTTATGTTTTTAGGGGTTTTCAAGGTTTTTATAAATTTTTAACATTTTTCGGGGATTTAAGGGTTTTTAGAGTTTTTAATGGTTTTAGGATTTTTATCAGTTTTTAGGGTTTCTTTAGATTTTTCGTGGTTTTTTGGTTTTAAGTATTTTTTGGGTTTTAGACCTTTTAACATTTTAATGTATTTTTAGGGTGTTTTTAGTATTTTTATGGTTTTTAGCATTTTTTAGGATTTTTAGGGATTTTGAGGGGTTTTAGAGTTTTTACGGGTTTTAAGGTTTTTAGGTGTTTTTATGGTTTTGGGGGGTTTTCTAGGTTTTTAGGATTTTATGCATTTTCATGAATTTTTAGGGGTTTTTTAGGATTTTTATGTTTTTTAGGGTTTTTAGGAATTTTTAGGACTTTTAGGGGTTTTTAGGGTTTTAAGGGTTTTGGGTGTTTTAGGGTATTTTTTGGGTGTTTGGGTGTTTTTAAGTTTTTAAGGGCATTTAAGGGAGTTTTGAAACATTTTTAGGGGTATAATAATTTTTAGTATTTTTTAGGGCTTTTAGGGGTTTTCAGGTTATTAGGGGTTTTATGGTTTTCAAGGGGGTTTTAGGGTTTTTAGGTAACTTTATATTTTCATTGATTTTTAGGGTTTTTTTGGATTTTGTGGTTTTTAGGGATATTACTGTTTTTATGGGTTTTAGGATTTTTAGGGGTTTTCAGGGGTTTTAGGGTCTTTTGGGGGGTTTTAGGGTTTTTTGGGGGGTTTAAAGGTTTTTGAGTGTTTTTAGCATTTTTTGGGTTTTAAATGTTTTTAGATTTTATATTAGTTTTTAGGGGTTTAATGGGTTTTTAGTGTTTTTAAATGTTTTTAGGGGTTTTTATGTTTTTCAGGGGTTTTTCAAGGTTTTTGGGTTTTTAGGGAATTTTATGTTTTCATTGATTTTGAGGTGTTTTTAAGGTTTTTATGGTTTTTTAGGGTTTTGAGGGATTTTGAGGGATTTAAGGGTTTTTATGGGTTTTTAGGGGGTTTTAAGGTTTTCAAGGGTTTTTCATTATTTTTAGGGGTTTTACGGTTTCATGGATTTTTAGGGGTTTTTAGGATTTTTATGGTTTTTATGGTTTTAGTTTTTTTAGAATTTTTTAGGGTTTTTAGGTTATTTTCGGATTTTTAGGGGTTTTTTTAGTTTTTTCAGGTTTTATGTTTTTTTAGAAATTTTAAACATTTTTAGAGATTGATGAGAATCAAGGTGTGCATATGCAGCGAGGAGTCGAGAGTGACCCTGACAGTAATGGTGGATGGAGCATAAATGCACAAGACCCATTGCATGGTATTGGAGGCCCAATGACAAGAGGAAGGATGAGGAGGATGAAAGAGGCCTTACATGGCCTCATTTTGAAATTACAAGGGCAGGCCCAACATGCATGCATGGGAGGATCAAATGGGCCTTTAATTACACTTATTAAAGCCCAAAAGTAAACCTAAATGGCCCACCCATTTGATCCCACGAATTTAAAGCCACTTGCATCTTCAAATTCAAAAGTGGTGGGGCCCTTGTCTACAAAGTCATGGTGGGAATCTTCAAAGTCTTTGGGGGTGGTGCTAAAAAGTCTTCTTGGTGGATATCTTGTCCCCTAAAGCCATGTGTAAAGAAAGTCAAAAATCGTTTTTAGCCTTTAGACTTTTGTGAGATAGGTATTTTGACTTGTATCCCTCTCATTTGGCTATAAATAGCCACCCCCTTGTACCCCTTGAGGTTAATCACGAATTTGAGTATTTTCTAGCATTATTATGCTTGTGTTTCTTGTGTTCTTGGATGAATGCAAGTAAGGCTTATCAAAGGAGTGATCAACCTTTGTGGCGCTTTTTATAATTAGGGTTTTAAGGGGCAAGTCTCCTTGGGGTCCTAATTGATCACCCCCCCTTCCCCTTTTAGTTCTTCCGCACTTCATTTTATTTGCATTTCTCCCACTTTCATCACTTGCGTTTCCACACTTTCGCCAACGAGCACCACACCTCCATACGGTATCATATCATTTGGTATCAGAGCTCGGCAACGGAAACCAGGTTCTTTCATTGTTCTATTTCTCCCAACTTTTTCATCCGCTTCTTCTATTTTCATGCATCAGCCAGTTCTGGACGGAACTTTCTTCTGCCATTTCGTCCCCTTTTTTCTTTGCGTTTCTGGACGTATAGCATGTCATTTTGATAGTTCAGAACCTCATCTTTCATCTCGATTTGGAAACAGAAAAATCCAACAAGTATATTTGGAGATATAGCCGAATCAATTCGTGCTACAGATCCAGCAATCCTCCAAGAACGGATTTCCAATCGAGTTTGAAGCTCATATTTTTCTCACCCTTTTATATCATTGCAATCAGATTAGAGTATTGTGACATTTTCATCTATTGTACTTTGAGCACAAAAAAAACGCAGTCCTTGTTTCCAATTTCTTGATTTTTGAGCAGCAAAAAAAAATACAAAAAAAAAATCAAAAAAAATCAAAAAAAATCAAAAAATACAAAAAAAAACTGCTCATTTGAAATGTTGCGTTTGCTCCTTAAGTCACAAATTTGATTGCATTTATTTTTCTTATCCACCATCTTCTTTTCTTCATCCATATCAAACCTTCAACCATTTCCCTTTATCCCATCTCACTTTACCTCTCATATTTCTTGGACTCCATTGATTCAAACCCTGTTAAAATTTCTGATTTTTAAAGTTTGTCATGAATTGATTGCTTCTTAATTGTTGTCTTCTTGATTCTATTTAATAACACTTGTAGGAACCAAGTTGTAGTGCTAGAAAGTGTGAGGAACCTTTTGAGAGGAAAAAAAAATAGAGAGAAATAGTGTGTGAGGTTTTAAAAAAAATGGCAAGCGAGGGAGAAAGAAGTGAGATCGACATCAAATTATTCATGAAAGCTGTTGCTGACCAGTTTACAAGATTGAATGCTAGGTTGGATGATTTGCAAGGTTCTTCAACTTCAAGGGCTCCGCGAAGGCAAGAAGTTGAGGAAGGTGATGATGAGTACTCCGATTTCGAAGAATCAATTCCTAGGAGAGGGCAACGTGCTGCTTGGAGAGACAATGACTTGGGAAGCATCAAAGTGACACTTCCACCCTTTCAAGGGAAGAGTGACCCAGAACTTTATTTGGAGTGGGAGCGAAAGGTTGACCATGTGTTTGGACTTCACAACTACTCGGAGGAGAAGAAGGTAAAATTGGCAGCCCTTGAGTTCAATGACTATGCAAGTATTTGGTGGGACCAATTACAAGTAAGTCGACGACGAAATGGAGAAAGGCCAATTCGAACTTGGGAATAAATGAAGATAGTAATGTGCAAAAGGTACATTTCTAGTCATTACTATCGAGACTTACATTTGAAGTTACAAAAACTTGTGCAAGGTTCCATGTGTGTGGAGGAATACTACAAGGAAATGGAGATATCAATGATTCGAGCCAATTTGGAGGAGGATCGCGAAGCTACCATGGCAAGGTTCATCAATGGCTTGAATCCGGCAATTAGAGATGTGGTGGAACTACAGACCTACATTGACATGGAGGAGTTGCTACATAAGGCAGTGAAGGTCGAAAAACAAATACATTCTCGGAGGATTCAAGTAAGTTCCCATAATTTTTGGAAGGATAACCGGAAAGATCCAAAATCAATTTCTAAGTGGAATGAAACGAAACCAAGGGATTCTAAATTTGTTCCAAAACAAAGAGAAGAGGCCAAAAATAAGTTCTTCCCCACTGATTCAAAAGGAAAAATGGACACAAATTTCCCTTCTAAATCTCGTGATATAAAGTGTTTTAAGTGTCAAGGACATGGTCATATTGCATCTCAATGCCCAAACAAAAGGGCCATGATTATTTTGGATAATGGAGACATCCTTAGTGAGCACTCTAGCGATGATGAGATTCCATCTTTGGAGGAGGGTTCCGATGTAGAAGTTGAAGAACCCGTACATGGAGATGCATTGGTGGCAAGAAGAGCTTTAAACATTCAACCCAAAGATGATCATGATGAGGAGCAACGGGAACATATTTTTCATACGAGATGCCACATCAAGGAGAAGGTATGTAGTATGATCATTGATAGTGGAAGTTGTACCAATGTGGCGAGTACATTATTGGTGGAAAAGTTGAGTTTGCCTACTCTAAGGCATACTAGACCCTATAGATTGCAATGGTTGAATGATAGTGGGGAAGTGAGGGTCACAAAACAAGCCATAGTTTCTTTTTCCATTGGAAAATATCATGATGAGGTGTTGTGTGATGTTGCTCCGATGCAAGCTGGACATTTGTTACTAGGGAGACCGTGGCAATTTGATAGGAGGGTGATTTATGATGGCTATGCTAATCGCTTCTCTTTTCATTTCAGTGGTAGGAAGATTGTTTTGACTCCTCTAAGTCCCATACAAGCATATGAAGATCAAGTGAGGATAGAGAAAGAATACAAAAAGAAAAAAGAAATGAGTGAAAAAGAAAGTGGGAAAAATAAAAATTTGAGTGATAAAAAAGAGAGTGATGAGTTGAGAAAAAAAGAAAAGAGAGAAAAAAATGAAAAGAGTGGAAAAAATAAGAGTGAAAAAGGAGAGACGAGTGACATAAAAGGAAATGAGGGAAATCAAAGAGATGAAAACAAGAGTGTTGAGTGAAAGGTGAGTTTATTTTCTGGAAAAAGTGAGGTGAAAGGTGCTTTATTGAGCGGGAAGGTGTTCTTACTCATTAGTAAGGATGCTTACCTTGCAACTAACAAAATTCACCATTCGTTGCCTTCTTGTGTTGTGTCTTTACTACAGGAATTTGGTGATTTGTTTCCTGAAGAAACACCCGATGGACTACCACCTTTGAGAGGCATTGAGCACAGGATCGACTTCATACCCGGTGCCGCAATTCCCAACAGGCCTGCATATAGAGCTAATCCAAAAGAGACTAGAGAGATCCAGTGTCAAGTTGAATAACTAATGAAGAAAGGATTGGTGAGGGAAAGCATGAGTCCCTGTGCAGTTCCGGTGATCCTAGTACCCAAGAAAGATGGAACATGGAGGATGTGTGTAGATTGTCGCGCCATCAACAAAATAACAGTTAAGTACCGCTATCCCATCCCTCGACTTGATGACATGCTTGATGAATTACATGGGGCTTCTTTATTTTCAAAAATTGACCTTAAAAGTGGATACCACCAAATTCGAATGAAAGAAGGAGATGAGTGGAAAACTGCTTTTAAAACTAAGTTCGGTTTGTATGAGTGGTTAGTTATGCCATTTGGTTTAACTAATGCACCAAGTACATTCATGAGCTTAATGAACCATGTTCTTCGTTCTTTCATTGGAAAATTCGTGGTTGTCTATTTTGATGATATCTTGGTGTATAGTAAATCTCTAGATAACCATGTTGAACACTTGCGTTTGGTGTGTGAGACCCTTAAAGAAAACCAACTTTATGCCAATCTTCAAAAATGTTCCTTTTTCATGGATTCTGTTGTGTTTCTTGGCTTTGTTGTAGGGGCGAAAGGGATTCGTGTGGATGAAGAAAAGGTCAAAGCAATTCAGGAGTGGCCAACACCGAAGAATGCAACCGAGGTTAGGAGTTTTCATGGATTGGCAAGCTTCTATAGGAGGTTTGTTAAGGACTTCTCATCCATCGCTGCACCTCTTAATGAACTTGTTAAGAAAAATGTGGTCTTTAAATGGGGTGAAAAACAGGAAAAGGCTTTTAACACACTCAAAGAAAAATTGGTCAATGCTCCCCTTTTAAGCCTACCGGATTTCACAAAAGTCTTTGAAATTGAGTGTGATGCATCGGGAGTTGGTATTGGTGCTGTTTTGACTCAAGAGTCACGTCCAATTGCTTACTTTAGTGAGAAATTGAACGGGGCAGCATTAAATTATTCAACTTACGATAAAGAACTTTATGCTTTGAAACGAACCCTGGAAACATGGCAACATTACTTATGGCCTAAAGAGTTCATTATTCATTCTGACCATGAAAGCCTTAAGTATTTGAAGTCCCAAGGTAAGTTGAATCGGCGACATGCATCTTGGCTGGAATTCATTGAGACATTCCCCTATGTGATCAAGCACAAAAAAGGTAAGGAAAATGTGGTTGCCGATGCTCTTTCCCGAAGGTATGCACTTCTCACTTCTCTTCATTCTCGATTACTTGGATTTGAGTTACTAAAGGGAATGTATGAAACTGATGGAGATTTTTCTCAAATTTGGGCATCTTGTGAAAAACATAGATTTAAAGAGTACTAAAAAAATGATGGATTTCTTTTCAAAAGGGATAAATTGTGCATTCCAAATTGTTCAAATCGAGAATTGCTTGTGAAAGAAACTCATGGGGGTGGTTTGATGGGGCATTTTGGTGTTGACAAAACATTAGCTACTTTGCATGAACATTTTTATTGGCCAAGCATGAGAAAAGATGTTATTGCAATTTGTGCCAAGTGTATCACTTGTAAGCATGCAAAGTCCAAGGTTCAACCTAATGGATTGTATTCCCCCTTGCCTGTTCCATCTCATCCTTGGACCGACATCTCTATGGATTTTGTGTTGGGAATGCCTCGATCCCAATCGGGGAAAGATAGCATTTTTGTTGTTGTGGATCGATTTAGCAAAATGGCTCATTTCATTGCATGTTCAAAAACTAATGATGCTATTCATATAGCTGATTTGTTTTTCAAAGAAATTGTGAGATTACATGGAATGCCCAAAACCATTGTAAGTGATAGGGATGTGAAATTCCTTAGCCACTTTTGGAGGACTTTGTGGAATAAATTGGGGACTAAATTATTGTTCTCAACTGTCGCACATCCTAAAACCGATGGTCAAACTGAAGTGGTGAATAGTACTCTTTCTACCCTCTTGCGTGCAATAATTCAAAAAATCTAAATAATTGGGAAAAATGTTTTCCACACATAGAGTTTGCATATAACCGAGTAGTGCATTCCACTACTAACTTCTCACCTTTTGAGATTGTCTATGGCTTTAACCCAATGACTCCGTTAGATATTATATCGTTGCCTACTAATGAGGTTGTTGATCTTGCAGGTGATGAGAAGGCAAAATTTGTTCAGGATTTACATGCCAAAGTGAAAGCCAACATTGAGAGAAGAAATGAACAGTATGCGAAGCAAGCAAACAAGGGTCGACATAAGGTTGTAATAGAACCTGGAGATTGGGTGTGGGTGCATTTGAGGAAGGAAAGGTTTCCGGAGCAAAGAAAATCCAAACTTCTACCGCGAGGAGATGGACCTTTCCAAGTTTTAGAAAGAATCAACGATAATGCCTACAAGATTGACTTGCCCAGCAGGTATGGAAATGTGAGTGCCACCTTTAATGTTACCGATCTCTCTCCCTTTGAATATGCAGATTCGAGGACGAATCCTTTTGAAGAGGGAGGGGATGATGAGAATCAAGGTGTGCATATGCAGCGAGGAGTCGAGAGTGATCCTGACAGTAATGGTGGATGGAGCATAAATGCACAAGACCCATTGCATGGTATTGGAGGCCCAATGACAAGAGGAAGGATGAGGAGGATGAAAGAGGCCTTACATGGCCTCATTTTGAAGTTACAAGGGCAGGCCCAACATGCATGCATGGGAGGATCAAATGGGCCTTTAATTACACTTATTAAAGCCCAAAAGTGAACCTAAATGGCCCACCCATTTGATCCCACGAATTTAAAGCCACTTGCATCTTCAAATTCAAAAGTGGTGGGGCCCTTGTCTACAAAGTCATGGTGGGAATCTTCAAAGTCTTTGGGGGTGGTGCTAAAAAGTCTTCTTGGTGGATATCTTGTCCCCTAAAGCCATGGGCATGTGTAAAGAAAGTCAAAAATCGTTTTTAGCCTTTAGACTTTTGTGAGATAGGTATTTTGACTTGTATCCCTCTCATTTGGCTATAAATAGCCACCCCCTTGTACCCCTTGAGGTTAATCACGAATTTGAGTATTTTCTAGCATTATTATGCTTGTGTTTCTTGTGTTCTTGGATGAATGCAAGTAAGGCTTATCAAAGGAGTGATCAACCTTTGTGGCGCTTTTTATAATTAGGGTTTTAAGGGGAAAGTCTCCTTGGGGTCCTAATTGATCACCCCCTTCCCCTTTTAGTTCTTCCGCACTTCATTTTATTTGCATTTCTCCCACTTTCATCACTTGCGTTTCCACACTTTCGCCAACGAGCACCACACCTCCATACGGTATCATATCAGAGATTTTAAGGATTTTTAGAGTTTTTAGTGATTTTTAGGGTTTTTATAGGTTTGGGGGGGGGGGGTTTATAGTTTTAGGGTTTTTTTTGGTTTTTTGGATTTTTTGGTGTTTTTATGGTTTTTTATGTTTTCATGGATTTTTAGGGGTTTTTTATGATTTTTATTGTTTTTAGGGTTTTTAGGGATTTTGAGGGGTTTTCAGGATTTTAGGGGTTTTCAGTGGGTTATAGGCTTTTCCCGGTTTTTAGGGACTTTTAGGGTTTATGTTTTTTTTGAGTTTTTACGGCGTATTTAAGGTTTTTTAGAGTTGTTAATTTTTTTAGGGGTTTTATGGGTTTTTAAATTTTTTTGTGGCTTTGAGGTTTTTTGGGGGGGGGGGTTCAAGACAAATAGAACATGATATATAAAAGGGAAAATTAATTGAAATACAAACTATCACCCAATGCTGAACAACTAACCCGAAGGAAAAAACAACAAAAATAAAGATGCAAAACCCAAGCCAAAGACTAGCATTCTGCACTCCACTGTTCCTATCCACAAGTAAGAATCTGCACAATTCCATGGATAGATGCACCCCATCTAAGAACGAAACCACATGCCACCAACCTGAAAGCCCAACACATCCCATCGAACGACAACCGGATCCATAAGTAAAAAAAAAACTCCTCCCCAATATGAGCTCCTAGAAGCCACCAAACCAAAAAAGCCATGTATGAAACCCAACACCCAGTAACCAGACAAAAACACCCTGTCATCACAAAACCAATTAGCCAAGAGTAGTCTCCACATCTAAAAGAGACTATACAAGAAAAAACGTCAGAGGTTTTTAGGGTTTTTTAAGGTTTTTAGGGTTTTTTATGCTTTTCAGGGGTTTTTTAGAGGTTTTAAGGATTTTGAGAGTTTTTAGAGTATTTCATTGGATTATAGGGTTTTTTAGGTTTTTGAGGATCTTTTTGGGTTTGTAGGGGTTTTTTGAATTTTTTTAGGGTTTTAAGGGATTTTAGACTTTTTTTAACATTTTTAGGGTTTTAAGAATTATTAGTGTTTTTAGTGGTTTTTATGTGATTTTAGGGGTTTTTAAGTTTTTTAGGGGAATTAATGTTTTTCAATGGTTTTTTAGGGTTTTAGGGTTTTTTAAGGATTTTTATGATTTTTAGGGGTTTTAAAGATTTTTAGAGATTTTGAGGGTTTTTCAATGTTTTTAGGGGTTTTTTATGGGTTTTAGGGACTTTTTGGGTTTTTAGGGTCTTTTTGGGTTTTTATGTTTTTTAGGGCTTTTATAGTTTTTAGGGTGTTTTCAGGTTTTTTAGTGTTTTTTACATTTTTAGGGATTTTTAGGGAAGAAGAGGTTCAGGACTAGGCAATCCTAGCCCCCCAAAATTCAATAAAACATAAACAGACAGCCACAAGATGGGTCTACAAGGGCGAGATTGTATCTCGCCCTTCAAATCTGAATCAACAAACAGAGTACAGAAAGGTGGAGTGGCGAAGGACCACATCAAACTTCTTTCTTCAATCGCTCTTTTGGAGAGAGCATCCGTAACCAAGTTGGACTCCCTATATGCATGTGAAACACTAAAGCTCAGGGTCTGATAAATATTAGGGCACTCAATCTAATGCGGTAAAAGTCTCCAAGGGACATCCTTGGAAAATCCATTTAGAGAAGCAACTGCGAGCATCGAATCAGATTCAATCCAAAGCCTTGTCCACTAAAACTGACTCACGAATTTCAAAGCCTTTATGATGGCCTAATGCTCCGCTTAATAAGCACATCCATCCCCAATAAAATTAAAGAAGTGTCCCTTTACGAATCCTCTGGAGGTAAGAAAAACACCACCACACCCCGAGGGTCCAGGAGCACCGAGGGCCGCGCCATCCATGTTGACCTTAATCCACGATGGAAGTGGGGGGATCCATATACTAAACTTCCAGACCGTCGATTTTCTACTTCTACCAGCAACCCCAAGTGAGTGCAATAATGTCAGGTCATTAACATTGTTCAACATTGAACCTATTTGTAATCGTGATGCATTCTGGATCATCTTGTGACCCCCCCCCCCCATACGGCGAGAGGGGCTATCGATTGAAGACAATAGAATTGCGAGAAACCCAAACATAATGAGCAGTCACTACTGCACCAGAAGGCAGCAGATTATGGACCTAGTCACTTCATTTCATCTCCACCAGGCCACTGAAAAAATCGTAGATCGATCCTTGCAAATTGCAGTTCAGGCCAAAGCACTGTAACAGGTAACACCAAAGTTCCATAGTAAAGGTGCAGTGCAGGAAGTTATGATTGAAGTGCTCCTTAGCCTTCCTGCATAAGAAACAAGAAGAGTCAAGTTGCCAGCCGGCCATCTTCAGCTGCGCATGAATTGGAAGCCGATTCCGCTAGATTTTCCAGATAAGTACAAAGTGTGAAGGGGGAATAAATAGGGCCTTAAATTTAAGCACCCACGATGGGGAGACCAAACCTTGTAGACACTTCAATCGATAAAAAAACATGAGTATTGAATTTACCCACCATACTGGGCATCCATATGAGTGTATCAATGTCTATGAAGGCATATCGCTGGACTTTCATGGCAATATTATCTGGAATTTGTACCCCCCGAGTCACCACGTTGCTGGATGAGACCAGCAATGGTTAAATTCTGCAGATCTTGGGGAGGCATCATCACCTTCGAGATGGGATAATCCATCCATGGGGTAGACCAAAAATTCAGTACATAGTGCCTTGACACAATCCATTTTGATTGATACATAATATCTTTGTATGAGGATCGTAAAGGCGGCCAGACCAAGGAAGTAATATACCCAGCAAAGCCATCTCATAACCTGCGCGTGAATCTCTCCTTGAGAAAATCCAGGCCATCACCATGAGGATTGAGCAGACTCCAGGTGAATTTCCCAATCATGGAATCATTGAAACGTCACTGGTCTTTAATACCAATCCCACCCAGATCAATCATATTTGTGCAGTGTTTCCAGGCCAAAGAGACCAATTTTTGTTCGCTGATAGAACCTATCCAGACAAAACTCCTTATCTTTGCATTCATGCTTTTTAGGAGACTATTTAGCCATCTATATTTATGGATTTTGATGGTTTTTAGGCTTTTTATAGGTTTTTAGGGGTTTTAGGGGTTTTTAGGGTCTTTTGGGTCTTTTGGGGTCTTTAGGGGTTTTGAGGGTTTTTTAGAGTATTTAGTGGTTTTTTGGGTTTTTAATGTTTTTAGAGGGGTTTTAGTGTTTTCAAGGGTTTTTACATTTTCATGGATTCTTAAGAGTTTTTAGGATTTATATGGTTTTTAGGGATTTTGTGGGATTTTTGATTTTTTTAATGGTTTTAAGGGTTTTTAGGGCCTTTTGTGTTTTTAGGGTTTTTTTGAGTTTTTTAGGTTTTTTAAGGGTTTTTAGATTTTTTTAAACATTTTTAGGGGTTTTAATGGTTTTTAAAGTTTTAGAGGTTTTTAGGGGTTTAATGGGGTTTTATGGGTTTTTATGGTATTCAAGGTTTTTCAAGGTTCTTATGATTTTTTAACTTTTTCATGGATTTTTAGGGGTATTCTAGAATTTTATGGTTTTTAGGGTTTTTAGAGTTTTTATGTATTTTCAGGGTTTTTTGGGGTTTTTTGGGTTTTTAGTGTTTTTAGGGCTTTTTGGATTTTTAATATTTTTATGGGTTTTAAGGTTTTCTAGAGATTTTTAACATTTTTAAGGGGTTTTAAGGTTTTCTAGTGTTTTTTAACCTTTTAAGGGGTTTTAATGGTTTTTAGATATTTTTATTGTTTTTAGGGTATTAATAGGGTTTTAGGATTTTTAAAGCTTTTTAGGAGTTTTTATGGTTTTCAAGGGATTTTCAGGATTTTTAGGGTTTTTTACGGTTTCATGAGTTTTGGGTTGTTTTTAGGATTTTTGTGGTTTTTAGGGATTTTGTGGGTTTTTAGGGTTTTTTCTAGGGTTTTTTCGGTTTTTTGAGTTTTTTGGTGTTTTTAAGTGTTTTAATAATTTTTTAGCATTTTTAAGGGTTTGAAGGGTTTTTAGAGTGTTTAGTGTGTTTTTAGGGTTTTATGGGGGTTTATGGATTTTTATGGTTTTCAGGGGGGTTTTAAGGTTTTCTAGGTTTTAGGGTTTTTTATGTTTTCATG
Source organism: Viscum album (assembly GCA_963277665.1). Taxonomy (NCBI): domain Eukaryota; kingdom Viridiplantae; phylum Streptophyta; class Magnoliopsida; order Santalales; family Viscaceae; genus Viscum; species Viscum album. The sequence continues at coordinate 948,079,364 of OY728132.1, read as the reverse complement.
GATTTTTAGTGGTTTTTAGGATTTTTAAGGTCTTTTAGGGTTGTTAGGGATTTTTATTGCTTTTAGAATTTTTAGGGGTTTTAGGGTTTTTTGGGGTTTTTAGAGATTTTAGGGTATTTTTTGTTTTTTTGAGTTTTAGAGTTTTCAAGGGTTTTCAGAGATTTTTAATGTTTTTAGGGGTTTTAGGGGGTTTAGAGTTTCTAGTGGTTTTTTTGGGTTTTTAGGATTTGTCAAGGTTTTTAGGGGTTTTATGGCTTTCAGGGTTTTTAGGGGTTTTCAGGTTTTCTATGTTTTCATGGAATTTTAGGATTTTTGTGGTTTTAGGGTGTTTTAGGGTTTTTTGGAATTTGGGGGGGTTTGGGGGGGTTTTCATGGGTTTTTAGGATTTTAAGGGTTTTTATGTTATTGTGGATTTTAGGGGTTTTCGGATTTTTATGGGTTTTAGGGTTTTTTAGTGTCTTTAGGAATTTTGATGGTTTTTAGGGGTTTTCAAGGTTTTTAGTGTGTATTTGGTTTTAGAGGTTTTTTTATTTTTAGGGGTTTTAAGGTTTTTTAGAGTTTTTAATGTTTTTAAGGGTTTTAATACTTTTTAGAGTTTTAGTGGGTTTTTAGGGTTTTTATGGGTTTTTAGGGTTTTCTAAGATTTTTAGTAGTTATTATGGTTTGGAGGGTATTTTCAAGGTTTTTCGGGTTTCGTTATGTTTTCATTGATTTTTAAGGCATTATTTGGATTTTTATGGTTTTTAGGATTTTTGGGATATTGAGGGGTTTTAGGGTTTTGAAGGTTTTTTGGTGGTTTATGGGTTTTTAGGGTTTTTTTAGTATTTTAGGGTTTTATGGTTTTTTTGAGTTTTTAGTGGGGTTTTAGGGGTTTTCAGGTTCTTTTTAGGTTTTAGGGGTTTGAGGGTTTTTAAGGGTTTTAGGGGGTTTATCGTTTTCAAGGGTTTTCAGGATTTTCAGGGGTTTCATTACATTTTCATTGATTCTTAAGAGTTTTTTAGGATTTTTATGATTTTTTGGGGTTTTAGGGTTTTTATGGATTTTGAGGGGTTTAGGGTTTCTCAAGGGTTTTTAGGGGTTTTTGGATCTTTTTGGGGTTTTAGGGTTTTTTTGAGTTTTTTAGGTATTTTAAGGTTTTTAGAGTTTTTAATATTTTTGGGGGTTTTAAGGGTAATTGGAGTTTTTAGTTGTTTTTTAGGTGTTTTAATATTTTTTTACAAATTTTAAGATTTTTAGGTGAAATTATGGTTTTAAAGGGGTTTTTAGGATTTTTTGTCTTTTTTATGTTTTCATGGTTTTTAGAGGTTTTTAGAATTTTTATGGTTTTCAGGGTTCTAGGGCTTTTTTGAATTTTGTGTGTTTTTAGGATTTTTCAGGGTTTTTTGGGGTTTTTAGTGTCTTTTTTGACTTTTTTGGGGGTTTTAAGGCTTTTTAGAGTTTTTAAATGTTTTTAGTTGTTTTAAGGGTTATTAGATGTTTAGTTGTTTTTAGGGTTTTTACAGGTTTTTAGGGTTTTAAATATTTTAAGGGTTTTATGGTTTTTAGGGGGTTTTAGGGGTTTTAAGGTTATTTACAATTTCATGGATTTTTAGGTGTTTTTTAGGATTTTATTATTTTTAGGGATTTTTTGGTTTTTAGGGAATCTGTGTGTTTTTAAGGGTTTGTAGGGTTTGTAGGGTTTTAGGGATTTTCAAGGTTTTTAGGGTCTTTTGGGTTTTTTTTTGAGTTTTTAGGGTTTTAATGTTTTTTAGAGTTTTTTAACGATTTAGGGGTTGTAAGGGTTTTTATAGTTTTTAGTGATTTTTTAGGGTTTTTAAAGTTTTTTAATGTTCTTAGGGGTATTGATGGGTTTCATGGGTTTTTTAGGGGTTTTAGGGTTTTTTACGTTTTCATGGATTTTTAGGGTTTTTGAAAAAAATTATATTTTTTATGATTTTTTAGTGTTTCTAGGGATTTTGAGGGACTTTAGGGGTTTTCATGGGTTTTTTGGTTTTTTGGTTTTTTTGGTTTTTTTGGTTGAAGGGTTTTTTTTTGAGTTTTTAAGTATTTTAAGTATTTTTAGAGTTTTTTAATGTTTTAAGGGGTTTAAAGGGTTTTTAGAGTCTTTTGTGATATTTAGGGTTTTTACTGTTTTTTAGGTTTTTTAAGGTTTTTAGGGGTTTTTTGGGTTTTCAGGGGTTTTTCTTGGTTTTCAGGGTTTTTTATGTTTTCATGTATTTTTTTGGGTTTTTAGGGATTTATGGGGGATTTTCTTGGGATTTTAGGGTTTCTTCAAGATTTTTAGGGTCCTTTTGGGTTTTTTGGTTTTTTAAAGTTTTTTTTGGGGGTTTTAGGGTTTTTTTAGTTTTTTAACTTTTCTATCGATTTTTTGGGGTTTTTTAGGATTTTTATGGTTTTTAGGGTCTTTATGGATTTTAATTATTTTAGGGGTTTTCATTTTTTTATGTTTTTTAGGGTTTTTAGGCGTTTTTAGGGTCTTTGGGTATTTAGGTTTTTTTTGTGTGTTTTTTAGAATTTTTAATGTTTTTATGAGTTTTAAGGGTTGTTAGAGCTTTTTGTGATATTTATGGTCTTTATGGGTTTTTAGGGTTTTTAGGGGTTTTTATAGTTTTCAATGTTTATTTATGTTTTTTAAGGTTTTTTATATTTTCAGGGATTTTTAGGGGTTTTTTAAGATTTTTTTGGGTTTTAGTATTTTTTTGGGATTTCAAGGGTTTTCAAAGTTATCAAAGGTTGTTAAGGTTTTTTTGGGACTTTAGGTTTTATGGTTTTTTGAGATTTTTAGGGTATTTAAGGATTCTTAGGGTTTTAAAGGTTTTTTAGATTTTTTAACATTTTTAGGGGTTTTAATGATTTTTAGAGTTTTTAGCGGGTTTTGATGGTTTTTACGGGTTTTTAGGATTTGTTATGGATTTTAGGGGTTTTATAGTATTTAGGATTTTTAAGGGTTTTTAGGGTTTTTCAAATTTTCTGGATTTTAGGCATTTTTTAGGTTTTTTATGGTATTTATACTTTTAGGGATTTTAGGGATTCTTATGGTTTTTTGTGTTTTCTGGTGTTTTTAGTGTTTTTCACAGTTTTAGGGACTTTTGGGTTTTTGGTTATTTTAGAGTTTTTTAGATTTTTTTAGGGTTTCAAAGGGTTTTTAGATTTTTTCAGCATTTTTAGGGGTTTTAAGGGGTTTTTGATTTTTTAGTGGTTATTGGGTTTTTATGGGTTTTGATGAGTTTTTAAAGTTGTAGGGGGTTTTATGGTGTTTATAGTTTTTTCAAGGTTTTTTGGGTTTTTTATGTTTTCATGGATTTTTATGCTTGGATCTCCATTTTCCACTTTCAACGGCTTCCCTTCATGGATTTTTAGGCGTTTTTCAAGATTTTTAAATTTTTTAGGGTTTTAGGGTTTTTAGGGATTTTGAAGCTTTCTACAGTTTTCTGGGTTTTTTTACTTTTATGGGTTTTAAGGGTTTTTAGGGTCTTTTGGGTTTTTATGGTTTTAATAGTTTTTAGTTTTTTTAAGGTTATTTATAGTTTTTTAAAAAAAACTAGTGTTTTTAACGGTATTTAGAGTTTTTAGTTGGTTTTTAGGGTTATTATGGGCTTTTAGGGGTTTTAAGGTTTTATGGATTTCAAGGTTTTTTGAAGGGTTTTTAGGGGGTTTTACGTTTCCATTCATTTTTAGGATTTTTTTTATGTTTTAATGGATTTTTAGGGTTTTTAGGGGTTTTAGGGATTTTGATGGGTTTAAAGGTTTTCATGGGTTTTAGGGTTTTTAGAATCTTTTGTGGTTTTAGGGGGGGTTTTATGGTCGTCAAGGGGTTTTAGGGTTATTTGGAGTTTTTATTTTTCCATGGAATTTTAGGGGTTTTCATATTTTTATGGATTTTAGGATTTTTAGAGGTTTTATGGATTTTCTGGGTTTTTAGGGGTTTTTAAGAGTTTTTTAGGGTTTTTAAGGTATTTTTGGATTTTTAGGATTTTTTAGTTTTTTAGGGGTTTTAAGGTTTTTTAGAGTTTTTAATGTTTTTGGGGTTTTCTAGGTTTTTAAGGTTTTTAGTGGGTTTTATGGGTTTTTAGGGATTTTATGGTTTTTAGGGGTTTTTATGGTTTTCAAGGGTTTTTCAAGGTTTTTTAGGTTTCTCACGTTTTCATGGATTTTTAGGGGGGGTTAGGTTTTTTAAGGTTTTTAGGGTTTTTAGGAATTGTGGATGTTTTTTGTGTTTTTAGGGTGGTTTAGGTTTTTTAGTGTTTTTAGGGGCATTGGGGTCTTTTTGGTTTTTAGGGTTTTTTGAGTTTTTTGGGGGGTTTTAGGGTTTTTATTAGTTTTGAGGGTTTTGAGGGGTTTTAGGTGTTTTTAGGGTTTTTCACTTTTTCATGGATTTTTAGGGGGGTTTTAAGATTTTATTGGGTTTTATGGATTTTTTTTTGCCTTTTTAGGGACTTGAGGGTTTTTAGGGTTTTTCAAGGGTTTTTTGGGTTTTTGGGGTTTTTTGGGGTTTTAGAGATATTTTTTTTGAGTTTTTAGGGTTTTTAAGAATTTTTACAATTTTTTAAATTATTTAGGTGATTTAAGGATTTTTAGTGTTTTTAGTGGTTTTTATGGGGTTTTAGGTTTAAAAATATTTTTATGGGATTTTTTGGTTTTCATGGATTTTTAGGGTTTTTTTACATTTTCATGGATTTTTATGATTTTTAGGGGTTTTATGTTTTTTAGAGATTTTGAGGGGCTTTAGGGGTTTTTAGAGGTTTTAGGGATTTTTTCTATGTGTTTAGGGACTTTTTGAGTTTTATGGTCTTTTAGGGTTTTTAGGGTTTTTAATGTTTTTAGGGGTTTTATGGTTTTTAGGGATTTTTTTAGGTTTTTTAGTGGGTTTTACATTTTCATGGATTTATAGGGTTTTATTAGGATTTTGATGGTTTTTAGGGGTTTTAGGGATTTTTCATGCTTTTAGGATTTTTAAGAGGGTTTAAGGGGTTTAGGGGTTTTCAGGGTTTTTAGGGTTTTTATGGTCGTTTTTTGGTTTGTTAAATTTTTAGGGTTTTTTATGGGGTTTAGGGGGTTTTTTTATTATCAAGGTTTTTTATATTTTAATGGATTATTAGAAGTTTTTTAGTATTTTTATGGGTTTTAGGGATTTTAGGGATTTTGAGGGTTTTAGGGGTTTTCAAGGGTTTTTAGGGGTTTTAGGTTTTTAGGGTCTTTTGTGTTTTTACTGTTTTTTGAGTTTTTTAGGGTTTTAATGTCTTTTAGAGTTTTTTAATGTTTTTAGGGGTTTAGAGGGTTTTTAGAGTTTTTATTGAGTTTTTAGGTTTTTTATGGGGTTTTAGGGTCTTTATGGTTTTTATGGGTTTTCTTGGTTTTTAAGGTTTTTTACATTTTCATGGATTTTTAGCGGTCTTTAAGGATTTTTATGGTTTTTAGGGTTTTTAGAGTTTTTATGTATTTTGTGGGTTTTTAGGGGGTTTTAGTGTTTTTAAGGCTTTTTTGATTTTGAGGGTGGGTTGATGTTTTTATGGGTTTTAAGGTCTTTATGGGTTTTTATGGTTTTTATGGTTTTTTATGGTTTTTAGGGGTTTTTATGGTTTTTAGGGGTTTTCTAGAGTTTTTTGGGGTTTTTTTACGTTTTTAATGGTTTTAGGGGGTTTTTAGGATTTTTATATTTTTAGGGGTTTTAGGGCTTTTGTGTTTTTAGAGTTTTTTTGGGTTTTTTAGCATTTTTAAGGGTTTTTAGAGTTTTTAACATTTTTAATGTTTTTAACATTTTTAATGTTTTTAATGTGTTTTAGAATTTTTATAGGTTTTTTATAGTTTTTATGGGTTTTTAGGGGTTTTATGGTTTTCAGGAGGTTTTCAGGGTTTTTAGGGTTATTTATGTTTTCATTGATTTTTAGTAGTTCTTTGGATTTTTATGGATTTTTAGGGTTTTTAGGGATTTTGAGGGGGTTTAGGGGTTTTCAGTGGTTTTAGGGTTTTTAGGGGTTTTGGGGATTTTTGGGTCTCTTTTGGTTTTTTGTTTTTTTTGAGTTTTTAGATTTTTTAATATTTTTTAGAGTTTTAATGTTTTTAGGGGTTTAAAGGGTTTTTAGAGATTTTAGTGGTTTTTGGGTTTTATTGTTTTTTGGGGTTTTTTAGGGTTCTTAGTGTTTTTTATGGTTTTTAGGTGTTTTTTAGGGTTTTTAGTGTTTTCTACATTTGCATGGATTTTTAGTATTTTTATGGTTCTTAGGGTTTTTTAGGATTTTTAGAGATTTGGAGGGTTTTTGGGTTTTCAGTGGGTTTTAGGGTTTAAATGGTTTTTTATGTTTTTGTGGATTTTTAGGGGTTTTTAGGATTTTTATTGGTTTTAGACTTTTTTAGGGTCTTTACGGATTTTGATGATTTTTATGGGTTTTTAGGGGTTTTTAGGGTTTTTAGTGGCTATTTGGGTTTTTAGAGTTTTTTAAAAAATTTAGGGGTTTTATGGTTTTTTAGAGTTTTTAATGTTTTTTGGGGTTTTAAGGGTTTTTAGACATTTTAGTATATTTTTTGGGGCTTTATGGGTTTTTGGGGTTTTTTAAGGGTTTTGGTAGTTTTTATGATTTTCGAGGGGGGGTTAGGGTTTTTAGAGTTTTTTATTTTTTCATGGATTTTTAGGGGTTTTTTGGATTTTAATTGTTTTTAGGGTTTTTTAGGGTTTTTGGTGATTTTTAGGGGTTTATGGTTTTAGGGGTTTTGGGGGGTTTTTTGATTTTTAGGGGTTTTAGGCGTTTTATGGTCTTTTTGGGTTTTTAGGGCTTTTTTAGTTTTTATGGTTTTTAATGTTTTTTAGAGTTTTTAACATTTTTAGGGTTCTTAAGAGTTAATAGAGTTTTTAGTTGGTTTTGGGTTTTTTAATGGGGTTTTAAGGTATTTAAGGTTTTTAGGGGGTTTATGCTTTTTAGGGATTTTTCTGCATTTTTAGGGTTTTTTATGTTTTCATGAATTTTAGGGGTTTTTAGGATTTTTATAGTTTTTAGGATTTTTTAGGGTTTTGGGGATTTTGACGGTTTTCTAGTGTTTTGAGGGGTTTTTAGGGTTTTTAGGGTTTTTAGGGGTTTTCCAAGATTTTAGGGTCTTTTTGGATTTTTATGGGTTTTTTGAGTTTTTTAGTGTTTGTAAGGTCTTTTAGATTTTTTTACATTTTTAGGGGTTTTAAGGGTTTTTATTTTTTTAGTGGTTTTAGGGCTTTTATGGGTTTCAAGGTTTTTAGAGGTTTTTATGGTTTTTTTGAGTTTTTTAGGGTTTTAGGGTTTTTTATGTTTTCATGGAATCTTAGTGGGTTTTAGGATTTTTATGGTTCTTATGGGGTTTTTTTGGTTCTTAGGGATTTTGAGGGTTTTTTATGTTTTTTGAGGTTGTCAAATTTTTAGGGTCTTTTTGGGATTTTAGGGTTTTTTTTTTGACTTTTTTAGGGTTTTAAGATTTTTTAATTTTTTAACATTTTTAGGGATTTAAAGGGTTTTTTTTATTTTTTTAGTGGTTTTTATTATTTTTATGGGTTCTTAAGGGTATTTATTTGTTTTAGGGGTTTTTATGGTTTTTAGGGGGGGGGGGTTAGAGATTTTAGGGGTTTTTATGTTTTCATGGATTTTTAGGGGGGTTTTAGGAATTTTTTGGGTTTTAGGCAAAGAAGATGCGAGGGTCGGGCTATTCCTGCCCCCCCCCCCCAAATTTATTAAAAAGACAAAAGGACACAGCAGACAAGGGAGGGGAGGGGTCAATCGACCCACACCCAAAAACCCTTAACAACCCATGACAAAAGACCCAAAAAAAAGGAAAATCAAGAACGAAAAGGAAAACAAACAAAGAAAAGCAGCCACCACCATTATCCAGTATCAACCAGCAACCAGCAGCTCACAGCTAACCAACGACCAGCCTCCAAATTCAAACAGCAAACAACATCCAGCATCATCGAGGCCATAGACCAAAGCTTCAGCACCTCCCATCCAAGTAGGAACCAGCATCCAGAATCACCAGCATTCGACATCACATAACTGCCAGCATCCAAAGCCACAGAACCACCAGCATCAACATCACAACCATCACCAGCATTCAGAAGCTCACCACGAATCAGTGACCAGGAGCCAATCTCACAAAAACCAGAATCCAGCATCTTCCCACCAACACAAGCAACCGCCAATAGCACATAGCCATCATCACCAAAATCGCACAACCACCATTCACCAAAGCTCACATCTATACAGCAGCCATTATCCTTTTCCACAAGAACCGGAATCCAGCACCTCCCAGCTATAGAGGTCCATCGCAAGCACCATCGAACTTGCACACTAAGAGCAGGTGGCAACCCATACCTCAAAACAGAACAAAGAACCAGCACCAAACCAATCCCGCCACAATCCGTGAAGCAACCACCACATCTCGGTAGAGATCCCAGAACACAACACTTATCCAGACCAGCAACAAGATCATAACAAAAAAAGGAAACCCAGAGACGAACCTGCCTCCACGCTGAGGTCCGAAGTGAGAAACCAGCACTATCGCCTGACTGCCCGAGCCAACCCAAAACCACCGCTCCCCACACAGCTTCAAGAATCGGCAATGTCCCACCGCACAACGTCAACTGAGGCCTGGCCTCTCCATGCCACCACTTGGAAGCAGTCGAGGAAGCCGGGAACCACCAGGAGCTTGTCGCAACGAAAGGCACCATCAGGTTTTATATAGTTATTTGGGATTTTTAGGGTTTTAGGGCCTTTTGGGTTTTAAGGGGTTTTTTTTGAGTTTTTTAGGGATTTAAATATTTTTTAGAGTTTTTTACATTTTAGGGGTTGTAAGGGTATTTAGAGTTTATAGTGTTTTTAGGTGTTTTATGATTTTTATAGTTTTTAGGATTTTCAAGTGAATATATGTTTTTAAGGGGGTTTTCATGATTTTTAGGATTTTTTACTTTTCCATGGATTTTTAGGGTTTTTTAGAATTTGTATAGTTTTCAGGGTTTTTCGGGTTTTTGAAACATCCTTCTTATTCGAATTGGATTTAGAAGGTAGAGCAACATTAATTGGCCTGAATAGACATCCCCAAAACGCCAAAGATTGTTAATAAATGTCGATGGGATTCAATACATGTGGGGGGAAATTTTCCCTTTAAGAATAAAACAACTAACCATACAAGTCATAACCAAACAAAACACTATATGATACATGATAACAATTAAATACAACTCAACATTTCATTTATCAAAATCAAACTAAAACCAAGTACCACAGTGGAAGACAACAATATCAAAGTAAACAGTGGAAGAAAAAACTCAAAGACTCGAATGAAAACTCCAAGATCCAAATATGCTCCATGCTCCAACTCCACAACAACCCAAGTATCATGAAGTACTACTAAATATGTGTGATACTTTACCTTTTCCCATGTCTCCATAAACAACATTTTCAAAATCACCAAAGTGCCAAAGCAAGGGTGAGTAATGAAACTCAGTAGATTTTCCCCCAATGACTTCCCTACTCACGCCACTAGGATTGAACATGTTAGCGCAATCATATAAAACAATTTATATAAAACAATTTCCAAAACAGTTTATATCAAAATATTAACAAGTGCCAATGTAAACCACTTTTCTCAAACAACACCAATTCCCATGGAAAGCAACCAAACAATGTTCCAAAACCATTTCATTAATTACACTTTGGAATACCCCATTCCAATCCACACATCCACATATCTATACATACATTTTTTATTATGATAGTTTGATACTCATGAGTGGTTTCTCATTGATCTACCAATTCATCACAAGGTAATTAAATCCCATGTTCCATTACACCTTTGGTACCAAGCACAAGGTCATATTTCAACCAAGCCTCCTAATGCAATATGAACACACACACACACCAAGTATTCCCAATAACCATGCCAATATAATCATGCCAAAACCATTTCAATAAAAAAAAATTTATTGAAAACCTCTTTCTGTAAACAGAAACAAGGAACTATTCTAAAATCATAATTTTAAAATCATTTATCAAAGAACTTTTGACAATAATTCAATTATTTCACACAAATACACAAACCCTAAAGAATATTTTTACCATGTTTTTCACATAAATTTCATTATCTACTTCAATCAATTCAATCAATTTGAAACTAATCCAATCAGTTCTAGCATGAGGAGTCGAGAGTGAAGCCACCCACCTCCGGTTTTATGATGAAAATGAATAACGACACTTAAAATCCCACGAAACTGAGTTAAATCTCCATGAACCCACCTTAGATCTCTTCCTTTATCAATAAAAAGACCAAATATAAACATATTTGGAATCTATAAACTTAGTTCTACACATAGAAGGTGTAGATCTAAGAATCTAAGAGATAAGGAGAAGTATATCTAACAAAACTACCAATAAAACCAAGAACAGTCACTTACAACAATAATCCAGCTTCAAATCACCAAGAGAAGCCATCTGATCTCCTCTGAAATGATGGAAGATGTTCTCCAACCTTTGAGATGGAAAAATCCCGAGTTAGGGCTACTTTGGGGAAAATGAGGAATTAAAACATAAGGTCGACCTAGATCCACTTTTTTTGGGTCTAGTTTTTTAACCACTCATGGTTTAGTCGCATGGTAAGGTAAACCATGCACTAATCATGTGCCAGTCACTACTGCAAGGATGAACCTCACATGGTTAGCTTGTACAGTTTCCAAAACATCGGCCAATCATGCCAAAGTTCATTGTCCAACAAAGCACGGTTTCTCAAAGGTTTCCACACAGTTTAGACAAACTCTACATATCCAATTCCTTCCCCTTTACCATTGTCTCACTATGCACGGTTTCCTATAGGAGTTTCATGGTTCACCCAAACTGTTCACCTGTAGAAAATCACCAAAAACATTCCAAAAGTCCCCAAAACTTCCCAAACATAACCATATACTTTATATACTTAAAATATATAAATAAAGGGTTACTTATTTGATACCAGGGGTGCTACATTTTTTAGCAATTTTGAGTGTTTTTAGGGTTTTTCAAAGGTTTTTTTGGGATTTTTAGTGTTTTTTGACCTTTTTAGTGTTTTAAGGGGTTTTATAGATTTTAAACGATTTTAATGGTTTTAAGGGTTATTAGATATTTATTTTTTAGGGTTTTTAAATATTTTAGGGGTTTTATGGTTTTAGGGGATTTTTAGGGATTTTAGGGTTTTTTTACATTTTCATGGATTTTTAAGGGGTACTTAAGTATTTTTATGTTTTTTGGGTTTTTGAGGATTTTTAGGGAATTTGAGGGGTTTGTGGGTTTTCAGGGTTTTTTAGGGTTTTAGGATTTTTCAGGGTTTTTAGGGTCTTTTTGATTTTTACGTTTTTTTAGAGTTTTTAAACATTTTTAGGGTTTTTAAGGTTTTTTGAATTTTTAGTGGGTTTTTATAGGTTTTAAGGTTTTAGGGAAAGGAAGATGCGGAGGTCAGGCTATTCCCCCCCCCCCCCCAAATTTATTAGAAAAAAGACGCAGAAGACAAGGGAGGGGAGGGGTCAAATGACCCACACCCAAAAATCCTTAACAAACCCAAACCCAAAAAACAAAAAAAAACCAAAAAAACCAAAAAGAACACAAAACCAAGAAGAGAAGAAAAACAGAAAAGTTCCCAACAGCATCTCCCAGCCAAACAACAACCAACATCCACCAGCAACATGACCATAATCATCAACAAGATCAGTAACCATTAGCCTATACTCCAATCATCTACCAGCATCTCATAACACATATTCAACCATCTATCACCATTACCATCTGCATCTCCTTAAACCTTTTCCAGCACCAGGGTGCAACAAGCATCCAGTAGCTCAAATTCCAGCATCCAGTACAACCTTCATTACCTTGTAGTGAAGCAGCAGCCATCACCGAGAACCAGCATCTTTCTTCACATCCCATCCAAGCAGCATTCATCACCCAGAAACTTAGATTCCCGCAACCATCACCTCCTATCCAGTCTGATTCCAACATATCACCCCTAGAATCACATTTAGAAAACCATCTCCCATGTCTGGAACCCATCTGCAGCACCCAGAGACAAGACAACATCCAACACCACTCAACCAAACCAATATCCAACGCCCTCGACGAATCACAACCAAACCAAACACAACACAAGAGGCCAAAATCCAAAATAGAATCCATATCAAAACACAAATTAACGATCCCTTTATCAAAAACATGAAACAGATCCATGAGAGAAAAACCAGAAATACATACCTGCATTTTCTGCACAAACTACTGCTAATCCGAACTCGTCTGCGCCTCCTATTGAGTAGATCTGAGAGTCCCCATCACAGTCTTGAGCAACAATCACAAAAAAATGCCACAAATCCAGAAAATACACCAAGATTCAACCTTCCCTCGATCATTGCTACAGAACCTCACCTTTCCATGACTTCTCACAAGCCACCAGATTCGAGGTGCCATCGGAGAGGACTGAAGCAGAAAAAAAGGAAAGAAGACCACCCATCGATGAGACCAGAACCCGTAATGCCAAATAAAACCTCTTAGTCATTGAGTCCCCCAACTCTGTTGATCTTCCTGAGGAAACCACATATCTTCAATGTCAACCCCAAACCATGTCTGATTTCCAGAAGGGTTTCTGACCACCAAGGAGTCATCTGCTTCACCGCAAGCCAGATCTGACCGATCTGAGTCCATAGTAGCTCATGCAACCTCTAAATCTGACAGATCCCAAGCATGCCATCAAATAAATCCTTCCTAATCCGATATCCATAGCAAGGGATGGGTGAAAAGAATCAGCCAAAGACAGAAAACCACCGCCATCTTGAGTCCGAGGAGCATGTCCAGAGAACACCATCGCCAAAGAAGCAAGGAACCAGTGCTAAGGTCCCGATAAGGAACCAGGGGAAAACCTGGAAGAAGCGTCTAGTGAGAGAGAGGTCCAGGGGAGTGCACCTCCATCTAATGGTTTTAGGGGTTTTGATGGGTTTTAGAGTTTTTTAGGGTTTTAGGGTTTTTTACATTTTCCTGAATTTTTAGGGGGTTTTAAATATTATTATGCTTTTTATGGGTTTTTAGAGATTTTGAGAGTTTTCTGGGTTTTTTGGAATTTTTTAGGGGTTTTAAGTGTTTTTAGAATTTTTTAATGTTTTAAGGGGTTTTAAGGGTTTTTATTATTTTTAGTGATTTTTAGGGTTTTATGGTTTTTAAAGGTTTTAAGGCGTTTTTTTAGTTTGTACGGGTTTTCTAGGTTTTCAGTGTTTTTTAAGTTTTCATGTATTTTTTGGGGAGTTTTAGGATTATAACGATTTTTGGAATTTTCAGGGTTTTTGGATATTTTTTGGGTTTCCCAGGGGGTGTTTCAGGGTTTTCAGAGATTTTAGTGTCAATTTGGGTTTTATGGTTTTTTTTTGAGTTTTTTAGGGGTTTTAGGGTTTTTAGAGTTTTATTACATTTTAAGGGTTTTAGATATTTTAGCAGGTTTAAAGGGTTTTATGGGTTTTTAGGGTTTTTAAAGATTTCTAGGGGGTTTATGGTTTTCAGTGTTTTTTGGGGGGTTTTAGGTTTTTTTACATTTTCATGGATTTTTAGGGGTTGGGTTAGGATATTTATGGTTTTTAGAGTTTTTAGAGATTTTGAGGGTTTTTTGGGATTTTTTGGGGTTTTATGGTTTTTATGGGTTTTTAGGGTTTTTAGAGTATTTTGGGATTTTTAGGGTTTTTTTTAGTTTTTTAGTTTTTTTAACGTTGTTTGGAGTTTTAATGGTTTTTAGAGCTTTAGTGGTTTTATGGTTTTTATGATATTATGAGGTTTTTTAAGGTTTTTAGTGGTTTTTATGGTTTTTAGTGGTTATTTAGGGGTTTTAGGGTTTTTTACATTTTCATGGATTTTTAGGGTTCTTTTAAGATTTTTATGGTTTTTAGGGTTTTTTGGGATTTCAAGGGTTTTAATGGTTTTCAATGTTTTTTAGGGTTTTAAGTGTTTTTAGGGTCTTTTAGATTTTAGGGGTTTTTTGAGATTTTTCTAGTTTTTAAGGTTTCTTAGGGTTTTAAATGTATTTTATATTTTTTAATGTTTTTAGGGGGTTTAAGGGTTTTTAGAGTTTTTACTGAGTTTTGAGGGGTTTTATGGGCTTTTAGGGGTTTTCAAGGTTTTATGGGTTTTTATGGTTTTTAGAAGTTTTAAGGATCTTTAGGGATTTTTATGTTTTCATGGATTTTAGGGATTTTTAGGATTTTTATAGTTTTTAGGTTCTTAGGTATTTTAGGGATTTTAAGGGGTTTAGGGTTTTTTAGTGTTTTTAGGTTTTTAGGATCTTTTTGGATTTTTGGATTTTTTTGAGTTTTTTATATTTTTTTAGGGTTTTAAATATTTTTAAAGTTTTCAACATTTTTTGGGGTTTTAGAGTTTTTAGTGGTTAAAGGGTTTTTATGGGGTTTTAGGTGTATTTAATGTTTTTGGGGGTTTTTTGGTTTTTTGAGGTTTTCAGGGTTTTTTTAGTTTTTTTATATTTTCATGGATTTTTAGATGGTTTTTAGGTTTTTTATTATTATTAGGGTTTTTGGGGATTTTGATGGTTTCTAGGTTTTTTGGGTGTTATTTTTTTTAGGGTTTTTAAGGGTTTTAGGGTCTTTTGGGTGTTTAGGTTTCTATAGTTTTTTTGTTTTATGGTTATTTAGATTTTTTAATGTTTTTAGGGTTTTAAGGGTATTTTTAATTTTTAGTGGGTTTTATGGTATTTTCGGGTTTTTAATGTTTTTGGGGTTTTTATGGTTTTAAGGGGTTTTTAGGATTTTTTTACATTTTTTGGGATTTTAAGGGGTTTTTTAGTTTTTTTATGGTTTTTAGGTTTTTTATGGATTTTGAGGGGTTTAAAAGATTCTTCATGGGTTTTTAGGGTTCTTAGGGTTTTTAGGGATTTTAAGATCTTTCTGGATTTTTAGGGGTTTTTTTTGAGTATTTTGTTTTTTAAGGTTTTTAGGATTTTTTAATTTTTTTGGGATTTTAAGGGGTTTTAGAGTTTTTAGTGGTTTTTAAGGTTTTATGAGTTTTTTATGGTTTTGGGGGGGGGGGTTGTGGTGCTATGGCTTTGTTTAGTGTTATTAGTGTTTTTCACGTTTTCGTGGATTTTAGGTGTTTTTAGGATTTTTATGGTATTTAGGGGTATTTAGGGATTTTAGGGATTTTGATGGTTTTTGAGGTTTTCAAGAGTTTCGGGGGGTTTGAGGTATTCCTGGTTTTTAAGGTCTTTTTGGTCTTTTTAGTTTTTTTTAGTTTTTTAGGGTTTTTTAGAGTTTTAAATATTTTTAGATGTTTTATTGATTTTCAAACATTTTAGTGTATTTTTAGGGGTTTTAGGGATTTTATGTTTTTTTGTTCTTTTTATGGTTTTCATGGGTTTTCAAGTTTTTTTAGGTCTTTTAAGGTTTTTAGGTTTTTAGAAATTTTGAGGGTTTTAGAGTTTTTAGAGTTTTTTAGGCATTTTAGGGTCTTTTTGGTTTTTAGGGGTTTTTTTGAGTTTTTTGGGGTCTAAAAGTTTTGTTAGAGATTTTTTTATTGTTTTTAGGTATTTAAGGGGTTTTTATAGTTTTTAGATAGTTTTTAGGATTTTTTATGGTTTTTAGTTGGTTTTATAATTTCTAGGGTTTTTCAGGGTTTTTAGTGTTTTTTACGTTTTCATTGACTTTCAGGGGGTTTTTGGATTTTTATGGGTTTTAGGATTTTTTTTGCCTTTTTACAATCTTGAGGGTTTTTAGGGTTTTTCATGGGGTTTTAGGGTTTTTCGGGGTTTTTAGGGTTTGGGTCTGTTTTGGGTTTTTAGGGGTTTTTTTTTGAGTTTTTTTTATTTTTTATGTTTTTTAGAGTTTTTATTGTTTTTAAGTTTTTAAGGGTTTTTATAGTTTTTATTGGTTTTTAAGTGTTTTTAGGGTTTTTAAGGTTTTAGTGGTCTTTATTGTCTTTAGGGGTTTTTCAAGGTTCTTAGGGTTCTTTACATTTTCATGGATTCTAAGGGGTTTTTTAGGATTTTTATGGTTTTTATGGGTTTTCAGGTGTTTTTATGGTTTTTAGGGATTTTTAAGGTTTTTAGGTCTTTTGGGTTTTTAGGTTTTTATTTATTTATTCATGTTTCTATATTTTTTTAACGTGTTTAGGGGTTTTTAGGGATTTCATATTTTTTTAGTGGGTTTTTTTTTGTTTTTATGGGTATTTAGTGTTTTTTAGAATTTTTATGGTTTTTAGGGGTTTTATATGGTTTTTATGGATTTTGAGGGTTTTTAGGGTTTTCAAGGGTTTTTAGGGTTTTTAGGTGTTTTAGGGTTTTAGGGTTTTTTCTAGGGTTTTAGGGTTTTTTTGAGTTTTTAGTGGTTTAAAGGTTTTTTTAGATTTTTTAAAAAATTTAGGGTTTCTGAGGGTTTTTATAATTTTAGTGGGGTTTTAGGGATTTTATGGGTTTTGGGTTATTTAATGTTTTAGGGGGGTTTCATGGTTTTTAGGGTTTTTTTGTCTTCAAGGATTTTTAGGGGTTTTTTGGAATTTTATGGTTTTTAGGGGGTTTTGGGGTTTTACGGATTTTGAGGGATTTTAGGGTTTTTAGTGATTTTTTGGGTTTTTTGGGTTTTTTGGGGTTTTAGGGTTTCTAAGGTTTTTTAGAGTTTCTAATGTTTTTAGACGTTTTAAGGTTTTTTAGAGTTTTAGTGGTTTTTAGGGTTTTTATGGGGTTTAGTGTTTTTATGATTTTTAGGGGTGTTTGGGGTTTTTAGGGGGTTTTAAGGGTTTTCTATGGGTTTTTTCATTTTTATAGTTTTAGGAGTTTTTTTAGGATTTTTGGGGTTTTTAGGGTTTTTTAGGGTTTTTAGGTATTTTGAGGGGTTTTTGTGTTTTTTGGGGATTTTTAGGATTTTTAGGGGTTTTCATCATTTTAGGGGTCTTTTGGGGTTTTTAGTGTTTTTTGGGTTTTTAGGGTTTTTAATGTTTAAATGTTTTTTAGAGATTTTATTGGTTTTTAGTGTTTTTAAGGGTTTTTCGGGTTTTTAGGGTTTTTAGGGTTTTTAGGGTTTTTAGAGGTTTTTATGGTTGTAGGGGTTTTTCAGGGTTTTTAAGGTTTTAATGTCTTCATGGATTTTGGGCGTTTATAGGGTTTTTCTGGTGTTTTAGGGTTTTTTGGATCTTTTGGGGGTTTTTGGGTTTTTTTGAGTTTTTTAGTGCTTTAAGATATTTAGAGTTTTTTAATTATTTTAGGGGTTTTAAGAGTTTTTAGGATTTTTCGTGGTTTTTAGGGGTTTTAGGGGGTTTTAAGGTTTTTTGGGGTTTTATGGTTTTCAGGGATTTTTCAGAGTTTTTAGGGTTTTTTAATTTTCCATGGATTTTTTGGGGGGTTTATGATTTGTATGGTTTTTAGGGTTCTTTAGGGTTTTTAGGGTCTTTTGGGTTTTAGGTTTTTTTTTTGTGTTTTTAGGGTTTTTATGTTCTTTTGGGGTTTTAGGGGGGGTGTTTTTTAGTATTTTTTATTTTTTTATTGTTTTTAATATTTTTAGAGTTTTTTTGTGTTTTTTGGGGTTTTAAGGGGTTTTTTTGAGTTTTTAGTGGTTTTTTGTGTTTTTTGGGTTTTTTGGGGTTTTTAATGTTTTTAAGGAGTTTTTTGGTATTCTTGTGTTTTTTTGGGCTTTTAGGGCTTTTTATTTTTCATTGATTTTTAGGGGGGTTTTAGGTTTTTTTATCGTTTTTAGGTTTTTTTAGATTTTTAAGGGGTTTAAGGTATTTTGGGTTTTAGTATTTTTTGAGTTTTTTCAGGTTTTAATTATTTTTTAGCATTTTAAAAAAATTTAAGGTTTTTAAGGGTTTTTTGACATTTAGTGGTTTTTAGGATTTTATGGGTTTTTTGGGTTTTTCATGATTATAGGGGTTTTATGGTTTTCAGAGGGTTTTTAGTGGTTTTAGGGTATTTATGGTTTTTTTATGTATTCATGGGTTTTTAGGGGTTTTTTATCTTTTTTATGTTTTTAGGGGTTTAGTGATTTTAGGGTTTTTAGGGGGTTTTAATGTTTTTAGGTCTTTTCAAGGTTTTTTGGGTTTTTATGGGTTTTTTTAGTTTTTAGTGTTTTCTTGGGTTTTTAGAGTCTTTTAATTTTTTTAGGGGTTTAAAGTGTTTTTATAGTTATTAGTGGTTTTTAGGGTTTGTATTGGTTTTTACATTTTTTGGGTTTTTATGGATTTCATGGGTTTTTCAGGTTTTTTTGTGTTTTTTAGGGTTTTTATGGTTTTCATGGGTTTTTCGGTTTTTTTAGTGCTTTATTTTTATTTTTATAGCTTTTAGGGTTTTTATGGTTTTTAGGGACTTTGAGGTTTAATAGGGCTTTTTAGGGGTTTTGTGGTTTTTTTTGAGTTTTTTAGGGTTTTGAGTTTTTAGTGGTTTTTAGTGTTTTATGGATTTTTAGGTGTTTTTAAGGTTTAAAGGTGCTTAATTGTTTTTAAGGTTTTTAGGGTTTTTAGGGTTTTTAAATTTTTCATGGATTTTTAGGGTTTTTTTTAGAATTTTTATGGTTTTGTGTTTTTATGGTTTTTAGGGATTATGAGGAGTTTTAGGGTTTTTCAGTGTATCTTTGGATTTTAGGGTTTTTCACGGGTTTTAAGGTCTTTTTGGGTTTTAGGGATTTTTTTTGTTTTTTACGGTTTTAATTGGTTTTTAGAGATTTTTTTTTGTTTTTAATGGTTTAAAAGTTTTTAGGGTATTTATTGGGTTTTAGGGTTTTTATGGGCTTTTATGGTTTCTAAGGGGTTTTATGGGTTTTTAGGGTTTTTTACGTTTTCATAGATTTTTAGTGTTTTTTGGATTCTTATGGTTTTTAGGATTTTTTTTTGTTTTTGGGTAATTTGAGTGTTTTTAGGTGTTTTCATGAGTGTTTAAAATTTTTAGGCTTTTTTCTAGGGTTTAGGGCCTTTTGGGGTTTTAAGGGTTTTTTGAGTTTCTTAGTGTTTTAAAATCTTTTTAGAGTTTTTAGTGGTTTTATGGGTTTTTAAGGTTTTTCTGGGTTTTTTGGTTTTCAAGGGTTTTTAGGGTTTTTAGTGTTTTTAGGATTTTTTATGTTTTTAGGGTTTTTAGGGTTTTTAGGGATTTTCAGGGTTTTTAGGGGTTTTTAAGGGTTTTAGAGTTTTTCCTAGTTTTTAGGGACTTTTTGGGTTTTTAGGGTTTTTATGGTTTTTAGGGGTTGTATGGTTTTTTGGGGGTTATAAGTTTTTTAGGATATTTTACGTTTTAATATATTGTTTAGGGGTGTCTTAGGATTTTTAGGGTGTTAGGGTTTTATGGATTTTGAGAGGTTTTACACTTTTTCTTGGGTTTTAAGGGTTTTTAGGGGTTTTTAGGGGTTTTCAGGGGTTTTATGGTCTTTTTCAGGTTTTAAGGTCTTTTTTGGGGTTTTTGGGTTTTTTTTTGAGTTTTTAGGGTTTTTTTGTTTTTTGGAGTTTTTTAATGTTTTTTGGGGGTTTAAGGGTTTCAAGGGGTTTTAGATTTTTTGTGGTTTTTAGTGTTTTTTATATGTTTATAGGGTTTTTTAAGGGTTTTGTGGGTTCTTATGGTTTTAAGGGGTGTTTAGGGTTTTTAGTTTTTATGGATTTTGAGGGGTTTTATGATTTTTCAAGGAGTTTTAGGGTATTTCAAGGATTTTAGCATGTTTTGGGTTTTTTGGTTTTTTTTCATTTTTTAGGATTTTTTTTGATTTTAAGGGATTTTACTGTTTTTAGGGGTTTTTAGTGTTTTTAGTGGGTTTTTAGGGTTTTTTTGGGGTTTTAGGGTTTTAATGGGTTTTAGGGTTTTTATGATTTTCAGAGGTTTTTTGGGATTTTAGGGTCTTACATTTTCTTGAATTTTTAGGGGTTTTTTTATGAATTTTATGGTTTTTAGTGATCTTGAGGTTTTAGGATTTTTAAGGAGGTTTTTAGTGGTTTTAGTGTATTTTAGGGTTTTGGGGCCTTTTGGGGTTTTTTTTTAATATTTAGGGGTTTTAAGGTTTTTTATAAATTTTTTAATATTTTTAGGCATTTTGAGGGTTTTAGAGTTTTTAGTGGGTTTTATGGTTTTTAGGGTTTTTATGGTTTTAGGGACTTTAAGGGTTTTTAGTGTTCTTTAGGGTTTTTTGGGTTTTTTGGGTTTTTAGGACTTTTTGGTTTTAAGGGTTTTTTTATTTTTTAGGGATTTATGGGTTTTTAGAGTTTTTTAACATTTTTAGTGGTTTTAAGGGTTTTTATAATTTTTTGTTGTTTTTAGGGTTTTTATGGTTTTTTAGGTTTTTAAATGTTTTTATTGTTTTCATGAGTATTTTAGGGTTTTTAATTTTTCTTAAGTCTTTATGGATTTTTAGGGGTTTTAATATTTTTATGGTTTTTAGGGTTTTCTGGGGTTTTAGGGATTTTGGGGGGTTTTAATGGGGGTTTTCAGGGGATTTTAGGTTTTTTAGGGTCTTTGGGGGGTTTTAATGTTTTTTGTTAGTTTTTAGGGGTTTATGGTTTTTTATAATTTCTTAACATTTTTGGGGTTTAAAGGGTTTTTTAGAGTTTTTAGTGGTTTTATAGGGTTCATATGGTTTTTTATTGTTTTATAAGGTTTTTTTGGGTTTTTATGGTTTTCAGGGGGTTTTCAGGGATTTTAGGGGGTTTTACGTTTTCATGGATTTTAGGGGTTTTTAGGATTTTTTGGGTTATAGGGTTTTTTGGGTTTTTTGAAATTTTGAGGGGTTTTAGGAGTTTTCATGTATTTTTATGGTTTTAAGGGTTTTTAGGGTCTTTTGGGTTTTTTGTTTTTTGGGGGTTTTAGGAGTTTTCAGGTTTTTAGAGATTCATAATGTTTTTAAGAGTTTTAAGGGTTTTTATAGTTTCTTATGGTTTTTGTGTTTTTTAATGTTTTAGGAGTTTTATGGTTTTTAGGGGCTTTTAGGATTTTTAGGGGTTTTTATGTTTTCAGGGATTTTTAGGTGTTTATTAGGATATATATGGTTTTTAGTGTTTTTAGGGGTTTAGGGATTTTGAGGGTTCTTAGGGTTTTCAGGGGTTTTAGGCAAGGAAGATGCGAGGGTCAGGCTATTCCTGACCCCCCCAAATTTATTAACAAGGAAAAAGAGACACAGCAGACAAGGGAGGGGAGGGGTCAATCAACCCACACCCGAAAACCCCTTACAACGCACGCAAAAAGAAAATCAAAAAAGAAAACAAAAGGAAAAAGCACACACAACCAAGCAGCAACCACCACTATCCAGCATCAACCAGCCTCCAACATCTCACAGCTTCCCAACAACCAGCATCCAAACTCAGAAAGCCCAGCATCCAGCACCTCCCAGCCAAAAACAACCAGCAATCAGCAACCAGAGTCATAGAACCACATCCCTCCCGCACTTCCCATCTAAACAGTAACCAGAGACAAGCAGTACGCCTTCCAGCATCCAACAACTTCCCACCAAGGAGAGTCACAGCCAACAACAGCAAACCACCAGCATCAAAAATAGCCTCAACAGCATCCATCTCCTCCACGCCATTCAGATCCATAACCAACAGCACAGAAGCAAAGACAGCAAACAACATACACCAGCATTTTCTAGCATTTTCAGGGGTTTCAAGGGTTTTAGGGTTTTAGGGTTTTAGGGTCTTTTGGGTTTTTAGGGGTTGTTTCTGAGATTTTTAGTGTTTTAAAGGGTTTGGGGAGTTTTATAATGTTTTATGGGTTTAAGGGTTTTTATATTCTTTAATAGTATTTAGAGTTTTGATGGGTTTTATAATTTTTAAGGGTTTTTATGGTTTTCAATGGGTTTTTAGTGTTTTTAGGGTTTTTTAATTTTTAATGGATTTTTAGGGGGGTTTTTGGATTTTTAGGTGTTTTAGGGTTTTTAGGGATTCTAAGCATCTTTAGAGTTTATCAATGGTTTTTAGGGTTTTTATGGGTTTTCAGAGCTTTAGGGTCTTTTATGTGTTTTAGTGTTTTTTTGAGTTTTTATGGTTTTAAGGTTTTTAACATTTTTTTGAGTTTTAAGGGTTTGTTGACATTTTTGTTATTTTTAAGGGGTTTTATGGGTTTTTAGGGTTTTCTAAATTTTTTAGGGGTTTATGGTTTTAAGGGGTTTTTAGGTTTTTAGGATTTTTTCATGTTTTTATTTATTTTTTGGTATTTTTATTGGATTTTTATTATTTTTTTGGTATTAGAGTTTTTAGGGAATTTGGGGGTTTTCATTGGTTTTAAGGGGTTCTAGGTTTTTTAAGGGGTTTCAATGTTTTTAGGGTCTTTTGTGGTTTTTAGGGGTTTTTTGAGACTTTTTAAGTTTTTAGATTTTTTAAAAGTTTTAAGGGTTTTAAGTGTTTTTAGAGTTTTTAGTGGGTTTTTATGGTTTTTATGGTTTTTAGGGGTTTTTAGGGTTTTCAGGGTTTTTAGAGGGTTTTACGTTTTCATGTATTTTTAGTGTTTTTTATGGATTTTAAGGGTTTTTAAGGTTTTAGCGGTTTTCATGGGTTTTAAGGGTTTTTAGGGGTTTTCAGGGTTTTTAGGGTCTTTTCCGTTTTTAGGTGTTTTTTTGAATTTTTTAGTTTTTTAGAGTTTTTTAAAAATTTCAAGGGTTTTATGAGTGTTTAGAGTTTTTTGTGGATTTTTAGGGTTTTTATGGGGTTTTAGTAGTTTGGAATGTTATTAGGGGTTTTTGTGATTTTCAGGGATCATTTGGGTTTTTAGGGATTTTTATGTTTGCAAGGATTTTAAGGGGTTTTTTAGGGTTTTTATGTTTTTTGGGATTTTAAAGGTTTTTATCATTTTTAGGGGTTTTTGAAAAAAATAGGTATTTTAAGCTTTTTCTCAGTTTTTAGGGTCTTTTGGGGTTTTAGGGTTTTTTGAGTTTTATATGGTTTTTTAAGGTTTTTAGAATTTTTTAATGTTTTAAGGGGTTTTAGAGTTTTTAATGTTTATTAGGGCTTCTATGGGGTTTATTGTTTTTTATGATTTTTAGGGGTTTCTATCGTTTTTAGGAGCTTTTCAGCGTTTTAGGGTATTTTACGTTTTCATAGAATTTTTTGGGTTTTTATGATTTTTATGGATACTAGGGTCTTTTAGAATTTTTAGAGATTTTGAGGTTGTGTAGGGTTTTTTAGGGGTTTTAGGTTTTTCAAGGTTTTATGTTTTTTTGTTTGAGGGTTTTTTTGATTTTTTTTGGTTTTTAAGGTTTTTTAGAGTTTTATAATGTTTCTTGTGGTTTTAAGGGTTTTTAGAGTTTTTAGTGATTTTTAGGGTTTTTATAGGTTTTAGGGTTTTTTATGATTTTTAGGAATTTTATGGCTTTAGGGGTTCCTAGGGTTTTGAGGTTTTTTATATTTTTAGGGATTTTTAGGGGGTTTTAGGATTTTATGGTTTTTAGGTTTTTAGGGTTTTTCAGGGGTTTAGGGCCATTCGGGGTTTTAGTGTTTTTTGTGAGTTTTTAGGGTTTTTAGGGGTTTAAAGAGTTTTTAGATTATTTAGTGGTGTTTAAGGGTTTTATCAATTTTTAGGGCCCTTTAAAGTTTTTTGGTGTTTTTTGGCTTTCAATGTTTTTTATGGTTTTAGGGTTTTTTATGTTTTCATGGATTTTTAGAGTTTTTTAGGATTTTTATAGTTTTTAGTGATTTGGGGGTTTTAAGTTATTTTTAGGGGTTTATGGGTTTCCATGTGTTTTATGGGTTTTTAGCAGTTTTCTGTGTTTTTAGGGTCTTTTTAAGTATTTTGAGTTTTTTGAGTTTTTTAAGGTTTTAAGGTTTTTTAGAGTTTTTAACTTTTTTGGGAGGTTTTATGGGTTTTTAGAGTTTTAGTGGGTTTTATGGGTTTTTAAGGTTTTTAGGGTTTTTATGGTTTTTAGGGGGTTTTTCTGGTTAGTAGTTTTCTTCCCATTTTTATTGATTTTTAGGGGTTTTGAGAATTTTTATAGTTTTTTGGGCTTTTTAGGGTTTTTTAGGGTTTTGAGGGTTTTAAAGGGGTTTTAGGGTTTTTTTGGGTTTTTATGTTTTTTAGGGTTTTTAATTTATTTTAGGGTTTTTTAAATTTTTTAGAGGTTTATAGAGTTTCTATAGTTGTCAGTAGTTTTTAGGTGTTTTATGGGATTTTAGTGTTTTTTAGATTTTTATGGGTTTTATGGTTTTCAGGTGTTTTTTAGGGTTTTTTGGATTTTTTATATTTTTATGGATTTTTAGGGATTTATTAGGATTTTATGGTTTTTAGGGTGTTGAAATATTTTGAGGGGTTTTAGAGCTTTTTAGGTGCTTTTGTGGTTTTTCCAAAGTTTTAGGATCCTTTTTGTGTTTTATGGTTTTTTTTTCAGTTTTTGGGGGTTTTTAATGTTTTTAGAGTTATTTTTAACACTTTTTCGGTTTTAAATGTTTTTAGAGTTTTTAGTTATATTTATTGGTTTTTACGGTTTTTAAAGGTTTTTAGGGGTTTTATGTTTTTCAGGGGTTTTTCAGGGTTTTTAGGGTATTTTATATTTTAATTTAGTTTTTGGTTGTTTTATGATTTTTATGGTTTTTACGGTTTTTAGGATTTTTAGGTAATTTGAGGGATTTTAGTGTTTTTCAAGGATTTTAGGGCCATTTTGGGTTTTTAGGGTTTTTTTGAGTTTTTTTTGGGTTTAAGGTTTTTTATATTTTTTAACATTTTCAGGGGTTTTTGGGGTTTTTAGTGGCTTTTGGATTCTTATGGGCATTTAGGGTTTTTTAATGATTTTTGGGGTTTTATGTTTTCATGGATTTTTTGGGGGTATTAGGATTTTTATGGTTTTTAGGATTTTAAGGGTTTTTAGAATTTTTCAGGGTTTTTTGGTTCTTTTTGGATTTTAGGGTTTTTTTGAGTTTCTTCATGTTTTAATTTATTTTAGATATTTTTAAAGATTTTATGGTTTTTCGTGATTTTATAGTTTTTAGTTGCATTTTAGGGTTTTTATGGGTTTTTTGGGTGTTATAAGGTTTTTATGTGTTAATATAGTTTTCAGGGTTTTTCGACATTTTTATGGTTTTTTATGTTTTCATGGAATTTTGGGGGGTTTTATGATTTTTATAGTTTTTAGGGTTTTTAAGGATTTTAAAGGGTTTTAGGGGATTTCCATGGGTTTTAGGGGTTTTAAGGTTTTCAGGGCTTTTAGGGTATTTTTATGTTTTAATAGGGTTTTTCAGCTTTTAGGGGTTTTTTGGTTTTTTAGAGTTTTTAACTTTTTTGTGAGTTTTAAGGATTTTTAGAGTTTTTAGTGGTTTTTTTGCAAGAAAAATAGAACATGATATATAAAAGGGAAAATGAATTGAACTACAAACGATCATTATGGGTGGAACAACTGACCTAAAGGATGAAAAAAAACAAGAAGAAAAACCCAAGACGAAGACCAGCATTATGTTGTCCACTGTTCTTATCCACAAGAAATCTTCTGCACATGTCCACTACTAGATGCACCCCATCCAGGAAAGAAACAGACTGTCACCAACCTGAAAGCCCAAAAAATCCCATCAAACGACAACCAGAACCAAAAGCACAAAAAACTCCTCCCCAACATGAGCAGCCAAAAGCTACCAAACCAAAAAGGCATCTCTGAAACTCAGCACCCACCAACCAAATCAACAACACCCTATCAGCACAAAACCAACTATTCAAGTGTAGTTACCACATCCAAGAGAGACCAGACAAGAGAAATTGTGAGAGGTTTTTTAGGGTTTTTATATTTTTATGGGCTTTTACGGTTTTTAGGGGTTTTATGGGTTTTCTTGGGGTTTAGGGTTTTTTTAGGGGTTTTAAGATCTTTTGTGGGTTTTAGGGTTTTTTGGAGTTTTTTTTGGGTTTTAAGGATTTTTAGAGTTTTTAAGGTTTTTAGGGATTTTTACGTTTTCATGCTTTTTGTGGTTTTTTCACGATTTTTATGGTTTTTAGGGTTTTTAAATATTTTTAGAGATTCTGAGGGGTTTAAGGTTTTTCAAAGGATTTTATGGTTATTTCCAAGTTTTTTGGGACTTTTTGGGTTTTTACTGTCTTTTTGGGTTTTTATGGGGTTTTAAGGTTTTTAATGGTTTTAAGGTTTTTAGGGGTTTTTTATGTTTTTAGGGTTCTTTACATTTTCATGGATTTTTAAGGGTTTCTTAATATTTTTATGGTTTTTAGGGTTTTTAGGAATTTTGAGTGTTTTTATGCTTTTTAAGAGATTTTTAGGAGTTTTAGGGGTTTTAAGTGTTTTTATGGTCTTTTCGGTTTTTATGGTTTAAAGGGTTTCTAGAGTTTTCAGTGGTTTTATGGGTTTTGGTTATTTTTAAGGGTTTTTTAGTCTTCAGGTGTTTTTCAGGTTTTTTACATCTTCATGGATTTTTATAAGTTTGTTAGTATTTTTATGGTTTTTAGGGTTTTTAGTGATTTTGGGGGTTTTTAGGGTTTTTCAAGGGTTTTTAGGGTTTTTAGGGTCTTTTTATGTTTATAGATTTTTTTGAGTTTTTTAGGGTTTTTAAGGTTTTTTAGATTTTTTAACATTTTTAAGGGTTTTAAGGGTTTTTGGAGTTTTAGTCGTTTTTTAGGGTTTTTATGGGATTTTAGGGTTTTTATGGTTTTTATCAGTTTTTATTGTTTTTAAGGTTTTTCGGGGTTGTAAAGTGTTTTATGTTCTCATGGATTTTTAGGGATCTTTTAGGATTTTTATGGTTTTTAGGGTTTTTTAGATTTTTATGTATTTTGAGGGTTTTTAGGGGGGGTTTAGGATATTTAGTGTTTTTCAAGGATTTTAGGGTTTTCAGGGTTTTTATGGGTTTTAAGGTTTCTTAGAGCTTTTAAACATTTTTAAGAGGTTTTAAGGGATTTTAGATATTTTAGTAGTTTTTAGGGGTTTTATGGGGTTTTAGGGTTTTTAAGGTTTTTAGCGGTTTTATAGTTTTCAGGGAGTTTTCAGGGTTCTTAGGAATTTTTAGGGTTTTAAGGGGTTTTTTTGTTTTCATGGATTTTTAGTGGGGTTTTATGATTTTTTTGGTTTTTAGTATTATTAGGGATTTTGACGGTTTTGGGGTTTTTTAGGGGTTTTGGGTTTTTAGGGTTTTTCAGGGATTTTAGGGTCCTTTTTGGTTTTTGTTTTTTTTTACTTTTTAGAGTTTTTATGGTTATATAGAGTTTTTTAATGTTTTTAGGGGTTTTATAGGTTTTTAGACTTTTTAGTGGGTTTTAAGGTGTTATGGGGTTTTAGGGGTTTTAAGGTTTTTAGAGGTTTTTATGTTATTTAGGGGTTTTTATGGATTTTTAGGGTTTTCTAAGTTTTCATGGATTTTTATGACTTTTATGGTTTTATGTTATTTTTGGGTTTTTAGGGATTTTGGTGGGGGTTTAGGGGTTTTTTGGGGGGTTTAGGGTTTAAGGGTTTTTTAGGTTTTTATTGATTTTTTGGGGGGGCTTAGGAATTTTATGTATTTTAGGGG
The DNA here is from genome assembly GCA_963277665.1 of Viscum album. Classification (NCBI taxonomy): domain Eukaryota; kingdom Viridiplantae; phylum Streptophyta; class Magnoliopsida; order Santalales; family Viscaceae; genus Viscum; species Viscum album. The sequence goes on along the minus strand of OY728132.1, from coordinate 948,051,972 downwards.
GTTTTGGGGATTTTGGGGATTTTATGGTTTTTAAGGTTTTTAATGGATTTTAGGGTTTTTAGGGTTTTCAGGGACTATTTGGGTTTTTAGTGTTTTTAGAGTTTTTAGGGGTTTTAAGGTGTTTTATAGAATTTATTGTTTATTGGGGTTTTAAGTGTTTTAGAGTATTAGTGGTGTTTTATGGTATTTAAGGTTTTTTGTAGTTTTTATCATTTTTTAGGGTTTTCAAGGTTTTTAGGGTTTTTTATGTTTTCATGGATTTTAGGGGGTTTTTTGGATTTTTATTGGGTTCAAGGTTTTTTTGGGTTTTTTGGGATTTTGATGGTTTTTTGGGGTTTTTAAATATTTTTAGGGGTTTTCATTTTTTTAGGGTCCTTTTGGGTTTTTAGGTTTTTTCAGTTTTTAGGGCATTAAAGGTTTTTTCGTGTTTTTAACATTTTTATGGGTCTTAAGTTTTTTTAGAATTTTTAGGAGTTCTAGGGTTTTTATGGGTTTTTAGGGTATTTATGGTTTTTAGGGGTTTTATGATTTTTATGGGTGTTTTAGGATTTTAGGTTTTTTAGGGTTTTTGAGGATATTGAGGGTTTTTAGGTTTTATTAGGGGTTTTTAGGGGTTTAAGGTTTTTCTTGGTTTTTAGGGTCTTTTTGGGTTTTTATGATTTTTTTCAAGTTTTTTTGGGTTTGTACGGTTTTTTTCAAAATTTATGGGTTTAAAGGGTTTTTATAGTTTTTAGTTGTTTTTATGGTTTTTATGGATTTTTCTGGGATTTTAAGGTTTTTAGGGGTTTTATGGTTTTCATGGTTTCTTAGTGGTTTTTAGGATTTTTATAGTTTCTATATTTGTTAGGGTTTTTAGGGATTTTAAGGGTTTTTTTGGTCTTTCAGCGGTATTTTGGGTTTTTAGGGGTTTTTAGGTTTTTTAAGGTCTTTTGTGTTTTTAGGATTTTTTTTAGTTTTTAGGGTTCTTAAGGGTTTTTATATTTTTAAATTTTTTTAGGTATTTTAAGGTTTTTAGTGTGTTTAGTGGGTTTTTAGGGTTTTTGTTGGGTTTTAAGGGTATTTAAGGGTTTTAGGGATTTTTATGGTTTTCTGGGTTTTTAGGATTCTTTATATTTAATGGAATTTTAAGCGTTTATTAGAATTTTTAAGGTTTCTAGGATTTTTTAGGATTTTTTATTAATTTTGAGGGTCTTTTAGGGGTTTTAAGGAATTTTTAGGGGTTTTCATGGTTTTAGAGTCTTTGGGGTTTTTAGGGATTTTTGAGTTTTTTTAGGGATTTTCAAGTTTTTTAGAGTTTTTTAACATTTTTATGGGCTGATATGTAAGGGTATATATAGATTTTGGTGGGTTTTTAGTGGTTTAATGGTTTTTATAGTTTTTAAGGTTTTTAAGGGAATTTAATTTTTTAAGGGGGTTTTTCAGATTTTTAGGCTTTTTTACTTTTTCATGGATTTTTAGGGGTTCTTAGGATTTTTATGGTTTTCATGATTTTTTGGAATTTTGAGTGTTTTTAGGGTTTTTCATAAGTTTTTTGGGTTTTCTAGGATTTTCGCCTCTTTTGTGGTTTTTAGTATTTTTTTACTTTTTTAGGGTTTTTATGGGTTTTCAGAGTTTTTAAATGTTTTTAGTGGTTTTAAGGGTTATTAGATTTTTTTAGTTATTTTTATGGTTTTCCTGGGTTTTTAAATATTTTTATGGGTTTTATGGTTGTAGGGACTTTTCAGGGTTTTTAGGATATTTACTTTTTCATGGATTTTTAGGTGTTTTTTAGGTACTTTTGGTTTTTTAGGTTTTTTAGGGTTTTTCAGGGGTTTTTAGGGTTTTTCAGGTTTTTTAGGGTATTTTGGGTTTTTAGGTGTTTTTTTTGAGTTTTTAGGGTTTTAAGGTTTTTAAACCTTTTTAGGGATTTTAATGGAAAAGGAAGGCTCGGGTCCAGGCTATTTCTAGCACCCCCAAAATTATGGATTTTTAAGGGTTTTAATATTTTTATAGTTTTTATGAATTTTTAGGTTTTTTAGGGATTTTGAGCATTTTTAGGGGTTTTCAAAGGTTTTTAGTGTTTTAAGGGTTTTTTAGGTTTAAGTGTATTTTTTGAATTTTTAGGGGTTTTAAGAATTTTTAGAGTTTTTTAACTTTTTAAGGGGTTTAAAGGGTTTTTATAGTTTTTAGTTATTTTTAGGGGTTTTATGGGTTTTTTTAAAGGTTTTTAGGGGTTTTTATGGTTTTCAGAGTTTTTTCTTAGTTTTTAGGATTTTTTAAATTTTCAAAAAAAATTTGGGGTTTTTAAGGTTTTTTACGGTTTTAGGGGTTTTAGTGGTTCTTAGGGTCCTTTTGGTATTTTAGTGTTTCCTTTGGTTTTTAGGGGGTTTAAGGGTTTTAGCGTTTTATAAAGTTTTTAGGATTTTTAGGGATTTTAGTGGTTTTTAAGGTTTTTATGGGTATTTAGGGTTTTTAACGGTTTTTAGGGGGTTTTATGGTTTTTAGGGGTTTTTTTAGAGTTTTTTTTTGGGTTTTTTACATTTTTCCTCGATTTTTAGGGGTTTTTTAGGATTTTTATGGTTTTTAGGATTTTTAGGGGTTTTGAGGGGTTTTAGGGGTTTTCATGGGTTTTTAGGGTTTTTAAGGTCTTTTAGGGGTTTTAGGGTTTTTTGAGGTTTTTAGCGTTTTTAGGAGTTTTATGGGTTTTTAGATATTTTAGTGATTTTATGAATTTTAAAGGTTTATAGGGTTTTTAATGTTTTTTGGGATTTTAATTGTTTTCGGTGGCTGTTTAGGTTTTTTTTCATTTTCATGCACTTTTAGGGGTTGTTTAAGATTTTTATGGTTTTTATGGTTTTTAGGGATTTTAAGGGTTTTGTAGGTTTTTAGGGTTTTTTAAGGTTTTAGGGTTTTTTGGGGTTTTAGGGTTTTGTTTTAAGATTTTAGTGTTCTTAAGGTTTTTTTTTGTTTTTGTAATGATTTTAGGGGTTTTAAGGGGTTTTAGTGTTTTTAGTGGGATTTTAGGGTTTTATGGTTTTTTAGGGTTTTTATGCTTTTCAGGGGTTTCACGGTTTTTAGGGTTTTTATGTTTTATTAGATTTTAAGGGGTTTTTAGTATTTTTATGGTTGTTAGAGTTTTTATGGTTTTTTTGGGATTTTGTGGGGTTTTGTGTGTTTTTAGGGTGTTTTAGTGGTTTTAGGGTTTTTCAGGGTTTTTAGAGACTTTTAGGGGTTTTAGGGTTTTTTTGATTTTTTACAGGTTTTAAGGTTTTTATAGTTTTTTTAACATTTTTAGGTGTTTTAAGGGTTTTTATAGTTTTAGTGGTTTTAAGGGTTTTTATGGTTTTTTTCTGGGTTTTATAGTTTTCAGGGGTTTTTCAGGGTTTCTATGTGTTTTTAAGTTTTCATGGATTTTTGGAGCTTTTTAGTATTTTTATGGTTTTTAGGGTATTTATAATTTTTAGTGATTTTGAGGGGGTTTTAGGGGTGTTCATATATTTTTATGGTTTTTAGGGGTTTTATGGTCTTTTTTGGGTTTTTAGGGGTTTTTAGAGTTTTTTAGGTCGTTTAAGGTTTTTTAGAGTTTTTTAACACTTTTAGGGGTTTCAAGGCTTTTTTGAGATTTAAGTGGTTTTTGGGAGGTTTCAAGGTTTTCAGGTTTTTTTATGTTTTTATGGGTTTTAGGTTTTTTTTATGTGGATTTTTTGGGGTTTTGGGTGTTTTAGGGTTTTTAGGGATTTTATGGGTGTTTAGGGATTTTTCAGTGTTTTTAGGGTATCTATGGTTTTCATGGTATTTGGGATCTTTTTGATTTTTAGGGGTTTTTGTTTTAAGGTTTTTTAAGGGTTTTTGGATTTTTTAATGTTTTTATTGTTTTAAAGGGGTTTTGGAGTATCAAGTGGGTTTTGGGGTTTTAAAGGTTTTGGGGTGTTTTTTTTGTTTTCTGGGGTTTTCAAGGTTTTACATTTTCATGGATTTTTAGGGGTTTTAGGGGTTTTAGGGGTTTTATGGTTTTATGATTTTTTATTTTTTTAGGGGTTTTAAGGATTTTGGGGGCGTGGTTAGAGTTTTTCAAAGGTTTTTAGGGTTTTTCAATGTTTTAGGGTCTTTTGGGTTTTTACGGTGTTTTTAGATTTTAGGGTTTTTAGATTTTTTAAAACTTTTTTACGGTTTTTAAGGGTTTTTATAGTTTTTAATGGTTTTAGGGTTTTTATGGGGATTTGAGGATTTTTAAGTTTTTTAGTATTTTTTTTGTTTTTCAGTGGTTTTTCATGGTTTTTAGGGTTTTTTAGGATTTCATTGATATTTAGAGGGTTTTAGGATTTTTATAGTCTTTAGGATTTTTTGGGTTTTTTGGGATTTTTAGGGGTGTAAAGGTTTTTTTGAGCTTTGGGGTTTTAGTGTTTTTTAGGTTTTTTAGTGTCCATTTTTGTTTTTTAGATTTTTTTTGTGTTTTTTATGGTTTTGATATTTTTAGAGCTCTTTAACATTTTTAGGGGTTTTAAATTTTTTTAGAGTTTTTTGTGGGTTTATAGGGTTTTTATGGGTTTTAGTGTTTTTAACGGGTTTTAGGGGGTTTTATGGTTTTCATTGGTTTTTCATCATTTTTAGGGTATTTTATTTTTCATGGATTTTTAGGGATTTTCAAGGATTTTTATGGTTTTTAGGTTTTTATGGATTTTAAGGGTTTTTGGGGCCTTTTGGGTTTTTAGAGGGTTTTTATTTTTTTGTAATATTTTTAAGGTCTTTAAGAGTTTCTTAACATTTTTGGGGTTTTATGGTTTTTTAGAGTTTTCAATGGGTTTTAGGGTTTTATGGGTTTTTATGATTTTTAAGGTTTTTAGGGGGGGTTATGGTTTTTAGGTGTTTATAGGGTTGTAAGTTTTTTAACGTTTTCTAAGATTTTTAGGGGCCTTTTAGGGTTTTTATGGTTTTTACAAATTTTGAGGGTTTAAAGGTTTTTTCTAAGTTTTTTATGGTTGTTAGAGTTTTCATGGTTTTTGTGGTCTTTTGGGTTTTTAGGGATTTTTGATTTTTTTATGGTTTTAAGGTTTTGTAGAGTTTTTTATAATTTTTATTGGTTCTGGTTTTTTTTAGAGTTTTTAGTAGTTATTTAGGGATTTTATGGGTGTTTAGGGTGTTTATGATTTTTAGGAGTATTTACGGTTCTCAGGGGTTTTTTTGGTTTTTCAGTTTTTTTACATTTGCATGGATTTTTAGGGGGTTTTAGAATTTTTATGGTTTTTAGGATTTTTATGGTTTTTTGGGTTTTGAGGGTTTTTGAGGGTTTTAGGCTTTAAAGTGTTTTTCAAGGTTTATTATGGTTTTTTTTCTTTTTAGTTTATTTTTTTTGAGTTTTTGGGATTTTCAGGTTTTTTAGAGTTTTTTATTGTTTTTATGGTTTTAAGGGTTTTTAGATTTTTAGGGGGTTTTAGGATTTTTATGGGGTTTTAGGGATTTTCAAGGTTTTTTGTGGATTTTATGGTTTTTAGGGGTTTTTAAGGGGTTTAGGGTTTCTAATGTTTTCATGGACTTTGAGGGGTTTTTTATGATTTTTATGGATTTAGGGTTTTTAGGGGTTTTAGGGATTTTGGGGGTTTTTCAGGGGGTTTTTAGGGTTTAGGGGGTTTTAGGTTTTTAGGGTCTTCTTTGGTTTTTAGGGTTTTTTTTGACTTTTTAGGGTTTCTAAGGTTTTTTAGATGTTTTTAACATTTTTAGGGGCTTTATGGGTTTGTAAAGTTTTTATGGGTTTTTATGGTTTCTATGGGATTTTAGAGTTTTGTAATGCTTTTAAGGGGTTTTTTGGTTTTCAGGGGTTTTTAGGGATTTTTACTTTTTCATTGATTTTTATGGGGATTTTAGGATTTCTATGGTTTTCAGGGTTTTAGGAATTTTGAGAGGTTTTAGGGTTTTTAGCGGTTTTCGGGGTTTTTAGTGTTTTTCATGGTTTTTAGGGTTTTAGGAATTTTGAGGGGTTTTAGCAGTTTTTAGGGTTTTTAGTGTTTTTCATGGTTTTGAGGATTTTTTTTTGAGTTTTTAAGGTTTTTATGGTATTTTAGAGTTTTTAATATTTTTAGGGGTTTTAAGTGTTTTTAGAGTTTTTAGTGGTTTTAGGGTTTTTTAAGGTTTTAGGGGGTTTTATGGATTTCTGCGGTATTTTAAGGTTTTTAGGGTTTTTACATTATCATGGATTTTAGGATTTTTAGGATTTTTATGGTTTTTAGTGTTTTTTGGTGTTTTTAGGGATTTTGAGGGTTTTATAAGTTTTCATAGGTTTTTATGATTTTTTAGGTTTTTAGGGTCTTTTGGGCTTTCAAGGTTTTTTTGAGTTTATTTAGGGTTTTTAGGGGTTTTTGGAGGGTTTTAATGTTTTGGGGGGTTTTAAGGTTTTTTAGATTTTTTAGTAGTTTTGGGGGTTTTATGGTTTTTTAGGGGTTTAGGGGTTTTATGGATTTCAGGGTTTATAAGGTTTTTATGTTTTCATGGATTTTTAGGGGTTGTTTAGGATGTTTATGGTTTTTAGGTTTTTTCAGGGATTTTAGTGTCTCTTGTGTTTTTCGGGGATTTTGGAGTTTTTAAGGTTTTTTAGTTCTTTATAATATTTTTTGGGAATTTGAAAATTTTTAGTGTTTTTAGTGGGTTTTAGGGTTTTATGGGGTTTTAAGGGATTTTATGATTTTTTTGTGGTTTTAAGGGTTTTTATGGTTTTTTAAGTTTTCATGGATTTTTAGGGGCTTTTATTTTTTTTGGGTTTTTAGGGTTTTTTATGATTTATTGGGATTTTGAGGTTTTCTAGGGTTTTTATGGGTTTTATTGTATTTAGGGGTTGTAGGGGGTTTCCGGGTTTTTGGGGTCGTTTTGGGGTTTTAGGATTTTTTTTGAGTTTTTTATAGTTTTAAGGTTTTTAGAGTTTTTAGTGAGTTTTTAGGGTTTTATGGTTTTTAGGATTTTCTCAGATTTCTAGGGGGGTTTATGGTTTTCTTGGGATTTTTTGGGTTTTTAGGGAATTTTACGTTTTCATGGATTTTTGAATGTCTTTTAGGATTTTTATGGTTTTTGGGTTTTTTAGGGATTTAAGGTATTTTGAGGGTTTTTAGGGGTTTTAATGGTTTTTAGGGGTTTTAGGGATTTTAGTGTCTTTTGGGGGTTTTAGGGGGTTTTTTGAGTTATTTAGGGTTTTGAGGTTTTTAGAGTTTTTTAAAAAAATTTAGGGGTTTTAAGGGTTTTTGGAGATTTTAGTGTTTTTAGGGTTTTTATGGGTTCTTAAGGTTTTAGAGGATTTTATTGTTTTTATGGTTTTTAGGGATTTTAGGGATTTTTAGGGTTTTTAGGGGTTTTATCGTTTTTTGAGGTTTTTAGTGTTTCGTAGGGTTTTTATGGTTTTTTTGAGTTTTTTGGGGTTTTAAGGTTTTTAGAGTTTTTAGTGGTTTTAGGGTTATTTATGCATTTTTAGAGTTTTTTAAGTTTTTTAAGTTTTTTAGGTTTTTTTTATATTTTTAGGGGTTTTTTCATGGGGGTTTTTTTCATGGGTTTTTAGGGGTTTTTAGGTTTTTTATGATTTTTACAGTTTTCGAGTTAATAGGGATTTTGATTGTTTTTTGGTGATTTTCAGGGGTATTTAGGGGTTTTAGTGGTTTTATGATTTTTAGGGTCTTTTGGGTTTTTAGGATTTTTTTGAGTTTTTTAGGGTTTAAATTTTTTTCAAGTTTTTTAACATTTTTAAGGGGTTTAATAGTTTTTAATGTTTTCAGTGGATTTTTAGGTGTTTTATCGGTGTTTTTTGTTTTTAAGGTTTTTAGGGGTATTCAGGGTTTTTAGGGTTTTTACATTTTCATGTATTTTTATGTGTTTTTTAGGATTTTATGGTTTTGGGGGGTTTTCTGGGTTTTTAGGGATGTTGAGGGTTTTTAGTCTTTTTCGATGGTTTTTATGTGTTTTCAAATTTTTAGTGTATGTTTGGGATTTTAGAGTTTTTTTGAGTTTTTTAGAGTTTTTAGAGTTTTTTACATTTTAGGGGGCCTTAAGGGGTTTTAAAGTTTTTATTAGTTTATAGTGGTTTTATGGGTTTTATAGTTTTTATGTTTTTAATGGTTTTTATGGTTTTAGGGGTTTAAGGGCTTATAGGTTTTTTTACATTTTCATTGATTTTTATGGGTTTTATTTAGATTTTTTTTGTTTTTAGGGTTTCATAGGTTTTTTCATAATTTTGAGGGGTTTTAGGGTTATGAGGGGTTTTAGGGACTTTTGGGTTTTTTAGGGTCCTTTGGGATTTTTGGGTTTTTGGGTTTTTTAGTTTTTTATGGGTTTTAAGGTTTTTGGACTTTTTTTTTGGGATTTAAAGGGTTTTTGGAGTTTTTAGGGTTTTTATGAGGTTTTAGGGTTTTTTAGGATTTTTAGGGGTTTTAGGGATTTTAGGTCTTTTAGGTTTTTTGAGGGTTTTTAGGGGTTTTCAAGGGTTTTAAGGGTTTTTAGTGGTTTTCAGGCTTTTTACGGTCTCTTGGGTTTCCATGGATTTTTTTGAGTTTTTTTATAGTTTATAAGGTTTATATAGTTTTCTAATGTTTTTAAGGGATTTAAGGGTTTTTAGAGTTTTAGTGGTTTTTTATGTTTTATGATTTTTTAAAGTTTTTAGGAGTTTATGGGTTTAAGGGGGTTTTTCAAGGTTTTTAGGGTTTTTACATTTTCATAGATTTTATGGATTTTTTAATATTTTTATTCTTTTATGGGTTTTCGAGATTTTGAGGGGTTTTCAAGTGTTTTTAGGGGTTTTATTGGTTTTATGGTTTTTATCGTTTTTAGGGGTGTTATGGTTTTCTGGGGGTTTTTATGGTTTTTATGGTTTTTTATGTTTTCATAGATTTTTTGTTGTTTTTAGGAATTTTATAGTCTTTAGGTTTTTAGGGTTTTTAGGGTTTTTAGGGATTTCGAGGGTTTATACGGATTTTACGTGGTTTTTAGGGTTTTAGGGTGTTTTGGGGGTTTTAGGGTTTTAAGGGTTTTAAGTGTTTTTTAAACATTTTTAGGGGTTTTTAACTTTTTAGTGGATTTTAGGGTTTTTATGGGTTTTTAGGGTTTTTTAATGGTTTTTATGGGTTTTATGGTTTAATGGGTTTTTAGGGTTTTTTACGTTTTAATGGATTTTTAGGGTATTTTATGTTTTTTTTTTACTTTTAGGGTTTTGTAGGGTTTTTAGGGTTTTTAGGGGTTTGAGGGGTTTTCAGGGGTTTTAGGGTTTTATGGTTTCAGGATTTGATGGGTCTTTTGGTTTTTAGGGTTTTTTGTGTTTTTTAGGTTTTTATAGTTTTTTAGAGTTTTATAACACTTTTAGATTTTTAAAGGGTTTTTAGAGTTTTTTGTGGTTTATGGGTTTTTACAGTTTTAGGGGGTTTTATGGTTTTTAGGGGTTTTTAAATTTTCATGGATTTTTAGGGAGTTTAAAGTTTTTTATTTTTTAGGGGTTTTATGTATTTTGAGGGTTTTTAAGGTTTTTAAGGGGTTTAGGGTTTTTTAGGGTTTTTATGGTCTTTTTGGAGTTTTAGGGGTTTTTTAGTTTTTTAAGGTTTTAAGGGTTTTTAGAGTTTTTTAACATTTTTAAGTATTTTAAGGGTTTTTAGAGTTTTTAGGGATTTTATGGATTTTTAGCGTATTTAAGGTTTTTGGGTGTTTTTCAGTTTTCATGGGTTTGTAAGGGGTTTTTAGGATTTTTTAGGTTTTCATGGATTTTTAGGGGTTTTTAGGCTTTTTATAATTTTTTGTGTTTTTTAGGGTTTTTTGGGATCTTTATTTTTTTAGGTGTTTTCAAAGGTTTTTAGGGTTTTTAGGGGGTTTTCAGTTTTTTAGAGTCTTTTTGGGTTTTATGGTTTTTTTTTTGTGTTCTTAGGGTTTTAAAGTTTCTTTAGAGTTTTTTAATGTTTTTAGGAGCTTTAAGGGTTTTTATAATTTTTATGGGGTTTTAGGGGTTTTGTGGGGTATTAGGGTTTTTCAGGATTTTAAGGGTTTTTATGGTTTTCAGGGGTTTTCTAGGGTTTTTATGTTTTCATGGATTTTAGGGCAGAAGAGGTTCGGGACTAGGCAAGCCTAGCCCCCCAAACATAATTAAAAAGAAAAAGGCAACTACAAGATGGGCCTGAAAGAGCGAGTATGAACATCGCCCTTCTGATCCGAGTCCAAGAACGAAATACAATAAGGTGGGGCCATAAAGGACCACATTGAGGAGCTCTCCGCAATCACCTGTTTAGAGAGGGCGTCAGCAACTGAGTTAGCTTCCCTGTAGGCATGTGAGACATTGAGGTTCAAGTTTCGAGACACCTCAAGGCATTCGATCCAGTGTGGCAAGAGTCTCCATGGGACATCCCTGGAGCATCCCTTTAACGCATTAACTGCAAGCATCGAGTCAGACTCAATCCAAAGCGGTGACCTGTTGAACTGGCATGCAAACTTCACGGCTTTTATGATCGCCCACAACTCTACTTCATAAGCACAACCATCCCCAAGAAACTGAAAGAAGCAGCCCTTCAAGAAGCCCCGTGGGGTGCGAAAAACACCCCCACACCCCGATAGACCAGGAGCGCCAAGTGTCACGCCATCAACTTTGACCTTTATCCATGACGGGAGTGGTGGGATCCATCTAATAAATTTCAAGACCAGCGGCTTTCGGCTCCTTCCAGCCACACCAAGAGCACACAGTATAGTGAGGTCCTCAACGTCATTAAACATCGTACCTGCTTGAAGTCATGAGGCGCTGTGAATAGCCTTGTTTATTGACACCACCCCTCCATGCAATGAGAGTGACTGCCAATTGAAAGATACTGCGTTACGCCCCGGCCAACAGAAGGTTCTAGATCTGGTCACTCCGATGCAAGTCAACCAGCCCACACAGGAAGTCACAGATCGACCCATGCGAATAGCAGGTCAGCCCAAAGCTCTGTGAAAGGTAGCTCCACAACTCCGCAGAAAAAGTACAGTGTAAGAAAATGTGGATATTTAGGGATTTCTAGGTTTTTTATGGTTTTTGGTGTTTTTTGGGTTTTTTGGATTTTGATTGTTTTTTTATTTTCATGGGTTTTTAGTGTTTTTTAATTTTTTTATGTCTTTTTGCATTCTCAGGTTTTCATTGAGTTTTTTATCATTTTTATGGGTTTTAAGTGTTTTTAGAAATTTTAGCTGGTTTTTAGGGTTTTTATGGGTTTTTAGGTATTTTTAAGGGTTTTAGGGATTTTTAGGGTTTCGGGATTTTTTCAAGGGTTTCATGGTTTTTTACGTTTCATGGATATTTAGGATTTTTAGAGATTTTTAGGGTTTTAGGGATTTTCATAATTTTTAGGGTTTTCAGGGTTTTCAGGGTTTTTGTTGTCTTTTTGGGTCTTTATGGTTTTTTTGAGTTTTTTAGGCTTTTTAGGGTTTTATAGAGTTTTTTAAAATTTTAGGGGTTTTAGGGGTTTTTAGTGTTTTATTGGTTTTTTAGAATTTTTATGGGTTTTAGGAAAAGCAGGTTCGAGTCCAGTCGTGTCCCGGCCCCACAAAATTTATTAACAAAAAAGTAATCACAAGGCTTTACAGGGAGGGTCTGCACAACCGAGTATGCAAGTCACCCATCATGTCTGAGTACCCAAGGGGAATACAAAAATCTGGTGCTCTAAATGACCACATGGAACATCCATCCTCAATTGCTTTCTTGGAGAGCATATCCGCCACCTTGTTCACTTCCCTGTATGCATGTGTGTCCATATTGTTTATACCCTGAGAAGTCCTGAGACACACAACCCATTGTAGGAGAAGCCTCCATGGGATTTTCCTTGTTTTACTTTTGAGGGCTTCCACCACCAACATCGAGTCAGATTCAATCCATAACTGCTTCCACCTAAAATGAACTGAAAACTGGACAGCCTTAATCATAGCCCAAAGCTCCGCTTCATATACACATCCATTCCCAATGAAGTGATAAAATCATCCTTTAACAAAGCCTCTGTATGTCAGTAAAATTCCTCTACAACTAGAGAGACTAGGTACACCCAGAGCAGCACCATCCACATTGACTTTTATCTATTCTGGGATTGGTGGAATCCACCGAATGAATTTAAAGTCCCTTGGTTTCTCGCATCTTCCTGAAACTCCAAGATTTCTCAACACAATAAGATCATTAATATCATCATCCATCGTACCATCTTGGATATGAGACGCCATGGGGACGACTTTGTGGATCGCCACCACACCAGTGCAGAGGCAGCATGGACCATTATCAAAAACCACTTTATTCTGGGCTGCCCACACAAAAGCGGCGAGGGCCGTAGCAGCAGCAAGAAGCAGGTTAGAAACCTGTTGACTGCATTTCACACCGACAACACTGCTGAAAAGAGCAGACAACGTGCTGTCCGTGCAGATTTTCAGCTGGAAAATGACATGAAAATGCTCCCAAAGACCAGTAGAAACAATAAGCAGGTTAGTGTTTCTTGCGTTTTCAAGGATTTTTATGGATAATTTTGGATTTTTATGGTTTTTAGAGATTTTGAGGGTTTTTAGGATTTTTCATGGTTTTGAGGGTCTTGGGTTTTTAGGGTTTTTTTGAATTTTTTAGGAATTTGAAGGTTTTTTAGAGTTTTTAATGTTTTCAGGGGTTTAAAGGGTTTTTAATGTTTTTACTAGTTTTTTAGGGTTTTTTATGGTTTTTTTGGATTTTTAAGCTTTTTTAGGGTTTTTATGTTTTTTAGGATTTTTAAGGGTTTTTAGTGTTTTTTAAGTTTTCATGATTTTTAAGGGGTTTTTAGGATTTTGAATGGTTTTTAGGGTTTTTTAGGGTTTTTAGGAAAAATGTGCTTAATGTGGTCCTTTATCACCCCACATTTTTGAGAGTGAGGTCCTGTCATACCTTTAGGAAATCAATCTAATGTGGGAGAATTATCCAAGGCACCCTTTTTTATTTGTTTTTTTAGGGCCTCTACCACCAAGATCGAGTCGGATTCATTCTAAAGGTGCTTCCACCCAAATTGATTGGCAAAATAAACTACTTTGATCATTGACCAAAGCTCCACCTCATAATCACATTTACAATTTTTAGGGATTTTGAGGGTTTTCAAGGTCTGTAAGGGTTTTTAGGGTCTTGGGCGTTTTAGTGTTTTTTTATGTTTTTTTAGGTATTTACGGTTTTATAGGGTTTTAACATTTTAGGGTTTTTTGAGATTTAAGTGGTTTTTAGGGTTTTTGTTGTTTTTTTATGTTCTTATAGGGTTTTATGGGTTTCAAGGTTTTTTTTAGGGTTTTTTGTGTTTTTTATGTTTTGATCGATTTTTATGGATTATTTAGGTTTTTTAGGGGTCTTTGGGATTTTGTGGGGTTTTAGGGGTTTTCAAGGGTATGTAGGGTTTTTGGGGGTTTTCAGGGTTTTTCGGGGTTTTTTTTGGGTTTTAGGGTTTTTTGAGTTTTAGGGTTTTTATGTTTTTTTTGAATTTTTTAACATGTTTAGTGGTTTTTAGGGTTTTTAAATTTTTTAGTAGTTTTTAGGTTTTTTATGGGCTTTAGGGTTTTTTAATGTTTTTAGTGGTTTTAATGGTTTCCAAGGTGTTTCTACATTTTTTTGGATTTTTCATGGATTTTTAGGGGGTTTTCAGGATTTTTATTGTTTTTAGTGTTTTGAGGGGTTTTAGGGATTCTGAGGATTTTATGGGGTTTGGGGTTTTAAGGTTTTTTAACGTATTTTGGGGTTTTGTTGGTTTGTATAGTTTTTAGTGGTTTTTTGGGGTTTTTTGGATTTTTATTATTTTTAAGGTTTTTAGGGCGTTTTATGGTATTCAGGGGGTTTTTAGTTTTTTTTTGGGTTTTTTACGTTTTCATGGATATTAGTGGTTTTTATGGTTTTTATGGTTTTAAGGGTTTTTATGGATTTTATGGATTTTTAAGGGTTTTAGGGGGTTTTAGGGGTTTTCATGGTTTTTAGGGTCTTCTTGGTTTTTAGGGTTTTTTGAGTTTTTTAAGGTTTTTATGGTTTTTTAGATTTTTTTAAAAAAATTTAGGCGTTTTAAGGGTTTTAGATATTTTTAGTGGTTTTTAGGGTTTTAGGCTTTGTTAAGCTTTTAGATGTTTTTATTGTTTTAAGGGATTTTTAAGAGTATTTTGTGTTTTTTACATATTCATGGATTTTTAGTGGGTTTTTAGGATTTTTATGGCTTTTAGGGTCTTTATAGACTTTTTCAGTTTTCTTTGTTTTTTTTATTTTTTTGTGGTTTTTAGGGTTTTATGGGGTTTTTTCGGTTTTTAGGGGGTTTTATGGTTTTAAGGTGGTTTCAGGGTTTTTAGGGTTTTTTACATTTTCAGGAATTTTTAAGACTTTTTTAATCTTCTTATGGGTTTAGGGGTTTTTAGGGTTTTTTAGGTTTATATGGTCATTTTGGGTTTTGAGGGTTTTTTGAGGTTTTTCTAGTTTGTAATGTTTTTTAGAGTTTTTAACATTTTTAGGGGTTTTATACTTTTTAGTGTTTTGGGGGGGTTTATGGGTTTTTAAGGTATTTAGGGTTTTCTCAGGTTTTTTAGGGAATTTTACTTTTTTCTGAATCTGTATTACTTTTTTATGATTTATAGGTTTTTAAGAGATATTGAGTGTTTTTAGGGTGTTTTAGGGGTTTTTAGGGTTTTAGGGCCCTTTGGGGTTTTAGGATTTTAATGGTTTTTAGAGTTTTTACAAAATTTTAGGGGTTTTAAGGGTATTTTTATTTTTTTAGTTGTTTTTTGGAGTTTTTATAAGTTTTTTGTGTTTTATAAAGTTTTTAGGCGGTTTTATGGTTTTTAGGGGGTTTTAGGGTTTTTAGGGTGTCTTACGTTTTCATGGATTTTTAAGGGGTATTTGAGGATTTTTATGGTTTTTATTGTTTTTAGGGATTTTTGGATTATGAGGGTTTTTAGGAGTTTTCAAGGTTTTTTAGTTTCTTTGTTGGGATTTAGGTTTTTTTAGTTTTTAGGGGTTTTAAGGTTTTTATGAGTTTTTAACGTTTTTAGGGGTTTAAAGGGTCTTTACATTTTTAGTGGTTCTTTAGTGTTTTATGGGATTTTATGGTTTTCAGGGGGTTTTCAGGGTTTTCATGTTTTTTCACATTTTCATGGATTTTAATGGTTTTTAAAGATTTTTATGGTTTTTAGGGGTATTTAGGTTTCTTAGGGTTTTTGAGAGTTTTTGGGTTTTTTTGGGGTTTTAGGTGTTTTTTGGTCTTTTTGGGATTTTTGGGTTTATTTTAATTTTTTAGGGTTTTTAAGGTTTTATATATTTTTTAAGGTTTTTTAGGGGTTTAAAGGGGTTTTATTGGTTTTTATGTTTTTATGGGATTTTAGGGGTTTTTAAGTTATTAGGGTTTTTTATGGCTGGTAAAGGTTTTTCAATGTTTTTAGGGATTTTGACATTTCCATGGATTTTGAGGGTTATTAGGGTTTTCAGGGGTTTTAGTGTTTTTATGGGTTTTAGTATTTTTTTTACGTTTTTAGGGGTTTTAAGGGTTTTTTAAAAAAAATTAGTGGCTTTAATGGTTTTTATGGGGTTTTATGTTTTTTAAGGTTTTAAGGGTTTTTATGAATTTCAGGGGTTTTTTAGGGTTTTTTAAAATATCACTGATTTTTAGGGGTTTTTAGGGATTTTGAGGGTTTTGGGGGGTTTTTTTTTTGGTATTTAGGTTTTTTTTAGTTTTTAGGGTTTTAAAAGTTTTTAGGGGTTTTAGAGTTTTTAGTGAATTTTCGGGTTTTTTATGTGTTTTTAGGTTTTTTAATGTTTTTAGGTTTTTTATGGTTTTTCGGGGGTTTTCAGGGATTTTAGGTATTTTTAAGTTTTAATGGATTTTTAGGTGGTTTTTAAGATTTTTATGGGTTTTAGGATTTTCTAGGATTTTAGGGATTTGGTGGGTTTTTAGGATTTTTCAGGGGTTTTATGATCATTTAGGGGTTTGGGGTTTTTTTTGAGTATTTTATGGTTTTTATGATTTTTAGATTTTTTTAAAAGTTTTTAGGGTTTTTGAGGTTTTTTATAGTTGTTAATGGGTTTTTAGGGTCTTTAGGGTTTTTATGGGTTTTTAGGGTTTTTATGGGTTTTTAGGGTTTTTAAATATTTTAGGGGTTTTTATTGTTTTATGGGGGTTTTAAGGGTTTTTTAGAGGTTTTTTAATTTTTTTTTGGTTTTTATGGTTTTTTAGGGTTTTTGGGATATTTAGGGGTTTTTGGGGTTTTGGGGTTTTCATGAGTTTTTAGGATTTTTCAAGGTTTTCATGGACTTTTTGGGATTTTAGGTCATTTTTAGTTTTTTGGGGGTTTTAAGGTTTTTTAGATCTTTTTTAACATTTTTAGGGGTTTAAAGGGTTTTTAGAGTTTTTATGCATTTTTAGGGGTTTTATGTTTTTAGCGGTTTTTATTATTTTCAGGGTTTTTTAAGTTTTTTACGTTTTTATTGATTTTTCACGGTTTTTAGGAATTTTTTTGTCTTTATGGTTTTCAGGGTTTTTAGGGATTTTGAGAGTTTTTAGGGGTTTTCAGGCATTTTTATGGTTTTTAGGGGTTTTCAGGGGTTTAGGGTGTTTTGGGGGTTTTAGGGTCTTGTTGAGTTTTTTAAGGTTTTTAAGATTTTTTAGAGTTTTAAACCTTTTTAGGGATTTTAGGGGTTTTTGGAGCATTAGTGGGTTGTTAGGGTTTTTATGGGTTTTATGGATTTTAAGGTTTTTAAGGTTTTAAGGTGTTTTCAAGGTTTTTTGAGTTTTTAGGGATTTTCCAGGCTTTTATGGTTTTTCTGAGGTTTTTAGGGTTTTTAGGGGGTTTCATGGTTTTTATGGTATTTTTGAGATTTTAGGGGTTTTTGAGTTTTTACAGTTTTAATGTATTTTTATAGTTTTTAATGTTTTATGGGTTTTAATGGTTTTTAGAGTTTTTAGTGGGTCTTTAAAAGGTTTTTGGGGTTTTTAAGGTTTTTTTGGATATTTATGGTTTTGAGGGTTTTTAGGGTTATTTACGTTTTCATGGATTTTAAGGGTTTTTAATTATTTTATGTTTTTAGGGTGTTCTTAGGGGTTTTTTGGATTTTGATGGTTTTAGGGTTTTTCTAGTGTTTTTATGGTTTTTAGGGTTTTTAGGGGTTTTCAGGGTTTTTAGGATCTTTTTGGGTTTTTGGGGGTTTTATGAGTTTTTTAGGGTTTTTTATATTTTTTTTAAGGTTTTAGGGGTTTAAGTTTAAAGAACCATAATTTCAATGTAAATTTTTTTATATATGGGAATTTTTTGAGTCCGCAAAATCTGATGGCGCGCGATTCTGATGCCTGGGTTTTAGGGGTTCAAGGTTTTTTGGGGTTTTTTGAGTATTTTTATGGTTTTTAAGGGTTTTTAGAGTTTTTGTATTTTTGGGGGTTTTAAGGGTTTTTGGACTTTTTAGTGGTTTTTTAGGATTTTTATAGGTTTCTAGGGTTTTTAAAGGTTTTTAGGGGTTTTAGATTTTTATAGGTTTTTATGATTTTTAGGTTTTTTTATGTTTTCATTGATTTTTAGTGGTTTCTTAGGATTTTTATTTTTTTAGGGATTTTAGGGTTTTTATTGTTTTTCATATTTTTAGGGATTTTGAGGTTTTTAAGGTTTTCAGGGGTTTTATGGGTTTTTTATGTTATTATGGATTTTTAGATGTTTTTAGGAATTTTAAGGTTTTTAGTGTTTTTAGGGATTTTGAAGGGTTGGGAGCTTTTCATGGGGTTTTAGGGGTTTTCAGGGTTTTAGGGTATTTTAGGATTTTTAGGGTTTTTTTAGTTTTTTAGAGTTTTAAAGGGTTTTTTTATTTTTTAAATTTCTTTGAGTTTTTAAGGTTTTTTAGATTTTTCAGTGGTTTTTAAGGTTTTTATGGGGTTTTAGGGTGTTTTAACGGTTTTTATGGGTTTTTTATGTTTTCTAGGATTTTTATGGGGTTTTAGGATTTTATGGTTTTTTGGGCTTTTATGGTTCTTAGGGATTTTAAGGTTTTTGGGGTTTTTTATGATTTTTAGGGGTTTTTTGGGTCCTTTGGGTTTTTAGGGTCTTTTTTTGTTTTTAGGGTTTTTAAGGTGTTTAGAGTTTTTTAACATTTTTAGGGGGTTTAAGGGTTTATAAAGTTTTAGTGGGTTTTTAGGGATTTTTATTGTTTTTAATGTTTTTAGGGTTTTTAGTGTTTTTTAGGGTTTTTTGGGTTTTTATATCTTCACTGATTTTTAGGGTTTTTTAGGATTTTTATGGTTTTTATGGTTTTTTGGATTTTTATGGTTTCTAAGGGTTTATAGGTGTTTTTATGGTTTTTCAGGGTTTTAAATTCTATTTTGGTTTTTACTATTTTTTGAGCTTTTAGGGTTTAATAGGGTTTTTAGAGTCTTTTAATGTTTTTAGGGGTTTTAATGGATTTTAGAGTTTTTAGGGTTTTTTAAGGTTTTATGGAGTTTTTATGGTTTTCAGGGGTATTTCAGGGTTTTAGGGTTTTTTACTTTTAGATGGATTTTTAGTGCTTACTAAGTATTTTTATGGGTTTTAGGATTTTTTAGGTTTTTAGGTATTTTAATGGTTTTATAGTTTTAAAAGTTTTTTAAGGATTTTTAGGGTTTTCCAGGGTTTTGGGGTCTTATTGGGGTTTTAGGGGTTATTTTTTGAGTTTTTAGGTTTTTAATGCTTTTTAGAGTTTTTTTTTAAAATTTTAGGGGTTTTAAGTGTTTTAGCGTTTTAAGTGGGTTTTGGGGTTTTTATGGGTTTTTAAAGTTTTTTAGGTTTTTTGGGGTTTTTTTCATTTTATGGAGGTTTTCAGAGTTTTTAGGGCTTTTTATATTTTCATGGATTATTAGGGGATTTTTTACAGATTTTCGGGGGTTTTAGGGTTTTTAGGGTTTTTAAGGGCGTTTAGGGTTTTAAAGGGGTTTAGGGTTTTTAGTGATTTTGAGGGTTTTTGGTGTCTTTTTGGGATTTATGGGTTTTTTTAGTTTTTATGGGTTTTAAGGTTTTCAAGAGTTTTTATTGTTTTAGGGGTTTTAAGGGTTTTTACTGTTTTTAGTAGTTATTTGGGGTTTTTTTGGGTTTTTTAAGGTTTTGGGGGTTTTTATGGTTTTCGTATTTTTTTAGGGTTTTTTATGTTTTCTTCTATTTTTAGGGGTTTTTTAGGACTTTAATGATTTTTAGGGTTTTTTAGGGTTTAAGGATTTTGAGGGTTTTTAGGATTTTTCAGAGGGGTTTTAAGGTTTTTCAGGGATTTTTGGGTATTTTTGGGTTTTTTAGTCTTTTAGAGTTTTTAATGTTCTTAAACATTTTTAGAGGATTTAAGGGTTTTTAGTGGGTTTTTAGGGGTTTTTATGGTTTTTAGGGGGTTTTCAAGGCTTTTAGAAATTTTTAGAATTTCATAGAATTTTTGGGGTTTTTAGGATTTTATGGGTTTTTGGGTTTTTTATGTTTTTAGGGATTTTGAGGGGTTTTAGGGTTTTTTAGTGGGGGTATAGGGTTTTAGAGTTCTTGGGTTCTTTTAGGGTTTTTTTGGGTTTTTTGTGGTTTTTTGGGGTTTTAAAGTTCTTAAGGGTTTTTTAGCTTTTTATCATTTTTAGGGGTTTTGAGGGATTTTAGTGTTTTTTTGGGGTTTTATGGATTTTTAGTGTTTTAATCTTTTAGGGGTTTATGGTTTCCATGGGGTTTTGGGTTTTTTTTTTTGTTTTTTATGTTTTCATAGATTTTAAGGGGTGTTTTGTAGTTTTATGTTTTTTAGGGTTTTATGGGTTTTATGGATTTTGGGAGGTTTTAGGGTTTCTCATGGGGTTTTTGGTTATTTTTGGGTTTTTCAGGGTTTTAGGGTGTTTGGGGTTTTTGGGGTTTTTTTGGGGGTTTTTTAGGGTTTTAAGGTTTTTAGATTTTTTTAACTTTTATAGGGGTTTCAAGGGGTTTTAGAGTTTTTTGTGTTTTTTTTTGTATTTTATGGGGCTTTATGGTTTTTTAAGGTTTTCTGGAGTTGTTAGAGTTTTTTAGGGTTTTTAGGGTTTTTTTGAGTTTTTAGGTTTTTTAAGGTTTTTTAGATTTTTTAAACATTTTTAGGGGTTTTTATGCTTTTTAGAGTTTTTAGTGTTTTTATAGGGTTTTTATGGGATTTTAGGGTTTTAATGGTTTTTATGGTTTAAAGGGGGGTTTTCAGGGTTTTTATGGTTGTAAGGGGGGTTTTCAGGGTTTATATGGTTTTTTATGTTTTCATGGATTTTTAGGAGTTTTTAGGATTTTTATTTCTTTTAGGGTTTTTAGGGTTTTGATGGATTTTGATTGTTTTTAAGGTTTTTCAAGGGTTTTAGGGTTTTTTGGATTTTTAGGTTTTTTAGGTTCTTTTGGGTTTTTGGGGATTTTTTTAGTTTTTTAGGGTTTTCAAGGTTTTTATAGTTGTTTAACAATGTAATGGGTTTTTAGGTTTTTCGGGGTTCTTGTGGTTTTAAGGGGATTTTCAGGGTTTTTTGGGTATTTTATGTTTTCATGCATTTTAGGTGTTTTTTTAGGACTTTTATTGTTTTTAGGTTTTTTTGGGTTTCTAGTAATTTTGAAGAATTTTAGGGGGTTTTATGGTTTTTAGGGGTTTTCAGGGTTTTTAGGCTTTTATACATTTTCATGGATTTTTGGGGGGGGGTTATGATTTTTATGGTTTTTATGGTTTTTAGTGTTTTCAAGGATTTTGAGGGGTTTTAGGGGTTTTTAGGGTTTTTAGGGGTTTTTAGGGTTTTATGGTCTTTTTGGGTTTTCTAAATATTTTTTTGAGTTTTTCAGGGTTTTTAGGTTTTTAAAGTTTTTAACGTTTTTAGGGATTTTAAGAGTTTTTATTGGTTTTTATGGTTTTTGTGGGTATTTTGGATTTTTATGGTTTTTAGGGGGTTTTATGGTTTTTAGTTGTTTTTAGGGGTTTTTAGGGTTTTTTACATTTTCAACAATTTTTAGGAGTTTTTAAGGATTTTTATGGTTTTTAGGGTTTTTTAGGATTTTTAGGGAATTTAAGGGTATTTAAGGTTTTTCAGGTTTTTTATTGTTTTTTCAGGTTCTTTGGGTCTTTTTGGGTTTTTAGTGTTTTCTTTTGAGTTTTTTACGGTTTTTAAAGTTTTTTAGATTTTTTAGCATTTTTAGGGGTTTAAAGAGTTTTTTATAGTTTTTACTGTTATTTTAGGGTTTTTATGGGTTATTTGGGTTTTTAAGGTTTTAATGATTTTTATGGTTCTTAGGGGTTTTTTAGGGATTTTAGGAATTTTTACAATTTTACGGATTTTAATGGGATTTGAGGATATTTTTAATTTTTAGGGTTTTTATGGGTTGTAGGGATTTTGAAGGGTTTTAGGGGGTTTTTAAGGGTTTTTAGAGATTTTAGGGGTTTTCAAGGTCTTTTGGGTATTTATATTTTTTTACTTTTTTAGGTTTTTACATTTTTTATAGTTTTTTAACATTTTTAGGGGGTTTAATGGTTTTTAGAGTTTTTAGTAGTTTTTTAGATTTTTTATCAATTTTTATTGTTTTTTAATGTTTTAGAGGTTATTATGGTTTTTAGTGTTTTTTAGGGTTTTAGGGTTTTTTATGTTTTCATATATTTTTAGGGGGTTTTTATAATTTTATGGTTTTTATGATTTTTAAAGGTGTTTAGGGATTTTGGGGGGTTTTATGATTTTTAGGGGGTTTTAGGGATTTTAGGGTTTTTAGGGTTTTAGGGTCTTTTTGGTTTTTTAGGTTATTTTGAGTTTTTGTGGCGTGTACAGGTTTTATAGTTATTTAATGTTTTTAAGAGTTTTAAAGTCTTTTTGATTTTTTAGTGGTTTTATGGTTTTTGGGGGGTTTTCTTGGTTTTTAGTGGTTTTGCGTTTTCATGGATTTTTAGGGGGTTTTGAGGATTTTTTGGTTAATAGGGTTTTATGGATTTTGACGATTTTTAGGTTTTTTTTGGGAGCTTTAGGGTTTTACAAGGTTTTTAGGTTATTTTGGGGTTTTATAGTTTTTTTGAGTTTTTTGTGTCTTTAAGGTTTTTTATAGTTTTTTAACGTTTTTAGGCATTTTATTGGTTTTTAGAATTTTTATTTATTTTAGATTTTTTAAGTTTTTTGTGGTTTTTATGTTTTTAGGGTATTTTACATTTTGAAGGATTTTTAAGGGGTTTTTTGGATTTTTATGGCTTTTAGGGATTTTTAGGGTTTTAGGGATTTTGAAGGATTTTAGGGTTTTTAGGGGGTTTTAGTGTTTTTATAGTCTTTTGAGATTTTAGATGTTTCTCTAGTTTTTTATAGTTGTTAAGGTTTTTAAAGTTTGGTTTTTAGTGATTTTTATTGTTTTTAGAGGTTTTTTAGTGTTTTAGGGTTTTTATGGGTTTTTTAAGTTTTTAGGGTTTTTTATTGTTTTTAGAGCGGGTTTTCAAGGTTTTTCATATTTTTTTACAATTTCATGGCTTTTTTTGGTTTTTTTAGGCTTTTATGGTTTTTAGTGTTCTTTAGGGTTTATATGGATTTGGTGGGTTTTTAGTGTCTTTTCAGGAGTTTTTAGGGTTTTTAGGGGTTTTCACGGTATTTGGGGTCTTTTTGGGTTTTTAGAGTTTTTTTTTGAGTTTTTTAGGGTTTTAAGGTTTTTTAGAGTTTTTTTACATTTTTATGGATTTTAAGGGTTTTTATAATTTTTATTCATTATGGGGTTTTTATTGGTTTTTTGGGTTTTTTGGGTTTTTGGGGTTTTTTGGGTTTCTAGGGTTCTTTACATTTTCATGAATTTTTAGGTCTTTTTTTGGGTTTTTACAGTTTTAAGGTTTTTAGGGTTTTTAGGGATGTTGACGGTTTTTATGGTTTTTCAGGGTTTTTAGGGGTTTAAAGAGTCTTTTTGTATTTTGGGTTTCTAGGTTTTTTTTTGATTTTTTAGGGTTTTTATGTTTTTAAGAGTTTTTTAAAAAATTGACAGGTTTTAAGGATTTTTAGAGTTTTTAGTGGTTTTTTAGGGTTTTTAATTTTTTAGGGGTTTTATGGTTTTCAAGGGGGGTTTTAGGGTTTTTTACATTTTCAAGGATTTTCAAGGGTTTTTAGGATTTTTATGGTTTTTAGGGGGTTTAGGGATTTATAGGGTTTTATGGTTTTTAGGAGTTTAGGGGTTTTCAAGGTCTTCAATATCTCTTCAGGTTTTTAGGGGGGGGGTTGAGTTTTTTAGGGTGTTTAAGGTTTTTTAGAGTTTTTTTGACATTTTTAGGTTTTTTAGAGTTTATAGTGTTTTTAGGGTTTTTATGTGTATTAAGATTATTAATGTTTTTTGGGGTTTTATGGTTTTCCGGGGATTTTAGTGTTTCTTGCATTTTCATCGATTTTTAGGGTTTTTTAGGAATTTTAGGATTTTTTGGGGGTTTTTGGGTTTTTAGGGATTTTAAGGGTTTTTAGGAATTTTCATTGTTTTTTTGGGTCTTTATGTATTTTCTGGGGTTTTAGGGTCTTTTAGGTTTTTAGGTTTTTTTGAGTTTTTTAGGGTTTTAAAGGTTTTTTTAGATTTTTTTAACGTTTTTAGTGGTTTAAAGGGTTTTTATAGTTTTTAGTGGGATTTAGGGTTTTTATTGTTGGATCGAATATGTAGATATGAGATTCTCAAATACCAGAGGGGGGTGAATTGTACACTTTAAAAATTCCTTTGAAACCTTTAAATTTGGTTACGAAAAACTATGTTTAACAAAGTTAAACTAAGTAAATTCACAACACCTCTAAGTTCTACAAACTTAATAGGTTCCAGAAATATGGTTCCGAAAATGAAACTTAAGAAAAGTTTACAAGTAAAAGATACTACCTTAAATCATATAGAATCTCACTATTCAGAGTACAAGTGTAAGAAAGTATAAGATAGTTATACTTTCCTCGAAAATCAAAATGCATCGGAAAAATAAACTTGTAACAAAACAAGTAACAAGTATAAAATCTTTTAACCCAAAGAGAAGGGTATCCAACAACCTTGGATAAAGGTCCTTTGATTTATACTTTCAAGAAAGTCTGTCTTACCCACACCAGGGTAAGCCCTCGATACGAAGATCAGAGTTTGTCTTGTTATCCCCTCAAGTTCTCAACTTCAAGGTAGTCGGCACCGCTGTCTTCCTATCCCCGAAAGCCCTCGATTGTACACAACAAAAATTGGAATCGCACAAAGCAAATCTGAACAAGAAGTTCAGTACGCACAAAGCAATGAAAAGCCTATCTCTCTTGAAATCACTTTAGCATCATGTAATATATAGATTGATCAACTTATTGTGAGATCTTTCAAATGAGCTCCTATTTATAGGCACGACTGCAACAGTCATCTCCCTCTTCCAACGGTCATATTTTTGCTTGAATTTTGGTGGGACCGGTACACATGTCACTCAAACAACGGTTAGTTAGTAACTGGAAGCAAGAAATATTTTTATAACAAAACAAATGTAAGAAAAAATGGTTACATAACTAAAATATAATATTCGAAGGTAAGTAAATGAATATTCGGAGTTTAACCAAAATTGAATTCGGATTCTATAATACAAGGATATTTGGATTCTTTTCTCTAGGAATTCGGAATCGGAATTATATAGAATTCCAGATTCTGAATTTCAAGGAAATTCGGAATTTGGATTCATAAGAATTCGGAACCAGAACTCAGAAAGTTTGGAGTAAGAGTTCATGAGAATTCAGAGTCAAAACTCATAAGATTTCGGAGTCTAAATTCATAGAACTCGGAGTCAGAACTTAGAGAAGTTCGTAACCAGAATTCATAATCAGAATTCGGAGTCAGAACTCAAAGAAGTTCGTATCCAGAATTCATAATCAGAATTCAGAGTCAGAACTCAGAAGAGTTCGTATCTGGAATTCATAATCAGAATTCGGAGTTAGAAATCAGAGAAGTTCATAACCAGAATTCGTAATCAGAATTCGGAGTCAGAACTCAGAGAAGTTCGTATCCCGAATTCATAATCAGAATTCGGAGTCAGAACTCAAAAGAGTTCATATCCAAAATTCATAATCAGAATTCGAATCCAGAACTTAAAGGAGTTCGTAACCAGAATTCTGAGAATTCGGATCCTAAAACAGAATGCTTCATATCTAGGTAATTATAGGATTCTGAGGTTTTGGTTTCAAACCAAATTTTACACTTAGAAAAATTATGTTAGAAGCAATATAAATATGATAAGGATAAATTTCCTTGGGGAAGAAAATTTTTCCTTATGGAAGTAAAACATAGGGTAAAAAGAGAGTTGCCTTGAGATAAGGTATTTAAGATTTTCAAAACAAGAAGGAGTGGTAATGTCATAAGGAAACCCCATTGAATTAACAATCTCCCCCAAGTATTAAGGAATGGAAAAGTCATATGGAAAACCTTATTGACTCAACAATCTCCCCCTTTTTTGTAAATCACAAACATCCTTACGAAAAAGAATATAAGGACTTAGAGAATATTTTTCTAGACTATAAAAATAAAACTTATCTCGCTTTTTACATTGGAAAAGATGAATACGACTGAATCCCCCTTAGGCTTTGGAGAACTAAGGATCGTATTCTAGATTTCCGGAATGAGAATTTTCATTATCTTGAGTATGGAAATCTTCATAATGAGAACTATCCCTTTGATAAACTCCCCCTTACTTAGGGATATTTCTTTTATACTCGGGATTCATTTTCCTTCTCCCCCTTAGAATTCTTTTTCATTCTCCCCCTTTGTGATTTTTAAAATGAGTTTGAAGGAATGGAAAAAAAATATGGTACCTGAAATATTAGTAAAAACATCGAAACAAAAACAAGTGAGAACAATTTCATTAAGATAGGATGAATTAGTACAAGGAAAGACAATAAAACAAATGATCGGATTTGGATCTATTTTGCTTTTTTTCCTTGGGTATCAGCTTCTTCACAATGGTTTTCAGCTTCTTTAGTTCTTTGTGATCCTCCTCAACTTGCTTCTATAAGGCTTTTATCCTATCATCTTGAGACTTTAGAGCCTCTGCCTGAGCCTTCAGCAAGTCATCTTGCTTCACTAGCTTTTCTTGAATCTTGATCTGATGATCCCTTCCTATTTTCCAACTTTGTACAACAAAATTCAACTTCCCATTCAAGTCCTTCACCTCTTGAATCCGAGTATTTTGTTCTAGAGTCAGTTTTTCTTCAAAACATTTTATAAGATCCTTGATCTTCCCATATTCTATATCAAAATCCTCCTTGACTCCATCTTGTAACTCATCAAGATAACTTATTTCTTGTATTGACCTCTTTGAATAGCTGGCTATTTTCTTACAAGATTTTCTGTGAGCTTCATAGCCTATGAGAAAGGTTTTGAAATCTGATTCCATCTTGACACACTTTTCCATCACCATGGACACTGAATCTGATTTCTCATTAAGTGAATGTTGAAGCATCTGGCATCTAGAGTCTATGCTTGAAAAATTCAGAATGGACCCGACAAGCTTCTTCAAGGATTGTTCAAAAAAATCATGTCCAAGTGAAGATGATTCAGAATCCGAGACTTTACTTAGTGAGGCTTGTTTTTCTAGCTCAAAAAGATTCCTCTTTAAAGTTCCACCAACTTCCTTCTTCTTCACTATTGATTTTCTATGAGTATCAACAAACACTTGTTTACCCTTATCAGTTTTCGGAACATCTCCCTCATCTGGAGACTCATGTCACTTTCAGACAACTGAATAATTCTATCTTCATCAATCTCTTCTTTCTAAGTTCTAGCCTCAACATCATTAGGATGAATGAAATCATTATTTAGACTTTCTTCTTCAGATAAATTATTATCTTCTTCTTCACCCTTATCTTCACCCTTCTCTTCATCCTTCTCTTCATTGTTCTCTGGAGTGACAAGCTTGGAGGATTCAGATTCAGATGTTCAGAGTGACAAATTTTTAAATGGGGTTCCCTTGTCTTGATAATCTTCGACTTTATTTATAAGATTATCTATGTCACTACTTCCCTCTTCTTCTTCTTCTTCTTCTTCCACCACTTTCAATTCTTTATCAAACTTTTCTTTAGATTTTTCCAGAGTGAAGAATTTCCTCCCTTGAGTCTCAGGTAAGGGTTCAACTAAGAATGATTTCAGAACATGAATGTTCTCAGATGCTACTTTAGTAGCCTTTAGCAAAGATTGGACAATTTCGGCTTCATAAAATTTCTTCTTAAGCTTCTTATCTTTGTATTTCTTCTCAAGCTCTTCAGTAGTTGACTCTTTCAAGGCCTTAGCCTCAGCAGGATCCAAACCTAACTGTGGATGCCCTACTTTTCTATTCTTCTTATCCTCCCTCCATTTAGCTACAACCTCATCCGGATAAGCTTTATGATTTTTGGGTTTAGGAGGTGTGGATTGGAATTCCTTAGACTTAGGTGTTCTGTCTTCTACTTCCATTATCTTCATCTTTCTCTTCTTTCCAACTTTCTTTGATGGTTAAACTTCTTCAACATTTTTTGGAATGGCTTCTGCCTGTTCCACTGGCAAATCATAAAACTCTCCTGAATCTTTAGAAAATCCCATATTCATTCTTTTCAATGTGTCATCACTAACTAACATAACTTTACAATTCTTCGTCTTGGAACTGCAAGGAATCTTGAATGATTCAAGACAGCGAACTATCAACTTGGAGAGTAAGGCAGGATACATGATAATATGTGCTCTCAAATTCTGATTCTTGATATTTTCTATTGTAATGAGAATATGCCTCATCAAATTGATTTTCCTTAGATTTACCAAGAAATCCAAGATATATATGTCACTCTTCTTTAAGGTGTACTTATCACTCTTTCTCGATACGAAAAAACATTGAACCCATAACTGCAGGATCTGATTGTTGATAGATATGTGAGAAATCTTTGCAGTCTTGACATCTGAAAGTACAATACATTCCAAATAATTCACCTTGATAAAACTTCCTTGAACATCTGGTAGCTTGTGGGAGAAAAAATCGGCTTCCCCTTCATAAGACAGCCCCACCAAACTAGCAGCCTTGGTGTATGAAAGTTTATAAATTTTCCCATATCTTTTGAAGGAAAATTTTTCTCTGCCATCTTCCTTAAAGAAAGAAACTGATTCATAAAATTATATAAGTAAATCCAGATACACCAAGTCTTGGTTTTCTGTCTTTGATATGCACACGCTCTCCCATCCATTAAGCTTGATGTTCTTTGAAATAATAGAATCATATTTGAAGAAGTTTGGATGGACCAACCTTTCCCTATACACTTTCCAACTGGAGATTGGCTTCACGGTAGACATCTCTTGAGAAGAAGCTTCTACAAACATTCAGATTGGAGAAATAATTTGAGAAGTTCGGAACATGATTTTGAACTGAGGCAAAGCTTTGATACGCAAAATCTTGAAAACTGACGTGGGACAACCCTTCAGGTGTCCTTTATATAGGCGATTGAGGTGACCTTTCATCTTTTAAATCCAATCTAATGGTTGAGAAACCTCCTGATTAGATCTAACGGTTGATATGATAGCCACAAGGAAAAATTGGGTAGGATCCGATCTTTTGAGGTTTTTTAAAGAAAAACTAGAATCAGAGAATTTAAAATACAAAAGAAAATACCAGCAATGAAATAATGACTTGGAAAACTAAAGAAGGAAATCATAACTTTCAGATCGGCAAGGAAGATTATTCGTAATATGTGATATTCTTTTTGGATAACTTTATATTAAAACAAATTTGACTACGAAAAACTTATTATGAAAAATCTAAGATCGAAAATTTTATTGCAAAAATTTTGAGTACCAAAGTTCCACTACGAAAATTTGGAGTACGAAAAATTCTCATTACGAAAATTTCAAGTATGAAAAACTTCATTACTAAAAATATGAAAAAATTCATTACGAAAAATATGAAAACCTTCATTACAACAAATATGAAAAAACTTCATTACGAAAAATATGAAAAACTTCATTACGAAAAATATGAAAAACTTCATTATGAAAAATATGAAAAACCTAAAAATCAAATGTACTCCCCCTATGAAAAGGAGTTTATTACTATAAAGATATTGGTTTAACAGGAAGTTATTTAGGAGGATTACCTTAAGGTTATCATTCCTAACTTTTGTTTAATGTATTCAAATCTATCGGAGGGTAAAGATTTTGTGAAAATATCATCAAGCTGGTCTTGCATTCCGATAAATTGAAGAATGATATCTCCTTTTTGCTTAAGACCCTTAACAAATAAAACATTTGAAATAAATGTTTTTCCAAGAATAACGATGTTATGTATACCAATAATTTCTCCCTAATCATTATCTCCCAAAGTTACTTTTACTCCTTTCATCTTGATAAACTTTTCAAAGTAATTTTTGTTACCAGTCATATATCGGGAACATCCACTATCCATGTACCACATGTTGCTATTGGTACTTTCTCTACTTTCCTGAAAACAAAAGAGTTAGACTTTCGGAATCCAAACTTTCTGGGATCTGGAAATTTCAGAAAGAAAAATTTTAGGCACCCACATCTTCTTAGAAAAATAGGCTTTATGAAATCCTAAGGACTGGGTTTTGTTTAGAGAACAATTCTTTTCCCAATGTCCACTACACTGACACTTAGTACAAAATGGAGCACTTTGAAGAACAAAGTAATTGTTACTAAAAATTGGTTTAAAACTAGTATAATCAAAACCAGAACTATTCTTTAGAGGTCGGGTTTGAGAATACATTTTATCAAAATTTTATTTACATAAGGTAAAGTTTGACAAACACTTCCTCAAGGAAAATATTTCGTATTTGAGTTTTATAACCAAGTTCTTGTCCTAAAAAACATTTGATTATGAACTAGAGCTAGGATCAAGAACATTTTTCTTAAAAATTACGTTTTCTAGATCTTTAGAAAGTTTATTCTTCTCAGAACTTACTTCCTCAAGTTTTTTTGAAATACTTTTAAAATCAATATTTTTCTTATCAAGATCTTTAGAAAGATCTGATATTTCCTTAGTAAGAATAGTATTCCTAGAATTTTCCTTATCAATCTTTTTCATGAGTTTTGAATTCTAAATCTCAAGAAGTTTGGAAAACCTAGAAACTTCCTCATAGGTAGGTAAAGTATCGTCTTCATCAGAAGAAGATTCTTCATTTGAAGAGTTATAATATTTATCATTACTATAATTTGAATTTAAAGAAAAATTGGTCAATGATTCAGCATTGTGTACCTTAGCCATTAAACAATGATTATTAATAGGTAGTCTGGCTATTAGACCAAGATTCTTCTATCTAGATGATTCATAATCTGAAGAGTATCCACCAATGGCACTCCAGGTGTCATTAGCTTTCAGGAATTTCTTAGATTTAGCCTTGTAATACTTCTTTCTGTTTCTTTCTGAATGCATTTACTTTATTTCTTTTCTCTTAAGCATAGAACAATCAGGTCTTATATGTCCAGATCTCTTGCATTCATAACATGTGACTTCCGAATCTTTCTTATCTTTCATTTCATTTTTCTTACATCTGGATTGAATGTTCCTCTGTCCAGCTATCTTGTTCATCCTTCGAGCAAAATTTTCTAATTCATTTTCTGAGGATTTACTTCCACTAGATTTAGATTGGATAACAACTTTCTTAGATTTGGATCTGTTAACTCTCTCAGGAGTCTTAGATTTCATATGATTTGAAGTTGTAGTAAAATCAACACTGCCATTTCCATTCTTCTTCTTTACGTTATCAGCATCTCTCTTCATTCTAGTCTCATGCTGAAGAAGAGTTCCAAATAGTTCATCTAAGGAAATCTGTGTAACCTTTCAGTTCTCATCAATAGAAGTCCTCTTGGATTCCCATTCATTTGGAATGATGTCTATGATCTTATCTACAAGAGATTTATAATATAAACCTTTATCACTCATGGATTGTAATCTGTTGACAATAGTCATAAATCTTTGTTGTACCTTATATATGGGTTCTCTATAAGGAAATCATAAACCATGATATTCAGCTCTGAGAATGGATCTTCTAGTTTCAATTACTTTGGAAGTTCTAAAGTGAGTAACTTCATGTTTCTTCCATATACTATTTTCTGCTTCACAAGATGAAATTTGGCTATATATATTTCTAGTCATGGAACAAAGAAAAGTATTGAGTACCTTATAATTCAGTTGATATTCATGCTTTTCTTGATTTGTGAAAGTACTAACTTCTTTTTCAGGTATTTTATATCCTCCAGTAAGCATAAAAAAGTTATCAACACCAGTATTGATAATGAAATTCTTCATACGATATCTCCAATATTTGTAGTCATTTCCATCAAAGATAGGCGGTCTAGTTGGATTGAGATTGTCTATGGAACCAACATTGATTCCTGCCATCTTAAAGAAAATTATTTCCACAAAAACTTGTTAATAATAAAAGTTTGTAAACAAGGAGAATATTCATAATCAAGGAAAATATAGAACAATAGTATCTCTATGAAAAGATTAATTTGAACTATATGATTCCGAAAAACTGATTCTGAGAAAAGTATGAGATGAATTCTCTTCTGAGTCTAATTGTAAGATTAATTCAGATTGAAATTGTTGGATTGGTGCAGGGTACAAGGTAGTCTATATATTAAGAAAAAAAACTTGAGCAAGGAAAACTTATATGTGAATATAAGTATTTCATAAACCACCTTTTATACTAATTGTTGGATCGAATATGTAGATATGAGATGCTCAAATACAAGAGGGGGGGTGAATTGTACACTTTAAAAATTCCTTTAGAACCTTTCAAGTTGGTTACAAAAAACTATGTTTAACAAAGTTAAACTAAGTAAATTCACAACACCTCTAAGTTCTAAAAACTTAATAGGTTCAGAAAATATGGTTCCGGAAATGAAACTTAAGAAAATTTTATAAGTAAAAGATTCTACCTCAAAGCGTATAGAATCTCACTATTTAGAGTACAAGTGTAAGGAAGTATAAGATAGTTATACTTTCCTCAACAATAAAAATGCAGCAGAAAAATAAACTTGTAACAAAACAAGTAACAATTATAAACTCTTTTAACCCAAAGAGAAGGGTATCCAAAAACCTTGGATAAAGGTCCCTTGATTTATAATT
This sequence comes from Viscum album, assembly GCA_963277665.1. NCBI lineage: Eukaryota > Viridiplantae > Streptophyta > Magnoliopsida > Santalales > Viscaceae > Viscum > Viscum album. The sequence continues at coordinate 948,020,006 of OY728132.1, read as the reverse complement.
TCAAGAAATTCTGTCTTACCCACACTAGGGTAAGCCCTCGATACCAAGATCAGAGTCTGTCTTGCTATCCCTGCAAGCCCTCAACTTCAAGGTAGTTGGCACCTATTTCTTCCTCAGAAAGGAAGTCCTCAACTTCAAGGTAGTCGACACCTCTGTCTTCCTATCCCCAGAATCCCTCGATTGTACATAGCAACAATCAGAATCGCATAAAGAAAATCTGAACAAGAAGTTCAATACGCACAAAGCAATGAAAATACTCTCTCTCTAGAAATCACTTTAGAAATATGTAATCTCTAGATTGATTAACTTTTTGTGAGCTCTTTCAAATGAGCTCCTATTTATAGGCACAACTGCAACGGTCAGCTCTCGCTTCCAACGGTTATATTTTTCCTTGAATTTCGGAGGGACCTGTACACATTTCACTCAAAAAAAGGTTAGTTAGTAACTGAAATCATGACATCATTTTATAAAAAAACAAGTGTAAGCAAAAATTATTACATAACTAAAATCCAATATTCGGAATGTAAGCAAATGAATTTTTGGAGTTTAACCAAAATTGAATTCAGAGTCTATAATACAAGGATATTCGGATTCTATTTTCTAGAAATTCAGAACCTGAATTCTATAGAATTCTAGAGTCTTAATTTCAAGGAAATTTGGAATCTGGATTCATAAGAATTCAAAACCAGAACTCACAAAGTTCGAAGTCAGAGTTCATGAGAATTCGGAGTCAGAACTCATAAGAGTTCAGAGTCTGAATTCAGAGAACTCAGAGTCAAAAATTAGAGAAGTTCATAACCAGAATTAATAATCAGAATTCAGAGTTAGAACTCAGAGAAGTTCGTATCCAGAATTTGTAATCAGAATTCGGAGTTAGAACTCAGAAGAGTTTGTTTCCGGAATTCGTAATCAGAATTCAGAGTCAAAACTCAGAGAAGTTCATAACTTGAATTCGTAATCAGAATTTGGAGTCATAACTCCGAGAAGTTCATAACCTGAATTCGTAATCAGAATTTGGAGTCAGAACTCAGAAGAGTTCATATCCATAATTCATAATCATAACTCAGAACCAGAACTTAAAAGAGTTCGTAACAAGAATTCTGAGAATTTGGATCCAAAAACAGAATGCTTCATATCTAGGTAACTATAGGATTCCAAGGTTTTGTATTCAAACTGAATTTTACACTTAGAAAAATTATGATATGAGCAATAAAAATATGATAAGGATGAATTTCATTGGGGAAGGAAATTTTTCTTTATAGAAGTAAAACATAGGGTAAAAAGAGATTTGCCTTGAGATAAGGTATTTGTGATTTTCAAAACAAGGAGTGGTAAAGTCATAAAGAAACCCTATTGACTTAACAATCTCCCCCAAGTATGAAGGAATGGAAAAGTCACAAGGAAAACCTTATTGACTCAATATTTATATGTTTTTAGTGTTTTTTATGTTTTTGAGGTGTTTTATGGTTTAAAGGTGTTTTTCTGGGTTTTTAGGGTTTTTTATGTTTTTATAGATTTTAGGTTCTTTAGGATTTTTTTGGTTTTATGGTTTCTTAATTTTTTATGGATTTTGATGGTTTTGGGGGGTTTTTAGGATTTTTTAGTGTTTTTGGGGTTTTCATGGTTTTTAGTGTCTTTTGGGTTTTTAGGTTTTTTATAGTTTTTAAGAATTTTAAGGATTTTTAGTATTTTTTACATTTTTAATGGTTTTAAGGGTTTTTAGAGTTTTTAGTGGTTTTAGGATTTTATGGTGTTTTAGGGTTTTTAAGCTTTTTAGTGGTTTTTATTGTTTTTTATATTTTTCACGGGTTTTGCGGTTTTTTATGTTTTCATGGATTTTGAGGGGGGGTTTTAGGATTTTTATGGTCTTTAGGGTTTTTAGGGATTTTAAGGATTCATAGGGTTTTTATGGTATTTTGTGTCTTTTGAGGTTTTAGGGTTTATTGAGTTTTTTATAGTTTTTAATGGTTTTTAGAGTTTTTTATGGTTTTTAGAGAATTTAAGGGTTTTTAAAGTTTCCAGTGGGTTTTTAGTATTTTTATGGGTTTTAGGGTTTTTAAGGTTTTTATGGGTTTTTTGTTTTTAATGGTTTTAGGGTTGTTTTTGTTTTTACGTTTTTATAGGTTTTAAGGAGGTTTTCATGATTTTTATGGTATTTATGGTTTTTTGGGTTTTTAGCAATTTTGAGTGATTTTTTGTGTTTTTAGGGATTTTTAGCATTTTTAGGGTTTTTATGGTCTTTTGGGTTTTTTAGGATTTTTATTATTTTAGGGGTTTTATGGTTTTTTAGAGTTTTTTAAAGTTTTTATGGGTTTTATGGGTTTTTAGAGTTTTTATGGTTTTTTTGTTTTTATGGGTTTTTTGTATTTTTAAAGGTTTTTAGAGGTTTTTTTGTTTTTAAGGGGTTTTCAAGGGTTTTTAGAATTTTTTAACATATTCAGGGTTTGTAAGGGTTTTTCGAGATTTTAGTGGTTTTTAGGGTTTTTTATGTTTTCATGGATTTTTAGTTGATTTTAAGATTTTTATGGTTTTTAGGGTTTGTATAGTTTTTAGTGTTTTTATTGATTTTGAGTGGTTTTGGGGTTTTTCTTAGATTTTTATGGTTTTTTGTGTTTTTAGGGTTTTAAGGGGATTTTTGGTTTTTTAGTTTTTTTAGTGTTTCTAAGGGTTTTTATAGTTTTTAACATTTTTAGGGGGTTTAACGGGTTTTTGAGTTTTTAGTGGTATTTTTGGGTTTTATGGGGTTTTATGGTTTTTTATGGTTTTTATGGTTTTAAAAGGTATTTCATGGTTTTTAGGATTTTTATGTTTTAAAGGATTATTTGGGTTTTTAGTATTTTTTGCTTTTTAGGGTTTTCAGGGTTTTTAGGGATTTTAAGGGTTTTTTAGGGTTTTTAGGGTTTTTTTTGTTTTTAGGGGTTTTAATGTTTTTAGAGTTTTTTTTGTTTTTAGTGGTTTTATGGGTTTTGAGTTTTTTCAGTGGTTTATTAGATTTTTATGGGTTTTTAGGTTTTTTAAGGTTTTTAGGGATTTTAATGGGTTTCGTCGGGTTTTCAGGGTTTTTAGGGATTTTTAAATTTTCAAGGATTTTTAGGGGTTTTTAGGATATTTATGGTTTTTAGGGTTTTTATAGGTTTTAGGGTTTTTAGGGTTTTTACGGTCTTTTGGGTTTTTAGGGTATTTTTGAATTTTTAGTGTTTTAAAGGTTTTCTTGATTTTTTAACATTTTTTTGGGTTTAAATGGTTTTATAGTTTTTAGTGGGTTTTTAGGGTTTTTAGGGTTTTTATGGGTTTTCAGATTTTTTAGGGTTTTTAAGGGTTTTTATGGTTTTCAGGGGTTTTTCAGGATTTTTAAGTTTTTTAAGTTTTTAAGTATTTTTAGAGGTTCTTAAGGATTTTCATGGTCATTAAGGGTTTTAGGGTCTTTTGGGATTTTGAGGGTTTTAGTGTCCTTCAAGAGTTTTTAGGGTTTTAATGGTTTTTAGGGGTTTTAGGATATTTTTGGGGTTTAGGGTTTTTTTTAGTTTTTTAGGGATTTCAAGGTTTTTTAGAGTTTTTTAAAAATATTACAAGCTATAATGGTTTCTACAGTTTTTAGTGGTTTTTTGGGTTGTTATGGGTTTTTAGTGTTTTTTTAAAGTTTTTAAAGGTTTTTATGGTTTTCATGGGGTTTTCAATGGTTTTAGGTTTTTAACGTTTTCATGGATTTTTAGGGGGGTTTTAAGAATTTTTTGGTTTTTAGTGTTTTCAAAGGACTTTGAGGGGTTTTAGGGGTTTTCAGGTGGTTTTTGGGTTTTTAGGGTTTTTTCAGTGTTTTTAGGATATTATTGGGTATTTTGAGTTTTTAGGTTTTTAAGGGTTTTTAGAGTTTTTTAACATTTTTAGGGTTTTCAAGTGTTTTTAAAGTTTTTGGTGGTTTTTAGGTTTTTTATGGGTTTTAGGGTTTTTAAGGTTTTTAGGGGGTTTTCATGTTTTTTTTTGGGGTTTTATCTTTTAATGGAATTTTATGGGTTTTTAAGGATTTTTATGGTTTTTAGTATTTTTTTAGGGTTTTTAGAGAATTTGAGGTTTTTTAAGGTTTGTAGAGTTTTTTAATGTTTTAGGGATTTATAGAATTTTTAGTGTTTTTGGTTTTTTGTGGGTTTTTAATGTTTTTAGGGGGTTTTTATTTTTTTATGGTTTTTAGGGTTTCTTAGGGTTTTTAGGTATTTTGATGGTTTTGAGGGTTTTGAGGGGTTTTATAGTTGTTGGGGGTTTTCATGGTGTTTTTGGGTCTTTTGGGGTTTTAGGGTTTTTTTTTGAGATTTTTATGGTTTTTAAGTTTTTTGAAGTTTTTCAATGTTTTTAGGAATTTAAGGGGTTTTAGTGGGTTTTTATGGATTTTATGGTTCTTAGGGTTTTTAATATTTTTAGGGGATTTTATGATTTTTTGAGGGGTTTTCAGGGTTTTTAGGGGTTTTTTAGGATTTTTAAATTTTTAAGGGTTTTTAGGGATTTGTAGGGTTTTTGGTTTTTTTAGGGATTTTAAAGTATTTTCAGGCATTTATGGTCTTTTGGGTTTTTTGAGTTTTATTGTGTTTTTTTAGGGTTTTAAATGGTTTTTAGAGTTTTGTAACTTTTTTAGGGGTTTTAAGGGTTTTAGAGTTTTTTATGGTTTTTATGTGTTTTTATGGGCTTTAAATGTTTTTTGGGGGTTTTAAGGTTTTTAGGGGTTTCGTCTAGGTTTTTAGGGTTTTTTTTACATTTTCATGGATTTTTAGGGATTTTTAAGTTTTTTATGGTTTTTATGGTTCTTAGGGGTTTTGGGGGATTTGATGGTTTTTATGGATTTTCAGGGTGTTTTCATTGTTTTTAGGGTTTTTGGGACTTTTGGGGTTTTTGTGTTTTTTTTTTTTGAGTTTTTATGGTTTTTATGTTTTTTAAGATTTTTTTAACGTTTTAGGGGTTTAAAGAGTTTTTAGTGGTTTTAGTGATTTTTTATTTTATTTTTTTGGTTTTTATGGTTTTATGGGTTTTATGGTTTTAAGGACTTTTAGGGTTTTTAGGGTTTTTTCCATTTTCATGGATTTTTAGTGATTTTTAGGATTTTTGTGGTTTTTAGGGTTTTTAGGGGTTTTTACGGATTTTGAGGGGTTTTAGGTTTTTTAAGGGTTTTTAGGGTTTTAGGGATTTTTTTCTATTTTATCGGGTTTCTTTGAAATTTTTAGAGTTTTTAAGGTTTTTTGAGTTTTTAATGTTTTAGGGGTTTTCATATTTTTTGTGGGTTTTTTGGGTTTTTATGGGTTTTTAGAGTTTTTCAGGTTTTATGGGGTTTTATGGTTTTTAGGGTTTTATGGGTTTTTACGTTTTCTTGGATTTTTATGGATTTTTATAGGTTATATGGGTTTTTAGATTTTTTAAGGATTTTGAGGGTTTATAGGGTTCTTAGGGCATTTCAGAGTTTTAAGGGTCTTTTTTGGATTTGGGGGGGGGGGGGGTTTGAGTTTTTTAGGTTTTTAAAGTTTTTTATAGTTTTTTAACATTTTTAGGGGTTTTAAGGGTTTTTAGAGTTTTTAGTGGTTATTATGGGTTTTTAGTATTTTGCAAGGTTTTTATGGGTTTTTATGGGTTTCATGGTTTTTATGGTATTTAATGTTTTTTTACGTTTTGGTGGATTTTTAGGTGTTTTTTAGGATTTTTATGGTTTTTAAGATTTTTCTGGTTTTGGGAAATTTTGAATGTTTTGGGTGGTTTCTCATAGATTTTTAAGGTTTTTACGGTTTTTAAGGTCTTTTGGCTTTTAGGGGGTTTTTTTGAGTTTTTTAGGGTTTTCAAGGTTTTTAAATTTTTTTAATATTTTTATGGGTTTCAAGGGTTTTTAGAAATTTTAGTTTTTATTTAGTGGTTTTAGGTATTTTAAGGTTTTTAGGGGTTTTATGGTTTCATTGTTTTTAGGGTTTCTTACATTTTCCTGGATTTTTATGGATTTTTAGGATTTTTATGGGTTTCAAGGGCTTTTGGGGGGTGGGTTTAGTGATTTTGAGAGGTTTTAGAGTTTTTTAGGGTTTTTAGAGGTTTTCAGGGTTTTTAGGGTCTTTTGAGGGGGTTTGAGTTTTTTTAGTTTTATAGGGTTTTTAAGGTTTTTTTGCAGTTTTTACTGTTTTTAGGGTTTTTTCAGGTTTTTAGGGTTTTTTTTATTGTTTTTAGGGGTTTTCCAAGGTTTTTAGGCTTTTTTACATTTTCATGCATTTTTAGAGGTTTTTTAGGATTTTAATCGATTTTAGGGTTTTTAGTGATTTTAGGGATTTTGAGTGTTTTTAGGTTTTTTATGTGATTTTAGGGGTTTTAAGGGGTTTTAGGTGTTTTTAGAGTTTTTTATAGATTTTAATTTTTTTTAGATTTTTTTATCGTTTTTAGAGGATTAAAGGGGTTTTAGAGTTTTTAGCGGTTTTTAATGTTTTTATGTGTTTGTAAGGTCGTTTATGGTTTTTAGGATTTGTTATCGTTTTAAGGGTTTTAAGGGTTCTTTACATTTTCTTGGATTTTTAAGTGTTTTTAGGAGTTTTATGCTCTTTTTTTAGGGTTTTTAGGGATTTTGAGGGTTTTTAGCAGTTTTCAGAGGTTTTTAGGGGTTTTAGGGTTTTTTAGAGTTTTTGTGTTATTATGGTTTTTTTTGAGTTTTTTTGGGTTTTTAAGGTTTTTTATAATTTTTTAAAATTTTTAAAGGTTTAAAGGGTTTTTATATTTTTTAGTGGTTTTATAGTTTTAATGGGTTTTTAGGGTTTTTTATAGTTTTTAGTAGTTTTTATAATTTTCAAGGGTTTTTTAGGGTTTTTGGTTTTTTACATTTTCATGGATTTTTAGGGGTTTTTAGGATTTTATGGTTTTTAGTGTTTTTAGGGTTTTTGGGATTTTTATGGCTTTTAGTATTTTTAAAATTTTTAGGGATTTTGAGGGTTTTAGTTTTTTTAGTGGGTTTTAGGGGTTTTAGGGTTTTTAGGGTCTGTTGGGGTTTTTATAGTTTTTTTTGTGTTTTTAGGGGTTTAAAGATTTTTTAATGTATTTAGGGGTTTAAATGGTTTTTAGAGTTTTTAGTGGGATTTAGGGTATTTGTGGGTTTTTAGGGGGTTTTATTGTTTTCAGGGAGTTTAGGGTTTTTAGCATTTTTAGCATTTTTTACATTTTATTGGATTTTTAGGGGGTTTTAGGATTTTTATGGTTTTTTAGAATTATTTGAGATTTTGAGGGGTTTTATGTTTTTCAAGGTTTTTATGGTTTTTTGTGTCTTTCAGGATTTTCAGATTCTTTTTTGGAATTTTAGGTTTTTTTGAGTGTTTAGGGTTTTTTATAGTCTTTGATGGTTTTTATAGGTTTTTAGGGGTTTTAAATGATTTTAATGTTTTTATGGTTTCCATGGTTTTCGTGGTTTTCATGGGTTTTCAAGATTTTTGGGGTTTTTAACATTTTTATTGATTTTGATGGGTTTTTTAGGATTTTCATGGTTTTTAGGGTTTTTAGGGCTTTTAGGGGTTTTCAGGTTCTTTTTAGTTTTTTACGGTTTGTTTAGTTTTTTGGGGTTTTTTATTTTTTTAGAGTTCTTTAATGTTTTTAGGGATTTAAAGGGTTTTTATGGTTTATAGTGGTTTTTATGTTTTTTAGATATTTTTATGGTTTTCTAAGGTTTTTAGAGATATTTATGGTTTTTAGGTTTCTTATGTTTTCATGCATTTTTAGTCGTTTTTTGGGGGTTAAAGTGTTTTTAGAGTTTTTAGTGGTTTTTACAGGTTTTTTAATGTTTTAGGGATTTTTATGGTTTTAGGGGTTTTAAGGGTTTTTATGAATTTTTTGGTTTTTTAGGGGTTTTAGGGTCTTTTGGGCTTTTAAGTTTTTTTTTGAGTTTTTAGGTGTTTTAAGATTTTTTAGAGATTTTCAACATTTTTAGTGATTTTAAGAGTTTTAGAGTTTTTATTGGTTTAGGGGTTTTTTGGGGTTTTAAGGGTGTTATAAGTTATTTGGGGTTTTTATGGTTTTTAAGTGATTTTTAGGGTTTTAGGGTTTTTTACATTTCGATGGGTTTTTATGGGTGTTTAGGATTTTTATGGTTTTTTGTATTTTATAAGGTTTTTATTTATTTTGAGGGTTTTTTGGGGTTTTCAGTGGTTTTTAGGAATTTTAGGGTTTTTTGGGGGTTTTAGGGTCTTTTTGGGTTTATACGGTTTTTTTGAGTTTTTAGGGTATTTAAGGTTTTTAGATTTTTTTCATGTTTTTAGGGTTTTAAAGGGTTTTTAGAGTTTTTGTGGTTCTTATGAGTTTCCAGGGCTTTTATGTTTTTTTGGTTTTTTATGGCTTTTAAGGCTTTTTCAGGGTTTTAGGGTTTTTTACATTTTTAAGGAATTTTAGCCGCTTTTTACGATTTTTATGGTTTTTTGGGTTCATAAGAATTTTTAAGGGTTTTTAGGGGTTTAAGGGTCTTTTATGGTTTTTATTAGTTTTTTGAGTTTTTTAGGGTTTTTAAGGTTTTTAGAGTCTTTTAACGTTTTTCTGGGTTTTAGGGGATTTAGAGTTTTTGTTGGTTTTTTAGGGTTTTATGGAGTTTTGGGGTTTTTAAGGTTTTTTGGGGTTTTTATTTTGGGGGTTTTCAAGGTTTCTACATTTTCATGGATTTTAGTGAGTTTTTTAGGATTTTTATGGGTTTTTTGGTTTTTTCGGGATTTTTAGGGTTTTTAGGGGTTTTTTTGGGTTTCTAGGTTTTTTCAGAGTTTTAGGGTCTTTTGGATTTTTAGGGGTTCTTTTTTAGATTTTTAAGGGATTTAAGGTTTTTTGGAGATTTTTAAATTTTTGGGGGTTTTAAGGTTTTTAGAGTTCTTAGTGGTTTTTAGAGCTTTTATGCATTTTTAGGGGTTTTTAAGGTTTTAGGGGTTTTCTGGTATTTTAGATTTTTAGGGGTTTTATAGCATTTTATGGTTTTTTGTGTTTTTAGGATTTTTAGGGTATGTCAGAGGTTTTTTATGGATTTTTATAGTTTTAGGGCATTTTTTGTTATTAGGTTTTTTTATTTTTTATGTTTTTGAGGTTTTTTAGAGTTTTGTAATGTTTTTAGGGGTTTTTAGGGTTTGTGAGTTTTTAGTGGGATTTTAGGATTTTTATGGATTTTTAGGGTTTTTAGGGGTTTTTATGGTTTTCATGGTTTTATCAAGGTTTTTAGGGTTTATTATGTTTTCATGGTTTTTTGGGGTTTTTAGGATTTACGGTTTTTAGGTTTTTAGGTTTTTAGGGTTTTTAAGGATTTTGAAGGTTTTTAGGGCTTTTTCAGTTTTTTAGGTTTTTTAGGGCTCTTAAGGATTTTGAAGGTTTTTAGGGTTTTTTCAGGTTTTTAGGGTCTTTTGGGTTTTAAAGATTTTTTGATATTTTTACGGTTTTTATGGTTTTTAAGAGTTTTTAACATTTTTTGGGGTTTAAAAGGTTTTTATATTTTTTAGCGGTTTTTATGGTTTTTATGGGTTTTTTATGGGTTTTGATGAATTTTTAACGGTTTTAGGGGTTTTTTATGGTTTTCATGAGTTTCTTGAGGGTTTTTGGGTTTTTTTATGTTTTCATGGATTTTTAGGGGGGTTTTAGGATTTTTATGGTTTTTAGAGTTTTTAAGGGTTTTTAGGGATTTTGAGGGTTTTTATGGTGTTGTGGGGTTTTAGGGTTTTATTGAGTTTTTAGGGGTTTTATGTTTTTTTAGAGTTTGTTAACATTTTTAGAGGTATTACAAATTTTTAGAGTTTTTAGTGGGTTTTTAGGGTCTTTATCGGTTTTTAGGGGGTTTTATGGGTTTCAGTGGTTTTAAGGGGTTTTCGGGATTTTGAGGGTTCTTAGGGTGTTCTTAGGGGTTTTTAGGGTTTTTATGGGTTTTCGGGGTTTTAGGGTCTTTTGAGGTTTTTAGGATATTTTTTAGTATTTCAGGGGTTTTAATGTTTTTAGAGGTTTTTAACATGTTCAGGGCTTTAAAGGTTTTTTACATTTCCATTGATTTTAGGGGTTTTTAGTTTTCTTATTATTTTTAGGGTTTTTAGTGCTTTTAGAGTTTTTCATGGGTTTTTAGTGTTTTTAGGGTCCTTTGGGATTTTTTTGATTTTTTTATGTTTTTAAGGTTTTCTAGAGTTTTTAACCTTTTTAGGAGTTTTAAGGATTTTTATAATTTTTCGTGGTTTTTAGGGTTTTTAAGGAAATTTAGAATTTTTAGGGGGTTTTATAGTTTTCATGGGTTCTTTACGGTTTTTAGATGGTTTTACATTTTCATGGATTTTTAGCGGGTAATAGGATTTTTACGGGTTTGAGGGTATTTTTAGGGTTTTTAAGGATTTTGATCATTTTTAGGTTTTGTAAGGTATTAGAGGTTTTTATGGTTTGTATGGTCTATTTGGGTTATTTGGGTTTTTTTGATTTTTTTATTTTTTTAAGGATTTTTTGAGTTTTTTAATGTTTTCTGGGTTTTAAAGGTCTTGAGAGTTTTTAGTGGGTTTTTTACTGTTTTAGAGTTTTAAAGGTTTTAGGGGTTTATTGATTTAATTGTTTTTTCAGGTTTTTTTACATTTTCATGGATTTTTTTGGATGTTATGGTTTTTTGGGATTTTGAGGGGTTTTCATGTTTTAAGGGTTTTTCAGGGTTTTTAGGGATTTTGAGGGGTTTTAGGTTTTTCATGGGTTTTTAGGGTCTTTTTGGTTTGTCGGGTTTTCTTGAATTTTTAGAGTTTTATGATTTTTAGAGTTTTTTAACATTTATTGGGTTTTTAAGGGTTTTTAGAGTTTTTCATGGTTTTTTAGGGTTTCTATTGTTTTTAGGGTTATTAATGTTTTTAAGGTTTTTTGGTTTTTAGAGGATTTTTAGGGGTTTTTACATTTTCAAGGATTTTTAGGGTTTTTTTTGGAATTTTATGGGTTTTTGACTTTTTATAGTTTATAGAGATTTTGTGGGTTTTTAGGGATTTTCTTGGGTTTTAAAGGTTCTTATGGTTTTTCAAGGTTTTAGGCTATTTTTGGGGTTTTAGGGTTTTTTCTTGTTTTTTTAGGTTTTTAAGGGGTTTCAGAGTTTTTAGGGGCTTTTATGGTTTCATTGGGTTTTCAGGATGTTTAGGGTTTTTAAAGATTTCATTGATTTTTAGGGGGGTTTTAGGTTTTTTATTATTTTTAGGGTTTTTGGGTTTTTAGGGATTTTTAAGTGTTTTAGGGGTTTTAGTGGTTTTTTGGGTTTTTTGGGCCTTTTTTGTTTTTTAGGGATTTTTTAAAATTTTTAGGGTATTTATGGGTTTTAGAGTTTTTGACGTTTTTAGGGATTTTAAGGGTTTTTATAGTTTTGAAAGGTTTTTAGGGTTTTTATGGGGTTTTAGGGTTTTTATGGTTTTTTGGGTTTTTAAATTTTTTCAGGGGTTTTTAGGATTTTTAGGATTTTTTACATTTTCATAGATTTTTTGTGGTTTTTTCAGATTTTAATGATTTTAGGGATTTTAGGGTTTTTTGGGAATTTGAGGGGTTTTATGGGGTATTTATGTTTTATTTAGGGTTTTTGGGGTTTTTAGGGTCTTTTGGCCTCATAGGGTTTTTTTTTGTGATTTTAGGGTTTTTAATGATTTTTATAGTTTTTATTGGTTTTGAGGGATGTTATGGGTTTTGAGGGTTTTTATGCTTTTTAGAGGTTTTATGGGTTTTAGTTGTTTTCAAGGATTTTTGAGTTTTTTACATTTTCACAGGTTTTTAGGATTTGTTATGGCTTTTAAGATTTTTAGGGATTTTAGGGATTTTTCCAGTTTTTAGGTTTTTAGGGGTTTTCATGGTTTTTAGGGTCTTTTGGAGTTTTAAGAGTTTTTTTTTGAGTTTTTTGGGTTTTTAAGGTTTTTTAGAGTTATTTAATGTTTTTATGGATTTTAAGTGTTTTAGAGTTTTTAGTAGTTTTTTAGGGTGTTATGGGTTTTTATGGTTTTTAAGTTTTTCAGGGGGTTTATGATTTTAGGGGGTTTTCTGGGTTTTTTGGGGTTTTTATGTACTCATGGATTTTAGGGGGTTTTTAGAATTTCTAATTTTTTTAGATTTTTTTAGGGTTTTTAGGGTTTTTTAGGGTTTTTTGGGGTTTTTTGGGATTTTTAAGGATTTATGGGTTTTTAGGCTCTTTTGGGTTTTTAGAGTTTTTTACATTTCATGGATTTTAGGGGGTTTTTAAAGTTTTTTAGTGATTTTGTGGGTTTGAGGGGTTTTTATGGGGTTTTAGGGTTTTTATTGTTTTTAAAGGTTTTTACTGATTTTGAGGGTTTGTGGGGTTTTTAGGGGTTTTCATGGTTTTAGGGGGCTTTGGGTTTGAGGGATTTTTTATGTATTTTAGGGTCCTTTGGGATTTTTTTGACTTTTTTATGTTTTTAAGGTTTTTTAGAGTTTGTAACGTTTTTAGGAGTTTTAAGGATTTTTATAATTTTTCATGGTTTTTAGGGTTTTTATGGAAATTTAGAATTTTTAGGGGGTTTTATAGTTTTCATGGGTTCTTTACGGTTTTTATATTGTTTTCCATTTTCATGGATTTTTAGTGGGTAATAGGATTTTTACGGTTTTGAGGGTATTTTTAGGGTTTTTAAGGATTTTGATCATTTTTAGGTTTTGTAAGGTATTAGGGGTTTTTAGGGTTTGTATGATCTATTTGGGTTATTTGGGTTTTTTTGAGTTTTTTATTTTTGTAAGGATTTTTTGAGTTTTTTAATGTTTTTTGGGTTTTAAGGGTCTTGAGATTTTTTAGTGGGTTTTTAGGGTTTTAGGGTTTTAAAGGTTTTAGGGGTTTATGGATTTAAGTGTTTTTTCAGGTTTTTTTACATTTTCATGGATTTTTTTGGATGTTATGGTTTTTTGGGATTTTGAGGGTTTTTCATGTTTTAAGGGTTTTTCAGGGTTTTGATGGATTTTGAGGGGTTTTAGGTTTTTCATGGGTTTTTAGGGTCTTTTTGGTTTGTCGGGTTTTCTTGAATTTTTAGTGTTTTATGATATTAAGAGTTTTTTAACATTTATTGGGTTTTTAAGGGTTTTTAGAGTTTTTCATGGTTTTTTAGGGTTTCTATTGTTTTTAGGGTTATTAATGTTTTTAAGGTTTTTTGGTTTTCAGAGGATTTTTAGGGTTTTTAGGGGTTTTTACATTTTCATGGATTTTTTGGGTTTTTCTTTGGAATTTTATGGGTTTTTGACTTTTTATAGTTTATAGAGATTTTGTGGGTTTTTAGGGATATTCTGGGGTTTTAAAGGTTTTTATGGTTTTTCAAGGTTTTAGGCTATTTTTGGGGTTTTAGGGTTTTTTCTTGTTTTTTTTAGGTTTTTAAGGGGTTTCAGAGTTTTTTGGGGGTTTTATGGTTTCATTGGGTTTTCAGGATGTTTAGGGTTTTTAAAGATTTCATGGATTTTTAGGGGGTTTTTAGGTTTTTTATTATTTTTAGGGTTTTTGGGTTTTTAGGGATTTTTAAGGGTTTTAGGGGGTTTTAGTGGTTTTTTGGGTTTTTTGGGTCTTTTTTGGTTTTTAGGGTTTTTTTTAAAATTTTAGGGTATTTATGGTTTTTAGAGTTTTTGACGTTTTTAGGGATTTTAAGGGTTTTTATAGTTTTGAACGGTTTTTAGGGTTTTTATGGGGTTTTTGGGTTTTTATGGTTTTTTGGGTTTTTAATGTTTTTCAGGGGTTTTTAGGATTTTTAGGATTTTTTACATTTTCATAGATTTTTTGTGGTTTTTTCAGATTTTAATTATTTTTGGGATTTTAGGGTTTTTTAGGATTTTGAGGGGTTTTATGGGGTATTTATGTTGTATTTAGGGTTTTTGGGGTTTTTAGGGTCTTTTGGCCTCATAGGGGTTTTTTTGTGATTTTAGGGTTTTTAAAGATTTTTATAGTTTTTATTGGTTTTGAGGGATGTTATGGGTTTTGGGGGTTTTTATGCTTTTTAGAGGTTTTATGGGTTTTTGTGGTTTTCAAGTATTTTTGAGTTTTTTACATTTTCACAGGTTTTTAGGATTTTTTATGGCTTTTAAGGTTTTTAGGGTTTTTAGGGATTTTTCCAGTTTTTAGGTTTTTAGGGGTTTTCATGGTTTTTAGGGTCTTTTGGAGTTTTAAGAGTTTTTTTTGAGTTTTTTGAGTTTTTAAGGTTTTTTAGAGTTTTTTAATGTTTTTATGGATTTTAAGTGTTTTTAGAGTTTTTAGTTGTTTTTTAGGGTGTTATGGGTTTTTATGGTTTTTACGTTTTTCAGGGGCTTTATGATTTTTGGGGGTTTTCTGGGTTTTTTGGTGTTTTTACGTACTCATGGATTTTAGGGGTTTTTTCGAATTTCTAATTTTTTTTAGACTTTTTTATGGTTTTTAGGGTTTTTAGGGGTTTTTTGGGTTTTTTGGGATTTTTGAGGATTTATGGGTTTTTAGGCTCTTTTGGGTTTTTAGGGCTTTTTACATTTCATGGATTTTTAGGGGGGTTTTAAAGGTTTTTAGTGATTTTGTGGGTTTGAGGGGTTTTTATGGGGTTTTAGGGTTTTTATTGTTTTTAAAGGTTTTTACTGATTTTGAGGGTTTGTGGGGTTTTTAGGGGTTTTCATGGTTTTAGGGGGCTTTGGGTTTGAGGGTTTTTTTATGTATTTTATGGTTTTTAAGGTTTTTTAGAGTTTTTAATGTTTTGAGGAAGTTTAAGGGGATTTAGAGTTTTTAGTGGGTTTTTAGTGTTTTAATGGGTTTTAGAGTTATTGACTGTTTTTATGGGGTTTTATGGTTTTTAAGGGGTTTTTTCAGGGGGGGGTTGGGTTTTTCATGTTTTCATGGATTTTTAGGGGGTTTTTTGGTTTTTTTCGGTTTTTAGGGATTTTGATGATTTTTAGGGTTTTCAAGGGTTTTAGGGGTTTTTAGGGTTTTATAGTGTTTTGGGGTTTTATGGATTTTTTTTACTTTTTTTGGGTTTTACGGTTTTTTAGTGTTTTTAATGTTTTAGGGGTGTTAAGGGTTTTTATTTTTTTAGTGAGTTTTTATGTATTTTATGGATTTTTAGGGTTATTTATGGTTTTTAGGGGTTTCACACTTTTTAGGATTTTTTCTGGTTTTTAGGGTTTTTTACATCTTCATCGGATTTTAGGGGTGTTTTATGGTTTTTCGGGTTTTTAGGATTCTTTAGGGTTTTTAGGCATTTTGAAGGTTTTTAGGATATTTCATAGGGGGATATGGGTTTTAGGGATTTTCATGGTTTTGGGGTATTTTTTGGTTTTTATGGGTTTAAAGGTGTTTTATATAGTTTTTAGTGGTTTTAGGGGTTTTATGGGGTTTTAGGGTTTTAAAGGTTTTTTTGTGGGTTTTATGGTTTTCAGAGGTTTTTCTGGGTTTCTTAAATTTTTATATGTTTTTTTGGGGGTGGGGGGGGGGGTCGATTTTAATGGTTTTTTGGGTTTTTAGGGGTTTTAAGTATTTTATGGGTTTTTACAGTCTTTAGTGGGTTTTAGTGGTTTTATGTATTTTTGTGGTTTTTTAAGTATTTTAGGGGTTTTATGGTTTTCAGGGGGTTTTAAGGGTTAGGGGTTTTAGGGGGTTTGAATGTTTTTAGGGTCTTTTTGATTTTTAGGGGTTTTTTTGAGTTTTTTTTTGTTTTTTATAGTTTTTTTAATATTTTAGGGGTTTAAAAGGTTTTTAGAGATTTTAGTGGTTTTAGGTTTTTAAGGTGTTCTGGAGTTTTTTAATGTTTTTATAGGGATTTATGGTTTTCATGATTTTTAAGGGTTTTTAGGGTTTTTTATGTTTTCATGGATTTTTAAAGGTTTTTAGGATTTTTATGGTTTTTGGGGTTTTTAGGGTTTTTATGTGGTTAAGGGGTTAGGTTCCTTTTGGTGTTTTAGGGATTTTTTTTGTGTTTGTAGGGTTTTTAAGTGTTTTTAGAAATTTTACAATTTTTAGGGGTTTAAAGGGTGTTTAGATTTTTAGTGGGTTTTAGGGTTTTAATGGGATTTTAGGGTTTTTAAGGTTTTGGGGGTTATTAGGGTTTTCAGGGGTTTTTGTTTTTTTTATGTTTTCATAGTTTTTAGAGGTTTTTTAGGATTTTTTTGGGTTTTAGGGTTTTTGGGGGCTTTAAGGTATTTTTAGGGTTTTCATTGGTTTTTAGGGTTTTCGCATATTTTGGGTTTTTATGATTTTTTTTGAGTTTTTTGGGGTTTTATAGTTTTCTATCGTTTTTAACATTTTTAGGAATTTTTAGGGTTTATAGAGTTTTTAGTGGTTTTAGGTGTTTTTTGGGTTTTTAGGGGTTTTTATGGTTTTTAAGGGTTTTTATGGTTTTCAAGGAGTTTTTAGGGTTTTTAAGGTATTTTACGTTTTCATGGTTTTTAGCGATTTTAAGGATTTTTAAGGTTTTTAGGGTTTTTTATAGTTTTTTTGAATTTTGAGAGTTTTTAGGGTTTTTAGGGGTATTTATGGTTGTTAGGGGTTTTCAGGGGTATTTAGGGTTTTTAGGGCAAGGAAGGTGCGGGGCCAGGCTACTCCTGGCCCCCCAAAATTTATTAAAAAAAAAGACAGAACAGACAAGGGGGGATGGGGTCAATCAACCCACACCCAAAAACCCTAGACACCCCAACAAAACCCAAAAGTCCCCAAAAAACCCAAAATACACACAAAACCAAAAAAAGCATAAAAAAATCATCACCATCTGCATCTCCCAGCTAACCAGTAACCAACATCCCGCATCACATTTTTCATCATCCATAACCTCCTTGCCAAGCATATCTACCACCACCAACATAGAGCCACTAGCACTAAAATCATAAAAAGTAGCTTCATCACATCCTAGTCATGAAGCAACCATGATTCAACACCTCATTTTCAAACAACCATCCAACCACCAACAACACAGAACCGCCAACACCACCGACTCCCATCACCGCCTCACTAGGAAGATCCACCACCAGCAACGCAGAACCACCAGAACCAAACTCATAAGCATCGACTTCATCCCATCCCAGCCCATCATCAAGCAGCATCCAACGCCACCATTTCTGAAAACCAATAGCTCCTTTCACACCTAGTAAACAAGCAACAACAAACAACCTAACCCTCTCACAGCACACACCAAGTGCCATAGCATCATCAAAAAATCCAGACAAACCAGAGCCATTTCAGCACCTCATTCTAGAGTTTTTATTAGGTTTTTAGGGAGTTTTTTTTGTTTTTAATTTTCTTAGGGTTTTATGTTTTTCTATGGGTTTTTAGGGGTTTTAGGATATTTTATGTTTTTATGAATTTCTAGGGATTTTCTAGATTTTTTATTTTTTTAGGGTTTTTTTGGGGTTTTAGGGATTCTAAGGCGTTTTAGGGTTTTCATGGGTTTTTATGGTTTTTGGGTTTTTAGGGTTTTTAGGCCATATTTGGGATTTTAGGGTTTTTTGAGTTTTTATGGGTTTTAAGGTTTTTTAGAGTTTTTTAACAGTTTATAGGTTTTAAGGGTTTTTAATGTTTTATGGGGTTTCTTAGGTTTTTTGGGTTTTTAGTTTTGTATGTTTGTAGGTATTTTAAGTATTTTAAGGGTTATTTCTATTTTATTAGGGTTTTTTACGTTTTCATGGGTTTTTACGGGGTTTTATGGTTTTTTGGGGTTTTAGGGATTTTGTGGGTTTAAGGGGGGTTTTAGGGAGTTTAGGCGTTTTCCGGGGTTTTCAGGGTCTTTTTTGGGTTTTTATGGTTTTTATTTTTTAATGGTTTTATGGTTTTTTAGATTTTTTTAATGTTTTTAGGAGATTTAAGGTTTTTAGAGTTTTTAGTGTTTTTTAGGGATATTATGGGTTTTTAAGGTTTTTTAGTTTTTTTGAGTTGTTTAGGGATTTTAAGATTTTTAGAAATTTTCTAGTGTTTTTAGGTGTTTAAGGATTTTTAGATTTTTTAGTGATTTTTAGGTTTTTATGGGATTTTAGGGTTTTAAAGGTTTTTAGGGTTTTAAAGGTTTTTCGGTTTTTTTTGGTTTTCTGTTTGTTTTCAGGGTGTTTAGGGCTTTTACATTTTCACGGATTTTAAAGGGGTTTTTTGGATTTTTATGGATATTACGGTTTTTAGGGTTTTTTAGGGATTCTGAGGGTTTTGGTGTTTTAAGGGGTTTTAAGGGATTTTAGGGTTTTAGGGGTTTTAATGGTTTTCTGGGGTTTTTCAGGTTTTTTTGGATTTTTTTTCATTTTTATGGATATTTAGGGTTTTTAGGATTTTTATGATTTTTAGGGTTTTTATGTATTTTAAGGGTTTTTAGGGTTTTTCATGGTTTTTAGGGTTTTCAAGGTTTTCCGAGTTTTTAGTGTCTTTTTGGTTTTTTAGTGTTTTTTTAATTTTAGGTTTTTTATGGTTTTTTACAATTTTTTAACATTTTTAGGTATTTTAAGGGTTTTTAGAGTTTTTAATGGGTTTTTAGGGGTTTTAGGGTTTTTAAGGTTTTTAGGGTGTTTTATGGGTTTTTTACTTTATCATGTATTTTGAGGGGTTTCTTAAGAATTTTATGGTTTTTATGGTTTCATAGGGTTTTTAGATAGTTTTAGGGTTTTTAGTGATTTTCTGAAGTTTTTATGGTTTTTAGGGATATTGAGGGTTTTTAGGGTCTTTTTAGGGTTTTTATGGTTTTTTAGTATTTTAGGGTTTTTAAGGGTTTTTTGATTTTTTTAATGTTTTAGTATTTTTTAGAGTTTTTGTCGGTATTTATGGTATTTATGGGTTTATAGGGTTTTTAAGGTTTTTAGGGGTTTTATGGTTTTTAGTGGTTTATCAGGGTTTTTAGGGGTTTTTACGTTTTTATAGATTTTCAGGAGTTTTTTTATGATTTTTAGGGTTTTTAAGATTTTTAGGGATTTTGAGGAGTTTTAGGGTTTTCTTAGATAGTTTTAGGGTTTTTAGGGTCTTTTGGGTTTTTAGGGTTTTTTTAGTTTTTTAGGGTTTATAATGTTTTTTAGAGTTTTTTAACATTTTTAGTGTTTTAAGGGTTTTTAGAGTTTTTCATGGATTTTTAGGATCTTTATGTGTTTTTAGAGTTTTTTATGATTTTTATGGGGTTTTACGGTTCTCAGGGTTTTTTCTTGGTGTTTAGGGTTTTTTATGGTTTCATGGTTTTTAGGGGGGGGGTTAGGATTTTCAAGGTCTTTAGGGTTTTTATTGATTTTGAGGGGTTTTAGAGTTTTCGTGGGTTTTTTGGGGGGTTTTAGGCTTTTAGGGTCTTTTGGGTTTTTCGGGGGGGGGGGGGGGGGTTGAGGTATTTAGGGTTTCTAAGGTTTTTGGAGTTTTTTAACATTTTTAGGGATTTTAAGTGTTTTTTGAGTTTTTAGTAGTTTTAAGGGTTTTATGGGTTTTTATGGTTTTTTATTTTTTAGGGGTTTTATAGTTTTTAGGTTTTTTTCTGGGGTTTTTCAAGGGTTTTAGGGTTTTTTATGTTTTCATGGATTTTTTTTGGATGGGGGGTTAGGATTTTTATGGTTTTTAGGGTTTTATGTATTTTGAGGGTTTTAGGTTTTTTTGGGGTTTTAGGGTTTTTTGGGGTTTTAGGGTTTTTTTAGGTCTTTTTAGGTCTTTTAGGGTCTTTTGGGGTTTTTAGGGTTTTTTGAGTTTTTTATGGGTTTAAGGTTTTTGGGTTTTTTTGATATTTCTAGGGGATTTAAGGGTTTTTAGAGTTTTTAGTGGTTTTTAGGGTTTCCATGGGGGTTTTCAGGTTATTTAAGGCCTTGAGGGATTTATGGTTTTCAGTTGTTTTCAGGATTTTATTGGTAAATTATGTTTTAATGGATTTTTATGGGGTTTAATGAACTATTATGGTTTTTAGAGTTTTAGGGATTTTTTGGTTTTTTGGTTTCATATGCGCTTTATAGGGTTTTTAATGTTTTTAGGTTCTTTTTGGTTTTTTGGGTTTTTTTAAATATCTAGGGTTTTAATGTTTTGAGAGTTTTTTAATGTTTTTAAGGGTTCTTAGAGTTCTTAGTTGTATTTAGAGTTTTTTTATAGTTTTTTAGAGTTTTTACGTTTTTAGGGGTTTTTATGGATTTCATGGGTTTTTTAGGGTTTTAGGATTTTTTATGTTTTCATGGATTTTTAGCGGTTTTTTAGGATTTTTATGGTTTTTAGGGTTTTAGTGATTTTGAGGGGTTTTAGGGATTTCTGAGTTTTAAGGGTTTTAAGGGTTTTTAGTGAATTTTTGGTTTTTAGGGTTTCTTTAGTGTGTTAGGGTTTTTATAATTTTTAATGTTATTAGGGGTTTTAAGGTTTTCTAATGTTTTTAGTGGTTTTTAGGGTTTTTGGGGATTTTCAAGTATTTTAGGGGTACTTATGGTCTTTAGAGGGTGTTTAGGGTTTTTTTACATTTTCATTAATCTTTAGGGGTTTTTTATGATTTTTATGGGATTTTGGGATTTTAGCAATATTGAGGGTTTTTTGGGTTTTTGGAGGGTTTTAGGGTCTTTCCGGGTTTTTTGGGTCTTTAGTGTTTTTTTTAGTTTTTAGGGTTTTAAAGATTTTTTAGATTTTTTTTACATTTTTAGTAGTTTTAAGAGTTTTAAGAGGTTTTTTTGTTTTTAGGGTTTTATGGGTTTTAATGGTTTTTTAAGGTTTTTAAGGATTTTATGATTTTGAGGGGTTTTTCATAGTTTTTATGGTTTTTATGTTTTCATGGTTTTATGGGTTTTAGTATTTTTATGATTTTGAGGGGTTTTTTTAGGATTTTGACATATTTTGAGGGTTTTTAGTGTTTTTTCTAGGGTTTTAAGGTTTTTTGGGGTTTTCAAGGTTGTTAGGGTTTTTTAGATTTTTTAGGTTTTTTAGGTTTTTTGTGTTTAGAATTTTTAGGGTTTTTGAATTTTTTTAATGGTTTAGGGGATTATAGGGTTTTTAGAGTTTTATGTAGGTTTTTAGTTTTTTTATTGTTTTTTTGGGTTTTGAAGGTTTTTTGGGGTTTTTATGGTTTTCAGGGGTTTTTAGGGTTTTTAGGGTTTTTAAGGTTTTTTAGGGTTTTAAGTTTTTTTCAGTTGTTTTCATGGATTTTAGGGTTTTTAGGGTTTTATGGGTTTTATGAGTAATTGAAGGTTTTTAAGGTTTTTAGAATTTTTTTAACGTTCTTAGGGGTTTAAAGGGTTTTTATAGTTTTTTCGGGGTTTTATGGTTTTATGGTTTTTAAGGATTTTGGGGGTTTTATGGGTTTCAGGGGGTTTTCATGGTTTTTTCAGGGGTTTTAAGGTTTTTTTAAGATTTCATGGATTTTTAGTGGGATTTTAGGATTTTTATAGTTTTTAGGGTTTTGGGGTATTTTAGGGATTTCGAGTGTTTTTTTGTGGTGTTTAGGGTTTTTAGGGGTTTTTTTTGAGTTTTTTTAGGTTTTTTATAGTTTTTTAGTGTTTTTAATGTTTTTAGGGATATTAATAGTTTTTAGTGTTTTTAGTGATTCTTAGGGTTTTTATGGTCTTTTAGGGTTTTTAAATATTTTTAGGGGTTGTATGGTTTTTAGGGTTTTTAGTGTTTTTTTTGTTTTATGGATTTTGAGGTTGTTTTCAGGGTTTTTATGGATTTTAGGGTTTTTTATGGATTTTAGGGATTTTAGGTTTTTTGCAGGTTTTAGAGTTTTAGGATTTTCAATGTTTTTTTGGGGGTTTCAAGGTTTTCAGGGTCATTTTGAGTTTTTGGGTTTTTTTGGAGTTTTTAATGGTTTTTAGTGGGTTTTGGGTTTTCATGGGTCTTACAATTTTTTAATGTTTTTAGGGGGTTTTATGGTTTTCTGTGGTTTTTCAGGGTTTTTTACATTTTGAGGGATATTTAGGGATTTTTTTTGATTTTTATGGTTTTTTGAGATTTTAGGTTCTTTAGGGATTTTGAGGGTTTTATGTTTTTCAGGGTTTTTAGGATTATTTTTTGTTTTTAGGGTTTTTATGGGTTTGTATAGTTATTTCTTTTTTTTGCATTTTTATGGATTTTAAGGTTTTTAAGAGTTTTTAATGTATTTTTTGGGTTCTTATAGATTTTTAGGATTTTTATGGGTTTTAGGGGTTTTCATGGTTTTCATGGGTTTTTTGGGTTTTTTACGTTTTCATTGATTTTTCAGGGTTTTTAGGGTTTTTATGGATTTTTGGTTTTTTAGAGATTTTTGAGGGTTTTTAGGGGTTTTTATGGTTTTTAGGTTTGTTTTGGGTTTTAGTGTCTTTTTTTAATCTTTTAATGTTTTTATGTTTTTTATACTTTTTTTGACATTTTTAGCTGTTTTAATAGTTTTTAGTTGTTTTTTCTAGTTTTTATGGGTTTTTAGGTTTTTTAAGGTTTTAGGGGGTTTTATGGTTTTTAGGTGTTTTTAGGTTTTTTAGGATTTTAATGTTTTCAAGGATTTTTAGGGTGTTTTTAGGATTTTTAGGGTCTTTAGGGATTTTGACGGGTTTAAAGGTTTTTCTAGGGAATTTAGGGTTTTTTATGTTTTTTTAGGGTTTTTAGGGTCCTTTGGGTTTTTAGGGTTTTTTGAGTTTTTTATGGTTTTCTAGAGTCTTTTAAAATTTAAGGGGTTTTAGAGTTTTTAGTGGTTTTATGGGTTTTTAGAATTTTTTAAGGGTTTTAAGGGTTTTTATGGTTTTCATGGGCTTTTCATATTCTTTAGGGTTTTTATGTTTTCGTGGATTTTTAGGATTTGTTATGATTTTTATGGTGTTCAAGGCCTTTTATGGTTTTAGGGATTTTGAGGGTTTTTAGGGATTTTAGTCTTTTTCATGGATTTCAGGGTCTTTTGGGTTTTTAGGGTATTTTTGAGTTTTTGAAGTTTTTTAATAATTTTAGGGGTTTTAAGGGTTTTTTGAGTTTTCAGTGGTTTTTAGGAGTTCTATGATTTTTTAGGGTTTTTATGGGTTTTTTTTGGTTTTTTACATTTTCATGGATTTTAGGGGTTTTCAATGGTTTTTATGGGTTTTCAGGGGTTTTTAGGGTTTTTAGGGTCCTTTTTGGGTTTTTGGGGTTTTTTTATTTTTTTTGGGATTTTAAGGTTTTATGAAGAGTTTTAAGGTTTTTCAGGGTTTTAAGGGTTTTTAGAACTTTTAGTGGGTTTTTATGGTTTTATGGTTTTTAGGATTTTTTAAGGTTTTTGGGGGTTTTTATGATTTTCAAGGGGTTTTCAGGGTTTTATGGTTTTCTGCGTTTTCATGGATTTTTAGGGGATTTTTACGTTTTATTTTGGTTTAAAGTTTTTAGGGTTTTTAGGGAATTTTAGGGTTTTTAATTCTTTACAAGGTTTTTTAGGGTTTTAAAGTTTTTTATATTTTTTCATGGTCTTTTTTGGTTTTATGGGTTTTTAATGTTTTAAAGGTATTTAAGGTTTTTATGAATTTCAGGGGTTTTTCAAGGTTTATAGGGTTTTTTACATTTACATGAATTTTTTGGGTATTTAAATATTTTTATGGTTTTTAGGTCTTTTAGGGTTTTTAGGGATTTTGGGGGTTTTTAAGGTTTTTCAGGGGTTATCCTGGTTTTTCTGGGTTTTTAGAGTCTTTTTGAGCGGTGTTGGTGTTTTTTTGAGTTTGTAGGGGTTTTATGGTTTTTATAGTTTTTAATGTTTTTAGATTTTTTAGTGTTTTTTGCTTTTTTATTGATTTTTACTGTTTTTTAAGGTTATAGGGCTTTTTTGGTTTTCTGGGGTTTTCAAGGTTTTTAGGTTTTTTTATGTTTTCATTGATTTTTAGGGTTTTTATGGATTTTGAGTGGTTTTAGGGTTTTCAGGGTATTTAGGGTTTTGAGTTTTTTATGGTTTGTAGCGTCTTTTTGGATTTTAGGGAGGTGTTTTTGAGTTTTTTAGTGTTTTAAATTTTTTTATAGTTTTTTTTATTTTTTGGGGGGTTTTAAGTGTTTTTATATTTTTTACTTGTTTTTTAGCGTTTTTATGGGTTTTAAGGTTTTTAATTTTTTTAGGGGTTTTATGGTTTCAGGGGTGTTTTAGGGTTTTTTTTTGGTTTTTTTATGTTTTCAAGGATTTTCAGGATTTTTTATGATTTTTTGGGTATTAAGATTTTTTTTGGTTTTTCTGGGATTTTGAGTTTTTTAAGGGTTTTTAGGGTATTTAAGGGTTTTCATGGTTTTTTGGGCTTTTATGGTATTTTGAGTTTTTTAGTGGTTTTAAGGTTTTTTTAGTTTGTTAGTGGTATTAAGGTTTTTTATAGTTTTTTAACATTTTTTGGGGGTTTAAGGGGTTTTAGAGTTTTTAGTGGTGTTTTAGAGTTTTTATGGGTTTTTAGGGTTTTTTAAGGTTTTTAGTTGTTTTTATGGTTTTAAGGGGTTTTAGGGTTTTTAGGAGTTTTTATAGTTTCATGGATTTTTAGTGTTGTTTTATGATATTTATTGTTTTTAGATTTTTTTAGGGATTTTAGGGATTTTAGGGTTTTTAGGGTTTTTATGGTTTTTAGGGGATTTTAGGGGTTTTTAGGGTTTTTAATGAATTTTGGGATTTTAGGTTTTTTTATAGTTTTTAACATTCTCGGGGGTTTTAAGGGGTTTTTAGAGTTTTTAGTGTTTTTTAGGGTTTTATGGGTTTTGAGGATTTTTTAATATTTTTAGGGGATTTTATGGTTTTTAGGGGTTTTCAAGGTTTTTAGGATTTCTGACTTTTTCATGGATTTTTAGGCATTTTTAGGTTTTTTATATTTTTTGGGCTTTTAGTGTTTTTACGGAGTTTGGGGGTTTTAGTATTTTTTTATGGATGTATAGGTTTTTAGGGTCTTTTTGTGTTTTTAGAGTTTTTTTGAGTTCTTTAGGTTTTTTATGGTTTTTTAGAGTTTTTTAACATTTTTAGGGGTTTAAAGGGGTTTTAGAGTTTTTAGAGATTTTTAGGGGTTTTATGGGTTGTTTGGGTTTTAAAGTATTTTAGGGGTCTTTGTTGTTTTCAAGGGGTTTTCTGGGTTTTTATGGTTTCTTTAAATTTTAAATAATTATTAGAGATTTTTTAGAATTTTTTGGATTTTTTGGGTTTTTTAGGATTTTTTGGGATTTTGAAGGGTTTTATGGGTATTAAGGTTTTAGGGTCTTTTTCAGTTTTTAGGGTTTTTTGAGTTTTTTACAATTTTTAGTCATTTTTAACGTTTTTATAGGTTTAAAGGTTTTTAGAGTTTTTTGTGGGTTTTTAGGGTTGTATGGTTTTCAGCGGTTTTTCATTGTTTTTAGTTTTTTTGTTTTCATTATTTCTTGTTTTTTTACATTTTCATGGTTTTTTACGATTTTTATGATTTTAGGGGTTTTAGGGTTTTTAGGGATTTTGTGGGTTTTTAATGATTTTCAAGGGGTTTATGGTATTTAAGGGTTTTTAGGGACTTTTTGGGTTTTTATATTTTTTTGAGTATTTTAGGGTTTTTAATGTTTTTATAGTTTTTTAACGTTTTATGGTTACAACTGCGAAAGTGGAACATGATGAAACCAAGAAAATGTAGATAAACCATTTGCCCAACGACTTGACCCCACGACCACACCCCAAACTCCTCCCCACCCTTACCACCCTTTCCAAGCGCATGAGGCAGACACTACAAAAAAATAGCTTATACCAACAAAAATTTATTAACAGATAATATATCTGTTGGTAAAAAATGTGCATTTCCAACATATATTATGTTTTATAGTGATTAATTTTTAATACCAATGCTTATTTTTACCAATAGATATATCTATTGGTATTGGTTGTTCAATAACAACATATCATTTACCAATAGTTGAATCTATTTCTTTATCATACTAATACCAACATTTTTTTTACAATCACATGAATATGTTATTAATAATGACTATTACCAACAAATAATTTACTGTCAATAAAAAATGTTAAATAAACTATACAGTAACAAAAAAAAGATTTTATCAATACACAATTAAGAGAAACATAGTATATACATATATTATTTTTACGACCAAAGTAATTTTTTTCCTAAGGTTTTATTAAAAACATATCATAATTGATTTCAGTTTTCTACTTCCTTGAAATATTATTTGTTTTTATATTTTTTAGTATTTTTTATTTATTTTTCTCTAAATATTAACTATTTTTATATTTTTCAATATTATTTATTTAATAAACATTTAAATACTTTTTATCAAAAAAACAAAACCCTAATTGGTGAATCTTTTTCATTTCTATCACCACCAAAGAACCAGTCACACCGCCCTACCTTGCCTCCCACCACCCCGCCTCGCATCTCGTCCCGGCCTCACCTCTCATCACCCTCGCATCCCCCAATCTTCATGTCTTACCTGCGCCTCTATTCTCCCCACTTCTTTGTCACTCTCCTCCTCTGTACTGGTGATCTCTTTCTGCACTCACATACCTTGTTCATCGTCATTCTCCCCAATAAAGGATCTCCCTCTTGTGTCTTTCCACTTCTTGCTCGGTTCTCTATTCGCTCGTGTTCGGTGACGTGTTCTTCTTCTTGAATGTGATGTTGTGTAGGGTCAGTCTTGTATAGCGATTTCAGTGCTGTTTAGGTTTATGTTGGTGTTTTATTTTTAGGTTTTCCTCCCCACAATTTCATATCTACTCTCGTCAAGATTTGATATTCACTTTCTCTGTTTCCCTTCAGGGTATGTTGATTTATGTTTCAACTGGCTTTGACCCCCCCTATCATTAAGGGTGGCTCAGATGCCATATTTGGAAGTCCAGCTAGGTCACGAAGATGGACCTCTGAGCCCAGGCCAACATTGGTCTATCCATCTTGATCCAACGAGCACAGATGCTTCTTCATGATCATGCTACCTAGAAACAAAGAGTGTTTAGGTCAGTTACCTCTTTTGGGTTGCTATTCTTCTATTTCTTGCAATGTATTTGGCAGGTGGATGTGATGGAGATGGTGTTTGTTGGAGGTTATTTGTTTGTCTCAAATGGATATTGAACTAGCTGATTCAGACAGACTGTATGATGGTGTACCTGTTCAAGGTTTTCCTAGTTTGTTTTTGATTTGTATTGAGATTCAGGGTTTTGAGTTGCTCTTTTGGATACAATTCTGAATGTTGTATGCTCAACCATTTCATTTTTCTGGTTCACAAGATTTTTGACACAAAAATAATACACTGAAAAATGAAGATGGAAGTTATTTTGGGATGGATTTGTCTTCTTTGGAAGGTCAGTGCATGGTGAGGAACAAGTGTTCATCATGCTATTGATGTAAAAGGAGGATCTCCTCTAGTTTTCATATAAAATGGGAACCTTAATAACGATTCATGTTTTTATGTTTCTTACTTTTTGTTTCATTCAAGTTTTGTTTTTGGTTTTTAATGTTTTATTCATGTTTATTCCTTTATTTTTGGTTTTGTTATGATTTCCCATGCTTTTTAATTGTGGTACTTTGTGGTGGGGAATTTGGGATAATGATATGTTTTTCTCTATAGATGTTTGATGAACATATCAAGATTTTCACACCTTTGTTCTCTAGTTCTATTTTCTTTTTTAGTTATTTTTTTGTTAGATATTTTTATCTCATTTGTGAGTGTGCTTTTAGGAATTAGGGGTTTTATGCATAGTTCATCGTAGGTGGTCATTGAAGTGATGTAGATGCTGGAGGAGATTTAATTTGATTTCCTTTTGATAATAGGAATTAAAGGATGGTACAAGATTTCCTATATGATGTTCTTCATGGTGTTTTTCAATGATTCTATCTTCGTGTTATGGTTTTCAGAATTGGAAACATTAATCCCCCTATTCACTGCACTTGCCTGGTAAGCACTGCATTATTCAAGTATGGAATGTAATTGTTATTTTTCATATGTTTTTAATATATTTTTCCTTGCAATTATCCTATATATTTTTCACCTTTAGGTTGTAAGCATCCCATATCTTTTGTTCTTTCATGTGAGCAATGAAACCCATACACCCGTCTCTTCCAATCCATGCATTTTCAGTTTTTGCATGATTTACTTATAGAGAAGTCATAGTCCTTATCACATTAATGCCACTTTTTTTCTAGTGTTCTGGGTAATGCCTCAAAATAAATAGTAGGAGCTTCATAAGGCCACTTCTCAATGCCTTCAATAGACGAGCTCTTCTACTTCAAGGGTATAAACTTTGGATTCTTGATAATGTTTCTTCCTAGAGTATAAAAACAAGAAAATTACTTTACAATTTATTTAGAAGATCCTTTATAGAATCCATTGGAATAACGGTGCAAGCTTTTGGCTCCGAACACGCCATGATAAAAGAAAAAAGGTTCACTGAACCACTTGACCTAAAAAATATCAGCTTTTGTTCCCACATAGGATTCCTGATTTTCATTGGGTATATTTAGAAAAACATTTCCACAAGCCAACATTAAATTGTCATTTTCTTTTCTCAACTCAATCATATGACATCACTGACTCCAGATTTTCTTTATTAATGGCATTCCAAATCACTCAACCCTCTCTCATTTATAGCCAGATCAGGTCTAAACTTTTCGATCTGTATGTGAAGATTCTCAATGTACTTTTAATTTTTCATACTCCCCAAGCATCTTCTCCCACTAACTCCTCATTTTTTTGGTTCTTAAAAGTTATTGTACTCTAGAGGAAAATCAAGAAGAATGATGCAAGGGTTCACAACCCTTTTCTCATTTTTTTGGGGGTAAAAAAGTCTTTGTTGAACATTACACCTTTAAGAACCTTTGAATCCTCTAATTGGTAGCCAAACACTCTTTGAACCTTTATATACATAATTTCAATATCTTGAAAACTCAATAAAGTTTCATGTCAACTGTTGCCATAGCATCGAGTTCTAAATCTGATATGAGATCCCTAAAATAGCTAGTAAATTTTGTACTAATGGAACTCTTCACCACTCCACACACTAAAACATGATCATTCACATCGACGTGCATCGTAATCTGGTTAAGAACTATAATTGAATCCTTAAGATCTTTTGTTACAGGCTTGAAAAAATAATATATAACCCTATTAGTTAAAATTATGTTAGATATAGGCTTTGATGATTGTATATTATCAAGGCTTACCTTATTCTTTGATTCACATGTTGTAGAGTCCTTGAGGGCAGGTACTGGTGTGTTCGTGATTGGATAAGTAGTGTTCAAACCCTATTGATGCTAGAACTGATTGTTGTCGAGTGGGTTTTTATTGGTGTGATGTTTCTCTATTACTTATTTTTTTGTTAGAAATTATAAATTTTTTTATTATCTAAGAGATAGATAAAAAAAATTATTGTGGGCATATATGATAGGAATTCAATAATATTTTCAACATATGATCACTCTGATATGGATTTTTAGAGTATTTTGTACAGTTGAGAGTGGGGAACATAATGTTGATGTGAATAATTGGAGGTCTGGAGTCTTTTATTACAACTATCTCTGCAGAGCTATATTTTTTATGGTGCGATAACATTTAAACATGTACAAAATACATTGTGTCCATGAATTGTATGAGTTTGAAAAAAATGGTTTCTTGATTTGATAATTTTTCTTTTTTAAGAAAAGGCTTTATTTGGAATGTCATCTAATTAAAGTTCCAATATTTTAATTTTCTATGTGTTGTGGGTGTGAATCTTTGAATCATGGAATCACATTCAAAGTTCTCTTAAATCCAGAAGTCATTTCCATTGTTAGGGATGGTATAACTTTGGTGAACGCTTCTTTATTCTAATTGTATACAAGAGAAAATTTTCCTTTTTCCATTATTCTAATTTTTTAACTTTGTATTTGTTTATTTCATGTTGTTTCAATAATTTTCCAATGGAAGACTATATCCAATTGTGGCTATGTCATATCGGAGTGGGTGAACTGCATGCATATTCCCCACTACGACAGCGACAACCGATGCGTGAATGAAACAAACGAATGAAGATATGTTGTAATACTTTTTGCCACCATGACAATGATAACCGATTAATCCAAGAACTCCAAGAACTAAATTGGATAGCTTGAGAAGAAAAATTGATGGTAATTTGGGTGAGTGAAGTGTTACACATTTCTAAATTTTGTACTGTAAGGTTTTTTATTTTTTTTCTCTTGTTTTTCTTATTTTAATTATTATTTTAAACTTGAATATTTTCATTTAGCACAACCATTTTGGAAGAAAACATGAATTACTTCTTGGGTGAGGAAAATATTATGTCGTGGCTACCAATCTTATACCATGTGAGTAGTAGTACATGAAGCAAGGATTTGCTGTTAGCGTCATCAATGAGGTGATAGTTTGTGGGAATCATTGACCTTTTTGAAAATTTGTCAAGCATGAGAAAAATATTTCACGGTAGAGACTCACAGGTGGTTTTGATGACATGGAACAACATAGGGAGCATGCCATGGTGGAGAGGTGGATGAATACTGCATGCAAGACATACTTCTAGTGTGAACTATGGAATGAAAAATGATGTGTTTTATATTGAAGTTTCAGGTAAACTCTTTTGAATACATTTAAATATATTTGTATCATGTTTATTGGAGCTTTATGTCATGTTTGAAATGTTCATATAAGCTAATTTTATCATTATTATATATTAAATACAATAAATATATTATAAATAATTAGATTAATAAATATAAAATAAAATTTTAGAAACCAATATCTAAATACACACATATTTTATTTTATTATGGTCTTATCAATAAACTTCAATTATCTATTGATTAATTTTTCATTAAATTCAATTATTAATATTATTAATCTTTTTATAAGTTTGATCATGTGTAAAAATCATCTTTGGTTTGATAATTAAAACATGTGTATTATATATGATAAATTAATAAATATAATATAAAATTTTTGTAGCAATAAAAATTTATAATTTTTATTTAAATGTAATTTATAAGAAGGTAATATACGTTAGTAAAATTATTACCAATAGATATATTTATCATATAAATCTATTGCTAAACACTTTGAGCAACATATATATTATATGTTGGTATTATTATAATAGTAACTGAACAATTTTATCTATCTCAATAACATTTAGCAACAGAGTTTTTACTGACATTTTAGTGATAGGAAAATTTGTGTTGGTAAAATTTTTTACCAAAAAAATATTAACTTTTACCAATAGATATACCCCTATTGAAAAAATCTAATTATTTTGTAGTGAAATGTGTTGTTATGGGTAACAAGGTATAGGTGTTGGCTCACCACCTGCACGCCACACATCCCCAACTAGGCACAAAGAGAAAAAGATTGGGCTTGGAATAGTTCCCACCAAGGAGTACGGGTAAATTGGAGCAACAACAATTAAATCATAGGTGTCAAGCTAAGAGGATTCAAACCCAGAACCTTAGGCTATGATTCCAGCACCGATGCCACTCCCCTCCCACACCAGTTGCAATTTTTTAACATTTTATGGGTTTTAATGGTTTTGAGAGTTTTTAGTGGGGTTTTATAGTTTTATGGGTTTTAGGGTTTTTTAGGTTTTTAAGGGTTTTTATGGTTTTCATGGGATTTTAAGGTTTTTAAGGTTTTCTACCTTTTGTGGATTTTTAAGGGTTTTTTTGGATTTATATGTTTTTTAGGGTTTTGTGGTGTTTTGGTGTTTTTTGGGGTTTGGGGGGGGGGGGTTTAGGGGCTTTTGAGGGGTTTTAGGGGGTTTTATAGGTTTTTAGGGATTTTTAGAGTTTGTAGGGTCTTTTGGGGTTTTAGGGTTTTTTGAGTTTTTTGAGTTTTTAGGTGTTTAAAGGGTTTTTATATTTTTCAATATTTTTAGGGATTTTAATTTTTTTTTAGATTTTTTAGTGATTTTTAGGGTTTTTATGGGTGTTTGGGGTTTTCTTAGGGTTTTATGGATTTTTATGGTTTTTGGGATTTTTCTAGTTTTTAGGGTTTTTTACATTTTCATGGATTTTAAAGAGTTTTATGTATTTTTATGGTTTTAGGGTTATTAAATGGTTTTAGGGATTTTGAGGGGTTTTTAGAGGTTTTCAGGGGCTTTTACGGGTTTCCAGATTTTTTTATGTCTTTTGGGTTTTTAAGGTTTTTTTTGGGGTTTTTAGGGTTTTTAGAGTTTTTAACATTTTAAAGGTTTTTAGTATTTTTAGTGTATTTTTAGGATTTTATGGATTTTACAGGTTTTTTATGAATTTCAGGTAGTTTTATGGTTTTTAGTTTTCATGGATTTGTAGGGGTTTTTTTTATTTTTATGGTCGTTGGGATTTTTTATGGTTTTTAGGGATTTTGAGGGATTTTAGGTTTTTCAAGTGGTTTTAGGGTTTTTAGGGTCTTTCAGGGTTTTTAGGGTCTTTTTGGGTTTTTAGGTTTTTGAATAGTTTTTAGCGGTTTTAAGGGGTTTTATAGAATTTTCACATTTTTAGCAGTTTTTAGGGTTTTAATGTTTTTCATCGGTTTTTTGAGTTTTTATGAGTTTTTAGGGTTTTTTATGTTTTTTAGGAGTTTTATTGTCTTCATGGGGTTTTTAAGGTTTTTAGTTTTTTTACGTTTTCTTGGATTTTTATGGGTTTTTTAGGGTTTTTATGGTTTTTAGGGTATTTAGGGTTTTAGGGAATTTGAGGGTTTTTAGGGATTTTCATGGGTTTTTAGGGTTTTTGGGTTTTTTTAGTTTTTTAATATTTTTAAAGATTTTTAATGTTTTTTAATGTTTTTAGTGGGTTTTAAGGTGTTTAAGGGTTTTTAGTGGGGTTTTATGGTTTTCATAGTTATTTCAAGGTTCATAGGGTTTTTTACTTTTTCCTAGATTTTTAGGGGGGTTTAGATTTTTTTTGGTTTTTAGGGATTTTTTGGGATTTTATAGATTTTGAGTGTTTTTATGGTTTTTATGGTTTTAGGGTTTTTAAGGGTTTAGGGTTTTTAGGTTTTTCCAGGGTTTATGGGATATTTTTGGGGTTTTAGGGGTTTTTTGAGTTTTTTAGGGTTTTAAGGTTTTTTAGATATTTTAACATTTTTAAGGGTTTTAAGGGTTTCTAGAGTTTTTTGTTGTTTTTAATATTTTTTTAGGTTTTTAATGTTTTTAGAGGTTTTTATGTTTTTAGGGTATTTTCAAGGTTTTTAGTGTTTTTTATATTTTTTTGTATTTTAGGGGTTTTTTATGAATTTTATGTTTTTTAGGGTTTTTATGGTTTTTGGAGATTTTGAGACCATTGAGGGGTTTTAGGGGTTTTAAGGGTTTATATCAGTTTTTAGGGTTTTTAGGGTCTTGGGTTTTTTGGGGTTATTTTGAGTTTTTAAGGGTTTAAAGGTTTTTTTAGAGTTTTTAACGTTTTTAGGCGTTTTTTAGGGTTTTTAGTGTTCTTAGTTGGTTTTTTGGGTTTTTATGGGTTTTAGGGTTTTAAAATATTTTTAGTGGTTTTTATCATTTTCAACAGGTTTTTAGGGTTTTTTGGGTTTTTTGGGCTTTTATGTTTTTTTTTGTTTTTAGGATTTTTTAGGTTTTTTAGATTTGTTCTACATTTTTAGGGATTTTAAAACATTTTAGTGTTTTTAGTGTTTTTTAAGGTTTTTATGGGTTTTATGGTTTTTTAGTTTTTTTTAAGGTTTTTAGGGGTTTTTATAGTTTTGAGGGGTCTCTAATGTTTTTAGGGGTTTTCATGCCTTCTTGGATTTTTAGTGGTTTTTAGGATTTTTATGGTTTTTAGGGTATTTTAGGGTTTTAGGGATTTTTAGGGTTTTAGGGTTTTTCGGGGTTTTTAGGGTTTGTGTGGTTTTTTAGGGTTTTTAGGGTCTTTTGGATTTTTAGTGTTTTTATTTTAGTTTGTTAGGGATTTAAATGTTTTTTAGATTTTTTTAATCTTTTTAGGGGACATAAGGGTTTTTTATAGTTTTTAGCGATTTTTAGAGTTTTCTTGGATTTTTATGGGCTTTATGGTTTTTTGATTTTTTTATGGTTTTCATCAGGTTTTATAAGTTTTTTAGGGTTTTCATGTTTTCATGGACATTTAGGGGTTTTTTATGTTTCTATAGGTTTTAGGAGTTTTTAGGATTTTTATGGATTTTTAGGATTTTTAGGGTTTGTCAAGGGTTTTAGGGTTTTTCATGGGTAGGTCTTTTTGGGTTTTTATTTATTTTTTTAAAGTTTAAAGGTTTTTAACGTTTCTAGGGTTTTTAATCGTTTTATTGTTATAAGTTCTTTTCGGGTTTTTATGCATTTTCAGTGGGTTTTCAAGGTTTTAGGTATCTTTAACTTTTTAGGATTTTTTGGGTTTTTAGGATTTTTATGGTCTTTTAGGTTTTTATTATTTTGTGAGGTTTTCTAAGGTTTTGAGGGGTTTTAGGATTTTTCTGGGTTTTTAGGTTTTTTTATGTTTTTAGGGGTTTTATGGTTTTTCAGAGTTTTTTAAAAAATTTAGTGCTTTAATAGGTTTTAGAGTTTTTAGTGGTTTTCAGATATTTTATGGGGTTTTTTGGTGTTTTTTAAGGTTTTAGGGGTTTTATGGCTTTCAGGGTTTTTTTGGGTTTTTTACATTCTCATGGATTTTAGTTGGTTTTTAGGATATTTATGTATTTTATAGATTTTTACAGTTTTTAAGAATTTTGAGGGTTTTTAATGGTTTTTAGGGTTTTTAGGGGTTTTCAGGGTTCTTAGGGACCTTTTGAGTTTTTTTGGAATTTTAAGGACCTTTAGAGTTTTTAGTGGATTTTTAGGGGTTTTATGGCTTTTTAAGGATTTTATGGATTTTATGGGTTTGTGGTTTTCATGGGGGTTTCCAACGTTTTTAGTGTTTTTTATGTTTTCATGAATTTTTAAGGGTTTTTTGGTATTTTTATGGTTTTTAGATATTTTTAGCGTTTTTAGGGATTTTGAGGACTTTCAGGGTTTTCAAGGGATTCAAGGGTTTTATGGGGTTTTCAAGGGTTTTAAGGTCTTTTGGATTTTCAGGGGTTTTTCTTGATTTTTTTTAGGTTATTCTGGTTTTTTAGAGTTTTTAATGTTTATGGGGGTTTATAATGTTTTTAGAGTTTTTAGTGGATTTAAGGGGTTTTAGGGTTTTCTATGGGTTTTGGGGGTTTTTATGGGGTTTAGGGGATTTTTCATGAATTTTAGGGGTTTTGGGATTTTCTAAGGTTTTTTAGGGATTTTATGGTTTTAGGGGTTTTTTCAGAGATTTTGTGGGTTTTTAGGATTTTTAGGGGTTTCAAGGGTTTTAAGGGGTTTTCAAGGGTTTTAAGGTCTTTGGGGTTTTAAGTGTTTTTTCTTAATTTTTTTAGGTTAAGGGGTTTTAGGGTTTTCTATGGGTTTTAGGGGGTTTTATGGGGTTTGGGGGGTTTTCATGACTTTTAGGGGGTTTTAGGATTTTTATGTTTTTTTGGCTTTTTAGAGATTTTCAGAAATTTTAGGGGGTTTAAGGGTTTTTAGAATTTTTGGGTTTTTTCAGGGTTTTAGGGTCTTTTTAGGTTTTTAGGATTTTTTTAAAGTTTTTTAAGGGTTTTAGAGTTTTTTGAATGTTTTTAGGGCTTTTAAATGTTTTTCGATTTTTTAGTGGTTTTTAGGTTTCCATGGGCTTCCATTTTTTATGGGTTTTGAGGGGGTTTATGGATTTTAGGGATTTTTCAGTGTTTTAGGGTTTTTTATGTTTTCATGGATTTATAGGGGTTTTTAGGATTTTTATGGATTTTAGGGTTTTTTAGGGTTTTTAGGGATTTTGTGGGTTTCAGGGTTTTTCAAGGTTTTGAGGGTTTTTACTATTTTTTAGGGTTTTTATGAAATTTTTGGGTTTTTTGAGTTTTTAATACATTTAAGTTATTTTAGTTTTTTTAACATTATTAGGGTTTTAATGTTTTTTAGAGTTTTTAGTGGTTTTAGGGTTTTTATGGGTTTTTAGAGTTTTAAAGTTGTTACAGTTTTCAAGAGTTCTTCTAGGGTTTTTACGTTTTTAGGTATTTTAGGGTTTTAATGGGTTTTCTAGGTTTTTAGGGTCTTTTGGGGGTTTAGGTTTTTTTTAGTTTTTTAGGGTTTTTAATGTATTTTAGAGTTTTTTAACATTTTTAGGTGTTTTAAATGTTTTTAGAGTTTTTAGTGTTTTTAGAGTTTTTAGTGTTTTTAGAGTTTTTAAAGATTTTATAGGTTTTTTGGATTTTTCTGGTTTTTATAGGTTTTTAAGATTTTCAGGGGATTTTTAGGTTTTTTAGTGTTTTTTACATTTTCATGGATTTTTAGGGGTTTTTGGATTTTAATGGTTTTTAAGGTTTTTTACGGTTTTTCGAAATTTCAAGGTTTTTAGGGTCTTTTGGGTTTGTAGGGATTTTCTTGAGTATTTGAGGTTTTTAAGGGTTTTTCAATTTTTTAACGTTTTTAGGGGTTTAAACGCTTTTTTTATGTTTTTAGAGTTTTGTTTTTCAATTTTTATGGTTTTTTGGGTTTTTATGTTTTTTAGGGGGTTTTAGGGGTTTCAAGGGTTTTTCTGGGTTTTTACAGTTTTATGGTTTTTTAAGCGTTTTTGGGGATTTTGAGGGGTTTTACTGGTTTTTAGGGGTTTTAGAGGATTTATTAGTATTCAGGGTTTTTATGGTCTTTATAGGTTTTAGGGTATCTTTAGATTTTTTTAAGGGTATTTATATTTTTTTAATGTTTTTAGGGGTTTAAAGGGTTTTTAGAGTTTTTAGTGTTTTCTATTTTATTATGGATTTTTATGGTTTTTAAATGTTTTTAGGGGTTTTATGGTTTTCAAGGATTTTTCATGGTTTTTAGGGTTTTTTATATTTTCATGGATTTCTAGGGGTTTTTTAGGATTTTTATGGTTTATAGGTTTTTAGGAATTTTGAGGGTTTTTGGATTTTTAGGGGGTTTTAGGAATTTTCGGAGTTTTTAGGGTCTTTTTGGTTTTTAAGGTTTTTTTAGTTTTTTAGTGGGTTTAATTTTTTTTAGATTATTTTAAATTTTTAGGGGTTTTAAGGGTTTTTAGAGTTTTTAGTACGTTTTTAGCATTTTTATGGGTTTTCAGGGTTTTTACATTTTCAAGGATTTTAAGGGTTTCTTGGGATTTTTATGGTTTTTGGAGTTTTTAGAGTTTTACGGGTTTTGATAGCTTTTAGGGTTTTTCAGGGGTTTGTTAGGGTTTTTAGGGTTTCATAGGTTTTTTAGGGTATTTAAGCCAAAAAAACCAAAAAAAACTCTGAAACCCCAATGAAAATATAAAAGCCCATAAAAACCATAAAACCCCTAGAAACCTTAAAAACCCTAAAACCCATAAAAACCCTTAAAACCCTGAAAAACATAAAAAAACTCTAAAAACATTAAAACTCCTATAAAACGCAAAAATCCCTAAATACCTAAAAGACCCTAAAAACCCTAAAAACCCCTAAAAACCCTAAAATCCCTCAAAACCCCGCAAAATCCCTAAAATTCCTAAAAACCATAAAAATTCTAAAAAACACCTAAAAATCCATGAAAACATAAAAACCCTAAAAACCCTGAAAAAACACTAAAAACCATAAAACACATAAAAACCTAAAAACCCATAAAAACCATTAAAACTCCAAAAACCCTGAAAACCCATAAAAAATTTAAAATCTCTAAAAAAACCTTATAACCCTAAAATTCTAAAAAAATCCTAAAACCCCAAAAAATATGATATAACCCTGAAAAATCATAAAAACCATAAAAATCCAAAAAACCTTCTAAAAATCCATGAAAATAGTAAAACCCAAAATAATGAGAAAACCCCTGAAAACCATAAAACCCTTAAACACTTAAATAACCTATAAACCAATAAAAATCCTAACACCCAACTAAAAACTCTGAAAATCCTTTAAACCCCTAAAATCACTAAAAACTCTAAAAAACCTAAAACCCTCAAGAAATAAAAAAACCCCTAAAAATTGTAACAAGAACCTAAAACCCCTAAAAAAACTCCCAAAAACCTAAAAACCCAAGAAAACTCATAAAAAACTCAAAATCACTAAAAACCCTAAAAACCCCTAAAAACCATAAAAATCCTAAAACCCCTCTAAAATCCATGAAAACTTTAAGAACCATAAAGCCTTGAAAACCCCCTTAAAACCATAAATCCATTAAAAACAAAAAAAGAACTCTAAAATCCCATAAAACCCCTAAAAAACACTAAAACCTATAAGAACCCTTAAACCCCCTAAAAATGTTCAAAAAATCTAAAAAACTTTTAAAACCCAAAAAACTCAAAAAAAACCCCAAAACCAAAAAAGACCCTAAAAATCCTAAAAACTACTAAAAACCCTAAACACCTTAGCAAACCCCTAAAAACACTCAAAACACTAAAAACCCTAAAACCCCCAAAAAACAATAAAAATACTAAAAAACCCCTAAAAAATCCATGAAAACGTAAAAACTATAAAAACCCTAAAACCCCCTGAAAACCATAAAAACCCCTAAAAACATTAAAAACCCCTAAAACCCGTAAAACCCAAAAAACCACGAAAAACTATAAAAAATCTTAAAATCCTTAAAAATTTTAAAAACTATGAGAAGCTTTTAAAACCTTAAAAAATAAAAAAAACCTACAAAACCAAAAGACCCTAGAAACCTTGAAAAACCTCAAAATCCTTAAGAACACAAAAAACCCTAGAAACCATAAAAATCCTAAAAATCCCCTAAAATCCATGAAAATGTAAAAAATCCCTAAAACCCCAAAAAACCCATAAAACCATAAAAACACCTAAAAACCTTAAAACCCCATAAACCCCCTAAAAGCATTAAAAAACTCTAAAAAATCATTAAAACCCTAAAAAACTCAAAAAAACCCAAAAGACCCTAAAAACCCTAAAAACCCCAGAAAAACCCTAAAACCCTTCAAAATCCCTAAAAACACTAAAAACCCTTAAAACCATAAAAAGTTGAAAAATCTCTAAAAATATATGAAAACAAAAAAATCCTAAAAACGATAATAAACCCTCAAAACCATAAAACCCCTAAAAACCATAAAAAACCATAAAAACCCATAAAACCCCTAAAAACATTACAAATTCTAAAAAACCTTAAAAACCCTGAAAATATCAGAAAAACACCCAAAAAAAAAGACCTAAAAACCCCTTAGAACCCCTAAAACCCCTCAAAAACCCTAAAACTCCTAAAAACCCAAAAAACCATAATAATCCTAAAACCCATTAAAAATCCATGAAAATGTTAGAAACCCTAAAACCCCTTAAAACCTATCAGAAACCATAAAAACCCCTAAAAACATTAATGAACCAAAAAACCCAAAAAAACCTTAAAACACTAAAAATGCTAAAAACCCTTCAAAGCCCTAAAAATGTTAAAAAACTATAAAAACCTTAAAAACCCTAACAAACTTAAAAAAACACTAAAACTCCAAAAAGAAAATTAAAACCCTGAAAACACCTAAAAACCCAAAAAAACCTCAAAACCCTAAAAACTATCAAAATATCTAAACACCCTAAAACCCCTAAAAAACATAAAAATCCTAAAAAGCCCCTAAAAACCTTAAAACCACCCAAAAAAACCCATAAAACATAAAAAAAGCAACTAAAAACTGCAAAAAACCCATTAAACCTCTAAAAATGTAAAAAAATATGAAAAACCTAACAAACCCTAAAAAACTAAAAAAACTATAAAACCCCAAAAAACCCAAACCCCCCTAAAATCCTTTAAAACCCTCAAAATCCAGAAAAATCCTAAAAAAACTCTAAAAATCCATGAGAAAGTAAAAAACCCTAAAAAACATGAAAACCCCTAAAACCCATAAAAACCCCTAAAAACCTTAAAAACCCCAAAAACCCATAAAGATGTTAAAAAACTGTAAAAACCCTAAAAAATTCTAAAAAATTAAAAAAAAAACCCTAAAAACCCAAAAGACCCTAAACCCCTGAAAAACCTTAAAAACCCCCAAAACCCCTAAAAATCTCTAAAATCCCTAGAAAACTTAAAAACATAAACTTCCTAAAAAACCCATAGAAACCATGAAAACGTAAAAACCCTTCAAAATCCGGAAAAACCCCTGAAAACCATAAACACCCCTAAAAATCCTATAAACCCCAAAACCCCATAAAGATGTTAAAAACTGTAAAAACCCTAAAAAATCTAAAAAAATTAAAAAAACCCTAAAAACCCAAAATACCCTAAACCCCTGAAAAATCCTAAAAACCCCTAAAACCCCTCAAAATCCCTAAAATCCCTAAAAAACATAACAACCATAAAATTCTTAAAAAAACCCCTAAAAACCATGAAAACCTTAAAAACCTTAAAAATTCTGAAAACCCCCTCAAAACCAAAACAACCCCTCAAAACCTTTAAAAACCCTAAAAACACAAAAAACCTAAAACCACTGAAAACTCTAAAAACCCATATAACCCCTAAATTTTTAAAAACTCTAAAAACCTTAAAAGACTTAAAAACTCAAAAACTCTAAAAACCCTAAAACCCGCTAGAAACCCTGAAAACCCCTAAAATCCTTAAATTCCCATAAAAAATCCTAAAATCCCCTAAGATCCCTAAAAACCCTAAAACCCCTATAAACAATAAAATTTCTAAAAACCCCCTAAAAATCCATGAAAATGTTAAAAAACCTAAAAACCCTTAAAACCCCCTTAAAACCATAAAACCCCTAAAACCTAAAAAAACCATGAAAAGCCTCTAAAAACTCTAAAAATCCTTAAAACCCTTAAAAACGTTAAAAACATGAAAAAACATTAAAAACCCTATAAAACTCAAAAAAAACCCTTAAAACCCAAAAAGAACATAAAACCCGAAAAAAATCCTAAACCCCCAAAAAACCCTTGAAAAACTCTAAAACCCCTCAAAATCCCTAAAAAACTAAAAACCATAAAAATCCAAAAACCCCCTAAAAATCCATCAAGATTTCAAAAAAAACCTAAAAACAATAATAAACCCCTAAAAACCATAAAACACCTAAAATACTTAAA
Organism: Viscum album; assembly: GCA_963277665.1. NCBI lineage: Eukaryota > Viridiplantae > Streptophyta > Magnoliopsida > Santalales > Viscaceae > Viscum > Viscum album. The sequence goes on along the minus strand of OY728132.1, from coordinate 947,979,286 downwards.
AAACCAAGAAAAAACCCCTAAAAACACTAAAAAATCTAATAGCCCTGAAAATCCATAAAAATGTCAAGAAACTCTAAAAAAAATTAAATACCCTAAAAACTGAAAAATCTCAAAAAACCCAAAAGACCCTAAAAACCCTAAAAAACCCTAAAACACCATGAAAACCCTAAAAACCAACAAAATCCCTAAATCCCCTAAAAACCATAAAAATCCTAAAAGACCCAAAAAATCCATGAAAACTTTAAAAACCCTGAAAAACCCCTTAAAACCATAAAAAACCTAAATACCATAAAACCCCTAAAGACCCATAAAAACATTGAAAACCCACTAAAATCTCTAAAAAATATTAAAACCCCCAAAACATTAAAAAACTCTAAAAATCATAAAACATCTAACCCCACCCCCTTGAAAGAACACCTAAGAAGCCCTGAAACCCCATAAAAACCCTCAAAATCAATAAAAATCTTAAAAACCATAAATACCAAAAAAACCTAAAAAAACCATAAAAATCCATGGAAACCTAAAAAACCCTAAAAACCCTAAAACCACCTGAAATCCATAAAAAACCCCTAAAAAAATTAAAAACCCATAAAACCCCTAAAACCCACTAGAAATGCTAAAAACCTTTTAAACCCCTAAAAACATTACAAAACTCTAAAAGACCTTAAAACCCCTAATATCTCAAAAAACCCTAAAGACCCTAAAAACCCTAAACTCTAAAAAAACACTAAAACCCCTCAAAATCCATAAAAACACTTAAAACCCTAAAAACCATAAAAATCTTCAAAACCCCCAAAAAATCTATTAAAACGTAAAAATCCCTAAAAACCATAAAAACCCCCGAAAACCATAAACCCCTAAAAACCTTAAAAACACTAAAAGCCATAAAAACCCTAAAATAAACTAAAAACACTAAAAGCTCTTAATATATTTTAGGGGGTTTGTGGATTTTAAGAGTTTTTAGGGTCTTTGGGGGGTTTAGGGTTTTTTCAGTTTTTTTAGTGTTTTTAAGGTTCATTAGAGTGTTTTATTGTTTTTAGATGTTTTAAGGGTTTTTAGAGTTTTTAGTGATTTTTTAGGTTTTTGTGGTATTATAAGTTTTTTAAAGGTTTTTTAGGGGTTTTTATGGTTTTAGGGGGGTATTAGGGCTTTTATGATTTTTTACATGTTCATGGATTTTTAGGGGTTTTTTAGGTTTTTATGGATTTTTGGGGTTTTAGGAATTTAGAGGGTTTTTAGCAATTTTAAGGGGGGGTTGGGTGTTAGGGTTTTTTAGGGTTTTTATGGTCTTTTAATTTTTCAATATTTTTTTGAGTTTTTAGGGGTTTAAAGCGTTTTGAATGGTTTTAAACATTTTTTTGGGGTTTTTAGGGTTTTGGGGAATTTTACGTGTTTTTAGGGTTTTTATTGGTTTTTATTAGTTTTTAGGGTTTTTAATGTTTTTGATGGGTTTTATGGTTTTCAAGGGTTTTTCCTGATTTTAATGGTTTTTTAAATTTTCATGGATTTTTAGGGGTTTTTTAGGATTTTTATTGTTTTTAGGGATTTTTGGGATTTTGTGGTTTTTAGGGGTTTTTAACGGTTTTTAGGGTTTTTCAGATTTCTAGGGTCTTTTGGGGTTTTTTGGGTTTTTTGATTTTTTTTTGGATTTTTAATGTTTTTTATAGTTTTTTAACATTTTAGGGGTTAAAAGGACTTTTAGTGTTTTTAGTTCATTTTTAGGGTTTTTTATATTATCATATATTTTTAGGGGGTTTAGGAATTTTATGGTTTTAAAGGTTTTTAAGGATTTTTAGGTATTTTGAAGTTTTTTAGGGTTTTTGAGAGGGGAGGGTAGGATTTTTAGGGGTTTTCAGGGTTTTTAGGGTCTTTTTGATTTTTATGTTTTCTTTAATTTTTTAGGGTTTTATGGGGTTTTAGTGATTTTTAACATTTTAAGGGGTTTTAAGTGGTTTTATAGTTTTTAGTGGTTTTTAGAGTTTTATTAGTTTTTAGGGTTTTTTAAGGTTTGTAGGGGTTTTTTGGTTTTTTGGGGTGTTTTAGGTTTTTTAAAATTTTTATGGATTTTATGGGGTTTTTAGGATATTTTCGGTTTTTAGGGTTGTAGAGGTTTTATGGATTTAAAGGATTTTTCAGGGGTATTATGGTTTTTATGGTCTTTAAGGTCTTTTTGAATTTTTAGGTTTTTAAGGTTTTTAAGAGTTTTTTTCCATTTTTAGGGGTTTTAAGTTTTTTTAGAGTTTTAAGTGGGTTTTAGGGGTATTATGGGTTTTTTTAGGTTTTTTAAGGTTTTTAGGGGTTTTATGGTTTTCAAGGGTTGTTCAAGGTTTTTAGGGTTTTTACATTTTCATGGATTTTTAGGGGTTTTTTAGGATTTTAATGGTTTTTAGTGTTTTTTATGGTTTTTATGTTTTTGAGAGATTTTATGGGTTTTTTAGGTTTCTAGGGTTTTTAGGGTACCTAGGGAAAGGAAGATGTGGAGGTCAGGCTATCCCCCCCCCAAATTTATTAGAAAAAAAGACACAACAGAAAAGACACAACAAACAAGGGAGGGGTGGGGTCAATCAACCCACACCCAAAAACCCTAGACAACCCCACAAAACCCAAGAGTCCCCAAAAAACCCAAAAGACACACAAAACAAAACTAGAAAATGTAGAAAATAAAAAACATATCCAACAGCATTGCCCAGCCAGACAGCAACAAGCATCACACATCACCATTATCATCAACCATCACCTACTTTCCAAGCATAACCACCACCGGAATCACAAAACCAACACCATCAACATCATAAGTCTCACCTTCGCTACCTCACCGCGAAGCTGCAACTTCTAGTCAGCTTCCAAAAATTCACACCTAGTAGCACTTCCAAGAACACTAAAGTCCAAAATCTACACCGATTCACAACTAAACCCGCTACACCACAGAGGACCACATTCCAATATAGCATCCATAACACAGCACAACTTAACCAGCACTTCATCAACAACATGGGGGGCAACTAGCACCCATGTCCAGAACCCAACCGCAACACCCAAAGTAGCATCCAATACCATCCAGCAGAACCAAAAACCAGCATCCACAACAAATCACAACCAAAACAGCCACCACACAGAAAACCACCACCCAACATAGCATCCAAAATTAAACAAAACTTAACTAGACCTTCAGCATTAGCATGAGACAGATCTGATAGTGAGAAACCAGAAAAACGAACCTGCATTACCTGCACAGATCGGTTCAAAGTTGATCTTATCTGCGCCTCCTGAGAAGATCCGGAATCCCGCATCACATCATGGAACATCATTTCCCCAAATACATCACAAATCTGGGGAAACCACCAAGATTCATCCATCCCGAGGTCGCTACTACAAGACCTTGCCTCACCTTGATATCTCCTAAGACACCTGAAGCCGAGCAGTGCAAGAAGCTGCAACATTGCCCACCAGATCATCGCGCCGTACCATTTACAAAAACCATAGATTTGAAGAAAAATCCATATCCCACGCCGTTGTTGAATCCCCCTCCACCACCAAGCCACGACTCTCCGTGCGGCTTCCAAAACCACCAAAGTGAATTTGACCCACTCCCCCATGGAACGCCACACTCTGAGCAATCCAGATCTGAGCAACTCCATTGTGGATCTGCAACGCCGAAGACCAAAGCTGGACCACTTCTCCATGAAACTGCATAATCGCTTGTTGGAGAGGTTGGATCTGACCTGATCCTCCATGGTTGACTTCTTTGTTTGGGGATGACGCTAGAGAAAAGAAATCTACAAGGCATCACATATCCAAAAGAAACGCATCGTGAGAGGAGGGAGCTGCAACGCTGAGAAATTCAGCTCCTGAGAATCCGAAACCGTAGAGAAGGCACTGTCGCACCATGGAAGAAACATCACAGGAGGAGGCACCATCCTAGGCGAGCACGAGAGGATCTGGGAGACTCAGCCACCATCTAGGGTACCTGGGGTTTTTCATGGGTTTTTGGGTCTTTTTGGGTTTTAAGGTTTATTTTTTTGAGTTTTTTAGTGTTTTTTGGGTTTTTCACATTTACATGGATTTTTATGTGTTTTTTAAAGTTTTATTGATTTTACGGTTTTTTTGGGTTTTTTTGGTTTTTTTTGGGTTTTTAAGGGTTTTTACGGTTTTTAGTTTTTTTAGGGCTTTTTTTGGATTTCAGGGTTTTTAGGGTCTTTTTTCTTTTTCAAGGTTTTCTTTGAGTTTTTAATACTTTAAAGGTTTTTTATAGTTTTTAATGTTTTTAGGGGTTTTAAGGGTTTTAAGGGTTTTTAGATTTTTTAGTGGTTTTAGGGTTTTTATGGGTTTTAGGGTTTTTAAGGTTTTTAGAGGTTCGTATGGTTTTAGTGGTTTTTCAGGGTTTTTATGTTTTCCTTGATTTTTAGGGGTTTTTTAGATTTTTTTTTGTTTTTAGAGTTTTTAGGGTTTTAAGGGGTTTTTAAGGTTTTTAGTATTTTTCAGGGGTTTGGTGGTTTTAAGTGTTTTTATGGACCTTTTGGGTTTAGGGTGTTTTTTTGAGTTTCTTAGGGTTTTTAAGGTTTCTAAGAGTTATTTAATATTTTTTGGGGTTTTAAGGGTTTTTAGAGTTTTTAGTGGTTCTAGGGGGTTTATAGGTTTTATAGGATTTTTAAAGGGTCTTTAGGGTTTTTATTGTTTTAAGGGGGTTTTAGGGTTTTTATGGTTTTTATGTTTTCATGTATTTTTGGTGGATTTTATATTTTTTATGGTGTTTAGTTTTTTTATGAATTTTAGGGATTTTGAGGGTTTTGGTGTTTTTAAGGGTTTTTAGGGGGTTTCATGGTTTTGAGGGTCTTTTGGGGTTTTAGGGTTTTTAGAATTTTTTTACAAGGCAAGTTTTTTTAGAGATTTTTATCATTTATAGGGTTTTTAAGATTATTTTTGTGTTTTTATTGGATTTTTAGGGTTTTAATGGTTTTTAATATTTTTTTGCAAGGTATGGTTTTTAAGATTTTTAAGGGTCTTTATGGTTTTTAGGAGATTTTCATGGATTTTTGGGTTTTTTAGATTTTCATGGATTTTTGGGTTTTTGAAATTTTCATGTATTTTTAGGGGTCTTTTAGGATTTTTAAGGTTTTTTTATGGTTTTTAGTGGTTTTATGGGTTTTTAGAGATTTTTAATGTTTTTAGGGGTTTTGTGGGTTTTTATATTTTTTTAGTGGTTTTTAGGATTTTTATGGGTTTTTAGGTTTTCAAGGTTCTTAGGGGATTTTATGGTTTTCGTGGTTTTTATGTTTTTTAGAGTTTTTTATGTTTTCATGGATTTTCATGGGTTTTTTAAGATTTTAAGTGTTTTTTAGGGTTTTTATGGTCTTTTGGGATTTTAAGATTTTTTTTGAATTTATTAGAGTTTTAGTATTTTTTAGATTTTTTAAATAATTTTAGGCATTTAAAGGCAAGGAAGATGTGAGGGTCAGGCTATTCCCGACCCCCCAAATTTATTAGCAAGAAAAAAAGTGACAGAGCAGACAAGGGAGGGGAGGGGTCAAACGACCCACACCCAAAAACCCCTTACAACACACGCAAAAAAAGGAAAAGAAAAAAGAAAAACAGGACGGTAGAAAAAACACACAACCAAGAAGCCACCACCACCATCCAGCATCAACCAGCATCCAGAAGATCACAGCTACCAACCCTTAGTGTGTTTTTAAGGGTTTTATGGGTTTTTAGAGCTTTTTATGTTTTTAGGGGGGGTTTATGGTTTTCAGAGGTTTTTGGGGTTTTTAGGATATTTATGGGTTTTGGGGTTTTTAGGGTTTTTAGGGAGTTTGAGGGGTTGTGGGGTTTTTTGGGTTTTTAGGGATTTTCAGGGTTTTTAGGGTCTTTTTCGTTTTTAGGTTTTTTTTAGTTTTTTCAGATTTTTTTGATTTTTTTAATGTTTTTAGGGATTTTAAGGGTTTTTAGAGTTTTAACTGGGTTTTTAGGGTTTTTATGGGGGGTTTTGAGTTTTTAAGGTTTCTAGAGGGTTTTATGGTTTTAAGGGGTTTTTTTAGGGTTCTTAGGGTTTTTATGTTTTCATGGATTTTTTTTTTGGGTTTTTTAGGATTTTTAGGGTTTTCAGGGTTTTTAGGAATTTTTTAGGTTTTTCAAGTGTTTTTATGATTTTTATGATTTTTCTAGGTGATTAGGGTATTTTGGGGTTTTAGGGGGTTTTCTGAGTTTTTTAGGGTATCAAAAGGTTTTTTAGTGTTTTTTTTATAGTCTTTAGGGATTTTAGGTGTTTTTAGAGTTTTAGTGGTTTTTATGGGGTTTTATTCATGACCCGTCCCCCGAGGCCCGTGCCGTGACATACCTCAAGCCCGCCTCCTGAAGGCCAAGGGTTGGAAACTAGCGCCGAAGGTGTCAACCTACAAGTACATCCCAATGCTGGAAAAGTAAACAAGCATGCCACTAAACAACCACTGAGTACAAGTACAACTGAAATTCAAATGTCTAGAATACAAACCCAATAAAAGACTAACTAGAAAACCAAAAAGTAAAAAAAGAAACTCTGGATAGACATCTATTGAAAACCCCACCTAATGGGTTGGTACAGAGTAGGAGCTGGAAGGCATAGAAGTACGTATCGTCTGCTCTGGTCTCACTGGGCACCACCAGGTCCTGGGCCACCAAGTCCCCCGTCAAGGCGGTAATCATCTACACCAGACACAACACATGCAGGTGAAGCCCGTGTAGGGTGAGTATCAATATACTCAGTTGGGGCCCCAAAATAACAAGTAAAGAGCACAATGTAATCCACAAACAAACCACAAAGCACGACCACCAAGCATGATCACGAAGCTAGACAAATCACACCAGGTATATTTTAGAGTTGGAAAGTAGAACCATTAGTCACATCGTCGAACACCTCAACTGTTGGAGAACTCCTCCTCAATGAGTACAGTGGGCCTGTCAGGTCATATAGAATCTTCTTCCCACTAACCTAAGGACTGATGTGGTTCTCATCCCTGATGAGTATTGTGGGTATGCTGAGTCACACAGAAGCCTCTACCCACCATGTCCATGTCAGGTCGCACAGAAGCCGCTTTCCACCTATGGCGATACTGAGGTACTCCTCCTGTCGAGTACTGTCGGTTTGTTGGGTCACACAGAAGCCACTCCCCACCATGGGCCTGTCGGTTCACACATAAGCTACTTCCCACTGGTCCATAGTACTTGATCCACACAGGGTCGCTCATTAGTAGTCTTTAGGTCTCAGCCAACCGCAGGGTTTCCGCATGTAGCACGCTTGATCTCGAGAGAACCGCTCCCCAAGCCATTCTTCGAATTTCAAGTTCTATGAAACCCTCTATAAAGTATACCAAAATATCTGCCTCATCACGAGGGATACAACTCTGTGAACAACTGGTCAATTGGACGCTCGTTTTGAAAGATATTAACACTTTTCCAAAAAGGGGATGGTTGGGTTTGGGTCCGGTCAGACCGACCCTACCCGACCCGGATTGAGGTCCACTGACCCGACCCAGGCCCGCTTACCCGACCCAAACCTAGCCCGGCCTGGGTCCAGTCCATTGGGCCATGGGTTTGGCCCGACGGGGTGGGTCCGTCCCACTGGAGTGGGTCCGACCCGCGCCCTTCCCAGTCCGCCTGGCCGAGACGTAGCTGGAAGCCGCGTCCGGAACCCCTTCTCGCCATGCAGTTCTCCACTGGGCCGTTTCTCTACCACGGTTGGGAGACCACGACCTAGATGCAATGCAGCCGACTCGGATTTCCGCACGCGGTTGAAGACCATATGCCTCTGAGACCCACAACACGTGGCTACGTGCCGCTCCACCAATGCAGCCACCCAGCCACCTCCACCTCCATTGCCCGTCGGCATAGCCGGCAGTTCTGTTTCTCCACCGCAGCCTAGGCCGACCATGGTTCTCCTCTCGGCGTGCCGCCAAAAAACTCTGTGGACTATTTGGTCCACTCTGGTAGTTCGTTCTTTGCACCGATTGCACCTACAACCTCTGTGGAGTATTTCCTTCCCTACAAAGGCCTTGAACATGCCCTGCCACCATTCTGAAATTCGTTCACCAAGAACACACAAGGTGGAGGGGGGTCGGGCATTGTTCATGTCGGCCTGTGCCCTCCATGTTATATGTTTAAAATAGGGGAGTCTTGGTAAGGATGTTATATCAACAAAAATTCAATCCCGAAAAGAAATCCTAGAAAGATCACCCTCCTATAAAGATGGAAGATCCATGGATCAACCTATTCATGGTTTAATCCACATTCTTCATTTAAAATGAAGCACTGGGAAAATATAAACCAAAAAAAATGCCTAGCTTGATCGACGTTCGTCATTGATGTGCTTCACCGTCAAGGATTCAAGATTCATTGTCGTTCGTCGCTTCCAAGTCATGTTCTTCAAAAGGCATCGACATCGCTAGTGATCTTTCTAGTGTTTGTCATTCGACATTGGGGAGGAATTTCACCATATGTTTATCAAAGGAAAATTCCATGGTTTAATTCCCAATTCTCCAATGCGTTAGCTTATTAAAAGAAAGCACGTCTCAATGTTTATGTTACGTTGTGACGTCACGTCATTATGCTATTTCATTTATGAAACAACATATCTGTTATGCTTCAATTAAACAATACATTAAGGAGCTTCATTTAATGCACCTTTTTTCCGCACCATAGTGTCGTCTTCGGCTGCTCAATGGTGCTAAAGAAAATAAAATAATGTTTTAAGTTATTTTATTATTTTCGGAAAAGTCTGAAAATTAAATTTTCCATCCAACCCTTTTCGGTTGAAGTTAGGATAATCCCGACATTCTGAGTTCGACGGTGCCATTAGATTTTCGATCAGAGTACCGATTCAAAAGTTAGGAAAAACTGCTCACACCTTTACTTAAGTGAACTTTAAAAAAAGTTCAAAATTAATTTCGGGATCACCTAGCCTCAGAATCACTTGACTTCAAAGTGTGTGGTCTCGAAATAATTGCATATAATTTTTTTAAAAAAATTATACAGAAATTCTGAGATATAACATTTTATGAGTTTTTAGGCTTTTTGAGGTTTTTAAGGGTTTTATGATTTTTATTAATTTTTTAGGGTTTTTAAGGATTTTTATTTTTTCATGGATTTTTAGGGGTTTTTAGGATTTTTGTGATTTTTAGATATTTTAGGGGTTTTTAGAGTTTTTAGGGTGTTTTTAGGTTTATAGGGGTTTTTTAAAAAAATTTAGTTTTTTAAGGTTTCTAGAGTTTTTAATGTTTTTAGGGGTTTTAAGGGTTTTTGGTGGTTTTAGGGTTTTGTGGGTTTTCAAGATTTTTTACGGTTTTTAGTGGTTTTTTGTTTTTAGGGTTTTTGGAGGTTTTTAGGATTATTTTACATTTTCATGGTTTTTTAGGGGGAGTTTAGGATTTTTATTATTTTTAGGGGTTTTTTCTGTTTTTATGGGTTTGGGGTTTTTAGGTTATTTTGAGTTTTTAGGGGTTTAAATTATTTTTAGAGTTTTTAACATTTTTAGGGGGTTTAAGGGTTTTTAGAGTTTTTTGTTGGTTTTTAGGGTTTTAATATGTTTTTAATGGTTTTAAGGATTTTAGAGGATTCATGGGCTTTAAAGTTTTTTCTTGGTTTTTAGGGTCTTTTTGGTTTTTAGGGTCTTTTTAGTTTTTAGGGGTTTTGAGGGTTTTTAGAGTGTTTTTAACATTTTTAGGGGTTTTATAGGTTTTAAGAGTTTTTATGGGTTTTAGGGTTTTTAGGTGTTTGTAGGGTTTTGTGGTTTTAGGGTTTTTATGGGTTTCAGGGGGTTTTCAGGGTTTTTAGGGTTTTTTATGTTTTAATTTCTTTTTAGGGGTTTTTAGAATTTTTATGTTTTTAGGGTATTTAGGAATTTTGAGGCGTTTTTTGGGTTTTCAGGGCTTTTTATGGTGTTTTGGGTTTTGTAGGTTTTTTATGGTTTTTCTGAGTTTTTTAGGGTTTTAAAGGTTTTATGATTTTTTAAACATTTTTAGGGGTTTTAAAGGTTTTTAGAGTTTTTAGTGGTTTTTAGAGTTTTTATGGGTTGTTAGGGTTTTTTAGGTTTTTAGGGTTTTTAATGTTTTTAGGGGTCATTATGGTTTTCGGGGTTTTCAGGTTTTTTTAATGATTTCATGGATTTTTAGGGGGGATTAGATTTTTTTTGGTTTTTAAGGTTTTATGGTTTTTATAGATTTTGAAGGTTTTAAGTATTTTTCAGGTGTTTTTAGGGTTTTCAGAGTTTTTAGGGTTTTTTCAGTTTTTTTGGATTTTTAAGTTTTTGTAGAGTTTCTTAATATTTTTAGGGGTTTAAAGGGTTTTTAAGTTTTTAGTGGTTTTTATGGTTTTTTTTGGGGTTTTAGGTTTTTTAGTGGTTTTTTAGTTTTAAGGGGTTTTCATGGCTTTTAGAGTTATTTTACATTTTCATGAATTTTTAGATATTTTTTATGATTTTTATGGTTTTTAGTGTTTTAGGATTTTTACCGATTTTGAGGGTTTTTAGGTGTTTTCAGGGGGTTTTAGGAGTTCTTTAGGGTTTTTGGGGTCGTTTTGGGTCTTTAGGGGTATTGTTGAGTTTTCTTGGGGGTTTTAGAATTTTTTACAAGGTAAGTTCTTTTTGAGCTTTTTATAATTTTTAGGGGATTTTAGTGTTTTAACAACTTTTCGTGGTGTTTTAGGGTTTTTATTGATTTTTAGATTTATTTAAGATTTTAAGGGGTTTTTATGTTTTCAGGGGGTTTTTCAAGGGTTTTTATGTTTTCATGGATTTATAGGAGTTTTTAAGATATTTATGGTTTGTAGGGTTTTTTAGGGTTTTTTGGGATTTTGAGATTTTTTTAGGTTTTTAGGGTTTTTAGGAGGTTTTATGGTTTTTAATGGTTTTTAGGGTTTTTGTGTCTTTTTGGGTTTTAGGGGTTTTTTGAGTTTTTAGGGGTTTTAAGTTTTTTCAGAGTTTTTAAGATTTTTAGGGTTTTTAGGGTTCTTAGAGTTTATAGTACTTTTTGGGGGTTTTATGGGGGTTTAAGGATTTTTATGGTTTTTAGGTGTTTTTAGTGTTTTTAAGGTTCTTTAAGGTTTTTTATGGTTTTTTAGGTTTTCATGGATTGGTAGGGGCGTTTTAGAATTTTCAGGGTTTTGGGGGGTTTTTAGGGTTTTTTGTGATTTTGAGGGTTTTTAGGAATTTTTAGGGGGTTTAGGGTTTTGTAGGGTTTGGAGGGTCTTTTGGGGTTTTAGTGGTTTTGATGCGTCGCCGGAAGCTCAAAACGAGTAAGTGAAGAGGAGCAGCGTAATGTAGCCGAATGACCGAGGCTTAAAGGCAATGCCACCCGCCAAGGTTTCTCCACGCTTAAAGACAACGTCACCAGCGATGGAGATGCACCCCCAATTCCGGGCAAAGGGAAGAGGCTAAAGCAAGAAGATTGCACATCAAACTTCAAAATCCCGTCACATTCATGCATGCCCATTACAAAGGGGTGAAAATACAATATAAAGACAAAATAAATAAAGGAAAATGCCCCAATTCGAGTTACAAGACATGGGGAACCCAAAAGGCACATAAAAAGCATAAAATAACACTTTCCCATGCCATTTAATGACCCCACTAGCCAAAGTAGCGGGATTCCCTCTTAATGATACTTTTCTCCACCTTCTCTCTCCTCATTAATGTGCAGCTACGAATTTCAACCATTTGCCATGTGGATAAATGATTTTGGGTCCCAAATAAGTGTGTTGTGGCCCACCATAGTGTTAGACATCAAGAAGTGTGGGCTGGTCCAATTCGAACGACAATTGGGCTTGGAATTTTTATAAAGCCCAAAATTATTCTCCTTGGGCTGAATGTGATCCATATCATTCTCCCCCGGTTGAAGAGGATTTTCCCTCAAATCCACGACATCATCTTCTTCAATGTAAGTAGATAAGTCCCCAATGTTGAATGTTGCAGAAACGCTGCCAAAATCATCTGGTAAATCAATTTTGTAGGCATTGTTTCCCACTCGTTCAAGCACTTTGAATGGACCTTCAGCTCGTGGTGCCAGCTTGCTCTTCCTTTTGGATGGAAATCTCTCTTTGCGAAGGTGAATCCACACTTTGTCTCCAGGTTGGAATATAGCCTGCTTCCGATGCTTGTTTGCTCGCCTCTTGTATGCTTCATTAGACTTCTCTATTTGAGCACGAATAGATTCATGGAGCTTCTTCATCTGCTTTGTCTTCTCCTCCGCATCAATATTTACCTGAAAATCAAGAGGCAAAGAGCACAATTCTATAGGAGTGATTGGATTGATTCCATAAACCACTTCGAATGGAGAATGTCGGGTGGTAGCACTGGGAGATCTATTGTATGCAAATTCAGCTTGTGCAAGTTGCAAATCCCAATCTCTCATGCTCTTGTTCACCAATGTTCTCAGAATAGTGCCCAATGTACGATTGGTAACTTCTGTTTTCCCATCCGTTTGAGGGTGATGGGATGTGCTGAAAAGAAGTTTCGTACCGAATTTCCCCCATAATGTTCTCCAAAAATGGCTGAGAAATTTTGTGTCTCTATCCGAAACGATGCTGCGAGGAATTCCATGAAGGCGAACAATCTCTTTGAAAAACAATTCTGCCACTTTCACTGCATCTTCAGTCTTATGACAAGGTATGAAATGAGCCATCTTAGAAAATCGATCAACAACAACCATTATTGAATCTTTACCTCGCTGAGTCTTTGGTAAAGCCATAATGAAATCCATGCTGAGATCTTCCCATGGCTGCTCCGGAATAGGTAACGGAGTGTATAAACCAGGCTTGAAATGACTCTTTGCTCTTTGACATGTTCCGAATCTTGAAAGAATAGCTTGGACATTTGATTGCATCTTCGGCCAGTAGAAATGCTCTTTTAGTATCTCCAAGGTTTTATGGATGCCAAAATGACCAGCAAGTCCCCCTTCATGTGCTTCCCGAATAAGCAAGTCCCTGTAATTACCCTTTGGAACACACAACTTGTTTCTCTTAAAGAGAAACCCATCATGTACAGAATAATCCTCCACAAATCCATCTTGACATTGGATTAAAATAGAATTAAACTCCATATCATGCTGATAATCTTCTCTCATAAGCTGAAATCCAAGAATTCGAGCATCAAGAATTGTAAGTAATGCATACCTCCGAGATAAAGCATCTGCCACTAGATTATCTTGCCCCTTCTTGTATTTTGACACAAATGAGAATGATTGTAAGAATTCCACCCACTTTGCATGCCTCGAACTCAGCTTGTGTTGACCATTGATAAACCTCAAAGCCTGATGGTCAGAATGAAGAACAAACTGCTTCGGTCTCAAATAATGAGACCAATGATCTAGGGATCTTATAACCGCATAAAATTCCTTATCATAGGTGCTGTAATTCCTCCTTGAATCATTCAGTTTCTCGCTGAAATATGCAATAGGGCGCTTGCTTTGGATGAGAACAGCGCCTATCCCAACTCCACTTGCATCACATTCCACTTCAAAGACTTGATCAAAATCAGGCAACGCCAAAACCGGTGCTTCACACAACTTTTTCTTAATGATTTCAAATGATTCATTTGCTGCCTTTGACCACTCAAATTTCCCCCTTTTCAAGCATTCAGTGATAGGTGCCATAATAGTGCTGAAATTGGAAACAAAGCGACGATAAAAAGATGCCAAACCGTGGAAACTTCTTACTTCGGTAATGGATTCTGGTTGTGGCCAGGACTTGATTGCTTCCACTTTTGATTCATCCACCATGATGCCTTCTTTGGTTACCACATATCCCAAAAACACCACTTCTGTTGAAAAGAACTCGCATTTTTCAAGCTTCCCATATAGCTTTTGTTTCCGTAGAACATCAAATACCCACCGAAGATGATCCACATGGCTCTCCACATCCTTGCTGTAAATCAAAATGTCATCCAAATAAACTACCACAAATTTACCAATAAATGGTTTCAGAACTTCATTCATGAGTCGCATGAATGTGCTAGGAGCATTTGAGAGGCCGAATGGCATGACCAGCCACTCAAACAATCCCCCTTTAGTTTTGAAGGCTGTTTTCCACTCATCCCCTTCCTTCATTCGAATCTGGTGGTATCCACTACGAAGATCAACCTTTGAAAAGATTGATGAACCATGCAATTCATCAAGCATATCATCGAGTCGTGGGATGGGATACCTGTATTTGATGGTAATATTATTGATAGCTCTACTATCAATGCACATGCGATACGTACCATCTTTCTTTGGCACCAATAATGCTGGAACAGAACACGGGCTCATGCTTGGCCTTATAAAGCCTCGATCCATCAACTCATCTACTTGCTTCTGCAATTCCCTTGATTCTCCAGGATTACACCGATATGCTGGTTTATTTGGCAATTGTGCACCCGGAACGAGATCAATCTGGTGTTCAATGCCTCTAAATGGTGGTAATCCAGCTGGAAGATCATTAGGAAAAACATCATGATATTCCCCAATTAAGGAATGAGCTAAATGATGTTGATGACTCTTCTCCTCATGGCATGACTTTTCCATCATCAATAAAGCAAAAACTGGCTTTTTCTTATTTATGGCTTTCTCCACTTGAGCTTTGCTGATAAAGAGACTACCTTTGGGCACTTCTGGAACAGATTTTTCTTGAAGAGTTTGGGATGGCTTCAAAGGAGCAAGTGTGATATTCTTTTCCCCAGATCGAAAAGAATATGTGTTCTTCCTCCCATCATATTTCACTTCCCTATCAAACTGCCAAGGCCTACCCAACAACAAGTGACAAGCATCCATAGGAATAACATCACACAATACTTCATCAGCATAGTTCTTACCAATGGAGAATGAAATCAGAACCTGTTTGTTGACTTGGAGTGTGCTCCCATTATTCAACCATTGCAATTTATACGAGCGAGGATGATTCTGAGTTGGAAGCTTCAATTTCTCCACTAGTGTTGTCGAAGCCACATTTGTACAGCTCCCACTATCAATAATCACCATGCATACCCGCTGATTAATGGTGCAGCGAGTTTGGAACAAGTTTTCTCTTTGATCTTCTTCCGAGCAGATTTGAGCTTGCAAAACTCTTCGTAGCACCAGCATGTTTCCCACATCAGCTTCTTCCACAACATGTTCCTCATTTTCAGATTCTTCACCATCATGTTCATCCTCTTTGATTGCCTCTTCAATCTCTTCAATCTCTTTAATAGTAATAATCCGGTTGTTAGGGCAATTGGCCTGAAAATGACCATACCCATGGCATTTGAAACACTTTCGATTCCCACGTTCAAAGGAGTTCGAATTCCCTTTTGTTTGTTCCATAGCCTTCTCTTTCCCTTTATCCAGCATCTTGTTCCTTCCAAATTCCTTCTCAACAACACCTGATTTATTAGAAGAAATACCCTTATAAAAAGTTGTACCTCTATTGTAGTTTTTGAGCGCCGGTGCCTTTGAGGTCCGTTTTTGCTTTTCCACCTTGATCGCCAGCTTACAAACATCATCAAGTGAGCAGAATGGTTGCAACTCCACTGAATGTCCAATTTCTTCATTTAATCCACCCAAAAACCTTGCAATTGTTTGCTCTTTATATTCTGGAACATCACTTCGCATCAACAAACAATCAAATTCCCGAATGTACTCTTCAACAGACTTATCTCCTTGTCGTAGGCTATGCATTCTAAAATAAAGATCTTGCTTATAATTCTCAGGCAGAAATCGTCTCCTTAAAAGCTTTTTCAACTTCTCCCATGAGCGTATCTTGCCTTTATCATCACGTTCCCGCTGTTTCTTCAGATTTTCCCACCAAAGTGATGCATAATCTTTAAATTTCAGAATGGCCACCTTGCATTTCTTCTCATCAGAACAATTCTTAAATTCGAAGAACCGTTCGATTTCCCGCATCCAATCCAGAAAATCATCCGGATTCATACTCCCATAAAAATCTGGAATGTCAATCTTCAACCCTCTTTCAATGTCTTCATCATCTCTTCTTCTTCGCATATCTACCTCTGAATCACTAGAATCATCACCATTGGTACGATCTTCATAAAATGGTGCTGGATTGCACCTATTCTGTGGTGATGGACGGCGGGGATGCCGCTGCGGTAGAGGGGATTCAGGTCACCGCGCTCGCAAAAGTTGAGCAAGTTGCTCACCGATTTGAGTAATTTGGGATTGTAGCTGTGCATTAGCTATTTCCCATGGAGCAGGAGGAGTAGAAGATCCGCTCTTGCGAGACATGATGGAGAGTAATAAGAAGAATGCGATAGAACTTACTCGTTGGAACCGCACCTTTGATACTAATTGATGCGTCGCCGGAAGCTCAAAACGAGTAAGTGAAGAGGAGCAGCGTAATGTAGCCGAATGACCGAGGCTTAAAGGCAATGCCACCCGCCAAGGTTTCTCCACGCTTAAAGACAACGTCACCAGGGAGCAGGAGGAGTAGAAGATCTGCTCTTGCGAGACATGATGGAGAGTAATAAGAAGAATGCGATAGAACTTACTCGTTGGAACCGCACCTATGATACCAATTGATGCGTCGCCGGAAGCTCAAAACGAGTAAGTGAAGAGGAGCAGCGTAATGTAGCCGAATGACCGAGGCTTAAAGGCAATGCCACCCGCCAAGGTTTCTCCACGCTTAAAGACAACGTCACCAACGATGGAGATGCACCACCAATTCCGGGCAAAGGGAAGAGGCTAAAGCAAGAAGATTGCACAGCAAACTTCAAAATCCCGTCACATTCATGCATGCCCATTACAAAGGGGTGAAAATACAATATAAAGACAAAATAAATAAAGGAAAATGCCCCAATTCGAGTTACAAGACATGGGGAACCCAAAAGGCACATAAAAAGCATAAAATAACACTTTCCCATGCCATTTAATGACCCCACTAGCCAAAGTAGCGGGATTCCCTCTTAATGATGCTTTTCTCCACCTTCTCTCTCCTCATTAATGTGCAGCTACGAATTTCAACCATTTGCCATGTGGATAAATGATTTTGGGTCCCAAATAAGTGTGTTGTGGCCCACCATAGTGTTAGACATCAAGAAGTGTGGGCTGGTCCAATTCGAACGACAATTGGGCTTGGAATTTTTATAAAGCCCAAAATTATTCTCCTTGGGCTGAATGTGATCCATATCAGGTTTTTGAGTTTTTAGGGGTTTTAGGGTTTTTAGAGGTGTTTAAATTTTTATGGATTTTAGGGGGGTTTTAGTATTTTTATTGTTTTTAGGGGTTTTACATATTTTGAGGGTTTTATGGTTTTTAGGGATTTTTTAGGTTTTTATGGTTTTTCAAGGTTTTAGGGTTTTAGAGTTTTTTTATTTTTTAGGGTTTTTAAGGTTTTTTAGAGTTTCTTAACATTTAAGTGGTTTTGAGGGTTTTTAGAGATTTTAGTGTGTTTTTAGGGTTTTTAGGGTTTTTAAGGTTTTTATGGGGTTTTATGGTTTTCGGGGGTATTTTAGGGGTTTTATGGTTTTTCTGGTTTTTGAAGTTTTTATGGTTTTTAGGGAATTTGAGGGTTTACGGGATTTTTCATGGTTTTTTGGGTTTTTTGTGTTTTTTCAGGGTTTTTAGTTTCTTTTTGGGGTTTTGTGTTATTTTGAGTTTTTTTGGGTCTTAAGGCTTTTAGATTTTGTAATGTTTTTAGGGGTTTTAAGGGTTTTTAGTGGTGTTATTTGTTTTTAGGATTTTTATGGGTTTTTAGGATTTTGAAGTTTTTTAGTGGTTTTTAGGGTTTTCAGAAGTTTTTCATGGATTTTTACATTACCATGGATTTTTAGGGGTATTTTTGGATTTTTATGGTTTTTAGGGATTTTATAGATTTTAAGGGTATTTAGGGTTTTTAGGATTTTTAGGTGTTTTCACGGTTTTTAGAGTTTTTTTTGTTTTTTAAGGTTTTCTAGTTTTTTTAGTTTTTTTAATGTTTTTAGAGTTTTTTTAATGTTTTCAAGGTTCTTATGGGTTTTTTGAGTTTTTAGCGGTCTTTAGGGTTTTTAGTGTTTTAAAGGGTTTTAGGGATATTTATGGTTTTCAGGGTCTTTTCTAGGATTTTAGGGTTTTTTACTTTTTAATGTATTTTTAGGGGATTTAGGATTTTTATGGTATTTATTGGTGTTTGGGATTTTGAGGGATTTTAATTTTTTTTGTCTTTTCAGAGTTTTTAGGTCCTTTTCTATTTTATTATTATTTTTTATTTTTATAGGGTTTTTAAGGTTTTTTTATAATTTTTTAATGTTTTTATTGGTTTAAAGGGTTTTTAGATTTTTTAGTGGTTTTTATATTTTTATCGATTTTTAGAATTTAAAAAGATTTTTAGGGGTTTTGTTATTTTTAGGGGGTTTTCTGGGTTTTTAGGGTTTTTTAAGTTTTCATTTTTTTGGAGGTTTTTTGGATTTTTTATTTTTTTAGTTGTTTTTTGGGATTTTCAGTGTTTTAGGGGCTTTAAGAGTTTTCAGGGATGTTAGGGCCCTTTCGGGTTTTTAGTGTTTTTTTAGTATTTAGGGGTTTATGATTTTTAGAGTTTTTTAACCTCTTTAGGAGTTTTAAGGGTTTAAGATTTTTTAGTGGATTTTTACGATTCTTATGGGGTTTTTGGGGTTTTCTAGGTTTTTAGGGGTTTTTATGGTTCTCTAGGGGTTTTTTAGAGTTTTAGGGTTTTTAAATTTTGATGGATTTTTGGGGGTTTTTAGTATTTTATTATGTTTAGGTTTTTAGTTTTTTTTTGTATTTAAAGGGTTTCTAAGGGTTTTCATGGGTTTTTATGGCTTTTAGTGTTTTTAAGGGTTTTTAGGTTCTTTTGGGTTTTTTGGGTTTTCTATAGTTTTTTAGGGTTTTTATGATTTTTTTTGAGTTTTTTAAAGTTTTTATAGTTTTTAGGGTTTTTATGGGTTTTAGGACTTTTTTAGATTTTTAGGGATTTATATGGTTTTGAGGGATTTTTTACGGTTTTTACGGTTTTTTTATATTTTCATGGATTTTTAGGGGTTTTTAGGATTTTTATGGTTTGAGAGTTTTTTAGGGGTTTTAGGGATTTTGAAAGTTTTTAGGGTTTTTTGGGGGTTTTAGGTCCTTTTTGGTTTTTAGGTGTTTTTTTAGTTTTTAAAGTTTTTAAGGTTTTTTAGAGCTTTTCAACGTTTTTGAAGGCTTTAAGAGTTTTTATAAATTTTAGCGGTTTTAGTGTTTTTTTGCAAGGCACTTTCAGGGTTTTTATGGGTTTTTAAAGTTTTTAGGGGGGATTTAGTTTTTAGAGGTTTTTAGTGTTTTTAGGTTTTTTTATGTTCTCGTGAATTTTAAGGGTTTTTTAATATTTTTATGGTTTTTAGGGTTTTATGTATTTTGAAGGGTTTTTAGGGTTTTAGGTTTTTAGGTTTTTTACTGTCTTTTGGGTGTTTAGAGTTTTTTTCAAGTTTGTTATGGTTTCTAAGGTTTTTAAATTTTTTTTTAACATTTTTAGGAGTTTAAAGGGAATTTAGATTTTTTTAGTGGGTTTTAGGGGTTTTAAGGTTTTTAGAGAATTCTATGGTTTTTAGGGGTTTTTAAGAGTTTTTTAGGGTTTTTTATGTTTTCAGGGAATTTTAAGGGTTTTTAGGGTTTTTAGGGTTTTTATGGGTTTTTATGGTTTTTATGGATTTTGAGGGTTTTTTAGGTTTTTAGGGGTTTTTAGATTTTTTAGTGGTTTTTAGGGTTTTATAGGTTTTTAGGGTTTTTATGGTTTTTAGGAGTTTTTAGGGTTATTAGTGGGTTTTCAGGGTTGTTCGGGTTTTTAATGTTTTCATGGATTATTAGGGGGGTTTTTTTAGGATTCTTATGTTTTTATGGGGTTTTAGGGGTCTTAGGGATTTTGAGGTCTTTTAGGGGATTTCAGAAGTTTTTTGTGCTTTTTGGGTTTTTCACGGTTTTTAAGTTCGTTTTGGGTTTTTAGGGGGTTTTTTCTGAGTTTTTAAGGCTTTTAAGATTTTTTAGAGTTTTTAACATCTATAGGGGTTTTAAGGGATTTAGAGTCTTAATGGGGTTTTTTTTGAGTTTTTATGGGTTTTTAGGGGTTTTTATTTTTTTATGGGTTTTTATGGTTTTTCGGGGGGTTTTAGGGTTTTTAGAGTTTTTTCCATTTTCATGGTTTTTTAAGGGGTTTGAGGATTTTTTTGGTGTTTAGGGATTTTTTTGGTTTTTAGGCATTTTAGGTTTTTTATTGTTTTTCAGAGCTTTTTAGGGTTTTTAAGGGTTTTGAAGTATTTTTTGGGTTTTTAGGGTTTTTTGAGTGTTTTTTTTGGGTTTTAAAGGTTTTTTTAGAATTTTTTAATGTGTTTAGGTGTTTTAAGATTTTTTAGAGTTTTTAGTGGTATTTTAGGGGTTTTATGGGATTTTAGGGGGGTTTAAGGTTTTTAGGGATTTTTATGGTTTTCAGGGGTTTTTCAGGGTATTTTTTACATTTTTTGGGATTTCTAGGATTTTTTAAGGATTTTTATGGTTTTTAGGGTTTTTAGGGTCTTTTGGGGGGGTTTAGGGTTTTAAGGGTTTTTGGGGTGTTTTATGGCTTTTAGGGTCTCTTTGAGATTTTAGGGGTTTTTTAGTTTTTTTGGAGGTTTTAAGATTTTTATAATTTTTAACGTTTTTAGGGGGTGTAAGGGTATTTAGTGTTTTTAGTGAGTTTTTAAGGTTTTTGTGGAGTTTTAGGGTTTTTAGGGGTTTTTACAGTTTTTAGGGGGGGGGGGGTTTAAGGTTTTTAGGGTTCTTTACGTTTTCATGGATTCTTAGGGGGTTTTATGATTTTTATGGTTTTTAGGGATTTTTAGGATTTTTACAAATTTTCAAGGGTTTTTAGGGTTTTAAGGGTCTTTAGGGTTTTTAGTGTTTTTTTTTGAGTTTTTAGGGTTTTTTAGGGTTTTTATGGTTTTTAGAGTTTTTAAAGTTTTTAGGGGTTCTAAGTGTTTTTAGATTTTTTAGTAGTTTTTTTATGGTTTTTATAGGTATTTGGAGTTTTTAAGGGTTTTTGAGGTTTTTCAGGGTTTTAAGGATTTTTATGTCTTCGTGAATTTTTAGGGTTTTTTTTGGAATTTTATGGTTTTTAGGGTTTTTTATGGGTTTTAGGGGATTTTAGGGTTTTTAGGGGTTTTTAGGAGTTTTTAGGGTTTTCAGGGTTTTTACGGTTTTTTATGGTCTTTTGGGTTTTAGGGGTTTCTTTGAGTTTTTTGGGGGGTTTTAAGGTTTTTTAGAGTTTTTTAAGGTTTTTGGGTTTAAAGGGTTTTTAGAGTTTTTAGTGGAGTTTTATGGGTATTTAGGATTTTTAAGGATTTTTAGGATTTTTAGGGTTTTCAGGGGTTTTTTCATGTTTTTAAGTTTTTTTACATCTTAATCGTTTTTAGGGATTTTTTGGATTTTTCTTGTTTTTAGGGGTTTTTTGGGGTTTTATAGATTTTGAGGGTTTTTAGGGTTTTTAGGGTTTTTCAGGATTGTTAGGGTCCTTTTTGGGTTTATGGTTTTTTTATTTTTTATGGTTTTTAGATTTTTTTAACGTTTTTAGGAGTTTCAAGGGTTTGTATAGTTTTTAATGGGTTTTAGGATTTTTATGGGTTTTTTGGATTTTTAAGTTATTTAGGGAGTTTTTTTTGTTTTCAATGGGGTTTCATTGATTTTAGGGTTTTTTATGTTTTCATTGACTTTTAGGGGTTTTTAGGATTTTTGTGGTTTTTTGGGTTTTTTGGGGGTTTTAGGGTTTTTTGGGTTTTTAGGGATTTTTTGGTTTTTTAAGGTATTTTTGTGTTTTCAAGGTTTTTAAGGTTTTTAGTGATTTTTAACGTTTTTAGGGGTTTAAAGGGTTTTTAGAGATTTTAGTGGGTTTTTATGGGTTTTTATGGTTTTCTAAGGTTTTTATGGTTTTCCTGGTGTTTTCATTGTTTTTTTTTGGTATTTTAAGTTTATAGAGATTTTTATAGTTTTTATAGACTTTTATGGTTTTTACTATTTTTAGGATTTTTAGTGATTTTGATGGGTTTTAGGGTTTTTAGGGGTTTTGGGTCTTTAGGGTTTTTTGAGTTTTTATTGCTTTTAAGGTTTTTAATGTTTTTACCGCTTTTAGGGGTTTTAAGGATTTTTAGAGTTTTTTTGTGGTTTTTAGGGGTTTTATGGTGTTTAAATTTTTTTAAACTTTTTAGGGGTCTTTATGGTTTTCAGGGGTTTTATAGGGTTTTAGAGTTTTTTATGTTTTCATGGGTTTTTAGGGGGGGGGGGTGGGATTTTTATGTTTTTTAGGGTTTTTAGTGATTTTGAGGGGTTTTATGTTTTTTAGGGTTTTCAGGGGGTTTAGAGTCTTTTTTCGGTTTTTAAGGGTTCTTAGAGTTTTTTAATGTTTGTATGGGTTTAATGGGTTTTTGGAGTTTTTAGTTGTTTTTTAGGGTTCTTATGGATTTTAGGAGTTTTTTTATGTTTGTAGGGGTTTTACGGTTTTCTAGGGGTTTTCAGGGTTTTAGGTTTTTTTTTTCATATTCATGTATTTTTATGGGTTTTCAGGATTTTGATGGTCTTTAGGATTTATTAGGGTTCTCGGGGGGGGGGGGGTTAGGGGTTTAAAGGGGGTTTTGGGTTTTTAGGGTCTTTTAGGGTTTTATGGACCTTTTGGGATTTTATGTTTTCTTTTGTGTTTTTTAGGTTTATTCATGGTTTTTAGAGTTTTTTAACATTTTAATGGGTTTTAAGGGGATTTATAATTTTTAGTGGTTTTAGGGGTTTTTTAGGTTTTGAGGGGTATTTATGGATTTCAGGGGGTTTTAAGGTTCATTACATTTTCTTATATTTTTTGGCGGTTTTAAGATTTTTATGGGTTTTAGGGTTTTTTAGGCATTTTACGAATTTTGATGGTGTTTAGGGTTTTCATGGTTTTCAGGGGTTTTATGATTTTTATGGCCTTTTTGGATTTTTAGGGTTTTTTTGAGTTTATTAGGGGTTTCAAGGTTTTTTAGAGTTTTTAATATTTTCATGGATTTTAATGATTTTTATAGTTTTTTGTTTTTTTGTTTTTATGGGTTTTTAGTGTTTTAACATTTTAAGGGTTTTTATTATTTTTAGGGATTTTAGGGTTTTTAGGTATTTTTACGGTTTCACGGATTTATAGGGGTTTTTAGGATTTCTATGATTTTTAGGTTTTTTAGGTTTTTTAGAGATATTGAGGTGTTTTAGTGGTTTTCAAAGGTTTTTTGGGTTTTTGGGGGGTTTTAAGGGGTTTTAGGCTCTTTTTGGGTTTTAGGGTTTTTTGGGGGTTTTATGGGTTTTTAAGGATTTTAGAGTTTTTTAACGTTTTTAGGGGTTTTAAAGGTTTTTAGATTTTTAGTGGGTTTTTAGGGGTTTTAAGAGTTTTTATGTTTATTTAAGGTTTTTAAAGGTTTTGTGGTTTTTAGGAGTTTAATAGGGTTTTAAATGTTTTTACATTTTCATGGATTTTTTTGTGTTTTTTAGGATTTTTATGTTTTTTTTTGGTTTTTTGGGCTTTTATGAATTTTGAGGGGTTTTAGTGTTTTTTTGGGGTTTTAGGGTTTTTAGGGTTTTTAAGGTATTTTTGGTTCTTTATGGTTTTTTTGAGTTTTTTAGGGTTTTTAATATTTTTTGGTGTTTTTTTAGAAAAATTGGGTTTTAATGGATTTTTAGTGTTTTTAGGGGTTATTTAGGTTTTTATGGGTTTTTATGGGTTTATATGTTTTTTTAGTTTATATAGTTTTTAGGGGTTTTCCCAGAGGTTTTATGATTTTTTATATTTGCATGGATTTTTAGTGGGTTTATAGAGTTCTTAGGGTTTTTAGGTTTTTTAGGGATTTTGAGGGTTTTTAAGATTTTAGGCTCTTTTTGGGTTTTAGGCTTTTTTAAGTTTTTTAGGGTTTTTAAGTTCTTTTTATAGTTTTAAAAAAAATTCACGGTTTTAAGGGTTTTTAGAGATTTTAATGGGTTTTTATGGGTTCCTAGTGTTTTTATGGGTTTTGGGGGTTTTTTGGTTTAAAAGGGCCTTTTAGGTTTTTCGGGTTTTTTATGTTTTCATGGATTTTTAGGGGTTTTCTAAGATATTTATGGTTTTTAGGGGTTTTGGGTATTTAGTTGTTTTGAGAAGTTTTAGGGTTTTTAGGGTTTTTTAGGGTTTTTAGAGTCTTTTTGGATTTTAGGGGTTTTCTAGTTTTATAGGGGTTTTAAGGTTTTTTATAGTTTTTAAACATTTTTAGGGGTTTTTAGGGATTCAAAGTTTTTAGCGGGT
This sequence comes from Viscum album, assembly GCA_963277665.1. Lineage (NCBI taxonomy): Eukaryota > Viridiplantae > Streptophyta > Magnoliopsida > Santalales > Viscaceae > Viscum > Viscum album. The sequence goes on along the minus strand of OY728132.1, from coordinate 947,955,079 downwards.
TTTTAGGATTTTATGGTTATGAGGGTTTTTATTGGTTTTTATGGGTTTTTAAGGGTTTTAGGGGTTTTTATGGTTTTTAGGGGTTTTTCATGGTTTATAGAATTTTTTATGTTTTCATTGATATATAGGGGTTTGTTTTAGAATTTTATGGTTTTTAGGGTTTTTTAGGGTTTTAGGGATTTAAATATTTTTTTTGTTTTTCAAGGGATGTGAGGTTTTTTAGGGATTTTAGAGTTTTTTATCATTTTGAGCCGTTTTAAGGGTTTTTAGAGTTTTTTTAGGTTTTTATGGGTGTTTAGGGGTTTTAAAGGGTCTTATGGGTTTTTATGGTTTTCAGGGGGTTTTTTAGGGTTTTTATAGTTTTTTACATTTTCATACATTCTTAGGGTTTTTTAATACATTTATGATTTTTAGGGTTTTTTGTTTTTTACGGATTTTGAGGGTTTTTCAGGGTTTTTTTGGTTTTTAGGATTTTCATGCTTTTTATTGTCTTATTGGGTTTTTATGATTTTTTAGTGTTTTTTAATGATTTTAGGGATTTTAAATATTTTTAGTGGTTTTATTGGTTTTTTGGGTTTTTATGGGTTTTTAGCGTTTTTTAATGTTTTTAGTGGTATTTATGGTTTTCACGGTTTTTAGTGTCTTTTGGGGTTTTTAGGGTTTTACATGTTTTTAGGGGATCTCAAAGGGTTTAAGGTATTTTTGGGGTTTTAGGGTTTGTTTTGTGTTTTTAGGGGTTTTAAGTTTTTTTAGAGTTTTTAACGTTTTTAGTGGTTTGAGGGTTTTTGGAGGTTTTAGGGGTTTTTCATGGTTTTTTGATTTTTTTACATTTTCATGGATTTTTATGGGTTTTTTATGATTTTTATGATTTTATGGTTTTTTAGGGATTTCAAGGGTTTTTAAGGGTTTTTTTGGGTTTTTGGGGGTTTTAGGGTTTTTAGGGTCTTTTCGGTTTTTAGGGGTATTTTTGAGTTTTTTAGGGTTTTTAAGGTTTTTTAGAGTTTTTTAACTTTTTAAGGGTTTTAAGGGTTTTCATAGTTTTTAGTGGCTTTTTTAGTTTTTCTTGGTTTTTAGGGGTTTTTTAGGTTTTCATGGAATTTTAGGTTTTTTTAGGATTTTTATAGTTTTTAGGGTTTTTTGAGATTTTCAGGGTTTTATGATTTTTCAAGTGCTTTCAGGGTTTTTTTTGTTTTTCAGGGTTTTTTGAGTATTTTAGGGTTTTAAGGTTTTTTTTGTTTTTTAATATTTTCAGGGTTTTTAAAGGTTTTTAGAGTTTATAGTGGTTTTAGGGTTTTTATGGATTTTTAGGGTCTTTTAATGCTTTAGGAGTTTTATGATTTTAAGGGTTTTTAGGATTTTTTTACCTATTTATATATTTTTAGGATATTTTTAGGTTTTTTATGGTTTTCTATGTTTTTAGGGATTTCGAGGGTTTTAAGGGGTTTTAGGGGTTTTCAGGGGTTTTTAGGTCTTTTGTATTTTTAGGGGTTTTTTTGGGTTTTTAAGTTTTTTTAGAGTTTTTAAAAAAAATTAGTGGTTTTAAGGGTTTTTATAGTTTTTAGTTGGTTTTTAGTTGTCTTATGGGTTTTTATGATTTTTAAGGTTTTTAGGGGTTTTATGGTTTTTATGGGTTCTTCAAGGCTTTTAGGGTTTTTTTTCGTTTTCATGGATTTTTATGGGCAAGGAAGGTGCAGGGCCAGGCTATTCCTGCCCCCCCACCCCAAAATTTATTATGAAAAAAGGTAACAGTAAAGACAGGGTTGGGACAGAGTCAATCGAAACATACCAAAAAACAAGCCCCAAATGAAAACAAAGAAAGAAAAAGACACGAAAGACCAGATATATCATCAACTTCAACGCGTCTTGTCCAACCAACACTAGTATCAAATAACAAAAATTCCAATCATCACAGCCATAAAATTCTTCCAGCACCCACCACCTCCAACCCTTCCAAGGAAAGTGGCAACAAATAACCAGCAGCTCAGCATCCAACAACCATCACTTCCAATTTTTTTGGGGTTTTAAGGGTTTTATATTTTTTAGTGGGTTTTAGGGGTTTTATGGGTTACAATTTTTTTTCAGTGTTTTAGGGTTTTTTACATTTTCATGATATTTTTTCAGATTTTTAGGATTTTTATGGTCTTTATGTTTTTAGGGTTTTTTTATATTTTGATATCTTTTAGGGTTTTGAGGGTTTTTGAGGGTTTTTGAGGGTTTTTAGAGGTTTTTAGGGTTTTTTTGGTTTTTATGGTTTTTTTCTTCAATTTTTATGGTTTTTATGGTTTTTAATTTTTTTAAGGTTTATTGGGAAAAGGAAGATGCGAGGGTCGGGCTATCCCCCCCCCCCAATTTATTAAAAGGAAAATAGAGACATAACAGACAAAGATTTTTTTGGATTTTCAAAGTTTTTAGGGTGTTTTTGGGATTTTTATGGGTTTAGGTGTCTTTATAGTTTTCAGGGGTTTTTCTATGTTTTTAGGGATTTTTATGTTTTCATGGATTCTTGGGTTTTGTTTGGATTTTTAGGGTTTTTTTGGGTTTTAGGGGGTTTTAGTTATTTTGAAGGGTTTTAGGGTTTTAAGGGGTTTTTAGGGTTTTTAGGGTTTTTTAGGGGGTTTTAGGGTTTTTAAGGTTTTTAGGGTTTTTAGGGACTTTTTGGGTTTTTATGGTTTTCTTGAGTTATTTAGTATTTTTAAGGTTTTTTAGAGTTTTTTATTGATTTTAGGGTTTTAATGGTTTTTATAGTTTTTCGTTGTTTTTTAGGATTTTTATGGGTTTGTTTGTTTTTTGGGGGGTTTTATGGGTTTCATAGGTTTTTCTATGTTTTTAATGTTTTTTATGTCTTCATGGATTTTTTAGTATTATTATAGTTTTTAGTGTTTTTTATGATTTTTATGTATTTTGATGGGGTTTAAGGTTTTTAGATGTTTTTAGGGTTTTTAGGGGGTTTCAAGGTTTGTAGGGTATTTTTGGGTTTCTAGTTTTTTTTGAGTTTTTAGTGTTTTTAATCTTTTTTAGAGTTTTTAAATTTTTTTAGGGGTTTAAATGGTTTTTAGAGTTTTTAATGGGTTTTTAGGGGTTTTATGGGTTTTCATGGTTTTTCTATGGTTTTAAGGGTGTTTATGGTTTTTCGGGCTATTTCAGAGTTTTTAGGGTTTTTACATTTTCTTGTATTTTTAGGGGGTTTTAGGATTTTTATGGTTTTTTGGGGATTTTAGGGTTTTTAAATTATTTTAGGGTGTTTAGGGTTTTTAGGGGTTTTAATGGATTTATGGGTTTTCATATTTTTTAGGGTCTTTTGAGGTTTTTAGGGCTTTTTGAGTTTTTAGGGTTTTTAAGGTTCTTTAGGGTTTTTTAAAGTTTTAGATGTTTTAAGGATTTTAATAGTTCTTTGTGGTTTTTTAGGTTTTTATGGGATTTATGCTTTTTTATGGTTTCTACAGGTTTTAATGGTTTTTGGGGGTTTTCAAGGGTTTTAATGTTTTTTCTGTGTTCATGTATTTTTAGAGATTTTTTAGGATTTTACTATTTTTTGGGGTTTTAGGGTTTTTAGGGATTTGGAGGGGTTTTATGGGTTTTTAGGGGGTCTTCAGGGGTTTCTTAGTTTTTTGGGCTTTTATTGTCTTTTTTGGTTTTCGAGGTTGTTTGACTTTATTAGGGGTTTTAAGGGTTATTAGAGGTTTTTAACGTTTCTAGGGGTTTTATGGGTTCTTAGAGTTTTTAGTGGATTTCTAGGGGTTTTATGGGTTTTGAGGGTTTTTAAGGTTTTAGAGTTTTTATGGGTTTCGGGGGGTTTTCAGGGTTCTTATGGTTTTTTATGTTTTTATGGATTTTAGGGGTTTATTATTATTTTCTATTTTTTTGGGTTTTGTGGTTTTTAGGGATTTTAGGGTTTTTAGGGGTTTTCAGAGGTTTTTAGGGTTTTACGGTTTTTCTGTATTTTTAGGGTCTTTTTTAGTTTTTAGGGTTTTTTTGAGTTGTTTTGGGTTTTTAATGTTTTTATGGTTTTTTGACATTTTTAGGGGCTTAAAGGAATTTTATAGTTTTAGTGTGTTTTTAGGGTTTTTATGGGTTTTTAGGGGGTTTATGGTTTTATGTGGTTTTCTAGGGTTTTTAGGTTTTTTAACGTTTTCATAGATTTTGAAGGGGGTTTTAGGAATTTTATGGTTTTTACGGTTTTGAAGAATTTTTTGGGATTTTTAGGATTTTTGGGGTTTTCATGGGGGTTTTAGAATTTTAAGGGGTTTTCAGGGTTTTTAGAGTATTTTTTGGTTTTTAGGTTTTTTATAGTTTTTTAGGGTATTAAGGTTTTTTAGTGTTTTTTTACCTTTTTAGGGGTTTTAAGAGTTTTTAGAGTTTTTAGTTCTTTTAGGGTTGTTATGGGTGTTTAAAGGTTTTTAGGGGTTATTATGATTTTCTGGGCTATTTTCAGGGTTTTTTGGGTTTTTTACGTTTTTATGGATTTTATGTAGTTTTTAGGATTTGTTGTGGTTTTTAAGGTTTTTTAGGGGTTTTAAGGATTTTAAGGGGTTTTAGGGTTTTTAAAGGTATTATGTTTTTAATGGGTTTTAAGGTTTTTAGGGTTGTTTTGGGTTTTTAGGGCCTTTTTGACTTTTTAAGAGTTTTTCAGGTTTTTAAGAGTTTTTTGTATCATTTTTAGGGGTTTAAAGGTTTTTTTATAGTTCTAGTGTTTTTAGGGGTTTTATGGGGTTTTTGGTTATTTTAAGGTTTTTATGGGTTTTTTGGGTTTTTATGGTTTTCATGGTTTTTTACGTTTTCATTGATTTATAGGGGTTTTTTACGATTTTAAGGGTTTTTAGGGTTTTCTAAGGTTTTTAGGTTTTTGAGAGTTTTTATGGATTTTTAGGGTTTTTATGGTTCCTGTGGGTTTTTAGGGTTTTTAGGGTCTTTTTGGGTTTTTAATTTTATTTTTTAGTTTTTACTGTTTTTAATATTTTTAGAGTTATTTAACATTTTTTTAGGATTTTTAGAGTTTTTAAAGTTGTAAGTGGTTTTTAGGGTTTTATAGGGTTTTAGAGTTTTTAAGTTTTTTAGGTGTTTTTAGGTTTTTCGGAGTTTTTTATGTTTTTATGGATTTTTAGGTGTTTTTTATAATTTTTAGAGATTTTAGGGTTTTTTGGTTTTTTTAGGGGGGTTTGGGTTTTTTGAGATTTTTAGGGCTTTTCATGGTTTTTAGGGTCTTTTTTCTTTTTTATGGTTTTTTTGAGTTTCTCTGTGTTTTTTTGGTTTTTTTGTAGATTTAAACGTTTTAGGGGTTTTAAGGGTTTTAGATTTTTTTAGTAGTTTTTAGGGTTTCTTTATGGGTTTTAGACTTTCTAAGGTCTTTAGAGGTTCTTATGGTTTTCTAGGTTTTTTGGGGGTTTTAGAGGTGTTTTATAATATCATGGATTTTTAGGGGTTTTTAAAAAAAATTATGGTTTTTTGGATTTTTAGGGGTTTAGGGTTTTTTAATGTTTTTAAGGATTTTTAGTGGTTTTAGGGGTTTTAATAGTTTTTAGGGTCTTTTTGGGTGTTTGGGGTTTTTTGAGCTTTTTAGGGTTTTTAAGGTTTTTTAGAGTTTTAAGCATTTTTAGGGGTTTTAAGGGTTTTTAATGTTTTTAGTGGTTTAGGGTTTTTAGGATTTTTCAGTTTTTTGTGGGGTTTCTTATGTTTTCATTGATTTTTAGGGGGGGTTTATATTTTTTATGGTATTTAGTTTTTTTAGGTTTTTTAGGGATTTTGAGGGGTTTTAGGATTTTTCAAGGTTTTTAAGGTGTATTTTGGGTTTTTAGTGTTTTTTTGAGTTTTCTAGGGTTTTTAGAGTTTTTTACAAGGATAGGTTTTTTAGATATTTTTTAACATTTTCAGGGGTTTTGAGAGTGTTTAGTGGTTTTTAGGGTTTTTATGGGTTTTGAGAGTTTTTTTGGTTTTTAATAGTTTTTATGGTTTTTTAATGTTTTTATTGGTTTTTAGGGGTTTTTACATTTTCAGGAATTTTTAGGGGTTTTACATTTTCCTGAGTTTTTTAAGGGTTTTTTAGGCTTTTGGGGTTTTAGGGTTTTTTGGATTTTTAGAGATTTTGAGGGTTTATAGGGTTTTTCGTAGGCTTTTAGGGTTTGGGGGGTTTTAAGGTCTTTTTGGATTTTATGGTTTTTTGGAGTTTTTAGGGTTTTTATGGGTTTTTAGAGTTTTTTAACATTTTTAGGGGTTTTAAGGGTTTTTAGAATTTTTAGTGAGTTTTTGGGTATTTATTGGTTTTTCTGGTTTTAAGGTTTTTAGTGGATTTTATGGTTTTTAGGGTTTTTAATGTTTTTAGAGTTTTTTCGAATTTTTTAGAGTTTTTATAGTTTTTAGATTTTTTAATGTTTTTAAGGGTTTAAAGGGGTTTTATAGCACTTAGTGGTCTTTTAAGTTTTTATGGGGTTTTAGGTTTTTAAGTTTTTTAGGGTGTTTTTTGTGTTTTAGAGGTTTTTTTAGGGTTTTAGAGTGTTTTACATTTTCAGGGATTTTTTTGGGGCTTTTAGTATTTTTATGGGTTTTAGGGTTTTTAAGGATTTTGTGGGGTTGTGGGAGTAGTACAAGCACCTTGCCTTATTAAGGGTAAGACATTCCCTTTATTTATTTTCATGGTCTGTTTATATGGTTTGTGATTAGCATCACTGTACCCAGAGATCGAGCTATCCAGTTTAGAGTACTAAACAACTCCTGTTCTTTATCCCTTATGTGCATTTTGTAGTAGTACAATCACCTTGTTTTATCCCTTATGTGAATTTAAAACAAGGTGATTGTACTACTAAAAATGCACATAAGGGATAAAACAAGGTGATTGTAATACTAAAAAATTCACATAAGGGATAAAAAACAAGAGCTATTAAGTACCCTAAACTGGATAGCTCGATCTCTAGGTAAAGTGCTGCTAATCACAAACCATATAAAATGATCATGAAAATAAATAAAGGGAATGTCTTACCCTTAATAAGGCAAGGTGCTTGTATGTATAACCTACAACATAAAATAGTAGTACAAGCACCTTGACTTATTGAGGGTAAGAAATTCCCTTTATTTATTTTCATGATCATTTTATATGGTTTGTGATTTGTAGCACTATACCCATAGATCAAGATATCGAGTTTAGGGTAATTAACAGATCTTGTTTTTTATCCCTTATGTGCATTTTTTAGTAATACAATCGCCTTGTTTTATCCCTTCTTTGGGGTTCGGGGTTTTTTTTAAGTTTTTAGGGGTTTTAAGGTTTTTTTGAGTTTTTAAATGTTTTTTTAGAGTTTTTAATGCTTTTAGGGATTTTAAGGGTTTTTAGAGTTTTTAGTAGTTTTTTGGGTTTTATGGGGTTTTCAGGTTTTAAGGTTTTTAGGGTTTTTATGGTTTTTAGGGGTTACTCAATGTTCCTGGGGGTTTTTATATTTTCATGGATTTTTGGGGTTTTCTATGATTTTTAGGGTTTTCAGGGTTTTAGGGAATTTAGGATTTTTCAAGTGTTTTCAGGGTTTTTATAATTTTTCATTGTGTTTAGGGTATTTTTTGGGTTCTAGGGGTTTTTCTGAGTTTGTAGGGTTTTAATTTTTTTTATTTTTTTTATTTTTTTAGGGTTTTTAATGTTTTTTAGAGTTTTTAGTGGTTTTTATGGATTTTTCTGGTTTTTGATGTTTTTAGGGGTTTTATGGTTTTATGGGTTTTTCAGTATTTTTAGGGTTTTTTTAAGTTTTCATGGATTTTTGTGGTTTTTTAGGATTTTTATCGTTTCCAGGGTTTTTATTGTTTTTAGGGATTTTGAGATTTTTCAGACGCTTTTAGGGGTTTTTGGAGTTTTTAGGGTCTTTTTTGGGTTTTAGGGGTTTTTATCTTTTTTGTATTTTTAAGGCTTTTTAGGGTTTTTAACATTTTTAGGGGTTTTAAGGGTTTTTAGAGTTTTTAGTGGTTTTTTGGGTTTAATGACTTTTTCAGGTTTTTATGGTTTTTAGGGGGGTTTGGTTATTTGTTTTTAGGGGTTTCGAGGTTTTTATGATTGTTAGGGTCTTTTTGGGTTTTTAGGGGTTTTTTGGGCTTTTTAAGAAATTTAAGGTTTTTTAGAGTTTTTAACATTTATAGGGGTTTCAAGGGTTTTAAAATTTTTAGTGGTTTTTGGGGTTTTATGTCTTTTCAAGGCTTTTATAGCTTTTAGAAGTTTTTACCTTTTTAGGGTTGTTTTAGATTTTAAGTGTTTTCAAGGTTTTTATGCTCTTTTTTGGTTTTTAGAGTTTTTCCAAATTTATTAGAGTTTTTATAGTTTTTTATAATATTTTATGTTTCTAGGGTTTTAAAGGGTTTTTTGAGTTTTTAGTGGGGTTTTAGGGTTTTTATGGGGTTTTAGATTTTTTTAAAAGGTTTAGGGGGTTTTATGCTTTTAAGAGGTTTTTCATGGTTTTAGGGTTTTTTACATTTTAAGGGATTTTGGCGTGTTTTTTATTATTTTTATGGGTTTTAGGGTTTCTAGGGATTTTGAGGGGTTTGGGGGTTTTCATAGTTTTTTTTGGGTTTTTATGGGTTTTCATAGTTTTTAATGTCTTTTGGGGTTTTATGGGTTTTGGAGTTTTTAAAGGTTTTTTAGAGTTTTTAAGATTTTATAGGCTTTTAAGGGTTTTTAGAGTTTTTAATAGTTTTTTGTGTTTTTATGGGGTTTTAATGTTTTATGATTTTTATGGTGTTTTATGGTTTTTAGGTGTTATTCAGGGTTCCGAGGGGTTTTTATGTTTTCATGGATTTTTTGGTGTTTTCTAGATTTTTTAGGGGTTGAAGGGGTTTATAGGGGTTTTAGGGGTTTTTAGGGGTTTTAGCATTTTTCAAGTGTTTCTATGGTTTTTGTAATTTTTCATTGTGTTTAGGGAATTTTTGGGGCTCTAGTGGGTTTTCTGTGTTTTTAAGGGGTTTAAAAGGTTTTTTATATTTTTATAGTTTTTTGGGAATTTAATGGTTTCTAGGGGTTTTATGAGTTTTTTGAGGTTTTTAGGGGTTTTATGGGTTTCTCAAGGTTTTTAGGATTTTTTAAGTTTTCATGGATTTTTTTGTGGTTTTTTAGGATTTTTAATTTTTTTAGGGTTTTTATTATTATTAAAGATTTTGAGGGTTTTTATGATTTTTCAGACACTATTAAGGGGTTTTAGAGTTTTTAGGAATTTTTTTATCTTTTTATGATTTTGAAGGTTTTTTAGAGTTTTTAACGTTTTTTGGGGTTTAAAGGGTTTTTATAGTTTTTAGTGGTTTTTTGGGTTTTATGTGTTTTCAAGGTTTTTACGGTTTTTAGGGGGTTTTGGTTTTTACTGGTTTTGGTGGTTTTTCTGATATTTTACATTTTCATGGTTTTTTAGTTTTTTAGGTTTTTTATTATTTTTAGGGTTCTTGAGAGTTTTCAGGGATTTTCAGGGAGTTTAGGGAGGTTTAAGATTTTTAGGGTTTTTTTTTGTTTTTATGGTCTTTTGGGCTTTTAGGGTTTTTTATTTTTAGGAGTTTAAAGGTTTTTTAGAGTTTTTTAACTTTTTAGGGGTTTTAAGGGTTTTCAGTGTTTTTAGTGGGTTTTTAGGGTATTTATTTATTTTTTTGGGTTTTTAGGGTTTTAGGGAATTTATGGTTTTCATGGTTTTTTTAGGGTTTTTAGGGTTTTTTCAGTTTTAATTGATTTTTCAAGGTTTTTAAAAAATTTATTATTTTTAGGGTATTTAAAGATTTTGAGGGGTTTTAGGGGTTTTCAGGGGTTTTTAGAGTGTCTAGGACCTTTTGGGTTTTAAAGATTTTTTTTACGTTTTTAGGCCTTTTAAGGTTTTTTAGAGTTTTTAACGTATTTAGGGTTTTAAAAGTTCGTAGAGTTTTTAGTGGTTTTTATTATTTTTATGGGGTTTTTGGGGTTTTTAAAGGTTTTCAAGGATTTTTTCTGGTTTTCGGGGTATTTTTAGGTTTTAAGGGATTTTTATGTTTTCATGGATTTTTAGGATGTTTTTGGTTTTTTTTTTGTTTTTTGGGATTTTGAGGGTTTTTTGAATTTTTCATGTGTTTTTAAGGTTTTTAGGGTTTTTAAATTTTTTTGGGTTTTTATGGGTTTTTCAGTTTTTAGGGTTTTTGAGGTTTTTTAGAGTTTCTTAACACTTTTAGGGGTTTAAAGGGTTTTTAGATTTCTTAGTGGGTTTTAGGGTTTTTATGATTTTCTGTGTTTTTTTTACATTTTCATGGATTTTTTTGGTGTTTTTTTTATGATTTTGAAGATTTTTATGGTTTTTAGTGTTTTTAGGTTTTTTAGGGATTTTGATGGGTATTAGGGTTTTCATGGGGTTTTAAAGTTTTTCAGGGTTTTTGGGGTCTTTTGGGGTTTTTAGGGTTCTTTTGAGTTTTTAGGGGTTTTTATTGTTTTTTACACGATAATTTTTTTTAGAGTTTTTTAATGTTTTTTGGGGGTTTTAGTGTTTTTAGAAATTTTAGTGGGGTTTTAGGGTTTTTTAAGGTTTTGTGGGGTTTTATGTTTTTCGGGGGTTTTTTAGGGTTTTTTATGTTTTCATGGATTTATAGGGGTTTTATGGTTTGTAGGGTTTTTAGGATTTTTGGGGATTTTGATAGTTTTTAGGGTTTTTAAGGGGGGTTTATGGGGTTTTAGGTTTTTTTTGAGTTTTTAGGGGTTTAAAGGTTTTTTAAGAGTTTTTTTAACGTTTTTAGGTTGTTTTAGGGTTTTTAGAGATTTTAGTTTTTTTGGGTTTTTACGTATTTATAAGTTTTTTATGGGTTTTAGGTGCTTTTATGGGTTTTAGGGTTTTTGAGGTTTTTTAGGGCGTTTTATGTTTTCATGAATTTTTAGTGGTTTTTAGAACTTTTATAGTTTTTGCTAATTTTAGGGTTTTTAGTGATTTTGAAGGTTTTTGGTGGTTTTTTTTGTTTTTATGGATTATTAGGATGTTGTTACGATTTTTAGGAATTTTATGGGTTTTCAGAGGTTTTTAAGATTTTATGGCTTTTCAAGGTTTTTGGTTCTTTTTGGGGTTTTAGTGTTTTTTGAGTTTTTTAGGGTTTTTAGAGTTTTTTAATGTTTTTAGGGTTTTAATGGGTATTAGATATTTTTCCTGATTTTTAGTTTTTTTAGGTTTTTTGGGTTTTTTTACATTTTCATGGATTTTTTCGGTGTTTTTTTATGATTTTTATGATTTTTATGATTTTTAGTTTTTTTTTGTTTTTAGGGTTTTTAGGGATTTTGAGGGTTATTAGGTTTTTCATGGGTATTATAGGTTTTTCAGGGTTTTTAGGGTCTTTTGGGTTTTTAGGGTTCTTTTGAGTTTTTAGGGGGTTTTAGAGTTTTTTACACAACAATGTTTTTTAGAGTTTTTAATGTTTTTAGGGGGTTTTAGTGTTTTTAGAAATTTTAGTGGGGTTTTAGGGTTTCTATGGGGTTTTAGAGTTTTTTAAGGATTTGTGGGGTTTTTATGTTTTTTGGGGTTTTTTTAGGGTTTTTTATGTTTTCATGGATTTATAGGGGTTTTTATGGTTTGTATGGTTTTTAGAATTTTTGGGGATTTTGATAGTTTTTAGGGTTTTGGGGTGTTTTATGGGGTTTTATGTTTTTTTTGTGTTTTTAGGTGTTTAAAGGGGTTTTAGAGTTTTTTAACATTTTTAGGGGGTTTTAGGGTTTTTAGAGATTTTAGTTATTTTTTGGGTTTTTATGTATTTATAAGGTTTTTATGGGTTTTAGGTGACTTTGTGGGTTTTAGGGTTTTGAGGTTTTTTAGGGCATTTTAAGTTTTCATGAATTTTTAGTGGTTTTTAGAACTTTTTTGGTTTTTTGCTGTTTTTAGGGTTTTTAGTGATTTTGAGGGTTTTTTGTGGTTTTTTGGTTTTATGTATTTTTAGGATGTTTTTAGGATTTTTAGAAATTTTATGGGGTTTTAGAGGTTTTTAAGCCATTATGATTTTTCAAGGTTTATAGGTCTTTTTGGGTTTTTAGTGTTTTTTTTATTTTTATAGGTTTTTAGTGTTTTTTAATGTTTTTAGGGTTTTAAGAGGTTTTAGATATTTTACCGGGGTTTTAGAGTTTTTATGGGTTTTTTGGATTTCTTATAGTTTTTAGGGGTTTTATGGTTTTTAGGGGTTTTTAAGATTTTTAGGGGTTTTTAAGGTTTTTAGGGGTTTTTAAGGTTTTTAGGGTTTTTAGAGATTTTATTGGGTTTTTAGAGTTTTTTTTGAATTTATTAGAGTTTTTATAGTTTTATAGATTTTTTTAATGTTTTTAAGGTTTAAAGGGGTTTTAGAGTTCTTAGTGGGTTTTAGGGTTTTTCTGGGGTTTTAGGGGTTTTTAGGGTTTTTAGGTAGTTTTAAGGTTTTCAGAGGTTTTTCAAGATTTTTAGGGTCTTTTATGTTTTCAAGGATCTTTTAGGGTTTTTAGGAATTTCATGGGTTTTAGGGGTTTTAGGAATTTTGAGGTGTTGTGGGATTTTTCAGGGGGGTTCTGGGTTTTTTGGGGTTTTCATAGTTTTTAGTGTCTTTTGGGTTTTTAAGGTTTTTTTGGAGTTTTTAAGGAGTTTTTTATAGTTTTTAACGTTTTTAGGGATTTTATGGGTTTTTAGTGTTTTCAGTAATTTTTAGAGTTTTTATGGGGGTTTCAGGTTTTAGGTTTTGAGGGGGTTTTATGGTTTTCAGGGGTTATTCAGGGTTCCTAGGGGTTTTTATGTTTTCATGGATTTTTAGGGGTTTTCAAGTTTTTATGGTTTTTAGAAATTTTCATGGTGTTTAGGGTATTTTTGGGGTTCTAAGGGGTTTTCTATGTTTTTTTGGGTTTTAAAGGTTTTTTAGAGTTTTTATAGTTTTTAAGTTTTTTAAAGGTTTTTAGAGTTTTAGTGCTTTTTATGGGGTTTTATGGTTTTTTGAGGTTTTTAGGGGTTTTATTGTTTTTATGGGTTTTTAGGGTTTTTTAAGTTTTCATGGATTTTTTTGTGGTTTTTTTGGTTTTTTATTATTTTTAGGGATTTTAATTTTTAGGGATTATGAGGGATTTTAAGATTTTTCAGATGCTTTTAGGGGTTTTCAGAGTTTATAGGGTCTTTTGAGTTTTTAGTGTTTTTTGAGCTTTTTAGGATTTTTAAGGTTTGTTAGAGTTTTTAATATTTTTTGGGGTTTTAAGGGGTTATAGAGTTTTTAGTGTTTTTTTGGGTTTTATATCTTTTCAAGGTTCTTATGTTTTTTAGGGTGTTTTTTGTTTTTAGGTGTTTTAGAGGTTTTTAGGGTTTTTTACATTTTCATGGGTTTTTAGGGTTTTTTTAGGGTTTTTGAGGCTTTTTGGGGATTTTGAGGGTTTTTAGTGTTTTTAAAGGGGGTTAATGTTTTTTGGTTTTTTTGGGGGATTTTAGGGGTTTTAAGGGTTTTTAGAGTTTTTAGTTGGTTTTTATTTATTTTTTTGGATTTTTAAGGGTTTTAGGGGTTTTATTGTTTTTAGACTTTTTTAAAGGTGAGTTTTAAGGTATTTTTAGGGGTTTCTTTATACTTTTATGGTTTTTAGGGTATTTAGGGATTTTGATGGGGTTTAGGGGATTTTCAAGTAGTTTTTAGGGGTTTTTTTATTTTTTAGGCCTTTTGAGGTTTTTTAGATTTATTTACATTTTTAGGGGTTTTAAGAATTTTTAGAGTTTTTAGTGGCTTTTATTGTTTTTATGGGGTTTTAGGGTTTTTTAAGGTTTTAAAGGGTTTTTCTATTTTTGGGGGTATTTTTAGATTTTTAAGGGTTTTTATATTTTCATTGATTTTTAGGAGGTTTTATGGATTTTTTGGGTTTTTAGGGATTTTGTGGGTTTTTGGTATTTTTCACATGTTTTTAGGGTTTTTAAGGCTTTCAAGGTTTTCGTAGTCTTTCTTTTTTAGGGTTGTTTTCAGCTTTTTTGGTTTCTAAGGGTTTTTAGTGTTTTTAACGCTTTAGGGGGTTTAAGGGTTTTTATAGTTTTTAGTGGGTTTTAGGGTTTTTATGGTTTTTTGTATTTTTTTACATTTTCATGGATTTTTAGGGGTTGTTTTTAAGATTTTATGGGTTTTAGTGTATTTAGGGTTTTTAGGGATTTTGAGGGTTATTATGGTTTTCAAGGGTTTTCAGAGGTTTTTAGGGATTTTCAGGGTTTTTAGGGTTTTAGGGTATTTTTGGGTTTTTAGGGGTTTTTTTGAGTTTTTAGGAGTATTAGAGTTTTTTTACACGGTAAGGTTTTTTTTGAGTTTTTGATTGTTTTTTGCGGGGTTTTGTGTTTTTATAAATTTTAGTGGGGTTTTAGGATTCTATGGGTTTTTAGAGTTTTTTAATGTTTTATTGGGATTTTATGTTTTTCGAGGGTTTGTCAGGGTTTTTTACGTTTTCATGGATTTATGGAGGATTTTAAAGATTTTTACGGTTTGTATGGTTTTTTGGTTTTTTAAGTATTTTGAAAATTTTTAGGGTTTTAGGGCGTTTTAGGGGTTTTTAGGGTTTTTATGAGTTTTTAGGGGTTTAAAGTTTTTTAGAGTCTTTTAAAACTTTTAATGGTTTTTAGAGTTTTTAGAGATTTTATTGGTGTTTTTGGGTTTTTATATGTTTATAAGGTTTTTATGGGTTTGGGGGGGTTTATGGTTTTTAGGTTTTTTGAGGGGTTTAGGGTTTTAAAAGTTTTCATGAATTTTTAGTGTTGTTTTAGAATTTTTATGGTTTTGGCAGTTTTTAGGGTTTTTAGTGATTTTGAGTGTTTTTAGTGATTTAGAGGGTTTTTAGGGTTTTGGGGGGTTTTAGTGTTTTTTTGAGTTTATAGGGTTTTCAGGGGTTTTTTGGGTTTTTTACATTTTTAACGATTTTTAGGGTGTTTTTATCATTTTTAGGATTTTTTTGGGTATTCTACGATTTTTAAGCTTTTATGGTTTTTGGGGTTTTAGGATCTTTTTGGGTTTTTTTGGGTTTTTTGAGTTTTTTTGGGTTTTTAATGTTTTTTAATATTTTTAGGGTTTTAAGGGTTTTTAGAGATTTTAGTGGGTTTTTATTGGTTTTTAGTGTTTTTTAAGTTTTTAGGGGTTTTTATGGGTTTCAAGCATTTTCCAGGATTTCAAGATTTTTTCATCTTTTTTAGGGTTTTTTACATTTTCATGGATTTTTATGGGTTATTAGGATTTTTATGGTTTTTAGGGTTTTTAGTGATTTTGTGGGTTTATGGGAATTTTCTGGGGTTTTTGGGTTTTTAGGGTTTTTTCAGGGTTTAATTTCTTTTTTGGGTTTTAGGGTTTTTTTTGAGCTTTTTGCATTTTAAGGTATTCTATAGTTTTTTAACATTTTTATGGGTTTTAAGGGTTTTTATAGGTGTTGATGTGTATTTAGGGTTTTAATGGGTTTTTTGGATTTTTAATTTTTTAGTGGTTTTAGGGTTTTCAGGGGTTTTCAAGGTTTTTTACAATTTTATGGATTTTTAGTGGTTTTTTAGAAGATTTATGATTTTTAGGGTTTTTTTTTGATTTTAAGGGTTTTTAGAGTTTGCAAGGGTTTTTAGGATTTTTAGGTGTTTTCAGGATTTTTGGAGTTTTTAGGGTTTTTTTTGGTTTTTAAGGGTTTTTAAGGTTTTTAGAGTTTTTTTATTGTTTTCAGGGTTTTATAGGTTTTTAGATTTTTAGCAGTTTTTAGGGTTTTTATGGGTTTTAGGGGTTTTAAGGCTTTTAGGGGTTTTTATGGTTGTTAGGGTCTTTAATGAGATTTTAGGTTTTTTTACATTTTAATGGAATTTTTGGCGTTTTTTATGATTTTTATTTTTTAGGAGTTTTCAGGGTTTTTAGGGACTTTTGGGGGGGTTTTATGTTTTCCGGTATTTTATTTGAATTTTAGGATTTTTATAGTTTTTAGGGTCTTTTAGGGTCTTTTAGTGTTTTTCCGATTTTTATGGATTTTTGTATTTTCATGGATTTCTAGGATTTTATGGTTTTTAGGGGTCTTTAGGGTTTAAAGGGATTTTGAGGGGTTTGGGGGGTTTTCAGAGGTGTTTTTGGTTTTTAGGGTATTTCATGGTTCTTAGGGTCTTTTGGGGGATTTGGATTTTTTTTTTGAGTTTTTAGGGCTTTTAAGGTTTTTTAGTGTTTTTAACATTTTTAGGGGTTTAAAGGGTTTTATACTTTTTAGTGGGATTTGGGTTTTTTTTGGGGTTTTTAGGGTTTTTTGAGGTTTTTAGTGATTTTTATGGTTTTTAGAGGTTTTTTATGGTTTTTTATGTTTTCATGGGTTTTTAGTGGGTTTTTAGGATTTTAATGGTTTTTATGGGTTTTTATTATTTTTAGGGATTTTGAGGGTTTTTAGTATTTTTGAAGGGGTTTTGGAGGTTTTTGGGTTTTTCAAGGGTTTTGGGGTCTTTTGGGTTTTTAGGGTTTTTCTGAGTTTATTAGCATTTTTAAGGTTTCTTAGAGTTTTTTAAAGTTTTTACGGATTTTAAGGGTTTATAGAGCTTTAGTGGTTTTTAAGGTTTTTATGGTTTTTAGGGTTTTTTAAGGTTTTAGGGGTTTTTATGGTTTTCAGTGGGTTTTCAGGGTTTTCATGGTTTTTTACATTTTCATGGATTTTAAAAAAAAATTGGATTTTTATGGTTTTTAGTTTTTTTGGGTTTTTAGGGATTTTGATGGTTTTTAGGGGTTTTCAGAAGTTCTTAGGGTTTTTGGGTTTTTGGGTGTTTTTTTAGTTTTTATGGGTTTTAAGATAGTTTATATTTTTTTAACGTTTTTAGAGGTTTTAAGGGGTTTTTTAGTTTTTAGTGGGTTTTAGGGTTTTCAGGGTTTTTAGTGGGTTTTATGATTTTTATTTTTTAGGAGTTTTCAGGGTTTTTAGGGACTTTTGGGGGGGTTTTATGTTTTCCGGTATTTTATTTGAATTTTAGGATTTTTATAGTTTTTAGGGTCTTTTAGGGTCTTTTAGTGTTTTTCCGGTTTTTATGGATTTTTGTATTTTCATGGATTTCTAGGATTTTATGGTTTTTAGGGGTCTTTAGGGTTTAAAGGGATTTTGAGGGGTTTGGGGGGTTTTCAGAGGTGTTTTTGGTTTTTAGGGTATTTCATGGTTCTTAGGGTCTTTTGGGGGATTTGGATTTTTTTTTGAGTTTTTAGGGCTTTTAAGGTTTTTTAGTGTTTTTAACATTTTTAGGGGTTTAAAGGGTTTTATACTTTTTAGTGGGATTTGGGTTTTTTTTGGGGTTTTAGGGTTTTTTGAGGTTTTTAGTGATTTTTATGGTTTTTAGAGGTTTTTTATGGTTTTTTATGTTTTCATGGGTTTTTAGTGGGTTTTTAGGATTTTAATGGTTTTTATGGGTTTTTATTATTTTTAGGGATTTTGAGGGTTTTTAGTATTTTTGAAGGGGTTTTGGAGGTTTTTGGGTTTTTCAAGGGTTTTGGGGTCTTTTGGGTTTTTAGGGTTTTTCTGAGTTTATTAGCATTTTTAAGGTTTCTTAGAGTTTTTTAAAGTTTTTACGGATTTTAAGGGTTTATAGAGCTTTAGTGGTTTTTAAGGTTTTTATGGTTTTTAGGGTTTTTTAAGGTTTTAGGGGTTTTTATGGTTTTCAGTGGGTTTTCAGGGTTTTCATGGTTTTTTACATTTTCATGGATTTTAAAAAAAAATGGATTTTTATGGTTTTTAGTTTTTTTGGGTTTTTAGGGATTTTGATGGTTTTTAGGGGTTTTCAGAAGTTCTTAGGGTTTTTGGGTTTTTGGGTGTTTTTTTAGTTTTTATGGGTTTTAAGATAGTTTATATTTTTTTAACGTTTTTAGAGGTTTTAAGGGGTTTTTTAGTTTTTAGTGGGTTTTAGGGTTTTTATAGGGTTTTGGGGATTTTTAAGGTTTGTAGGGGTTTTTATGGTTTTCAGGGGTTTTTCATGGTTTTAATTATTTTTTATATTTTCATGGATTTTTAGAGGGTTTTTATAGTTTTTAGGGATTTTCAGGGTTTTAATGATTGTTTATATTTTCATGGATTTTTAGAGGGTTTTTATGGTTTTTAGGGTTTTTTAGGGTTTTTAGGGTTTTTCAAGGGTTTTAGGTTTTTTAGGGGTTTTTAGAATTCTTAGGTTTTTTTGGGTTTTTATTTTTTATTTTTTTGAGATTTTTAGGTTTTTTAAGGTGTTTTAGATTTTTTAACATTTTAAGGGTTTTAAGGGCTTGTATAATTTTTAATGGGTTTTAGTGTTTTATGGGTTTTTAGTGTTTTTTATTGTTTTTAGGGGTTTTATGATTTTAATGGGTTTTTTATATTTTCATGTATTTTTAGTGGTTTTTTAGAATTTTATGGTTTTTATGGTTTTTAGGAATTTTGAAGGGTTTTAGGGATTTTCTGGGTATTTTGGGGTTTTCATGTTTTTTGGATTTTTAGGGTTTTTGAAAGGTTTTTATGGTTTTTAGAGTTTTTAACATTTTTAGAGGTTTTAAGGTTTTTTAGAGTTTTTAGTGGGTTTTAAGGTTTTTTATATGTTTTGTGGTTTTTAGGCGGTTTATGGTTTTTAGGGGTTTTGAGGGTTTTTATGAATTTTACATTTTCATAGTTTTTTAGGATTTTTATAGATTTTAGGGTTTTAAGGTTTTTTATTGATTTTTAGGGTTTTAGGATTTTTTCACAAGGAAGCAACAAATGGAAAAGTGGAAAGGAAACCAACCTTCCACTATGGGGCTCGAACCAATGGCCACAAGAGGGTTTAGGAATTTTTATGGTTTTTTTGGTTTTTATGTTTTTTCATGGTTTTTGGGTCTTTTGGTGGTTTTATGGTTTTTTTGAGTTATTTTAGGGTTTTAAGTTTTTTTAGAGTTTTTTATCATTTTTGGGGGTCAGAAGGTTTTTTAGTGTTTTTGTGGGTTTTTAGTGTTTTATTGGTTTTTTTGTTTTTTAAAGTTTTTAAGGGTTTTATGGTTTTCCTGGGGCTTTTCAGGTTTTTAGGGTTTGTTACATTTTCATTGATTTTTAGGAGATTTTTAATATTTTTATGGTTTTTAGGTTTTTTAAGGTTTCTAGGTATTTTGAGTGTTTTTAGGTTTTTTCATTTGTTTTTAAGCATTTAAGGGTTTTTAGAGTTTTTAGTGGTTTTTTGTTTTTATGGGTTCTTATGGTTTTTTAAACTTTTTAGGGGTATTTATGCTTTTAAAGGGGTTTTGAGAGTTTTTTACGTTTTCATGGATTTATAGAGGAGTTTAAGGACTTTAGGGGTTTTAGAGATTTTGAGGGATTTTAGGGGTTTTTAGGGTTTTTAGAGTCCTTTGGGGTTTTGGGTTTTTTCTTGAGTTTTTCTGGGTTTTTAAGGGTTTTTGGAGTTTTTCAACATTTTTAAGGGTTTAAAGGGGTTTTTAGCATTTTTAGTAGCGTTTAGGGTTTTTAGGTGTTTTTATTTTTTTCAGGGTCTTTAGGGGGTTTTACGTTTTTATGTATTTTTAGGGGTTTTTTAGGATTTTTATGGTTTTTAGGGGTTTTAGGGATTTTTAGAGGTTTTTAGGTATTTTTTTGTTTTTATGGGTTTTCAAGATTTTTAGGGTATTTTGGGGGTTTTAGGGGTTTTAGGTATTTTGAGTGGTGTTCAGTTTTTTTTTTGTTTTTAAGGTTTTTCAATATTTTTAGGGTGTTTTGGGGTTTTTAGTGTCTTTGTGACTTTTTAGGGTTTTTAAGATTCTAAGAGTTTTTAAACGTTTTTAGGGGTTTTAAATATTTTTAGAGTTTTTAGTAGTTTTTTGGGATTTTTAATGTTTTTAGGGGTTTTTATGGTTTTGGGGTGGTTTTAGGGTTTTTAGGGTTTTTTACATTTTCATGGATTTTTAGAGGTTTTTAGTTTTTTTATAGTTTTTATGCCTTTTGGGTTTTTAGGGATTTTGAGGGATTTTTAGAGCTTTTTAGGGGTTTTAAAGTTTTTACGGTTTTTAGGGTTTTTTTGGGTTTTATGTTTTTTTGAGTATTTTAGAGGTTATAAGGTTATTTAGTGTTTTTAACATTTTTTGGGGTTTTAAGGGTTTTTAGAGTTTTTTGTGGGGTTTTTAGGTTTTTAGGGTTTTTATGGTTTTTATGGGAAAGGAAGGTTCGGGGCCAGGCAATTCCTGACCCCCCCCCCCAAAAAAAAATTATTATAAAAAAAGAGACGAAGACACTACAGACAAGGGAGGGGAGGGGTCAAACAACCCACACCCAAAAACCCTTTACAGACACACGCTCAAGAACCGCAAAAAAAAAAAGAAAGATAAAAAACACACAGGAAAAAGAAATACCGAAACATCTCCGACAGCAGCTCCCAACCAATCAACAACCACCAGTAACACAAGCGCAACGCCTTCAACATCTCACATCCCAGCAGCATCCAGCATCCAGAACCATCAGCATCCAACATCACATAACCACCAGCATCCAACACCATAGAACCATCAACATTAGAATCACAGCCTCACCTTCACCAGCATTCAGCGGCTCACCACCAAACAACAACCAACATCCAATATTACAGAAACCAACACCTTCACACCAAAACGAGCTACAACCAACAACACATAACCATCAACACCAACAGCACACAACCACTAGTAACTAGAGTTCGCATCCAGACAGCAACCATCCTCCTTATTCACAAAATCCAATAGCCAGCACTTCCCTTCATCACTTCGGGGCAAAACAACACCCCTTTCCAAGCACCAGCAGTAACAAACACCGTCAAACCAGTCAGTCTTCAGCAACTTACACCATCCAGCATCCACCAGTCCAGCCACAAACATCACCCAACACCAGAGTTTCAGCCAGCCGACATTTCCTTCAACGCCTCATGAGAAATCATCCACAAAATTCCAGATTGTCTGAAGAATCCGAAGAGCACCTACTGCCGTGAGTCTGCAAAGCACCACCGAAGCCCATCGCCACGAACCGGAACACCAAAATCTGACCCGCTCATCCCTAGATCTGTAGTGTAGCACATCGAAGACTCCAGATAAAAGTGATTCCACCATGAATCTGCAAACACCATGACCAGATCCAGCGCCAAGCAAAGCACGGAGAATGGATCTTGTCCACTCCGCCATAGATCTGCAACACCAAAAGAAGGGAAGACCAGATCCTGTCGTATCCTCCAAAGAACTGCAGCTTCATACGCCGGAGTGTCCAGAGCTTCCTCAAAAGACCAGTCGCACACCGGGAAGACCGAATCCAGCCACCTCCTCCATGAATCGCCCAGTGGAAAGGTCGGTCCACACGATGAAAGCTCCACAGCGCTGAAGGCCAGAAAGACCAGAACTGGCTTGCTCGAAATTGGATGAAGCCTTCATCCGGAGCTGCATCCAGAGAAGACCTACAAGGGCACCATCGATCCAGAGAAAAATCACCTTAAGAGAAAAGCAAGTCGACGCCTGAGGATCCACAGTCGTGCCGAAGAAGCATTGACGTCGACAGAAGACCCAAAAGCAAGAGGATCCAGGAGATACGGGATCCATCTCTCTATGGTTTTTACTGGCTTTTCATGGTTTTTAAGGTTTTATACGTTTTCATGGATTTTTGGTGTTTTTAGGATTTTTATTGTTTTTATAAATTTTTAGGGATATTTTGGATTTTAAGGGTTTTTAGGGTTTTTCAGGTTTAGGGACTTTAGGGTTTTTTTGGGGTTTTAGCTTTTTTGAGTTTTTTAGGGTTTTTAAGGTTTTTTAGAATTTTTGACAATTTTAGGGGTTTTTAGGGTTTTTGTATTTTTTTAGTGGTTTTTAGGGTTTTTCTGGTTTTTAGAAGTTTTTTAGGGTTTTTTACCTTTTCATGGATTTTTAGGGGTTTTAGGATTTTTATGGGTTTTAGGGTTTTCAGGGGGTTTTAGGGTTATTAGGGTCTTTTTAGGTTTTCAGTGTTTTTTGAGTTTTTAGGGTTTTTAAGGTTTTTATCATTTTTGTGGTTTTTAGGGATTTTATAGGGTTTTTAGGGTTTCTAAGGATTTTTAGGGTTTTAGGGTTTTTCAGGTATTTAGGGTTTTTAGGGGTTTTTAGTGTTATTAAGGTCTTTTGGGTTTTTTAGGCTTCTTATAAATTTTTAGGTGATTTATGATTTTTTAGAGTTTTTAACGTTTTTAGAGGTGTTAAGGATTTTTAGAGTTTTTTTGGTTTTTAAGGTTTTATGGGTTTTTAGGGGTTTCTAAGGTTTTATGGGTATTTTTGGTTTTTAGGGGATTTTAAAGGTTTTTAGAGGTTTTTACATTTTCATGGGATTTTAGGGATTATTTAGGATTTTTATGGTTTCTACGGTTTTAGGGTTCTTATGTATTTTTAAGGTTTTTATGATTTTCAGGGGGTTTAGGTTTTTCATGGTCTTTAGGGTCTTTTTGGGGTTTATGGGTTTTTTTAGACTTTTTTAACGTTTTTAGTGGGTTTAAAAGTTTTTAGAGTTGTTTTTTTTTGTTTTTACGGTTTTGGGTATTTAAATATTTTTAAAGGTTTTTTAGTTTTTAGGGTTTTTTCAGTGTTTTTTGGATTTTTTACGTTTTCATGGATTTTTAAGGATTTTTAGGATTTTTATGATTTTTATGATTTTTAGGAGTTTTAGGGATTTTGAGATTTTTAAGGTGTTTTAGGGTTTTTAGGGGTTTTCATGTTTTTTAGGGTCTTTTGGGGTTTTTATAGGTTTTTTGAGCTTTTTTAGGGATTTTAAGGTTTTTTATTGTTTTTTATTGTTTTTAGGGGGTTTAAGGTTTTTTAGAGGTTTTAGTTTTTTAGGGGTTTTAGGGTTTTTTCGTTTTGAAGGGTTTTTAGGGGTTTTTTAGAATTTTTATGGTTTTTAGGGTGTTTTAAGGTTTTAGGATTTTTTTAGGGTTTTAGCGGTTTTTAGGGGATTTGAGGGTTTTTTAAGGGTTTCAAGGTTTTAGGGTCTTTTTAGGTTTTTAGGGTTTTTTGATTTTTTAAAGATTTTTAGTGTTATTTAACATTTTTATGGGTTTTAAGGGTTTTAGAGTTTTAGTGGTTTTTATGGGTTGGGGGTTAAGGTTTTTATGGGGTTTTATATTTTTTAAAGGTTCTTCAGAGTTTTGAGGGTTTTTTACATTTTCATTTATTTTAGGGGGTTTTTAGGATTTTTATGTATTTTCTGGTTTTTTAAAGTTTTATGGATTTTAGGGATTTTAAATTTTTTCAAGGGTTTTAGGGTTTTTAGGGTCCTTTGGGTTTTTACATTTTTTTCAAGTTTTTTAGGTTTTTAAGGAATTTTAGATTTCTTTAACATTTTAGGGGTTTTAAGAGTTTTTAGAGTTTTTAGTTGTTTTAGGGGTTTTATGAGTTGTAGGGGATTTTTTTTATTTTTATCATTTTTTAATGTTTTCTGTATTTTAAGGGTTTTTACTTTTTCATTGATTTTTAGGGTTTTTAGGATTTTTATGGTTTTTAGGTTTTTTTAGGGTTTTTTGTGATTTTGAGGGGTTTTAGGGGCTTTTACAGGGTTTTAGGGTTTTTAGTGTTTTTCAGGGATTTTAGGGTCTTTTGGGTTTTATGGTTTGTTTTTGAGATTTTTTTAGATTTTTAAGGTTTTTTAGAATCTTTTTAGCATTTTAGGGGGTTTAAGGGTTTTTAGAGTTTTTAGTGGTTTTGGGATTTTTATTGGTTTTAGGGTTTTTAAGGTTTTTAGGGTTTTTTTTTGGTTTTCAGGCGGGGTTTTATGGTTTTTTTGTTTTTAGACTTTTAGGTTTTATATGTTATTCAGGGTTTTTAGGATTTTGACAGATTTTGTTTAATTTTAGTGGTTTTCAAAGGTTTTTAGGGGTTTTAGGGGTTTTAGGGTCTTTGGGGGGTTTAAGATTTTTTTTTTGAGTTTTTTAGAGGTTTTAAGGTTTTTTAGAATTTTTAATGTTATTAGACGTTTAAAGGGGTTTTAGATTTTTTAGTGGGTTTTTATGGGTTTCTAAGGTTTTTTAAGGTTTTAAGGGGTTTTTATTATTTGTAGAGGTTTTTCAAGGTTATAGGGTTTTTTACTTTTTCATGGATTTTTATGATTTTTTTTTGTTATTCCGGGTTTTTAGGGATTTTGAGGGGTTTTAGGTTTTTTAGGGGTTTTTAGGGTTTTTAGGGTTTTTAGGGTCCTTTTGTGTTTTTAGGGGGTTTTTAGTTTTTAGGGTTTCATGGATTTTTAGAGTTTTTAACATTTTTAAGGGTTTAAGGGTTTTTATAGCTCTTAATGGTTTTTTGGGTTTTTTATAGGTTTTTAGGGTTTTTAAGGTTTTTAGGGGTTTTTATGGTTTTTAGGTATTTTTTAAGGTTTTTAGAGTTTTTTATGTTTTCGTGGATTTTTTGGGGGGTTTCAGATTAATATGGTTTTTAAGATTTTTTGGGATTTTGATGGTTTTTAGAATTTTTAGTGTTTTTGTTGTCTTTTTTGGATTTTAGTATTTTTTTTTATTTTTACAAGGTTTAAAATGGTTTTTAGAGTTTTTTAACATTTTTTGGGTTTTAAGGGATTTTAGAGATTTTAGGGATTTTTAGGGTTTTTATGGGTCTTAATTTTTTTTGAGGTATTTAGGGTTTTTATGGGTTTGAATTTTTTTTATTTTTTTAGGGGGTTTGTAGTTTTCTGGGGGGGGTTAGGGTTTTAGGGTTTTAAAAATATTCATGTATTTTTAGGGGTTTTTAGGATTTTTATTGATTTTAGGGTTATTAGGGGTTTAGGGATTTTTAGTGGGTTTAGGGTTTTTCAATGGTTTTTAGTGTTTTTCGGTTTTTAGGTTCTTTTTGGATTTATAAAGCTTTTTGAATTTTTATGGTTTCTAAGGGTTTTTAGAGTTTTTTAACCATTTCAGTTGTTTTAAGTGTTTTTTGAGTTTTTATTGGTTTTTTTGAGTTTTTATGGGTTTTTAGGGTTTATTAAGGTTTTATGGGATTTTATTGCTTTCAAGGGGTTTTCAGGGTTTTTAGGGATTTTTACATTTTCATGCACCTTTAGGGGTTTTTTGTATTTTTGTTGTTTTTATGTTTTTCAGGATTTTTAGGGATTTTGAGGGATTTTAGGGTTTTTCAATGGTTTTATGGTTGGTAGTGTTTTTTAGTATTTTTAGGGACTTTTTGGGTTTTTAGGGTTTTTTTGAGTTTTTTTGGGATTTTAGGTTTTTTAGATTTTTTTATTGTTTTTAAGGATTTTATGGGGTTTTAGAGTTTTTAGTGGGTTTTTGGGTTTTTATGGGTTTTTGGGTTTTTTAAAGTTTTTGGTAGTTTTGTGGGTTTTAGGCGGTTTTCAGGGTTTTTAGTGATTTTTTTCATTTCCATCGATTTTTAAGGATTTTAGGATTTTTATGATTTTTAGGGTTTTTTGGATTTTGAGGGGTTTGGGGTATTTTAGTGGTTTTTAGAGTTTTTAGTGTTTTTCTGTTTTTTTATGCGAGATGCATGGGGTGGACTGATCTTCATAGCATACGGTGTTGGATGAAGGATTCTGTTTGGGGATAAGTGGTAATTGATGGGTATGGATAGTGGATGCAAGTAGTCAATCAATGCTATAAGGAGTGTGACCTACTACTTAGACAAGACACTCAAGGGAGGGATGTGATAGTCAATCCACACAATAACACACTTGGATTGAGGCACATAATTGGGGGCTTTGTGATCTTGGATCACCAATATAACTTTTAGATTGACAAGGGAAGAATTCCCAACAACTAGGGGGGTCTGGAATAATCCTCACACAATGGAGAGAAACAAAGCATAATCTCTATATATCAATCTTGAATGCCATATAAGTTCCATGGGGTGGCTATTTATATCAAAGGGGTGATACAATAATCAAGAGTCTAATACCCTAAATTCATAAAGAATAAACCTACATTGTTCACTTAAATTCAGAAAGATAAAGTCTAATAAATAATTTTTGGAAAATTAGTACACAACTTTCCAACTATAGACCACCGGATTTGACTTTGAGTGTCAAGCTCACTAAATTTGACTGTTGTGTCAAAATATACCATTCTAGAATCCTCCTTGTGGGAAAGGCTTCCAAAATTTGTTTAACCATGTGGGAAAAACATTAAACATCATGTTTGGGCTTTAATTAGAGAGATAGTAGGCCCATTTTCTCCATCAATGCAAGGTGAGATCCGTTGGGCCTTTAATGAAGTGAGATGGGTACCCATTGTAGCATTTAACCTCTTTAATTTCCATCACATCATAGGGCCTTGCAAATCCAACTCCTCCACCTGGGAAATCGACTCGGTGCCTTCAACATGGTTCTCATCATCTGCCCCTCTTGAAAAGGAGTTATCCTTAACTCTTCACCCTCTACAGCCAAAAAAGGAGAAAGATCAGAAACATTGAAAGTGTAACTTACAACCTACTCACATGGCATAGCTATCTTCTAAGCAATATTGTTAATATTCCTGAGCACTGAGAAAGGTCCATCTCCTTGAGGCATGTGTTTTGATTTCCATTTATTGGGAAATATTTCCTTTTTCATATGAATCCAAACTAAGTCATTGGGTTCAAACATCACTTGTTTGCAACCTTTGTTTGGAAAATCAACGTAATTCTGGGTCATCCACTTGATATTTTTCCTTACCTTTTAATGGATTTGCGTGATGAATTCTATATGCTCTTTCCCATCCATATTAGTTACTTCCTACAAAGTCAAATGAACTAGATCAATAGGGGAAAAGGGGTTAAATCCTTAAACAATCTCAAGTGGAGAATATTGAGTAGTGGAATTCTTTACCTTGTTATATGTGAATTCCACATGTGGAAGACAGTCCTCATAATTCTTTATATTCTTCATGATAATTATTCTTTGAAGGGATGATAGTGACTTATTCACCACCTCTATTTTCCCATCATTTTCCGGATGAGAAGTAGTATAAAATAGTAACGTCATACACAATTTTCTCCACAAGGTCTTCCAAAAGTAACCGTGGAATTTTACATCTCAATCCAATACAATTTTCCTTGAAATTACATGGAGTTTGACTACTTCCTGAAAGAAAAGTGTAACAATGTTAGTGGCATCATCTGTTTTTGTGACAAGGAATAAAATTTTCCATTTTAGAAAACCAATCCACCACAAAAAAATGGAATATCTCACCCTCTTGGTCGTTGGTAACCATGCAATGAAGTCCATCGATATATCCCCCCAAGGGGTGTTGCAGATTGGGAGAGAAATATATAATCCATGTGGGTTTTTTAGATTTAAATTTTTGGTATACAATGCACTTTCCCACAATTTTTTCAATATCTCTAGACATCTCAGGCCAATAAAAATGCCCAATTATAATGCTTAAATTTTTTTCAACACCAAAATGTCCCATTAACCCACAAAAATGTGACACCTTTAGTAAAAGTAAATGGATAGAGTAATTGGTAATAAAAAGCTTATCAATCTGGCATAAGAATCCATCATGAAAACAAAACATTTCCCAACTAACACCAGGTTTACAATGACCATAAGGTTCACCAAAATCTTTATCTGTGGAATATAAATCCATAATGTATTCAAAACCAAGGAGTTTATAATCCAACAAAGATAAGAGAGAATATCTACATGAAAGTACATCAGCCACAATATTTTCTTTACCTTTTATAGGGGTTTTATGGGTTTCGTAGTTTTAGTCATTTTTAGGGTTTTTATGGGTTTTTAGGGTTTTTTAAGGTTTTAGGTATTTTTATGGTTTTTAGGGGGTTTTAGGCTTTTTTAGGTTTTTTTACATTTTCATGGGATTTTAGGAGTTTTTTAGGATTCTTATTGTTTTTAGGGATTTTTAGAGTTTTTTTGAATTTTGAGGGTTTTTAGGTTTTTAATGGGTTTTATAGTTTATAGAGGTTTTCAACGTCTTTTGGGTCTTTTGGGGGTTTATGTTTTTTTGGAGTTTTTTAGGTTTTAAAGGTTTTTTAGAGTTTTTTAAATTTTTCTGGGTTTTAAGAGTTTTTAGTGGTTTTTATAGGTTTTTAGGGGTTTTAAGGATTTTAGAGGTTTTCATGGTTTTTTGGGTTTTTTCAGGTTTTTTACGTTTTCATTGATTTTTAGGGTTTTTAGATTTTTATGGTTTTTAGGGTTTTTTTAGGTTTTTTAGGTATTTTGAAGGTTTTTAGGTTTTTAGAGGTTTTTAGGTTTTTAGAGGTTTTTTGTTTTTTAGATGTTTTTAGGATTTTTAGGTTCTTTTAAGAATTTTTTGAGTTTTTTAGGTTCTAAGTATTTTTAGATTTTTTAACATTTTTAGGGGTTTTAAGGGCTTTTAGAGCTTTTAGTGGTTTTAGAGGTTTTAAGGTTTTTCTATTTTTTTAGGTGATTTTATGGTTTTCAAGGGGTTTTTAGGATTTATAGAGTTTTTTTACATTTTCATGGAATTTAACAGGGTTTTTTAGATTTTTATGGTTTGTAGGGTTTTTAGGGTTTTTTCGAGTTTTTAGGGTATTATAGGGTTTTTATGATTTTTAGGTGTTTTCAGGGTTTTAAGGGGTTTTAGGATCTTTCAGGGTTTTTAAGGGTGTTTTAGGGTTTTAGGATTTTTTTAGTTTTCTAGGGATTTTTAGGGTTTGTAGAGTTTTTTAACATCTTTATGGATTTTAAAGATTTTTAGAGTTTTTAGTGTTTTTTAGGGGTTTTAGGGTTTTTATGGTTTTCAAAGTGATTTTAGGGTTTTAGGGTTTTTTTACATTTTCATGTATTTTTAAGGGGTTCTTATGATTTTTATTGTTTTTAGGGTTTTTATGATCTTTATAGATTTTGAGGGTTTTTAGGGTTTCTCAGCGGTTTTTATGGTTATTATATTTTTAAGATCTTTTTGGGTTTTTAGGGTTTTTTTAGTTCTTTAGGGGTTTAATGGTTTTTTATAGTTTTTAAAATTTTAGGGGTTTTAAGGTATTTTAGAGTTTTTATTGGTTTTTAGGGTTTTAATGGTTTTTAGTGTTTTTAATATTTTTAGAGGGTTTCTTGGTTCTCAGGGTTTTTCTTAGTTTTTAGGGGTTTTAAAGTTTTCATGGTTGTTAAGATTTTTATATGATTTTTAATGTTTTTAGGGGTTTTTCAAGTTTTTAGGGATTTTGTGGGGTTTTAGGACATTTTAGGCATTTTAAAGGTTTTTAAGGGTTTTCTAGGTTTTTCAGCTTGTAGGGTCTTTTTTGGTTAGAGTTTTTTGATTTTTTTAGGGATTTTAGAGTTTTTTTAATGTTTTTAGGTGTTTTAAGGGTTTTTATAGTTTTTAGTGATTTTTAGGGTTTCTATTTGTTTTTAGGGGTTTCATGGTTTTAAGGGGGTGGGGGTTTAAAGTATTTAGGGTTTTTTATGTTTTCAATGATTTTTAGGGGTTTTTTCAAATTTATATGGTTTTAAGGGTTTTTATGATTTTTAATGATTTTGAGGGCTTTAAGGGGTTTTCAAGGGTTTTTAGGATTTTTAGGGTTTTTAGGGTTTAGGGTTTTTTTGAGCTTTTATGGTTTTTATGTTTTTTGGATCTTTTTAGGGGTTTTTATAGTTTTCCGGGGGGGTTTAGGGTTTTTAGGGTTTTTTACGTTTTCGTGGATTTTTATTGGTTTTCTTGGATTTTTATAGTTTTTATGGACTTTTATAGATTTTATTGATTTTGAGGGGTTTAGGGGTTTTCATGTGTTTTTTGGGTTTTTATGATTTTTCAGAGTTTTTAGGGTCTTTTTGGGGTTTTAGAGTTTTTTTTGTGTTTTTAGGGTTTTTATGGTTTTTATACTTTTTTAACAGTTTTATGGTTTTAAAGGGGTTTTAGAGAATTTAGTGGGTTTTTAGGTTTTTATGGTTTTTAGGGGTTTTTAAGGTTTTTAGGGATTTTATGCTTTTCTATGGTTTTTCAAGGTTTTTAGGGGTTTTTAAGAATTTTATGGTTTTTAGGGTTCTTAAGATTTTTTAAGGATTTTGAGGGTTTAAAAGGTTTTCATGGATTTTTATGGATATTAGGGTTTTTAGGTTTTTAGGGTCTTTTTGGGTTTTTTGGGTTTTTTTGAGTTTTTTAGGGGTTTTAAGGTTTTTTGAGTTTTTTTTAACATTTTAAGAGTTTTTAATGGTTTTTAGTTGTTTTTTAGAGTTTTTAGTTGTTTTTTAGGGTGTTATGGATTTTTAGATTTTTTAGAGACCGCTTTTGGAGGTCGCTAATGCTCTGAAAAATGAAACCATTAGCGACCGCCTAGGATGGTCTCTAGCCTGGGATTTTTTTTTAAAAAAATACTTCTTTTTTACAGCAGCCAAACCACTAAAAAAATAACCTACAACAAACAGAAGCACATAAAAAAGGTTCAATGTGGTTGTTTTTGTGGATTAAGTGGAAGAAAACTGCAATTTAGAACTCACCTAATATGAATTACATTCAGTCACCCATGACCGGAAGATACCTATGTTAAAGTAAGGCTAGAGACTTTAGTCCTCCAGAAGTATGATAATGGAAAATATCATATTATGATAACTGATTGGAAGAAGGTGTGATTGGAATCTATTTCAATCACAACTCATGCTAAAACAATAAATCTGTGTAAAAAATATATTTAGATAAAGGAAAATGACCATACAATAATTCATCAAAAAATATAGTAATTTTTTCTTGAGATCTACTGAAATTCAAGCTTGATGATTATTGGATGATCACCAAATAGATTTTCATAAAAGGACATACATGAATCCATGTAATTTTTATGTAAGTGCTTCATGTTTCTTAAATGAACTCAAGATCATGTGAAATAAAAAGATGTAATGACTTCAATTTCCGAAGAAACTCATAAAAGTTTCAGGCTATACTCACTAGTCTTCTCATATGTAGTCATTATAATATATCCATTTTAGTCATTAAATCTAACCCAGATGTCCTCATCATGTTAGGATCTACTTTTGATAAACAAGAGCTTGATATTTAGGTTTCTACTAAGGGAAATGATCAAATAGAGACTCAATATAAGTTACTTGATGTTGAGAATATATTTAAAAAGTTGATATGTGATATTAATAAAGACCAAGAGATTTATACTCAATCCTTTAAGACTACTAAAATGAAAATTATAGAAAGAAACAAATTGAATTTGAAAAATAATTACTAAAATTTTAGTTATTAAGAATTACATCTACAACAAAAAAAATTAATTTTAAATTAATAATACATTTTTGGTGTTGTTTATAGGATCCAGGAAAAATTAAATATATTCAGAAAGAAAATGTAGCTTGAGTCCAAGGATCTAATATTAGGTGATACTGATTTGTTGCATTCTGGTATCGGTCTGCCTCTCCTTGTGCTACCTTGGGTTCCATGTGATGACTCCCTCATGTATGGTAGGTGATTGGTTGTTGAAAACGCAAACATTTATTCCTTTCCACATGATGAAAAAAACAGAGGCAACAATAGTTAACAGTTGTTTGTGTACCTGCCCACTCAGACTGGTCATGTTGATGCCAGCCATGAGATCTTCTTGGTGCATGCTTGTACAAATCTTAATGTCAAACAGGCTGCCAATATATTTCCATAGCTTCTGAGAAAATATGCATCTCATTAATAGGTGTCGCATACTCTCTTCAGTCCTCAAGCATAAATGTCATGCTGAAACAAATTACTACCCAACCTTCTTCTTCCAAACCCAAAAACACTTCCAATACAAAACATTTATCTTAAATGGAAAATAAAATCAAAAACCAAACTAAACATAAAACTTACAATATGCTTCAAACTCAAGTGATTCATATTCACACCACTGATCTTGGTTATTTAACTCCTCTATTTTCAGTTTTATGAAGGAGATGATGGGACTTTGGGCGCTCAAATGTTTTGGATTTGGGGTTGCATGTGGATACACATAGGTTGTTCCATGTTTTGTTCCAAAGGAATTTGAGTGTGTATTTTATAGAGGTTTTTATTTAGCCTACCAGTATGTGTGTGCGTTAAGTGAGAAATTTCATGCAGAGCTTTATGACTGCATGATGTGTTGAGCATCAGAAACATTGAGGTTTGTGAATTAATGGGAAGTTTTATAAATACTAGAAGAGTATTTGTGAGTGCACTCGATAGTGACAGTGTCATGTTTTTTCACAGCTGTAAGCAGCACTAGTTTCAGAAATATATTTGAGTAATTTAGAAAAACTAGAATCTATAGGGTTGTGTGTGAACAAAATCGTGCATTTAGTTGTGCAAAGAAGATAATAAAATCCATATTCCATTGTTTCTCAATCATGTAAAGAAGATAAACAGCTGAGAATATAAATTATTAATGATTAATTAAAAATAAATACATTTACATTCATACATACCTCAACCCTTGGACGCAAACAGCTCTTCAAAATGATATGGATATGGTGTTTGTTCCACTGACATATCTGCAGTCATATAAAACATTAATAAGGAAATGATTCAATGCCTATTACATTCCATATAATGTGAACTATAGTGGACTTGTTTACTTTTTATTTAATGCATACATATTTCATCAAATATAAAGGGGTGTTGAATTTTAATGATTGTATTTCAAGTTATAAACAATTTCTATAGACAAAATGAAGAGTTATTGGAGTCACAAGTGGATATCATTGTTTATACACCAAATTTCAAACCACCCCTCACAAATGATCTAAACTATACAACAAACTCAATAATTAAAACATTGTTTATACACTAAAATGAAACATTTTTCACAAAGTAATGACACTATCTAAGACATGCCCTTATAATTTGATTCTCTTAATTCATCAATGCATCAAAAACAAAATTTTAAACAAACATTAGGCAAGTGAATTAGTGAATTTAAAACTTCTCTCTACCAAAAGAAAGCTCCATTATTGCATATTTGAAAATGAAAATTGAACACATGAGTATTCCATTCCTTGAAAACCACTATAAGAAAGCTTCATCCATGCTCCTTCCACTAAGATCTCCAAACATATTAGAAAGCACCTTCCTACCCAATCCCCTAGAATAATGTCCCAAATAAAGCCACATACGATGAGGGAAAAAATACCCAATTCATATTCCTTACATCAATATGCAGTAGATTATAACCATCTACATTGTCTAGTACAACTTTATTTAAACTTTTCAGCATTGCAAGGGCAAAGCAGCATGGGAATGACCTTCTCCAGAACGATGTTTTTCATCATCATTACGTATTTTTCTATAACATAAAGGGGACTTGAAATCATGCCTTACATATTTACAAAATATGTGAAGTATTATAGATATATTTCTCAAAGACCTTGGTTTTTTAGTCATTGTAGTTTCCATCCTGGAAATTATATTAAACAATTATTTCAGATCATAAAATTATTATGATAGTAGCATAAAAAGCGGGTAATTTGTGGCGTTAATTGCCTATGGGGAAGATCTGATAAGTACCATGATTATGGTTAATCATCTCATCATTCATTCACTTAAAACCACACACCTTTGTGGTTACACCAAATTTGATATACATATGGGGAAGAAATGAGAAAAAAATTCAGTTTACAAAGACTAAACAATCAAAAACAAACAAATCACAAAGCCAACATATTATCAAATATTAGTGATGGAAGTTCCCAAAATAAAAACCCTAAAACAAAAATTAGAGATTACCAGATAGAGAGACAAATCCAGAACCATCTGAAGATGTGGAGTCGGAGGCCGGGTGAGACGTGAAGGAGGGGCGTCGATGAGGGAGGATGGGTGGCGCAAGGCTCTGGGTGCGGGCGTGGCGACGAATGATCCGTGAGGAGATGGAGCCGTGGGTGAGGGAGGCAGAGGAATATGTGTGGAGGAGATCCAGGGAGGTAGAGGGAGTTGGAGTTGGAGGTTGAGGCGGGTTCGGTGAAGGGGAGGACGAGTGATGACGAAGGCGGAGGTAAGGTTTGCTGAGGGTGGTCGGTGTGCGAGGGAGGAGTGGTGGCGTGGGGGGGGGGGGGCGATATCACGTGAATTTTTTTAAGGATAGCGACTGCCATTGGCGGTTTCCCGTTCTATGGGGCTCCAAAGTAAAATTTCTAATAGTGAGGGGTTTTCATGGTTTTCAGGGGGGTTTGGGTTTTTTTGGTTTATTATGTTTTAATGAATTTTTGTGGGTTTTTTAGGATTATTAAGGGTTTTAGGCTTTTAGGGTCTTTAGGGATCTTGAGGTATTTTAGGGGTTTCAAAGGTTTTTGGTGTTTTCTGGGTTTTTAATGTCTTTTCAGGTTTAATTCTTTTTTTTGTGTTTCTAAGGATTTTTTATGATTTTAAAAAAAAATTAATGTTTTTTGGGGTTTAAGGGTTTTTATAATTTTTTTTTTGTGGTTTATAGGGTATTTATGGGTTTTTTGGGTTTTTTAATGTTTTATGTTTTTTATGGGTTTTAGGGGGGTTTTCGGGTTTTTAGCGGTCTATTTTACATTATCATGGAGTTTTGGGGTTTTTTTACATTTTCAAAGAGTGTTGGGGTTTTTTTAGCATTTTTATGGGGTTTAGGGTTTTTAGGGTTTTTAGGGATTTTGAGGGTTTTCAATGGTTTTTAGTGGGTTTTCGGGTTTTTAGGGTCTTTTTTGGATTTTAGTGTTTTTGAGTTTTGTAATGTTTTAAGGGTTTTAAGACTTTTTTAATATTTTTAGGGGTTTTATGGGTTTTTATAGTTTTAGAGGTTTTTAGGGTTTTTAGGGTTTTTAGGGTTATTAGGAATTTTATGGCTTTCAAGGGTCTTTGGAGTTTTTAGGGTTTTTTACATTTTCTTGTATTATAGGTGTTTTTTAGGATTTTTAGGGATTTTTTGGATTTTTAGGGTTTTTATGGTTTTTAGAATTTAAAGGGGTTTTAGGGTATTTTTTGGTTTTTATGGGTTTTTTTTGAGTTTTTTTGGGTTTTAATCATTTTTATTATTTTTAACATTTTCAGTGTTTTAAGGTTTTTTAGAGTTTTTTTTCAGTTTTTTAGAGTTTTTATGGTTTTTTTGGATATTTTAGGTTTTTAGGGGTTTTTATGATTTTCTGGGGTTTTGCACTATTTTTAGGGTTTTTTATGTTTTCATGGATTTTTAGGTTTTTTTTGTTTTTTATGTTTTTAAGGATTTTTCATGGTTTTTAGGGATTTTGAGGTTTTTGGATTTTTAGGGTCTTTTTGGGTTTTTAGGTTTTTTTGAGTTTTTTAGGGGTTTTAAGGTTTTTTAGAGTTTTTAACATTTTTAGGGGATTAAATTTTTTTAGAGTTTTTATTGGTTTTTAGGGTTTTTATAGGATTTTTGTGTTTTTATGTTTTTATGGGTTATAGGGTTTTTAGGGGGTTTTCAGGGTTTTATGGTTTTTTTTATGTTTTCATGGATTTTTAGTGTCTTTTATGAAATTTATGGTTTTTAGGTTCTTTTAGGGGTTTTATGGATTTTGGGGGGTTTTATGGTTTTTCAGGGTTTTTAGGGGTTTTCTGGGTTTTTAGGGTATTTTTGGGTTTTGGGGATTTTTTGAGTTTTTTGAGTTTTCAGAGATTTTATGGTTTTTAGAGTTTTTTAATGTTATAGGGGTATTAAGTGTTTTCAGGGGTTTTAAGTGTTTTTAGAGTTTTTAATGCTTTTTTAGGTTTTTATGGGCATTTAGGTTTTTTAAGGTTTTTAGGGGGTTTAAAGGGTTTCATGGGTTTTTCAGGGGTTTTAAGGGTTTTTATGGTTTTTAGAGTTTTTTTGGGATTTTGATGTTTTTAAGGGATTTCAGGGATTTTTAAGGGTTTTTCAGGTTTTTTCGAGTCTTTTTGGGTTTTGAAAGTTTTTTTTATTTTTTTAGGCTTTTTAATGGGTTTTAGAGAGATTTTTTATGTTTTTAGTGGTTAAATGGATTTTTAGAGTTTTTAGGGGTTTTCGGTTTTTATTGGTTTTTAGGGTTTTCAAGGTTTTTCGAGGGTTTTATGGTTTTTCGGGGTTTTTCTGGGTTTTTAGGTTTTTTAGGGTTTTTTGGGGTCTTTTTAGGTTTTCAGGGATTTTTTGGGTTTTTAATGCTTTTAATTATTTTTAGAGTTTTTATTGTTTTTAGTACTTTTATGGGTTTTTAGAGTTTTTAGCGGTTTTTTGGGGTCTTTTTGGTTTCTAGGGTTTTAATGTTTTTAGGTGTTTTTTGGTTTTTTGGGGGTTTTCAAGGTTTTTAGGGATATTTTAATTTTCATGAATTTTTAAGGGTTTTTTATGATTTTTATGGTTTTGGGGGTTTTAGGGGTTTTATGTATTTTGAGGGGTTTTAGGGGTTTTCTTGTATTTTTAGGGTTTTTCTAGTTTTTTGGGTCTTTTTGGGTCTTTTTCGTTTTTTAGGGTTTTAAATTTTTTTTAGAGATTTTCAAAGTTTTTAGGGGTTTAAAAGTTTTTTAAGGTTTAGGTATTTTTATGGTTTTAATGGTTTTAATGGTTTTTTTATTTCTTTTACATTTTATTGAATTTTTAGGGGTTTTTATGATTTTTAGGGTTTTAGGGTTTCTATGGATTTTGAGGGGTCCTAGGATTTTTCATGGGTTTTTAGGATTTTTAGGGGTTTTCCGGATTTTAAGGGTCTTTTCAGGATTTT
Source organism: Viscum album (assembly GCA_963277665.1). Classification (NCBI taxonomy): domain Eukaryota; kingdom Viridiplantae; phylum Streptophyta; class Magnoliopsida; order Santalales; family Viscaceae; genus Viscum; species Viscum album. Next base: position 947,918,676 of record OY728132.1, on the reverse strand, counting down.
AGGGTTTTTTTAAGTTTTTAGGGTTTTTATGGTTTTTGGAGTTTTTTAACATTTCCAGGGGTTTAAATATTTTTTATAGTTTTTAGTGGTTTTTAGGGTTTTTTTGCAGCTATTGGGTTTTTTATAGTTTTTAGGGGTTTTATGATTGGGGGGGTCATGGTTTTTAGGGTTTTTTACGTTTTCATATATTTTTAGGGGTTTTATACGATTTTTATGGTTTTTAGGATTTTTAGCATTTTGAGGGATTTTGATGGTTTTTAGGAGTTTTTAGGGGTTTTAGGGGTTTTTAGGGTTTTTTAGTTCTTTAGGGTTTTATGGTTTTTTAGAGTTTTTTTTTAATGTTTTAGGGGTTTTAATGGTTTTAGAGTTTTTAGTGGTTTTTAGGGTTTTATGGGGTTTTAGATTTTTTATGTATTTTAGGGGTTCTTACGGTTTTCAAAGGTTTTTCAGTGTTTTTAGGGTTTTTAGGAATTTTCTAGGTGTTAGAGTTCTTTACGGATTTTATGGATTTTAGGGATTTTAAGGGATTTTCAAGGGTTTTCAGGGCTTTTAAGGGGTTTTAAGATTTTTAGTGTCATTTTGGTGTTTTTGAGTTTCTTTGAGTTTCTTTAGGGTTTTTAATGTTTTTAGAGATTTTTAACATTTTTAGGGGTTTGCGGTTTTTAGTATTTGGGGGGTTATGATTTTTTAAGGTTTTTAGGGGTTTTGATGGTTTTCTAGAGTTTTTTATGTTTTCATGGATTTTTAGAGAGTTTTTAGGAATTTTATATTTTTTAGGGGTTTTAGGGTTTTTAGAGATTTTTAGGATTTTTAGGATTTTCAATTGTTTTTAGGGTTTCCCACAATTTTTGGGTTTTTTTGGGTTTTTAGGGTTTTTTAGAGTTTTTTATGTTTTTTGGGGTTTTAAGGGTTTTTGGAGTTTTTAGTGGGTATTTAGAGTTTTTATGGGATTTTAGGGTTTTTCTAAGGTTTTTAGGGGTTTTAGGGTTTTTTACATTTTCATAGATTTTTACGGGTTCTATATGTTTTTATGGGTTTAGGGTTATTAGGGGTTTTAGGGATTTTGAGGGGTTTTAGGGTTTTCAGTTGTTTTAAGGGTTTATATGGGTATTTTGAGTTTTTTGGGTCGTTTTGGGTTTTTTGGGTTTTAAGGTTTTTTTATTGTTTTTAACATTTTTAGTGTTTTATGGTTTTTTAGAGTTTTTATCAGTTTTTCAGAGTTTTTATGGGTTTTTAGGATATTTTATGTTTTTAGGGGTTTTTATGATTTTCAGGGGTTTTGCACTATTTTTAGGGGTTTTTTATGTTTTCATGGATTTTTTGGTTTTTTTTGGTTTTTTTTTATGTTTTTATGGATTTTTCAAGGTTTTTAGGGATTTTGAGGTTTTTGGTTTTTTAGGGTCTTTCTGGGTTTATAGGGTTTTTTGAGTTTTTTAGGGGTTTACGGTTTTTAGAGTTTTTACCATTTTGGGGGGGATTAAATTGTTTTTAGAGTTTTTAGTGGTTTTTAGTGTTTTTATAGGATTTTAGTGATTTTTTGTTTTTCAGGGTTTTATGGTTTCTTTATGTTTTCATGGATTTTTAGTGGCTTTTAAGAAATTTCTGGTTTTTAGGTTCTTTTAGGGGTTTTAGGGATTTTGAGGGGTTTTATGGTTTTTCAGGGTTTTTATGGTTTTTCAGGGTTTTTAGGGTATTTTTGGGTTTTGGGGATTTTTTGAGTTTGTAGAGATTTTAAGGTTTTTATAGTTTTTTAATGTTTTAGGGGTTTTAAGTGTTTTTAGGGGTTTTTTGGGTTTTTGTGGGCATTTAGGTTTTTAGTGAGTTTTAAGGGTTTCATGGGTTTTTCAGGGGTTTTAAGCGTTTTTATGGTTTTTAGAGTTTTTTGGGATTTTGATGTTTTTAAGTGTTTTCAGGTATTTTTAGGGTTTTTTCAGGTTTTTTTTAGTCTTTTAGGGTTTTGAAAGTTTGTTGAGTTTTTTAGGGTTTTTAAAGGGTTTTTAGAGATTTTTTATGTTTTTAGGGGTTGAAAGGATTTTTCGAGTTTTTAGTGGTTTTTTATTGGTTTTTAGGGTTTTTAAGGTTTTTAGGGGGTTTTATGGTTTTTCTGGGTTTTTCTGGGTTTTTAGGTTTTTAGGGTTTTTGGGTTCTTTTTAGGTTTTCAGGGATTTTTTGGGTTTTTAAAGCTTTTAAGGATTTTTAGAGTTTTATTGGTTTTAGTAGTTTTATGGGTTTTTAGAGTTTTTAGCGGTTTTTTGGGATCTTTTTGGTTTCTAGGGTTTTAATGTTTCTAGGTGTTTTTGGTTTTGGGGGGGTTTTCATGGTTTTTAGGGGTTTTTTTTCATTTTCATGGACTTTTAGGGGTTTTTTAGGATTTTTATGGTTTTTGGGGTTTTAGGGTTTTTAGGGGTTTTTATAGATTTTAGGGTCTTTTTTTTAGAGATTTTCAATGTTTTTAGGGGTTTAAAAGTTTTTTTTACGGTTTTAGGTATTTTTATGGTTTTAATGGGTTTTTAGGGTTTTTTTATTTTTTTTACATTTTATTGAATTTTTATGGGTTTTTTATGATTTTTAGGGTTTTAGGTTTTCTATGGATTTTGAGGGGTTTTAGGGGTTTTCATGGGTTTTTAGGGTTTTTAGGTGTTTTCAGGCTTTTTAGGGTATTTTCAGGATTTCAGGGGTTTTTAAGTTCTTAGGGATTTTAAGTTTTCTGGAGTTTTTTTAAATTTCTAGGGGTTTAAATAGTTTTTATAGTTTTTAGTGGTTTTTAGGGTATTTTGCAGTTATTGGGTTTTTTAAAGTTTTAGGGGTTTTATGATTTTGGGTGGGTTTCATGGTTTTTAGGGTTTTTTACGTTTTCATATATTTTTAGGGGTTTTATAGGATTTTTATGGTTTTTAGGTTTTTTAGCATTTTTGAGGGATTTTGAAGGTTTTTAGGAGTTTTTAGGGGTTTTAGGGGTTTTAGGGAATTTTAGGGGTTTTTTAGTTCTTTAGGGTTTTATGGTTTTTTAGAGTTTTTTAATGTTTTAGGGGTTTTAATGGTTTTTAGAGTTTTTAGTGGTTTTATGGGTTTTATGGGTTTTAGATTATTTTATGGATTTTAGGGGTTCTTAAGGTTTTCAATGTTTTTTCAGTGTTTTTAGGGTTTTTATGAATTTTCTGGGTGTTAGGGTTCCTTATGGATTTTATGAATTTTAGGGATTTTAAGGGATTTTCAAGGGTTTTCAGGGATTTTCAGGGGTTTTAGTGTTTTTAGTGTCATTTTGGCATTTTTGAGTTTTTTTTTGAGTTTCTTTAGGGTTTTAAATGTTTTTATAGTTTTTTAACATTTTTAGGGGTATGCGGTTTTTAGTATTTGGGGGGGGGGGTTATGGTTTTTTAAGGTTTTTAGGGGTTTTGATGGTTTTCTAGAGTTTTTTATGTTTTCATGGATTTTTAGAGAGTTTTTTGGATTATTATGGTTTTTAGGGGTTTTAGGGTTTTTAGGGATTTTTAGGATTTTCAATTGTTTTTAGGGTTTCCCACATTTTTTGGGTTTTTTTTTGGGTTTTTGGGTTTTTAGGGTTTTTTAGAGTTCTTTATGTTTTTTGGGGTTTTGAGGGTTTTTGGAGTTTTTAGTGGGTATTTAGTGTTTTTATGGGATTTTAGGGTTTTTCTAAGGTTTTTAGGTGTTTTAAGGTTTTTAGGGTTTTTTACATTTTCATAGATTTTTACGGGTTCTATAGGTTTTTGTGGGTTTTAGGGTTTTTAGGGGTTTTAGGGATTTTGAGGGGTTTTAGGGTTTTCGGTTGTTTTAAGGGTATATGGGTATTTTGAGTTTTTACGGTCATTTTGGGTTTTTAGGGTTTTATGGTTTTTAGGGGTTTTTATGGTTTTAAGGGGATTTTCAGTGTTTTTAGGGTTTTTTATGTTTTCTCAGATTTTTAGGGGTTTTTTAGGATTATAAGGTTATTTTTGTTTTTAGGGTTTTTGAGAGGTTTTAAAGGTTTTGAGGGGTTAAGGTTTTTCATGTTTTTTAGGATCTTTTTGTGTTTTCTGTGGTTTTTTGAGTTTTTATGGGTTTTAAGGTTTTTTTGATTTTTTAAACAATTTTTGGGTTTTTAAGGGTTTTTAGAGTTTTCAGTAGTTTTTAAGGTTTTATGCGTTTTTAGGGGTTTAAAGGTTTTTAGGGATTTTTATGGTTTTTAGGGGTTTTTTAGGGTTTTTAGGGTCTTTTAATATTTTAGGAATTTTTTGGGTGTTTTTTAGGATTTTTATGATTTTAAGGGATTTTGATGGGGTTTTGAGGTTTTTAGTGGGTTTTTAGAGTTTTTATGGTTTTTATGGTTTTTAGGGATTTTTATGAATTTCAGGGGTTTTTAGGTTTTTAGGGTTTTTACGTTTTCATTGATTTTTATGGTTTTTTTTGGATTTTCATGGTTTTTAGGGTTTTTAGGGATTTTTAGGGGGATTTTGGTTTTTCAGGGGTTTTTGGGGTTTTCAGGGTTTTCAGGGTCTTTTTGGTTTTTTTTTGAGTTTTTAGTGTTTTGAAGGTTTTTTAGTGTTTTAATAAATTTTATAGTTTTTAGTGTTTTTTTAGGTTTTTATGGGTTTTTAGGGTTTAAGGTTTTATGGAGTTTTTATGGTTTTTAATTGGTTTTCAGGGTTTTTAGGGTTTTTTACTTTAACATTGATTTTTAGGGGTTTCTTAGGATTTTTATTATTTTTAGGTTTTTTAGGGTTTTTAGGTATTTTGACGGTTTTAGAGTTTTTAAAGGGGTTTTAGGGTTTTTTAGGATTTTTAGGATCTTATTGGGTTTTTTTGAGTATTTTAGGGTTTTAATGTTTTTTAGAGTTTTTTAAAGTTTTTAGGGGTTTAAGGGTTTTTAGAGTTTTACGTTTTTTTAGGGTTTTATGGGTTTTTTTATAGTTTTTTAGGTTTACGGGTTCTTTTGGTTTTCAGGGGGGTTTTAGATATTTTAGGGATTTTTACATTTTCATGGATAATTAGGGGTTTTTTATATTTTTTAGGGTTTTTGGTATATTTTGGGTTTTTAGGGTTTTTAAGGGTTTTTAGGGTTTTGAGGGGTTTAGGGTCTTTTTGGGTTTTGAGGAGTTTTTTTGAGTTTTTAGGGGCTTTAATGTTTTTTAGATATTTTTAACGGTTTTAGGGTGTTTTCAAGGGTTTTTCCAGTTTTTAGTAGTTATTTATGTGTTTTTTGAGTTTTTTTGGGTTTTTTAAGGTTTCAGGTGTTTTTAGGGTTTTTCAGGGGGTTTTGGTGGGGGGTTAAGGTTTTCCAAGGATTTTGGGGTATTTTTGGGTTTTTTTAGTTTTTAGGGTTTTTAATTTTTTAGATTTTTTTTACATTTTTAGGAGTTGTATGGGTTTTGAGGGGGGTTTTGGGTTTTGAGTGGGTTTTAGGGTTTTTATGGATTTTATGGGATTTTTATGGTTTTTAGGGGGTTTTCAGGGATTTTTGGGTTTTTTAGGTTTCCATGGACTTTTAGGGGCTTTTAGGATTTTATGGTTTTTTAGGTTTTTTTTAGATTTTTATGAATTTTTAGGGGTTTTAGGGATTTTGAGGGGTTTTTAGGGTTTTATATTTTTAGAGTCTTTTTGGGTTATTAGGGTTTTCTTGGGTTTTAAGGATTTTTATATTTTTTTAGTAGTTTTGTGGGTTTTTAGAGTTTTTAGTGTTTATTTAGTGTTTTTATGGGTTTTTAGTATTTTTTAAGCTTTTAGGATTATATGGTGTTTAGGGGGGAAGGAAGATGTGAGGGTCAGGCTATTCCCAACCCCCCCAAATTTATTATAGAAAAGACACAACAGAAAAGGGAGGGGAGGGGTCAAATGACCCACACCCAAAAACCCTTTCCAACCCTAAACCCAAAAAACCCTAAAAAGAAAGACAAAAAAGTACACAAAGCAAAAAAAAAGCAGAAAAAGAGAATTATCCCCAACATCACCTCCAAGCCAATCAGCAACAAGCATCCATCAACACCAAAACCAACAATCAACAACTATCATCCAGCAACACCAAAACCATCTTCAACAATTTCATCAACCCAACTTCAGCACCACAAAGTCACAACCACCAACCTCCAGCAGCCCTAAGCCAAACACCATCAAGAAGAAACATCTTCTAGAAATTAGCGGTCGACAACCAGAATTGGACACCACATAAAAACACACATCACAACAGATTATCAACAGTAAGGGAATTTGGAGCCGGAAGCGATAGGGATGACACCAAACCAAGGCCAAAACCGGAACCCGAAGTCCATGAGGATCCAACCGTAGCCGGAAATAATCAACCCAGAGGAAGTGACGAGCGTGCAGAAGCCGCAATGAGATCCCGAGGACATGGGAATGCCAAATCGGATGCCAGGAATTCCAAGCCCGACACCAAGCTCTCGAAGCCACAAAAAAACCCAGTTCTGGAAAGGAAGACACCGATCTGGAAACCCAGATCCGGACCACATAGAGCCGATGCCAACCGATTCTAGACTAGGATCTCGAAGCCAGGAGATTCGGGGTCACCATTGCATGAACTGGAGCCAACAACGAGCGATCCTAAGACGAAGCAAGATTTCAAAGCTACAAGACGCTACAAGACGCGACGAAGCCATCTCCGAGTGAAAAAGGAATCCATGAAAGACGGGAGCAACCTCCATCGACGCTGATCCAAGATGAAACCACGGTCGCTGAGGTTGGACCACTCTGGAGGGGGAAGGAGGAAGAACCGAAGGGGAACCCTAGAGACATGAGGGGAGGAGAAAAGCTACCGCTTCAAGGCCTCAAATTCATATGGTGTTCAGGGGTTTTCTTTGTTTTTATGGGTTTTTTATGTTTTCATGAATTTTTAGGGGTGTTTTTGATTTTTATATTTTTTGTGGGTTTTAGGTAATTTAAGGGTTTTTAGGTTTTTTTGGGATTTTTAGGGTATTTACGGTTTTTCAGGGTTTCTAGGGTCTTTTGATTTTTTGGGGTTTTTTGAGTTTTTTATGGTTTTATGGTTTTTTAGATTTTTTTAACATTTTTAGGGGTTTAAGGGTTTTTAGAGTTTTTAGTGTTTTTTTAGGGTTCATATGGTTTTTAGCATTTTTTAAGGTTTTTAGGACTTTTTAGGCATTTTTAGGGTTTTTTATTTTTAGGGTTTTTTTGATTTTTTATGGGTTTCAAGGTTTTTAGAGTTTTTTATTTTTTTAGGAGTTTGAATGGTTTTTAGTGTTTTTAGTGGGTTTTAGGGTTTTTATAGTTTTTTAAGGTTTTTAAGGTTTTTGGGGGTTCATGTAGTTTTTAGGGGGTTTTCAGGTTTTTTAGGTTTTTTATGTTTTCATGGATTTTTAGGGGTTTTTAGGATTTTTATGGTTTTTAGGGGTTTTTTGGCTTTTTAGGAATTTTAATGGTTTTTAATGGTCTTCATAGGTTTTAGGGTTTTTAGGTTTTTATTGTCTTTTGGGTTTTTAGGTGTTTTTTGAGTTTTTAGGGGTCTTAATATTTTTCAGAGTTTTCTAACATTTTTAGTATTTTTAATGTTTTTTGGATTTTTAGTTGTTTTTAGGGTTTTTAGGGGTTTTAACGGTTTTTATGGGTTTATATGATTTTCAGGGGATTTTCCTGGCTTTTAGGATTTTTTACATTTTCATGTATTTTTAGGGGGTTTTTAGGATTTTTTTGGCTTTTAGTGGTTTTTAGTGTTTTTAGGGATTTTGAAGGTTTTAGGGATTTTTTGGGGTTTTAGGGTTTTAGGGTTTTAGGGTCTTGGGTTTTTAGGGTCTTTTTTTTATTTTTAGTTGTTTTAAGGGTTTTTAGAGTTTTTTATTGTTTTAGGTGTTTTAAGAGTTTTAGAGTTTTTATTGCTTTTTAGGGTTTTCTAGGGTTTAAGATTTTTAGGGGTTTTTATGGTTTCTTACATTTTCATCAATTTTTATGGATTTTAAGGTTTTTATGGTTTTGATGGTTTTTTAGGATTTTTATGGTGAAGAAGGTTCGGGGATAAGCAGGCCTATCCCCACAAAACCATTTTAGGTTTTTTAGGTATTTTGAGAGATTTAGGCATTTTTATGGGTTTTTAGGGGTTTAGGGGTTTTTTTGGGATCTTTGGGTATTTTGGGGTTTTTATTTTTTTTATAGTCTTTTAACATTTTAAGGGGTTTAAAGATTTTTAGCTTTTATACTGGTATTTTAGGTTTTTTATGGATTATTTGGGGGTTTTATGGTTCTTAGGGGGCTTTTAGGGTTTTTTTTTATGATTTCTTGGATTTTAATGGGATTTTTAGTATTTTTATGATTTTTATGGTTTTTAGGGATTTTGAGGGGTTTTAGGGGTTTTAAGGGGTTTTTAGGGTTTTTAGAGTCTTTCAGGGTTTTAAGATCTTGGTTTTATGATCTTTTGTGTATTTAGGGTTGTTTTAGTTTTGCAGGGGTTTAAAGGGTTTTGAGAGTTTTTAGTGGTTTTTTAGGTTTTTTATTGGTTTTAGGGTTTTTTACATTTTCAAAGATTTTTGGGGGTTTTTTAGTATTTTTATGGTTTTAAGGGGTTTTAATAGTTTTTTTTGGGATTTCAGGGGGTTTTATAGTTTTTAGGGTTTTTAGGATTTTTAGGGGTTTTAGGGACTTTTTAGGTTTTTAGGGGTTTTTGAGTTTTAGGGTGTTTACAGGTTTAGAGTTTTTTTTATTGTTTTTTGGGGTTTAAAAGGTTTTTAGAGTTTTTAGTGGTTTTATGGTTTTCAGGGGTTTTCTAGGGTTTTAGGGGATTTTTGTTTTCATGTATTTTTAGGTGTTTTAGGTTTTTTTATTATTTTTAGGGTTTTTAGGGTTTTTAACAATTTTGAGGGTATTTAGGGTTTTGTAGGTGTTTTTATGTTTTTATGGGTTTTTAGTGTTTTTATCTTCTTTTGGGTTTTTATTGTTTTTTTGAGTTTTTAGGCGGTTTTGAGTTTTTAGGGTTTTATTGTTTTTTTGAGATTTTAGGGGTTTTAAAGGTTTTTAGAGTTTTTAGAGGTTCTGTTGGTTTTGAGGTTTTTAGTGGGTTTTAAGGGTTTCAAGGTTTTTCTATGTTTTTAGGTTTTTTATGTTTTCATGGAATTTTTGGGGGTTTGTTCTATTTTTATGGTTTTTAAGGTTTTTTAGGGGTTTTAGGGATTTTGAGGGTTTTAGGGGTTTTCATGGGGTTTTATGATTTTTAAGGTTTTTATGGTCTTTTTAGGTTTTAGGGATTTTTTCAGTTTTTTAGGGTTGTTAAGGTTTCTTAGAGTTTTTTAATGTTTTTAGGTGTTTGAATGATTTTTAGGGTTTTTAGGGTTTTTATCAGTTTTTTGGGTTTTTAAGGTTGTTATGGATTTTTATGGTTTTAAGGGACTTTTTAGTGTTTTAGGGGTTTTATGGGTTTTTAGTATTTTTTATGGTTTTCTGGGGTTTTTGTGTTTTTAGGGGTTTTTCTAGAATTTTAGTGTTTTTTATGTTTTCATGGATTTTTGAGTATTTTTCAGATTTTTATTGTTCTTAGTATTTTTTAAGGCTTATATGGATTTTGAGGGGATTTAGGGGTTTTTAGGGTATTTAGGGTATTTAGGGTCTTTTTGGGTTTTTAGAGTTTTTTTTTTTGAGTTTTTTAGGGTTCTAAGGTCTTTTATATTTTTAACATTTTTAGGGGTTTTAAGGGGTTTTAGAGTTTTTAGTGGTTTGGGGGGTTTTATTGGTTTTTAGGGTTTTTATGATTTTTATGGTTTTATCTGGGTTTTTAGGATTTTTTATATTTTCGTGAATTTTTAGGGATTTTTTAGATTTTTTATCTGTTTTTAGGGTTTTTAGGGTTTTTAGGGATCTTTAGGGGTTTTGGGGGTTTGGGGGGGTTTGGGATTTTTAGGGTCTTTTTGGTCTTTTGGGTTTCTAGGGTTTTTTTGATTTTTTTAGGGTTTTAAGGTTTTTTTGAGTTTTTTAACATTTTGGGGTTTTAGGGTTTTTTATAGTTTTTAGTGTTTTTAGAGTTTTTATGGATTTTTATGGTTTTTAAAGTTTTTCGGGGTTTTATGGTTTTGAGGGGGTTTTCATGGCTAATAGGGTTTCTTATGTTTTTTTTGGATTTTAAGGGTTCTTAGGATTTTTAGTGTTTTAGGGGGTTTATGAGTTTTTTAGGATTTATAGGGTTTTAGGTTTTTTAGGGGTTTTGGGTTTTTCATGGTTTTAGAGGTCTCTTTGGGTTTCAAGGGGTTTTTTAGTTTTTTAGGGGTTTTAATGTTTGTTGGTGTTTTTTTATCATTTTTAGGGTTTTTTAGTGTTTTTAGTATTTTTAGGGATTTTATGGTTTTCTGGGGGTTTTCAAGGTTTTTAGGGTTTTTTACGTTTCAAGGATTTTAAGGGTTTTTTAAGATTTTTGTGTTTTTATGGTTTTTTGGGTTTTTAGGGATTTTGATGGTTTTAAGAGATTTTTAGTGGGTTTTATTTCTAAGCCTTTTGGTTTTTTAGGTTTTTTTTTAGTTTTTTGGGTTTTTTAGGTTTTTAGAGTTTTTTAACGTTTTGGGGGTTTAAAGGGTTTTTATAGTTTTTAGTGGTTTTCAGGGTTTTTATAGGTTTTTAGTGGTTTTTATGTTTTTTCGGGGTTTTATGGTTTAAAGGTGTTTTTCAGGGTTTTAGGGTATTTTATATTTTCATAGATTTTAAGGGGTTTTTAGGAATTTTATGGTTTTAGGTTTTTTTATGGTTTTAGGGATTTTGAGGGGTTTTCAGGGTTTTTCATGGTTTTTAGGGGTTTTGGGGTATTTTTGTGTTTTTAGAGTTATTATGTTTTTTTAAGGATTTTAAGGTTTTTTGGTGTTTTTTTTATATTTTTAAGGATTTTTAGAGTTTTTTGGGGTTTTTCTTACTTCAAGATCTTTTCCATGATTTTTAGGGGTTTTTACGTTTTCATAGATTTTGTGGGGTTTTAGGGTTTTTTCAAGGTTTTTTGGGTTTTTTCAGGTTTTTTGGTCTTTTTGGGTTTTTAGGGTTTTTTGAGTTTTTTAGGATTTTTAGAGTTTTTTATAGTTTTTAAGGATTTTAAGGGTCGTTAGAGTTTTTAGTGGGTTTTTATGGGTTTTTAGGGGTTTTAAGGTTTTTATTATTTTTTGTGGTTTTTAAGGGGTTTAAGGATTTTTTAAGTTTTCATGGATTTTTAGGGGTTTTTTAGGATTTTAATGGGTTTTAGGGTTTTTAGGGTTTTTTTCTTGGGTTTTTTGGGATATGGGGGGTTTTAGGGGTTTTTAGACTTTTTAGGGGTTTTAGGGTCTTTTGCATTTTTAGGATTTTTTTATTGTTTTAGGATTTTTATTTTTCTTAGTATTTTTTAGGGTTTATATGGATTTTGAGAGGTTTTGGGGGGGTTTTAGGGTCTTTTGGGTTTTTAGAGTTTTTTTGGGTTTTAATGTTTTTTTGAGTTTTTAACATTTTTAGGGTTTTTAGAGTTTTTAGTGGTTTGGGGGGTTTTATTGGTTTTAGGGTTTTTAGGTTTTTAGGGTTTTTATGGTTTTCAGGGGTTTTTGGGTTTTTGGGATTTTTTATATTTTTAGGAATTTTTAAGGCTTTTTTATAATTTTTATGGGTTTTAATTATTTTTAGGTTTTTAGGGTTTTTAGAGTTTTTAGGGGTTTTTAGGGGTTTTGGGGATTTTTAGGGTCTTTTTGGTCTTTCTAGTTTCTAGGGTTTTTTTGAGTTTTTTTACTGTTTTAAGGGTTTTTAGAGTTTTTAAATATTTTGGTGTTTTAGGGTTTTTAGAGTTTTTAGTGGTTTTAGGGTTTTTATAGATTTTTAAGGTTTCTAAAGTTTTTTGGGGTTTTATGCTTTTGAGGGGGTTTTCATGGCTTATAGGGTTTTTTACGTTTTCATGGATTTTTAAGAGTTTTTAGGATTTTTATGGTTTTAGGGGGTTTGGTGGTTTTGGGGATTTATAGGGTTTTGGGTTTTTTAGGGGTTTAGGGTTTTTCATGGTTTTATAGGTCTCTTTGGGTTTTGAGGGGTTTTTTAGCTTTTTAGGGTGTTTAATTTATGTTGGTTCTTTTTAACATTTTTAGGTGGTTTTTTCTGTTTTTAGTATTTTTAGGGTTTTTATTGTTTTATGGGGCTTTTCAGGGATTTTAGGGTTTTTAGGTTTTCATAGATTTTTAGGGTTTTTTAATTTTTTTGTGTTTTTACAGTTTTTAGTGATTTTGATTGTTTTTAGGGATTTTTAGTGGGTTTTACGTCTAAGTATTTTTTTAGGGTTTTTTTTTTACTTTTTAGGGTTTTAAATGTTTTTAGATATTTTTAACATTTTTAAAGTTTTAAGGGGTTTTTAGAGTTTTTATTGGATTTTATAGGTTTTTGGGGTTTTTAAGTTTTTGAGGAGTTTTATGGTTAAAAGGTGTTTTTCAGGGTTTTTAGGGTATTTTACATTTTCATAGATTTTACTGGTTTTTAGGATTTTCTAGGGTTTTTACGGATTTTTAGGGGTTTTTAGGGTTTTTCATTGGTTTTTAGGGGTTTTAGGGTATTTTTGGGTTCTTAGGGTTATTAATTTTTTTTAAGGATTTTATGGTTTTTTGGAGGGTTTTAAAATTTTAAAGAATTTTTCAAATTTTTAGTGGCTTTTTGGGTTTTTTGGGTTTTTTTCATTTTTTATTATTTTAAGAGCTTTCCCATGGTTTTTAGGGTTTTTTACATTTTCATAGATTTTGAGGTGGTTGTCGTATTTTTATGGTCTTTAGGGTTTTGGGGATTTTGGGGGGTTTTAGTGTTTTTTGGGGTTTTTTGGGGGTTTTCTGGTTTTTTTTGGTCATTTTCAGTTTTTAGGATTTTTTGATTTTTTTAAGGTTTTTAATGTTTCTTATGGTTTTTAGGGTTTTAAGGGTCGTTAGAGTTTTTTGTTTGTTTTTATTTGTTTTTAGGGGTTTAAGGTTTTTATGGGTTTTTATTGTTTTTTGTGGGTTTTAAGGGGTTTAAGGATTTTTTACATTTTCATGGAATTTTTGGGGTTTTTTACAATTTTTATGGGTTTTAGGGTTTTTAGTGGTTTTTTGGGTTTTATGGGATTTTGGGGGGTTTTAGGGGTTTCAAGGGTTTTTGGAGTTCTTAAGGGTTTTGGGCTCTTTCTCATTTTTAGGCTTTTTTAATTGCTTTAGGGTTTTAAGGTTTTTTAGAGTTTTTTAATGTTTTTAATGGTTTTATGGGGTTTTGGAGTTTTTAATGGGTTTTTATGGTTTTTATGGGTTTTAGGGTTTTTTAAGGTTTTTTGGGGTTTAGGTTTTTAAGGGTATTTCGAGGTTTTTAGAGTTTTTAGTGGGTTTTAGTGGTTTTCACATTTTCATAGACTTTTAAGGGTTTTTTTAGGGTTTTTTGGGTTTTTTGGGTTTTTTGGGATTTGGAGGGGTTTTGGGGGGTTTTCAGAGTTTCTTAGTGTTTTTAGGGGTTTTCAGTGTTTTTAGGGGTTTTTTTTGGTTTTTAGGGTTTTTTGTGTGTTTTCAGGGTTTCGAAGGTTTTTTAGAGTTTTTAACATTTTAGGGGTTTTATGGGTTTTCTGAGTTTTTAGTGGTATTTTCGTGTTTTCATGGATTTTTACGGTTTTTTAAGGTTTTTAGGAGTTTTATGGTTTTTAGAGGCCTTTCATGGTTTTTAGGTTTTTTACGTCTTCAAGTATTTTTATTAGTTTTTTGTATTTTATGGTTTTGAGGGGTTTTAAGGGCTTTAGGTGCCTTTTAGGGCCCTTTTGGGGTTTTATGGATTTTTGAGTTTTTTAGGGGTTTTGATATTTTTAGAGTTCTTTACCCTTTTGTGGTTTAAAGGATTTTTTATAGATTTTAGTGGTTTATTTGAGTGTTTATGGGTTTTTATAGTTTTTTTAGGTTTTTAGGGATTTCATTGTTTTTCAGTGTTGTTAGGGATTTTTATGTTTTCCAATATTTTTCGGGTTTTTAGAGGTTTTTATGGTTTTCAGGGTTTTTAGGGTCTTTTGGGTTTTAAAGGGTTTGTTTGAATTTTTTATTTTTTAAGGGTTTTTAGAGTTTTTTAACGTTTTTAGGGGTTTAAAGGGATTTTATAGTTTTTAGTGGGTTTTTATGGTTTTTTAGGGGTTTTAGGGTTTTTAGGTTTTTAGGGGGTTTAGGGGTTTTAGTGTGTTTAAGGATTTTGATGGGTTTTCATTGGTTTTTAGGGTTTTTTTAGGGTTTTAGGGACTTTGGGGGGTTTAGGGGTTTTTTTTGTGTTTTTTAGGTTTTTTAAGGTTTTTAGATTTTTTGATCATTTTTTGGGGGTTTAAAGGGTTTTGGGAGTTTTTTTGTGAGTTTTTAGTGTTTTTATGGGTTTTGGGGGTTTTTAAAGTTTTTAGGGGTTTTATGGTTTTCGGGGGTTTTCAGGGCCTTTAGGATTTTTTATGTTTTCATGGATTTTTAGGGTGGTTTTTAGATTTTTTAGAATTTTTAGGGTTTTTAGGGTTTTTAGGGATTCTGAGGGTTTTAGGGTTTTCAGGGTTTTTAGGGTCTTTGGGGGGTTAGGGTTTTTAAGGTTTTTAAGGTTTTTAGTGGTTTTAAGATTTTTAGTGATTTTGATGGTTTTTAGGGGTTTTACGATTTTCTATGGTTTATAGAGTCTTTTTCGGTTTTTAGGATTTTAGTTTTTTAGGGTTATTAATGTTTTTAGGGGTTTTGTGGTTTTCATGGGTTTTAGGGTTTTTTGGGGGGTTTTATATTTTCATATATTTTTTGTGGTTTTTAGGATTTTTATTATTTTGGGGGGTTTTAGGGTTTTTAGGGATTTTGAGGGTTTTTATGTTTTTTCAGGGGTCTTTATGGTTTTAGGGGTCTTTATGTGTTTTAGGGTCTTTTGGGTTTTAGAGTTTTTTTTATAGTTTTTAGGGTTTTTAATAGATTTTAAAAGTTTTTAGTGGTTTTAAGTGTTTTTGATCTTTTAGTAGTTTTTATGGGTTTTAGGGTTTTTTAAGGTTTTAGGGGATTTTATGGTTTTTGGGTATTTTTAGGGTTTTTTTTATTTTTTAAATTTTCATTGATTTTTAGTGGGTTTTTAGGATTTTTATGGTTTTTAGGGTTTCTAGGGATTTTGATGATTTTTAGGGTTTTTCCAGGGTGTTGAGGTTTTTAGGGACTTTTGGGTTTTTAGAGGTTTTAAGGTTTTTTGGGGTTTTAAGGGTTTTTAGAGTTTTAGTGGTTTTTTGGGTGTTTATGATTTTTTAGGGTTTTTTAAGGTTTTAGGGAATTTTATGTTTTTCAGGGTTTTTAGGGTTTCTACGTTTTCATGGATTTTTAAGGGTTTTTTATGTTTTTAGGGTTTTTTGGTCTTTTACAGATTTTGAGGGTTTAGGGATTTTTAGTGGTTTTTAGGGTATTTTATTTTTTAGTGTTTCAAGGGTCTTTTGGGGGGTTTAGGGGTTTTTTTGAGTCTTTTAGGTTTTCACAGGTTTTATAGTTTTTTTAATGTTTTTAGGGTTTTTATAGGTTTTTAGTGTGTTTTAAAGTTTTTGTGGGTTGTTGGGATTTTTAAGGTTTCTTGGGGTTTTTATGATTTTCTGGGGGGTTTTAGGGTTTTAGGTTTTTTTATTTTGATGGACTTTTATTTGTTTTCAGTCTTTTTATGATTTTTTGGGTTTTTAGGGATTTTGAGGGTTTCCAGGATTTTTTAGGGTTTTTGGGGTTTTTTAGGGTTTTTAGGGTCTTTTATGTTTTTAGGGGTTTTAGGGATTCTTAGGGGGTTTTGGGTTTTTCATGGGTTTTTAGGGTCCTTTTTGGTTTTGGGGTATTTTTGAGTTTTTTAGGGTTGTGAGGTTTTTAGAGTTTTTCAATGTTTTTAGGGGTTTTATGGGGTTTTATAGTTTTATTCCTTTTGAGGATTTTTATGGGTTTTCTGGGGTTTTTAAGGTTTTTGGGGTTTTATGGTTTTTAGTGGGTTTCTAAGGGTTTTAGGGACTTTTATATTTTCATGTATTTTTAAGGATTTTTAGGAATTTTATGGTTTTTATGAATTTTTAGCGTTTTGGGGATTTTGAGGATTTTTAGTGGGTTTTAGGGTATTTTTGGGTATTTTGGCGTTTTAGGGGGGTTTTGGAGTTTTTTTTTGTTTTGGGGTTTTTTAGAGTTTTTTAACAATTTGAGGGGATTTATGAGTTTTTAGTGTTTTTAATGGTTTTTAAAGTTTTTAAGGATTTTTATGGTTTTCAGGGGTTTTTTAGTGTTTTTAAGGTATTTTGGGATTTATAGTGTTTTTGGGTTTTTCTGGGGGTTTTGGGTTTTTAGGGGTTTTCAAGGTTTTTTTGGGTTTTTTTTGAGTTTTTTAGGGTTTTTAATTTTTTTAAATTATTTAAATAATTTTAAGGTTTTTAAGGGTTTTAGATTTTTCAGTTTGTTTTTAGGCTTTTTTGGGGGTTTTAATGTTTTTTTTAAAAAAAATTAGGGGTTTTATGGTTTTCATGTGTTTTCTAGGGTTTTAAGGATTTTTTGTTTTTGTGGATTTTTTGGGGTTTTATAAATGTTTTTTATGGTTTTTAGGTTTATGAGGTTTTTTATGGATTTTGAGGGGTTTAAGGGGTTTTTAGGCGGTTTTAGGGTTTCTAGGGTGTTAGGGTTTTTAGGATCTTTTTGGTTTTTTAGGTTTTTAGAGTTTTTAAACATTTTTTTGGGTTTTAAGGGTTTTTAGAGCTTTTACTGGTTCTTGAGATATTTTTTGGGGTTTTAGGATTTTTTATGGTGTTTTAAGGTTTTAATGGTTTTTCAGGGTTTTTAGGGTTTTTTTACATTTTCATGGATTTTTTGTGGGGGTTTAGGATTTTTTTAGTTTTTAGGGTTTTTAGGATTTTTACGGGTTTTAGGGTTTTTACGGGTTTTAGGGTTTTTAGGGGTTTTTAAGGGTTTTTGGGTCTTTTGGTTTTTTATGTTTTTTTGAATTTTTTAGGGTTTTTAACGTTTTTTAGTGTTTTTAACGTTTTTAGGGGTTTAAAGAGTTTTTAGATTTTTAGTGGGTTTTTAGGGTTTTTACGAGTTTTATGGTTTCTATGGTTTTTAGGGGGTTTTATGATTTTTAGGGGTTTTCAGGGTTTTTATGATTTTTTACATTTTCATGTATTTTTAGGAGTTTTTTAGTATTTTGATGGTTTTTATGGTTTTTAGGTATTTGGAGGGTTTTTTGGTTTTTCAGGGGTCTTAGAGTTTTTAGGGTTTTTACGGTCTTTTGGGGGTTTTACGGTTTTTCTGAGTTTTTAGGGTTCTTAAGCTTTTTTAGAGTTTGTTAACGTTTATAGGGGTTTAAAGGGTTTTTAGAGTTTTAGAGGTTTTTCAGGTTTTTATGGGTTTTTAAGGTTTTTAAGGTTTTTAGGGGTTTTTAAGGTTTTAAAGGGGGTTTTCAGGGTTTTTAGTGTTTTTATGTTTTCATGGATTTTTAACAAGTTTATATAATTTTTATGGTTTTTATGGTTTTTAGGGTTTTTAAGTATTTTGAGTGTTTTTAGGGGGTTTTAGGGTATTTAGGGTATTTTTGGATTTTTAGGGTCCTTTGGGTTTTTAGGGAATTTTTACATTTTTTAGTTTATTTTTGATTTTTTATATTTTTTTAATGTTTTTAAGGTGTTTAATGGTTTTAAAATATTTCAGTGTTTTTTAGGTTCTTTATTGGTTTTTTGGGTTTTTTAAGGTTTTAAGGGGTTCTTATGGTTTTCAGGGGGTTTCAGGATTATAGGGTTTTTGTTGTTTTCATGGATTTTTAGGGTGTTTAAGTATTTTTATGGATTTTAGTGTTTTTAGGTTTTTTATTAATTTTGATGGGTTTTAGAGTTTTTTAGGGGTTTTAGGGTTTTTATGGCCTTTTTAGGATTTTAAGGTTTTTTTTGAGTTTTCAAAATTTTTTAGAGTTTTTTAGTGATTTTTAGGGTTTTTTGGGTATTTTAATCTTTTAAGTTGTTTTATGGTTTTTAGGGGGTTTCAGGGTTCTTAATGTTTTTTATGTTTTCATGGAATTTTAGTGGGTTTTCAGAGATTTATGGTTTTTAGGGTTTTTTAGGGTTTTTAGTGATTTTGAGGGTTTGAGCGCTTTTTGGGATTTTTGGGTTTTTATTTTAGATTTTTTGGGTTTTTAAATTATTTTAGGGGTTTTATGGGTTTTTAGAGTTTTTAGTGGTTTTTAGCATTTTTATGGGTTTTATAGCTTTTAAAGGTTTTGGTGGTTTTTATAGTTTTCAAGGGTTTTTTAGGAATTTAGGGTTTTTTACGTTTTCATTGATTTTTAGGGTTTTTATGATTTTTAGGGGATTTTTGGGTTTTTAGGGAGTTTTAGGGGTTTTAGGAGGGTTTCAAGGGTTTTAGGTGTTTTGAGGGTTTTTAGGGCTTTTAGGGTTTTTTTGGGTTTTTAGGGTTTTTAATTTTTTACTGTTTTATGGTTTTTAGAGTTTTTCTACATTTTTAGGGTTTTAAGGGGTTTTAGAGTTTTTAGTGGGATTTTTTGGGTATTTATGGATTTTTAGGGGTTTTAAGTGCTTTAGAGGTTTTTATGATTTTCAAGGTTTTTCCAAGTTTTTAGGATTTTTTACATTTTCATTGATTTTTAGGGGTTTAGGATTTTTATTGTTTTCAGGTTTTTTAGGTTTTTATGGATTTTGTGGGTTTTTGGTTTTTTACGGGTTTTTAGGGTTTTAGGGTCTTTTTGGGATTTACGGGTATTTCAGGGTTATTAAAGTTTTTTAGTGTTTTGAGGGGTTTTAATGGGTTTTTGTAGTTTTTAGTTGTTTTTAGGATTTTTCTAGGGTTTTAGGGTTTTTATGGTATTTATGTGTTTTTATGGTTTTCATGGGGTTTTCAGGGTGTTTTACTTTTTCCTTGATTTAGGGGGGTTTTAGGTTTTGTATAATTTTTATGGGCTTTAAAGTTTTCATAGATTTTGATGGCTTTTGGGATTTTCCAGGGGTTTTTTGGGTTTTTTGGGTTTTTTGGGTTTTTAGGGTCTTTTGGGGGGTTTTAGGGGGGTTTTCGGTGTTTTTAATATTTTTAGAGTTTTTTAAAGTTTTTATGGGTTTAAAGGGTTTTAGAGTTTTTATTATTTTTTAGAGTTTTTATGGGTTTTGGGTGTTTTTTAAGATTTTTGGAGTTTTTATTATTTCTAGGGTGTTTTTTAGGTTTTTAGGGGGTTCTACGTTTTCATTGATTTTAGTGGGTTTTTAGGATTTTTATGGTTTTTAGTGTTTTAGGGATTTTAGGGATTTTAGGGGGTTTTAGGGATTTTTTAGGGGTTTTAGGGGTTTTTAGGGTTTTAGGATCTTTTTGATTTTGTAGGGGTTTTTTGAGTATTTTGAGTTTTTTAGTGGTTATATTGTTTTTTAGAGTTTTTTAACATTTTTAGAGGGTTTAAGGGTTTTTAGAGTTTTTAGTGGGGTTTTTTTTGGGTTTTATGCATTTTAGGGTTTTTAATGATTTTATGGGTCTTTATGGTTTTCAGTGTTTTTTGGTTTTTAGGTTTTTTATGTTTTCATGGATTTTAAGGGGTTATTTATGTTTTTATGGGGTTTTAGGGGTTTTCAGGATTCTTAAGGGTTTTAGGGTTTTTAGTGGGTTTTTTGTGGTTTTTTGGGTTTCCAGGGATTTTAGGGTCTTTTGGGTTTTTTTTTGAGTTTTTAGGGTTTTAAAGGTTTTTAACAGTTTTATGGGTTTAAAGTGTTTTTAGAGTTTTTGTGGGTTTTATGGGTTTTAATGGGTTTTTTTTGGGTTTTTGGGTTTTTTATGGTTTTTATGGGTTTTTATGGTTTTCAAGGGATTTTTAGGGGTTTTAGGGTTTTTTATGTTTTCATTGACTTTTTAGGGGTTTGGGGGGATTTTTATGATTTTTAGGATTTTTTAGGGTTTTTAAGGATTTAGAGGGGTTTTAGGTTTTTTTTCAGGGTTTTTAGGGGTTTTCAGGGTTTTTAGGGTTTTAAGGTCTTTTGGGTTTTTTTAGGGTTTTATGAGTTTTTTTAGGTTTTTTTAACATTTTTTAAGGTTTTATTATTTTTTGGAGTTTTTAGTGGGTTTTTAGCGTTTTTATGGGTTTTGGGGGTTTGAAGGGTTTTAGGGGGTTTTATGGATTCCAAAGGGTTTTAGGATTTTTTTGGGTATTAAGGTTTTTTAGGTTTTTATGGATTTTAGGGTTTTTAGGTTTTTTAGGGGTTTTAGTGTTTTTTAAGGTTTTTTATGGTTTTTAGGGTCTTTTACTATTATGTTTTTATGGTTTTTATGGGTTTTTAATGTTTTTAATGTTTTTAGGGGTTTAAAGGCTTTGAAGAGCTTTTCTGGTTTTTATGGGTTTTTAGGGTTTTTAATGAGTTTTAGGGGGTTTTATGGTTTTCAGGGGGGGCGTCAAGGTTTTTAGAGTGTTTAACATTTTCATGGATTATTAGGGGTTTTTAGGATTTTTATGCTATTTTTGGCCTTTTTAGGTTTTTAGAGATTTTTAGGGGTTTTTCAGGTTTTTCAGGGTTTTTAGGGTCTCTTTTTGGGTTTTTAGGGTTTTTTTTGACTTTTTAGGGTTTTAGGTTTTTTATCGTTTTAAGGGTTTTTAGAGTTTTTAGTGGGTTATAAAGGTTTTTATAGGTTTTTAGGGTTTTTTACATTTTTAATGGTTTTTATGGTTTCAGGGGGGTTTTAGCAGTTTTAGGATTTTTTGGGGGTTTTTTGATTTTTCATGGGTTTTAGGGGTTTTTATGGGTTTTTTGGGATTTTGAGGGGTTTTAGGGTCTTTAGGGGTTTTTTTTGGTTTGTAGGGTTTTTTGGGTTTTTAGGGATTTTTGAATTTTTATGGTTTTTTTTTGAGTTTTTAGGGCTTTTAGATTTTTTAACATTTTAGGGGTTTAAACGGTTTTTAGAATTTTTAGTTTTTTAAGGATTTTATGGGTGTTTAGAGTTTTTTTATGGTTTTTAGGGGGGTTTATGGTTTTCCAGGGGTTTTCGTTGTTTTTGGGGTTTTTTATGTTTTTATCGATTTTTAGGGATTTTTTAGGATTTTAATGGTTTGTCGGTTATTTAGGGTTTTTTAAAGATTTTGAAGGTTTTTAGGGGTTTTCAAGGGTTTTTAGGGGTTTTTTGGGTTTTTTGGGTGTTTTTGGTTTTTTGGGTTTCTTGAGTTTTTTTACGGTTTTTATGGTTTTTTAGAGTTTTTAATGTTTTTATGGGCTTTAAGGGTTTTTTGAGGTTCAATTGGGTTTTTAGGGTTTTTATGGGGTTTTAAGGTTTTTAAGGTTTTTAGGGGATTTTATGGTTTTCAGGGGTTGTTCATTGTTTTTAGGGTTTTTACGTTTTCATGGATTTTTATTGGTTTTTACCATTTTTATGGTTTTTAGGGTTTTTAGAGTTTTTAGATGGTTTTAAGGGTTTTTAGAGTTTTTTTTTCTTTTTTAGATTTTTATGGGGTTTTTAGGTTTTTAAGTGTTTTAAAGTTTTATGGTTTTCATGTGTTTTTAAGGTTTTTTAGGTTTTTTGACATTTTCATGGATTTTTGGGTTTTTTTATAATTTTTATGGGGTTTTGGGTGTTTTAGGGGTTTTAATGATTTTGAGGGTTTTTAGGATATTTCATTATTTTAGGGTTTTTATGATTTTTATGGTCTTTGGGTTTTTGGGGGTTTTTTAGGGTTTTAAGGTTTTAAATGTTTTTTAATGTTGGGGGGAGTTTAAGGGGTTTTATAGTTTTTAGTTGTTTTTAGGGTTTTTAGGGGTTTTTAGGGATTTTAAAGGTTTTCAGAAGTTTTATGGTTTTTAAGGAATTTTCAAGGTTTAAAGGTTTTTTATGTTTTCATGGATTTTTACGGGTTTTTAGGGTTTTTATGTTTTTTTTATATTTTTAGGGATTTTGAGGGTTTTAGGGGTTTTCAGGGTCATTAGGTGTTTCCAGGGTCTTTATGGGTTTTTTGGGTTTTTTTAGTTTTTTAGGGTTTAAAAGGTTTTTAGGGTTTTAAGGGGTTTTAGAGTTATTAGTGGGTTTTTAGGATTTTTCTGGGTTTTTATGGTTTTTAAGGCTTTTAGGGGGTTTTATAGTTTTTTGGGGTTTTCAAAGTTTTTAGGGTTTTGTACGTTTGATTGATTTTTAGGGATTTTTTAGGACTTTTTTGGTTTTTAGGTTTTTTTTGGGTTTTAAGTGGTTTTGGGTGGTTTTAGGGCTTTTTAGGGGTTTTGGGGGGGGGGGGTAGGGATTTTAAGGGGTTATTCGATCTTTTTGGGGTTTTGGTGTTTTTTTATGTTTTTTAGGGTTTTTAAGGTTTTTTAGAGTTTTAAACATTTTTAGGGGATTTAATGGTATTTAGAGTTTTTAGGGGTTTTTTTATTGGTTTTAGGGTTTTTACAATTTTTACGAGTTTTTATGGTTTTCAAGGGGCTTTCAGGGTTTTGTGGGGTTTTTATGATTTCAAGGGGTTTTCAGGGTTTTGGGGGGTTTTTTATGATTTCATGTATTTTAGTGGGTTTTAAGGGTTTTTATAGTTTTAGGGGTTTTAGGGGTGTTTTGACGTTGTTAGGGGTTTTAAGGGTTTTTAGAGTTTTTTGTAGGTTTTTAGGGTTTTTAACGTTGTAAGGGGTTTTATAGGTTTTATGGTTGTCAAGATTTTTCAAGTTTTTTGGGGGTTTTTAGGTTTTCATGTATTTTTAGGTGTTTTAGGATTTTTATCATTTTTTGGGGGTTCTCGAGTTTTTAAGGATTTTAAGGGTTTTTAAGGTCGTGGGTTTTTAGGGATTTTCAGGTTTTTAAGGATCCTTTTAGTTTCTAGGGATTTTTTTGTGTTTTTAGTGTTTTAAAGGGTTTTTAGAGTTTCTTGACATTTTTAGTGGTTTAAAGGGTTTTTAGAGTTTTAATTGGTCTTTAGAGTTTTTATGGGGTTTTAGGGTTTTTCAGTGTTTTTAGGGGTTTTATGGTTCTTAGGGGTTTTTCAAGGTTTTTAGGATTTTTTACATTTTCATAGATTTTTTGGGGTTTTATTGATTTTTATGCTTTTTAGGTTTTTTTAGGATTTTTTGGGATTTTGAGGGGTTTTAGGGTTTTCAAGGGTTTTTAGGGATTTTTGGGGGGTTTCAGGGTTTTTAGGGTCTTTTTGGGTTTTTATTGAGTTTTCTAGGGTTTTTAAGATTTTTTTAGATTTTTTTAACTTTTTTAAAGGATTTTAGAGCTTTAGTGGGGTTTTTATGGATTTTTTGGGTTTTTAGGGTTTTTGGGGTTTTGGGGTTTTTACTAGGATTTATGGGTTTTTAGGGTTTTTTATGTTTTCATGGATTTTTATGGGATTTTCGAGATTTTTGGGGGTTTTAGGTTTTTTAGGGTTTTTAGGGATTTTGAGGGGTTTAAGGGTTTTGAGAAGTTATTTGGGTTTTTCAGGGTTTTTACGGTCTTTTGGGGTTTTAGGGTTTTTTTAGTTTTATAGGGTTATTTAGTTTTTTTATATTTTTTAACATTTTTAGGGGTTTTAAGATTTTATATAGTTTTTAGTGGTTTTTAGGGTTTTTAGGTTTCTTTAAGGTTTTATGGGTTTTTAGGAGTTTTTTAAGGATGTTAAGGTTTTTTTTACGTTTTCATGGATTTTTAGGGGGATTTTTAGGGTTTTTGGTTTTTGGGGTTTTTTAGGGTTTTTTGGGATTTTGAGGGTTTTTACGGTTTCTCAGTGGTTTTTAGGGGTTTTATGGGGTTTTAGTGTCACTTTGTGGTTTTAGTGTTTTTTTGAGTTGTTTAGTGTTTTTAAGTTTTTTTAATATTTTTTTTCAAGGAAAATAGATTGTATATATAGAATAAAAATAAACTATAAAAAATCACCAAGGTGAACCAAGCTAGCCCAAAACCCAATGTTCAAGGCCAAGTAAGAAAAAGAGGAAACGAATCCCAAGGACCCCCATGAAGGCCATGGAGTACCTAGAAACAATGTGCCCAAGGCTGGAAAAGCCCCAAGCCTAAGGAATCCAACAACCTAAGATTCGGGGTCAACACCTTAAAGATCACATGAGCCAAGCAGATGGGAAGTCGGCTACACCACCAAGAGAACATGAGCTGGAAGCAGGAATATGATCCCATCATCCTCACAAAGCCTAAGCAGACCAGCACCATGTGTGCCTACACACCAAGCTAAGGAGCTCCGAAGTAACAACCAGACATGAGCACTCTAAGTCAAGGCAACCTAACCAAGCTAGGATGGAACAAGAATTTCCCCAACCAAACCCAAACAGATTCGAAGATGAATAGGAGAAATCTACGAAGGGGAAGACGACAACACCATAGAAACAACACCTGAGCCATAGAAAACTAGAAAGAACGAAACACACCCAAGAAAAAACCTGGCCAGTATCACCTCTCAGATAGCACCATACCACACCCACGCAGCAGCAGACACCCCTAGCCAATGGCATCCAAGTGCTCCACCACCGCCACAACAGCACCAATGAAATCAAGAAATCAGCCTAGAGGAAAATCCACCTACAACATCCCAACCCACACCCACGCACTCCATCACCTCCTACCGTCACCCAATAATGTACACACACACACACACTCATGCACCCACCTGAGAACAGCAACCCCAAGAAACTCGCAAAACAAGCCAACCAGAACTAGTACCCCGCAACAACCGACCCCAGCCACGCCAAAACAAACCTACACCAACAACACTAGGAGCTCGAGCAAGACAATCGCACTACCATCCAAAAACTCCATGAAAGCATTGGCTCCACATTACCAAAAAACCACGAATATCTCCAATAATCCCCAATGTCAGCACATATACAGACCTGTACCACCCCGCCTCAACACCGCCTAAAATCCACCTCCATCTCTAAGAATCCCCATTACTAGCATGCAGCAAGATATCCCCTTGTACAGACCTGCACCACCCTTTCAAGTAGAATAGACTACCCTACAATCCCCCAAACAAACTCAGCAACTAGAAGCCCTCGAAACACCACCTATACTACCATCAAATAGTATCCATTGGCCAAACATATCCCCCAGCCACTACACCCATCAAAATAGCCACTACAGACAACCCCAACACCACAAAACCATGTAAACACAACTCAAAGCCCAATTTCCTAGCACTATAACCCAGAAGAACCCAATACAAACAAAACAACAGCAAAAAAACCACCAACACCAAGGGGAACCTTCTAATTCCATCTTCTCACCCCATGGTCCAACAAAAACCCTACACCTACAATGCACTGCATTGTTGAGACAAACAAGACAGATCCTACTCCATACCTCACCCAACTAGTACGACCTCTTTATAGTAGACTCCTTGGAAAACCAACATCTAGAACATCTAGCCAGTCCAGGACTATCCCTACACCTTCATCAGCTGCAAGAAAACACCCTACGAAACATATGACCGGCCATCAAGCCACAAACCTCGCCACACCTATAGAAGGTAGAAGCACCCCAAGACATGTAAATCAGTCTACCAAAAGCCCCAGCATAAGCCCACATCATCTAGAAAATATCTACAAATCCCATCTAACAGAACCAAAAACAGATCATCCCATAACAAGCCAATATCCATAACAACCCACTACAACCAAAAAAAGCTATAACATCCCAACAACAACCCAAAGCTAGGAACACAACCTAAGTATGGAACTTGGGAAGTTACCTCTGTGGACCAAAACCTGATTATCCTTAGAATTATGAAATGGATTGCAAGAGGAAATACTAGAGCAGATAATCAATTCAATGTTGTACCAGATACTACTACCCTAGATAGGCAAATAACCATGCATCCTACAGTTCCTCTCCTTCCAAAAAACATACACTAGGGTAGCCAACCCAATCCTCCCCAACACACTTCTCAATAAGTCATTGGAGGAAAAACATAAAAACCATTCAACGATATTATGAAAAGAGTTGGAAGAATAATTCACAGATAAGAGGTTCAAAAAAGAAGACCAAATATTCTTAAAAAAAATATCTGAAAAAAGTGATCCAAATCCTCAGCATCCATATCATAAAGAAAACATCTATTGGGAAAGGATAAGCCCCTATGTTGCAATATATCTTTATTAGTTAGCCTAATAAGGACCCCTAACTAGAGAATGAATGAGTACCTATCCAGGGAAAAGTGATTCTAAACAAGAGAAAATCAAGGCACCATATAAAATCTCCACCTCAAATCATCCCAAAAACAACGAATGGAAAAATCAGACTAGCCATTCCAAAGGATTCTGTCCAAATCCCCAGCAGGTACAGGTAAAGAGAGAATCTCCTACATAAAATCCCAAAGTTCTGTTGAAACAGTAAGAGGAGGGTCCCATGAACCATTAGAAATAATATTAGCAACTGAGGAAAACTTTTCAATCCCAGATTCATAGATGATACAGTCATCCATAGAAAGACAAATAGGTCTCCTAGGGAGCCAAGAATTGAACTAAAGGGAGGTGCTCAACCCAATCCCAAAAAATAGGGAAATATGGTTATTGAGAAGGTCCTAGAGACCCAGTAATTTCCTCTAAGTCCATGAGCAGTTCCATGGGACTCTAGCAACCCAAAATTAAGAATGACCAAGAAGGAAAATTTGGGCCCAATCCAACAAAATAGAATAAAAGGATGGAATATAAATATCCTAGAAATTTTTAACAATGGAATCCTTGTTCTAATACTCCACAAACTTAATCCATAAGCTCCCCCCCCATTTGGGTCTAGGCACCAACGCCAAATCCACTTTATCACCCGAGGAAACAAGGTAAGGTCCTTTCCAGAGAAATCATCAAATTTTTGTCTTAATGGACTGCACCAATTTCTTAGGAAAGATAAAATTGTAGCACCAATAGTTTTGTATGCTAAAAAAATTGATTGGACAAGTTGCAACTGACCTTCAAAATAGAGGAAGTTGTATATACAAACCTTGATTTTTCTAACAATTTTATCCTCCAAGATAGCACAATCCACAGCTCTTAAACAGGTTGTAATAAGAGGAACTCCAAGATAGAAGAGAGTAAGGGAACCACCAATAATCCCCAGAATAGATTCAATGCTATTTCAAACATCAAAAAAGACTACAGCCAAGAACATACATGATTTCAAAAAATTGATAGATAATTTAGATAGAGAGTAAAATATATCCAAGGAATTATTCAGAACAAATACAGAGTCTAAATTTCCATACGAAAAAAGAAGTAGATCATCCACAAAGCAAAGTTGAGAGAGAGAAGTCTTACCAAAATGTCAATGGTACATAAAGAAATTAGAGCCCGAAATAAGAGATTCCAAAATGCATGAAAATACCTCCATACTAATCATGAAGAGAAAGTAGAAAAGTGGGTACCCTTTCCACATCCCTCTCTTCCATGGAAAGTATCCCTACAAACTACCATTAATATTAATAGAAAACATAGTACTAGAAACACACCTTTTGATACAAGAGGAAAAACAGGTAGGGAATCCAAGGAGATCCAAATCATCCCAAATGAAATACCATGTAACAGAATCAAAAGATTTAAATAAATAAATTTTAAAGGCACATCAAGGATTCCTAGAATTGAGATGATAACCCCACATCAGATCCTGATACATCAAAATGTTATCAGTAATACACCTCTCTTTAATAAAATCAGAATGAGCCTTGTTGATGTAAGTAGGGAGAACCCGCTTCATCCTAGCCACTTAAATCTTAGAAATTCACTTGTAGAGGGTATTACAACAAGATATTGGTCTAAAACAAAATATGGATCTAGAATTAGAAACCTTAGGAATTAATGAGATAATAGAACCATTAGCCTTCTGAAGTAGATTCCCATAATTGAAAAACTAAATAACCGCCTCAGTGACCTCCGGACCAACCACTTTCCTAGACCTATGAAAAAAGAATGCATTAAAACAATTAATCTCCAACTCTTTATTAAGATGGATAGAAATAATCACATTAGAAACATCCTCTGACACCACATGCTTCTCTAGAAATAAAAAGAAAGAACTATCCACGGAATGAACCAAATAGGGATCCAAACACGATCTTCCAAGATAAAATGAAGATTGCGAGGATCTGATCAGAGCTTTGAAGAAGTCAGTTGTCTCATTGATGATATTTATAGGGTTAGCGGTACTCTAACCATCAACATGGATAAGAAAGACCATTTGGAATAATTGAATCTAGCTTTCACAGAGTTAAAAAATAAGGATGAGTTTGAGTCCCTATCCTTAAGCCATTGGATTTGGATTTTCTTCTTTGTAGAGAGAACATTCTTTAAGTTCAAGGCCCTAAATCTCTTCTTAAAGATAACCTATTCCTTGATTAATTCATCCAAAGGTCCATTAAGAATGAAGGAAGTTCAGTAACCATGAAGATCATCTCTGATCAAAGATAGAACACTATGGTCCTGATCAGTAATATGGGAATTCAAAGCATGTAGAGCTCCTTTACCTCTCTTAAGTTTATGATAAAATTGGAAAATCTTACAGCTTGGAACCTGAACATCCCATGCATTGGAAATATAAGAAACAAACTAATCATAATCAACCCAGTGATTAAATAATTTGAAAAGAAACTTGTCGAAAAGCAGTACCACATCAACTCTGATAAGAATAGGGGTATGGTCTAATAATACGAAAGGAATAAAGTCTACAAAAGATGAAGTAAATCCATACATCCACTGAGAATTAACCAAGGAATGGTCCATCTTTGTCATCACTCTAGAAAAAACCATTCATCCATGAAAATATTATCCCCACAGAGTGCAAGTCAACAAGGTTCAAATTCAGAATACCCGCGTTGCAATCATCCATGGAAGAAACCTAGTTTAAACAACCACTTGATATATCTTCTTAAAATCTAATAACATTGAGGTCCCCAATAAAAATACAAGATCAAAAATATTATCTGAAGCATGAAATCCCATTTCATCCCAAAGAAGTTTCCTCACCACAACTGAATTGGACCATAGACAAAGGAGATAATACAATAAAAATATACCTTAACATCCTTAAAAAATAAAAACCATCAACTGAGCAGACTCAAACTATGGCTCCATCAATATAAAATTAGGATTCCATAGAGCCATAATATGTTTAGAAGAATAGGACAAATATTTATACCAATAATTCCATCCTGGAACAATCTTCCTCACAATCAAAGATAGGTTATCACTTTTAATCATAGTCTCCACAAGGCCAAAACAAGCCAACTTATTAGTAAAAATCAAATCATGAAACTCTCTTTCCTTATCAGGGGTAATAAGACCCCTAATATTATATACACAAAAATTAAACATTAGAGTTTAAGAGAGAATCATAGCTCTTCTGCTTGGGTCAAATTTTTATTGGATACATCTTATTGTCACACTCATCCACCTTAACTAGTTTATTCCTAAGATTATTATCACTTTAACTATCGGAAGTAGGACTAACCTATTCAGGAGGATCCAGAGAGGGATGGAACCCAACCTCTTTAATAACAGAAGATAAAGGTGAAGCACCATCAAAAGGAGGACTAGCCTACTCAGTTGGATCCCAACCTAGAGAGGAAGATCTGTCCACCTTGCCATCAACTCAAGATGGAGATGAACATATAGCTGTGGGATTAAGATAAGAAACACCCCCTTCACAAGTCATGTCCACAAGATACTCTGATTTTGCAACAACATTCATAATAGATGAAACAGAACCAAAAATAGGATCAAAAACTTGGCAAAGACCCTCAGTGAATGTATGCTCCAAAGAGGTTGGAGGAACAACAGAACCAACGAAATTGACCCCTAGGATAGGTCCCTTCGTGCCTTTCAAATTCTTTGGCACCATAGAAACTGGAGCAACATAATTTGAAGCAAGTCCATAAGAAAGAAAGTCAATGGGGTTCTAAGTAGGGATTTTCGGAACCAAAACACTGTTGGAAGGACTTGGAAAATCTATAGGGGTTATATTATTTTAAGGGGTTTTTAGGGTTTTTAGGTTTTTTTACATGTTCATGGATTTATAGGGGTTTTATAGGATTTTTATGGGTTTTAGGGGTTTTTAGGGTTTTAGTAATTTTGAGGGTTTAAAAAGTTTTTAGGGTATTTTACAGTTCTTAGGGGTTTTCAGGGTTTTGAGTGTCTTTTTGGGTTTTTTGGGTTTTTAGGGATTTTTATGGTTTTTATGGTTTTTTAGATCTTTTAAACATTTTCAAGGGTTTAAGGTTTTTTAGAGTTTTTAGTGGTTTTTAGGGGTTTTATGGGGTTTTTGGGTTTTTTAAAGGTTTTTACAAGGTTTTATTGTTTTCAGGGTTTTAGGAATTTGTTTATGTTTTCATGGATTTTTAGGGGTTTTTTAGGATTTTTGTGGTTTTCATCATTTTTAAAGGTTTTTAGGGATTTTTAGGGGTTTTAGGGTTTTTAGGATTTTTGGGTTTTTGGGCCTTTTGGGTGTTTTTTTAGTTTTTTAGGGTTTTTAAGGTTTTTTAGATCTTTTTTGCAAGGTAAGGTTTTATAGAATTTTTTAAAACATTTTGGTGTTTTAATGGTTTTTAGAGTTTTTAGTGTTTTTGATGAGAACCATGTTAAAGGCACTGAGTTGATTACCCGAGTGGAGGAGTTAGATTTGCAAGGCCCAATGATGGTAACAAGATTAAAGAGGTTGAATGCTATAATGAGAGCCCATCTCACTTCATTAAAGGCTCGGTGGATCTTTCCTTGCAGGGATGGAGAAAATGGGCCTATAACAAGGAGGAGAAACCTGAGGAAACCCACTACCCCTTTCACTCCATAGAGAAATTCCATGAAGGGTATTGGAGAATCATCAAAGCCAAAATAGGTGGTTGATCGCAAAAGTAACAAGGCAATTATTCCACTTAAGAAACCTACTTTTGAGGATAACCAAGAAAGGAATCGAGATATACATTGTTACAAATGTCAAAAAAGGGGTCACATTGCTAGTGGATGCCCAAATCAGTGCACCATTACCACCAAAAAACATGGATAATGGGAGACCGATAGAGATAGATCAGAGGAGGAAGATGAAGAATCCCCTGAAATTGACAATAGAGAATTTGTAGAAGATGGTGATATTCTTATCACTGGGAGTGTTCTAAGCACACAAATGACCATGGAAGAGAATGAGAGGTGGTAGAACCTCCATACACGGTGCAATATCCATGGGAAGGTATGTAGTGTTATTATTGATGGAGGAAGCTATAGTAACGTAGTAAGCACCGAGTTGGTGAAGAAGTTGGGACTTCCAACTTTGAGGAATCAACATCCATATCAGATTCAATGGTTGAATGATTGTGGAGATATAAAGGTTACCAAACAGGTGAAGGAATTGTTCTCCATTGTTAAATACAAGGATGAGTTATTTGGTGACATTGTTCATATTAAGTCGTGCCGCTTGTTGTTGGGTTGGTTGTGGTAGTATGATCGGCATGTTACTCATGATGGGTTCTTGAACCATCACTCTTTTGTACTCCAAGGGGAACTTGTAAACCTCAACCCCATGTCCCCCAAAAAAATTCTATAAGATCACATTTTTAGAGAATAAAAATATGGGTGATGAGGGAAAACATAGAAAATGAGAAAGGGAAGAATGAGGGAAAAATAGAAAACGAGAGAATAAAAGAAATGGAGAGAAAATAAAAATAAAGAGGGAAAATTTTTTAGAGGAGATAAAAGTGTGATGTTGTCAAAGAAGAGTGAGGTTAAGGAAGATTTTATTTCTTGGAAAAACCTTTTAGTACTTATTTATAAAGAGGTGATGTTGAACACTAATGACTTAACATGTCCTTCTCCACATGTTGTTGAGTATTTTTAATAGGAATTTGGAGATTTTTTTCTTGAAGAGGTGCCACCTGGTTTACCACCCATTATAGGTATTGAGTATAAAATTGACCTCATACCCAAAGAATCACTACTGAATTTCCCTGCATATTGAACCAAACTAGAGGAGACAAAATAAATTCAATGGAAAGTTCAAGAGCTGTTGGATGTGGGATATGTCAGAGAGAGCCTTAGTCATTGTGTCGTACCGGTGCTTCTATTACCAAAGAGGGATGGAACATGGAGAATTTATATTGACATAAAATCCATTGATAACATCATGATTCGGTATCATCATCCTATCCCTATGTTATATTATATTCTATATGAATTAAATGGTTTTACAATTTTCTCAAAAATTGATTTAAGAAGTGGCTATCATCAAATTAGGATGAAAGAAGGAGATGATTAGAAAACTACATTTAAGAAAAAACATGGACTTTATGAATGGTTATTCATGCCCTTTCATCTCATTAATTCACCTAGAACATTTTTTAGGTTAACGAATCATGTCTTATGTGCATATATTGGAAATTTTGTGGTAGTTTACTTTTATGACCTTTTGGTGTATAGTAGGAATTTTCATAAACATGTAGATAACTTATGAAAATTCCCAAAGGTGTTAAGGAAGGAAAACTTGTTTGGAAATATAAATAAATGTGAATCTTTCCTCGATAAGATTGTTTTCCTTGTATTTTTGTGAGTGGAAATGGAGTTGAATTCGACGCTGAGAAGATCAAAGTGATATAATAATAGACAACTCCAACCTCTATTGGACAAGTCATAAGTTTTCATGAGCTTACTAGTTTTTAAAAGAAATTTTTGAAGTATTTAAACACACTAATAGCACTGTTTAATGAGTTAACAAAGAAGAATGTTCCTTTCAAATGGGGGACAACTCAAGAGAGGGCCTTCCA
Source organism: Viscum album (assembly GCA_963277665.1). Lineage (NCBI taxonomy): Eukaryota > Viridiplantae > Streptophyta > Magnoliopsida > Santalales > Viscaceae > Viscum > Viscum album. The sequence goes on along the minus strand of OY728132.1, from coordinate 947,886,069 downwards.
TGCTCTTAAGGAGAGACTCACCCATACCCCTCTACTTGAACTTCCAGACTTCGGTAAGACCTTTTAAATTGAATGTGATGCAAGTGGAATTGTCATAGGAGGAGTAATCATTCAATAAGGTAAACATGTTTCTTTATTTAGTGAGAATTTAAATTTCTAGACTCTATACTATGATACATATTAAAAAGAGTTGTATACATTGTTTAGAGTACTATAAATTTTGCAACATTATATTTTTTCAAATGTATTTGTGATCCATTGTAATCACGAGGCTCTTAATTACCTTAAGAGACAACATAAACTAAATGGGAGACATGATAGATGGATGGAATTCATTTAATATTTTCCATATGTCATCAAGTATAAAAAGGGTAAAGAAAATATTGTACAAGATGCACTTTCACATAGATATTCTCTTTTATCCTCGCTAGATTCTAAACTCCTTATTTTAGTATGACACTGAGAGAGATTTCAGTGAACCTTATGGTCATTTTAAACCTAGAGTTAGTTTGGAAAAGTTCTATTTACTTGATGGATTTTTATTCTAGATTGATAAGATTTTCATTCCCAATATCTCTATACATTTACCTTTACTAGAGGAGTCACATTTCAGTGGGTTAATGGGACATTTTGGTGTTGCAAAAACTTTAAGCATTCTTAGTGAGCATTTTTATTGTCTTAGAATGTATAGAGATGTTGAAAAATTTGTGGTAAAGTGAATTTTCTTCCATAAATACAAATCTAAATTGAACCCACATGGATTATATATTCCTCTCCCAATACCCTACACCCCTTGGGGGGACATATTAATGGAATTTATTGTGGGGTTACCAAGGACCAAGAGGGGGAGAGATTCCATTTTTGTTTTGGTGGATTGGTTTTCTAAAATGGTACATTTAATTCCTTATCACAAAACAGACGATGCCTATAACATTTCAATGATTTTATTTTAGGAATTAGTCAAACTCCATGGACTTTCAAGGACTATTGTGTCATATTGAGACACAAAATTCCTCAGTTACTTTTGGAAGACCTTGTGGAGAAAAATGGGTATGAATTTAGTATTTTCCACTACTTGTCATCCACAAACCGATGGGAAAACAGAGGTGGTGAATCAGAAATTATCATCCCTTCTGAGAAAAATTGTCAAGAAGAATATCAAGAATTGGGAGGAGTGTTTTCCAGATATGGAATTCATATATAATAGGTTCAATCATTCCACTAATCATTATTCTATATTTGAAATTATTTACGACTTTAACCCTTTTCCCATATTGATCTAGATCCTTTTCCTTTAAAGAAATCAACTAATATGGATGCAAAAGGGCATGTAGAATTCATCAATAAATTCCATGAAAAGGCAAGGAAAATATCAAGCGGATAACCCAAAAATACATTGATTTTGAAAACAAGGGTCACAATCAAGTGTTGTTCAATCTCGGTGACTTAGTCTGGGTTCATATGCGGAAGGAAATATTTCACAAGAAATTGAAATAAAAACTCATTCCATAAGGAGATATACCTTTCTGGGTGCTGGAGAAAATTAACAATAATGCTTACAAGATAGCTCTATGAGGTGAGTATAGTGCAAGTGAAACATTCAATGTTTTTGATCTTTCTCCTTTTTGGGTGTAGAGGATGAAGAGTCAAGGATGAATCCTTTTTAAGAGGGGGAGGATGATGAGAACCACGTTGAAGGCACTGAGTTGATTTCTTGAGTGGAGGAGTTAGATTTGCAAGGCCTGATGATGCGAGGGAGATTAAAGAGGTTGAATGCTATAATGGGTGCCCATATCACTTCATTAAAGGTATAATGAATCTTTCCTTTCATGGACAGAGAAAATGGGCCTATAGTATCACTTATGCAATCCTCAACATGATGTTTAAATCTTGGCCCACATGGTTGCCCGAATTTTGGAAGCCTTGCCCACATGGAGGATTATAGAATGGCATCTTTGGACAAGAAAGTAAAAACCGGTGGGCTATGCGCTCAACGTCAAATCTGATGGGATATAGTTGGAAAGTTGTGTGCTACTTTTCCAAAAAGTCTTTGGTAGACTTTATCTTTTTTAATTTAAGGGATAAAAGTAGGTTTAGCCTTCAAGACTTTAGGGTATTAGACCCTTGACTATTGTATCACCCCTTGGCTATAAATAGACACCCCATGGAACTTGTATGGGATTCAAGATTCTAATAGATAGATTATACATTATTTCTTATCCATTGTGTGAGGATTGTTTCAGATTTCCCCCTTGATCTTGTGCATTATTTCCTTGTAAATCTACAAGTTAGATTGGTGATCCAAGATTACACAGCTCCCAATTCTGTACCTCAACCCAAGTACATTGTTGTGTGGATTGGCTATCACATACCTTCCTTGAGTGTGTTATCTAAGTAGTAGGTCGTGCTCCTTATATCATTGATTGACTAATTGCATCCACTTCCCATACCCATAATTTTCCACTTAGCCCTGAACCGCATCCTTCATCTACCACCCTATGTCGTGAAGATTGGGCCACCCCATGTGTCTCGCATCATATTTTTAGGGTTTTATAGGGTTTGGGGGTTTTAAGGGTTTTTATGGTTTTCATGGGTTTTTCAAGGTTTTTAGGGATTTTTACATTTTCATGGATTTTTAGGGGTTTTTAGGGTTTTATGGTTTTTAGGGATTTGAGGGGTTTTAGGGTTTTTCCATGGGTTTAGTGTATTTTAGTGTTTTTAGGGAATTTTTTTGTTTCTAGGATTTTTTGAGTTTTTAGGGGTTTTTTTGCAAGGCAAATAGGACTTTCATAAAGTGAAAAGGAATTAAAGTACAGACAAACACCCAAGGGTAGGACCATGACCCGAAGGCCAACAATAGAAGGAAAAGAATGAACAAGCACATTTAAATAAAGATAAGCAGCCAGCTGGAAGACATGAGAAGCTTCATGAAGCCCAACCAACAAGCACCAGGAATAGAGGGAAACACCAGCCATAAAGCAGCAGTAACCCTAGACAAGGTAGCATAACTAAAGGCAGTCAAGAGAAAGAAGAGCCCTAACCAGTAGCCGAAAGAGGAAGAAAACATCCAAAACCACTAATCCATCACACCATTGAGAATATAACCCCAACAGAAATGAAAAGTAAAGAAAAAACACCAAGAAGGAAACCAGCAGCACGCAGCAACAACTGAAGGAGCTCCAAGTGGGGCAGTTAGCAACATCTTTGGTCAGAACCAAAAGGATAACACAAAGAAATACACACTGAAACCATAGTTCTTTAGGGGTTTTAAGGATTTTTATGTTTTTTAATCTTTTAATGGTTTTTATAGTTTTTAGTGGGGTTTTAGGGTTATTATGCATTTTAGGGTATTTTAAGTTTTTAAGGGGTTTTTATGGTTTTAGGGATTTTTTCAAAGTTTTTAACATTTTCATGGTTTTTAGGGGTTTTTAGGATTTTTATGGTTTTTAAGGATTTTTTAGTTTTTATTGTTTTTAATGTTTTTAAAGTTTTTTAATATTTTTAGGGGTTTAAAGTGTTTTTTTAGTTTTTTGTGGGTTTCTTGGGTTTTTATTAGTTTTTAGGGGATTTAAGTTTTCAAGGGGTTTTATGGTTTTTGGGGGGTTTTAGGGTTTTTTACGTTTCTATGGATTTTAGGTGTTTTTAAGTATTTTTATGGTTTTCAAGTTTTTTTGGGGGGTTTTGGTGTTTTTAGGGTTTTTTATGGTTTTAGGGTTTTCAGGTTTTTTGGGGTATTTTTTGTGTTTTTATGGGTTTTTTAAGTTTTTAGGCTTTTTAAAAAAAATTAGAGTTTTTAAATGTTTTTAGGGGTTTAAGTGTTTTTAGATTTTTTAGTGTTTTAAGGGTTTTTATGGTTTTTTTGGGTTTTTATGGTTTTTAGGGGTTTTTATGGATTTCATGGAATTTTAGGGAATTTTAGGGTTTTTAGGGATTTTTTGGGGGTTTTAGGGGATTTTAGGGTCTTTTTGGGTTTTTAGGGTTTTTTTATTTTTTAGGGGCTTTTAGGTTTTTTAGTGTTTTTAACGTTTTGGGTGTATAAAGGGATTTTAGAGTTTTTATTGAGTTTTTATTGGTTTTTAGGGTTTTTAAAGTTTTAGGGGTTTTTATGGTTTTCATGTTTTTTTCAAGGGTTTTAGGATTTTTTTATGTTTTCATGGTTTTTAGGGTTTTTTTTATATTTTTTATGGTTTTCAGGTTTTTTAGGGTTTCAATGGATTTTGAGGGATTTTCAGGGGGTTTAAGGGTTTTTAGGGGTTTTCAAGGTTTTTTGGGCGTTTTGGGATTTTAGGGTTTTTAAAATATTTTTGGAGTTTTATGGTTTTTTATAGTTTTCTAATGTTTTTACGGGTTTTAAGGGTTTTATCATTTTAAGGGGGTTTTCAGGGTTTTTATGGTTTTTTATGTTTTCATGGAATTTAGGGGTTTTATGATTTTTTAGGTTTTTAGGGGTTTTAGTGTTTATTGGGATGTTGAGGGTTTTATGGATTTTTAGGGAATTTTAGGGTTTTATGGGGTTTTAGGGGTTTAGGGGGTTTTAAAGGTTTAGCATCTTTTAGGGTTTCTTTTAGTTTTTTATGATTTTTATGTTTTTTTAGAGTTTTTAATATTTTTAGGGGTTTTAAGGGGTTTAAGAGTTTTTAATAGTTTTTTAGGGTTTCTATGGTTTTAGAGTTTTTAAGGTTTTTAGAGGGTTTTATATTTTTTTAGGGTTTTTAGAGTTTTTTATGTTTTTGTGGATTTTTAGGGGTTTTTTAGGATTATTATGGTTTTTAGGTTTTTTACGTATTTTAGGTTTTTTGAGTGTTTTTAGGGATTTTCAAGGGTTTTAGGTTTTTTCAGGGTTTTTATTGTCTTTTAGGGATTTTAGTTTTTTTTGTGTTTTTTATAGTATTTAAGGTTTTCATAGTTTTTTTAACATTTTTAGGGATTTTGATAGTTTTTTGAGTTTTAGTGGTTTTAGGGGTTTTATGGGTTTTAGGGATTTTTCAGAGTTTTTAGGGTTTTTTATGTTTTCATGGTTGTTTAGGGGTTTTTAGGATTTTTATGGTTTTTATAGTTTTTATGGTTTTTAGGTATTTTGAGGGGGTTTAGGGGTATTGAAGGGATTTTATAGTTTTTTTAATGTTCTTGAGTCTTTTGGGTTTTAGGGCTTTTTTATTTTTTTAGGGTTTTATGTTTTTTAGAGTTTTTAACATTTTTAGGGGTTTAAAGGTTTTTTAGAGTTTTTAGTGGCTTTTTAGGGTTTTAATGGGTTTATGGGGTTTTATGAAAATTTTAGGAGTTTATGGTTTTTAGGGGTTTTGGGTGTTTTAGGGTTTTTTACATTTTCATGTATTTTAGGGTTTTTTTTAATATTTTTATGTTTTTATGGGTATTTAGTGTTTTTATGGTATTTTTGGGTTTTTTGGGTTCTTAAGGGGTTTTTTGGGGGTTTCAGGGTTTTTAGGGTCTTTTTAGGTTTTTAGGGTTTTTCTGGTTTTTTTAGGATTTTTAAGGTTTTTAGAGTTTTTTTACAAGGTAAGGATTTTTAGAGTTTTTTAATCTTTTAGGGGTTTTAAGGGTTTTTAGAGTTTTTAGTGGTTTTTAGCGTTTTATGGGTTTTTATGGTTTTAAGGAGATTTTATGATTTTCAGGGTTTTTTTAAGTTTTTAGGGGTTTTTACATTTTCATGGATTTTTAGTGGGTTTTTAGGATTTTTATGGTTTTTATGGTTTTTTAGGGTTTTAGGGATTTTGAGTGTTTGTAGGTTTTTCCTGTGGTTTTTAGGGTCTTTAGGGGTTTTATGGTTTTTCAGCGTTATTAGGGACTTTTGGGGTTTAAAGGGTTTTTTATTTTTTGTGGGATTTTAAGTTTTTTTTGAATTTTTTAAATATTTTAAGGTTTTTAAGGGATTTTATAGAATTTAGTGAAATTTTATGATTTTTATGGGGTTTATGGGTTTTTATGGTTTTTAGGGGGTTTTATGGTTTTTAGGGGTTTTATGGTTTTCAGGATGGTTTTTAAGGTTTTTTACATTTTCATGGATTTTTAGGGATTTTTAGGATTTTTATGGTTTTTAGGGTTTTTTGGGATTTTGAGGGTTTATAGGGTTTTTAAGGGGTTTTAGGGGTTTTAGGGTTTTTAATGTTTTTAACATTTTTATGGGTTTTAATGGGTTTTAGAGTTTTTAGTGGGATCTTAGGGTTTTTATTGGTTTTTTTGGGGTTTTTAAGGCTTTTTGGGTTTTTGATGGGTTTGAGGTGTTTTCAGGGTTTTTGTATGTTTTCAAAAAAAAATTAGGGTTTTTATGGTTTTTAGAGTTTTTTGGGGTTTTTAGGGTCTTTTAGGTTTTAGGGCTTTTTTTGAGTCTTTATGGGCTTTAAGGTTTTTTTGGAGTTTTTAATGTTTTTAGGGGTTTAAAGGTTTTTTAGAGTTTCTAGTGTTTTTTAGGATTTTATGGGGTTTTAGGGTTTTTTAAGTTTCTTAAGGGTTTTTATGGTTTTCAGGGGGTTTTAAGTGTTTTAGGGTTTTTTATGTTTTCAAGGATTTTTAGGGGTTTTTTAGGTTTTTTATTAATTTTTGGGTTTTTTGGGATTTTGAGGGGTTTTGGGGTTTTTATAGGGTTTTAGGGTCTTTTGGGTTTAAAGGTTTTTTTGAGTCTTTTGGGGGTTTTATGTTTTTTATAGTTTTTTAACATTTTTAGGGGTTTTAGGGATTTTATATTTTTTAGTTTTTTAGGGTTTTATTGGGTTTTAGCGTTAGTTAAGGTTTTTTGGGGTTTTGTGGTTATAAGGGGGTTTTTAGGGTTTCAAGGTTTTTTTAAATTTTCCTGGTTTTTTAGGGATTTTTTAGATTTTTATGGTTTTTACATATTTTAGTAAAATACGGCTTGGGACCAAGCATGACCAGTCCCCCAAAGTTTTATTAAAAATTTAGAGAGAGAGCGTTATGAGGAGGGTATACCAACACAGGTGTGTAATTCACCCTTCATATCAGAGTCCATAGAGGGGTTTAATGGGTTTATAAAGTTTTTAGTGGTTTTAGGTTTTTTATGGGGTTTTAGGGTTTTATAAGTTTTTTAAGGGTTTTTACGGTTTTCAGGGGTTTTCATGGTTTTTAGGGTCTTTTACGTTTTCATGAATTTTTTGGGGTTTTTAAGTTTTTTTGTGGTTTTTAGGGTTTTTAACGATTCTAAGGGTTTTTAGGGGTGTTTAGGGGTTTTAGGGGTTTTTAGGGTTGTTATGGGTTTTCAGGGTGTTTGGGGTCTTTTGGGTTTTTAGGGTATTTTTTATTTTTTTAGAGTTTAAAGGTTTTTTTATAGTTTTTAAAGTTTTTAGGGTTTTTATGAATATTTAGAGTTCTTAGTGGATTTTTAGGGGTTTTATGTGTTTTTAGGTTTTTTGAGGTTTATATAGGTTTTTATGGTTTTTAGTGGTTTTTCAGGGTTCTTACATTTTCATGGATTTTTAGGTTTTTAGGGTTTTTTGGGATTTTGAGACTATTTTGGGTTTTAAGGGGTTTTAGGGTTTTAGGATTTTAGGATTTTTTAGGGTATTTAGGGTATTTTAGAATTTATAGGGGTTTTTTAGTTTTTTTGATTTTTTAAGGATTTTTATAGTTTTTTAACATTTTTAGGTTTTTTAAATGTTTTTTATATTTTTTATGGTTTTTTATGTTTTTTTGGATTTTTAGGGGTTTTATGGTTTTTAGGGGTTTTATGGTTTTTTTTCATTTTCATGTATCTTTAGGATTTTTTTAGGATTTTTATGATTTTTAGGGTTTTTAAAGATTTTGAGGGGTTTGGGTTTTTAGGGGGTATTTGGGGTTTTAGGGTTTTTTTGGGTTTTAGGGTCTTTTGGGTTTTTTGAGTTTTTTTTGGGTTTTTACGGTTTTTATGGTTTTTTGAGTTTTTAACATTTTTAGGGGTTTCAAGGGTTTTTAGAGTATTTAGTAGTTTTTTGGGTTTTTATGGCTTTTAGGGATTTTAAGGTTTTTAGGGGTTTTATGGTTTTTAGGGGTTTTTCATCATTTTTCGTGTTTTTTATATTTTCATGAATTTTTAGAGGGTTTTTTAGGATTTTATGGTTTATAAAGTTTTTATGGGTTTTAAGGTTTTTGAGTGTTTTTTGGGTTTTTCATGGGTTTTTAGTATACTTAGGGTTTTCTTTGTTTTTAGGGTTTTATGGTTTTTTAGAGAATTTAACGTCTTTAGGGGTTGAAATATTTTTCGATTTTTAGTGGGTTTTTAAGGTATTTTTGGGTTTTAGGGGTTTTTAAGGGTTTTAGGGGTTTTATGGTTTTCTATGGGTTTTCAGGGTTTTTTAGGGTTTTTTATGTATTCATGGATTTTTAGGGGGTTTTTAGGATTTTTATGGTTTTTTGGTTTATTAGGGTTTTTTTGGGATTTTGGTCATTTTTGGGGTTTTTTCAAGGGTTTTAGGGATTTTAGGGCTTTTTAGGGTTTTATGGTCTTTTGTGGTTTTAGTTTTTTTTTTGTGTTTTTCAGGGTTTTTAAGGATTTTTAGAGTTTTTTAACATTTTTTTTGGTTTAAGGGGTTTTTAGGATATTTATGGATTTTAGGTTGTTTAGGGATTTTGAGGGATTTTAGGGGTTTTCAGGGGTCTTTTGGCTTTTTAGTGGCTTTAGAGTCTTTTGGGTTTTTATGTATTTTTTTTAGTTTTTATGGTTTTTAAGGTTTTTAGAATTTTTTTAACATTTTTAAAGGTTTTACGGGTTTTTAGTATTTTTACTGGACCATATAGGGCTTTTCAGGGTTATTGTGGTTTTTTACATTTTCATGGATTTTTAGGGGTTTTTTAGGATTTTTATGTTTTTATGGGTTTTTATGGTTTTAAAGGATTTTGAGGGTTTTGAGGGTTTTTCAGGGGTTTTTTGGGTGTTACAGAGTTTTTAGGGTCTTTTTATTTTTATGTATTTTTGAGTTTTTGGGGTTCTAAGGTATTTTAGAGTTTTTTAAAATTTTAAGGGGTTCCGAGGGTTTTTACGGTTTTTAGTGGTTTTTAGGGTTTTTAAAAGTTTTTAAGGTTTTTTTATGGTTTTTAGGGGTTTTTATGGTTTTCTAGGGTTTTTAGGTTTTTTTAGGGTTTTTAGGTTTTTTTAGGGTTTTTAGGGTTTTTTAATATTTTAATTGATTTTTAGGAGTCTTTTTAGATTTTTTACAGTTTTTAGGGATTTTTAGGGTTCTAGGGGTTTTTTAGGGTTTTTAGGGGTTTTAGGGTCTTTTCAGGTTTTTAGAGGTTTTATTAGTTTTTTAAGGTTTTTAATCTTTTTTAGAGTATTTAACATTTTTAGTGGTTTTAAGGTTTTTTGGGGATTTTATGGGTTTTTAGGGTTTTTATGGGTTTTCATTGGTTTTTTTGGGTTTTATCATTTTTCTGGGTTTTTATTGTCTTTTTTTATTTTTATGGTTTTTTTGAGTTTTTTTAATGATTGTAAGGTTTTTTAGAGTTTTTAAATGTTTTTGCAGGGGGTTTAAGGGTTTTTAGAGATTTGGTGTTTTTTAGGGTTTTTAGTCTTTTTAAGGATTTTAGGGGGTTTTATGATTTTCAGGGGGTTTTCAAGGTTTTTAGAGTTTTTTATGTTTTCATGGATTTTTAGTGGTTTTTTATGATTTTTATGGTCTTTAGTGTTTTAGGGATTTAGAAGGGTTTTAGTTTTTTTAGGGTTTTTTAGTATTTTGATGGATTTTTTAGGGTTTTTAGACATGAAAGATGTGAGGTTCTGGCTATTCCCGACCCCACCAAATTTATTAAAAAGAAAAAAGAGACACAGCAGACAAGGGAGGGGAGGGATCAATCGACCCACACCCGAAAACCCTTAACGAACCAAGACAAAAGACCCAAAAAAAGAAAAATCAAGAATGCAAGAAAAAGAGAAAAAACACACAAAACAAAGCAGCCACCACCAACATCTAGCATCAACCAGCATCCAGCAGCTCCCAGCAAACCAGCAACCAACACAGGTCTACCATCCTTCCCTACCAACATAATCATAATCCGCACCAGGGGGGTCTCCCTCAACACCATAGCCAGAGGCCGCATCAGTGTCTACTGACTCCCACTTAGAAGAATCATACTGCCTCATGAAGTTGGTGTAGTATTCCCTTAACTTCACCTGCTCCACATTCAGCTGCTTCTTAGCAAACTGTCCCACCTTTCTAGAAGAATTCTTCGAAGCATTGCTGGAGGCCCTCATAGAAACTGTTCTCAGAAAGGAAGAGTAGTCCTTCCTTGGCCTCCTCACTTTCTGGGTTGCAATGCCAATATCACCATGCTTCCCTTGGACAGGTATAACAGTGTCCTCCTGGTTGAGAAAACATGAGGTGGGAGGTGGAAACCACTCCCTAGACAGCCCCCTGCAAAGTTTTTCTTCCTAGCAAGTAAGGCCTTGTCCTTTAAAATGAGGGCCATGTTGGATTTAATCCTAAAACCATCAGCAGAGCCACTCTCCCAAAGCATCGAACACTCAGATTCCATTCCCTCCTGCAAAAGGGAAGACTGTATAGGCACAATCATCACATTGGGGTCCTCCAAATCCATGTCTTTCAGAACCAAACATTTTGGGTTCCCATCCTCATTGACCCTAGTCATCCCATCCTCAACAGAATTCACATCATGCGCCTCCGAAGCATCCACTATGATCGGAACTAGTTCAAAGGGTTCAGAATCGCTCATCAAAGACCTTGTGAGGACACCCCATTACCCTCAGCCTGAGCAGCATTCACAACATTCTCGACCCCCAGATCAGCCCTCGCCTTATCCTCTCATTCAACAGCACTATCAAGGCTCCCAAAAGTGCTCAACATCATCCCAGCTTCACTAGCATGCTGGTCAACATTCCCTCCCCCCTGTCCAGTAGCAAGCACATCTGTCAGCACCTAAAAAGAAGGCTTCACACTCCCAGCATCAGCCACCGGAGGATTCTGGGACACGCTCCCTCCACCATGCCCAGCAGCAGCGGCCTGCACCTTATTCTGAAATTGTTCAGCATAGATCTCACATCCCGCATTGTCCGGGGACCCTTGCACCTCCTCCTCAAACTCCAGCCCAGCAGAAACCTCCATGCCAAGAGAACATCCAGCATCCGGGAGCTTCAGATCACTCCTCAAGAGATTAAAGATATCATGCACCTTGGGTTTCGGTTGACACTGGGCAACCACTTTCCCAAAGCTGTGATTACCCACTACAGACCCAACTCCCTTAAGCACAACCGGAGAGCTAGCTTGCACAGAGCTTAGTGGTCCAGGACCTAGACGAAGAGCAGAATCCACTCCCTTAGCAACATTTTGCTCATGCCCAGATGAAATAGTCGTTGCAACCTCCTTAGCATGGACCTTCATCCGAGCCTGGCGCCCTCCATCAGACAATGATTTCAGGGGAACAGAACCCATGTGCACCACCTTCTGCACAGCGCCAAGGTCCTGATTCCCTTCACCGGCCACCTCTTGATCACGATTCAAAACACCACAACTACAAGATCGAGAACTATGACCCAGATTCCAAAAGGAGGAGCAGAAATCATTCCATGACTCGAAGATATTTTAGGGGTTAAAGGGGTTTTAGGGATTTTAGGGGTTTTCAGGGATTTTAGGGTATTTTTTGGGATTTTAGGGTTTTTTTAATCTTTTTAGGGTTTTAAAGGTTTTTTAGTGTTTTTTAACATTTTTAGGGATTTTAATGGTTTTTAGAGTTTTTAGTATTTTGATAAGTTTTTAGGGATTTTCAGGTTTTTAAGGTTTTTATGGGTTTTTTGTGGTTTTCAGGGTTTTTCACGGCTTTTAGGGTTTTTTAAATTTTCGTGGATTTTTAGCAAATTTTTATAGTTTTTAGTGTTTTTTTGCGCTTTAGATATTTTGAGGGTTTTAGGGTTATTTAATGGTTTTTAAGATTTTTTAGGGTCTTTCGGGTATTTTTGGGATTTTAGAGGTTTTTTGGGGTTTTAAATATTTTTAGTGTTTTAAACGTTTTTATGGGTTTAAATGATTTTTATAGTTTTTTATGGGTTTTAGGGTTTTTATAAGTTTTTAGGTATTTTTAAGGTTTTTAGGGGTTTTTATGGTTTTTTGGGGTTTTCAGGGTTTCATGGTTTTTTAAGTTTTTATGGATATATATGGATTTTAAGGATTTTTTTTGTTTTTATGGGTTTTTAGGGGTTTTAGGGATATTTATGGGATTTCAAGGGATTTTAGGTTTTTCTAGGGTTCTAGGGTCTTTTTGGGTATCTAGGGTTTTTTCAGTTTGTAGGGTTCTTAAAGTTCTTGGGGTTTTTAAGGGAAAGGAAGATGCGAAGGTCATGTTATTCCCGACCCCCCCCCCCCCCAAATTTATTAGAAAAAAAGACGTAGTAGAAAAGACACAACAGACAAGGGAGGGGAGGGGTCGATCAACCCACACCCAAAAACCCTGTACAATGCCACAAAACCCAAGAGTCCCCAAAAAACCCAAAAGACACTCAAAACAAAACCAGAAAAGGTAGAAAATAAAACAAATCTCCAACAGCATTGCCCATCTAGACAACAACCAACATCATGCATCACCATTATCGTCAACCATCACCTCCTTGCCATGCATAACCACCACTATCATCATAGAACCACCATTATCAAAGTTATAAGTATCAACTTCGCTACCTCACCGCTAAGTTTCAAATTCCAGTCATCTTCCAGAAATTCACACCTAGTAGCACATCCAGGAACACCAAAGTCCAAAATCCACATTGATTCACAACTAAACCCACTACACCACAGAGGACCACAGTCCAATATAGCATCCATAACACAACACAGCTTAACCAACACTTCATCAACAACATGGGGGGAAACCAGGACCCATGCCCAGAACCCAACCGCAGCACCCATAGTAGCGTCTTACGCCACTTAGCAGAACCAAAAACCAGCATCCACAACAAATCACAACCAAAACAGCCACAACACATAAAACCACCATCCAATATAGTAGCCAAAATGAAACAAAACATAATGATCCCTTCAGCATTAGCATGAGACATATCCAATAGTGAGAAACCAGAAAAACGAACCTGCATTACCTGCACAGATCGGTTCAAAGCTGATATTATTTGTGCCTCCTGAGAAGATCCAGAATCCCGTATCACAGCATCGCACACAATTTCCCCAAATCCATCACAAATCTGGGGAAACCACCAAGATTCATCCATCCCTAGGTCTCTACTACAAGACATTGCCTCACCTTGACATCTCCTAAGCCACCTGAAGCTAAGCAGCACAAGAAGCTGCAATGTCGCCCGCTAGATCATCGCGCTGCACCATCTACAAAACCCACAGATTTGAAGCAAAATCCATATCCCACGCCGCTATTGAATCCCCCTCCACCACCAAGCCATGGATGTCTATGCAGCTTCCAGAACCGCCAAATTGAATCTGACCCACTTATCCATGGAACACCACACTCTGATCAATCGATATCTGAGCAACTCCACCATGGATCTGCTACGCCGAAGACCAAAGCTGGACCAATTCTCCATGAAACTGCATAGCCGCATGTCGAAGAGGTTGGATCTAACCCGATCCTCCATGGTTGACTTCTTCATTTGGGTATGACGCCAGAGAAAATAAATCTTCAAGGGCATCACATATCCAAAAGAAACGCAACGCGAGAGGAGGGAGCTGCAGCGCTGAGAAAGTCGGCGCCTGAGTTTTCAATGGTTTTTTCAATTTTTATGGGTTTTTAGGGTTTTTATGGGTTTTTAGTGGTTTTATGGTTTTTAGGTGTTTTTTATGGTTTTATGGTTTTTTCCTTTTTCATTTATTTTTCGGGTTTTTTTATTTTTACAATTTTAAGGGTTTTAGGGTCTTTGGGGGGGGGGGCTTGTGTTTTTCATGGGGGTTTTTAGGGTTTTTAGTGTTTTTCAGAGTTTTTAGTGTCTTTTTGGGTTTTTAGGGTTTTTTGATTTTCTAGCGTTTTATGGATTTATAGAGCATTTTTTTTATGTTTTTAGGGTTTTAAATTGTTTCTTGGGTTTTTAGTAGTTTTCGGGTTTTTATGAGGTTTTAGGGTTTTTTTATTATTTTTGGGGGGTTTATTTTTGGGTTTTTAGGGTTTTTTGATTTTCTAGGATTTTAGTAGTTTTCGGGTTTTTAGGAGGTTTTAGGGGTTTTAGGGTGCTTTTGGGTTTTTATGGTTTATTTGAGTTTTTAGGGGTTTAATGGTTTTTAGAGTTTTTTTACATTTTTATGGGTTTAAACTATTTTTAGAGTTTTTAGTGGGTATTTAGGGGTTTTATGGGTTTTTAGGGGATTTTAAGGTTTTGGAGGTATTTTATGGTTGCCATTGGTTTTTTAGGGTTTTTAGGGGTTTTTTATGTTTTCATGGATTTTAGGGGTTTTTTAGGATTTTTATGGTGTTTAGGGCCTTTAGGTTTTTTAGGGATTTTGTGGGTTTTCTAGGGTTTTTTTATCCTTCTATGGTTTTTAGGGTTTTTTAGGATTTTAGTGATTTTAATAGTATTAGGGGTTTTAAGGGGTTTTAGAGTTTTTAGTGATTTTTTAGAGTTTTTATGGGGTTTTAAGGTTTTTTGGTTTTATGGTTTTTAGGGGTTTTTTTAGGGTTTTTAGGTTTTTTTACATTTTCATAGATTTTAGTCATTTTTAGGATTTTTATGTGTTTTAGGGATTTTAGGGTTTTTTCATGGGGTTTTAGGGGGTTTCTAGGTTTTAAGGTCTTTTGGGTTTTTAGGTTTTTTAGGGTGTTTTAGAGTTTTAAAGGTTTTTTTAGAGTTTTTAATGATTTTATGGGTTTTAAGGGTTTTTAGAGATTTTAGTGGGTTTTTAGCGTTTTTAGCGTTTTTAGGTTTTTTATGGTTTTTAGGTGTTTGTATGCTTTTCAGGGGTTTTGCATGGTTTTTAGGGGTTTGTATGGTTTTTAGGTTTTTTTTATTTTCAGGGATTTTTAGGGGTTTTTTTAGGTTTTTTAGGGTTTTCGAAGGTTTTTAGGGGTTTCAGGTGATTTTAGAGTTTGTATGGGTTTTTAGGGTTTTTATAGTCTTTTTGGTTTTAGGGGTTTTTTTCGAGTTGTTAGTGTTTTAAGGTTTTTTCAAGTTTTTTAAAAAAATTAATGTTTTTAGTGGTTTTAGGGTTTTTATGGGTTTTCAGGTTTCTTATGGTTTTAAGGGATTTTTCAGGATTTTTGGCTTTTTAACATTTTCATTGATTTTCAGGGTTTTTTAGGTTTTAATGGTTTTTACGGTTTTTAGGGGTTTTAGTGATTTTGAGGAGTTTTGGGGTATTTTTGGTGTTTTAGGGTCTTTTTTTGAGTTTTTAGGGGTTTTTAGGGATTTTAAGGTTGTTTAGATTTTTTAAAAAAATTTAGAGGTTTTATGGATTTTTAGTGTTTTTTGTGGGTTTTAGAGTTTTTATGGGATTTTAGGGTTTTCAATGTTTTAATATATTTTTATGGTTTTCAGGGGTTTTAAGGTTTTTTATTATTTTTTAGGTTTTCATGGATTTTTTGGTGGTTTTCTTGGTTTTTAGGTTCATTTGGGGGTTTTAGGGTTTTTTGAGTTTTTATGGTTTTAGGGTTTTTTAGAGTTTTTTAATGTGTTAGGGGTTTAAAGGATTTTTAGATCTTGTAGTGGGTTCTTAGTGTTTTTTTTAACTTTTTTAGGGTTTTTAAACTTTTTAAGGGGTTTTTATGGTTTTCAAAGGTTTTTCAGGGCATTTAGGGTTTTTTACATTTTCATGGATTTTTTGGGGTTTTAAGGTTTTTTATAGTTTTCAAGGTTTTTAGGGTTTTGGGGGAATTTAAGGGTTAGGTTTTTAGGGGCTTTTAGCGTTTTTACGGTTTTTTGCTTCTTTGGGGTTTTTGATGTTTTGTTTGGAGATTTTAGAGGTTTTACGATTTTAGAGTCTTTTAACGTTTTTAGGGGTTTAAAAGTTTTTTAACGTTTTAGTTATTTTTTGGGTTTTTGTGGTTTTCTAAGGTTTTTAAGGTTTTTAAGGTTTCCAGTGGTTTTTAAGGTTTAGGATTTTTATGGTCTTTATTGTTTTTTAGGGTTTGTAAGGATTTTTAACATTTTTAGGATTTTTCTATGTTTTTTTTATTTTTTGTGTTTTATGGTATTATTTGTGTTTTAGTGTTTTTTTTTGAGTTTTTTAGGGGTTTTAAGGTTTTCAAGAAAATTTTAACATTTTTACAGATTTTAAGGGTTTTTAGTGTTTATAGTGGTTTTTAGGGTTTTATGGGTTATTAGGGTTTTTATGGTTTATAGGGGTTGTTATCGATTTCAGGGTTTTTTAGGGTTTTTAGGGTTTTTATGTTTTTATGGATTTTTAGGGGTTTTTAGGAACTTTATGTTTTTAGGTTTTTAGGGTTTTTAGAGATTTTGAGGGTTTTTAGGAAATTTCTTGGGTTTTTAGGGATTTTAAGGGTTTTTAGGTTTTTTTTTGTTTGATTTTTTATGATTTTAATAGTTTTTTAGTGTTTTTGACATATTTAGGGGTACTAAGGGTTTTTAGAGTTTTAGTGGTTTTTTGGGTTTTTTCAGGTTTTGGGGATTTTTTATGGTTTTAGGAGTTTTTATAGCTTTAAGGGGGTTTTCATGGTTTTTAGTGTTTTTTATGTTTTCATCGAATTTTAGGGGCTTTTTATTATTTTTATGGTTTTCGGGGGTTTTAGGGGTTTTAGTGATTTTGAGGGTTTTTATGATTTTTCGAGGGTTTTGGGTGTTTCATGGTTTTTAGGGCCTTTTGGTTTTTTTGGGTTTTTTTAGTTTTTTAGGCATTTTAAGGTTTTTTAAAAAAAATTAACGTTTTGTGGGTTTTAATCATTTTTAGAGCTTTAAGTTTCTTTTTAGGGTTTTTATGGGGTTTTAGGCAAGGAAGGGCCAGGCTATTCCTGACACCCCCAAAGTTTATTAATGAAAATAAAGACACTGCAGACAAGGGAGGGGCGGGGTCAATCAACCCACACCCAAAATACCTTAACAAACACACACCCAACGACAGCAAAAAAGAAAAGAAAACCCAAAAGAATCACCAAGCTTCCATCAGCAACCCACCCCTTCACAAGATCTACCAGCCTTCATCATCCTCATAGTCCGCACCAGGGGGGGTCTCCCTCGGCACCATAACCGGAGTCCGCATCAGAGACTACTGATTCCCATTCAGAAGAGTCATATTGATTCAAGAAATTGGCATAATGCTCCCTTAACCTCACCTGCTCCACATTCAGCTGTTTCTTGGCAGCCCTTTCACCTCTTCCAGAGGCATTTTTCTTAGCCTTACAGGATGCTCTTGTGGACACAGTCTTTATCAAGGAAGAGTAGTCCTTCCTCGGCTTCCTCCTTTTTGGATCAACATGGATCCCAGCATACTTGTTTTCCTTCCCAGTGACCCCCTCAAGCATGGCCCTTTCCTTAAGTACCATAGCCATGTTATGATCCATCCTACTATTATCCTCCTAGACTTGGTCGGGAATGAAGGAGGATTTCTGGTTAAGTGGGTAGCCCACAAGAACCCCACAAGGACCTGGGCAGTCCGCCACTCTCAAAGTCATCTCAGGAGCATGTGCAGGGTTGGCCTTCCAAGGGCCTGGGTGATCCGGGATGAAGGGGGCCTCCTGATTTAGGGAACAGACAGTAAGAATAGTTTCATCAGAAGCCATACAAAGAGGGGACACCACACCGGCCAAGGCCAGCTGCAAATTCCCCTCATCCAATGGGGGCTCCAACCCATGCTTTTCCCTTTTCCCCTGCTCGCCAGTATCATTCAAGGGGCCACTAATGCCTAGAACTGACTCAGCATTTAGAACACCATCCTGCTTCTCACTTAGCATCTGTACAGCAAGCCATACACTCCCATCATCAGCAACTGGAGCCTCTTTCCCCTCCTCTCCATGAGTATTACTTAACTTTCCCTTATCCATATAAAAAAAATCACAGTTGTGTCCAAGAGCTTTTAACTCCCCTATCTCCTGCTCATTATCACCACCCGAGTGCCCAGTGCTGTCCAACAGTGGCTCAACTTCACTATCCTGCTGTGCCACAACTCCTCCACCCCTCTCAGCAACAACATCCTGCACCCCTCTCTCCTGAACCTC
Organism: Viscum album; assembly: GCA_963277665.1. Lineage (NCBI taxonomy): Eukaryota > Viridiplantae > Streptophyta > Magnoliopsida > Santalales > Viscaceae > Viscum > Viscum album. The sequence goes on along the minus strand of OY728132.1, from coordinate 947,867,997 downwards.
GGACTTCTCACTCCCAGCTTAATGGGGTTTTAGGGTTTTTAAGGTTTTTGGTGGTTTTATGGTTTTCAAGGTGTTTTCAGGATCTTTAGGGTTTTTTTACATTTTTATGGATTTTTAGTGATTTTTTAGGATTCTTATGGATTTTAGGGTTCTTAGGGTTTTCATGGATTTTGTGGGTTTTTGGATTTTTCAGGGGGTTTCAGCGGTTTTTAAGATTTTTATTGTCTTTTTGGGATTTAGGGTTTTTTTGAGGTTTTTTGGGTTTGAAGAGTTTTTAGAGTTTTTTAACGTTTTTAGGGGTTTTAATGGTTTTTATATTTTTACATGATTTTTAGGGTTTTTAGGGTTTTTAGGATTTTTTATGATTTTGGGGGTTTTATGGTTTTTAGGGGTTTTCGATATTTTAAGGTTTTTTATGCTTTCATAGTTTTTATGGGGTTTTTTAGATTTTTATGGTTTTTATGATTTAGGGTTTTTTAGGTTTTATAAATATTTTGAGGGTTTTTATGAAAATTTAGGGGTTTTAGTGTTTTTCAGGGTTTTTAGGGGTTTTTAGAGTTTTTAGGGGTTTTAAGGTTTTTAGATTTTTTGAATGTTTTTGTGGGTTTAAAGGGATTTTAGAGTTATTAGTGGGTTTTAGGGTTTTAGGGGTTTTTAGGGTTTTTTAAGGTTTTTAAGATATTTTATGTTTTTAGGATTTTTTTAGGGTTTTTAGTGTTTTTTACGTTTTAATGGATTTTTAGGGGATTTTTTAGGATTTTTATGGTTTTTATGGTTTTGAGGGGTTTTAGGATTTTTCAGGATTTAGGGTCTATTTGGTATTTTAGGGTTTTATTTTGAGTTTTTAGGGGTTTAAAGGTTTTTTAGGGATTTTTTAACATTTCTTGGAATTCTAAAGCTTTTTAGAGTTTTTAGTGTTTTTTAGGGTTTTTATGGGTTTTTGGAGTTTTTTAAGGTTTTTAGAGGGGTTTTTGGTTTCCATGGGTTTTTAGGGTTTTTATTTTTTTTATTATGTTTTCATGAATTTTTAGGTGTTTTTAATATTTTTATGGTTTTTAGGGTTTTAAGGATTTTCAGGGGTTTTAGGGTTTTTAGGGGTTTTCAGGGTTTTAAGGTCTTTTTGGGTTTTAAGATTTTTTGAGTTTTTTGAGTTTGTGGGGTTTTAAAGGTTTTTAGAGTTTCTTAACGTTTGAGGGGTTTAAGGGGGTTTAGAATTTTTACTAGTTTTAGGGTTTTATGGGTTTTTACGGAATTTATGATTTTTAGGGGTTTTTATGGGTTTTGGGCATTTTTCATGGATTTTAGGGTTTTTATAGTTTCATTTGTTTTTGGGGGTTTTTAAATATTTTTATGGTTTTTAGATATTTTTAGGGTTTTTAGGGATTTTGAGGGTTTTTTAGGGTTTTTTTGGATTTTGAGGGGTTTTAAGGTTTTCATTGGTTTTTAGGGTTTTTAAGGGTTTTTAGGGTTTTAAGGGTATTTTTGTGTTTTTCAGTGTTTTTTGAGTTTTTAGGGTTTTATGGTTTTTAGAGTTTTTTTACAATTTTTAGGGTTTTATGGGTTTTTAGCATTTTTAGTAGGATTTTAGGGTCTTTATGGGTTTTTAGGGTTTTTGATGTTTTTAGAGTTTTTATTGTTTTCTGGTGGTTTTTCAGGACTTTTAGGGTTTTTTTACATTTTCATGGTTTTTGGGGTTTTTTATCAATTCTTTTGGGTTTTAGGGTTTATTAAAGTTTTTAGGGGTTTTGAGGGTTTTTAGAGCTTTTCATGGGTTTTTAGAGGTTTTAGGGTCTTTGATGATTTTTAGGGCCTTTTTTCATTTTAGGGGTTTTTTGAGTTTTAAGTGTTTTAATGGGATTTTAATGTTTTTAGGGGTTTTAAGCATTTTTAGAGTTTTTAGTGGTTTATTAGGGTCTTTAGGATATTTCAAGGTTTTAGAGGTTTTTATGGTTTTAAGGGGTTTTAAGTGTTTTTAGGGTTCTTTACGTTTTCATAGATTTTTTGGGGGTTATTTTAGATTTTTATGGTTTTTATGGTTTTTTAGGGTTTTAACTATTTTAAGGGTTTTTATGGTTGTAGGGGTTTTTCAAGTTTTAAAAGGTTTTAGGGGTTTTTATGGTTTTAGGGTTTTTTTTAGTTTTTTAGGGTTTTAAAGGTTTTTTAGAAGTTTTAACATTTTTAGTGGTTTTCAGGGTTTTTAGAGTTTTAGTTTTTTAGGGTTTTATTGGGTTTTATGGGGTTTTATGGTTTTATGGGGTTCTATGGTTTTCAGGTGTTTTTCATGGGTTTTTGGGTATTTTACATTTTCATGGATTTTTAGAGATTTTTTTTATATTTTTATGGTTTTTAGGGTTTTTAAGAATTTTGAGGGTTTTATGGTTTTCAGGGTTTTTTTTGGTTTTTTTAGGGTTTTAGGTTTTTTGGGGGTTTTAGGTTTTTTTGTGTGTTTAGTGTTTTTTATATTTTTTAGAGTTTTTTAAAAATTTTAGTTGTTTTAAGGGGTTTTATAGTTTTTAGAGGGATTTAGGTTTTTAATGGATTTTTAGGGGTTTTAAGGTTTTTAGGGGTTTTTAGTAATTTTAATGTTGTTTACATTTGTATGTTTTTTATTGATTTTGAGGTTTTTAGGGTTTTCAGGGATTTTAGGGTTTGCAGGGTTTTAGGGTCTTTTTGTGATTTTAGGGTTTTTTTGAGTCTTTAGGGATTTTAACTTTTTTTAGATTTTTTAACATTTTAGGGGTTTTAAGGGTTTTAGAGATTTAATGGGCTTGTAGGGTTTTAATGTGGTTTTAGGGATTTATTGGTTTTCAGATATTTTTATTGTTTTCTAGGGTTTTTCAGGGTTTTGGGTTTTTTTACGGTTTCATGGATTTTCAAGGGATTATTAGGATTTTTAAGGTTTTAGGGGTTTTTTTGGTTTTTAGGGATTTTGAGGGGTTTTAGGGTTTTTTGGGGTTTTAGGGTTTTTTGGGATTTTGGTTTTTATGGTCCTTTTGTGTTTTAGGGTTTTTTGGGTTTTAAGGGTTTTTATAGTTTTTAACGTTTTTATGGGTTTGAAGGGTTTGTAGAGTTTTTAGTGGTTAGAGGGTTTTAGGGTTCTTTAGGGATTTTAAGGCTTTTAAGGGGTTTTATGGTTTTATGGGGTTTTAGGGTTTTTTATGTTTTCATGGATTTTGAGGGGGGTTTTAGGATTTTTAAAGTTTTTTATGTTTTTAAAAATTTTGAAGGTTTTCTATAGTTTTTTATCATTTTATTTGTTTTAATGATTTTTAGAGTTTTTAGTGGTTTTAGAGTTTTTATGAGTTTTTGGGTTTTTTATAGTTTTCAGGGGTTTTATGGTTTTCAGTGTTTTTTAGGTTTTTAGGTTTTTTTACATATTCTTTGGTTTTTAGGGGGTTTTAGGATTTTTAGGTTTTTAGGGTTTTTAGGGATTTTGCGGTTTTTAGGGGTTTTCAGGGGGTTTTGTGGTTTTTAGGGGTTTTCAGGTTTTCAGGTTTTTTTTGGGATTTTAGGGGTTTTTTTGAGTTTTTAGGGATTTTAACATTTTTTAGAGTTTTTTAACGTTTTAGAGGTTTTATGGGATTATAGAGTTTAATGGGTTTTTAGGATATTAATGTGTTTTTATGGGGTTTTAGGGTTTTTTAGGTTTTTAGGGGTTTTATGGGTTTCATGGGTTTTTTAGGGTTTTAGGGTTTTTTATGTTTTCAAGGATTTTTAGTGGTTTTTAGGATTCTTAAGGTTTTCAGGATTTTTATGGATTTTAGAGATTTTGAGGGCTTTAATGGTTTTCCTGGGGTTTTAGGGTTTTCAGGGATTTTTTGGGGTTTTAATGATATTTTTGGGTATTTAGTGTTTTTTAGTTTTTTTGGGTTTTTATGGTTTTTTAGAGTTTTTAAACCTTTTTCGGGTGTTAAAGGGGTTTTAGTGGTTTTTAGGGTTTTTTTAGTTCTTTAGGGTTTTTAAAGGTTTTTGGGGGTTTTATGGTTTTTAGGTATTTTTAGTGTTTTTAGTATTTTTTACGATTTCATGGATTTTGAGGGGTTTTTTAGGATTTTTACAATTTTTAGAGGGGGGTTAAGTTTTTAAAGGTTTTTAGTGTTTTTTTTAACTTTTTAGGGGTTTTTTTTCAAAGAAACTTTTTAGGGGTTTTATGGGATTTTAGAGTTTTTATGATTTTTAGGGTTTTTATGGATTTTTAGGGTTTTTTATAGTTTTCAGGGGTTTATGTTTTTCATGATTTTTTAGATTTTTAAGGTTTTTATGTTTTCATGGATTTTTAGGGGATTTTTAGGGTTTTTATAGTTTTTATGGATTTTTTGGATTTTGGAGGTTTTTAGGTTTTTTCAGGGGTTTTTAGGGGTTGTAGGGTTTTTAGGGTCTTTTGGGTTTTTAGGTTTTTTTCAGTTTTTTAATGTTAAGTCTTTTTTAGAGTTTCTTAACGTTTAAATGTGTTTTAAGGGTTTTAGATATTTTAATATTTTTTAGGGTTTTTATGGGTTTTAAGGGTTTTTCAGGTTTTTAGGGTTTTTATGGTTTTCCTATATTTTTAGGGGTTTAAAAATTTTCAGAGATTTTTAGGGGGTTTTTAGGATTTAATTGTTCTTAGTGTTTTCTAGGGGTTTTCAGGGTTTTTAGGGTCTTTGGGGTTTCTAGGGTTTGTTTTTATTTTTAAGGGATTTTTTGGTTTCTTGGTGTTTTTTTAAACATTTTTAGGGGTTTTATGGGTTTTTAAAATTTTATAAGGTTTTTAGTGGTTTTTATGGTTTTCAGGGGGTTTTCAAGGTTTTTATGGTTTTTTACTTTTTCATGAAATTTTAGGGTTTTTAGGTTATTTATGGTTTTTAGAGTTTTTTTTGGGTTTCTTGGGTTTTTAGGGCTTTCATGGGTTTTTATAGTTTTTAAGGACATTATAGTTTTGAGGGTCTTTTTAACATTTTTAATGTTTTAGGGGTTTTTATTATTTTTATGGGGTTTTCATTTTTTTAAGGTTTTTAGGGTTTTTATGGTTTTCAAGGGTTTTTGAGGTGTTTTAGGGATTTTTACGCTATCTTGGATTTTTAGGGGGTTTTTGGATTTTTATGGTTTTTAGGGTTTTTGAGAGTTTTTAGGAAATTTCATAGGTTTTTAGGGGTTTTCATCTTTTTTAGTGTCTTTTGGGTTTTTAGTGATTTTTTGAGTTTTTAGGTTTTTTAGGTTTTTTAAGTTTCTTCAGATTTTTTAATGTTTTAGGGGTTTTAAGGGTTTTTAGTGTTTTTAGTGGTTTTTAAAGGTTTTTAGGGGTATTTATTATTTCAAGGGGGTTTCAATGTTTTTATGTTTTTTTTTATGTTTTCATTTATTTTTAGGGGATTTTTTCGAATTTTTATGGATTTTAGGGCTTTAAGATATTTTGAGGAGTTTTAGGGGGTTTTTAGATTTTTTGGTTCTTTCGGGTTTTTTAGGGTCATTTTTGGTTTTTTTAAGTTTTTTTTATTTTTTTGGGTTTTAAATGTTTTTAGAGTTTTTAAATTTTTTTGTGGTTTTAAGGGTTTTTAGAGTTTTTAGTGGTTTTTAGTGTTTTCCTAGTTTTTTGGGGTTTTAAGGTTTTTTTGGGTTTTTATGGTTTTCAAGAGTTTTTTAGGGTTTTATAGTTTTTTATGCTTATATGAATTTTTAGCGGGTTTTAGGGTTATTTGTGTTTTTAGTGTTTTTAGGGATTCTGAGGGTTTGAGGGTTTTTCATGGGTTTTTTGGGTATTTCATGGCTTTTGGGTCTTTTTTGGTTTTTAGGTTTTTTAAGGTTTTAGAGTATTTTAGATTTTTTTAAAGAAAGGTTTTTAGAGTTTTTAAACATTTTTAGTGGTCTATCCTCTGTCTGCCCCATCTGCTCTCTACGGATCCAAAGCTGGTGCAACAGGTTGTTGCTGCCTCGGTTGGAACTACCTCCAAGGAGGAACCTGGAGGAGAACACATGGGGCATGTTGATCTCTCTGAAAGGTCAGTCACTCTCACTACTGATGACCTCAACCTCCATAAGAAAAACAAGCGCCCGATACCTTCACATAGGCCTGAGATCCAACAACCCTGGAGAAACAAGATACTAAGGGATGAGACCTACCCCCAGCTGAAAGGAAAATCTTCTTCCCTGAAAACTGGGAACCCTAGACCACAGATCTGCTTCGTGAGGAATCTCAAAAACTCCCCTCTCATAATGATCTGGTTCTAGTTAACATCCTTTCAATGACCTCTACCCTTTCCAACACCTCAAGAAATGTATTAAAAAAAATAGGCTGACCAGGCGCTGGATCTCTGGATGCAAAGCCTCCTCAAAATACCTCACCCTAGCCTCCTCATCTGGAAACATGTCTGAATCATATCGTAAAAGGTTCATGAAATGGATTCCAAAGTCTTTCACACTGGATCTCCTCTATCGAAGGGTAAACAGCTCTTGGCGACTGGACGCCTTCACAGTCAAAGAAAGAAACTCGACTTTGAACTTATCTCCTAACTCCTCCAACGAGATTATCGACTCCTCACAATCATCGAGGAATAATAACCACCACATCCTCACTTCTCCATGCAGTATCATCACAACCAACGATACCCAATGCTCCTTCCTAGCATGGATCAAACTGAAAGATATCTCAACCTCCTCCAACTAGTCTTCTGTGACTGCATCTGAAACGAAGACCTCATACTTATGTAGACTCTATCACTAAAAATCTCGAAGTTTACTCCTCCAAGCATTTTCATCGTCAACCTCTACTCTGTGTCGATCGATTGGCATAACCTACTAAACATCTTCTGGGAAAACCTGAAAAGGACACCGACCTGAAGCCATACCTGCAAAAGGAAAAAAACAATTAGAGCTCCTGAACCTATAATATGGAAGACTCAATATTAATTAATTGTTTTCTTTTATTTATTATAGGTTAACCTATCCTAAGGTTTACCCATTCAAACATAGGCACAAGGAAGAATGATGAATGATCCTTTCCTAGGTATCAACCATGCAACCAATATCACCTCGTTTTCTAGCCACTACAAACTTAAAGGTATGTGCATCAAATAAATGGGGCCCAAAACGTCTTTGACTCAGCCAGTCTCTAGTGTTTACATCACTTTCTAAACATGACTGACACTGTTTCCCTACCAACCCATGCAACCTCACCTGTTCTTAACACCAAACTCCTCCTATCCCTCAACCAGACCTTTAGTACCACTATGTCACGATCCCCTCCCCACAAAATGTACACCTCTTAGGATGACAATATAAGAAGGGAGATAATAATCCCCGAGTCCTACCTCTAGTAGGCCTCGGGTTGGTGACTAGCACTGAGGGTATAGTAAACTCACATTACCCTCAAAGAGAAGACATGCAAAAGGGAGAGATAATACATACACCAACCAACTCCTACTCATACTACAATATAAAATAAATCCCAAAGTACACATATGTAATGTCATACAAAAACTACTACAACTGAAAGGAAAAAATGAAATTACCAAAAGAAAGTAAAATGGCAGTGACCACGAAACCCGAACAGCTCCTCCAACTCCAAGCTAGTAGTAACCAGCCTGGTCTCCAACATACTCCAAGTGACCTAAAAATAGTTTATATATATATACGTAGGGTGAGTATAAAATTATACTCAATAGGATCCTCCCCAAAGCCTCTCGTGTACAAGTAAAGATATCATGCTAAAGCACAGTGAACAACAAGTGAAACTCACTCGTCACCTAAATAGGTATACTATGTTCCCAGCCTCACCATGGCTACTCTCACTAAGTATTTTATACAAGAGTATATAATATAATAAGAATATTAAGGGTACCCTACCACCAATTCCCCACTAGTTTGTTGCTTTTCCCCAACGTTGCACGTCCTAAGCATCTATCTCCAGAAAGGCTTTCCAGCAGACACCTGGGTGTAGCACCACAACATGTACCTCGTGCAACACAACCACTACACCCACATAATCAAAGTAACCAGGTAGTTTCTGGGATCCACCACAGCTCGTGTAACATGTATCATACATCGGGTATTATACCTTAATCCATTATAGCTCATATGTCAAGTAATTATCCTTAAGACATCACTTCCTATATAGGTTACACCTATTCCATAGAAAACTATATCCAGAATATATGTGTGTGAATAACCACAATCCATTACATCCCTCTACACACATGTATGGGGAAAATAACCGACATGGCTACCAGCCCAATAACTACCAATAGAAGAGAGCAGGGCCAAAGGGGGTTTTCATCCATCCATCCTGCCACTGAAATGTTTGGGAAAACATCCCCTAGGGTTCAGATTCCTCGGGGTGTCAATTTCCCTAATCGATAGGGTGGAGTAGTGTATAGAAACAAAAAAATTAAATAATATACTATAGCTCACAACCACAATATAGGCATAACCTAGTCTTAGACTGGACTGTAGCTAACGTCTCTTGGACTCCCGGATGTCACTATTAAGACTAGGTATCCTATAAGAACACAACTATTTAAAGAGATACATTACATTACTTTATCCCTTTTTATCAGTTTCACTTTATGTTAATTAATTGTTTAACCATTAATTAACCATTATCATTACACATTAAATTTCATTAGTATTCCAACCAAGATCCACCGTTCCTTTAAATTGCAACCTCATCATTTCACTCCACCGTGCTCTAACCCCATGGGTTAACATCATTTATTCAGTCATTTATTTAACAACATTATCATTTTTTCATAAGTACAGGTATTCTAAGAAAAAATTCTAAGCTACCAAACATGAGGGGCTCAACACGGTGAGTAGATAAACTACCCGCCGACTCTTTTCCACCTATAGTAGGAGCGTAGAACCATCCTTCCTTGAGAAGCTAAACACAGAAAGCATGTGGCATGTATTTTCCTCTTTTGGAAGGAGGGTAAGAAAGAAAATCTACCTCAAGCAGTGGGGAAGCTAAATTAGATAAACAAAAAAAATGATTAAACAAGTATCCAATATTCACAACAGTGGGTAAGCTCAACTTCAACCCGTTTCATCACCTCTTGTGTCCTCCCCGACACCCACATGCAAAAACTGATGCATCTTACCACTCTAGGTATCAACTGCTGCCATAACCACTGGGCCTCCCTGCCCCACATATCACATCACAAGAAGTAGGAAACAACAAAGAAACTAGACTCTTGTCCCTAAATAAGGTATTCTTCCTTCACACGCAATGATCTCTCATGGATCCAAAGTATAAGGTTTTTAGCCTTTATAAGTAAGAGGGTAACTCAGAACCCTACTAGGCATTATCTTTTATCACAAAACCGGTTCTTTAATCCATTTTAAATTAACCAATTCATTATTTTTAGGTTCCAACTATAGGCAACATAAACAATAAGCTATCAAAAATTAATTAAGCAATTGATTTGGAATTCATTTAATCAACAAGAATCAACATACTTCAGGTTTATTAACCAATTCAATTAAACATGAACATATTTATAAATTTGATTAACGTAAAATTTACAACAAAAATCAGATTCATTTACATGCCTCCTTATCTTTGGATAATTAATTTACAATTAATTCCAATTTATTTTCTTTACCAATTTCCATTAAGAGAGACATAATAAACAACAAGGCATAGATAACACACTATCTATCAAGACAAGAGGCAAAAACATACGATCGATATCAATTCTTTAATCTTATTCATATATTTATTATGTCAATTCCATTGTGATTGAGTAGGATAAAACATACTAACTCTACTACTATAGATAAATAGAATAGAGAAGCCACAAATACCCTACCTCAAAAGGTTTCCAATGTTATTTGCATGAGAACATGCCAACACGGTGGATCATGATCACCACTCCTAGAAGACTACATCCACCCAAGGACACAGAGACACCACCACAACAATTAACAATCCAGGAAGCTCTATTAGGAACATAGAGAACACATTCCATAATAAGGAAAAGGAGAAACAAGAAGAAAACTATCCAGGTTCCCATAGGAATAGTGGTAGAACATACCTTACATTAAAGGTGGATTGACAATTCCTAATTGCACCAAAACAGGGGGTGTGCATGCAGCAGGAAGAAACTCCAAGGAAGACACGATCCAAGGCTAAAACACTACACACAACTCCTATGAGAAGGAAGGAAAGGTTTGAGTGTCTCACACTAGGGAACATGAAGGAAGAACAAGGGAGGAAGATATCTTATACCTTTAGAAGATTTAACAGAGTAATAGTTTAAGATACACTAGATTTTCCATTAAGATCATATCTGTTAAAGATTACGTGTTTTAATCGAGTAAAGGCTTCCCGTCCATTATGGAAAATTAAGATAGGAGTTATGGGATTTGAATCAGCCTTAAATCCCTAAAAACAAGGCTAGGAATAAATTTTACGTCAATGGAAACATCAAACAAGAAAAACTATAGGAATATGGGAAAAAATGGAAATTTGAAAAGGGAAATGACACCGTCCTAGAAACACTGTTCATGACACCATTTCTAACTCACCGTGTTGGTTTCATCGTATCAGTGTCGCCATCTCTGTGGCACCGTCTCGGTGGTGCCATCTCAGTGCTGCTGTCTCAGTGCCACTGTCTTGGTACCTCTGTGTCGGTGCCGTCGTTTCGGTGCTGCCTTTTCAGTTACCCCATTTCGGTGCTACTATTTCGGAGCCATTGTTTTGGGGCCGCTGTTTAGGCGCCGCTGTTTCAGTATCGCTGTTTTGGTGCCACCGTTTCCAACTCACCGATCCTGGAAACACCATTTTGTTGACACCGTCTCAGTGTCACCGTCTCAGTGCCACTGTCCCAGTGCCTCCGTTTTGGTTCCCCTGTTTTGGTTCCCCCATTTCGGTGCCCCCATTTTAGTGCCGGTGTTTTGAGGCCGTCATTTCGGTGCCGTCGTTTCGGCGTCGCCGTTTCAGTGCCACTGTTTCTTACTCATCGGTACTGGAAACACTATTCATAAAACTGAAAATTTGGAAAAGTATTGGGGATGAGTCACCTAAACCTCCCAAAACACCTTAAACACCAGATTTTAGCAAGGGAAAGAACTAGATAGGTCTATTCCATTACACACACAAGCAAGATATACACACTCAAACACACAAGATGTATACACTCACGCAAACAGGGATATACAATCATGCACACAATATATACACACTCATGCACACAAGGATACACACTCACACATGAAAGATGCACACACATAGGGATTTTTTTTTAATTTCTCTTCACTCTCAACACTCAATTCAAATCCCATGATTTTATGAAATCTAATACCTTATATTGGGAAACCACATGCCACCAATCCTTTCCAAGTCAAGATTGTGTTGGAGGATGGTTTAACATAACCATTTTGAGTGGTAAAAGGTAACAAAATGGTAAAGGCTGAGAAAGAGGTTATATAATGAGTAAAAGGTGAAAATGGGGTAGAAAGGTGGTATGTGGTTTTTTTTTTCTGATTGTGTAATATAATAAAAATTAATAATAATGAGACAAATTTGAAATGAAGATGAAGTAAAATGATGGAGAAAGTGATGTATGGAAATGGAAAGTGTTAATAATTTAAAGCACAAATACATGAAGAGGAAATTGTATTCGATTTTTGTCGAATCTCCCCAAAAAGTGTTGTGCTTGGTTTTTTAAGCACAAGATGATGAATGGAGAGTAAGATGATTTTTTTAATCTCTCAAAGAAAGAATGTGTGCTTAACTTTGAAAAGCATAAAATGATGAGTTGGGAGAATTTGTTTTTTTTTATTTTTTTATATACAAATCACATATATATAATCAAACATTTAAAGAAGAGGGATGAATATTTGAATCAATGTACAATATTTTAAGCTTGCACAACGTAGGCCAATTCTAGAGGATTTTAAATAAAATTCTTTTTTTTTTGTTTTTTTAATTGGTGGATAATATAAAAATTTAAGAAGGGTAATAGGTAAAAGTAATATAAATGAAGGGATAGTTAGCTACCATGTGAACGAAATCTCTGATACCAATTGATGCGAGATGCATGGGGTGGCCTGATCTTTACGACGTAGGGTGGAAAATTAAGGATGCAGTTTAGGTCTAAGTGGAGGATGACAAGAATGGATAGTGGATGCAAGTATCCAATCAATGCTATAATGATTGAAACCTAAAACATACACAACACACTCAAGGGAGGGATCTCATAGACAATACACACAACAACGCACTTGGGTTGAGGTACAAAATTGGGGGCTTTATGATCTTTGATCACCAATCTAACTTGTACATTGACAAGGAAATAATGCACAACAGTAAGGGGGAAAATCGAAACAATCCCCACACAATGGAGAGAAACAAAGCATAAACTCTCTATATCAATCTTTAATTCCCTAAAAGTTCCATGGGGGTGTCTATTTATAGCCCATGGGTGATACAACAGTCAAGGGTTTAATACCCTGATGTTATAAAGGCTAAACCTACTTTATTCCATTAAATTCAAAAAGATAAAGTCTACCAAATACTTTAAAAAAAATAATCACACAACTTTCCAACTTTATCCCACTAGATTTGATTTTTAGTGCCTATCCCACCAGATTTCACTTTGGTGTCTAAGGATGCCATTCTAGAATCCTTCTTGTGGGAAAGGCTTCCAAAATTCATGAAACCATGTGGTCTAATCTTTAAACATCATGTTTGGACTTGAATAAGGGAGATAATAGTCCCATTTGCTTTATCCATGCATGGCGAGATCCATCAGGCCTTTAATGAAGTAAAATGGATTCCCATTGTAGCATTAACCTTATTTAATCTCCCTTGCATCATGATGTCTTGAAAATCCAACTCCTCTACTTGGAAAATCAACTTAGTTACTTAAACATGGTTCTTATCAAGTTTTTAGGGTCTTTTGGGTTTCAGGTTTTTTTTGGATTTTTAGTGTTTTTATGGTTTTTAGAGTTTTTAACATTTTTAGGGTTATAAGGGTTTTTAGCATTTTTAGTGGGATTTTAGGGTTTTCAGAGTTTTTAAGGTTTTTATGGTATTCAGGGGTTTTTTTGGGGGGTTTTAGGGTTTTTACGTTTTCATGGATTTTTAGGGGGTTTTGAGGATTTTTATGGTTTTTAGGGTTTTTTAGGATTTTTAGGGATTTTAAGTGTTTTAAAGGCACTTCATGGAGTTTATGGAAATTTTCAGTGTTTTTAGGGTCTTTTTGGGGTTTTAGGGTTTTTTTTGATTTTTTTATGGTTTTTAAGGTTTTTAGTGTTTTTTAACATATTTTGGGGTATCAAGGGTTTTTAGAGTTTTAGTGGTTTTAGGGTTTCTTTGGGATTTTAGGGGTTTTAATGGTTTTTTAGGTTTTTCATTGTTTGTAGCCGGTTTTCTGGATTTTTACAAATTTTTAGGTTTTCATGGATTTTTAGGGGTTTTTAGGATTTTTATGTTTTTTGGGGTTTTTAATGTGTTCAAGGATTTTGAGGGTTTTCATGGATTTTTAGAGTTTTTTAGGGTTTTTAGGGTCTTTTAGGGGTTTTAGGGTTTTTTAGTTTTTTCATGATTTTAAATTCTTTGAGTTTTTATTGGTTTTTTGGGTTTTTATGGATTTTTAGTTTTTTAAGGTTTTTAGTGGTTTTTATGGTTTTCATGGGTTTTCTAGGGTTTTTAGGGATTTTAGGCTCTTTAGGTATTTTGAGAGGTTTGGGGGTTTTTAGATGGTTTTCAGGGATTTTTAGTGTTTTTAGGGTTTTTAGAGTTTTTTGGGCATTTTTCGGTCTTTTTAGGTTTTTGGTATTTTTTGAGTTTTTAGGATTTTTATAGTTTTTAACGTTTTTAGGGGTTTAAGGGGTTTTAGATTTTTTAGTGTATTTTTAGGATTTGTGTGGATTTTTAGGCTTTTTATGGGTTTTAGGGGGTTTTTAGGGTTTTTTATATTTTTATAGATTTTTAGGGGGTTTTAGGATTATTATGGGTTTTATGGTTTTTTAGGATTTTTTGGGATTTTGAAGGGGTTCAGGGGTTTTTAGGTGTTTTTAGGGTTTTTAGGGTTTTTTAGAGTTTTAGGGGATTTTTTGGTTTTTAGTATTTTTTTGTTTTTTAGGTTTTTGAAGGTTTTTTGAGTTTTTTAACATTGTGGGGTTTTAAGGATTTTTAGAGTTTTATTGGTTTTTAGGGTTTTTAAGAATTTTTTTTGGGGTTTTAGGGTTTTTATAATTTTTAGAGATTTTTACATTTTCATATATTTTTAGGGGTTTTTAGGATTTTAATGCTCTTGAAGGTTTTTAGGGGGTTTAGGGATTTTAGGTGTTTTCAGGGTTTTTAGGATCTTTTGGTTTTTATGTTTTTTTTAGTTTTTAGGGGTTTTAATGTTTTGTGGTTTTTAACATTTTTAGGGGTTTAAGGTGTTTTTAGAGTTATTAGTGATTTTTAGGGTTTTTATGGTTTTTTACGGTTTTTAGGGGTTTTTATGGTTTCTAAGGGTTTTTTAGGGTTTTTAGGTTTTTTACGTTTTCATTGATTTTAAGGTGTTTTTTAGGGTTTTTATGGTTTTTATGGTTTTTAGGGATTTTGTGGGTTTTTAGGGATTTTCAGTGGTTTAAAGGTTTTTAGTGGTTTTTAGGGTGCTTTTGGGTTTTGGGGGGTTTTTCGAGCTTCTTTAGGATTTTTAAGGTTTTTTAGAGTTTTTTAATGTTTTAAGGGGTTTTAGAGTTTTTAGAGTTTTTAGTGGTTTTATGGTTTTTAGGGGTTTTAAGGTTATTATTTTTTTATAGTTTTTAAGAGTTTTTTAGGGTTTTAGGGTTTTTATGTTTTCATTGATTTTTATGGGTTTTATGATTTTTATGGGTTTTAGGGGTTTTTTGTGGTTTTTAGGGATTTTGAGTTGTTTTATGGTTTTTAGGGGTTTTAAGGGTTCTTAGGATTTTTAGTGTATTTAAGGTTTTTTAGAGTTTTTTTATGTTTTTAGGGGGTTTTAGGTATTTTAGAATTTTTTTAGTGGTTTTTGGTTTTTTAAGGGTTTTTAGGGTTTTAGGGGTTTTAAATGTTTTAGGGTTTTTTATGGTTTTCAGATGTTTTTTGTTTGTTTTTAGTGTTTTTACATTTTCATGAATTTTTTAGGGTATTTAGGATTTTTATGGTTTTTATAATTTTCTTGGTTTTTAGGGATTTTGAGGGGTTTTAGGGTCTTTTAGGTTTTTTAGGGTTTTAGTGTTTTTAGGGTTTTTAGGGTATTTTTGGGTTTGGGGGGGTGGTTGAGTTTTTTAGGGGTTTTAGGTTTTTTATAGTTTTTTTAATGTTTTCGGGGTTTTAAGCGTTTTTATTGTTTTAAGTTATTTTTTTGGGGGTTTTATAGTTTTTAGGGGTTTTATAAGGTTTTTAGGGTTTTTTATGTTTTTATTTATTTTTAGGAGGTTTTTAGGATTTTTATGATTTTTTGGGTTTTTAGGGGTTTTAGAGATTTTAAGGGGTTTCAGTGTTTTTATGGGGTTTTAGTGTTTTTTG
Organism: Viscum album; assembly: GCA_963277665.1. NCBI lineage: Eukaryota > Viridiplantae > Streptophyta > Magnoliopsida > Santalales > Viscaceae > Viscum > Viscum album. The sequence goes on along the minus strand of OY728132.1, from coordinate 947,852,537 downwards.
GGGTCTTTTGGGTCTTTTTAGGGATTTAGTTTTCAGAGTTTTAGTGGGTTTAAAGGGTTTTTAGGGTTTTTAGGGGTTTTCAACAATTTTTGGATTTTTATGTTTTCATGGATTTTTAGGATTTTGATGGTTTTTATGGGTTTTAGGATTTTTAGTGATCTTTAGAGTTTTTATGGTTTTTAGGGGGTTTTACGGGTTTTCAGCGTTTTTAGGGTCTTTGGGGTTTTTAGGGTTTTTTTGAATTTTGTTGGGTTTTTACAGTTTTTTTAAAGATTTTAACGTTTTTAGAGGGTTTAAGGGGTTTCAAAGTTTTTAGTGGGTTTTAGTGTTTTTATGGGTTTTTAATGTTTTTATGGTTTTTAGGTGTTTTATGGTTTCCAATGTTTTTTCAGGTTTTTAGAGTTTTTTACATTTTCATGGATGTTTAGGTGGTTTTTAGGATTTTTATGGTTTTTATGGTTATTAGGGTTTTTGGGTTTTTTTGTTTTAATGGTTTTTCATGGGTTTATATGTTTTTTAGGGGTTTTTTGTGTTTTTATGGTTTTTAGGGTTTTTAGAGTTTTTAGTGAGTTTTTAGGGTTTTTATGGGCTTTTAGGCGTTTTAAGGTTTATAGGGGTTTATGGTTTTCTGGGGTTTTTTGGGTTTTGTACGTTTTCATGGATTTTTAGGGGGGTTAGGATTTTTATGGTTTTTAGGGGTTTTTAGGGATTTTTAGTGATTTTTAGTTGTTTTCAGGGTTTTAGGTACTTTTTGAGTTTTTAGGGATTTTTTTGAGTTTTATAGAGTTTTTAAGGTTTTTTAGAGTTTTTAACGTTTTTAAGGGTTTTAGAGTTTTCAGTGTTTTTTTTTTGGTTTTTATGGGTTTTTAAGGTTTTAGGGGTTTTTTTGGCTTTGAGGGATTTTAGGATTTTTAGGGTTTTAGGGATTTTGATGGGTTTTAGGGTTTTTGAGTGGTTTTTAGAGTTTTTAGGGGTTTTTATGTTTTTTCAGTTTTTTAAGGTTTTTATGTTTTTTAGTGTTTTTTACGTTTTTAGGGGTTTTAAGGTTTTTTAGAGTTTTTAGTGGGTTTTTATGGGTTTTTAGGTGTTTTGTGGTTTTTAGAGGTTCTTATGCTTTTCATGGATTTTTCAGGGTTTTTAGGGGTTTTTTGTTTTCATGAATTTTTAGGGATTTTTTAGGATATTTATGGTTTTAGGGTTTGTTACGATTTTCAGAGATTTTGGGGGCTTTTCATGGTTTTCAGGGTTCTTAGAGTTTTTCAGGGTTTTTAGAGTCTTTTAGGGGTTTTTTTTTGGGTTTTTTGAGTTTTATAGGGGTTTAAAGGTTTGAAGTGTTTTTTTAACATTTTTAGGGGTTTCAAGGGTTTTCAGAGTTTTTAGTGTTTTTTGGGTTTTTAGGATTTTTATGGGTTTTTATGGTTTTCAGTGTTTTTTTCATTGTTTTTAGGTTTTTTTATGTTTTAATGTTTTTAATGGATTTTTAGGTTTTTTATTGAATTTAGGTTTTTAGGGGTTTTTGGGATTTTGAAAGTTTTAGGATTTTCAGGGGGTTTTAGGGTTTTCAGGGTTTTTACGGTCATTTTGGGTATTTAGTGTTGTTATGAGTTTTTTAGGGTTTTAATTGTTTTTAGAGTTTTTTAACCTTTTTACAGGTTTAAAGGTTTTTAGAGTTTGTAGTGGTTTTTAAGATTTTTTATGGGCTTTCATTTTTTTAAATTTTTTCGGGATTTTTATAGTTTTCAAGGGGGGTTAGTATTTTTTTGTTTTTTATGTGTTCATTGATTTTTTTTTAAATGCTGAGACATGAGTTGGTCAACCAACCGAGACCCTACAGAAATTATTTAGAGTTTTTTTGTAAGGAAAGGTTTTATAGAGTTTTTTAACATATTTAGAGGGGATTAAGGGTTTTTAGAGTTTTTAGTTGTCTTTTAGGTTTTTATGGGTTTTAGGGTTGTTGAAGGTTTTAAAGGGTTTTATGGTTTTCAGGTGTTTTTATAATTTTTTACGTTTTCAAGTATTTTCATGGGTTTTTAGGGTTTTTATGGGTATTAGGGTTTCTTTAAGGATTTTAGGGTCTATTGGGATTTATGAGGTTTTTTGAGTTTTTTTCGGGTTTTTAAGGGTTTTTAGCATCTTTTGGGGTTTTGAGGATTTTGAGGGTTTTTAGCAATTTTTAGGGGTGTTAAGGTTTCAATTGATTTTTATGGGTTTTTTAGGATTATTATGGGTTTTTATGTTTTTAGGGATATAGAGGGTTTTTTGGGTTTTTTGCAGGGGTATTTAGGATTTTTTGGGTTTTAGGGTCTTTTTTGATTTTTAGGGTCTTTTTATTTTTTATTTTTTAGGGGTTTCAATGTTTTTTAAAAAATTTTAACGTTTTAGGGGGTTTAAGAGATTTTAGAGTCTTCAGTTGTTTTTATGATTTTTATGTGTTTTTAGGGTTTCTAAGGTTTTTAGCGGTTTTTATGGTTTTTAGGGGTTTTTTAGGATTTTAAGGATTTTAACGTTTTCATGAATTTTTAGTGGCTTTTGAGGATTTTCATGGTTTTTAGGGTTGTTTATCGTTTTTAGGGGTTTTCGAGTTTTTAACGTTTTTAGGGGTTTAAAGGGTTTCTAGAGTTTTTATTGTGTTTCTTAGGGTTTTTCTTAGTTTTTAAAGTTTTTAAGGTTTTTAGGGGGTTTTATAGTTTTCAGGGTTTTATAGTTTTCAGGGTCTTTTGGGTTTTCTATATTTTCATGGATTTTCAGGTGTTTTGTTGGACTTTTCTAGGTTTTATGGTTTTTTAGGATTTTTAGGGATTTTGAGGGGTTTTAGGGATTTTCATAGGATTAATGGTTTTTCGGGTCTTTTTTTGTTTTTATGTTTTTTTGGGGGCTTTTCAGTGTTTTAATATTTTTTAGAGTTTTTAGAATTTTTAGGGGGTCTAAAGGTTCTTAGAGTTTTTAGTGGATTTTTAGGGGTTTTATGGGTTTTTATGGTTTTTATGATTTTTAGGGGTTTTCATGGTTTTTAGGGGGTTTTTAGGGGTTTTAGGGTTTTTTACGTTTTCATGAATTTTAAGGGGTTTTTAGGGTTATTAGGGATTTTAAAGGGTTTTAGGTTTTTCCAGAGTTTTAAGAGTTTTTTGGGTTTTAGGGTATTTTTGGGTTTTTAGTGTTCTTTTAGTTTTTTAGGGGTTTTAAGGTTTTTTAGAGTTTTTCAACATTTTGAGGGGTTTGAAGGGTTTTTAAAGTTTTTAGTGGTTTTTAGGGTTTTTATGGGCTTTTAGAGTTTTTAAGGGTTTTAGGGGTTTTATGATTTTTAGGGGGGCTTTATATTTTTTTGTTTTTTCATGATTTTTTTGGGGTTTCTTAGGATTTTTATGGTTTTTAGTGGTTTTTATGGTTTTAGGAATTTTGAGGGGTTTTATGATTTTTAGGGGTTTTGGGGGCTTGAGGGTTTTAGGGGTTTCATGTTTTTAGGATCTTTTGGGTTTTTAGGGTTTTTTATTGAGTTTTTAATGTCTTTTAGAGTTTTTTAATATTTTCAGGGGTTTTAGGGGTTTAGAGTTTTTATTGGGTTTTTAGAGTTTATCTAGACTTTTATATTTTTTACGAATTTTAGGGGTTTTATGGTTTTTAGATGTTTTTAAGCATTTTTAAGTTTTTTTTACATTTTCATGGATTTTTTTGTGGGTTTTAGGAGCCTTATGTTTTTATTGGTTTTTTGGGATTTTTAGGGATTTTTAGGGTTTTAGGGGTTTTCAGTTTTTTTTACGGTTTTTCAGGGTTTTTAGTTTTTTTTAGTTTTTAAGGGTTTTGAGATTTTTAGAGCTTCTTAACGTTTTTAGGGGTCGATAGGGTGTTTAGAGTTTTTTGTGGGGTTTTTTAGGTTTTTATGGTTTTTAGGGTATTAAGGTTTTTTGGGGTTTTTATGGTTTTCTAGGGTTTTTAGTGTTTTTAGGGGTTTTTATGTTTTCATGGATTTTTTGGGGTTTTATGATTTTTTGATTATTAAGGTTTTTTAGGGTTTTGGGGGATTTTGAGGGTTTTAGGGTTTTTTCAGGGGTTGTCAAGGTTTTAGGGTTTTTTTGAAATTTTTAGGGGTTTTATGGTTTTTTATAGTTTCTTAACATTTTTAGGGGTTTTAAGGGTTTTAGAGTTTTATTGGTTTTAGGGTTTTTAGGGTTTTTAGGGTTTTTTAAGATTCTTAGGGGTTTTTATGATTTTCAGGGGGTTTACAGGGTTTTTTTTGGATTTTTTATGTTTTCATGGATTTTTAGGGGTTTTATAGGAATTTTATGGGTTTTCCAGTTTTTTAGGGTTTTTAGGTATTTAAGGGTTTTTATGATTTTTCATGGCTTTTTAGGGTTTTTTTGGTTTTTTAGGCTCTTTAGGGTCTTTTGGGGTTTTAGGGTTTTTTGATTTTTTTTTTTGGATTTTAAGGTTTTTAGAGTTTTTTTAACTTTTTTAAGGGTATATGGATTTTAGAGTTTTTTGTGGGTTTTGTTGGGGATTTTGGGTCTTTAGGGATTTTTATGTTTTTAGTGGTTTTATGGTTTTAGGGGTTTTAATTTTTTTTACATTTTACAGGTTTTTAGTGTTTTTTAGTATTTTTATGGTTTTTAGAGTATTTTTGGGTTTTTGGGTTTTCATGGGTTTTTTGGATTTTTCAGGGTTTTTAGGGTCTTTTGGTTTTTAGAGTTTTTTTGTAGTTTTTTTAGTGGTTTTAAGATTTTTAGTGTTTTTTAACATTTTAGGGGTTTAAAAGGTTTTTAGAAATTTTTAGTTGTTTTTTAGGATTGTTATGGGTTTTTTAATGTTTTTATTAGTTTTTATGGATTTCAAGGTTTATAAGGTTTTTTAAAATATCATGGATTTTTAGGGATTTTTAGGATTTTTATGGTTTTTAAGGTTATTTAGTTTCTTGAGGGATTTTTGGGATTTTGGGGTTTTCCGGGTTTTAGAGGTTTTTTCAGTTTTTAGGGTCTTCTGGGGTTTTAGGGGTTTTTTTATTTTTTGGGATTTTTATGGTATTTTAGAGTTTTTAGAGTTTTATGGGTTTTAAGGGTTTTTGGAGTTTCTAGTGATTTTTTTGGTTTTTAGGGTTCTATAAGGTTTTTATGAGTTTTTATGGTTTTCAGGGGTTTTAGGTTTTTTAGGGTTTTTATGGTCTTTTGGGTTTTTATGGTTTTTTGAGTTTTTTATGGTTTTTAGAGTTTTTTAATGTTTTTGGGGGTATTAAGGGGTTATATAAATTTTTGTGGGTTTTTTCATGTTTTGATGGGTCTTTAGGATTTTTTAATGTTTTTAGGGGGTTTTCAAATTTTTTAAGGTTTTTAGTTGTTTATGGATTCTTATGGGGGTTTAGGATTTTTATGGTTTTTTGGTTTTTTGGGATTTTAGATATTTTTTAGTGTATTTTGGGGGTTTTAGGGGTTTTTAGGGGTTTTAGGGTTCTTTTGGATTTTAGTGTCTTCTTGGTTTTTTAGGTTTTTTATAGTTTTTTAGGGATTTTATGGTTTTTTAGATATTTTTTAACATTTTTAAGGGTTTTAAGGGTTTTTAGTTTTTTTTAGTATTTTTTAGGGTGTTCGGGTGTTCTTAAGGTATTTAGGGGTTTTTATGGTTTTTAGAGGTTTTTAGGGTTTTTAGGGGTTTTTAGGGTTTTTTAAGTTTTCATGTATCTTCAGAGGTTTTTTTGGATTTTTAGGGTTTTTATGGTTTTTTAGTGTTCATAGAGATTTTGCAGGGTTTTAGGGGTTTTAGGATTTCTCAGGGGTTTTATGGTATTTTTTGGTTTTTAGGTTTTTTTATGGTTTTTAGGGTTTTAAGGTTTTTTAGAGTTTAAATTTTTAGGCAAAGAAGGCACGGGTCCAGGCTATTCCCGGAACCCCCCAAAATTTATAAACAAAGGATACAGACACTACAGACAAGAGAGGGGAGGGATCAATCAATCCACACCCAAAACCCCTTACGGGTTTTGGTATTTTGAGTGTTTTTAGGGGTTTTTAAGGATTTTGGGGGTTTTTAGGTTTTTAGGTTCATTTTGTTTTTTTAGGGATTTTTTTGAGTTTTTTTAGGGTTTTTATGTTTTTTAGAGCATTTAACATTTTTAGGGGTTTAAGGGTTTTACAATTTTTAGTGGTTCTATAGGGTTTTATGGGCTTTTTAATGTTTTAGGGGTTTTTATGTTTTTCAAATGTTTTTAGGGTTTTTTCCATTTTCATGGATATTTATGGGATTTTAGGGTTTTATGGTTTTTATGGTTTTTTAGGGTTTTTAGGGATTTGGTGGGGGGTTTAGGGGTTTTAGTTTTTTTTGGATTTTTAGGGTTTTTAGGGTTTTAAAGGTTTTTGAGTATTTTTCAACATCTTAAGGGGTTTTAGGGTTTTTAGAGTTTTTAGTGTTTTTATGCGCTTTAGGGTTCTTTTTGTTTTTAGGTGTTTTTCAAGATTTTTAGTTTTTTTTTCATTTTCATTGATTTTAGGGGCTTCTTAGAATTTTTATGGTTTTTGGGTTTTTTTAGGGTTTTAGGGATTTTCATGGTTTTCCCGAGGTTTTCATGGGGTTTTAGGGTTTTTAGGGTCTCTTTGGGTTTTTATAGTTTTCTTGAGTTTTTAGGGTTTTATTGTTTTTTGAGTTTTTTTAACATTTTTAGGGGTTTTAAGGGTTTTAGTGTTTTTAGTGGATTTTAGGGTTTTTCTGGGGTTTTAGGGGCTTTTAAGGTTTTTAGAGGTCTTTATTGTTTTCATTGATTTTTTTAGGGTTTTTAGGGTTTTTTTACATTTTTGGGGATTTTTATGGGTTTTTTAGGATTTTTATGGTTTTTATGATGTTTAAGGGGTTTATGGATTTTGATGGTTTTTAGGGTTTTAAGGGGTTTTATGGGTTTATGTCTTTTTTGGCTTTCGGTTTTTTTGGATATTTTTCAAGTTTTTAAGGTTTTTTCGAGTTTTTAATAATCTTAGGGGGTCGTAAGGGTTTTTAGAGATTTTAGTAGGTTTTACCTTTTTATGGGGTTTTCATGTTTTTAAGGTTTTTAAGGGTTCTTATGGTTTTTAGGGAGTTAGGGTTTTTTACATTTTCATAGATTTTCTAGGTTTTTAGTGTATTTAGGGATTTTCAGGGGGTTTAGTGTTTTTTAGGGGTTTATGGTTTTTTGTATTTTTAGGGTTTTTTGGATTTTGTTTGTGTTTTTAAGTGTTTTTAAGGTTTTTTAGAGTTTTTAACATTTTTGGGGTTTTAAGGGTTTTTTACGTATTTAATGTCTTTTCTTAGTTTTCAGGGGTTTCATGGGGTTTTAGGGTTTTTTAAGGTTTTTCGTTGTTTTTTATGGTTTTCATGGTATTTTCATGGTTTTTAGGGTTTTTTACGTTTTCATGGATTTTTAAGGATTTTTTGGATTTTTTGGAATTTTGGGGGGTTTTAGGGGTTTTCAGGGGTTTATTGTTTTTAGGGTTTTTCAGGACTTTTAGGGTCTTATAGGGGTTTCTAGGTTTTTTTGAGTTTTTTATATTTTTTAAGGATTTTTAGAGTTTTAACAATTTTAGGGGTTTAAAGGGTTTTTATATTTTTAGTGGTTTTTATATTTTTATGGTATTTTAGGGTTTTTAAGGTTTTAAGGGGTTTTTATGTGGTTCATGGGTTTTCATCGTTTTTAGGGTTTTTTATGTTTTCATGGATTTTTAAGGGTTTTTAGTATATTTATGGTTTTTTGGGTTTTTAGGGACTAGAGGGTTTTTATGTTTTTTCAAATGTTTTTAGGGTTTTTAGGGGTTTTAGGGTCTTTTGGGGTTTTAGGGGTTTTTTTTTAGTTATTTAGATTTTTTATGGTTTGTTATAGTTTTTTAATGTCTTAGGGGTTTTAAGGGGTTTTTGAGAATTTTTTGTTTATAGAGTTTTTATGGGTTTTAAGGTTTTTTTAATGTTTTTTTGTGGTTTTTATGGTTTTTAGATGATTTTCAATGTTTTTCGGGTTTTTACATTTCCATAGATTTTTAGTAGGTTTTTAGAATTTTTATGGTTTTTTAGGGTTTTTAGGGATTTTGAGGGTTTTGAAGGTTTTCAGGGTTTTTAGGGTATTATTGATTTTTTGGGTTTTTTTTTGAGTTTTTAGGGTTTTAAGGTTTTATGGGATTTTAATTTTTTGGGGGGTTTTATGGTTTTCAATGGGTTTTCATTGGATTTTTAGGGGTTTTTTAGTTTTTTAGGGTTTAAAGTTTTTTTTATAATTTTTAACGTTTTTAGGGGATTAAAGGGTTTTTAGAGTTTTTAATGGTTTTTAGGGTTTTTAGGGGTTTTAAGGGGTTTTAGAGGGTTTTATCGTTTTCATGACGTTTTTCAGGTTTTTTACGTTTTCATGGATTTTTATGGGGGGTTTAGGATTTTTATGCACTACTAGAAATTTTGGCTATAGCCACGGTTTGAAACTGTGGCTATAAGTTATAGCTACAGTTCCATAGACTATGGATGGTATTGGCGTGGCTATAGGGAAAGAGCTATAGCCAAGGTTTGAAACTGTGGCAGAACATTAAGCCAAATAAATTTTTTAGCCATGGTTTAAAATTGTGGTAAAGGCCATCCCATTTCATAAAAAACAGCCCCTTGCACCCCCTTGAACCCCCCCCCCCCCCGCCTACACCCCATGCCCCACCTGGACACCCCCCACCTTGCACCCCCTTGAACACCCCATGCACCCCCATGCCCCCCTGGACACCACCTTGCACCCTCTTGCACCCCCTTGAACTCCCCCTACACCCCCATGCCCCTTGGACAACCCCCTTGCACCCCCATGACAGCCCCCTTTCACCCCCTTGAACACCCCCTGCACCCCCATGCCCCTGGATATCCCCCTTCCACCCCCTTTAACACCCCCTCTGCACCCCCATTCCCCCCTGGAAAACCCCCTTGCACCCCCCAGGACTGCCCCCTTTCACCCCCTTGAAACCCCCCCTCCTAGACAACCCCCTTGCACCGCACATGCACCCTCCCCCATGCCCTGCAGACCCCCCTGCACCCCCTCCCCCTACACCACCACCAATATCCCCATGCCAAGTCCCACCTCCTCGACACCCCCTTGCACCGCACCTACACCCTCCCCTGCCCTGTAGACCCCCCCGCCCCCTTCTGGACCCACCCCATCCCCCCTCCTAGACAGCCCCACCTAGACACCCCCCTGCACCGCATCTGCACCCCCTGTAGACCCCCCCTCCTGGACAACCCTCGTAGACACCCCAACAGCACCCTCCACCTTCCCTGCAGACCCCCTGCACCCTCCCCCTCCTAGACAATCCCTCATAGACACCCCACCTGCACCCCTGCCTGCACCTACACCCTCCCCCCTGGACACCCCCCAGGACACCCTACCTACACCCCTCCCCCAACCCTACAGACCCCCCCCCCCCTCCGAGACACCCTCACCTGCACCCTCCCCCTTCATACCCCCCCCCCCCCCCCGAACAAACCCTGGACACCCCTAGACCCTCCCCCCTGCCCTGCAGACCCCCCTGCACCCCCTCCCCCCCACCAGTATCCCCCTGCCAGATCCCCACCCCAGACACCCCCCACCCACCCACAAGTATCCCTTACCAGGTCCCCACCAACCTGCTAGTTTTCCCAGTTCAGGGAGGGGGGTATTGAATTCACCCCATAGGATTTAATATCACATATTTTTTCATCTTGATTAATACCAAAATCTGAAACCTACGGTTCTATAATTAATTTTAGACATTATCCAGTGGTGTTCATTGAGTCTATCTGTGTGGAATGGTCAATCCCACTATGATTATGTTGGTTTTCGAAGGTGTATATGGTCGATATGTGGTGTGATATATCAAAATAGAAAACGTAGAAGGACCATGCTTTTGGTCTAACAATCCATGGTTGATAGGCAAAGGTGAAAGATAAATGGCCAGACATTGGAGTACTATGCTCATGGAGCTCAATTTTTTGAAGGAAAAATAACTAATCAATTTTCACTTGGACCCCCACTCCCCCCGAGACAGCCACTCCCCCCTGGACAGCCCCTCCCCCTCCTGGACAGACCCCCCTGGACAGACCCCCTGCACACCCCCCCTCCCCCTGACCCCCCCATAAGTCGGTCCTTCATGACATGAAGATCACATTTCAATGGTTTGGTAATGGAATTTTGAGTTCTTGTTGTTTGGTGTGGGACAATAGGTTTCATCGTGAGGGAATACAATTGTGCAGGGAAGACATTGATCACACCACAATTTCCCCACGCCACACGAAAAATTAGTTATTACAGTAAAAATGTAGTTGTCATGGAGAGATGATTGCACCGACTCATGGTCATGTCACGGAGAGATGATTGCACCAACTTGTGGTCACGTCGTGGAGTAGTTGTACTTGAAAATTCAATGCCCCTTAGGATTTGAGGTTTGAGAGGTCACGTTGCAATGGAGATTGATCACATCGCAATTCCCTTTGAAGTCAAGTAGTTGGGAGATATCTGGTTTTTTGAAACTGTCATATCACTCCACACCCCCTCCCACTGCATACCCCCACACCCCCCTCCCAAGACACCCCCTCCCTCCTGGACACTCCTCCCTCCTGGACAATCCCCTCCCTCTTGGACAGAAAAGAAAGGGGGTTCAGTGTACACAACTATTTCCATGGAAGATTTCAAAGGATTCATAGATGTGAAGTGTCTTCTAGATTTTGGTTTATCAGAGAGAAAATTCAGATGGTGAAACATCATGAAAGGAAGTAAGAGAATATAGAGTATGTTGGATCAGTGTTTTTTAAACTTCTAAGGCATTGACACATACACACAAACATCTATTAATAATCTCACAAGGGATATTTCAAACCACTCACTAGTCATAGTGAAACTAAAGAAGGATGAAATAAAGAGTATTCAATTTTTCTACTCAAGGAATTGGATGAGGATGGAGGTATTTCTTCATCGTGTACAATTTGGGCTCTTCTTGGGTGGGTTTAACAAATCGGCTAAAACATTTAAAGAATGACATTCTAAGATAGATGGAAGGTAGAACGAGTAGGTAAAATATCTTAGAAGGTACCAACAAAGACATAGAAAGTTTGGAGGAGAGGCTTTATGATAGCTAGGATGATGACATGTTCTCAAATCTCGTGAAAAAAACTAATATAGCTAAAATAATCCTAGAAATGGAAAGAGCTTGGAGGTAAAATCAAGGAAACTCTGGCTTAAAGAGGGTGATTGGAATATGTACTTCTTCCAGGCCTAAGTAAAGGAGAGGAAGGTGGTCAAGAAAATCAACATAAAATTGGATGAAAATTCATATATAATGGAAGTGGGGGTGGATGGGAAATTAAAAAGTGATCATTTCATGGAGCTACTTGCAGGAGACACCAGGACAACCCCTGCCAGTTTTCCCTCCCCCCACTGCCCCCCCTTGCACCCTCTTCCCCACCCCCTTGCACCCCCTGCCTCCTTGAACACCACCTGCGCCCTCCCCCTGCCCTGTAGACCCCCCCTTCACCCCCACCCCCTGTCATTCCCCCCCCCACTACCCCCCTTGCACCCCTACCCCACTCTCCCCCCCCCCTCTCCCCCTTTCACCCCACTTGCACCCTCCCCCCCTCCCCCATGCTATGCAGACCCCCTGCCCTGTAGACCTCCCCCTCCCCCCTTCCCCCTCCCCACTCCCCCTCCCCCCTCCCCCCTGTAGACATCCCCTTCCCTACATACCCCCTGCAGACCACCCCTGCCCCCTACCCCCTTTCCACTCCCCCTATATACCGACCCCCTCGGCCTACCCCCTGCCACCTCCCCACTCCCCCTACCCCCATGTAATAAATTATTCACATATATATTAGAAGGTGCAAGATTAAGGTGGAGGTATAATACATGGGCTATATACATTCAAAATAGATGGATTCATGGTGTGACTATGATAAAAAGACACATATGTTTGATGTTGGAAAATAGTGTGGGTGGTCTAAAAGAGATACCTTTAACAAGATGATGTGATATATTACTAATCATAATTGGTAATAGGCCTTTATAAAAATATTAATTTTTTTATAAGGATCAAACAAATGGTGTAATATTTTATCTAACTCAATAAGTGGTTTTAAACAACCACATTAAATTTCCAAATCTAAATATGGATTTTCTTTCAAGAATAATGAAGAAAAATTGAAGTAGAGCCTGATCAAAAGTTGAAGCGGTGTAAAATCAATATTTGAACGTCTCAATGGTATTAAACCGTCATTGAAGATAAAAAAGTGATATAAGACCACATTTCAAGTGGTATGGGACTACCAAGAATATTAAGATAACTCTAGTGGAGAAGCAATGACATTCATGTATTACATGTTTATTTGTTTATATTATAACAAGTGTTATCAACTAACTATTTTCAGGATATTGAGAATCTTTTGGGAGAGAAAAAATAGAATTAAAAAGAACTTTTTCCCTATGTTCATGATTATTTAAAAATATGATTTGGGGGGAGTTAGCGATGAGAAATTAATAGCTATTTGGACTTATCTAACCCGAATGTCCCGAAGGCCTTCTTTTTTTATTTTATTATTGATAATCCACCTTTTAAGGGTTTAAGGGGAACCCGTACATGACCCGTAGGCCCAAGGAGCAAGGCCCGACATGACCCGTAATACATGAACCGAAGGCCCAGAGGCATACCATGCCCAATACATGACCCGTAGGCCCAGCCCACTAGAGCTGCCCCTCCCCAGCTTCTGTATCATTTATTTCCTTTAGCTCCCCGCCTGCATTGTTGATCGACTAGCATTTCCCTGTACAAATGATTAATATCAATTGATATAATATTTGAATGTATCTAAGATTTTAAAAATGTTGAGATATTATCTTTTATTTAAAAAGATTAGTGACATTGAAAACTTGATATTTTTGTATAAAACTATGGTTTCCAATAATGAGCTCTGTCTTGGTAGGGTTATAGAATTTTTCAATGACTCAATGGTAACTAGTAAATTCACTTACATAATATTATTGATGGAAAATGAATATAGGGAGAAGAAAGTTCCATTGGTCATGAATAATGAAAGGATAAATCTATAATTCTTAAAGGTATGATAATACTTTGATGTATTTTAATAAATGAAGATTAGTTATAGAAGCCTTGAATATAGAATTAACCACTCCTTAGTGAATTTGGATAATTCATAATGGATATGGAAATGTTTAATGTGGAGTTGTTATGGGTGTTTTAACTAGAGTTCCAAAATCTGAATCCTATCTATGGGAAGCGTTGAAGATCTCCATGATATGATTATCTTGGACAAGTCATGGTGGTCAGCGATGAGGGTAGTGAGAAAAATGAAAAATTCCAATTGTGCATAAGGTTAATTTTTAAAAATTAAAACAATGAAAGGATAGGAGAGAAAAAATATAAATCCTTAGTTATCCATAAGATCTATTATTTTCTCCCATGAGGCAACGACTAGGATCAACTACAACTAGCATTGGGTGGTGAATGAGGAACACAACGCTAGTACAAAGTGGTTCTATGATGAGGAAATAAGAACCTAGTGAGAGTTAGAACCAAGAAGTATTCAAGAACTAGTGGTTTTGGTATAGGTTAGTACCAAAGGACTTCAAAGGTGGTATATGTATCATATTGAGTGATGAAATAGTGGATGTCTTCACTAAAGTCTAATGTGGGACCTAGAAATATTGTGTCAACAAAGAGAGGAAGACCACCCCATGGAGGATATGGACCATGCTCAGAGTGAATAGAAAATGGATAGTATTTTTTCACCATGTCATGGTAAAACTCATGGATGTATTGTTTCATTTAAATTATTTATAAAATATTGCAATCATGATCATTTTGCAGTCCATAGTCGAAGTAATAACAATGAATAGATAATTCCTAAATCTATTTGTGGAGAAATATTTAGAGAATTAATGTGAATTGAAGGAATATGTTTGACCATACTAAAACCATACCAAAACCATGTACAATTCATTCAATACAAATCATGTTATTCACTTAGTGGTGACTTGGTAATTATGGGAAACTCCATCTTAAAAGTCTAACGACACTTAAAGGGTGTCTTGGTTCAAGAAACTGATCTAATAAAAAGAGGGAAACCACCTACAGGGATATAAAAAGGGTCAAGTATGATATGTTCTTTATGACTAACAATGACATCAATTATAAGGAAAACATCGATGCAATAATGTTAATAAAGGTATATCACTCTGAGTTTTCATAGACAGCCCACCTCCATTGGAGGGGTTTTATTACAAAACCATGACTTATTTATCAAATAGAAAAATTATCTTAAATAAAACTTATTCAATAATTTCAATTTAATATAAACATGTACAATTAAGAAGGAAACTAAATGAAATTTAAAAAATTATTTAATTAAAGAGGCTAGGAGAGGGACCCTACCTCAACCTCATGGTACGTTTGCTTTTGACGTTGACAACTCGAATCTTCCTTTTTTTCACTAGCACGCATATGAAACTTCACAAATATATAAGGACACCTATCCCCTATGTACATATTTTCATGGCCAAATATGCACAAGGGGGACCTTAGATATATGTTTATACTTGCATATACCCCTTTACACTTACACATGTATTCATTTTTCATATCTATATATAAGCACACCTAACCCCAATATATATATTCATACTACCATGAGTGAATATATATAAAGAGGAAACTTATATATGTATATTCCTACCAATGCATACACATATAAGCCTTCGTCAACAGCGATTCGAATTCACCTCAATGAAATAAAAAATGCACTACAATAATATAAGGAACCCAAAAATCAAAAAATCCCTAATGAAAATTGGGTCAAAGAATAAAAATGGAATAAACCTTACACAAATCTGATGTTGAACTCACTGTGACCAGTGTGTAAACTGTACATGATAAATGATAAATGAATCCATAACCAACAAAATAATACATGAATCCATAACCTGCCCTGCACACCCCCACCCTACATGAACACCCCCCACCCCTACTCCTACACCTTCCCCCCTACACTGTAGAACCCCCCTCCTCCTGCCCATACAACCCCCCCCCCCACACCCTACAGACCCACCTGCACCCTCCCCCTAACCCCTGCCCCCTCCCCATGCAGGCCCCCCTACCCTGCCCCCTCCCCCCACAGACCCACCTGCACCCTCCCCATGCCCCCTCTTTCCCTGGAAAACCCCCCAATCTCCTTGGGGTATCCACCCCCCTACACAGCCCCCCTGGACACCCCCCCCCCACCCCACCCTACATAGCTCCCACCCACCCCCTAGACCTGCAACCCCCCTCCCTCTCCCTGGACAACCTATTAGGACAAATAGGCTAGTTATGGATTCTTCAGCCACACTGAGAGTACTCCAATGAAATTTTTTAGCTGGATGGAGGAGAATACAAATTCTTCTCTTAAGTTTCTAACCACTCGCTATCACTATGATTTTTTCATCTTTCTTCTTCTTATCAATATCAGATCCACCATATCCCACTGAATCCCTCTTACATTCCCCAATATCATTTACTACCATAAGATCCTTGTTTACTACTATCATGAAAGTGGGTAAAGAAAATAGATAAAATGTTGAACCTTATATGGAAATCAGAATAGAAATTCATTTGTGAAAATAAGGTGTAAGAATCATGTGTGATGAAAAGGAAAATATTTGTAAAACTCTGCATAAAATCACATCAACATTATGGATGGGAAACATTTGAAAAACGCAAGGAAACAAGAGAAATAAAATAAATTTTAAAACCTGTTATCAATGCCCAAAACCAATTGAGCAAGATGAGTCAAATACGGTTTGACTTGGGAACTTCTGTTCAAAATTTAACCCTAAACTCTAAATATTGACATTGAAATCCCTTTCAAATTTCCTACAAATTTCACATATTCATGAGAAACCAAGCGTGTGGGAAAGGAAAAAATGAAAAGTCCATTCAACTTATAAGATAGAATTCATGACCATTCAATATTTGTAGGAATGACGAGGGATGAGGAATGATGAGGTAGGATGAGTATTTACCATGGAAAAGGGTCGAGGGTGGGAGGGGAAAGTCGAGCACGAGGGTGGGGAGTTCTCTGTGAAACACTGTTGGCCGGGAAGTGTAGCAGCGACGTCGGGGAAAGTCGAGTGCGAGGGTGGGGAGGCCGCTGTGAAATGATGTTGGCTGAGAAGTGTAGCAGCGACATCGGGGAGGAGTGCACGGAGAGTAGGTTCAGGTCAAGGGTTCGAGGAGTCTTGAATCAGGGGAGGAGAGGAGTAGGGCATCATGGATAGTGGGGAGGATGAGCCCGATAGCTGGTAAAAAAAACATAGATACAGATTTTTTTAATTGTGGCTATAAATAATGATATAACCATTATTTTAATAGAAGTGTGGCTATAAATTAATTTATAGCCATAGACTTATAAAACTGTGGCTATAGGTCCATGGCTATAGCCCTGTTTTCTAGTAGTGATGGTTTTTCGGGTTTTTAGAGATTTTGAGGGTTTTTAGGGATTTTGAGGGTTTTTTGGGGTTTTATGGTTTTTAAGATTTCTGGGTTTTTAGAATCTTTTGGGTTTTCTTGAATTTTTAGGGTTATTTTAGTGTTTTTAAGGTTTTTTAGGGTTTTTAAAGTTTTTTAACATTTTAGGGGCTTTAATGGTTTTTAGAGTTTTTAGTTATTATTTGGATTTTTTTGCATTTTTTGGGTTTTAATGGTTTTTAATGGTTTTTATAGTATTTAGTGTTTTTAGGGGTTTTTTGTATTTTTATGGTTTTTATGAATTTTTAGGGTTTTTAGGGATTTTGATGGTTTTTTGGGTATTTAGGGGTTTTTAGGTTTCTTTAGTGTTTTTATGGTCTTTTAAATTTTTAGGGGTTTTTTGAGTGTTTATGGTTTTTAAGGATTTATAGTATTTTTTAATGTTTTTATGGTTTTTAAGGGTTTCAGAGTTTTTTTAGGGTTTTAGTGGGTTTTTTATGGTTTTAGTGGTTTTTTGATTTTCTGGGGGTTTTAAAGGTTATAATTTTTTTTCTCGTTTTCATGGATTTTTAGGGGTTTTTAGGTTTTTTATGGTTTTTATTATTTTTTAGGGATTTTGAGGGGTTTAGGGTGTTTTAGGGTTTTTAAGGTTTTTCAAGCTTTTTAGGGTCATTTGGGTTTCAGGGTTATTTTGAGTATTTTAGGGTTCTATGGGGTTTTAGAGTTTTTTTACTTTTTAGGGGTTTAAAGGGATTTAGAGTTTTTAGTGGTTTTTAGGGTTGTTGACACCACAAAATGCCTTTCATGCACTTTGCCGTAGAATTCATGATGTGATCCTCACTTAAAAAACAAATTTCATGGTTGAGTAGAATATGACTGCATGTTGGAAGAAGATGCAGGTTGGATTTCCATGTTCTAGAATACTACTCCAGAATGAGGGATAAGTGGAAAGACCACCCCTCCAGATGTTGGATATGGATTTCCAAGATCGGTGATGAAAAGGTGTCGATGGATTAAAATTAAACTTTCGTGTTTCTTCTGAGAAGACTTGGTGTATTCACCATATCTAAAAGCATATATCTTTTTGAGAGATTCAATTTGACTAGTCGCAAAGCCCAAATGTTCCCATAGATCAAAAGTTATGGACCTCAAAAATTAGAAAAAAATTGTAAAGGAAAGTACAGCACCGCGTAGGCCCATCTGCGCAAGTCCATCCACGCAAGTCCATCAGCACAAGTCCATCCATGCAAGACCATCCATGTAGAGCTAATTGGTCTCTAAATAGACCCCTCTGCCTTAAATTTTCATAGAACAACTGAACTCCTAGACCACAAATCCCAGAGAGGGCTCTGGCCACGGAGGTCCTTAACGTCCTCCCCTAGAATACCATGATTTGAGATACTCCCCCCCCACACCCTAAAAAGGTATGATGTGCCCCATTAAGTGACACCAAACTATATGGGTTCATATTTCTTTTATAAGAATATGTAGGAAGCCCATTTATGGGTTCAATCCCAACATCAAATAATTTTCGTCTCCCAGGATGATGATAAACTCCAGAGTGACATTAGTCTACCTGGATGACAATAAACTCTAGAGCGCCTTACTATGTGGCTAGAAAACCAGCATCATCATAATAACGACCAAATAATCTCTAAGTAGTATATTATAGGATACCATCAATGGAGAACCTCAGATACATACAAATATCTCCATTGATGAAGAACCATGGATACATACAAATGATTTTGAATTCCACACATGTTGATAACTGATTGCTAATCTTGGGTTGACCCATATCATTCTTGGGAATTAATGAATCATTCATGAAAATATCTTAAATATATAAGAGAGTCTCGAATTAGGAAATAATTCCCCCCAAAAGGGTGTGATGAACCCGACCTCCCATCCACTTGACCAATGTGAGTTCTCAAGCATCGTGGGTCAAAATACCTAACGAGCACCTGCCTTTGGAAAGCAGGTCCCTATGGATACATAACCAATTTGTGTTTGTATTTCCAAAAATTAACTTGTTAGGAACCATTTATAAATAAGTATTTCCCCAATGAAGTTACGTTTCTGTCAAAAACATGATTTATATGAGTCGTTAAGGTTTTTATGGTTTTAAGGGGTTTTTAGGGTTGTTTACATTTTCATGTATTTTTTGGGGTATTTATTATTTTTATGATTTTTAGGATTTTCTAGGGGTTTTAGGGTTTTTGAGGGGTTTTGGGGGTTTTATGGGGTTTTAAGTAGGTTTTAGTGTTTTTAGGGTCTTTTAGTGTTTTTAGTGGTTTTTGAGTTTGTTAGGGTTTTAAAGGTTTTTTAGAGTTTTTTTTAACATTCTTAGGGTTTTTAGGGGTTTTTAGAGTTTTTAGATGGGTTTTATGGGTTTTTAGGGTTTTTAGGTTTTTTATAGTTTTAAGGGGGTTTTCAAAGTTTTTAAGGGTTTTTAAGTTTTCATGGATTTTTAGGGATTTTTTAATATTCTTATGGTTTTAGGGTTTTTTTTATTTTTTAGGAATATTTATGGTTTTTAGCGTTTTTTAGGCCTTTTAGAGTCTTTTGAGGTTTTAGGGTTTTTTTGAGTTTTTAGGGTTTTTAAGGTTTTTAGAGTGTTTTAAAATTTTAGGGGTTTTAAGGGTTTTTATAGTTTTTAGTGATTTTTAGGATTTTTATGAGATTTTAAAGTTTTTTAAGGTTTTGGGGGGTTTTATGGTTTTCCGGGGTTTTAAGTGTTTTACAGGTTTTTTATGTTTTCATTGATTTTTAGGGGTTTTTATGATTTTTATAGTTTTTAGGGTTTTTATGGATTTTGAGAGATTTTAGGGTTTTTTTGGGGATTTTATGGTTTTTAGGAATTTTTAGGCATTTTACAATTATTTGGGGTTTTAGGGTTTTTTTTGAGTTTTTTAGGGTTTTTAATGTTTTTTAGAGTTTAACTTTTTAGGGGTTATAAGGATTTTTAGAGTTTTTTGTGGGTTTAAGGATTTTTATTGGTTGTTAAGGGTTTTTAATGTTTTTAGGAAGTTTTATGGTTTTCATGGGTTTTTCAGCTTTTTTTACCTTTTCATTGATTTTTTGGGTTTTTTTGGGTTGTTTTGGATTTTTATGGTTTGTAGGGTTTTATGGTATTTTTGGGGTTTTAGATTTTTTTCGTTTTTTATTATTTTATGGTTTTTTGAAATTTTTAACATTTTTTGGGGTTTAAATGGTTTTTAGAGGTTTTAGTGGGTTTTAAGGGTTTTTATGGGTATTTATGGTTTTTAAGGTTTTTCGGGGGTTTTATGGTTTTCAGTTGTTTTTCAGGTTTCTAGGGGTTTTTATGTTTCCATTTATTTTTCTATGTTTTTTTGGATTTTATTTGTTTTTTAGGGTGTTTAGAGATTTTGTTGGTTAATTGGTTTTTTAGGTTTTTAAGGGTTTTTCTAGTTTTTTAAACATTTTTAGTAAAGGGTTTTTAGAGTTTTTTGTAGTTTTTTGGGGTTTCATAGGTTTTTAGGGGTTTTAAGGTTTTGAGGGATTTCTATGGGTTTTAGGGGTTTTTAAAGGTTTTTAGAGTTTTTTACATTTTCATGGATTTTTAGTGGTTTTTAGGATTTTTATAGTTTTTAGGGGGTTTTAGGGTTTTTAAGGATTTTGAGGGTTTTAGGGTTTTTAGGGTTTTTACAAATTTTCAGGTTTTTAAGGTTTTTCAAGTATTTAGGGGTTTTATGGTTTTTCAGAGTTTTGTAACATTTTTAGGGTTTTAAGGGTTTTTAGAGTTTTTAGTGGTTTTTAGGGTTTTTTATGGGGTTTTAAGGTTTTGAAGGATTTTGGGGGTTTTTCAGGCTTTCAGGTGTTTTTCCAGGATTCTAGGGTTTTTTATATTTTCATGGATTTTTATGGGTATTTTAGGATTTTTATGGTTTATAGGGTATTTAAGGTTTTTAGGTATTTTGAGGGTTTTTAGGGGTTTTTAGGAGTTTTAGGGTTTTTAGGATTTTTTAGGGTTTTTAGGGTTTTTAGGGGTTTCTTAGGGTTTTATTTATTTTTTAGGGTTTTTAAGTTTTTTTAGAGTTTTTAACGGTTTTAGTGGTTTTACGGTTTTTATAATTTTTTATGGGTTTTATGGTTTTTATGGGTTTTTAGGGGTTATTAATGTTTTTAGGGTTTTTTATGGTTTTCAGGGGTTTTCAGGGTTTTTATGGTTTTTGATTATTTCATGGATAGATAGAGGTTTTTTTGGATTATTATGGTTTATTATGGTTTTTAGGGTTTTTAGGGTCTTTTGGGTTTTGGCATTTTTTTTGAGTTTTTTAGTGTTTTTATCATTTTTTATAGTTTTTAAATTTTTTACAGGTTTTAAGGGTTTTTGTAGTTTTTAGTGAATTTTTGGGTTTTTATGGGTTTTTAGGGTTTTTTGAGGTTTTTAGGGGTTTTAAATGTTTTTAGGGGGGGTTAGGGTTTCTAAAGTTCTCATGGTTTTTAAGGGTTTTTTATGATTTTATTGGTTTTTAGGGTTTCTATAGTTTTTGGGATTTTGAGGGGTTTATGGTTTTTTTGGGGGTTTTAGGGATTTAGAGGTTTTAAGTGTTTTTTAGTTCTTTTGGGTTTTTAAGGTTTTTAGAGTTTTAAACTTTTTTGGGGGGGTTTAGAGTTTTTAGAGTTTTTAGGTTTTTTAAGGTTTTTTTGGTTTTTTATGATTTTTAGTGTTTTTCCAAGGTTTTTTTTACAATGTTATGGAATTTTAGGTCTTTTTTATTATTTTTATAGTTTTGAGGTTCTTTAGGTTTTTTGGGATTTTTAGGGATTTTTGGGTTTTTTAGGTGTTTTAGGGTATCTAGGGTCTTTCTGGTTTTTATGAGGGGGGTCAATTTTTTTGGGTTTTTATGTTTTTTAGAGTTTTAACATTTTTAGGGGTTTTTAGGGTTTTTAGGTTTTAATCAGTTATTTAGGGTATTTATATGGTTTAGGGAATTTTATGGTTTTAGGAGTTTTTATGGTTTTCCAGGGTTTTTAGGGTTTTTTACTTTTTCATAGATTTTTAGGGGGTTTTAAGGTTTTTATGGTGTTTAGATTTTTTAGGTTTTTTAGTGTTTTTGATGGTTTTAGTGTTTTTAGAGCTTTTAAGGGATTTTTGGGTTTTTGGGGTTTTTGGGGTCTTTTAGGGTTTTTATGGTTTTTTGAGTTTTTAAGGTTTTAAGGTTTTAAGGTTTTTTAGAGTTTTTTAATTCTTTTAGTGGTATTAATGATATTTGGAGTCTTTAGTGGGTTTTCATTATTATTTATGGTTTCTAGGGGTTTTACGATTTTCATGGGTTTTTTAGGGTTCTTAGGGGTTTTTACATTTTTATGGATTAATACGGGTTTTTAGGATTTTTATGATTTTCATGGTTTTAGGGTTTTTTTTAGTTTTTTAAAGTTCTCATGGATTTTTAGGGTTT
Source organism: Viscum album (assembly GCA_963277665.1). Classification (NCBI taxonomy): domain Eukaryota; kingdom Viridiplantae; phylum Streptophyta; class Magnoliopsida; order Santalales; family Viscaceae; genus Viscum; species Viscum album. Next base: position 947,830,666 of record OY728132.1, on the reverse strand, counting down.
CCATGGTTTTCATTGATTATTTATGGTTTTTAGGGATTTTATGGGTTTTTAGGGTTTTTATGGATTTTAAGGTTTTTAGGGGATTTTTAGGATTTTTAAGGGGTTTAGGGTCTTTTTGGGTTTTTAGGGTGGGTTGAGTTTTTAAGGTTTTTATAGGTTTTTAGAGTTTTTAAAGTTTTTAGTGGTTTTAAGGGTTTTTAGAGTTTTTATGGTTTTTAGGTTTTTTTTGGAATTTTAGGGTTTTTATGGTTTTGCAAGGGTTTTTAGTTATTTCAGTTTTTTTACATTTTTATGTATTTTTATGTCTTTTTTAGGATTTTTATGGTTTTTAGGGGTTTTTAGGTTTTTAGGGATTTTGATTATTTTTAGGGTCTTTTAGGGGGTTTCAGTGTTTTTAGGGTTTATTAGGGTTTTTAAAGTCTTTTTAGGTTTTATGGGTTTTTTTTGAGTTTTTTATGGTTTCTAAGGTTATTAGATTTTTTTAACATGTTTACGGGTTTTAAGGGTTTTTAGAGTTTTTAGTGGGTTTTTAGGGTTGTTATGGGGTTTTTAAGGTTTTAAGGTTTTTTATGCCTTTTAGGGTTTTTTAGGGTTTTTTCTGTTTTTTATGTTTACATGAATTTTTAGGGGTTTTTAGAATTTTTATTGTTTTAGGGTTTTTAGAGATTTTGAGGGTTTTTAGGGATTTTCAAGATTTTATGATTTTTAGGGGTTTTCAAGGTTTTTAGGTTCTTTTTGAGTTTTTAGGGGGGGGGTTTATTTTTTTGTGGATTTTAATGTTTTTAGAGTTTTTTATGTTTTTACGGGTTTTAAGGGGTTTTATAGTTTTTAGTGGTTTTTAGGATTTTTGTGGGGTTTTAGGGTTTTTATGTTTTTTAAATATTTTTATAGATTTCAGGGGTTTTTCAAGGTTTCTAGGGTGTTTTACTTTTTCATGTATTTTAATGGGGTTTTAGATTTTTTTGGTTTTTAGGGGATTTTAGTGTTTTTAGGGATTTTGATGGTTTTAGGGGTTTTAGGATTTTTAGGGATTTTAGGATTTTTTTGGTTTTTTTGTTTTTTTGGATTTTTTTTGAGTTTTTAGTATTTTTATGTTTTCTAGAGATTTTTTTATCATTTTTAGGGGTTTTAAGAATTTTTATAGTTTTTAGTGTTTTTAGGGTTTTTATGGTTTTAGGGGGTTTTATGGTTTTTAGGGGGTTTTCAGCGTTTTTAGGGTTGTTTATGTTTTCTTGGATTTTAAGAGGGTTTTTATAATTTTTATGATTTTTGGGGTTTTTATGGATTTTGAGGGTCTTTTAGGGTTCTCGTGTAGTTTTGGGTTTTTAGGGTCTTTTTTGGTTTTTATGGGTTTTTTTGAGTTTTTATGGTTTTTTAGGTTTTCTAGATTTTTATATTGTTTTTAGGGAAAAGGCAGATGCGGGAACCAGGCTATTCCTGATTCCCTAAAATTTTATTAATAAAAAGACACAGTAGACCGGGGGAGGGGTAGGGCCAATCGGCCCATGCCAAAAAACAAACCCCAAAAGGAAGACACTGAGCGATTGGGAGAGGTCAATCGGCCAACTCATAAAAACCCGTAAGGACTCCAAAAACAAAAGAAGGAAAAAAGAAAAGGCCCAAAAGAATAACATGTCAGTCAACGTCACCTCCAAAATCATAGACAGAAGTAGTTCCTATGAGGGACGCTCGCTGCATCAAATCCATAAGCCGCATCATCTTCAAATGGGTCCCCATCAGCACCATAAAGATGCAACATGAGTACTTCCCAGGAGATCACTCATCCTAGTACTACTCTCACCCAAGCATTATTAACTGTAGAGTTCTAATAGGATCTGGTGCATTAATGATGGTGTAATCGTACCCGTTTTATATTTTTTTTTGGGTTTTAATGGTTTTAGTGTTTTTAGTGGGGTTTTAGGGTTTTTTATGGTTTTTGGTTTTTTATGGTTTTCGCGGGTTTTTCAAGATTTTAAGATTTTTACTTTTCCCTTGGTTTTTATGGGGGTTTTAGGAATTTTATTATTTTATTATTTTTTAGGGTTATTTAGGGTTTTGAGGTTTTTTAGGGTTTTTGAGGGTTTTAAAGGTTTTTAGGGGTTTTTAGAGTTTTTAGTGTCTTTTTTGGTTTTTAGGGTTTTTTTAAGTTTTTCAAGGTTTTTAATGTTTTTAAGAGTTTTTTAACGTTTTTAGGGGTTTTAAGGGTTTTTTGAGTTTTTAGTGGTTTAACGGTTTTTATAGTTTTTAGGGGTGTTTTTTCGGGGTTTTTAGGGTTTTTACAGATTTTAAGTTTTTCATAGATTTTAGGGGGTTTTATGATTTCTATGGTTTTAAGGGTTTTTATGGTATTTAGGGATTTTCAGGGTATGTAGTATTTTCCAGGGGGTTTAGGGTTTTTAGGGGTTTTATGGGTTTTTATAGTTTTTATGGGTTTTTACGGTTTTTTATAGTTTTTATGGTTTTTCAGGCTTTTAGAGTTATTTTTACGTTTTTAAGGGTTTTGAGGGTTTTAGAGTTGTGAGAGTTTTTTTTGGGTTTTTAGGGGTTTTTTTTTGGGTTTTTGGGGTTTTCTATTTTTCAAGGGTTTGTCGTGGTTTTTAGGGTTTTTTAAGTTTTCATGGATTTTTAGGGGGTTTTTTGAGATTTATATGGGTTTTAGGTTTTTTTTCATTTTTTGGGATTTTGAGGAGTTTTCATGGATTTTTAGGGGTTTAAGGGTTTTTAGGGTATTTTTGAGTTTTTAAGAGTTTTTTTGAGTTTTATGGTTTTTTAAATTTTTTTTAAAAAGTAGAGGTTTTAAGGGGTTTTAGAGTGTTTAGTAGTTTTATGGTTTTTATGGGTTTTAGGGTTTTTTTAAAGGTTTAGGGGTTTTATGCTTTTTGGATGTTTTCAGAGTTTTTAGGGGTTTTTACATTTTCATGGGTTTTTAGTGGTGTTTTAGTATTTTTATGGGTTTTAGAGTTATTAAGATGTTTAAGGATTTTGTGGGTATTTAGGTTTTTACAAGGGTTTTAGGGGTTTTCAGGGTTTTTATGATCTTTTTGGGGTTTTCGGGGTTCTGTTTAGTTTTTTGGGTTTTAATGGTTTTGTAGTGTTTTTTAAAGTTTTTAGGGGTTCTGAGGATTTTAAGAGTTTTTTGTGTGTTTTAGATTTTTAGGGTTTTTTTAATGTTTTTAGGAGTTTTTATGGTTTCTAGGGGTTTTCTGGGTTTTTAGGGTTTATTATGTTTTCAGATATTTTTAAGCGGTTTTTGATTTTTTAGGGGTTTTTATGGGTTTTAAGGGTTTTATGGTTTTTTCTGGGTTTTAAGGGGTTTTAGGGTTTTTTAGGGTTTTTATTGTTTTTCTTTACAGGGTATTTTCGGATCTTTAGGGGTTTTTTCCATTTTTTAGGGTTTTTATGTTTTTTAGAGTTTTCTAACGTTTTTTGGGATTTTAAGGGTTTTGAAATTTTTAGTGGGTTTTAGGATTTTTATGGATTTTATGGGTTTTTAACATTTTTCTGGATTTTGGGGGGTTTTCTATCATTAGTGTGGTTTTTTGGGTTTTTAGGGATTTTGAGGGTTTTTAAGTTTTTCCATGGGGGTTTTAGGGCTTTTAGGGATTTTCATGGTTTTTAGGTTCTTTTGGGGGTTTTAGGGTTTTTTTGAGTTTTTAACATTTTTAGGGGTTTTAAGGGTTTTTAGAGTTTAGTGGGTTTTGAGTGTTTTTATGGGTTTTTTGGGTTTTAATAGTTTGTAGGGTTTTTATGGTTTTCAGGGGGTTTTCTCGATTTATAGGGGTTTTATGTTTTCATTGATTTTTAGGGGTTTTTAAAGATTTTTATGATTTTTATGGTTTTTAGAGTTTTTAGGGATTTTGGGGGATTTTAGGGGTTTTTTCTATGGTTTAGGGTTTTTAGAGGTTTTTAGGGCTTTTCTAGGCTTTTAGGGGTTTTTTATTTTTCTATTTTTTTAATGTTTTTTAGAATTTTTTAACACTTTTAGGGGTTTAAAATATTTTTAGAGTTTTTAGTCAATTTTTAGGGTTTTTTGGGGTTTTAGGGTTTTTACGGTTTTTAGGGGTTTTATGGTTTTCATGTATTTTTATGGTTTTTGGGATTTTTATAGTTTTTATGGTTTTAGGGGGTTTTAGTGTTTTAGGTTCCTTTTGGTTTTCTCGGTATTTTTTTTAGTTTTTACGGGTTTTAATTTTTTTTATAGTTTTATAACATTTTTAGGGGTTTTAAGGGTTTTCTGAGTTTTTAGTGGGGTTTTAAGGTTTTTATGGGGGTTTATTTTATTTATGGTTTTCATGGGTTTTCATCGTTTTTTGAGGTTTTAAGGGGTTTTAGGGTTTTTCATGTTTTCATGGATTTTTAGGGGTTTTTAAAGATTATTATGGTTTTTAGGGATTTTGAGGGTTTTTAGGTTTTTTCTACGGTTTTTTGGATTTTTTGGATCTTTTCAGGGTTTTAGGATTTTTTTTAAGTTTTTAGGGTTTTTAAGGTTTTTTTACGTGTTAACGCTTTTAGTAGTTTAAAGGGTTTTTAGAGTTTTTAGTGGTTTTTATGGTCTTTTATGGGTTTTTAAGATTTCATGGATTTTTAGGGGGTTTTTTATATTTTTCTCATTTTTAGTGTTTTTAAAGATTTTGAGGGGATTTAGGGTTTTTTAGGGGTCTTAGGGGTTTTAGGGTATTTTGGGTTTTTAATGTTTTTTTAGTTTTTTAGGGATTTAAAGGTTTTTGGAGTTTTTAACATTTTTAGTGGTTTTAAGGATTTTCAGAGCTTTTAGGGTTTTATGGTTTTTAATAGTTTTTTTGGGGGGGTTAGGGTTTTTAGGTTTTTTTAGGAATTTTATGGTTTTTAGGGTTTTTATGGTTTTTAGGGTTTTTAGAGTTTTTAGGGATTTCGACACTTTTTACTTTTTTTAGGATTTCTATCATTTTTATGGTTTTTAAAGATATTGAGGAGTTTTAGGGTTTTTTTGGGTCTTTCAGGGTTTTTAATGTTTTTTTGAGTTTTTTAGGGGTTTTAAGGGATTTTAGAGTTTTTAGGGGTTTGTGGACTTTTGGGCTTCTTTTATGGTTTTCAGGGGTTTTTTAGGGTTTCTAGGGTTTTTTAAATTTTCATGGATTTTTAGGAGTTTTTAATGTATTTTATGGTTTTTAGGGTTTTTTAGAATTTTTAGGGATTGTGAGGGTCTTTTGGGTTTTTAGGGATTTTGGGGGGGTTTTAATGGGTTTCAGGGTCTTTTTGGGTATTTGGTTTTTTTTAGTTTTTAGGGATTTAAGGTTTTTAAGGATTTTGAGTGTTTTTATGGTTTCTCAAGGGTTTTTAGGTTTTTTCAGGGGTTTTAGGTGCTTTTTGGTTTTTTAGGTTTTTTTTAGTAGTTAGGGTTTTAAGGTTTTTTAGAGTTTCTTAACAATTTTAATGGTTGTAAAGTTTTTTATGGTTTTTAGTGGTTATTTAGGGGTTTTTATAGGTTTTTCAGGTTTTTAAGGTTTGGGGGGGGGGGGGTTATGGATTTTATTAGTTTTTCATAGTTTTTAGGGTTTTTTATGTTTTCGTGAATTTTTAGTGATTTTTTAGGATTTTTATATTTTTAAGGGTTTTTGAGTTTTTTTAGGGGTTTTAGGCATTTTTGGGTTTTTAGGGTTTTTCGGGAGTTTTAGATTTTAAAGGGGTTTTAGGGGTTTTATGGTCTTTTTTGTATTTTTGGGTTTTTTTTAGTTTTTTAGGTTTTTTTAGGTTTTTTACAGTTTTTAATGTTTTAATGGGTTATATGGGGTTTTAGAGTTCATAGTGAGTTTTTAGGGGTTTTAAGGGTTTTTATAGTTTTTAGGGGTTTTTATGGTTTTCATGGGTTCTTCAGGGTTTATAGGGTTTCTTACATTTTCATGGATTTTTAGGGGTTTTTTAGGGTTTCTATGGTTTTTATGATTTTTTGGGATTTTGATGGTTTTTTGGGAATTTTAGGGGTTTTAGGGTTTTCAAGATTTTTAGGGTCTTTTTGGTTTTTAGGTGTTTTTTGAGTTTTAGGGGTTTCTGTGGTTTTCTAGAGTTTTTAACGTTTTTAGGGATTTCAAGGGTTTTTAGAATCTTTAGTGTGTTTTTATGGGTTTTTAGAGTTTTTAAGGTTTTTAGGGGTTTTATGGTTCTATGGGGTTTTAGGGATTTTTACATTTTCTTGGATTTTAGGGGTTTTTTAGGATTTTTATGGTTTTTAGGGTTTTAGAGATTTTGAGATTTTAGGGGGTATTCTGGGGTTTTAGGGTTTTCTTGGGTTTTTGGGTGTTTTAGGGTTTTTTGAGTGTTTATGGGTTTTAAGGGTTGTTTAGAGTTTTTAACCATTTTAGGGGTTTAAAGGGTTTTTAGAGTTTTTATGGGTTTTTTATGGTTTTTAAGGTTTTTAGGGGTTTATGGTTTTTAGAAGGTTTTTAGGGTTTTTTAAATTTTCATGGTTTTTAGGGGTATTTATGCTTTTTATGTTTTTATGTTTTTTATCGTTTAGGAGGTTTCAAGGTTTTTTGGGGTTTTAAGGGTTTTCCAAGCTATGACTACCTTTTTGGGTTTTCTTTGTGGTTTGTTTGAGTTTTTTATAGTTTTTAAAGTTTTTTGGAGTTTTTTTATTGTTTTTAGTGGTTTAAAGGGCTTTTATAATTTTTTTAGAGTTTTTATGGGTTTGTTGAGTTCTTAAGATTTTCAGGGATTTATGGTTTTTAGGGTTTTTCATGCTTTCATGGATTTTAGGTATTTTTTAGGATTTTTATGGTTTTTAGAGTTTTTAGGGATACTGAGGGGTTTTTAGGGTTTTTAGGGTTTGTAGGGGTTTTAAGGGTCTTTTTAGGATTTTTTTGAGAATTTTCGAGTTTTTAGGTTTTTTAGGTTTTTTTAAATTTTTTAGCATTTTACAGGTTTTAAAGTTTTTTATATTTTTTAGTGATTTTTTAGTGATTTTTAGGGATTTTATGGGGTTCTAGGGTTTTTATTGTCTTTAGGGGTTTTATGGTTTTCAATGATTTTCAAGGTTTTTAGGGTTCTTTACATTTTCATGGTTTTTTAGGTGTTTTTTAGGATTTTCAATGTTTTTTGGGGTTTTTAAGGATTTTTAGGAATTTCAGGGGTTTTCAATGGTGTTTAGGGCTTTCAGTTTTTTTAAGGAATTCTTGGTGGTGTTAGGGGTTTTTTTTGAGTTTTTAACGTTTTTAGGGATTCTAAGGGATTTTATAGTTTTTAATGGTTTAGGGTTTTGTGGGTTTTGGGGATTTTTAAGGGTTTTAGGGGTTTTATGGGTTTAAAGGGTTTATAGGATTTTTTTATTTTTTTCATGGTTTCTAGGGGTTTTAGGATTTTTATGGGTTTTAGGGTTTTTTATAGTTTTTAGGGATTTTTATGGGTTTTAGGTTTTTTTTGGGTTTTTAGTAATTTTTAAGGTTTTTAGGGATTTTTATGGTTTTCTTTGGGTTTTAGGGTTTTATGGGATTTTATGTTTTCCTGGATTTTTAGAGGTTTTATAGAAACATTATGGGTTTTTGCATTATTTAGGGTTTTTTGCAATTTTGAGAGTTTTATGGGTTTTCAGAGAATTTTATGGTTTTTAGGATTTTTTGGGGGGTTTTGGGGTCTTTTGAGTTTTTATGGTTTTTTTGAGTTTTTAGGGTAGAGGTGGTTTAGGACTAGGAAATCCTAGCCCCCCAAATTATTAGAAAAAATCAAGTACAAAGAAGACTGGGGAGGGGCAGGGTAAATCAACCCATACCCAAAAAATAAGCCCCAAAAGAAAAACAAATAAATAGAAAGAAAAAAGACACAAAAAGACCAGACAAAGCAGCAGATTCAGCACCTCTCATCCAACTCCTGCATTTCGCAGTTTCAATCCTCCTACAAAGCAGTAATCACAACCCTTGTCACACTTCCCAGCATTCAACACCTTCACCTCGTAGTCACCCACTTCATCACCACACATACAAACAAAAGAAACCATCCCCATTCTTAGAACCAAAAGCTTCATCACACCCCAGTCCATCATCAAACAGAATCTGGCACCATCGTTCCCAAAAACCAGAAATTCCTTTCACACATTGTGGAAAGGCAGTATCACACAACCAATCTCTCGCAGCGCCACATGCCACAAACAACACCTCACACCCCTTAGAGCTAACATCCTCTTCATCAGCTCGGTGATCACACATCAACATCAGATAAAGCCTAACATCTTCCATCAAACCCAAGAACCAGATCCCACAGAAAACCATGACTAAACCAGCCAAATTCAAAACACAGAAAATATGAAGCTGCAACGCAAAATGATAGAAAAAACATTCATCTCCAAAAGACAAAGACTAGTCCGCCATCCACCTTGGCCACCATCGGAAAGCCAGATCTGCAGCCCCACACACCCAATCAACACCTTCGCGAGAAGGAAACGAACTTGTGACGTCGTCCGCACCTGGAGCCATCCCGATCCATCGTCTAGACCACCCTGCGAGCCAAATCCAGAGATCCACATCACCACCAGATCTCCACACCTCGTCAGATCCCCTCGCAAACCACTCAAAGATAAACAGGAGAAACCTGTAATTGTCTTCATCTGCACAGACCAGACCCGCTGAATCCAAGAGCACCTAGATCCTGATTTCCGCCAAAGACCGATGCCGAAGACCATCTCGATCCGAAGGGGACCGCATCACCGCTGAAGATAGACGCATCAGGGAGAAGTCGAAAGTCGCCACCGCCAAGGACCGACACCACCAAGATCCAACAGAGCAAGTTGAAACCACCATGGGGAAAAGCACCCCCAGATCCAGAAGCGCCGAAGCTTCATGCCCAGAGGAGCACTGCGACGGGAGAGAGCCACTAGGAGAGCAAGCCACCATCGTTCTTTGAGTTTTTAGGGGTTTTAAGTTTTTTTAAATTTTTTAACGTTTTTACACATTTTTATGGGTTTTAAGGTTTTCTTTGATTTATTTAGTGGTTTTTTAGAATTTTTATAGGTTTCTTGTTTTTTATAATGTTTTTTGGGGTTTTTATGGTTTTATGGGGTTTTTAGGGGTTCTTGCGTTTTCATGGATTTTTAAGGGGTATTTTAGGATTTTTATTGTTTTTATTGTTTTTAGGGATTTTAGGGATTATGATGGTTTTTGGGGTTTTCAATGTTTTTTAGTTTCTTTTTTGGGTTTTAGGTTTTTTTATTTTTTAGGGTTTTAATGTTTTTATGAGTTTTTAACATTTTTAGGGGTTTAAAGGGTCTTTATATTTTTAGTGGTTATTTAGTGTTTTATAGGTTTTTGGGGGTTTTTAAAGGTTTTTATGGGGTTTTATGGTTTTCAAGGGTTTTTTAGGGTTTTTAGGTTTTTTTACGTTTTCATGGATTTTAATGGTTTTTTAAGATTTTTTTTCAGATTTTAGGTTTCTTAGGATTTTTGAGAGTTTTGGGGGTTTTAAGTGTTTTTTTGGGTCTTTTGGGTATTTTTGGGTTATTTTATTTTTTAGGGTTTTTAAGGTTTTATATATTTTTAACGTTTTAGGGCAACGAAGGTACAGGGCCAGGCTATTCCTGCCCCCCCCCCCAAAATCCCTGAACCCCCTAGACACCAAAACCCAAAAGACCCAAAAGAAAAAGAGAAAGAAACAGGAGTTACAAATAAACTTCACCATCAATATAAGGATCCCCATCAGCACCATAACTATGGGAAACATCCGACTCTTCCGACTCCCATTCAAGAGATTCATATTGCTTAAGGATGGATGTGTAATACTCTCTGAGATGTCGTTGTTCCACCATCAGCTGCACCTTTCCAGACCAACCTTCCCTTCCATGAGCATCTCCCTCAGCTTTGTTGGCCTTAGAGGTGGCTCTGGTAGCAATAGGCCTGGGAAGGGAAGAATAGTCCCTCCTTGTTCTCCGCTTCACTGGGGGTGCTCCAATCCCGGCCTTCTTGCTTTGCAGCACATCATCAGCACTCGATTCCCTAGGCATGAGATTCCCATCCTTCATGTGATCAACAGCGGCAGGCTCAACCCCACCTCTATGACTACCATTTCTAGGAATAAGGTCATTCTCAGACAGCAGCTTCCTCTTCCGAGGACATGAGTCCAAACTAGAAGAACCAGGGGGACTCATCGAAGCCTTCTCCCTCCTAATCCTAGCCAAATTAGTATTCATGATGTTATAACGATCCCTAAAGAAGTACCCTAACTTTTTAAATTCATCATCCTCATCCCAAATGAAGATCACATCCTACTGCAGGTCTGGCTTCTACAGGATTTCTTTTTGATGCTGCTCAAAAGGGATTTCCAAACAATCCAGCATTATCTTTTCAGACAACTCCACACAGGGAGTTAGAGTATCAAACACAACAAGAGAAAGGCTCAGATCAGGTTGCTCAACAGTCCTCCTAACTAGGTTATCAGACTCATGCGGCCCAGACTGAGGGGCATCAAACAGACCATCCCCAAATTCAGCAGCAGCATCTAGAACCTGCTCCGACACCTGCTCAGTTGGTAAGGGATTATGCTATACTCCCACTTGCCTCATCCCTTCACAAAAGGGGGTTCTGGATCATCCTTAGTCACTACAACCTACAATTCTTGGCTCAAAATACTCCCCTCCTTATTGCCCACAAATTCCATAGGATTCAAAACTGTGAACTGATTAGAGGTTAAAATGAACTCCTGTCCCGAGATCTATCCTCGCACAACAATGGATGAAGGATTTGGAAGTTTATCCGTCTCTACCCCTTCACCAATGAGGCTCAGGTGATCGCTGTCATCCCTAAAATAATCAACAAGAAAAATACAGGCCACTACCCCATCTTCATCAGGAGCCTCACCCCCACCTCACTTGAGGGAGGGACGTCACCCAGAACTACCAGGTCACCCTTCAGTCTGTTGAAGATTTCCTTTACCATAAATTCATATTGATTCCCCTCATCACCCTACTGGGAGGAGGGTCCCCCTTCTTCCACCCTAGCATCCCTCCCTACGTCTAGCAGGGTATCCCATAGAGTTCCTTTCCTAACCTCAAGCTCAGTTGTCAACCCCAACCTCAAAGAGATGACTCGCTGTTCACACCCAGCCACAAGATGCTCACCACCCCAACGTCTTCGATCCCTTTTCACATGTCCTAGTGTAAAGAATGATTCATAGTATCTCACCCATGATTCAAACACCACTGGTTACTTCCACCGAATCTCCTCACTAATTTCAATCCTAACAAATTAAACCGGCCCTTTTGAAACATCAATTTCGACACAGAACCTCAGAGCAACCAGGTGGCAGAGGGCCCTAGTTCTTCTATCCATGCACAAAAACCTTCCAACAAAATTTCCCAACATTGAAATAATAGACAGGTTTTGAAAGGGGAGGGGGAGCTCAAGAAATCTCACCCAAATTTCCATCAATGGGGAATCATGATGCAGATGGAAGTCAAAGCTCCATCGGAAAGAGGAAAAATCATGCAGTATCACATCTACGAGGAGCTGCAGACCAGGCTCGAATAAGATCCTCCTAGGAAGAGAACCAAATCAAAATGTGAGGGTTTTTTAGGATTTTGAGGGTTTTTAAGGGTTTTAGTAATTTTGAGGGTTTTAGTATTTTTTGAAATTTTTAGGGGTTGTAAGTGTTTGTAAAAAATTTAGTGGTTTTAAGGGTTTTTATGGTTTTAAAGGTTTTTAATTGTTTTTATTTTTGGGAGTTTTTCAGGCTTTTTATGGTTTTTTACATTTTCCTGGACTTTTTGGGTTTTTTAGGTTTTTTATGGTTTTTATGGTTTTTAGGGTTTTTTTGGATTGTGAGGGTTTTTTGAGTTTTTAGTGTTTTCAGCGTTTTTATGGGGTTTTATGGTTTTTTTAGGTTTTTAAGGGTTTTTATGAATTTCAGGGGTTTTTTAGGGTTTCTAGGGTTTTTTGCAATATCATTGATTTTTAGGATTTTTTAGGATTTTTTTTGGGTTTTAGGGTCTTTAGGGTTTTTAGGGATTTTGAGGGATTTTAGGGTTTTTTTGAGTTTTTAGGGGTTTTAAGGGTTTTTAGAGTTTTAGTGAATTTTTGGGTTTTATGGGTTTTTAGGTTTTTTAAGGTTTTAAGGTTTTTTAAGGTTTTTAGTGTTTTTTGTTAATTTTAGGGTGTTTTCACAGATTTTAGGGTTTTTTTAAGTTTTAATGGATTTTAGGTGGTTTTTAGTATTTTTATGGATTTTAGGTTTTTTTAGGGTTTTAGGGACTTGGTGGGTTTTTAGGGGTTTTCAGTGGTTTTATGATCATTTGGTGGTTTTGGGGGGTTTTTTTGAGTAATTTAGGGTTTTTAAGATTTTTAGAGTTTTTTAAAGTTTTTAGGTTTTTAAGGCTTTTTAGTTTTTTTAGTGGGTTTTTAGGGTTTTTATGGGTTTTTAAATATTTTAGGGGGTTTTATGGTTTTCTGGGGGTTTTAAGGGTTTCTAGTGTTTTTTAAGTTTTCAAGGTTTTTTAGAGGTTTTTTATTGTTTTTATGGTTTTTTAGGGTTTAGGGATTTTGAGGGGTTTATGGATTTTCAGAAGGTTTTAGGATTTTTCGTGGTTTTCATGGTCTTTTTGGGTTTTTAGGGTTTTTTTAGTTTTTTAGGGTTTTAAAGGTTTTTTTAGAGTTTTTTTAACATTTTTTGGGCTTTAAAGGGTTTTTAGTTTTTTAGTGTTTTTATTCATTTTTAGGTGTTTTAAGTTTTTAGGGGTTTTAAGTTTTCAGGGGGTTTTATTATTTTCAGGGTTTTTTAAATTTTTTACATTTTTATTGACTTTTCGGGGTTTTCAGTATTTTTTTGGGTTTTAATTGTTTTTAGGGTTTTTAGGGATTTTGGGAGTTTTTAGGGGTTTTCAAGAATTTTTAGGGTTTTAGAGTTTTTTAGGGGTTTAGGGTATTTTGGGGGTTTAGGGTTTTGTTGAGTTTTTTTCAAGCATTTTAAGGGTTTTTAGAGCATTAGTGGGTTCTTAGGGTTTTTATGGGTATTATGGATTTTTAAGGTTTTTATGGTTTTAAGGACTTTTTCACATTTTTAGGGTTTTTAGGGATATTTTGGGCTTTAGGGTTTTGCCGGGGTTTTTAGGGATTTTAGGGGGTTTCAAGGTTTTTATAGTCTTTTTGGGTTTTTAATGTTTTTAGGGTTTTAATGTATTTTTATAGTTATTAATGTTTTTATGGGTTTTAATAGTTTATATAATTTTTAGTGGATTTTTTGGGTTTTTACAAGGATTTTGGTGATTTTTTAAGGTTTTTAAGATATTTATGGTTTTGAGAGTTTTTAGGGTTATTTATGTTTTTAGGGATTTTAAGGGTTTTTAATTATTTTATGGTTTTTATGGTGTTATTAGGGTTTTTTGGGATTTTTATGGTTTTAGGATTTTTCTAGTGTTTTTAGGTTTTTAGGGGTTTTCAGGGTTTTAGGGTCTTTTTGGGTTTTTGGGGTTTTATGAGTTTTTTAGGGTTTTCAGATTTTTATAATGTTTTTAGGGGTTTAAAGGTTCTTAGAGTTTTAAAATGTTTTTAATGGGTTTAAGGGTTTTTTGAGTTTTTAAAAGTTTTTAGGGTCTTTGTGAGTTTTTGGGGCTTTTAAGGTTTTTATGGTTTTAAGGGGGTTTTTTGGCTTTTTTGGCTTTTTTACATTTTCATGTATTTTTAGGGATTTTTAGATTTTTATGTTTTCTTTGGTTTTTATGGATTTTGGGGGTTTTTAGAATTTATTTAGGGTTGTTATGGGTTCTCAAGTTTTTAGGGACATTTTGGGTTTTTAGGGTTTTTTGAGTTTTTTAGAGTTTTGAAGTTTTATATAGTTTTTTAACGTTTTTAGGGGTTTTAAATTTTTTTAAATTTTTTTGTGATTTTTATGGGATTTTACGGTTTTTTAAGGTTTTAGGAGTTTTATGGATTTCATGTGTTTTTCATGGTTTTTTGTATTTCTTATGTTTTCATGGATTTTTAGGGGTTTTTTAGGATTTTTATGGTTTTTTGGGGTTGTAGGGTTTCTTGGGATTTTGAGGGGTTTTAGGATTTTTTTAAATTTTTGGATTTTTAGGGGATTTAGGGATTTTGAGGGGTTTTAGGGTTTTTTGGGGTGTTTAGGGTTTTAGGGTTTTTAGAGTTTTTAGGTTCGTTTTGGGTTCTTATGGGTTTTTATAGTTTTTTAAATTTTTAGGGGTTTTAAGAGTTTTTAGTATTTTTAGTGGGTTTTTATGGGTTTTAGGTTTTTTATGGTTTTTAGGGGGTTTATGGTTTTCAAGGGTTTTTAAGGTTTTTAGGGTTGCTTAAGTTTTCATGGATTCGAAGGTGTTTTTTAATATTTTTATGGGTTTTTGTGTTTTTTAGTATTTTTCGTGATTTTGAGGGTTTTTAGGGTTTTTAGGAGTTTTATGGGGATTTAGGTTTTTTTAGGGTTTTTTGGGTCATTTTGGGTTTAGGGTTTTTTTGATCTTTTTAGGTTTTTAAAATTTTTTAGAGTTTTTTAATATTTTTAGGGGTTTTAATGGTTTTTAGATTTTATAGTGGTTTTGCAGTTTTTGGGGTTTTTCGGGGTTTTTTAAGGCTTTTAGGGTTTTTTGGATTTTTAAATTTTCATTAATGCTGAGGTTCTTTTAGGGTTTTTATGGTTTTTAAGGATTTTGAGTGTTTTTAGGGGTTTTCAAGGGTTTTTGGGATTTGTAGGGTTTTTCGGGGTTTTAAGAGTCTTTTTGGGTTATTTGGTTTTTTTTCGAGTTTTCATGGTCTTTTAGATTTTTTTAATGTATTAAGGGGTTTAAGGGGTTTTCTTGTTTTTAGTGGGTTTCGTGGGGTTTAGGGTTTTTAAAGGTTTTTAGGGGTTTTTATGGTTTTTAGAAGTTTTTGGGATTTTTAGGGGTTTTTCACATTTTCATGGATTTTTAGGGGGTTTTAGGAATTTTATTGTTTCTTAGGATTTTAGTGTTTTTAGGGATTTTGAGGGTTTTGGTGTTTTTCAAGGGTTTTTATGTTTTTTAAGTTTTTCAGGGTTTTTAGGGTCTTTTTCGATTTTTTGGGATTTTTTTTGAGTTTTTAGGGGTTTTTTAGGTTTTTATAGTTTTTTAACTTTATTAGTTGTTTTACAAGTTTTTTGAGTTTTTGATGGTTTTTTGTTGTTTTGTGGGTTTTTAGGGTTTTGGAAGGTTTTTAGGGGTTTTCGGGGTTTTTAGAGTTTTTTATGTTATCATGGATTTTAGGGCAAGGAAGGCTCGGGGCCAGGCAAAAGTGGCCTCCACAAATTTAAACAAAAATAAAGGTACAAACAGAGTGCTACAAGGGGGGTTTACATAACTGGGTGTGCACCTCACCCTTTAAATCAGACACAACAAAGGAGGAGCAGGGAGGTGTGGCAACAAAGGACCACAAAGAACAATGTTCCACAATAGCCTGCTTGGAGAGAGCATCTGCAACTGCATTGGCCTCCCAGTAGACATGTGTCACAGTGAGATGCAGCCTTTGGCACATGTAAAGGCAGTCCATCCACGGGGTAAGGAGCCTCCAGGGGACGCACCTAAATCTGCTTTTAAGAGCACTCACAGCAAGCATGGAGTTAGACTCAAGCCACAGAAAAAACCACCCGAACCTAACAGTATACTCAATCGCCTTTATAATGGCCCATAACTTAGCTTCAAGAGCACACCCATTATCATGGATTTTAGAGGTTTTTGAGGATCTGTATGCTTTTCTTATGTTCTTTCTAGGGTTTTTATGGATTTAGAGAGTTTTTATGATTTTTCAGGGATTTTAGGCTTTTTCATAGTTATAGGGTCTTTTTTGGAATTTAGGTTTTTTTTAGCTTTTTTGTTTTTTAAGGTTTTTAGAGATTTTAACGTTTTTAGGTGTTTTAAGGGTTTTTAGATTTTTGAGTGGGTTTTAGGGTTTTATGGATATTTATGGGTTTTAAAGGTTTTTAGAGGTTTTTATTTTTTTCAGGGGGTTTTCAGGGTTTTTAGGGGTTTTTTCGAGTTCATTGATTTTTAGGGGTCTTTTAGGTTTTTTATGGTTTTTATTGTTTTTAGTGTTTTTAGGTATTTTGAGGGTTTTAAGTGTTTTTAGGGTTTTGGGGGGGGGGGTTCAGGGTTTTTCGATTCATTTTGGGGTTTTTGGGTTTTTTTGAGTTTTTAGGGTTTTTAAGGTTGTTCAATGTTTTTTAACATTTTTATGGGTTTTAAGGGGTTTTAGTGTTTTTAGGGTTTTATGGGGTTTTAGAGATTTTTAAGGTTTTTAGGGGTTATTTTTTTGTTTTTAGGGGTTATTCAGGAATTTTAGGCTTTTTTACATTTTCTTTAATTTGTAAGGTTTTTTGGGTTTTTTATGGTTCTGGATGTTGATGGGTTTTAGGGTTTTTTCAAGGGGTTTTATCATTTTTCTAGGGTTTTTAGGGTCTTTAGGGTTTTTAGGGGGTTTATGGGATTTTAGTGTTTTTAACGTTTTTAGGGGTTTAAAGGGTTTCTATTTTTAGTGGGTTTTTAGGGTTTTTACCGGTTTTATATTTTTTAATGTTTTTAGGGGTTTTATGTTTTTCAGGTGGTTTTCAGGGTTTTTATGTTTTTGAAGGACTTTTAGGGGTTTTTAAGATTTTTATGGTTTCTAGGTTTTTTAGGGTTTTTAGGGATTTTGATCATTTTAAATATTTTGATGTTTTTCTATGTGTTTTAGGGTTGTTCCGGGTTTTTAGGGTCTTTTTTGGTCTTTAGGGAAATTTTTTAGTTTTTTATGGTTTTTAAGGTTTTTTAGAGTTTTTAACGTATTTAGGTGTTTTAAGGGGTTTTCAGGTTTTTAGTGGTTTTTAAGGGATTTATGGGGTTTTATGGTTTTCTAAGGTTTTTAGTGGTTTTATGGTTTTCAAGGGGTTTCAAGGTTTTTTGTGTTTTATACATTGTCATGGATTTTTAGGGGTTTGTTAGGATATGTATGTTTTTTAGTGTTTTTTTTGTTTTTAGCATTTTTATGGATTTAGAGGGTTTTTATGGTTTTTTGAGGTTTTTTGGGGTTTTCAGGGTTTTTAGGGTCTTTTTGGGTTTGTTTTGAGTTTTTTGGGGTTCTAAGGGTTTTAAGGGTCTTTAAATTTTGTTCAAAGTTTTAAATTATTTTAGAGTTTTTAGTATTTTTTAGGGTTTTATGGGTTGTTATGGGGTTTTATGGTCTTTAGGAATTTTTTGGGATTTAGGGTTTTTTATGTTTTCATGGATTTTTAGGGATTTTTATTATTTTTATGGTTTTTAGAGTTTTTTGAGATTTTAATGTTTTTTGGGGTTGTTAGGGGTATTTAGGGTTTTCATGGTTTTTAGGGTCTTTTGGTCTTTTAGGGTTTTTTGAATTTTTTTATGGTTTTATGGGTTTTTTGAGTTTTTAACATTTTTAGGGGTTTTAAGGGTTTTGGATTTTTTAGTGGGTTTTACGGTTTTTATTGGTTTTAGGATATTTTAATGATTTTATTATTTCCAAGTGGTTTTCAAGGGTTTTAGTGGATTTTTTACATTTTCATGGATTTTATTGGGTTTTCTGATTTTTATAGTTTTTTTGGGTCTTTTGGGGCTTTTAGGGATTTTGAGGGTTTTGGGGGGTTTTTGGGTTTTTGGGGTTTTTTTGGGTCTTTTGGATTTTAATAGTTTTTTTTGAGTTTTTAGGGGGTTTAAGGGTATTTAGAGTATTTTAACATTTTTAGGGTTTTGATGGGTTTTAGAGTTTTTAGTGGTTATTTAGGGTTTTTAAGGTTTTTATGGTTTTTTATGGGTTTCAAGAGTTTTTCAGGGTTTTTATGATTTTTATGTTTTCCTTGGTTTTTAGGGGTTTTTGAGGTTTTTAGGGGTTTTTTTATTGTTTTTAGGGTTTTTTGCATTTTCATTGATTTTTAGCAGTTATTTAGGATTTTTATGGGTTTTATGATTTTTTATTATTTTTGGGGATTTTTAGGGTTTTTATGATTTTTAGGGGTTCGAGGCGCTTTTTGGGTTTTTAGGGATTTTCTGAGTTTATTAGGGGTTTATGATTTTTTAGTGTTTTTAAAGCTTTTAGGGGTTTTAAGGGTTTTTAGAGTTTTAGTGGGCATTTAGGGGTTTTTTTGGGTATTTTAAGATTTTAGGTTTTTTATGGTTTTTAGGGGGTATTTAATGTTTTTTACATTTTCATGGATTTTTAGGGTTTTTAAGATTTTTATGGTTTTTAGGGTTTTTAGGATTTTGAGGGGTTTTAGGGTCTTTCAGGGGTTCTTAGGATTTTTAGGGGTTTTCATGGGTTTGGGGGTTTTGGGTTTTTTTGAGTTTATAGGGTTTTTAATATATTTTAGAGTTTTTTAACATTTTTAGTGGTTTAAAGGGGTTTTTTTAGTTTTTAGTTGGTTTTTAGGGTTTTTATGGGGTTTTAGGTTTTTTAAGGTTTTATTGGTTTTTATGGTTTACAGGGTTTTACATGGTTTTTATGGTCTTTTGCATTTTCTTGGATTTTAAGTGTTTTTTTGGATTTATATTGGTTTTAGGTTTTTTATGGTTTTTAGGGATCTTCAAGTTTTTAGGGTTTTTCATGGGTTTTTTGGGTTTTGGGTTTTTAGGATTTTTATGTTTTTTTGGGTTTTTAGGTTTTTTTGAGTTTTTAGGGTTTTAACGTTTTTTCAGTGTTCTTTAACATTTTTATGGTTTTATATTTTTTAATGGGGTTTTAGTGTTTTTGTGGGTGTTTAGTGTTTTTTTATCATTTTTAGGGGTTTTTATGGTTTTCATGGGGTTTTCTGGATTTTTTGGGTTTTTTACGTTTTAATGTATTTTTAGGGTTTTGGAATTTTCAATATTTTTTAGGGTTTTCATGGGTTTTTTGGTTTTCAAGGGGTTTTCAGGTTATTTTGGGTCTTTCGGGGTTTTAGTGGATTTTTTAATTTTTTTAAATGGTTTTTAAGTTTTTTAGAGTTTTTAGTGGGTTTTAAGGGTTTTTATGTGTTTTGGGCTATTTCAGGGTTTTAGGGTTTTTATGGATTTCATGGTTTTTTTAGGTTTTTAGGGTTTTTTACATTTTCATGGATTTTTAGGGTTTTTTTAGGATTTTTATTGATTTTAGTGTTTTTAGGGGTTTTATTGATTTTGAGGGTTTTAGGAAAGTTTTTTGGGATTTTATGGTTTTCATGGTTTTTTGGGTATTTTGGAGTTTTATGGGTTTTTTTTAGTTATTTAGGGTTTTAATGTTTTTTAGTGTTTTCAAATTTTTTATTGGTTTAAGGGGTTTTTAGTGTTTTTAGTGTGTTTTTTTGGGTTTTTGGGTTTTTTTATGTTTGTTAAGAGTTTTGTGGTTTTCAGTGTTTTTTTTGGGTTTTTAGGGTTCATTACGTTTTCATGGATTTTTAGGGGTTTTTTAAGATTTTGATGGTTTTTAGGGGGTTTAGGGTTTCTAGGGATTTTGAGTTTTTTTACGTTTTGCATGTTTTAGGGTTTTTCAGGGATGTTAGGGTTTGTTTGGGTTTTTAGGGTTAGTTTTTTAGTTTTTAGAGTTTTATTGGTTTTTATACTTTTTCAATTTTTTAGTTGTTTGAAGGGTTTTAAGATTTTTTAGTTGTTTTTATGGTTTTTATGGGTTCTTTGGGTTTTTATAGGCTTTTAGAGGTATTAATGGTTTTCAGGGGGTTTTCAGTGTTTTTTATGTTTTCATTGATTTTTAGGGGGGTTTATCATTTTTATGGTTTTTAGGATTTTTAGGGGTTTTAGGTATTTTGAGGGGTTTAAGGGTTTTTCAGGCGTTTTAGGGTTTTTCAGGGTTGTTAGGTTCCTTTTGGACTTTTCATGTTTTCTTTGAGTTTTTTAGTTTTTAAATGTTTTTTAGAGTTTTTCAATGTTTTTAGGAGTTTTAAGGGGTTTTAGTGTTTTTTGTAGTTTTTAAGGTTTTTTAGGTGTTTTTATTTTTTTAGAGAGTTTTTAGTGTCTTTATTGTCTTTTATGTTTTTTTGGATTATTAGGGGTTGTTTAGTATTTTAATGATTTTTAGGGGTTTTAGGGATTTTGGTGGGGTTTTCAAGGTTTTTTTTCGTTTTCAGGGTTTTTCAAGATTTTTAGGGTCTTTTGGAGTTTTTTGGGTTTTTTTGAGTTTTTTGGGTTTTTAAGGTTTTTTATAGTTTTTAAATATTTTTTTGGGGTTCTAAAGCCTTTTAGAGTTTATAGTTATTTTTTAGGGAATTTTATGGTTTTTAGGGGGTTTATGGTTTTTTTTGGGGGGGGGGTTAGGATTTTTAGGGTTTTTTATATTTTCATGGATTTTTAGAGGTTTTTTGGGTTATTATAATTTTTTGGGGGTTTTTGGGTTTCTTGGGATTTTGTGGAGTTTTCAGAGTTTTTTAGTGGTTTTAGGGTTTTTAGGGTTTTTAGTGTCTTTTTGGGTTTTAGGGTTTTCTTTTTGAGTTTTTTAGTGGTTTTAAGGTTTTTAGAGTTTTTTAGCATTTTTTGGGGTTTAAAGGGGTTTTATAGTTTTTAGTGGTTTTTAAGGATTCTGAGGATTTCTATGGGTTTCAGGGGGTTTTCATGGATTTTAGGGTTTTTTATGTTTTTAAGGTTTTTTAGGGTTTTTATTCAGATTTTTATTGGTTTTAATATTTTTCAAGGTTATCATGGATTTTGAGGGGTTTTAGGGGTTTTGAGGGTTTTCAAGGTTTTTAGGGTCATTTTGTGTTTTTAGGTTATTTTTTGAGTTTTTATGGTTTCTATGGTTTTGGGGGGTTTTTTAGGGGTTTTAGGGTTGTTTAGGGATTTTACATTTTTTTTTTGTTTTGTTGGTTTTTAGGGTTTTGGAAGTTTTTTAGGGGTTTTTATTGTTTTCAGGGGTTTTCAGGGTTTTTAGAGTTATTTATGTGATCATGGATTTTTAGGGGTTTTGAGGATTTGTACGGTTTTTTGTGTTCTTTCTAAGGTTTTTAGGGATTTAGAGAGTTTTTATGATTTTTTAAGGCTCTTTAGGGATTTTTAGAGTTTTAGGGTCTTTTTTGGAATATTGGATTTTTTTAGCTTTTTCAGGTTTTTAGGTTTTGAGAGTATTTAAACATTTTTAGGGGTTTTAAGGGTTTTTAGATTTCTGAGTGGGTTTTAGGGTTTTATTGATTTTTATGGGTTTTTAAAGGTTTTTAGGGATTTTTATGTTTTTTAGGGGTTTTTTTGAAGGGTTTTAGGGTTTTTTACGAGTTCATGGATTTTTAGGGGTCTTTTTGGTTTTTATTGGTTTTTATTATTTTTAGGGTTTTTATGGATTTTGAGGGTTTTTAGTGTTTTTAGGGATTTTGGGGGGTTTTGATTTTTTTTTAGGGTTTTTAAGGCCATTTTGAGTTTTTGGGTTTTTTTCAATTTTTTAGCGGTTTTAAGGTTTTCCTATGTTTTTTAACATTTTTATGGGTTTTAAGGGTTTTTAGAGTTTTTAGTGTTTTTAGGGTTTTATAGGGTTTTAGGTATTTTTAAGGTTTTTAGGGGTTAGTTTTTTGTTTTTAGGGGTTATTTAGGGATTTTAGGCTTTTTTACGTTTTCTTTGATTTTTAAGGTTTTTTTGGGTTTTTTTTGGGTTTTGGATGTTGAGGGGTTTTAGGGGTTTTCAATGGTTTTTAGGGTATTTAGGGTTTTTTAGGGGTTTTATGGTCTTTTGGGATTTTTGGGTTTTTAGGGTTTTTAGGGAGTTTATGGGATTTTAGTGTTTTTTAATGTTTTAGGGGGTTTAAGGGTTTTCTAGTTTTTAGTGGTTTTTTAGGGTTTTTATGGGTTTTAGATTTTTTTAATGTTTTTAGGGGTTTTATGGTTTTCAGGTGGTTTTCAGGGTTTTTTACAATTTCAAGGAAATTTAGGGGTTTTTAGGATTTTTATGGTTTCTAGGTTTTTTATTGTTTTTTATGGTTTTTAGGGATTTTGAACATTTTAGGGATTTTTCATGTGTTTTTATGTGTCTTAGGGTTGTTCCAGGTTTTTAGGGTCTTTTTTGGTCTTTAGTGTATTTTTATAGTTTTTTAGGGTTTTTAAGGTTTTTTAGAGTTTTTAACGTTTTTTGGTGTTTTATGGGGTTTTCAAGTTTGTAGTAGTATTAGGGGATTTAGGGGGTTTTAGGGTTTTCTAAGGTTTCTAATGGTTTTATGGTTTTCAAGGGGTTTCAAGGTTTTTTGGGTTTTTTACATTGTCATGTATTTTAGGGGTTTATTAGGATATGTATGTATTTTAGTGTATTTTAGTGTTTTTATGGATTTGAAGGGTTTTTATGGGTTTTCGAGGTTTTTTTTGGGGTTTTCAGGGTATTTAGGGTATTTTTTGGTATTTTTTGAGTTTTTTGGGGTTCTAAAGGTTTTAAGAGTCTTTAAATGTTGTTCAGGGTTTTAAAGGAATTTAGAGTTTTTTGTGTTTTTTAGGGTTTTTTGGGTTTTTTGGGGGTTTTATGGTTTTTTTGGGGTTTTATGGTCTTCATATTTTTTTTGGGATTTTAGGGTTTTTATGTTTTCATGGATTTTAGGGATTTTAATTATTTTTATGGTTTTTATAGTTTTTAGATATTTTAAAGTTTTTCGGTGCTTTCAGGGATTTTTAGGGTTTTCATGGTTTTTAGGGTCTTTTAGTATTTTAGGGTTTTTTTAGTTTTTTATGGTTTTTATGTTTTTTTTAGTTTTTAACATTTTTAGGGGTTTTAATGGTTTTTAGATTTTTTAGTGGGTTTTAGGGTTTTTATGGGTTTTAGCCTATTTTAATTTTTTATGGTTTCCAGGGGTTTTTCAAGGGTTTTAGTGTATTTTTTACATTTTCATTGATTTTATGGGGTTTTTCTGGTTTTTATAGTTTTTAGGGTGTTTGGGGGATTTTAGGAATTTTGAGGGTATTTAGGGGTTTTTTGGGTTTTTTGGGTCTTTTGTTTTTAAGAGTTTTTTAAGTTTTTAGGGGGTTTAAGGGTCTTTAGATTTTTTTAACGTTTTTAGGGTTTTGATGGTTTTTAGAGTTTTTAGTTGTTATTTAGGGTTTCTAAGGTTTTTATGGGTTTTTATGGTTTTCATGGGTTTTTCAGGGTTTTTACGGTTTTTTATGTTTTCCTTGATTTTTAGGTGTTTTTAAGATTTTTATGGTCTTTAGGGGTCTTTAGGGTTTTAAATAATTTTTAGGGTTTTTAGGATTTTTAAGGGGTTTTTAGGGTTTTTTGTGGTTTTTAAGGTCTTTTGGGGTTTAGGTGTTTTTTTTGAGTTTTTAGGGCTTTTAAATTTTTTAGTGTTTTTAACATTTTTTGGGGTTTAAAGGGTTTTTATAGTTTTAGTGCATTTTTATGCGTTTTAAATGATTTTTGAGGATTTTAGGGGGTTTTAGGGTTTTTTTAGGTTTCATAGATTTTTATAAGTTTTTTTTGGATTTTTATGGGTTTAATGGTTTTTTATTATTTGTAGCGATTTTGAGGGGTTTTTGGATTTTTTAGGGGTTTTAGGGACTTTTTCGGTTTTAAGGGTTTTTCTGAGTTTATTAGGGGTTTTATGATTTTTTAGAGTTTTTAAAGCTTTTAGGGGTTTTAAGGGTTTTTAGAGTTTTAGTGGGTATTTAGGGGTTTTTTTGGGTTTTTTAAGATTTTAGGTTTTTTTATGGTTTTTAGGGGGTATTTAATTTTTTTTACATTTTCATTTATTTTTAGGGTTTTTAGGATTTTTCTGGTTTTAAGGGTTTTTTAATGTTTTTAGGATTTTGAGTTTTTAGGGTTTTTAAGATATTTTAGATTTTTTTAACGTTTTAGTGCTTTTAAGGGGTTTTTTAGTTTTTAGTCGGTCTTTAGGGTTTTTATGGGGTTTTAGGGTTTTTTAAGGTTTTAGTGGTTTTTATGGTTTTCTGAGGTTTTCCATGGTTTTTATGGTCTTTTATATTTTCTTGGATTTTAAGGGTTTTTTAGGATTTATACGGTTTTCAGGTTTTTTGGTTTTTTAGGGATTTTCATGTTTTTAGGGTTTTTCAGGGGTTTTTTGGTTTTTTGGGTTTTTAGGATTTTTCTGTTTTTTTGGGTTTTTAGGTTTTTTTGAGTTTTTAGGGTTTTAATGTTTTTTTAGATTTATTTAACATTTTTATGGTTTTATAGTTTTTAATGGGTTTTTTAGTGTTTTTATGGGTATTATTATTTTTTTTATAATTTTTAGGGGTTTTTATGGTTTTCATGGGGTTTTCATGGTTTTTTTTGGTTTTTTATGTTTTAATGTATTTTTAGGGGTTTTTTAGAATTTTTATGGTTTTTATGGTTATTTGGAATATTCAAAATTTTTGGGGTTTTCAGGGTTTTTTTATGTGTTTCTAGGGGTTTATAGGTTATTTTGGGTCTTTCGGGGTTTTAGGGGATTTTTTGAGTTTTTTAAAAGTTTTTAAGATTTTTAAGATTTTTTTAAACTTTTTTTGGTGTTTACGTGTTTTTGGAGTTTTTAGTGGGTTTTAAGGGTTTTTATGTGTTTTGGGATATTTTATGGTTTTAGGGGTTTTTTGGGTTTTTTGGGTTTTTTACTTTTTCATGGATATTTAGGGGTTTTTTAGGATTTTTATTGATTTTAGTGTTTTTAGGGGTTTTATTGATTTTGAGGGTTTTAGGATAGTTATGTTTTTTTATGTTTTTTCATGGTTTTTTGGGTCTTTTGGGAGTTTTATGGTTTTTTTTAGTTATTTAGGGTTTTAAGGTTTTTTATTGTTTTCAACATTTTTAGGGGTTTTTGGAGTTTTTAGTGGGTTTTGGGGGGTTTTGGGATTTTTTATGGTTTTTAAGTGTTTTGTGGTTTTTAGTGTTTCTTGGGTTTTTAGTGTTTTTTACGTTTTCAAGGATTTTTAGGGGCTTTTTAAGATATTTATGTTTTTTAGGGTTTCTTGGGATTTTGGGTTTTTTAGGTTTTTTGCATGTTTTTAGGGTTTTTAGGGTTTTTCAGGGATGTTAGGGTTTGTTTTGGTTTTTAGGGTTATTTTTTGAGTTTTTAGAGTTTTATGGGTTTTTAGAGTTTTTCAATGTTTTTAGTCGTTTCAAGGGTTTTTAGAATTTTTAGTGGTTTTTATGGTTTTTGTGGGTTCTTTGAGTTTTTAAAGGCTTTTAGAGGTATTAATGGTTTTCAGTGTTTTTTATGTTTTCATGGATTTTTAGGGGGATTTATCATTTTTATGGTTTTTTGTATTTTTAGGGGTTTTAGGGATTTTGAGGTTTTATAGAGTTTTCAGGGGTTTTTAGGGTTTTTAGGGGTTTTCTGGGTTGTTAGGGTCCTTTTGGGGTTTTTCATGTTTTTTTGAGTTTTTGAGTTTTTTTAAGGTTTTTTAGAGTTTTTCAATGTTTTTAGGGGTTTTAGTGTTTTTTGTAGTTTTTTTTTGGGATTTTTAGGTTTTTTAGGTGTTTTTATGTTTTTAGAGGGTTTTCAGTGTCTTTAAAGTATTTTACGTTTTTATGGATTTTTAGGGGCTATTTAGGATTTTTATGATTTTTAGGGGTTTTAGGAATTTTGAGGTGGTTTTCAGGGTTTTTTTTTGTTTTTAGGGTTTTTCAAGATATTTAGTATCTTTTAGAGTTTTTTGGGTTTTTGTAAGTTTTTTTGGTTTTTTAAGGTTTTTTAATGTTTTTAAACATTTTTTGGGGTTTTAAAGCTTTTTAGAGTTTATAGTTGTTTTTTAGGGATTTTTATTATTTTTAGGGGTTTTTATGGTTTTTTTGGGGGGGGGTAGGGTTTTTTATATTTTCATAGATTTTTAGAGGTTTTTTGGGTTATTATACTTTTTTTTGGGGGTTTTAGTGCTTTTAGGGATTTTGAGAGGTTTTTAGGGTTTTTAGGGTTTTTAGGGTTTTTAGTGTCTTTTTGGGTTTTTTTTGGTTTTCTTTTTGAGTTTTTTAGTGGTTATAAGGTTTTTAGAGTTTTTTAACATTTTTTAGGGTTCAAAGGTGTTTTATAGTTTTTAGTAGTTTTTAAGGTTTTTGGGGATTTTTATGGTTTTTAGGGATTTTCCTGGTTTTTAGGGTTTTTTATGTTTTTAAGGTTTTATAGGGGTTTTTTTGATTTTTATGGTTTTTACAATTTTTCAGGGTTATCATGGATTTTGAGTGGTTTTAGGGGTTTTGAGGGTTTTCAAGGTTTTTAGGGTCGTTTTGGGTTTTTAGGTTATTTTGTGAGTTTTTAGGGTTTTTATGGTTTTTGGGGTTTTTTAGGGTTTTTTAGGGATTTTACATTTTTTTTGTGGGGTTTTCGGGTTTTGGAAGGTTTTTAGGGGTTTTTATTGTTTTTAGGTGTTTTCGGTGTATTTTTGTGTTCTTTCTATGGTTTTTAGGGATTTAGAGAGTTTTTATGATTTTTCAGGGCTTTTTAGGGTTTTTTAGAGTTTTAGGGTCTTTTTTGGAAATTAGGATTTTTTTTAACTTTTTCGGGTTTTAAGGTTTTTAGAGTATTTTAACATTTTTAGGGGTTTTAAGGATTTTTAGATTTTTCAGTGGTTTTTTTGGTTTTTTGGATTTTTATGGTTTTTTAAAGGTTTTTAGGGGTTTTTATGTTTTTTAGGGGGGTTTCAGGGTTTTTTGGGTTTTTTACGAGTTCATGGATTTTTAGGGGTCTTTTAGGTTTCTTTATGGTTTTTATTGATTTTCAGGTTTTTAGGGATTTTGAGGTTTTTTAGTGTTTTTAGGGTTTTTGTGGGGTTTTGTTTTTTTTTTCAGGGTTTTTAGGTCATTTTGTGTTTTTGGGGTTTTTTTGAATTTTTAGGGGTTTTAAGGTTTTCCAATGTTTTTTAATATTTTTATGGGTTTTAAGGGTTTTTAGATTTTTTAGTGTTTTTAGGGTTTTATGGGGTTTTAGGGATTTTTAAGGTTTTTAGGGGTTAGTTTTTTGTTTTTAAGGGTTATTCAGGGATTTTTGGCTTTTTACGTTTTCTTTGATTTTTAAGGTTTTTTTGGGTTTTTTATGGTTTTGGAAGTTGAGGGGTTTAATGGTTTTTCAAGGGGTTTTAGGATTTTTCAAGGGGTTTAGGATTGTTAGAGTTTTTTAGGGGTTTATGGCCTTTTGGGATTTTTGGAGTTTTTAGGGTTTTTAGGGGGTTTATGGGATTTTAGTGTTTTTAATGTTTTTAGGTGTTTTAATGGTTTTCGAGTTTTTAGTGATTTTTTAGGGTTTTTAAGGGTTTTAGATTTTTTTTAATGTTTTTAGGGGTTTTTATGGTTTTTTGGTGGTTTTCAGGGTTTTTTACGTTTTCAAGGATTTTTAGGGGTTTTTAGGATTTTTAGGGTATTTAGGGTATTTATGGTTTTTAGGGATTTTGAGCATTTAAAGGATTTTCATGTGTTTTTATGTGTTTTAGGGTTTTTCCATATTTTTAGGGTCTTTTTTGGTCTTTAGGGTATTTTTTTAGTTTTTTAGGGTTTTAAGGTTTTTTAGAGTTTTTAACCTTTTTAGTGTTTATGGGGTTTTCAGGTTTTAAGTGGTTTTAGGGGATTTGTGGGGTTTTATGGTTTTCTAAGGTTTTTAGCGGTTTTATTGTTTTCAATGGGTTTCAAGGTTTTTTGGGTTTTTTATATTGTCATGGATTTTTAGGGGTTTATTAGGATATGTATGTTTTTTAGTGTCTTTTAGCGTTTTAATGGATTTGAATGGGTTTTATGGTTTTTCGAGGTTTTGTTTTGGGTTTTTTAGGGTTTTTAGGGCCTTTTGGTTTTTTTTAAGTTTTTAGGGTTCTAAGGGTTTTAAGAGTCTTTAAATGTTTTTCGGGGTTTTAAATAAATTTATAGTTTTTAGTGCTTTTTAGGGTTTTATTGGTTTTTAGGGGGTTTTATGGTTTTTAGGGGGTTTTATGGTCTTCGGGATTTTTTTGGGATTTTAGGGTTTTTTATGTTTTCATGGATTTTTAGGGATTTTTTGGATTTTTGTTATTTTTTATTGTTTTTAGAGTATTTAGATATTTTAATGTTTTTAGGTGCTTTCTGGTTTTTTAGGGTTTTCATGGTTTTTAAGGTTTTTTGGTCTTTTAGGGTTTTTTGAGTTTTTTATGGTTTTTATGGTTTTTTTGAGTTTTTAACATTTTTAGCGGTTTTAAAGGTTTTTAGAGTTTTTAGTGGGTTTTAGGGTTTTTTGGGTTTTAGGCTATTTTAATTTTTTTTATGGTTTCTAGGAGTTTTTGAAGGGTTTTTGTGTATTTTTTACATTTTCATGGATTTTATAGGGTTTTATGATTTTTATAGTTTTTAGGGGTTTTGGGGCTTTTAGGGATTTTGAGGGTTTTTAGGGTCTTTTGTGTTTTAAGAGTTTTTTTGAGTTTTTAGGGTGTTTAAGGGTCTTTAGAGTTTTTTTTAACATTTTTAGGGTTTTAATGGTTTTTAGAGTTTTTTTGGTTATTTAGGGCAAGGAAGATGCGAGGGTCGGGCTATTCCCCCCCCCCCCCCAAATTTATTAGAAAGAAAAAAGAGACACTACAGACAAGGGAGGGGAGGGATCAAACGACCCACACCCAAAAAACCCCTTACAGCCCAAGATGCAAAAGACCCCTAAAAAACAAGTCAAAAGTGAAAAAAGGTAAAATGCACAAAGCCAAGAAACCACCACCATCATCCTGCATCAACTAGCATCCAAGAGATCATAGTTAACCAACGACCAACATTCAAACTCAACCAGCAATCAACATCCAGCAGCAGCACAATCATAAACCACAGCTTCAGCAACTCCCATCTCAGCAGCAACAAGCATCCAACATCACAATTTCCATCATCCTGCGCATTCCAGCATCCAGCAGCACCACATCCAATCATCACAACAACACAGCAGCAGCGACACGTCCAAACCAACCATCCCCAGCAACCAACAACACCAAAATCGACATCGCAACCAATCACAACCAACAGCATCAAACCACAGCACGAGCACTGTAAACAAATGCGGCCATCATCCCCTCCCAGAAAACAACGACCAGCAACTCCATTCACACCATTTCCAGCAACTAGTATGTCCTCCCCAGGAGGATCCACTGCCAGTAAAACAGGACCACCAGCATCAAGAAACAAGCAGCAAATTCCAATGAACGACAGCACCAAAACACCAGCATCAGCAACAAAAGCATCACCGCCTCCATGCCGACCAGCTCCTATCAACTTGCAGCTCATAAAGCAACAACCAACACAACCTAACCCATCATCAAACAAGGAGTCGCAGCTCAACCACCAGCAGTCATGGTCTTCAAACCAAACAACTTTCAGCATTCCACGCCTCATAGCATAGCTAACTACATACCACCAAGAATTGCACAAATATCGCCAAACCCAACTCATCAAACCCAGAAACCAGAACCCATTCATAACCGAAAACACAACCAAGCAGTAGGAGAACATGTAATTCCAAAAGGTCCGACCGAATATAGCATCAAAAAACTGGAGTGAAGACGAAGCTGAGAGACTAAGTTGAGCATGCACCTGCATATGCTTCGCGAACTAACAAAAGGATCGAACCAGGGCATAGAACAAACCTCCTTATGCAACGTGGGATTGAGAAGGGCCCAACCAGCGCCGCCAGACCAGATCATCGCACCATTTGAGGCTGGACTCGCCAGCAACGAAGCAAAGCCGCGTCAAAGTCTCAAACCCAGAGCAAAGAAACTCGGGGAAGTCGAAGTTGTCAAAGCGCTAAAGCCACCACCATCTTGAGGCCAAAGATCACATTCAGGGCATACCGTCACCGAGAACTGGGAAGGAGGAAGGGTCCAATGGGGAAGCTTCGATCTGGATCCAGGGGAAAACCTGGAGGAAGCGTCGGGCGAGAGAGAATCCCAGGGTGTTGTGCCGCCATTTCATCACCTTTTGTGGTTATTTAGGGTTTTTAAGGTTTTTAGGTGTTTTCTAAGTTTATTTGGGTTTTTATGATTTTTAGAGTTTTTAAAGCTTTTAGAGGTTTTAAGGGTTTTTAGAGTTTTAGTAGGTATTTAGGGGTTTTTTGGGTTTTTTAAAATTTTAGGTTTTTTATGGTTTTTAGGGGGTATTTAATGTTTTTTAAATTTTCATGGATTTTTATTATTTTTAGTATTTTTATGGTTTTTAGGGTTTTTTAGGGTTTTTTGGATTTTGACGTTTTCAGGGGTTTCATGGGTTCTTAGGTTTTTTAGGGTTTTCAATGGTTTGAGGGTTTTTTGGGTTTTTTTGAGATTTAGGGTTTAAATGTATTTTAGAGTTTTTTAACGTTTTTAGTGGTTTTAGGGGTTTTCTAGTTTTTAGTCGGGCTTTAGGTTTTTATGGGGTTTTAGGGTTTTTTAAGGTTTTAGTGGTTTTTATGGTTTTAAGGGATTTTTCATGGTTTTTATGGTCTTTTACATTTTCTTGGATTTTAAGGGATTTTTAGGATTTATATGGTTTTTAGATTTTTTAGGGTTTTTAGGGATTTTCAAGTTCTTAGGGTTTTTCAGAGGTTTTGGGGTTTTTAGGATTTTTATGTTTTTTTGGGTTTTTAGGTTTTTTTTTGAGTTTTTAGGGTTTAAATGTTTTTTTATAGTTATTTAACATTTTTAGGGTTTTTTAGTTTTTAATGGGTTTTTATGTTTTTATGGTTGTTTAGTGTTTTTTATCATTTTTAGGGGTTTTTATGGTTTTCATGGGGTTTTATGGTTTTTTGGGTTTTTTAAATTTTAATGTATTTTTAGGGGTTTTTTATAATTTTTATTGTTTTTATGGTTTTTATGGTTTTTGGAATTTTCAATATTTTTTGGGGTTTTCAGATTTTTTCAGGTTATTTTGGGTATTTCAGATATTTAGGGGATTTTTTTGAGTTTTTTAAAAGGTTTTTAAGTTTTATAGAGTATTTTAAAAAAAAATAGTGGTTTAAGGGTTTTTAGAGTTTTTATTAAGTTTTAAGGGTTTTTTGTGTTTCAGGTTATTTCAGGGTTAGGGGTTTTTATGGTTTTCATGTTTTTTTAGGGTTTTTTAGGGTTTCTGGGGATTTTGAGTTTTTTTAGGTTTTTTCATGTTTTTAGGGGTTTTAGGGTTTTTCAGGGATGTTAGGGTTTTTTTGGGTTTTATGGTTATTTTTTGAGTATTTAGTGTTTTATGGGTTTTTAGAGTTTTTTAATGTTTTTAGTCATTTCAAGGGTTTTTAGAATTTTTAGTAGTTTTTATGGTTTTTGTGGGTTCTTTGGGTTTTTAAAGGATTTTAGAGGTATTAATGGTTTTCGGGGGGTTTTCAGTGTATTTTATGTTTTCATGGATTTTAGGGGGTTTAGTATTTTTATGGTTTCTAGGGTTCTTAGTGTTTTTAGGGGTTTTAGGGATTTTAAGGGTTTTTCAGGGGTTTTGAGGGGTTTTAGGGATTTTCTGGGTTGTTAGGGTCTTTTTGGGGTTTTCATGTTTTTTTGAGTTTTTTAGGGGTTTTGAGGTTTTTTACAGTTTTAAAATGTTTTTAGGGGGTTTAAGGGGTTTTAGTGTTTTTAGTAGTTTTTTGGGAATTTCAGGGTTTTTAGGTGTTTTTATGTCTTTAGAGGGTTTTCAGTGTCTCTAGAGTTTTTTACGTTTTTATGGATTTTTAGGGGATGTTTAGGATTTTTATGATTTTTAGGGGTTTTAGGGATTTTGGGGGGTTTTTTGGGTTATTTTTAGGTTTTTTCAATATTTTTTGCGTATTTTGGAGTAGTTGGGTTTTTGTGAGTTTTTTAGGTTTTTAAGGTTTTTTATATTTTTTAAACATTTTTTGGGATTTTAAATCTTTTTAGAGTTTATAGTTATTTTTTAGGAATTTTTATTGTTTTTAGGCGTTTTTAGGTGTTTTTCAGGGGGGGTTAGGGTTTTTAGGGTTTTTTTATATTTTCATGGATTTTTAGAGGTTTTTTGGTTTTTATACTTTTTTTGGGTTTTTAGGGATTTGGAGGGATTTTCAGGGTTTTTTAGTGGTTTTAGGGTTTTTAGTGTATTTTTTGGTTTTTAGGGTTTTCTTTTTGTGTTTTTTAGTGGTTATAAGGTTTATAGAGTTTTTTAACATTTATTGGGGTTTTAAGGGTTTTTAGAGTTTATAGTGGTTTTTAAGGTTTCTAAGGATTTTTATGGTTTTTACAATTTTTCAAGGTTATCATAAATTTTGAGGGGTTTTAGGGGTTTTGAGGGTTTTCAAGGATTTTAGGGTCATTTTGGGGTTTTATGTTATTTGTTGAGTTTTTAGGGTTTTTATGGGTTTCAGTGTTTTTTAGGGGTTTTAGGGATTGTACATTTTCATGGATTTTTCGGGTTTTTGGGACTTTTATCAATCTTAGTGTTTTTAGTGATTTTGATGGGTTTAGGGTTTTTATGTGTTTTCAGTGATTTTTAGGGGTTATAAGGATTTTTAGGGTTTTTTTGGGGTTTTTAGTATTTTTTGAGTTTTTAGGGTTTTTGAGGTCTTTTTATCGTTTTTACATTTTTTCGGGTTTTAAGGGGTTTTTGTGTTTTATGTTATTTTTTAGGGATATTATGGGTTTTAGGGGTTTTAATGTTATTAAGGGTTTTAGGGTTTTTAGGGTTTGATACGTTTTCCATGAATTTTAAGGGTTTTTTACGATTTTTATGGTATTATGGTTTTTTAGGGTTTCTACGGATTTTGTGGGTTTTTAGGGTTTTTTAGATGTTTAAGGTTTTAGGGATTTTCAGTGTTTTTAGGGCATTTTTTTGGTTTTTTTATATTTTTTTATTTTTAGGTGTTTTATGGGGTTTTAGAGGTTTTTAACATTTTAGGGGGTTCAAGGGTTTTTAGAGTTTTAAGTGGTTTTTAAGGTTATATTGGTTTTAGGGTTTCTAATATTTTAAGGGTTATTTATGGTTTTGAGGGGGATTTTCACGGTTTTTAGGTTTTTTTACATTTTTATGGATTTTTAGTTGTTTTTAGGATTTTTATGGTTTTCAAGGTTTTTAGGGTTTTTAGGGTTTATAGAGATTTTGAGGGATTTTAGGGTTTTTCAAGGGTTTTTAGGGTTTTCAGGTGTTTTCAAAGTTTTTAGGGTCCTTTTGGGGTTTAGGTTTTTTTGAGTTTTTTGTGGGTTTTAAGGCTTTTTATAGTCTTTTAACATTTTAGGAGTTTAAGGGGTTTTAGAGTTTTTTGTTATTTTTAGGATTTTTATGGGTTTTTTTGGGTTCTTAAGGTTTTTTAGGGTTTTTATGTTTTTCAGGGTGTTTTCAATGTTTTAAGGATTTTTTACATTTTCATGGATTTTTAGTGGTTTCTTTTAGGATTTTTATGCTTTTTACGGGTTTAAGGAGTATTAATGATTTTTAGAGTTTTTCAGGGGTTTTATGGTTTTTACAGGGTTTCAGGATTTTTTTGGGTCTTTTGGGATTTTAGGGGGGTTTTTTTAATTTTTTAGGTTTTTAAGGTTTTTAATACTTTTTTATTCTTTTTAGGTGGTTTAGGGTTTTTAGAGTTTTTAGTGGGTTTAGGGTTTTTTAGGGTTTATAGGATTTTTTTTACATTTTCTTGGAATTTTGGGGCTTTTTAGGATTTTTATGGTTTCTAGAGTGTTTTAGGTTTTGTAGGATTTTTCTAAGGTTTTAGGGGTTTTCAAGGGATTTTAGGGTTTTTGTAGTGTTTCGAGGTTTTCAGGGTCTTTTTAGGTTTTAAGGGTTTTTTGAGTTTTTAGGGATTTTAAGGGTTTTTAGAGTAAAAATTAACATTTTTCGGGTATTAATGGTTTTTAGTTTTTTAGTGGTTTTTATGGGTTTGGGGGGGCGTTAAAGTTTTTAGGGGCTTTTATATATTTCAAGGGTTCTTCAGTATTTTTATGGGTTTTTACATTTTCATGGATTTTAGGGGTTTTTTAGGAATTTTATGGTTTTTATGATTTTTAGAATTTTTATGGGTTTTAGGGTTTTTAGGGTTCTTCAAGGGTTTTAGGTCTTTTAGTGGTTTTAAGGGTTTTTAGTTTCTTTTAGGGTTTTTAAGATTTTTTTATTTTTTTTATTTTTAATGTTTTTTAGAGTTTTATAACATTATTATGGGTTTAGAGGGTTTTTAGAATTTTTAGCGGAGTTTTAGGGTGTTATGGGTTTTAGGGTTTTTTATGGTTTCGAGGGGTTTTTATTTTTCTCATAGGGTTTTCAAGTTTTTTAGGGTTTTTTACGTTTTCATGTATTTGGGGGAGGGGGGTATTATAATTTGTTGTGTTTTTAGGGTTTTTAGGGATATTTATGGGTTTTAGGGTTTTCATGGGTTTTTAGGGTTTTTTAGTGTTTTTAGGTCCTTTTTGTGTTTTTAGGGTTTTTTTATTTTTTAGGGTTTTTCTGGTTTTTTAGAATTTTTTAACGTTTTTAGGGGTTGAAGGGTTTTTAGATTTTTTAATGATTTTTTGAGTTTTATTGGTTTTTAGGGTTTAAAGATTTTTTGGGGTTTTATGGTTTTTAAGTGTTTTTAGTCACTTTAGTTTTTTTCCATTTTAATGGATTTTTAACATTTTTGAGAGTTTTTACGGTTTTTAGGGTTTTTTAAGGATTTTGAGGATTTTGAGGGTTTTTATGATTTTCAGGGGTTTTAGGGTTTTTTAGGTTTTTGAGGGGGGGGGTTCCTTTTTCCTGGTTTTAAAGGTTTTTTAGAGTGTTTTAACATTTTTAGGGGTTTTATGGGTTTTTAGAGTTTTTAGTGTTTTTTAGGGTTTTTATGGGTTTTGAAGTATATTAAGGTTTTTAGGGGTTTTATGGTTTTCTAGGGTTGTTCAAGGTTTTTAGAGATTTTTAGGTTTTTATGGATTTTAAGGGTTTTTCAGTATTTTTATGGTTTTTATGGTTTTTAGGGTTTTTAGGTATTTTGAGGGGTTTTAGGGTTTTAGGGTTTTAGTGGGTTTTAGGGTTTTTTAGGGTTTTTAGGACCTTTTGGGGTTTTTAAGGTTTCTTGAGTTTCGAGGGTTTCTAAGGGTTTTTAGATTTTTTTAACTTTTTATAGGTTTTAAGGTTTGTACTGTTTTTAGTGGGTTTTTAGGGTTGTTATGGGGTTTTAAGTTTTTAGGGGATTTTATGGTTTTCATGGGGTTTTTTGGGTTTTTTACATTTTCATGCATTTTTAGGGGGCTTTGGGATTTTTGTGGTTTTTTGGGTTTATAGGGTTTTTGGGGATTTTGAGGGTGTTTAGTGTTTTTTAGTCGTTTATGGTTTTATGTTTTTTTAGTATTTTTAGGATCTTTTTGGGTTTTTAGGGATTTTGAGGGTGTTTAGGGTTTTTTTAGTAGTTTTATGGTTTTAAGTGTTTTTAGTATTTTTAGGATCTTTTGGGTTTTTAGGGTATTTGTTTTTTTTGGGTTTTTTATGTTTTTTAATGTTTTTAATGCTTTTAGGTATTTATTGGGGTTTTAGAGTTTTTAGTGGTTTAGGGTTTTATGGGTTTTGGGGTTTTAAAGTTTTTTGGGGTTTTTTGGGGTTTCCAGGGTTTCCAGGGTTTTTGTGTTTTTTTCATTTTCATGGATTTTAAGGGTTTTGGGGATTTTCATTATTTTTAGGGGGGTTTGGATTTTGAGGGGTTTAGGGTTTTTGAGGGGTTTTAGGGTTTTTCTATGAGATGGAGGGGTGGATCGATCTTCACGACATGGGAGTGGGGGGACAGGAACATCCTCACACAACGGAGAGAAACAAAGAATAATATCTCTATATCAATCTTGAATGTCATACAAGTGCCATGGGGGTGGATATTTATATCCAAGGGGTATACAATAGTCAAAGGTATAATACCCTAAACTCATAAAGAATAAACCTATATTGTTACCTTAAATTAAAAAAGTTAAAGTCTACCAAAAATGTTTTGGAAAAGAAGCACACAACTTTCCAACTGTAGCCCGCTAGATTTGATTTTGAGTGCCTTGCCCACCAGATTTGAATTTGTTGTCAAAAGATGTCATTCTAGAATCCTCCATGTGGGAAAGGCTTCCAAAATTCATGAAAAAGTGTGGTCCAAGCTTTAAACATCATGTTTGGCCTTGAATGATTGTTATACTAGGCCCATTGGCTCTATCCACGCAAGGAGAGATCCATAAGACCATTAATGAAATGAGATGGGCACCCATTGTAGAATTCAACCTCTTAAATCTCTCTCACATCATCGAGCCTTAGAAATCCAACTCCTCCACCTGGACAATCGACTTAGTGCCTTCAACATGGTTTTCATCATCCTCCCCCTATTGAAAAGGAGTCATCCTCGACTTTTCATCCTCTACACCCAAAAAAGGAGAAAGATCAGAAACATTGGAAGTGGAACTTACACCATACTCACCTAGAAGAGCTATCTTGTAAGCATTGTTGTTAATATTCTTGAACACTCAAAAAGTTTCGTCTCCTCAAGGAATTAGTTTTGATTTATTATTGTTGAAAAATATTTCCTTTCGCAAAAAAATCCAAACTATGTCATCAGTTTTGAACAACACTTGCTTGCGACCCTTTTTTGCATGATCAATGTATTTCTGTGTCATCCACATGATATTTTTCCTTACATTTTTATAGAGTCACTTGATGAATTCTTCATTCCCTTTTGCATCCATATTATTTTCTTCATGCAAAGGCAAATTAACTAGATTAATAGGGGCAAGGGGGTTAAAACTGTAAACAATTTTAAATAAATAATATTGAGTAGTGGAATTATTAGCCATGTTATATGTGAATTACACATGTAGCTAACACTCCTCAAAATTCTTGTGATTCTTAAAGATAATTGTTCATATAGGAGATGAGAGTTTATGATTCACCAAATTTGTTTTCCCATCAGTTTTCAGATGAAAATTAGTGGAAAATAGTAACTTCATACCCAGTTTTCTCCAGAAGGTCTTCCAAAAGTAACTAAGTAATTTTGTGTCATGATCCAATAAAATCATCCTTTTCATTATATATAGTTTGTCTACTTCTTAAAAGAAAAGTGTTTCAATGTTAATGGAATCATCTATTTTGTGATAAGGAATAAAATGTGCCATTTTAGAAAACTGATCCACCATAAAAAAAAAATGGAATCTCACACCCTCTTGTTCCTTGGTAACCCCACAATAAATTTCATTTATATTTCCTTCCAAGGGGTGTTGGGGATTGGGTGGGGAAGAAATAATCCATGTGGGTTCAGTTTATACTTTGATTTATGGCAGGCAATTCACTTTATCGCAAATTTTTCAACATCTCAAGACATCCTAGGCTAATAAAAATGCTCACTTAGAATTCATAAAGTTTTTGCAACACAAAAATGTCCCATTAACCGACCATAATTTGATTCTTTTAGTATGAGAAAACAGATAGAGAAATTTGGAATACAAATCTTATCAATCCGGAATAATAATCCATCATGAAAATAAAACTTCTCCCAACTAACTCCAGGTTTGCAATGAACCAAAGGTTCCCCAAAACCTGTATCTGTGGAATATAAATCCTTAATGTATTCAAAACCAATGATTTTATAATCTAGAAAAGATAAGAGAGAATATATACATGAAAGTGAATTAGCCAAGTTATTTTCTTTACCCTTTTAAGGGGTTTTAAAGGTTTTTAGAGTTTATAGTCATTTTTAGAATTTTTATGGGTTTTAAAGTTTTTGAGGGTTTTTTATGGTTTTTTGGGGGTTTTCAGGGTTTTTATGCTTTTAGGGATTTTTAGAGGTTTTTTGGATTTTTATGGGTTTTAGGATTCTTAGGGATTTTTAGGGTATTTAGGTTTTTAAGGGGTTTTATGGTTTTTAGAGGCTTTCTGGGTTTTTGGGTCTTTTGGGGGTTTTCTGGGTTTTTTTGGAGTTTTGTTGGGTTTTTAAGGTTTTTTAGAGTTTTTTAAAGTTTTAGGGTTCTTAAGGATTTTTTGAGTTTTTAGTTGCTTTTAGGGATTTTATGGGTTTTTAGAGTTTTTAAGGCTTTAAGGGGTTTTAAGGAGTTTTAGAGTTTTCAATGGTTTAGGTTTTTAATGGGTTTTAAGGTTTTTTATGGTTTTAAGGGTTTTTATGGTTTTTAGGGGGTTTTCTGTGCTTTTAGGGTTTTTTAAATTTTCATGTATTTTTACGGGTTTTTTGGATTTTTATGGTTTTTTTTGTTTTTATTTTTTTAGGGATTTTTCTGATTTTTAGGGTTCTTTGGGGTTTTTAGAGTCTTTTGGTGTTGAGGGGTTTTTATTTTTTTCTGGGTTTGTATATTTTTTTAACATCTTTAGTTGTTTTAAAGGTTTTTAGAGTTTTTAGTGTTTTAGCGTTTTATGGGGTTTTGGGGTTTTTATGGTTTTTAGGGGTTTTATGGTTTTCAAGGGTTTTTAGGGTTTTTATGGATTTTTACCTCTTTCCTGGATTTTTAGGGGGATCTTAGGATTTTTGTGGTATTTAGGGTTTTTAGGGATTTTGAGGGGTTTTATGGTTTTTAGGAGTTTTAGGGTTTTTAGGTTTTTTAGGGTCTTTTGGGATTTTAGGTTTTTTGAGTTTTTATGGGATTTAAAGGGTTTTTATAGTTTTTATTGGTTTTTTAGTGTTTTTATTGGTTTTTAGTGTTTTTAAGGTTTTTAGGGGGGATTATGGTTTTCAATGGGTTTTCATGGTTTTTATGTGTTTTTACATTTTTCATTGATTTTTATGAGTTTTTTAGTATTTTTATGGGTTTTAGGGTTTTTTAGAGTTTATAGGGATTTTGATGGTTTTTAGGGGTTTTTTGGCATTTTGAGGGTTTAAAGTTTTATTTTCGGGTTTTCAAGTTTTTAGAGTTTTTTTGTATTTTTAGGGTTTGTTGAGTTTTGTTAAGGTTTTTAGTGTTTTTAAAGCTTATAGGGGTTTTATGGTTTTTAGAGTTTTTTGTGGTTTTTAGGGCATCTATTCATTTTTAGGATTTTTTTATTGTTTTTAGGGGTTTCATGGTTTTAAGGGAGTTTTTAGGGGGGGTTTTGGGTTTTTACGTTTTCATGGATTTTTAGGGTATTTGTGGATTTATATGGTTTTTAGGGTTTTTAGTATTTTTATAGATTTTGAGGGTTTTAGGGTTTTTAGGTATTTTTAGGGTTTTCAGGGTCTTTAGGGTTTTTATGGTCTTTTTGAGTTTTTTAGGGGTCTTAATATTTTTTGGAGTTTTTTAACATTTTTAGGGGTTTTAATGGTTTATAGAGTTTTTTATGGTTTTTTATAGATTTTATTGGTTTTTAAGGGTTTTCAATCTTTTTAGGGGTTTTTATATATTTTCAGGGGTTTTCAAGGTTTTTAGGGATTTTTGCATTTTCGTGGATTTTTAGTGGTTTTTTGGATTTTTATGGTTTTTAGGGACTATATGGGTTTTTACGGATTTTGATATTTTTAGGGGTTTTCATGTGTTTTTTGGGGTTTTAGGGGTTTTCAGTCTTTTTGCAGTCTTTCTGGGGATTTAGGGTTTTTTTGTTTTTTGGGTTTTTCTTGTTTATAGAATTTTTTCACATTTTTAGGTGGTTTAAGGGTTTTTAGAGTTTTTAGTGGTTTTTTAGGTTTTAATGTTTTTTTAAGGATTTTTAGTTTTTTAAGGGTTTTTATGGTTTTCAATGGATTTTTAGGGTTTTTAGGGGTTTTTAGGACTTTTATGGTTTTTTGGGTTTTTTGGGTTTTAGGGATTTTGAGGGCTTTCAGGGTTTTTAGGGTTTTTATGGGTTTTGGTGATTTTTAAGGTTTTAATGGTCCTTTTGGATTTTTAGGGGGATTTTTTAATTGTTTTTTGTTTTTAAGATTTTGAATTTGGTTTAACATTTTGAGAGGTTTTTAGTGTTTTTAGTAGTTTTTTAGGTTTTTATGGATTTTTAGGGTTTTTTTTGGGTTTTAGGGGCTATCATGGTTTTCTTGGGGTTTTTTTGGGTTTTTAGGGTTTATTACATTTTCATGGATTTATATGGGTTTCTTGGGATTATTATGGTTTTTAGTTATTTTAGAGATTTTGTGAGATTTTAGGGGTTTTCAAAGGTTTTTAGTGTTTTCTGGGTTTTTAAAGTCTTTTTGGGTATTTTTGTGTTTTTAGGGTTTTTATGGTTTTTAACATTTTTTTGGGTTTAAAGGGTTTTTAGATTTTTTGGTGGTTTTAGGGTTTTTATGGGTTTTTATGGGTTTTGGGGTTTTTTTATGTTTTTAGGATTTAATGGTTTTAAAGGATTTTTTAGTGTTTTTTTGGTCTTTTTTACATTTTCATGGAGTTTTGGGGGGTTTTTTACATTTTCATAGAGTTTTGGGGGGTTTTAGGATTTTTATGGGTTTTAGGGTTTTTAGAGATTTTGAATGGTTTTTGTGGTTTTCAAGGAATTGGAGGGTTTTTTTGAGTTTTAGGGTCTTTTCTGGACTTTAGTGTTTTTTTGAGTTTTTTAAGGATTTAAGGTTTTTTAGAGTTTTTTAATTTTTTCAGGTTTTTAATGGGTTTTTAGAGTTTTTAGTGGTTTTTATGGTTTTTTAGGGTTTTTAAGGTTTTTAGGGGTTTTATTGTTTTTGGGGGCGTTTCAGGGTTTTAGTGTTTTTTCTGTTTTCTTGGTTTGAGGGAGTTTTTTGGCTTTCTATGGGTTTTTGTGTTTTTTATGGTTTTTAGGGATTATGAGGGTTTTTAGAGTTTTTCATGGATTTTTAGGGTTTTTTGGGTTTTCAGTGTTTTAAGTGTCTTTTTGAGTTTTTTCATTTTTTTAGATTTAAAGGTTTTTTAAAGATTTTAAGGTTTTTAGGTTTTTAAGGTTTTTTAGTGTTTTTAGAGTTTTTTGCGGGTTTTTAGGGTTTTTTGAGATTTTATGGGTTTTAAGGTTTTTTAAAGTTTTTAACGCTTTTAGGGGTTTAAAGGGTTTTAGAATTTTTAGTGGGTTTTTATGATTTTTATAGGTTTTTAGGGCTTTTAATGTTTTTTGGGGGTTTTGTGGTTTTCAGGTGTTTTATGTTTTCAAGGATTTTTTTTGGTTTTCTAGGATTTTTATGGGTTTTAGGGTCTTTTAATGTTTTTAGGGATTTTAAGGGCTTTTTTGGGTTTTCAGGGTTTTAAGGGATTTTAAAGGTTTTTATGGTATTTTTGGGTTTTGGGGTTTTTTGAGTTTTTTAGGGTTTTATGTTTTTTAGAGTTTTAAATTTTTTATGGGGTTTAAGAGTTTTTTGCGTTTTTAGGGTTTTGTAGGGTTTTCAGTGTTTTTATGGTTTTTAGGGGTTTTTAAGGTTTTCATGGTTTTTTAGGGTTTTAGGGTTTTTTAAGTATTCATGGGTTTTTAAGATTTTTAAATTTTTTTATTATTTTTAGGGTTTTATGGTTTTTTTGGGATTTTGAGGGGTTTTAATGTTATTTGGGGGTTTTAGGGTTTTTAGGGTCTTTTGGGTTTTTAAAGGTTTTTTGATTTTTTAGGGTTTTTAATGTTTTTTAGAGCTTTTTATGTTTTTAGGGGTTTTAAGGGTTTTTATTGGTTTTTTAATTTTTTAAGGTTTTTAGGTGGTTTTATGGGTTTTAGGGGTTTTTTTTGGGGTTTTAGGTTATTTTATGCTTTCATGGATTTTTAGGGGGTTATAGGATATTTATGGGGTTTTAGGGATTTTGAGGGATTTTAAGGTTTTTAGGGGTTTTAGGGGTTTTCTAGGGGTTTAGGGTTTTTTTAGTTTTTTAGGGTTTTAAAGTTATTTATAATTTTTTAACATTTTTAGGGCAGAAAAGGTGTGGGGTCAGACATAGCTGATCCCATGATTTATTCAAGAACATAAAAGTAAAGTACAAAGAATTACAAAGGAGGCTTGCATATCTTAGTGTGGGTCGTCCCATTCATGTCTGAGTCAACTGAAGACAAACAGATAACATTTTTAGGGGATTAAAGGGATTTTAGAGTTTTTAGTTTTTGTTAGGGTTTTTGTGGGTTTTTAGGGTTTTTTATGGGTTTTCGGGATTTTAGGGTTTTTAGGGGTCTTAACGTTTTCATGGATATTTAGGAGTTTTAGTGTTTTTATGGTTTTTATGGTTTTTTAGGGATTTTAGGGATTTTGTGGGTTTTTAAGATTTTTCAAGGGTTTTTATGATTTTTAGGGTCCATAAGGGTTTTAGGGTCTTTTTTGAGTTTTTAGGGATTTAAAGTTTTTTTTGAGTTTTTAACGTTTTTAGGGGTTTTAAGAGCTTTTAGAATTTTTGTGAGTTTTATTGTTTTTATTGTTTTTTAGGGTTTTTTTAATGTTTTTAGGGGTCTTTATAGTTTTTAGGGGGTTTACATGGTTTTTATGGTTTTTACCGTTTTAATGAATTTTTATGGGTTTTTAGGATTTTTATGGTTTTTAGCGATTTTCTAGGGTGTGTAGTGTTTTTAGGGTTTTGGGGGTTTTGGGGGGTTTTGGGGGTTTTAGGGATTTTTTTTCTTTTTTATTTTGATTTTTAAGGTTTTTAATGTTTTTAGAGTTTCTAATGTTATATGGTTTTTGGGGGAGTTTTATGGGTTTTAAGGGTTTTTAGAGTTTTTACTGGTTATTTTGGGTTTTTATGGGGTTTTAGGCCTTTTAAGGTTTTTAGTGGGTTTTATGGTTTTCAGTGGTTGTATAGGGTTTTTTACATTTTCTTTGATTTTTATTTTTTTTTAGGATTTTCGTGTTGTTGAGAGTTTTTTGGGATTTTGAGGGTTTTAGGGACTTTTAGGGGGGTTTTTTTGATTTTTTTAGGGTTTTAATGTTTTTTATATTTTTTTAACAATTATTGGGGTTTAAATGGTTTTTAGAGTTTTTAGTGGTTTTGGGGTTATTAGGTGTTTTTATAGTTTTCCAGGGGTTTTTAGTTTTTTGGGATTTTTATGTTTTCATGGATTTTTTGGGGGTTTTTTAGGATTTTTGTGGTTTTTACGGTTTTTAGGGGTTTTCGGAAGTTTGAGTTTTTATGGGGTTTTAGGGGTTTTCAAGTGGTTTTCAGGGTTTTTAGGGTCTTTTAGGGTTTTCAAGGGATTTTTTTGAGTTTTTAGTATTTTTAAAGATTTCAGAGTTTTTAACATTTTTAGGGGTTTTAAGTGTTTTAGAGTTTTTAGTGGTTTTTAGAGTTTTTATGAGGTTTTAGGGGTTTCAAAGGTTTTTTGAGGTTTTATGAATTTCTTGGGGTTTTCAGGCTTTTTAGGGTTTTACATTTTCTTGTATTTTTTGGGGTTTTTTGGATTTTTATGGATTTTACGGACTTTGAAGGTTAATAGGGTTTTTAGGGGTTCTTAGAGTTTTTAGGGTCTTTGGGGTTTTAAGGGGTTTTTTTTTAATTTAGGGGTTTTAAGGTTTTTCAGTGTTTTTTAAAAAATTTATGGCTTTAATGGTTTTTAGAGTTTTTAGTTTTTTAGGATTTTTATGGTTTTTGGGGGTATTTAAGGTTTTTAGGGGGTTTGGGGTTTTTTACATTTTCATGGATTTTTAGGGGGGGTTTTTTTATGATTTTTATGGTTTTCAGGTTCTTTTAAGTTTTTGAGGGATTTTGAGGGGTTTTAGGGTTTTTCAGGTTTTCTTT
This sequence comes from Viscum album, assembly GCA_963277665.1. Taxonomy (NCBI): domain Eukaryota; kingdom Viridiplantae; phylum Streptophyta; class Magnoliopsida; order Santalales; family Viscaceae; genus Viscum; species Viscum album. Next base: position 947,787,396 of record OY728132.1, on the reverse strand, counting down.
TCTTTTTAAGGCTTTTCAAGGGTTTTTTAGTCTTTTTGGGTTTAGGTATTTTTTTGTGTTTTTTAGGGTTTTAATGGTTTCTTATATATTTTTAACATTTTGAGGGGTGTTTATGGTTTTTGGGGTTTTTCAGTGTTTTGGGGGTTTTTGTTTGGGGGTTTTTTTATGTTTCAATGGTTATTTAGGGTTTTTTTTTGGTTTTTTTTTGCTTTTAGCGGGTTTTTAGGTTTTTAAGGAATTTGAGGGGTTTAAAAGAGCTTTTAGGTGTTTTCGAGGTTTTTAGGGCCTTTTGGGTTTTTAGGGTATTTTTCAGTATTTTTGGGTTTTAATGGTTTTTAAGACTTTTTTAATATTTTTAGGGGTTTTAAGGGTTTTTAGAGTTTTTACTGGTCTTTTAGGGGGTTTATGGGTTTTTAGTGTTTTTAAGGTTTTTAGGGGTTTTTTGGTTTTTAGGGGGTTTTCAGGGTTTTTTACATTTTCATGAATTCTTAGGGTTTTTTAGGATTTTTTATATTTTTAGGGTTTTTAGGGTTTTCAGAGATTTTTTGGTGTTAAGGCCTTTTTTGGTTTTTTGGGTTTTTAAGGTTTTCATGGGTTTTATGGCTTTTAGGCATTTTTCATCTTTATTAGGGTTTATTATGTTTTCATGGATTTTTATGGGTTTCTTAGGATTTTTATGGGTTTTAGGGTTTTTAGGGATTCTGAGGGTTTTTAGGCTTTTTCAGTGGTTTTAAGGGGTTTTAGGGGTTTTCAAGGGTTTTAGGGTCTTTTTTGGGTCTTTTTGGGTTTGGGGGTTTCTTTTTGAGTTATTAGGGTTTTTTGGTTTTTTTGTGTTTTTTAACCTTTTTATGGGTTTTAAGTGTTTTTAGAGTTTTAGTGGGCGTTTTGGTTTTTATGGGATTTTGAGCAGTTTTAGGGGGTTTTATGACATTAAGGGGTTTTCAGGGTTTTTAGTTTTTAGGGATTTTGAGGGGTTTTAGGGTTTTCTAGGAGTTTTAGGGTTTTTTGGGATTTAGTGTGTTTTCTGGGTTTTTTGAGTTATTTTAGGGTTTTTAGGTTTTTAGGGTTTTAACATTTTTTGGGTTTAAAGGGTTTTTAGAGTTTTTTGGGGTTTTGGTTTTTTATTTGATTTTTGGGTTTTACAGGTTTGAAGCTTTTTTAGATTTTTAATTTTTATAGGGATTTTAAGGGGTTTTAAGTTTTTTTGGTGTTTTTTAGAGTTTTTAGGGTTTTTAACATTTTCATTGATTTTTATATATTTTTTAGGTTTTTTATCATTTTTAGGGGGTTTTAGGGTTTTAAGGGGTTTTTAGGTGGTTATAGGGTTTTATTGGGTTTTTTGGATTTTTACGGCCTTTTTGGGTTTTTATGGTTTTTTAGAGTTTTTTTAGGGTTTTTAAGGTGTTTTAGTGTTTATTACATTTTTAGGGGTTCAAAGGGTTTTCATAGTTTTTAGTGGTTTTTAGGATTTTATTGGGTTTTAGGGGTTTTAACATTTTTTTGCTATCCATGAGTTTTTTAGGGTTTTTAGGGTTTTTCGCTTTAATTGATATTTAGGGTTTTTAGGATTTTTATGGCTTTAAGGGGTTTTAGGGTTTTAGGGATTTTGAGGGTTTTTAGAGTTTTTTAGGGTTTTAGGGACTTTTTGGTTTTAAGGGGTTTTTTGAACCTTTTAGGGTCTTTAAGGTTTTTTTGAGTTTTTGAACATTTTTTTGGTTTTAAGGATTTTTAGAGTTTTTTGTTATTTTAAGGGTTTTTATGGGTTTTTAGGTGTTTTTAGGTTTTTATGGTTTCCCATGATTTTTCAGGGTTTTAAGGGTTTTTTACGTTTCCATGGATTTGTAGGGATTTTTTTGGATTTTTATGGTTTTTAGGGTTTTCTAGGGTTTTGCAGGGTTTTTGAGATTTTGAGGGCTTTAGTGGTTTTCATGGAATTTTACGTTTTTTATGGTCTTTTTGGGTTTTATGGTTTTTTGTTATTTTTTAGGGGTTTAAAGGCTTTCTAGATTTTCTTAACTTTTTTAGGGTTTTAAGGGTTTTTAGAGTTTTTAGTGGTTTTCTATGGTTCTTATGGTTTTTAGGTTTTTAAGGGTTTTATGGGTTTTTATGGTTTTCAAGGGTTTGTATGGGTTATAGGGTTTTTTTAGGATTTTGAGGGGTTTTAGGGGATTTCAGTTATTTTTAGGGGTTGTCAGGGTTTTTAGGGTATTTTTTGGTTTTTAGTGTTTTTTGAGTTTTTTAGGGGTTTTAAGGTTTTTTAGAGTTTTTAACAATTTTATGGGTTTTAAGCGTTTTTAGATTTTTAGTGGTTTTTTGGTTTTTTTGGGTTTTTCAATATTTTTAGGGGTTTTCTTGTTTTCAAGAGTTTTCAGGGTTTTTAGGGCGTTTTACGTTTTCATGGATTTTTAGGGGTTTATTAGGTTTTTTTATATTTTTAGGGTTTTTCGGTATTTTGATGCTTCTTAGTGGTTTTAGGGGTTTTTAGGGTTTTTAGGGATTTGGGGTATTTTGGGTTTTTAGGGGTTTGTTTGTGTTTTTTAGAGCTTTAAATCTTTTTTGAGTTTTTTATGTTTCTTTGGATTTTAAGGTTTTTTAGAGTTTTTAGTGGTTTTTAGGGTTTTTATGGGTTTTTATAGTTTTTAAGGTTTTAGGGGTTTTATGGTTTTAAGTGGGTTTTTAGGGATTTTAGGTTTTTTATCTTTTCATGGATTTTTATGGGGGTTTTAATATTTTTACGGTTTTTAGTGATTTTTAGAGTTTTTTAGGATTCTGAGGGTTTTTCAATGTTTTTAGGGTTTTTATGGGTTTTTAAGGTTTTAGGGTCTTTTGGGGGTTTTAGGGTTTTAATGTTTTTTTTAACATTTTTAGGTGTTTTAAGAGTTTTTAGATATTTTAGTTATTTTTTAGGGTTTTTATGGGGTTTTAGGGTTTTTAATATTTTTAGGGGTTTTTCGGTTTTAAAAGGTTTTTCATGGTTTTAGGGTTTTTTACATTTTTAGGGATTTTTAGGTTTTTTTTTGTATTTTTATGGTTTTTAGAGATTTTGAGGGTTTTCATGATTTTTCAGTGGTTCTAGGGGTTTTAGGATATTTCATTGTTTTTAGGATCTTTTTGGGTTTTTAGGGTTTTTTTGAGAATTTTAGGGTTCTTGATGTTTTTTAGAGTTTTTAACATTTTTAGGGGTTTAAAAGGTTTCTAGAGTTTTAGTGGGTTTTTAGGGTTTTTATGATTTTTAAGGTTTTTAGGGATTTCTGGGTTTTTTTAGGTTCGTTAGGGTTTTTTATGTCTTCATGTATTTTTAGTGGGTTTTAGAATTTTTATGTTATTTAGGGTTTTAGGGTCTTTATGCTTTTTACTAGTTTTTAGGGGGTTTTAGGGTTTTAGGGGTTTTTCGATTTTTAGTATTTTTTTTAATTTTTTTGGGTTTTTAGGTTCTTTAGAGTTGTTTAGATTTTCACGGGTTTTATGGTTTTTTAGTGTTTTTAGCATCTTTTTAGATTTTTTATGATTTTTTAGGGTTTTTAAGGTTCTTAGGGGTTTTTATGGTTTTGAGGGTTTTTTTAGTTTTTGAGGGATTTTCATGTTTTCATGGTTTTTTAGAGGTATTTTTATGATTTTTATGGTTTTTTGTGGTTTTTATTGGCTTTTAGGCGTTTTAAGGGTTTTTATGGTCTTTTGGGTTTTTAGGGTATTTTTGAGCTTTTTTGGGTTTTTAAAGTTTTTTAGATTTTTTAATATTTTAAGGCTTTTAAAGGGTTTCTAGAGTTTTTAGTGATTTTTTTGGGGTTTTATGGGTTTTATGGGTTTTTAGGGTTTTTTGTAGTTTTTAGGGGTTTTTAGGAGTTTTTTGGGTTTTTAGTGTATTTTACATTTTTAAGGATTTTTTGGGGGTTATTATGATTTTTATGGCTTTTAGGGATTTTAACCTTTTAGGTATTTTGAGGGTGTGTAGGATATTTTTAGGGATTTTAGGGATTTTAGGGTTTTTTAGAGTTTTTTAACATTTTTATGGGTGTTGATTATTTTTAGAGTTTTTAGTGATTTTTAGGGTTTTTATGGGTTTTTGGGGTTTTATGGTTTTAGAGGTTTTTATGGATTTCATTGGTTTTTGGGGTTTTTAAGGTTTTTTAAATTTTCATGGATTTTTAGGTGTGGGTTTAGGATATTTATGGTTTTTAGGGTTTTATGGTTTTTAGGGATTTTGACGGGTTTTGGGGGGGGTTTAGGTGTTCTTAGGGTTTTTATTGTCTTATTTTTTTTTTTTTAGGGGTTTTATAAATTTTTAACATTTTTAGAGGATTTAAGGCAAAGCAGGTTTGGGTCTGGGCGGATCCCAGCCCCACAAAATATAATAACATAAAATAAAGGTACAAGGCATTACAAGGAGGGTTTGCACAGCCGAGTGTGCAATTCACCCTTCATGTCTGAGTCCACAAGGGGAGTGCAGAAATCTGGTGCAATAAATGACCACATGGAACATCCATCCTCAATTGCTTTCTTGGAGAGTATGTCTGCCACCTTGTTCGCTTCCCTGTATATATGTGTGACCATAATGTTCATACCCTGAGAGATTCTCAGACAGTCAACCCATTGTGGGAGGAGCCTCCATGGGATTGTCCTTGTTTTGCTTTTGAGGGCTTCCACCGCCAACATCGAGTCAGATTCAATCCATAGCTGCGTCCACCTGAAGTGGACCGCAAACTGTACAGCCTTAATCATGGACCATAGCTCCGCTTCATAAGCACATCCATTCCCAATGTAATGATAAAAGCACCCTTTAACAAATCCTCTATATGTCCGGAAAACACCACCACACCCGGAGGGACCAGGCGCGCCTAGGGATGCACCCTCCACATTAACTTTTATCCATTCTGGGATTGGTGGAATCCACCGAATGAATTTAAAGTCCTTCTGTTTCCTGCATCTTCCAGAAATTCTGAGAGTTCTCAACACAATAAGGTCCTAAATATCATTAGCCATCATACCATCCTGGATATGAGCCGCCGCATGGACTGCTTGATGAATTTCCACCACACCATTTCGGATGCAGCATTAATCATTATCGAAAACCACTTTGTTCTGAGCTGCCCACACAAAAGTAGAAAGAGCCGCAGCGGTAGCAAGAAGTAGATTGGCAATTTGCTGACTGCTTTGCACGCCTACAACACTGCTGAAAATATCAGACAGCGTGCTGTCCGTGCAGATTTTCAGCTGGAATATGCCCTGTAAATGATCCCAAAGACCTGCAGCCAACCTGCACTTAAGAAAAATGTGCTGCAGATTTTCCTCATCCTGAAGACAGATCAGACAAGCAGAGGCCAAACACCACCCAGCTCTTTTCAATTGCTCTTGAACTGGCAATCTATTTCTCTAAATTTTCCATAGCAGCAGGTAGCTAGAGGGGGGAATGAAGGGCCTCCGAAATTTAGAGAGCCAAGCAGGGGGCTGAATTCCCTGCTCACATTCAGACCGGTAAAACTCCTTCACACTCAACAGCCCAACCATATTTGGCTTCCAAATGAGACAATCCATGTCCATAAAACTGTAGTTTTGTATTTGTGTGATAATATTCTGCGGCAGGATACCTTCAATCTTGTTCATATTGTTCTTGAGATCAGCAATGGACCAGTGCTTGAAAACCTGAGGTGGCTGGACAGATTCACTGATGGGCCGATCCAGCCAGGTGGTCTTCCAACAATTCAAGGTCGAGTACCTTGAGACCACCCATTTCGAATTGGAAATAATGCGCCTATATGAGTACCTGATTGTGGTCCAAACCGATGAGGGGATGAATCCCGGGAAGTCCTCACATAACTTAGAGTTGAATCTTTCCCTCAAGAAGTCAGGACTCATGTCAGTCGGGTTGAAAAGATTCCATGTGAATTTTCCAATTAAGGCATCATTGAATTTCCTGAGGTCCTTGATGCCCAGCCCACCCATCTCAATGGGCTTTGTGCATTCTTTCCATGCCACAGAAACAAGCTTCTTCTTGGTTATGCATCATGTCCATGCGAAATTTCTTATTTTTGCCTGTAGGCTCTTGATGAGACTTGCTGGCCATCTGTAAATGGAGAACGCATGCACAAACATGGATGTAATGACAGAGTTGATCAGGCAAATTCTGCCTACCTGAGATAAGCATTTTCATTTCCAGTTCGCAAGATGCTAAGTAATTTTGAGTGAAATTACCTCCAGGTAACTACTTTTCACCCTCCCCCAGAACAAGGGGACCCCCAGGTACATGAGGGGGAGGGAGCCCCTCATGATACCAAGATTTCTGACAATTCTGCGTTGTTTGGGGGCTGAAATCCCATTGCCAAAAATGATAGAGGACTTTTTCCAACTAATTGATTGCCCTGCAACCTCCTCATAATGTTGTTGAAGTGACTTAATTGAAGATATTGTACGCCAATCAGCCTTCCCAAAAAGGAGAATATCATCCGCATATAGAAGATGAGTTGGCACGTAGAGATCTTTCCCAGCTTTAATCGGAGCATAGAAACCAGCCTGTACTAGTTCAATTATACATCTGCTCAGGTAATCCTCAACCAGAGCGAAGAGAAGTCCAGAAATTGGGTCACCTTGCCGGACACCGTGGGAGCATTGAAAGAACCCCTTAGGAGATCCATTAATAAGAACAGAAGTCCTGACACTAGATAGGATAATATGGATTAGCTTTATAAAAGAGGCGGAGAATCCATACCTGCTGAGAACAGTAAAGATAAAGCTCCATTTGATTGTATCGAATGCCTTTGAGATGTCCAACTTCATAGCAAAGCTTCCATGTTTAGAGTCTTTCCTCATGATGTTAATACCCTCTGATGCAGAGTAAAGGCAACTCTGAATATTGCGTCCTGGGACAAACCCGAATTGGTTTGGTGTGATTATCCCACCAACAATCTTCCCCAATCTGATCGCCAGAATTTCACTTATTATCTTAGGAATGGTATTGCCAATCGCCACCAGACGAAAGTCCCCAATGTCCATGGCATTCTCTCTCTTTGGCAGCAGATCAAGGAAGTTGGAGTTCGTTCAATGTTTTTTTTGTGTTTTTAGGCTTTTTAACATTTTAATGGATTTTTAGGGTGTTTTATGATTTTTATGATTTTTAGTGTTTTTAAGTTTTTTAGTGAAGTTGAGGGTTTTAGAGGTTTTTAGGGGCTTTTAGCAGTTTTCAATATTTTTATGGTCTTTTAGGGTCTTTTGGGGGGGGGGTTTGAGTTTTTAGGGTTTGAAGGTTCTTTAGAGTTTTTACATTTTAGGGGTTTTATGTGTTTGTAGAGTTTTTATGGTTTTATGGATTTTTATGGTTTTTAAGGTTTTTAGGTGTTTTTATGGTTTTTGGGGGGGTTTTTGTGTTTTTAGGATTTTATACATTTTCATGAATTTTTTGGGAGTTTTTAGTATTTTTATGTTTTTAGGGTTTTTAGGAATTTTTAGGACTTTTAGGGGGTTTAGGGGTTATTAAGTTTGTTTGGGGGTTTTAGGGTATTTTTTTTTGGGTTTTTTCAGGGTTTAAGGTTTTTTAGAAATTTTTAACATTTTTAGAGATTTTAAGATTTTTAGAGTGTTTAGTGATTTTTAGTGTTTTTATGGGTTTTTGGGGGTTTTATAGTTTTAGGGGTTTTATGGTTTTTAGTATTTTTTGGTGTTTTTATGTTTTTTTATGTTTTCATGGATTTTTAGGGGTTTTTTAGGATTTTTATTGTTTTTAGTGTTTTTTGGTATTTTGAGGGGTTTTAGGGGTTTTAGGGGTTTTCAGTGGGTTATAGGGTTTTCCGGGTTTTTAGGGAATTTTAGTGTTTTAGGGTTTTTATGAGTTTTTATGGGGTGTTTAATGTTTTTAGAGTTGTTAACTTTTTTAGGGGTTTTATGGTTTTTTAGAATTTTTTGTGGTTTTAAGGTTTTTTTTGGGGGGGGGGGGTTCAACACAAATAGTACATGATATATAAAAGGGAAAATAAATTGAAGAAAAAACTATCACCCAATGGTGAAAAAATAACCCAAAGGACAAAAACTGAAAAAATAAAGAAGCAAAACCCAAGCCAAAGACTAGCATTCTGCACTCCACTGTTCCTATCCACAAGAAATCATCTGCACAAGTCCATGGATAGACGCACCCCAGCCAAGAACGAAACAACAGACCACCAACCTGCAAGCCCAACACAGCTTGTTGAATGACAACCAGAACCATAAGTACAAAAAAACTCCTCCCCAACATGAACAGCTATAAGCCACCAAACCAAAAAAGGCATGTCTGAAACCCAACACCCAATAACTAGGCAACAACACCATGTCAGCAAAAAAAAATTAACCAAGAGTAGTTTCCACATATGCGAGAGACTATACCAGAGAAAATGTCATAAGTTTTTAGGGATTTTTATGTTTTTTAGGGTTTTTAGGGATTTTGAGAGTTTTCAGGGTTTTTTTGGTTTATTGGGTTGTTTAGGTTTTTTAGAATCTTTTTGGGTTTGTAGGGTTTTTTTAGAATTTTTTAAGAGTTTTATGGGTTTTTAGAGTTTTTTTAAACATTTTTAGGGGTTTTTTAAGATTTTTATGGGTTTTAGGATTTTTTGGGATTTCAAGGGGTTTTCGGGGTTTTCAATGGTTTTTAGGCACTTTAGGGTTTTAGGGTTTTTTGATATTTTTAAGGTATTTAAGGATTATTAGGGTTTTAAAGGGATTTTAGATTTTTAACGTTTTTAGGGGTTTTAATGGTTTTTAGAGTTTTTATTTGGTTTTGATGGTTTTTATGGGTTTTTACGATTTTTATGTGTTTTAGAGGTTTTATGGTATTTAGGGATTTTAAGTGTTTTTAGGTTTTTTTCATTGTCATGGATTTTAGGGGTTTTTAGGGTTTTTATTGTCTTTATAGTTTTAGGTATTTTAGGTATTCTCATGGTTTTTTGTGTTTTTTGGTGTTTTTAGTGTTTTTCACAGTTTTATGGTCTTTTGGGTTTTTGGGTTTTTTAGAGTATTTTAGATTTTTTTAGGGTTTCAAAGGGGTCTTAGTGTTTTTCAACATTTTTTGGGGTTTTATGGGGTTTTTGATTTTTTTGTGGTTATTGGGTTTTTATGGGGTTTTAGGAGTTTTTAAAGTTTTAGGGGGGTTTATGGTGTTTATAGGTTCTTCAAGGTTCTTTGGGTTTTTTATGTTTTCATGGTTTTTTATGCCTGGATCTCCATTTTTCAACTTTCAACGGCTTCCCTTCATGGATTTTTAGGCATTTTTAAGATTTTTAAATATTATAGGGTTTTAGGGTTTTTAGGGTCTTTTGGGTTTTTAGGGTTTCTATAGTTTTTAGTTTTTTAAGTTTATTTAGAGTTTTTTTTAAAAAATAGTGTTTAAGGGTATTTAAAGTTTTTAGTGGGTTTTTAGGTGTTTTATGGGCTTTTAGGGGTTTTATGGGCTTTTATGGGTTTTAAGGTTTTTAAGGATTTCAAGGTTTTTTAAGGGTTTTTGGGGGTTTTACGTTTTCATTCATTTTAGGGGTTTTTTATGTTTTTATGGGTTTTTAGGGATTTTAGGGATTTTGATGGGTTTTAAGGTTTTCATGGGTTTTTAGGGTTTTAAGGAACTGTAGGGTCTTTTGGGGTTTTTAGGGTTTTTTTTAGTTTTTTTAGGGTTTAAGGGTTTTTTATATTTTTTGATGCTTTTAGGGGTTTAGGGTTTTTAGGGTTTTTGGGATCTTTTTGGGTTTTTAGAGTTTTTTTGAGTTTTTAGGGTTTTTAAGATTTTTTAGAGTTTTTTAATGTTTTTAGGGGTGTTAAGGATTTTTAGTGTTTTTAGTGTTTTTTATGGGGTTTTAGGTTTTAAAAATATTTTTAGGGGAATTTTTGGTTTTCATGGGTCTTTTTGGTTTTCTTACGTTTTCAGGGATTTTTAGGATTTTTAGGATGTTTTATGTTTTATAGAGATTTTGAGGGGTTTTAGGGGTTTTTAGAGGTTTTAAGGATTTTTTTTTCTATGTGTTTAGGGATTTTTTATGTTTTATGGTCTTTTTGAGTTTTTACGGTATTTAAGGTTTTTAGGGAAGAAGAGGTTCAGGACTGTGCAAGCCTAGACTCCTAAATTATTAATGAAAACAAGTAAAAAGAAGACCGGGGAGGGGAAAGGTCAATCAACCCATACCCAAAAACAATCCCTAAAAGGAAAACAAAGAAAAGAAAATGAAGAAAAGAAAAAAGACACACAAAACAGGAAAGGCGAAGAACCAAAAGTATCACCAGCATCATCCCCCAACTAATCAGAAACCAACGTCATACAGTACCAATTTTATCATCCTCCACCACCTTGCCAATCAAAATCACCAACCACTAGCGTCAAAGACATAAATCTCACCTTCGCCACCACGCAGCGAATCAACAACCATCACCAAGAACCATCATATTTTATCACATCCCAGCCAATTAGCAGCCATCACCCAGAAACTTGAAACCCAGAATCCAACACCTCCTATCCAATCATCTTCTAACATTCCACACCAAGTATCACATCGAGGAACATAAGACAGCATCCAGCGCCACTCAACCTGACCAAAGACCATCGCTCACAACGATTCACAACCAAACCAACCAAAGCACAGAAAACCACAGTCCAACATAGTATCCAAAAAGCAACACAGATGCATCTCCTGTACAGAATGCCAAGCCAATCTCATCTGCCCAAGAAACAAGAAGTAACCTCCAACGAACGATGTCACCAAATCACCAGCATCAACAACAAAAGCATCACCGCCTCCATACCAACCAACTCCTATCAACTCGCAGCTCATAAAACAACAACCAGCACATCCAAACCCATCATCTACCAAGGAATCATAGCTCAAGATCCAGGGTTTTGAGGTTTTCTACATTTTCATGGATTTTTAGCGGTCTTTTAGGATTTTTATGGTTTTTAGGGTTTTTCAGATTTTTTATGTATTTTTTGGGTTTTTAGGGGTTTTAGGGGTTTTTAGAGTTTTTTGGGGGTTTTTAGGTTTTCAATGGTTTTAGGGGTTTTTTAGGATTTTTATGGTTTTATGGGTTTTAGGGATTTTGTGTGTGTTTTTTGTTTTTCAGGGGGTTTTGGGTTTTTATAGTTTTTCAAGGGTTTTAGGTCTTTTTGTGTTTTTTTGAGTTTTTTAGCATTTTGAAGGTTTTTTAGAGTTTTTAACATTTTTAAGGTTTTTAATGTGTTTTAGAGTTTTTATAAGATTTTTAGAGTTTTTATGGGGTTTTAGGGGTTTTTATGGTTTTCAGGAGGTTATGGGTTTTTTGGGGTTTTAGGGTTTTTTATGTTTTCATTGATTTTTAGTGGTTCTAAGGATTTTTATGGTTTTGTAGGGTTTCTAGGTATTTTGTGGGGTTTTAGGGGTTTTCAGTGGTTTTGGGGTTTTTAGGGTTTTTTAGGGATTTTAGGGTTTCTTTTGGTTTTTTGGGTTTTTTTTTGAGTTTTTAGATTTTTTATGTTTTTTTAGAGTTTTTAATATTTTTAGGGGTTTAAAGGGTTTTTAGAGATTTTAGTGGTTTTATGTTTTTTTAGGGTTTTTAGGGTTTTTAGTGTTTTTTATGGTTTTCAGGCGTTTTTAGGGGTTTTAGGGTTTTATACGTTTGCATGGTTTTTAGGATTTTTATGGTTTTTAGGGTGTTTTAGGATTTTTAGAGATTTGGAGGGTTTTATGGGTTTTCAGTGGTTCTTAGGGTTTAAATAGTTTTTTATGTTTTTGTGGATTTTTAGGGGGTTTCTAGGATTTTTATGGGTTTTAGAGTTTTTTAGGGTCTTTAGGGATTTTGATGATTTTTATAGTTTTTCAGGGGTTTTTAGGGGTTTTCAGGGCTTTAAGTGGCTATTTGGGATTTTAGAGTTTTTTAAAATTTTTAGGGGTTTTAAGGTTTTTTAGAGTTTTTAATGTTTTTTGGGGTTTTAAGGGTTTTTAGACTTTTTAGTATGTTTTTAGGGGCTTTATGGGTTTTAGGGTTTTTAAAGGTTTTTGGTAGTTTTTATGATTTGGGGGAGGGGTAGGGTATTTAGAGTTCTTTATGTTTTCATGGATTTTTAGGGGGGTTTGGATTTTTATGGTTTTTAGGGTTTTTAAGGTTTTGGGGGATTTTGAGGGGTTTTATGGTTTTATGGGTTTTTTGTGTTTTTAGGTGTTTTAGGAGTTTTATGGTCTTTTGGGTTTTAGGGCTTTTTTATTTTTTTAGTGTTTTTAAGGTTTTTTAGAGTTTTTAACATTTTTAGGTTTATTAAGGGTTAATAGAGTTTTTAGTTGGTTATGGGGGTTTTATGGGTTTTTAAGGTATTAAAGTGTTTTGGGGGTTTATGCTTTTTTGGGATTTTTCTGCATTTTTAGGGTTTTTTAAGTTTTCATGAATTTTAGGGGATTTTTAGGATTTTTATATTTTTTAGGGTTTTTTTTGGGTTTTTGGGGGTTTTCCAAGCTTTTAGGGTATTTTTGTATTTTTATGGGGTTTTTTAGTTTTTTAGGGCTTTATGGTCTTTTAGATTTTTTAACATTTTTAGGGGTTTTAAGGATTTTTATTGTTTTTAGTGGTCTTAGGGATTTATTGGTTTTAAGGTTTTTAGGGGTTTTTATGGTTTTTCGGAGTTTTTTAGGGCTTTTAGGGTTTTTTATGTTTTCATGGAATCTTAGTGGGTTTTTAGGATTTTTATGGTTTTTAGGGGGTTTTTTGGTTTTTTAGGGATTTTGATGGTTTTTGGGTTTTTAGGGTTTTTAAAGGTTTTCATGTTTTTAGGGCCTTTTTGGGCTTTTAGGGGTTTTTTGAATTTTGTAGGGGTTTTAAGAATTTTTAATTTTTTTAACGTTTTTAGGGATATGAAGGTTTTTTTGATTTTTTTAGTGGTTTTTATTATTTTTATGGGTTCTTAAGGGTATTTATGTGTTTTAGGTGTTTTTATGGTTTTTAGGGGGGGGGGGTTATAAATTTTAAGAGTTTTTTATGTTTTCATGGATTTTTAGGGGGGTTTTAGGAATTTTTTGGTTTTTAGGGTTTTTTAGGATTTTAGGGTTTTTTAGGATTTTAGGGATTTTTCGGGTTTTTAAGGTTTTAGGGTCCTTATGGGTTTTAAGGGGTTATTTTAAGTTTTTTAGGGATTTAGTGATTTTTTAGAGTTTTTAACATTTTAGGGTTTGTAAGGATATTTAGATTTTTTTAGTTTTTTTTAGGTGTTTTATGATTTTTTATAGTTTTTGTGGTTTTTAGGTGAATTTATGGTTTTAAGGGTTTTTTCCTGATTTTTAGGATTTTTTACGTTTGCAGGAATTTTTAGTGTTTTGTAACATCCTTCTTATTCTCATTGACTTGAGAAGGAAGAGGAACATTACTTGGCCTAAAGAGACATCCCCAAAATGCCAAAGCTTGGTAATAAATGTCGATGGGCTTCAATACATGTGGGGGGAAATTTTCCCTTTAATAATAAAACAACTAACCAAACAAGTCATAACCAAACAAGTCATAACCAAACAAAACACTATATGATACATGATAACAATGAAATACAACTCAACATTTCATTTACCAAAATCAAACTAAAACCAAGTACCATAGTGGAAGACAACAATATCAAAGTAAACATCGGAAGAGAAAACTCAAAGACTTGAATGAAAACTCCAAGATCCAAACATGCTCCATGCTCCAAGTATCATGAAGTACTACTAAAGATGTGTGATACTTTACCTTTTCCCATGTCTCAATAAACAACATCTGCAAAAGCACTAAAGTACCAAAGAAAGGGTGAGTAATGAAACTCAGTATATTTTCCCCCAATGAGTTCCCTACTCACGCCACTAGGATAGAACATGTTAGCCCAATCATATAAAACAATTTATATAGAACAATTTCCAAAATAGTTTATATCAAAATATAAACAAGTTCCAATGTAAAACACTTTTCTAAAACAACACAAATTCCCAAGGAAAGCAACCAAACAATGTTCCAAAACCATTTCATTAATTCCACTTTGGCATACCCCATTCCAATCCACACATCCACACATCTACACATTCATTCTTCGTTATGACAGTTTGATACTCATGAGTGGTATCTCATTGATCTACCAAGTCATCACAAGGTAATTAAATCTCATGTTCCATCACACCTTTGGCACCATGCACAAGGTCATATTTCAACCAACCCTCCTAATGCAACATGAACACACACACCAAGTATTCCCATCAACCATGCCAATATAATCATGCCAAAACCATTTTAGTAAAACAGCCTTTTTATTGAAAAACTTTTTCTGTAAACCGAATCAAGCAACTATTTTAAAATCATCATTTTAAAATCATTTATCAGAGAACTTTTCACAATAATTTAATTATTTCACACAAATCCACAAACCATCACTAAAGAAGGTTTTTGCCATGTTTTTCACATAAATTTCATTATAAATTTCAATCAATTCAATCAATTTGAAACTAATCCAACCAGTTCTAGCATGAGAAGTTGAGAGTGAAGCCACCCACCTCAGGTTTTATGAAAAAAACGAAGAACAACATTTAAAATCCCATGAAACTGAGTTAAATCTCCATAAACCCACCTTAGATATCTTCCCTTATCAACAAAAAGACCAAATCTAAACATATTTGGCATCTACAACCTTAGGTTTGCACATAGTAGGTGTAGATATAATGATATGAGAGAGAAGGATAAGTAGATATAACAAAACAACCAAGAAAATGAATAATGATCACTTACAAGAATAATACAGCTTCAAATCACCAAGAGAAGCATTCAGATCGCCTCTGAAATGATGGGAAGAGGTTCTCCAACCTTTGAGATGGAAAAATACCAAGGTAGGGATACTTTGGGGGGAAATGAGGAATTAAAACATATGGTCGACCTAGATCCAATTTTTTAGGATCTAGTCTTTTAAACACTCGTGGTTTTTGTTGCATGGTTAGGTAAACCATGCACTAATTGTGTGCCAGCCACTGCTGCAAGGATGAACCTCACATGGTTAGCTTGCACGTTTTCCAAACTATGGGCCAATCATGCCAAAGATCACCATCCAACAATGCATGGTTTCTCCTAGGCTTCCACACAGTTTGAAAAAACTCTGCATAGCCCGTACTTTCCCCTTTACCTTTGTATCACTATGCACGGTTTCCTATAGGAGTTTCATGGTTCTCCCAAACGGCACACCTATAGAAAATTGCCAGAAACATTCCAAAAGGTCCCCAAACCTTCCCAAACATAACCCATATACTTTACATACTTAAAATACATAAATAAATGGTTACTTACTTGATACCAGGGGTGCTACATTTTTTAGTAATTTTGAGTGTTTTTAGGGTTTTTCATAGGGTTTTTGGGTTTTTTAGTGTTTTTTGACTTTTTTTTGTGTTTTAAGGGGTTTTAGAGATTTTAAACGATTTTAATGGTTTTAAGGGTTATTAGATATTTATTTTTTTATGGTTTTTAAATATTTTTAGGGGTTTTATGGTTTTCAGGGAAATTTTAGGGAATTTAGGGTTTTTCTACATTTTCATGGATTTTTAGTGGTATTTAAGGATTTTTATGTTTTTAGGGTTTTTTTGATTTTTAGGGAATTTGAGGGGTTTTATGGTTTTCAGGGGTTTTTAAGGTTGTAGGGTCTTTCAAGGTTTTTAGACATTTTTTGGTTTTTAGGGGTTTTTAGAGTTTTTAAACATTTTTAGGGGTTTTAAGGGTTTTTAGAATTTTTAGTGGGGTTTTAGGGGTTTTAAGGTTTTAGGGGTTTTGATGGGTTTTAGAGGTTTTTTACGATTTTAGGGTTTTTTACATTTTCCTTTATTATTAGGGGTTTTTAAATATTTTTATGGTTTTTATGGGTTTTTTGAGATTTTGAGAGTTTTTTGGTTTTTTTTGAGTTTTTTATGGCAAGGTAGAAGTAGGGCTATGCTATTCCTGACCCCCTCCCCAAAATTATTAGAAAGAAAAAGACACAGCAAGCAAGGGATGGGAGGGGTCAAACGACCCACTCCTGAAAACCCTTTACAAACACACACCCAAGAACCGTAAAAAAGGAAAAATCAAAAGCACACAAGAAGAAGAAAACCCAAAGCATCCATGACAACATCTCCCAGCCAATCAACAACCAGCAGCAATGCAAACGTAGAACCTTCAGCACCTCCCATCCAAGCAGAAACCAGCATCTAGAACCACCAGCATCCAACATCATAGAACCACCATTATCTAAGTAGCAACCATCACCCATGTTCACTATCTCTAGCATCCATCACCTCCTCACCAATCATAACCACCGCCAACATCATAGAACCAACACCAAAATCATAAACAACTACTTTATCACAACCAAACCATACATCAACCAACACCCATCACCCTATTTTCAGACAACCAGCTCCTCTTCCAAACAAACATTTCCCAGCATCCCGCTTCCACCTCAACAACTAGCAGCACCAATTCCTCTCAACCCCACCATAACAAAAATCCATCACCCACCACCTCCAGTCCTCAAGGACATCTGAAGTCCAGTAGATCAACGTCCAACAACTCAAGATCCAGACAAAAATAAACAGCAACTCAAGAAAAAAACCAACAACCATGAGAAAAACTCATACAACATCTGAATTTGTGTGTTTTTAGGGGTTTTAGGGGTTTGTAAGGTTTTAGGGGTTTTCAAAGTTTTTAGGGTCTTTTGGGTTTTTAGGGTTTTTTTTTGAGTTTTCAGGGTTTTTTTGAGTTTTTATGGTTTTTAATGTTTTTTACAGTTTTTTAATGTTTCAGGGGTTGTAAGGGTTTTTATAATTTTTAGTGGTTTTTTAGGGTTTTTAAATTTTTTTAAGGTTCTTAGGGGTATTGATGGTTTTCAGGGGTTTTTCAGGGTTTTAGGGTTTTTCACGTTTTCATGGATTTTTAGGGTTTTTCAAAATTTTATGTTTTTAGGATTTTTAGTGTTTCTAGGGATTTTGATGGATTTTAGGGGATTTCAAGGGTTTTTAGAGTTTTTTGGTTTTTTGGGTTTTTTCGTTTGAAGGGTTTTTTGAGTTTTTAGGGGTTTAAAGGATTTTTAGAGTTTTCTTATTGTTTTAAGGGGTTTTAAGGGTTTTTAGAGTCATTAGTGATTTTTTAGGGTTTTTACGGGTTTTTAGGTTTTTAAAGATTTTTAAGAGTTTTTTGGGTTTTCAGGGGTTTTTCTTGGTTTTCTGGGTTTTTTATGTTTTCATGTATTTTTTTTTGGGTTTTTTGGATTTTAACAGTTTTAGGGTTTTTTGGTGTTTTTAGGGATTTTTGGGGGGTTTTCATTGGTTTTTAGGGTTTCTTCGGGATTTTTACGGTCCTTTTGGGTTTTAGGGTTTTTTTGAGTTTTTAAGGGGGGTTTCAGGGGGTTTTAAGGTTTTTAGAGTTTGAATTAGGTTTTGATGGTTTTTATGGGTTTTTAGGATTTTTATGGGTTTTAGGGGTTTTATGGTATTTAGGGATTTTATGTGTTTTTAGGGTTTTTTACATTTTCATGGATTTTAGGGGTTTTTAGGGTCTTTAGGGTCTTTATAATTTTAGGTATTTTAGGGATTCTTAGGTTTTTTTGTGTTTTCTGGTGTTTTTAGTGTTTTCCACAATTTTAGGGTCTTTTGGGTTTTTGGATTTTTTAGAGCTTTTTAGATTTTTTTAGGGTTTGAAAGGGTTTTTAGAGTTTTTCAACATTTTTAGGAGTTTTAAGGGGGTGTTTTATATTTTTAGTGGTTATTGGGTTTTTGTGAGTTTTTAAGAGTTTTTAAAGTTTTAGGGGGTTTTATGGTGTTTATAGGTTTTTCAAGGTTTTTTGGTTTTTTTTTATGTTTTCATGGATTTTTATGCTTGGATCTCCATTTTCCACTTTCAATGGGTTACCTTCATGGATTTTTAGGCGTTTTTTAATATTTTTAGGGTGTTTAGGGATTTTTGAAGGTTTCTACGATTTTGAAGGTTTCTACGATTTTTCTGGTTTAAAAAAAATAGTGTTTTTAAGGGTATTTATAGTTTTTAGTGGGTTTTTAGGGCAAGGAAGATGTGAGGGTCAGGCTATTCCCGACCCCCTCAAAATTTATTAGAGGAAAAACGACGCAGCAGACAAGGGAGGGGAGGGGTCAAACGACCCACACCCAAAAACCCTTTACAATCACACACCCAAGGACCACAAAAAAAACCAAAAGCACACAAAACCAAACAAAGAAGAAAAACTGAATTGTCCCCAACATCATCTCCTTGCAAGTCAGAAACCAGCATCCATCATCATCAAAACCATCAGCATCAAATTCAACAACCCACCTTCACTGTCACCAGCCTCAATCACCTCTACGCCAAACATGTCCACCACCTATATCACAAATCCACCAAAATCCAACATCCCAGAACCCCCAGCGTTAAATCAAAATCATCAACTTCACCACCCCGTAGTGAAGTAGCAGCCATCACCAAGAAGAAGCATAATTCTTCACACCCACCACCAGAAACACTTCCGCAACACCCAAGAGAACATCACCAAAGCCCAACACCTCCTCACTAGGAGGATCCACCGCTTGCAATGTAGAACCAGCAAAACCAAACCTGTAAACAATAGCTTCATCCCATCCTGGCCCATCATGAGGCAGCATCCAACACCACCATTTACAACAACCAAAATCTCCTTCCACACCTCGTAAATAAGCAACAACAAACAACTTAACCCTCTCATCGGCACACACCAAGTGCCATATCAGCACCA
The DNA here is from genome assembly GCA_963277665.1 of Viscum album. Lineage (NCBI taxonomy): Eukaryota > Viridiplantae > Streptophyta > Magnoliopsida > Santalales > Viscaceae > Viscum > Viscum album. The sequence continues at coordinate 947,768,702 of OY728132.1, read as the reverse complement.
AAGAAACCAGAAAAACCAGAACCATAATAACCAGCAAAAGCGAAAGAGTATCCCGAACTAGATGAAGAGCCCATCATCCACTTAAAAGGAGCTCCATCAAACACCGAAGAAGAAAACCAGAAATTGTGATCAACCATCGATGAGGCCTACACCCATGTTGCCAAAGCAACTCTAACATTTTTGAGGTATTTTAAGAGTTTTGATAGATTTTAGTAGTTTTTTGGTTTTTTATAGGGTTTTATGGGTTTTTAAGATTTTTAGGGGTTTTTATGGTTTTCAGAGGTTTTTTATAGTTTTTTGGGGTTTTTTATGTTTTCAATGGTTTTAGAAGGTTTTTAGGTTTTTTATGGTTTTAAGGGTTTTAGGGATTTTGTGTGTTTTTTTTTTATTTTTTTAGGGGTTTTTTTGGGTTTTTAGAGTTTTTCAAGGGTTTTAGGTATTTTTTTGTTTTTAGAGTTTTTTAGAGTTTTTTTAGCATTTTGAAGGTTTTTTAGAGTTTTTAACATTTTAAGGTTTTTAATGTGTTTTAGAGTTTTTATAGGATTTTTATAGTTTTTTGGGTTTTTAGGGGTTTTTATGGTTTTCAAGAGGTTTTCCAAGTTTTTTGGGTTATTGATGTTTTCATTGATTTTTAGTGATTCTGAGGATTTTTATGGGGTTTTAGGGTTTTTAGGGATTTTTAGGGGTTTTAGGGGTGTTTAGTGGTTTTAGGGTTTTTAGGGGATTTTAGGGATTTTAGGGTCTATTTTGGTTTTTTTGGGTTTTTTTGTGTTTTTAGATTTTTTAAGCTTTTTTAGGTTTTTAATGCTATTAGGGGTTTGAAGGGTTTTTAGAGATTTTAGTGGTTTTAGGGTTTTATGGGGTTTTAGGGGTTTTTAGGGTTTTTAGTGCTTTTTATAATTTTCAGATGTTTTTAGGGGTTTTAGGGTTTTCAACGTTTTCATGGATTTTCAGGATTTTTATGTTTTTTACGGTGTTTTTGGTTTTTTAGAGATTTGGAGGGTTTTAGGGGGTTTCAATGGGTTTTAGGGTTTAAATGGGTTCTTATGTTTTTGTGGATTTTCAGGGGTTTTTTAGAATTTTTATGGGTTTTAGAGTTCTTAGGATCTTTAGGTATTTTGATGGTTTTTATGGTTTTACAGGGGTTTTTAGGGGTTTTCAGGGATTTAAGTGGCTATTTGGGATTTTAGAGTTTTTTTTAATTTTTAGGGGTTTTAAGATTTTTTGGAGTTTTTAATGTTTTTTGGGAAAGGAATATGCGGAGGTCAGGCTATTCCCAACACCCCCAAATTTATTAGAAAATAAAAAGACGCAGTAGACAAGGGAGGGGAGGGGTCAAACGACCCACACCCAAAAACCATTTACAAACCCAAACCCAAGGACCCCAAAAAAGAAAAACAAACAAAAGACACTCAAAGCCAAACAGGAAGAAAAATAGAAAAAAGTCCCCAACATCCCCTCCCAACCAATCAACAACTCGTATCCATCAGCACCAAAGACACCAATCAGGAGCTCACATCCAGTAACACCAAAACCATCTTTAGCAGATTCGTTAACCCAACATTAGCACTACAAGGTCACAACCATCAACATCCAGCAGCCTCATTCCAATCACCATCACAGAAGTACCCATCAAGCAATAGCAACAGTCTTTACTCCACCATAAGTTTATCAATCCTGCACCACTTAGCCATACCGCCCTATCGAGACACACCCTTGACACCGAGATGGACCACCAACACCATCCCAAAATTGGTTCATACACCATCAAACCAGACCAAAGCGGGGTCCAGTGTGATAGGGGGGACAACAAGAGCAGAGGTGGGTGCACGAGTTAGGGGGGGTTAGGGTTTTTAGAGTTTTTTATGTTTTCATGGATTTTTAGGGGGGGTTTGGATTTTTATGATTTTTAGGGTTTTTTAGGGTTTTGGGGGATTTTCATTGGTTTTATGGTTTTAGGGGTTTTTTGGGTTTTTAGGGGTTTTATGGTCTTTTTGGGTTTTTATGGATTTTTTAAATTTTTAGGGTTTTTAAGGTTTTTTATAGTTTTTAACATTTTTAGGGTTCTTAAGAGTTAATAGAGTTTTTAGTTGGTTGTGTGGTTTTTATGGGTTTTTAATGTATTAAAGTTTTTAGGGGGTTTATGTTTTCTAGGGATTTTTCTGCATTTTTAGGGTTTTTTAAGTTTTTCATGAATTCTAGGAGTCTTTCAGGATTTTTATAGTTTTTAGGGGTTTTTTAGGGTTTTGGGGATTTTGAAGGTTTTTTGGTGTTTTGAGGGGGTTTTATGGTTTTGGGGGATTTTTCAAGATTTTAGGGTCTTTTTGGATTTTTATGGGGTTTTTTAGTTTTTTAGGGTTTGTGTGGTCTTTTAGATTTTTTAACATTTTTAGGGGTTTTAAGGGTTTTTATTGTTTTTAGTGGTTTTAGGAATTTTATGGGTTTTAAGTTCTTTAGGGGTTTTTATGGGGTTTTTAGAGTATTTTTGGGATTTTAGGGTTTTTTATGTTTTCATGGAATCTTAGTGGGTTTTTTGGATTTTTATGGTTTTTAGGGTTTTTTTTGGTGTTTTAGGGATTTTGAGGGTTTTTTAGGTTTTTTAGGTTTTTAGGGTTTTTAGGTTTTTAGAGGTTTTCATGTTTTCATGTTTTTAGGGTCTTTTTGGTTTTATAAGGGTTTTTTTGAGTTTTTAGGGTTTTTAAGAATTTTTAATTTTTTTAACATTTTTAGGGATTTAAAGGGTTTTTTGATTTTTTTAGTGGTTTTTATTATTTTTATGAATTCTTATGGGTATTTATATGTTTTAGGAGTTTTTCTGGATTTGAGGGGGGGTTTATAAATTTTAGGGTTTTTTATGTTTTCATTGATTTTTAGGGGGTTTTAGGAAATTTTTGGTTTTTAGTGTTTTTTAGGATTTTAGGGATTTTGCAGGTTTTAAGGTCCTTTTGGGTTTTAAGGGGTTTTTTTGAGTTTTTTAGGGCTTTAAATTTTTTTAGAGTTTTTAACATTTTAGGGGTTGTAAGGGTATTTAGAGTTTTTAGTGTTTTTTAGGTGTTTTATGATTTTTTATAGTTTTTATGGTTTTTAGGTGAATTTATGGTTTTAAGGGGTTTTTCATGATTTTTAGGATTTTTTACGTTTCCATGGATTTTTAGGGTTTTTGTAACATCCTTCTTATTATCATTGGGTTGAGAAGGCTGAGGAACATTACTTGGCCTAAAGCGTCATCCCCAAAATGACAAAGCTTGGTCATAAATGTCGATGGGCTTCAATACATGTGGAGGGAAATTTTCCATTTAAGAATAAAACAACTAACCAAACAAGTCATAACCAAACAATCCAATATATGATACATGATAACAATGAAATACAACTCAACATTTCATTTATCAAAATCAAACTAAAACCAAGTATCACAGTGGAAGACAACAATATCAAAGTAAATAGAAGAAGAGAAAACTCAAAGACTCGAATGAAAACTCCAAGATCCAAACATGCTCCATGCTCCAACTACACAACAACCCAAGTATCATGAAGTACTACTAAAGATGTGTTATACTTTACCTTTTCCCAAGTCTTGATAAACAACATCTGAAAAAGCACCAAAGTGCCAAAGAAAGGGTGAGTAATGAAACTTAGTAGATTTTCCCCTAATGACTTCCCTACTCACGCCACTAGGATAGAACATGTTATCCCAATCATATAAAACAATTTATATAACACAATTACCAAAATAGTTTATATAAAAATATAAACAAGTGCCAATGTAAAACACTTTTCTCAAACAACACCAATTCCCAAGGAAAGCAACAAAACAATGTTCCAAAATCATTTCATTAATTCCACTTTGGCATACACCATTCCAATCCACACATCCACACGTCTACAAAGAATTCATTGTTATGACAGTTTGATACTCATGAGTGGTTTCTCATTGATCTACCAAGTCATCACAAGGTAATTAAATACCATGTTCCATACACCTTTGGAACCATGCACAAGGTCATATTTCAACCAATCCTCCTAATGCAAAATGAACACACACACCAATTATTCCCAACAACTATGCCAATATAATAATGCCAAAACCATTTCAGTAAAACAACCTTTTTATGGAAAACCTTTTTCTGTAAACCGAATCAAGAAAAAATTTAAAATCATCATTTTAAAATCATTTATCAAATAACTTTTCACAATAATTCAATTATTTCACACAAATCCACAAACCATCACTAAAGAAGGTTTTTACCATGTTTTTTCACATAAATTTCATTATAAATTTCATTCAATTCAATCAATTCAATCAATTTAAAAATAATTCAATCAGTTCTAGCATGAGGAGTTGAGAGTGAAGCCACCCACCTCAGGTTTTATGATGAAAACGAAGAACAACACTTAAAATCCCATGAAACTGAAATAAATATCCATGAACCCACCTTAGATCTCTTCCCTTATCAACAAAAAGACCAAATCGAAACATATTTGGCATCTACAACCTTAGGTCTACACATAGCAGGTGTTGATCTAAGAATATGATAGAGAAGGAGATTTAGATCTAACAAAACTAACAAGAAACCCAAGAACGATCACTTACAACCCTAATACAGCTTCAAATCACCAAGATCAGCCTTCAGATCTTCTTCGAAATGATGGGAAGAGGTTCTCCAACCTTTGAGATGGAAGAATCCCGAGTTAGGGCAGCTTTGGGAAAAAATGAGGCATTAAAACATAAGGTTGGACTAGATCCACTTTTTTAGGATCTATTTTTTTAACCAATTGTGGTTTAGTCGCATGGTTAGGTAAACCATGCACTAATCGTGTGCTAGCCACTGCTGCAAGGATGAACCTCACATGGTTAGCTTGCACGTTTTCCAAACCGTGGGCCAATCATACCAAAGATCACCATCCAACAAAGCACAGTTTCTCCTAGGCTTCCACCCAGTTTGGAAAAACTATGCATATCCCATACCTTCCCCTTTACCTTTATCTCACTATGCACGGTTTCCTATAGGAGTTTCGTGGTTCACCCAAACTGTGCACCTGTAGAAAATTGCCAAAAACATTCCAAAAGGCCCCCAAACCTTCCCAAACATAACCCATATACTTTACATACATAAAATTCATAAATAAAGGGTTAATTTATTGATACCAGGGGTGCTGCATTTTTTAGTAATTTTGAGTGTTTTTAGGGTTTTTCATAGGTTTTTTGGGGTTTTTAGTTTTTTTTGACTTTTTATGTGTTTTTAGGGGTTTTAGAGCCTTTAAATGATTTTAATGGTTCTAAGGGTTGTTAGATATTTAGTTTTTTAAGGATTTTTAAATATTTTTAGGAGTTTTATGGGTTTTAGGGGAATTTTATGGATTTTAGGGTTTTTTTACATTTTCATGGATTTTTAGGGGTATTTAAGGATTTTTATGTTTTTAGGATTTTTAGGATTTTTAGGGAATTTGATGGGTATTATGGTTTTTAGGGGTTTTTAGGGTTTTAGGGGTTTTCAGGGTTTTTTAAGGTCTTTTTGGTTTTTAGGATTTTTTAGATTTTTTTTAAAAAAATAGGGTTTTTATGGGTTTTTAGAATTTTATTGGGTTTTTAGGGGTTTTAAGGTTTTAGGGGTTTTAATGGGTTTTAGAGGTTTTTTAGGGTTTTAGGGTTTTTTACATTTTCCTAGATTTTTAGGGGTTTTTGAAAAAAATTATGGTTTTTATGGGTTTATAGAGATTTTGAGAGTTTTTGGGGTTTTTTTATTTTTTAGGGGTTTTATAGTTTTTAATGATTTTTAGGGTTTTATTGTATTTTTAAGGTTTTAAGGCATGTTTTTAATTTTCAGGGGTTTTCTAGGTTTTCAGTGTGTTTTAAGTTTTCATGTATTTTTTGGGGAGTTTTAGGATTTTAATGATTTTTGGTTTTTTTAGTGTTTTTAGATATTTTTGGGTTTTTCTAGGGGGTTTTTAGGGTTTTTTAGAGGTTATAGTGTCAATTTTGGTTTTATGGTTTTTTTTGAGTTTTTTAGGGGTTTTAAGGTTTTTAGAGTTTTATTACATTTTTAGGGGTTTTATATATTTTAGTGGGTTTAAATGCTTTTATGGGTTTTTACGGTTTTTAAAGGTTTCTAGGGTGTTTTATGGTTTTTAGTTTTTTTGGGGGGTTTTAGGTTTTTTACATTTTCAGGGATTTTTAGGGGTTTCGTTAGGTTTTTTATGGTTTTTAGGGTTTTTATGGATTTCTAGGGGTTTTAGATATTTTTAGAGGTTTTTATGGTTTTTAGGGGTTTTTAGGGTTTTTAGGGTCTTTTGGGGGTTTTAGGGGGTTTTTGAGTTTTTTTTTTGAGTTTTTAACGTCTGTTTTTTAGAGTATTTAAGGTTTCTTAGGGTTTTAAATGTATTTTATATTTTTTAATGTTTTTAGGGGTTTTAAGGCTTTTTAGAGTTTTTACTGAGTTTTGAGTGGTTTTATGGGCTTTTAGTGTTTTTAATGTTTTAGGGGGGTTTTATGGTTTTTAGAAGTTTTAAGGGTCTTTAGGGATTTTTATGTGTTCATGGATTTTAGAGATTTTTTAGGATTTTTATGGTTTTTAGGTTTTTAAGGATTTTCAATGTTTTTAGGGTTTCCTAGTGTTTTTTGGGTTTTCAGGGTTTTAGAGTCTTTTTGGATTTTTGGATTTTTTTGAGTTTTTTATATTTTTTTAGGGTTTTAAATAATTTTTATAGTTTTCAACATTTTTAGGGTTTTTAAGGTGTTTTAGAGTTTTTAGTGGTTAAAGGGTTTTGTGGGTTTTTAGGTGTATTTAATGTTTTTTATGGTTTTCTAAAGTTTTTCACGGTTTTTTTTGTTTTTTATATTTTCATGGATTTTTAGACGTTTTTTAGGTTTTTTATTATTATTAGGGTATTTAGGTATTTTGATGGTTTCTACGTTTTTTTGGTTGTTTTTTGGTTTTTAGTGTTTTTAAGGGTTTAGGGTCTTTTGGGTGTTTAGGGTTTCTAGAATTTTTTGTGTTTTATGATTATTTATATTTTTTTTAATGTTTTAAGGTTTTTAAGGGTATTTTGAATTTTTATTGGGTTTTTAAGGTTTTTATGGTATTTTAGGGTTTTTAAGGTTTTTAAGGTTTTTATTGTTTTAAGGGGTTTTTAGGATTTTTTACATTTTTCGGGATTTTAAGTGGTTTTTTAGTTTTTTTTATGGCTTTTAGGGTTTTTATGGATTTTGATGGGTTTAAAGGTTTTTAGGGGTTTTTAGGGTTCTTAGGGATTTTAGGGATTTTAAGATCTTTCTGGATTTTTAGGGGGGTTTTGAGTTTTTTGTTTTTTTAAGGTTTTAGGATTTTTTAATGTTTTTAGGGATTTTAAGGGTTTTTAGATTCTTTAGGGTATTTTTAAGGATTTTATGATTTTTTATGGTTTGGGGGGGGGGGGTTGTGGCTGCTAGGGTTTTTTAGGGTTATTAGTTTTTTTTACATTTTCATGGATTTTTATGGTTTTTAGGATTTTTATGGTTTTTAGGGGGTTTTAGGGATTTTGATCGTTTTCGAGGTTTTCAAGAGTTTTTGGGGGTTGGTGGTATTCAGGGTATTTAAGGCATTTTTGGGTTTTTCGGGTTTTTTTAGTTTTTTAGGGTTTTTTAGAGTTTTAAAAGTTTTATATGTTTTATTAATTTTCAAACATTTTAGTGTGTTTTTAGGGTTTTTATGGGTTTTAAGAAATTTTATGGGTTTTTTGTGGTATTTATTGTTTTAGGGGGTTTTCAAGTTTTTTTAGGTCTTTTAATGTTTTTAGGTTTTTAGGAATTATGAGGGTTTTTAGAGTTTCTAGTGTTTTTTGGATTTTAGGGTCTTTTTGGTTTTTAGGGGTTTTTTAGCTTTTTGGGGGTCTAAAGGTTTTTTAGAGATTTTTTTATTATTTTTAGGGATTTAAAGGGGTTTATAGTATTTAGCTGGTTTTTATGGTTTTTAGGGCAAAGAAGGCTCGGGTCCAGGCTATTCCTGGCACCCCCAAAATTTATTAAACAAAAAGACACAAACACTGCAGACGAGGGGAGGGGTCGAACTACCCACACCCAAAAACCCTTACAACCCACGCCAAAGAAAGAAAACCAAAGAAAGAAAAAGACACAAAAATAGACAAAACCGCAGCATCATCACGTCACGTCCAGCCAGTACCAGCATCCAACAGCACTACATCCAGCGTTAACCAGCATCCAACAGCTCACAGCTAACCAACAACCAGCATTCAGACTACGGCAGCAAACAACATCCAGCAGCAGCAACCAGCCAACCAGCATCCACAACAAACCAGCAACCAGCATCCTCATTTTCAGACAGCCAACACCTCTTTCGACCACCAAACATCTCCCAGCATCCCACTTCCACTCCAGCAGCACAGCAACAAACTCATCCACAGCAGCAGCAAATACCAAACAGTCACACGTCATCCAGCATTTACCATACACCATCCACTCAAAACCAACAAAATACCCACATCCAGCACCCAGTACCTTCTCACCAAGAAGGTCCCTTTCCAACATCATAGAACAAAGAACATCAACAGAACATGAATCTTGAGGGGGGTGTAGGATGTTTATGGGTTTTATTATTTTTTTAGGATTTTTACAATCTTGAGGGATTTAAAGGTTTTTATGGGTTTTTAGGGTTTTTAGGGGTTTTTAGGGTTTGGGACTTTTTGGGTTTTTAGGGGGTTTTTTTTATGTTTTTTTAGAGTTTTTAATATTTTTTAAGTCTTTCAGGGTTTTTATAGTTTTTAGTGGGTTGTTAGGGTTTCTAGGGTTTTTTAATGTTTTAGTGGTCTTTATTGTCTTCATGGGTTTTTCAAGGTTCTTAGGGTTTTTTACATTTTCATGAATTCCAAGGGTTTTTTTAGGATTTTTACGGTTTTTAGGCAAAGAAGGATCGGGTCCAGGCTATTCCTGGCACCCCCCAAAATTTATTAAACAAAAAGACACAAACACTACAGACAAGGGAGGGGAGGGGTCGAACGACCCACACCCAAAAACCCTTACAACCCACGCCAAAGAAAGAAAAACAAAGAAAGAAAAAGACACAAAAACAGACAAAACCGCAGCATCATCACGTCACATCCAGCCAGTACCAGCATCCAACAACACTACATCCAGCATTAACCAGCATCCAGCAGCTCACAGCTAACCAACAACCAGCATTCAGACTACAGCAGCAAACAACATCCAGCAGCAGCAACCAGCCAACCAGCATCCACAACAAACCAACAACCAACATCCTCATTTTCAGACAGCCAGCACCTCTTTCGACCACCAAACATCTCCCAGCATCCCACTTCCACTCCAGCAGCACAGCAACAAACTCATCGACAGCAGCAGCAACTACCAAACAGCCACACGTCATCCAGCATTTACCATACACCATCCACTCAAAACCAACAAAATACCCACATCCAGCACCCAGTACCTTCTCACCAAGAAGGCCCCTTTCCAACAGCATAGAACAAACAACATCAACAGAATATGAATCATCACCACCCAACAGAACCGGCAGCCAGCATCCACAACAAAGCCAAAAAACCAGCCAAAAAGCAGCACCAATCCTTCTCCCCAACAACAGCTTTGGGGGAGGCCACAAATGAAAAATCCAGCCAAAGTCTCTTCGGATCCAGACAGACAGCGTCGAACCAAGCGCAACGCCAATGCTCGCGCGAAGTAGATGCAAAGCCCGACGAACCCGTTTGTCACCAGGACATGACCATACCTCCCCCCGATACCGGAAATTCTCGTCGCACCAAAAAACCAGCAAGCCGAACCCTCCTATTCGGCAAAGAAACCATCTCATCAGCGTTTACTTCACCGTGGGCAGCTTCAGAATCGTCCAACACACAGGAAAATCATCTCTGCTACCACCAGAGAGAGCAGAATCCAGATCTAGCAACGCCGATCCAGATCGAAACGAAAAACCGCCTTAACCTGAAACAACCCTCAAGATCTCAGCGCCGTCATCCATCCGTCGTGAAAACCTCCATCGCACCAGGAGATAACGCTTCCCAAACATCAATCCATCCACATCGCAAAGCCTGAGGAGATCAACTAAGCCGCTGAAGGGGGTTCCAGGATGGAACCCTAAAGATCGTCGCGTCGGGAGAGACCTGGGAGAGAGCGGCGGCATCTTTCTTCCTTATCTTCATGGTTTTTGGGGATTTTGATGGTTTTTATGGGTTTTCAGGTGTTTTTAGGGTTTTTAGGGATTTTCATGGTTTTTAGGGTCTTTTGGGTTTTTAGGTTTTTATTCATTTATTTAGGTTTCTATATTTGTTTAACGTGTTTAGGGGTTTTTAGGTATTTCATATTTTTTAGTGGGGGTTTTTTATGGGTATTTAGTAGTTTTTTGGTTTTTAGGGGGTTTGCAAGGTTTTTAGGGGTTTTTACATTTTCAGGAAATTTTAGGGGTTTTTTTTGGATTTTTATGGTTTTTAGGGTTTTTTATGGTTTTTATGGATTTTGATGGTTTTTAGGGTTTTCAAGGGTCTTTAGGGTTTTTAGGTGTTTTGGGGGTTTTATGGGTTTTAGGGTCTTTTCTAGGGTTTTAGAGTTTTTTTGAGTTTTTGGTGGTTTTAAGGTTTTTTTAGAATTTTTAAACATTTTAGGGTTTTTGAGGGTTTTTATAGTTTTAATGGGGTTTTAGGGATTTTATGGGTATTTGGGTTATTTAATTGTTTTAGGGTGTTTTCATGGTTTTTAGGGTTTTTTATGTTTTCAAGGATTTTTAGGGTTTTTTATAATTTTTATGGTTTTAGGGTTTTTAGGGTTTTTAGGGTTTTAGGGTCCTTTTGGGGGTTTAGGGATTTTTTGGGGTTTTAGGGATTCTAAGGTTTTTTAGAGTTTATAACGTTTTTAGGTGTTTTATGGGTTTTTAGAGTTTTAGTAGTTTTTAGGTTTTTTATGGGTCTTTAATGTTTTTAAGTTTTTTAGGAGTGTTTGGTGTTTTTAGGGGGGTTTCAGGGTTTTTTGGGGTTTTTTTTTATTTTTATAGTTTTAGGAGTTTTTTAGGATTTTTGTAGTTTTTAGGGGTTTTTATGTTTTTAGGTATTTTGAGGGTTTTTAGGGTTTTTAGGGTTTTTAGGGATTTTAGGGTTTTTAGAGCTTTTTAGGGTTTTTAGGGATTTTCAGCAGTTTAGGGGTCTTTTTGGTTTTTTAGTATTTTTTTTGGGTTTTTAGGGCTTTTAAGGTTTAAATGTTTTTTATAGATTTTATTGGTTTTTAGTGTTTTTAAGAGTTTTTAGGGGTTTTTATGGTTTTTAGAGGTTTTTATGGTTTTTAGGGGTTTTTCAGGGTTTTAAAGGTTTTATTGTCTTCATGGATTTTGTGGGTTTATAGGGGTTTTCTTATGTTTTAGGTTTTTTTTGGATTTTTGGGGTTTTGGGTTTTTCTTGAGTTTTTTAGTGTTTTAAGATTTTTAGAGTTTTTTAATTATTTTTTGGGTTTTAAGAGTTTTTAGATTTTTTTAATGGGTTTTAGGGGTTTTAGGGGGTATTTAAGGTTTTTAGGGGTTTAATGGTTTTCAGGGAGTTTTCAGAGTTTGTTTGGTTTTTTACGTTTTTATGGTTTTTTAGGGGGTTTATGATTTGTATGGATTTTAGGGTTATTTAGGGTTTTTAGGGTCTTTTGGGTTTTAGGTTTTTTTTTCTATTAGGGGTTTTATTCTCTTTTTGGGGTTTTAGGGGGGGGGGGGATTTTTGAGTATTTTTGAGATTTTTATTATTTTTATGTTATTAGAGTTTTTTTATGTTTTCGGGGTTTAAAGGTTTTTTTGTGTGTTTTTAGTGGTTTTTTTGGGTTTTTTGGGTTTTTTTGTGGTTTTTAAAGTTTTAAGGAGTTTTGTGGTATTCTGGAGTTTTTTGGGGATTTTAGGAATTTTTTGGTTTTCATTGATTTTTAGGGGGTTTTAGGTTTTTTATGGTTTTATGGTTTTTTATGTTTTTAGGGATTTTGAGGGTTTTGGGGATTTTGTAGGGTTTTTAGGAGTTTTCAAGGTTTTAGGGTCTTTTGGGATTTTAGTGTTTTTTGAGTTTTTTTGGGTTTTAAAGTTTTTTTAGTGTTTTTAAACATTTTTAGGGGTTTTATGGGTTTTTTGAGTTTTAGTGGTTTTTAGGATTTTATGGGGTTTTCGGGTTTTTTATGATTTTAGGGGTTTTATGGATTTCAGATGGGTTTCAAGGTTTTTAGGGATTTTTAGGTATTCATGGGTTTTTAGGAGTTTTTTAGGGTTTTAAAGTTTTTAGGGGTTTTAGGGATTTTAGGGGTTTTAGGGAGTTTTAATGTTTTTAGGGGCTTTTAAGGTTTTTTGGGGTATTTTTGGGTTTTTATGGTTTTTTTGAGTTTTTAGAGTTTTTTTGGGTTTTTAGAGATTTTTAACATTTTTAGGGGTTTTACGGGTGTTTATAGTTTTTAGTAGTATTTGGGGTTTTTATGGGTTTTTACGTTTTTAGGTTTTCTACGGATTTCATGGGTTTTTCAGGTTTTTTAGGGTTTTTTACGTTTTCATGTATTTTTAGGAGTTTTTTCATTTTTATGGAATTTAGGGTTTTTATGTATTTTAGGGACTTTGTGGGTTAATAGGGTTTTTAGGGGTTTTTAGGGTTTTTTTAGTTTTTTGGGGTTTTGATTTTTTAGTGTTTTTAGGGTTTTTATGGATTTTTAGGAGTTTTTAAGGTTTTTAGGAGCTTAATTGTTTTTAGGATTTTTGGGTGTATAGGGTTTTTAAATTTTTCATGGATTTTAGGGGGTTTTAGGATTTTTACAGTTTTTGTTCTTTTTATGGTTTTAAGGGATTTTGAGTAGTTTTAGTGTTTTTCAGTGTATCTTTGATTTTTAGGGGTTTGCAGGGGTTTTAGGGTATTTTTGGGTTTTAGGGTTTTATTGTTTTTTTACTGTTTTAATGGGTTTTTAGAGATTTTTATTTTTTTTATAGGTTTCAAATGTTTTTAGGGTATTTATTGGGTTTTATGGTTTTTATGTGTTTCTAGGGTTTTTAAGGGGTTTTATGGGTTTTCATGGATTCTAGGTGTTTTTCAGGGTTTTTAGGATTTTTTACGTTTTCATGGATTTTTAGGGTTTTTTAGATTTTTTTGGTTTTTAGGATTTTTTGGGTTTTTCTAGGGTTTAGGGACTTTGTGGGGTTTTAGGGGGTTTTTTTGAGTTTCTTAGGGTTTTAAAATCTTTTTAGAGTTTTTAGTGGTTTTTATGGGGTTTTAGTGTTTTTAAGGTTTTTTGGGGTTTTTTTGAGATTTTTCCTAGTTTTTAGGGACTTTTGTGGTTTTTAGGTTTTTTTTGGGTTTTTAGGGATTTTTAAGGATTTTAGGGGTTTTTTGGTTTTTTGGGGATTTTAAGGGTTTTTTATGATTTCATGGATTGTCTAGGGGTTTCTTAGGATTTTTATGTTGATAGGGTTTTATGGATTTTGAGAGGTTTAACCCTTTTTCTTGGGTTTTTAGGGTTTTTAGGGGTTTTTAGGGGTTTTATGGTCTTTTTCAGGTTTTTATGGTCTTTTTGGGGTTTTTGGGTTTTTTTAGTTTTTAGGGTTTTTTCGGTTTTATGGAGTTTTTTAACATTTTTTGGTATTTTAAGGGTTTTAATGGTTTCAAGGGTTTTTATATTTTTTTGTAGTTTTTAGTGTTTTTATGTGTTTATATGGTTTTTAAAGGGTTTTAGGGGTTTTTATGGTTTTAAGGGGTTTTTAGGGTTTTTAGTTTTTATGGATTTTGAGGGGTTTTATGTTTTTTCAAGGATTTTAAAGTTATTTCAAGGATTTTAGTGTGTTTTTGGGGTTTCTAGGGTTTTTTTCATTTTGTAGGGTTTTTATGAATTTTAGGGCCTTTAACATTTTTAGGGGTTTAAAGGGTTTTGGTGTTTTTAGTGGGTTTTTAGGGTTTTTATGGGGTTTTAAGGTTTTTATGAGCTTTAGGGTTTTTATGATTTTTAGAGGTTTTTCAGGGTTTTAATGTTTACGTTTTGATGGATTTTTAGGGGTTTTATATCATTTTTATGGTTTTTAGTGATCTTGAGGGTTTTATAATTTTTAAAAGGTTTTTAGTGGTTTTAGTGTTTTTTAGGGTTTTTGGGATTTTTGGGATTTTTGGGTTTTTTTAATATTTAAGGGTTTTAAGGTTTTTTTATATATTTTTTAATATTTTTAGGGATTTTGAGGGTTTTTAGAATTTTTATTGGGTTTTATGGGTTTTAAGGGTTTTTCTTCTTTTTAAGGGTTTTTTATAGTTTTTAGGGAGTTTCTTAGGTTTTTTACAGTTTTTTATGTTTTCACGGATTTTTATGGTTTTTTTTAGGATTTTTATGGTTTTTACGGTTTTATGGGTTTTCGGGGCAAGGAAGATGTGAGGGTCGGGCTATCCCCCCCCCCCAAATTTATTAGAAAGAAAAAAGAGACACGGCAGATAAGGGAGGGGAGGAGTCAAACGACCCACACCCAAAAACCCCTTACAACCCAAGACACAAAAAAACCCCAAAAAAAATTCAAAAGCAAAAAAAGTAAAAACACGCAAAGCCAAGCAACCACCACCATCATCCAGCATCAACCAGTATCCAACAGCTCACAGCTAACCAACGACCAGCACTCAAACCCAACCAGCAGTCAACATCCAGCAGCAGCACGATCATAAACCACAGCTTCAGCAACTCCCATCTCGGAAGCAACCAACATCCAGCATCAAAATTTCCATCATCCAATGCATTCCAACATCCAGCAGCACCACATCCAGTCATCACAGTAACACAACAGTAGCATCACGTCCAAACCAACCAGCCCCAACAGCCAACACCCAGCAAACAACGAATAGCAACTCCATTCACACCATTTCCAGCAACACGCTTGTCCTCCCCATGAGGATCCACGCCTGCATGCCAACCAGCTCCAATCGACTTGCAGCTCAAAAATCAACAACCAGAACATCCTAAACCATCATCCAACAGGGAATCGCAGCTCAGCAACCAGCAGTCGTGGTCTTCAAACCAAACAACTTTCAGCATTCCATGCCTCATAGCGTAGAACACATCATACCACCAGCAGATGCACAAAAATCGCCAAAACCAACTCAGCAAGCCCAGAAACCAGAATCCTTTCATAACCGAAATCACAATCAAGTAGGAGGAGAACATGGAATGCCAAAAGGTTTGACCAAAGCAAGCATCAACGAACTGGAGTGAAGACGAAGACGAGAGACTAGGTTGAGCACGTACCTGCAGCTGCTTCGCGAATCGACAAAAGGATCGAACCAGCGGAAAGAACAAACCACCTTCTGCAAGACGAGATCGGGAAGGGCCCGACTGGTGCCGCCAGACCAGATCATCACACCATCCACAGAAATGAAGCACCTTCCGAGAAGGACCTGAATGCCGAAGCAGCCATCGATGTCGTTGAGCCCCTTGACCGCGTTGACCTGCCTGCAGAAACCCTAGATCTGAAAAAACGACCCCGATCTGTGGTTGCTGGCAGATGACGACCCAAAACAGATCAAGCCGATCTGAAGGCATCGCAACCACCGTAGTCGTTGGAGGCCGGATATGCCAGAAACGTAGCAGAGTCGCGTCAAAGGCCGAAACCCACAACCAGGAAGCTCAGGGGAGACGAATCCATCAAGGTGCGAAATCCACCACCGTCTTGAGGCTGAAGATCACATCCAAGGGATTCCATTGCCTAGATCTAGGAAAAAGTAGGGATCCAGCTCTGAAGATCCAATTTGCATCCAGGAGAAAACCACGAGGAAGCATCGAGCAAGAGAGAATTCCCGGGGAGTGCATCGCCATCCTTCTTGATGGGGGCTTTCTATGGCTTTTCAGGGGTTTTTAGAGTTTTAAGGGGTTTTGGGGGTCTTTATGGTCTTTTGTGGTTTTAATGTTTTTTTTTTCAGTTTTTTTGGATTTTTAATGTGTTTTGGTGTTTTTAATGTTTTTAGGAGTTTAAAGGGTTTTCAGAGTTTTTATCCTTTTTAAGGGTTCTAAGGGGTTTTAGGGTTTTTAAAGTATTTTTAGGGTTTTTTCATGGCATCCAGGAGTTTTTTAGGGTTTTTAGGGGTTTTACAATTTCATGGATTTTTATGGTTTTTATGGTTTTTATGGTTTTAGGGATTTTGAGTGTTTTATAGGGTTTTATAGGGTTTTTTGGGTTTTTATGACTTTTTGGTTTATTTTTTTTTTGAATTTTTAGGGATTTATGGGTTATTAGAGTTTTTTTTAACATTTTTAGGGGTTTTAAGGGTTTTTAGAGTTTTTTATTTTTTAGGGTTTTTATGGTTTTTTAGGTTTTTAAATTTTTTTAGTGGTTTTTATGGTTTTCATGAGTTTTTTAGGGTTTTTAATTTTTTTTACGTCTTCATGGTTTTTTAGGATTATTAAATATTTAATGTTTTTTGTTAGTTTTATGGGTTTTATGGTTTTTTAGAATTTCTTAACATTTTTGGGGTTTTAAGGGTTCTTAGAGTTTTTAGTGGTTTTATAGGGTTCATATGGTTTTTTAGGGTTTTATAAGGTTTTTTATGGGTTTTTATGGTTTTCAGGGATTTTAGGGGTTTTTACATTTTCATGGATTTTAGGGGGTTTTAGGATTTTTAGGGGTTTTAGGGATTTTTGGGTTTTTCGGGATTTTGAGGGGTTTTAGGAGTTTTCATGTATTTTTAGGGTTTTAAGGGTTTTAAGGGTCTTTTGGGTTTTTAGTTTTTTTAGGTTTTTAGTAGTTTTAAGGTTTATAGAGTTTCATAACGTTTTTAGGTTCTTTAAGGAGTTTTTAGAGTTTTTTGTTGTTTTTTGGGTTTTTTAATGTTTTTAGGGTTTTTTTTTAGGGGCTTTCAGGATTTTTAGGTGTTTTATGTTTTCCATTATTTTTAGGTGTTTATTAGGATTTCTATGGTTTTTAGGGTTTTTAGGGGCTTAGGGATTTTGAGGGTTCTTAGGGTTTTCATGGGTTTTAGGTTTTTTCAGGGTTTTTAGGGTCTTTTGGGTTTTTAGGGGTTGTTTATGAGTTTTTTAGAGTTTTAAAGGGTTTTCAGAGTTTTCTAATGTTTTATGGGTTTTAAGGGTTTTTAGAGTCTTTAGTAGTATTTAGGGTTTTGATGGGTTTTATTGTTTTTAAGGGCTTTTATGGTTTTCAATGGGTTTTCATGATTTTTAGGGTTTTTACTTTTTAATGGATTTTTAGGGGGGGCTTTAGGATTTTTATTGTTTTTAGGGATTCTGAGCATCTTTAGAGTTTATCAATGGGTTTTTAGGTTTTTTATGGGTTTTCAGGGTTTTAGGGTCTTTTGTGTGTTTTACTGTTTTTTGAGTTTTTTAGGGTTTTTAGGTTTTTTATCATTTTTTGAAGGTTTAAGGGTTTGTTGTCATTTTAGTTATTTTTAGGGGTTTTGTGGGTTTTATGGTTTTTATTTTTTTAGGGGTTTATGGTTTTAAGGGGATTTTCAGGGTTTTAGGAGTTTTTGATGTTTTTTGGATTTTTCAGGATTTTTATTGGATTTTTTTTTGGTATTATGGTTTTTATGGATTTTGGGGGTTTTCATTGGTTTTAAGGGGTTATAGTTTTTTTAAGTGTTTTGGGGGTTTTAGGGTCTTTTCTGGTTTTTAGGTTTTTTTTGAGACTCTTTGAGTTTTTAATGTTTTTTATATTATTTAAAGTTTTAGGGGTTTTAATTGTTTTTAGAGTTTTTAGTGAGTTTTTAGGGGTTTTAGGTTTTTCAGGGTTTTTAGGGTTTTTTTATGTTTTCATGTATTTTTCGTGGGCTTTTTTGGATTTTAAGGGTTTTTAGTGTTTTTTAGTGGTTTTTAGTGTTTTTAGGGGTTTTCACGATTTTTTGGGTCTTTTCAGTTTTTAGGTTTTTTTGCCTTTTTAGGTTTTTTAAAGTTTTTTAACATTTTCACAAGTTTTATGAGTTTTAGAGTTTTTGTGGGATTTTAGGGTTTTTATGGGGTTTTAGTGGTTTTTAATGTTATTAGGGTTTTTCATGATTTTCAGGGATCTTTCTGGGTTTTTATGGATTTTTATGTTTGCATGGATTTAAGGGGGTTTTTAGGGTTTTTATGTTTTTTGGGATTTTAAAGGTTTTTATTATATTTAGGGGTTTTCAGAATTTCTTAGGTATTTTATGAATTTTCTAGGTTTTTAGGGTCTTTTTTGGGGTTTTAGGATTTTTTGAGTTTTTTAGGGTTTTTAAGGTTTTTTGGAGTTTTTTAATGTTTTAAGGGGTTTTAGAGTTTTTAATGGTTTTTAGGGTTTCTATGGGGTTTAAGGTTTTTTATGGTCTTTAGGGTTTTTTATTGTTTTTAGGAGTTTTTAGGGTTTTTTGGTTATTTTACATTTTCATCGATTTTTTGGGTTTTTTAGGATTTTTATGGATTTTAGGGTCTTTTATAATTTTTAGGGATTTTGAGGGTGTATAGGGTTTTTTAGCAGTTTTAGGTTTTTTTGTTTTAGGGTTTTTTGAGTTTTTTTAGGTTTTTATGGTTTTTTAGAGTTTTATAATGTTTCTTGTGGTTTTAAGGGTTTTTAGAATTTTTTGTGATTTTTAGGGTTTTTATGGGTTTTAGGGTTTTTTATGATTTTTAGGCATTTTATGGCTTTAGGGGTTTGCAGCGTTTTTAAGGGTTTTTAAATTTTCATGGATTTTTAGGGGGGTTTTAGGATTTTATGGTTTTTAGGGTTTTTAGGGTTTAAAAGGTTTTTTATACATTTTTAATGTTTTTAGGGGTTTAAAGAGTTTTTAAAGTTTTTAGTGGGTTTTAAGGGTTTTATCAGCTTTTAGGGCCCTTCAAGGTCTTTTGGTGTTTTTTCATTTTCAATGTTTTTTAGTGTTTTAGGGTTTTTTATGTTTTCATGTATTTTTAGGGGTTTTTTGGTATTTTTATCGTTTTTTGTGTTTTGAGGGTTTTTAGTGGTTTTTATGGGGTTTATGGGTTTTCTAGAGTTTTATGGGTTTTTTGCAGTTTTCTGTGTTTTTAGGGTATTTTGGGTTTTAGGTTTTTTTTGAGTTTTTTATGGTTTTAATCTTTTTTAGAGTTTTTAACTTTTTTGGGGTTTTATAGGTTCTTATAGTTTTAGTGGTTTTATGGTTTTTAAGGTTTTTAGGGGTTTTATGGTTTTTAGGGGATTTTCCAGTTAGTAGTTTTCTTCCCATTTTTGTGGATTTTTAGGGGTTTTTGGATTTTTTAGGGTTTTTCAGGATTTTGAGGGTTTTTAGGGGATTTAGAAGTTTTTTAGGGTTTTTTTATGTTTTTTTGGGTTTTAATGTTTTTTAGTGTTTTTAAAAGTTTTTAGAGGTTTAAAGAGTTTTTATAGTTGTTAGTGGTTTTTAGGGGTTTTATGCGGTTTTAGTGTTTTTTACATTTCTATGGGTTTTATGGTTTTCAAAAGTTTTTTAGGGTTTTTAGGATTTTTTATATTTTTAGGGTTTTTAGGATTTTATATATTTTTATGGTTTTTAGGGGTTTTTTAGAATTTTATGGTTTTTAGGGTGTTTAGGTATTTTGAGGGGTTTTGGCGCTTTTTGAGGCTTTTGTGGTTTTTCTGAAGTTTTGGGATATTTTGTGTGTTCTAGGTTTTTTTTCGAATTTTTTGGGGGTTTTTAATGTTTTTAGAGTTTTTTTAACATTATTTGGGTTTTAAATGTTTTTAGAGATTTTAGTTATATTATTGGCTTTTTAGGGTATTAAAGGGTTTTAGGGGTTTTATATTTTTCAGGGGTTTTAGGGGTTTTAGGGTATTTTACATTTTAATTTAGTTTTTGGAGGGTTTTAGGATTTTTATGGTTTTTAGGGTTTTTAGGGTTTTTAGGGTTTTTAGGTAATTAGATGGATTTTAGTGTTTTTCAGGGCTTTTAGAGTCATTATGGATTTTTAGGGTTTTTTTTAGTTTTGTATGGGTTTAAGGTTTTTTATATTTTTTAACATTTTCATGTTTTTAGGGGTTTTAGTGGTTTTTAGGATTTTTATGGGTGTTTATGGTTTTTTAAGCGTTTTAGGGGGTTTTATGGTTTTCAAGTGTTTTTTATTAATTTTGGGGGTTTTATGTTTTCATGTATTTTTAGGGGGTGTTAGGATTTTTATGGTTTTTAGTATTTTTTAGGGTTTTTAGGGGTGTTTAGGGTTTTTAGAATCTTTCAGGGTTTTTAGGTTCTTTTTGGATTTTTTTGGGTTTTTTTTTTGAGTTTCTTCAGGTTTTAATTTTTTTTAGAAAATTTTAAAAATTTTAGTGTTTTTTTTCGGTTTTTAGAGTTTTTAGTCGCATTTTAGGGTTTTTATGGGTTTTTTGGGGGTTATAAGGTTTTTAGGGGTTTTTATAGTTTTCAGGGGTTTTCAACATTTTTCTGGTTTTTTATGTTTTCATAGAATTTTGGGGGGTTTTAGGATTTTTATAGTTTTTAGGGGTTTTAGGGCTTTTAGTGTATTTTTTGGTTTTTAGGGGCTTTTAGGGGTTTTATGGTTTTTTAGAGTTTTTATCTTTTTTATGGGTTTTATGGGTTTTTAGAGTTTTAAGTGGTTTTGAGGTTTTTTAGGGTTTTTTTGCAAGGAAAATTGAACATCATATATAAAAGGGAAAAGTAATTGAATTAAAAACAATCACTATGGGTGAAACAACTGACCTGAAGGTCGAAAACAAAAAAAAACAATTGAAAAAACCCAAGATGAAGACCAGCATTCTGCAGTCCACTGTTCTTATCCACAAGAAAGCGTCTGCACAAGTCCACAAACAGATGCATCCCAGCCAAGCAAGAAATAGATTGTCACCAACCTGCAAGACCAACAAAGTCCATTTAATGAAAACCAGAACCAAAAACACAAAAAACTCCTCCCCAACATGAGAAGCCAAAAGCTACCAAACCAAAAAGGCATATCTGAAACCCAGCACCCACCAACCCAAGAAACAACACCCTATTAGCAAAAAACCAACCATTCGAGTTTAGTTTCCACATCCATGAGAGACCAGACATGAGAAATTGCGAGAGGTATTTTAGGGTTTTTATGTTTTTATGGGGTTTATGGTTTTAGGGGTTTTTTAGGGTTTAATAATTTTGAGGGGTTTTACAGTTTTTCGTGGGATTTAGGGTTTTTTAGGGTTTTTAGGATCTTTTGTGGGATTTACGATTTTTTGGAGTTTTTTAGGGTTTTAAGGTTTTTTATATTTTTTAACATTTTTAGGGGTTTTAAGGATTTTTAGTGTTTTTAGTGGTTTTTATGGGGTTTTAGGGTTTTTAATGTTTTTAGGGAAATGTATGGTTTTTAGCGGGGGGTTTAGGATTGTTTATGTTTCCATGGATTTTTGTGGTTTTTTCAGGATTTTTGTTGTTTTTACGGTGTTTAAATATTTTTAGAGATTTTGAGGGGTTTTTAGGGTTTTTTCTAAGTTTTTTGGGACTTTTTGGGGTTTTACGTTATTTTTGGGTTTTTATGGGTTTTTAAGGTTTTTAATGGTTTTATGGTTTTTAGGAGTTTTTCATGTTTTTAGGGTTCTTTACATTTTCATGGATTTTTAGGGCAGAAGAGGTGTGAGGCCAGGCTATTCCCAACCCCCCCAAATTTATTAGAAAAAAAAGACGCAACAAACAAGGGAGGGGGGTCAAACGACCCACACCCAAAAACCCTTACCAAACCCAAACCGAAAAACCCAAAGAACCACAAAGCACACAAAAACAAGGAAAGCATAAAACTAGAAAAGATCCCAACAGCATCTCCCAACAAAACAGCAATCAATATCCAGCAGCAGCAAGACCATAAACCACAACTTCAGCACCTCCCAGCTAAGCAGCAACCAACATCCAGTATCATAATTTCCAGCATCCATCACCTTCTCTCCAAGAAAGTTTACCACCAACAACACAAAACCACCAGCACCAGAAGCATAAGCATTACCTTCATCGCATCTCATTCGAGCAGTAGCCAGTATCCATCCCATCCGTTTCTGACAGCCAGCACCTCTTTCAGCGGTTCCCAACGACGCAGAAATCGGTACCCAGTAGCTCCAAATCCAGCAACCAACACCTCTTGGCCATTCAGTGCACAACATTCAACACCCAATAGCATATACCGCAACAACAACATAGGACCACCAACACCAAAGCCTTTCACCAATCTGCAGCACCCCAGCCACCTTGATCAGACCCAGATCCAGGCCACACCTCCACCGAGCAGGCCAGCCACCACCAGTGAGGCATCCAAAATGAAACCACATAGCATCCAAACATCATGAACAACAAATCCTCTAACCATGGAGCTTGGTTCAGCATCTCAGGAACCCCCAGACCAGCATGAAACCCATATTATAGCACAACCTAAAACAACCTGCAATCACAGTGTGAAACAAGGCCGAAGCCGAATATCCAGAACCACAAATCTGCAACTCATGTACAAACAAACCCGTAACCATATATCCCAGCAACAACTCACATTCAAACCATCCATGAATCAGGAAAACATAGTCCAGCGAATCATCCATACAGCACAAATTGGCCAGTCTTTCAACAACATCATAGTGCAAAAATGAATCAGAGGAACTAGAAGCATAGACCTGCATTTTCGGCGCAAGCTGATACCAAGCCGACTTGAAAACCCACACCAAAGAACTTGTTAAGACATTACCGAATCATCAAAGCTCCATCCACCTCTTCTGAAACCTCTACAGGATCCAGACGTTCCCAACACCAAGATCATCGAACAGAACCTCCAAGGGGCCCTTCAAAGCTCTGCAAAGCCACATGCCAATGGGACCAGATCTGACCAAATCCTCCGTGGATCTAAGTATCCACACCAAGGAGTGACCAAATCTGACCCATTCCTCAAAATCCTGGAAACACCGCACGCCAGAAGGTATTGATCTGGCCCGCTTGTTCTTGAAAGATGCTTTCATCCAGAGTTGCCACCTGAGAAGTTCTGCGAGGGCACCATCAAACCAAATAAAACTCACCATGAGAGGGGGAATCCGCATCGCTGAGCAAGCCGATGCCTAGGAATCCAACGCCACACCGAAGAAGCACCGTGCGAGGAAGGAACGCCGCTGGAGAGCCCAAGAGTGAGAGAAACCAGGAGATGCGGGCGCCATTTTCTTAAGGTTCCTCCGTTCATGGATTTTTAGGGGTTTCTTAGGATCTTTATGGTTTTTAGGGTTTTTCAAAAAATTTATGGTCTTTTGGGTTTTTATGGTTTAAAGGGTTTTTAGATTTTTCATGGGTTTTATGGGTTTTGGTGGTTTTTAAGGGTTTTAGGGGTTTTTTGGTCTTCAGGGGTTTTTGAGGTTTTTTTACATCTTCATGGATTTTTAGAAGTTTGTTAAGATTTTTATGGTTTTTAGGGTTTTAGGGTTTTTAGTGATTTTGAGGGGTTTTTAAGAGGTTTTAGGGTTTTTAATGTTTTTATGGTCTTTTGGTGTTGTTTGGTTTTTTTTGAGTTTTTCAAGGTTTTTAAGGTTTTTTAGAGTTTTTAATGTTTTTAGGGGTATTAATGGTTTTTATATTTTTAGTGGTTTTTACGGTTTTTATGGGGTTTTAGGGTTTTTTATGATTTTTATCTGTTTTTATGGTTTTTAAGGTTTTCCAGGGTTTTTAAAGTTTTTCATGTTTTCATGGATTTTTAGGGATCTTTTAGGATTTTTATGGGTTTTAGGGTTTTTTATATTTTTTATGTATTTTGAGGGTTTTTAGGATTTTTAGTGTTTTTCAGATATTTTTTGTATTTTTAGGGTTTTTATGGGTTTAAGGTTTTTTAGAGTTTTTTAACATTTTTAAGGTATTTTAAGGGATTTTAGTTGTTTTTATGGAGTTTTGGGGGTTTTTAAGGTTTTTAGGGGGTTTATAGTTTTAAAGGGTTTTTTAGGGTTTTTTAGGTTTTAATGGGTTTAAGGGGTTTTTATGACTTTAATAGTTTTTAGGGGTTTTCAGGTTTTTTTGGGTCTTTTTGGGTTTTTTGTGTTTTTATTTTATTTTTTGAATGCTTTTAAGGTATTTTAGATTTTTTTTAACATGTTTATGGTTTTTAAGGATTTTTAGACTTTTTTGTGGTTTTTATGATTTTTTTTGGGGGGGGGTTGCGGTTTTTATGGTTTTCAGGGGGCTGTTATCTTTTTTAGGGTTTTTAGGGTTTTTTACATTTTCATGGATTTTTAGTGGTTTTTTAGGATTTTTTTGGTGTTAGGGTTGTTAGGGATTTTGAGGGTTTTCAGGGGTTTTCAGGGGTTTTGGGTTTCTAGGGGTTTTTAGGGATTTTAGGGTATTTTTTGGTTTCTTGGGTTTTTTTTTACTTTTTATAGTTTTATGGTTATTTAGAGTTTTTTAATGTTTTTACGGGTTTTATATATTTTTATACTTTTATAGTGGGTTTTAGAGTTTTATGGGGTTTTAGGGTTTTTAAGGTTTTTAGAGGTTTTTATGTTATTCAAGGGTTTTTATAGATTTTTAGGGTTTTCTATGTTTTCATGGATTTTTATGATTTTTCTGGTTTTTAGGATATTTTAGGGTTTTTAGGGATTTTTTTTTGGGGGGGGGGGGTTAGGTGTTTTTTTTGGTTTTTAGGTTTTAATGGTTTCTTAGGTTTTTATGGATTTTCATGTTTTTTAGGGTTTTTAGAGATTTTGATGGTTTTTAAGGTTTTTAAGGGTTTTGGGGTTTTTAGGTTTTTGAGGGACTATTTGGGTTTATAGTGTTTTTAGAGTTTTTTGGGGTTTTAAGGTGTTTTATAGATTTTATTGTTTTTTAGGATTTTAAGGGTTTTTAGAGTATTAGTGGGTGGGGTTTTATGGTATTTAAGGTTTTTTTAGTTTTTATCGTTTTTGAGGGTTTTTCAAGCTTTGTAGGGTTTTTTCTATTTTCATAGATTTTAGGGTTTTTTTGGATTTTTAAGGGGTTTAGGTTTTTTAGGGTTTTTTGGGATTTTGAGGGGTTTTAGGGGATTTCAAGGATTTTTAGGGTTTTTCTGGGTTTTTAGGGTCTTTTTTGGGTTTTTTGTTTTTTTTAGTTTTTATGGCATTAAAGGTTTTTTAGTGTTTTTAACATTATTAGGGGTCTTAATTTTTTTAGAATTTTCAGGATTTATGGGGTTTTATGGGTTTTGAGGGTATTTAAGGTTTTTAGGGTTTTTTTAGGATTTTTGGTTTTTAGGGTTTTTTGAGGATTTTGAGCGGTTTTAGGTTTTATGAGGGGTTTTTAAGGTTTTTCTTGGTTTTTAGGGTCTTTTTGGGTTTTTATAATTTTTTCATGTTTTTTTGGGTTAGTAAGGTTTTTTAGAGTTTTTTCTAAATTTTATGGGTTAAAAGGGTTTTTAGAGTTTTTAGTTGTTTTTAAGGTTTTTATTGTTTTTTGGGATTTTAAGGTTTCTAGGGGGTTTTATGGTTTTCAGGGTTTTTTATGTTTTCATGGATTTTAGTGGTTTTTTAGGATTTTTATAGTTTTTAGAGTTTTTTAGGGTTTTTAGGGATTTTAAGGATTTTTTTGGGTCTTTCAGCTATTTTTCGGGTTTTTAGGGGTTTTTAGGTTTTTAGGGTTCTTTGGGTTTTTAGGATTTTTTTGAGTTTTTTAGGGTTCTTAAAGATTTTTATATTTTTTTTACGTTTTTAGGGATTTTAAGGTTTTTAGAATGTTTAGTGGGTTTTTTGTAGGGTTTTAAGGGTATTTAAGGGTTTTAGGGTTTTTTATGGTTTTCTGAGTTTTTAGGGTTCTTTTTATTTAATGGATTTTTAAGCATTTTTTAGAATTTTTATGTTTTCTAGGGATTTTTAGGGGTTTTCATTATTTTAGAGTCTTTTGGGTTTTTAGGGTTTTTTGAGTTTTTTTTGGGATTTTCAGGTTTTTTAAAGTTTTTTAACTTTTTAGGGGCTGGGATTTAAGGGTATATATAGATTTTAGTGGATTTTTAGTGGTTTAATGGCTTTCACAGTTTTTAAGGTTTTTGCGAGAATTTATAGTTTTATGGGGGGATTTCGGATTGTTAGGGCTTTTTACGTTTTCGTTGATTTTTTTGGGGTTCTTGGGGTTTTTATGGTTTTCATGGTTTTTAGTAATTTTAAATACTTTTAGGGTTTTTCATTAGTTTTTTGGGTTTTTCAAGATTTTTCGTGTCTTTTGTTGTTTTTAGTGTTATTTTACTTTTTAGGGTTTTTATAGGTTTTTAGAGTTTTTAAATGTTTTTAGTGGTTTTGAGGGTTATTATACTTTTTAGTTATTTTTATGGTTTTCATGGATTTTTTAAATATTTTAAGGGGTTTTATGGTTTTTAGGGACTTTTCAGGGGTTTTAGTGTTTTGACTTTTTCATGGATTTTTAGGGTTTTTTTAGGATTTTTTTTGTTTTTTACGATTTTTATATTTTTTAGGGAATTTGAGGTTTTTAGGTTTTTTAGGGGGTTTTAGCATTTTGAGGTTTTTAGGGTATTTAGGGTATTTTGGTGTTTTTTTTTGAGTTTTTAGGGTTTTAAGGTTTTTAAACCTTTTTAGGGGTTTTAAGGGGTTTTAGAGTTTTTAGTGGTTTTAGGGTTTTTATTCTTTTTTAAGGATTTTATAGGTTTGAATGCTTTTAAGGGGTTTTTTAGGGGTTTTAGGGTTTTTTAGGGTTTTTAGGGGTTTTTTGAGTTTTTTAGGGTTTTTAGGGTTTTAAGGGTTTTTAGGGTTTTTAGGGTTTTTAGGGTTTTTATGGGTTTTAAGGGATTTTATGGTTTTTGGGGGCTTTTAAGGGTTTTTGATGGTTTTTAAGTTTTCATGTATTTTTAGGGGTTTTTAGGTTTTTTTTTGGGTTTTTAGGATTTTTTATATTTTGTTGGGATTTTGAGGGTAGTAGGGGTTTTATAGTTTTTAGGGGTTTTCGGGGTTTTCATAGTTTTTAGGGTCATTTTTAGGTTTTTAGGATTTTTCCAGAGTTTTTTAGAGTTTTAAGGTATTTAGAATTTGTAGTGGGTTTTATGGGTTTTATGGGTTTTTAGGATTTTCTAATATTTTTGGGGGTTTTATGGTTTTCATGGGCTTTTTTGGGTTTTTAGGGATTTTTACGTTTTCATGGATTTTTAAGGGTTTTTTAGGATTTTTGTGGTTTTTGGGTTTTTTAGGGGTTTAAGGTATTTTGAGGGTTTTTAGGGGGTTTTAAAGGTTTTAGGGGTTTTAGTAGGTTTTTTGAGTTATTTAGGGTTTTTGAGGTTTTTTAGGGTTTTTTAGCATTTTTAGGGGTTTTAAGGGTTTTGGAGATTTTAGTGTTTTTAGGGTTTTTATGGGTTTTTAGGGTTTTGAGAATTTTATTGTTTTTATTGTTTTTAGGAATTTTAGAGTTTTTTAGGTTTTTTAGGGGTTTTAGTAGTTTTTGAGGTTTTTAGTGTTTCATAGGGTTTTTAGGGTTTTTTTGAGTTTTTGGGGTTTTTAAAGGTTTTTAGAGTTTTTTAAATTTTTTAGGGGTATAAAGGGTTTTTAGAGTTTTTAGTGGTTTTTAGGGTTTTTAGGGTTTTTATGCATTTTTAGAGATTTTTAAGTTTTTAGGGGTTTTTTATGTTTTTAGGGGTGTTTTCAAGGGGGTGGGGTAGTTTTCATGGGTTTTAGGGGTTTTTAGGATTTTTATGATTTTTACGGTTTTAGGGTTTTTATGGAATTTCATTGCATTTGGGGGGTTTTCACGGGTTTTTAGGGTTTTTTGTGGTTTTAGGATTTTTAGGGCCTTTTGGGTTTTTTAGATTTTTTTGAGTTTTTTAGGGTTTTTAAGGTTTTTTAGAGTTTTTTAACATTTTTATGGGGTTTAATAGTTTTTAATGTTTTCTGTGGGGTTTTATGGGTTTTATGGGTGTTTTTTTCTTTTTAAGTTTTTTAGGGGTTTTACATTTTTAATGGATTTTTATGTGTTTTTTAGGATTTTATGGTTTTTTGGGGTTTTCTGGGTTTTTAGGGATGTTGAGGGGTTTTAGGCTTTTTTAATGGTTTTTATGTGTTTTCAAGTTTTTTAGTGTTTGTTTGGGATTTTAGAGTTTTTCGAGTTTTTTTTAGAGTTTTTAGAGTTTTTTACATTTTAGGGGCCCTAAGGGTTTTTAGAGTTTTTAGTACTTTTTAGGGGTTTTATGGGTTTTATGGTTTTTATATTTTCAATAGTTTTTATGGTTTTTTGGATTTTTCCAGGGTTTATAGGGTTTTTTACATTTTCATTGATTTTTATGGGTTTTATTTAGTTTTTTTTGGTTTTTAGGGTTTTAGGGTTTTTCATAATTTTGAGGGGTTTTAGGGTTATCATGGGTTTTAGGGTCTTTTGGGGTTTTTAGGGTCCTTTGGGATTTTCGGTTTTTCGGTTTTTTTTAATTTTTTATGGTTTTTAAGGATTTTTGGATTTTTTATGGTTTTTTTGGCTTTAAATGGTTTTTGGAGTTTTTAGGGTTTTTATGAGGTTTTATGGGTTTTTACGATTTTTAGGGGTTTTAGGGTTTTTAGGGATTTTAGGATTTTTTAGGGTTTTTAGGGTTTTTCAAGGGGTATACTGGTTTTCAGTGGTTTTCAGGCTTTTTACGGTCTCCTTGGGTCTCTATGGATTTTTTTTTAGTTTTTATAGTTTATAAGGTTTATATAGCTTTTTAATGTTTTTAAAGGATTTAAATGTTTTTATAGTTGTAGTGATTTTTTAGGTTTTATGATTTTTTAACGTTTTTGAAGTTTTTACATTTTCATATATTTTATGGATTTTTTTAATATTTTTATTCTTTTAGGGGTTTTGAGATTTTGAGGGGTTTTATTGGTTTTATGGTTTTTAAGGTTTTTAGGGGTGTTATGGTTTTCAAGGGGTTTTTATGGTTTTCGGGTTTTTCATGTTTTCATGGCTATTTTGAGGTTGTAGGAATTTTATGGTCTTTATGGTTTTTAGGGTTTTTTTGGTTTTTTAGAGTTTTATTACACCTTTTGATTTTTAAAGGGTTTTTAGAGTTTTTAGTGGTTAATGGGTTTTTACAGTTTTAGGGGGTTTTATGGTTTTTAGGGGTTTTATGGTTTTTTAAATTTTCATGGATTTTTAGGGGGTTTAAGGTTTTTTATTTTTTAGGGGTTTCATGGATTTTGAGTGTTTTTACGGTTTTTAGGGGTTTTGGTATTTAGGGTTTTTAGGGTTTTATGGTATTTTTGGAGTTTTAGGGGTTTTTTGAGTTTTTTAGGGTTTTTAGAGTTTTTAGAGTTTTTTAACGTTTTTAGGTATTTTAAGGGTATTCAGAGTTTTTAGGGATTTTATGGACTTTTAGCATTTTCATTGTTTTAAAGTGTTTTTCTGTTTTCATGGGTTTTTCAGGGGTTTTTAGGATTTTTTACGTTTTCATGGATTTTTAGCGGTTTTTAGGTTTTTTAGGGATCTTTATGGTTTTTAAGGGTTTTCAAAGGTTTTTAGGGTTTTAGTAGTTTTTAGGTTTTTTAGAGTCTTTTTGGGTTTTATGGTTCTTTTGAGTTTTTAGGGTTTTAAATTTTCTTTAGAGTTTTTTAATTTTTTTAGGAGCTTTAAGGGTTTTTATAATTTTTAAGGGCTTTTAAGGTTTTTATGGATTTTTAGGGTTTTTAAGGCTTTTAGGGGTTTCTTTGGTTTTGAGGGGTTTTCCAGGGTTTTTATGTTTTCATGGATTTTAGGGGTTTCCTATGAATTTTATGGTTTTATGGTTTTTTAGGGGTTTTAGTTGTTTTTCACTGTTTTTAGGATTTTTTACGTCTTCATGTGTTTTTAAGGGGTTTTTAGGTTTTTTATATTTTTAAGGGTTTTTTAGGGATTTTAGGGATTTTGAGGGCTTTTAGGTGTTTTTAGGGGTTCAAGGTTTTTCAGGGTTTTGAGGGTATTTTTGGGGTTTTAGGATTTTTTTGAGTTTTTTTAGGGATTTTTATGGTTTTTTAGAAATTTTTATTGTTTTGTGGGTTTTGAGGGTTTTTAGAGTTTTGTGGATTTTTTAGGGTTTTTATGGTTTTTAAGGGTTTTAACGGTATTTTGTTTTTAATCAAGGTTTTTACGGTTTTTTACGTTTTCATGGATATTTACGGGTTTTTAGGTTTTTTATTATTTTTAGTGTTTTTTGGGTTTTTGTGATTTTGATGGTTTTTTTATTTTCTTGGGTTTTTAGTGTTTTTCATGTTTTTTATGTATTTTTGGGTTCTGGGGTTTTCTTTGAGTTTTTTTAACATTTTTATGGGTTTTAAGTATTTTTAGTAGGTTTTTAGGGTTTTTATCGGTTTTTAGGAATTTTTAAGGGTTTTAGGGATTTTTAGGTTTCAAGGTTTTTATGGTTTTTTATGTTTTCCTAGATATTTAGGGATTTTTTAGGATTTTTGTGGTTTTTAGATATTTTAGGGTTTTTAGAGATTTTGAGGGTTTTTAGGGGTTTTTCAGGAGTTTTAGGGTTTTCAGGGTTTTCAGGGTTTTTATTGTCTTTTTGGGTCTTTATAGTTTTTTTAGTTTTTTAGGATTTTATGGGTTTTATAGAGTTTTTTAACATTTTAGGGGTTTTATGGGTTTTATGGTTTTTATGGGTTTTTAGAGTTTTAATGGTTTTTTAGAAATTTTATGGGTTTTTATGGTTTTTGAAGTTTTTTAGAGTGTTTTTTGGTTTTCAGGGGGTTCTTGAGGTTTAGTGTTTCGTACGTTTTCAGGGTTTTTTAAGGATTTTTTTGGATTTTTATGGTTTTTAGAGATATTGAGGGCTTTATGGATTTTTAGGGTTTTGAGGGTCTTTTTGGGTTTTTAGGGTTGTTTTTGATTTTTTTAGGATTTTGAAGGTTTTTTAGAGTTTTTAATGTTTTTAGGGGTTTAAAGGGTTTTTAAAGTTTTTAATTGATTTTCAGGTTTTTTATGGGTTTTTATGGATTTTTAAGTTTTTTCAGGGTTTTTATGTGTTTCAAGATTTTTTTAGGGGTTTTAGTGTTTTTTTCTATTTTAATATATTTTTAGGGGGTTTTTAGGATTTTAAATGGGTTTTAGGGTTTTTAGGAAAAAGGAGCTCAATGTGGTCCTTTGTCACCCTACATTTTTGAGAGTGAAGTCCTGTCATACATTGAGGCAATCAATCTAATGTGGGAGAATTATCCAAGGCACCCTTCTTGATTTTTTTTAGGGCCTCCACTGCCAAGATCGAGTCAGATTCATTCCAAATGCGCTTCCACCCAAATTTATTAGCAAAATTAACTGCTTTGATTATTGAACAAAGCTCCACCTCATAATCACATTTAGATTTTTTAGGGATTTGATGGTTTTCAAGGTTTGTAGGTGTTTTTTGGGTCTTTTGGGAATTTCAGTGTTTTCTTAGTTTTTTAGGTATTTAAGGTTTTGTAGAGTTTTAAAATTTTAGGGGTTTTAAGGGTTTTTTGGGATTTAAGTGGTTTTTAGGGTTTTTACTGTTTCTTTATGTTCTTATAGGGTTTTATGGTTTTCAAGGGGTTTTCAGGGTTTTTTATGTTTTCATCAATTTTTATGGATTTTTATGGTTTTTAGGGTTTTTAGGGGTCTTAGGGAATTTGTGGGTTTTTAGCGGTTTTCAGGGGTATTTAGGGTTTTTAGCGGTTTTCAGGGTTCTTTAGGGTTTTTTTGGGTTTTAGGGTTTTTTGAGTTTTTAGGGGTTTTGTGTTTTTTTTGAATTTTTTAACATGTTTAGGGGTTTTTAGGGTTTTTAAAATTTTTAGTAGTTTTTAGGGTTTTTATGGGCTTTAGGGTTTTTTATGGTTTTTAGGGTTTTTTATAGTTTTCATGGTGTTTCTACCTTTTTTTTATATTTTTCATGGATTTTTAGGCAGTTTTTAGGATTTTTATGGTTTTTAGTGTTTTGAGGGGTTTTAGTGATTTTGAGGATTTTATGGGGTTTTAGATGTTTTGGGGTTTTTAGGATTTTTAACATATTTTGGGGTTTTGTTGATTTTTAAAGTTTTTAGTGGTTTTTAGGCGTTTTAGGGGTTTTCAAGGTTTTTAGGGTCCTCTTCATTTTTAGGGTTTTTGAGTTTTTTAAGGTTTTTATGGATTTTTATAGTTTTTTAAAAAATTTAAGGGTTTTAAGGGTTTTATATTTTTTTAGTTGTTTTTAGGGTTTTAGGGTTTGTTAAGGATTTTAGGAATTTTTATTGTATTGAGGGATTTTTCAGAGTTTTTTGTCTTTTTTACATTTTCATGGATTTTTAGTGGGTTTTTTGGATTTTTATGGATTTTAGGGTTTTCATAGACTTTTTAGGTTTTGTTTTATTATTATTTTTTGGTTTTTAGGTTTTTATGGAGTTTCTGCGGTTTTTAGGGGGTTTTATGGTTTTTAGGGGTTTCAGGGTTTTTAGGGTTTTTTACATTTTCACGAATTTTTTAGATTTTTTAATCTTTTTATGGGTTTAGGGGTTTTTAGGGTTTTTGAAGGTTTTCTGGGTTTTCTAGGGGTTTTATGGTTTTAGGGGTTTTTCGGGTTTATATGGTCTTTTTGGGATTTGAGTTATTTTTAGATTTGTTTTTGGTTTTTAAGGTTTTTAACATTTTTAGGGGTTTTTGACTTTTTGTGGTTTTGGGTGTTTGTATGGGTTTTTTGGGTTTTTATGGTTTTTAGGGTTTTTTCAAGTTTTTAGGGCATTTTACTTTTTTCTGAATTTGTATTTATTTTATAATATTTATAGGATTTTGAGAGATATTGAGGGTTTTTAGGGTGTTTTGGGGGGTTTTAGGGGTTTTCAGGGTTTTAGGGCCTTTTGGGGTTTTAGAGTTTTTTTTGTTTTTTAGGGTTTTAATGGTTTTTAGAGTTTTTACATATTTTTAGGGGTTTTAAGGTATTTTTAATTTTTTTAATTGTTTTTGGAGTTTTTATAGGTTTTTTGGGTTTTATAAAGTTTTAGGGGTTTTATGGTTTTAAGGGGTTTTGGGGGTTTTTAGGGTTTTTAGGGTGTCTTACGTTTTCAAAGATTTTTAAGGGGTATTTTAAGATTTTTATGGTTTTTATGTTTTTAGGGCTTTTATGGATTATGAGGGTTTTTAGGAATTTTCAAGGTTTTTTAGTTTCTTTTTTGGGTTTTAGTTTTTTTTAGTTTTTAGGGGTTTTAAGGTTTTTATGAGTTTTTAACGTTTTTAGGGGTTTTAAGGTTTTTATGAGTTTTTAACGTTTTTAGGGGTTTAAAGGGTCTTTAGATTTTTTAGTGGTTCTTTAGTGTTTTATGGATTTTTGGGAGTTTTTTAAGGTTTTTATGGGGTTTTATGGTTTTCAAGGGGTTTTCAGGGTGTTTTGAATTTTTTACGTTTTCATGGATTTTAATGGGTTTTTAGGAATTTTTCAGTTTTTAGGTGTATTTAGGTTTCTTAGGCTGTTTGAGAGTTTTTTGGGTTTTTGAGGGGTTTTTAGGTGTTTTTGGGATTTTGGGGTTTATTTTATTTTTTAGGGCTTTTATGGTTTTATATATTTTTTAAGGTTTTTAGGGGTTTAAAAGGTTTTTAGGGTTTTTATGGGATTTTAAAGGTTTTTAAGTTTTTAGGGTTTTTTATGGTTAGCAGGGGTTTTTCAATGTCTTTATGGATTTTGAAATTTCCATGGTTTTTATGGTTTTTTTAGGATTTTTTTGGGTTTTAGGGTTTTTAAGGATTTTAAGGGTTTTTATGGTTTTCAGGGTTTTTGGTGTTATATGGGTTTTAGTATTTTTTTTACGTTTTTAGGGGTTGTAAGGGTTTTTAAGATTTTTAGTGGTTTTATGGTTTTTAAGGGCTTTAAGGGTTTTTATGAATTTTAGGGGTTTTCTAGGGTCTTTTACAATATCATTGATTTTTAGGGGTTTTTTAGTTTTTTTTATTTTAGGGTCTTTAGGTTTTTAGGGTTTTTGAGGGGTTTTTTTGGGTTTTTTTTGTATTTAGGGTTTTTTTTGAGTTTTTAGGGTTTTAAAATTTTTTAGGGGTTTTAGAGTTTTTAGTGAATTTTTGGGTTTTTTGGTTTTTTAAGATTTTTAGGGTTTTTATGGTTTTTAGGGGTTTTCAAGGATTTTTCAGTATTTTTAAGTTTTAATGGAATTTTTAGGTGGTTTTAGGATTTTAATGGGTTTTAGGGTTTTCTTAAATTTTTGGGATTTTGTGGGTTTTAGGGTTTTTAGAGGTTTTATGATCATTTATGGGTTTTTTGGTTTTTTTTTGAGTATTTTAGTGTTTTTAATATTTTTATATTTTTTTAATGTTTTTAGGGTTTTTAAGGATTTTTAGAGTTGTTAATGGGTTTTTAGGGGTTTTATGGGTTTTTAGGGTTTTTAAATATTTTAGGAGTTTTTAAGCTTTTCTGGGGGTTTTGAGGGTTATTTAACTTTTAAAGGTTTTTTAGAGGTTTTTTAGGTTTTTATGGTATTGTAGGGTTTTAGGGATTTTGAGGGGTTTATGGGTTTTCAGAAGTTTTTTGGAATTTTCAAGGTTTTCATGGTCTTTTTTTGGGATTTTAGGGTTTTTTAGTTTTTTTGGGTTTTGAAGGTTTTTTAGAGTTTTTTAAACATTTTTAGGGGTTTAAAGGGTTTATTGAGTTTTTAGTTTTTTTAGTGTTTTTATGCATTTTTAAGGATTTTAAGTTTTTAGGGGTTTTTATTGTTTTCAGGGTTTCTCAGGGGTTTTTATGTTTTTTACATTTTTATTGATTTTTCGGGGTTTTTAGGATTATTTTTTGGTTTTTATGGTTTTTAGGGTTTTAAGTTTTTTTAGAGATTTTGAGAGTTTTTAGGGTTTTCGAGGCATATTTAGAATTTTTAGGGTTTTTCAGGTGTTTAGCGTGTTTTGGGGGTTTTAGGGTTTTGTTGAGTTTTTTTATGGTTTTTAATGTTTTTTATAGTTTTTAAACTTTTTAGGGATTTTAAGGGGTTTTAGAGCATTAGTGGGTTCTTAGGGTTTTTTTGGGTTTTATGGATTTTTACAGTTTTTAAGGTTTAAGGGGTTTTTCAGGGTTTTTAGAGTTTTTAGGGATTTTCCAAGATTTTATGGTTTTTCTGAGGTTTTTAGGGTTTTTTGGGGGTTTCATGGTTTTTATGCTATTTTTTTGGGATTTTAGGGTTTTTTGAGTTTTTATTGTTTTAATGGATTTTTATAGTTTCTAATGTTTTTATGGGTTTTAATGGTTTTTAGAGTTCTTAGTGGATTTTTACGAGGTTTTTGGGTTTTTAAGGTTTTTAGGATATTTATGGTTTTGAGGGTTTTTTGGGTTTTTTGGGATTTTGATGGTTTTAGGGTTTTTTGGTGTATTTAGGGTTTTTAGGGGTTTTGAGGGTTTTTTGGTTTTTTGGGGTTTTATGAGTTTTTTAGGGTTTTTTTTGATTTTTTAAAGGTTTTTAGTGGTTTGAAGGTTTTTAGAGTTTTAAAATGTTTTTTGGAGTTTAAGGGT
The DNA here is from genome assembly GCA_963277665.1 of Viscum album. Taxonomy (NCBI): domain Eukaryota; kingdom Viridiplantae; phylum Streptophyta; class Magnoliopsida; order Santalales; family Viscaceae; genus Viscum; species Viscum album. Next base: position 947,733,409 of record OY728132.1, on the reverse strand, counting down.
TTTTAGATTTTTTACAAGTTTTTAGGTTCTTTATGAATTTTTAGGGCAAAGGAAAGCTCGGGTCCAGGCTATTCCTAGGACCCCCCCAAAATTTATTAAAAGAAGAGACACAGACACTGCAAACAAGTGAGGAGAGGGATCCAACGATCCACACCCAAAACCCCTTGCGACCTCAGCCCGAAGGCCACAAAAAGAAAGGAAGAAAATCAAAAAACAAAAGCAAACAAGTCAAAACGTCCAAAAGGGAAAGCCCACAAGGGGAGGATCAGTCAACATCGCCACCAAAATCCTCCAACTCCGCACCTCGAAACCCCATGCCCACACCAAAGCCGTCACCCACATCAGCAAAGCTGATGTCTGATTCAGCACCCATGTCTGTTGAGTCCCATCCATACTCAAAATCCTCTTGCATGCCAAGCCTGGATAGCAGCTTCATCCTAGCCTTCTCTTGCTCTGTGGAAATTGAAATCTACTCTCTCTTATTCACCTTTAGATTAAGTCTGACAGCTCGTGAAGAGGCCCTAGTTTCCATGGGACGTGGAAGGGCAGAGTAATCCCTCCTCCATTTTCGTCTCGGGGGGGGGGGGGGAGTGGATCCAGCTGCAGCACCCGCCTTCGCACAAGTGACACAATCACTGATAGCCGATGGTGCCTTCCCTTTCTTACATTCAGGTCCAGGAGTTTCAGCACCTCCTCCGGTTCTTTTATCCTTTTTCCTGGCCATATCAGCGTTAATCCGGCGATCATCCTCAACAAAACTCTCCTCAAGCCTTTTAGCTTCATCCTCAAGTGGGAACCTTTCCCGTTTGACCCACACCATCTCATGCAACTGCACACAAAAATCTTCAGCAGAGGGGACACCATGAAGGACCACAGCCCTCTGTAGATCCATGGATGGACCACCAGCATCGTCAGAATTTATCGACAGAGGGCTAAAGAACTGGCCACTGGGAGGTTCCTTAGCACCGCTTGTACTGTCAGAGGGAGGATGTGATCCAAGCCTCATGTCAGGTCCCCCCACACCTGGACATCCGGATAGAACCAGCGGGGCATCACACCAGTTCATTTCATCCGCCATAGACCTTTCCTCATCTGAAGACAAGCTCCACTCATCCCCAGTCTTCGGGGCCTGAGAAACCACTGCCTCCTTCATGACATCTGCCACTAGCACATCCACCCCGACAGGCTCAGCCAAGGCTGCAACCTGAGAGTTTCTTGGAGCAATCACAACACCCTCAATTGCTGGAAAGGATCCATCAATGATCTCATTATCCTTGAATCTAGCTATATCATCTCATTCCAGATCCATAGCACAGGGATCATCCACATTTTCTTTCCAAACGCCCATCACAGCAGCCTTCCCTTCATTTTTCTACCTCCTAGGAGTCACCACACCCGTGAGCACCTTCAGCAGAAACCCGATTATCCCTCTCATCCAGCAGCACTTCCTCCTCATCAGCATTTTCGGAGCCACCAACACCTCTAGCCAGACTCACAATGAAACCACCCGACTCCATCAGGTCCACCTCTAAATCACTTCCATCCAGAAAAGCAGACGATCAGGGGACATCAGCATTCAGAGGTGGGGAGGAATCCACCCCCGTTGTCCCCTTCACCTCCACCAGAGGGAGGATAATCTCACCAGAGGACATGCGAGTCAGAGAACCACCACCCCTGACAGAGCCAGATCAGCCTCCAGAGTGATTGTTGTGCCCAAAACTCCAACAAGAAGAGAAGAATATCGGCCATTGCTCAGAGATGACAAGCTGTCTCCACCTGAGCTTTTCCCCCATAGTAATCCAGACAGCTACGACAAGAGACTTCGAAGCATCGATTTCAACAAATGCCCTTGGTGAAACCGGATTACAAAGATCCCTAGTCCTACTATCCACACAAAGGAACCTCTCCACCAAATTCCCAAGCATCGAAATAATAGATATATTTTGAAAGGTAAGGGGAAGCTCAGGAAATCTCACCCAGGTAGCAGCAATCGGGGAACTATGCTTCAGATGAAAATCAAATATCCACTGAAAGAGGGGGAAGCGAGTGACATTGCATGACCAGGGAGCCCCTGACCAGGCAAGGACCAGTTCTTACTCCATGTCAAAGTGAATCCTGATGTGGGATCTATCGAACAGGACCATAGTCGCCCGAGCCCTAAGGTTCCAGAAAGCTGAAACAAACTAGTTGAAAGTGAAAACCGGGGGTCGCCACATCGGGAAGCTTGCAACCAGAGTCAGGCGGTGTAGGTCTGAAGCCTCAGTGAACTCCCTAATTGAAAGGGGAAGCTGCGGACAACCTTCAAAAAACTCTAGAACCTTCCGGCAGAGCACCATTCTCGAGAAAGAGGGTAACAAGTCAGCTGAGGAGAGCAAAGAGATATCCTCCGAGAGAGGATCCTCCCCTTTAGGGGTTTTAGGGTTTTTTTAGGGCTTTTAGGGGTTCGTATATTATTTAGAGACATTTTGGGTTTTTAGGGTTATTTTATGTTTTTTAGGGTTTTAAAGTTTTTTATAGTTTTATAACATTTTCAGGGGTTTTAATTTTTTTTAGACTTTTTGTGATTTTTATGGGATTTTAGGGGTTTTAAAGGTTTTAGGAGTTTTTATGGTTTTCTGGTGTTTTCCATAGTATTTATGATTTTTTATGTTTTCATTGATTTTTAGGGGTTTTTTATGATTTTTATGGTTTTTGGGGTTTTTACGGTTTTTTGGGATTTTGAGGGGTTTTAGGGGTTTTCATGGGTTTTTAGAGGTTTTTGTGTCTTTTTGGGTTTTTAGGATATTTTTTATTTTTTATGGTTTTTAAGGTTTTTTTGAGATTTTCACATTTTTATGTGTTTTAAGGTTTTTTAGCGTTTTATAGTTTTTTTGGGTTTTTAGAGTTTTGTAAGGTTTTTAGGGGGTTTGGTTTTTAGGGGGATTTCAGGGGTTTTATGGTTTTTTACATATTCATGGATTTTTAGGGGTTTTTAGGTTATTTATAATTTTTATATTTTTTAGGGGATTTTGGGATTTTGAGGGGTTTAAGGTTTTTCTAGAGTTTTTTGGGTTTTAGAGTTTTTCAGAGTTTTTAGGTTCTTTTTGTGTTTTGGGTTTTTTTTATTTTTTTAGGATTTTAAAGGTTTTTTATAGTTTTTTAACTCTTTAGGGGTTTTAAGGGTTTTTAGTATTTTTAGTTAGTTTTTAGGGGTTTTATGGGTTTTAGGTTTTTTTACAGTTTTTAAGGGGTTTATGGTTTTTAAGGGTTTTTAAGGTTTTTAGGGTTGTTTAAGTTTTCATGGATTTTAAGGTGCTTTTTAATATTTTTATGGGTTTTGGGGTTTTTTAGTATTTTTAGTGATTTTGAGAGGTTTTTAGGGTTTTTAGGGGTTTTCTGCGGATTTAGGTTTTTAGGGTTTTTTGGGTCATTTTGGGTTTAGGGTTTTTTATCTTTTTAGGGTTTTAAAGTTTTTCATAGTTTTTTAATGTTTTTAAGGGTTTTAATGGTTTTTATATTTTATAGTTTTTTACGGTTTTTGTGGGTTTTTTGGGTTTTTAAGGCTTTCAGGGATTTTTTGGCTTTTTACGTTTTCATTAATGTGGAGGTTTTTTTTTGTTTTTTATGGTTTTTAGGGTTTTTACGGATTTTGAGGGTTTTAGGGTTTTTTCAAGGGTTTTTAGGATTTGAAGGGTTTTTTTGAGTTTTTAGAGTCTTTTTGGGTTTTTTTTCAGGTTTTCATGGTCTTTTATATTTTTTTAAAATTTTTATGGGTTTTAAGGGTTTTTTGATTTTTTTTGTGTTTTATAGGTTTTAGGATTTTTTTAAGGTTTTTAGGGGTTTTTATGGTTTTTAGGAGTTTTTTAGTGTTTTTTAGTGTTTTAGGGTTTTTTACATTTTCATTTATTTTTAGGGGTTTTTAGTATTTTATGGTTTATAAGGCTTTTAGTATTTTTAGGGATTTTTAGGGTTTTAGTGTTTTGAAGGGTTTTTATGATTTTTATGGTTTTTAGGGGTTTTAGGGTCTTTTTGGGTTTTTAGGGTTTTCTGAGTTTTTAGGGTTTTTTTAAGTTTTTATAGTTTTTTAACTTTATTAGGTGTTTTACAAGTTTTTTGAGTTTTGGATGTTTTTTTGTTGTTTTGTGGGTTTTTAGGATTTTGGAAGGGTTTTAAGGGTTCTTATTGTTTTTAGGGGTTTCAGGGGTTTTTTTGGGGTTTTGAGGTTTTTCAGGGTTGTTAGGGTTGTTTTGGATTTTTCATGTTTTGTTGAGTTTTTTAGGCTTTTTATGGTTTTCTAGAGTGTTTTCAATGTTTTTAGGGGTTTTAGTGTTTTTAGTAGTTTTTGGGATTTTTAGGGTTTTTAGGTGTTTTTATGTTTTTTAGAGGGTTTTTATGGTATTTAGAGTTTTTTTTCATTTTTATACATTTTTAGGGGCTATTTAGGATTTTTATGATTTTTAGGGGTGTTAGGGATTTTTAGAGGTTTTTCAGGGTTTTTTAGGGGCGTTCAGGATTTTTAGGGTCTTTTGGAGTTTTTTGGATTTTTGTGAATTTTTTAGGTTTTTAAAGGTTTTTAGAGTTTTTAAACATTTTTTGTGGTTCTAAGACTTTTTAGAGTTTCTAGTTATTTATTAGGGATTTTTTTAGTTTTTTAGTGGTTTTTATGGTTGTTTGGCGGGGTAGGGTTTTTAGGGTTTTTTTTTATATTTTCATTGGTTTTTAGAGTTTTTTTGGTTTTTTATTCTTTTTTTGGGTTTTCTAGGGATTTTTGGGATTTTGAGGGGTTTTCAAGGTTTTTTAGGGGTTTTATGGTTTTTAGGGGTTTTATGGTTTTTAGGGGTTTTAGTGTCTTTTTGGGGTTTTAGGGGTTTTTTGAGTTTTTCAGTGGTTATAAGGTTTTTAGAGTTATTTTACATTTTTGGGGGTTTTAATAGGTTTTAGTGTTCTTAGTGATTTTTAAGGTTTCTGAGGATTTTTATGGTTTTTAGGGGTTTTTCATGGTTTTTAGGGTTTTTTATGTATTTATGGATTTTTAGGTTTTTTTAGGATTTTTATGGTTTTTTCAATTTTTCACGGTTATCATGGATTTTGGGGCGTTTTAGGGGTTTTGAGGGTTTTCTAAGGGTTTTTAGGGAATTTACATTTTTTTTTGTTTTGTGGGTTTTTAGGGTTTGGAAGGTTTTTAGGGGTTTTTATTGTTTTCTGGGGTTTTCGGGGTTTTTAGAGTTATTTATGTTATCATAGATTTTTAGGGTTTTTTGAGGATCTGTATGGTTTTTTTGTGTTCTTTCTAGGGTTTTTAGGGATTTAGAGAGTTTTTATAAATTTTCAGGGATTTTTAGGGGTTTTCAGAGTTTTAGGGTCTTTTTTGGAATTTAGTCTTTTTTAGATTTTTCGGGTTTTAAATTTTTTAGAGTATTTAAACATTTTTAGGGGTTTTAAGGGATTTTATATTTTTGAGTGGGTTTTAGGGTTTTATGGGTTTTTATGGGTTTTTAAAGGTTTTTAGGGGTTTTATGTTTTTCAGGGGGGGTATTCGGGGTTTTTAGGGTTTTTTACTAGTTCATTGATTTTTAGGGGTCTTTAAGATATTTTTTTGGTTTTTATTGTTTTTAGGGTATTTAGGGATTTTGAGGGGTTTTAGTGTTTTTAGGGTTTTTGGGTGGTTTTATTTTTTTTCTAGGTTTTTTGGGTCATTTTTTGTTTTGGGGTTTTTTTGGGTTTTTTAGGGTTTTTAAGGTTTTTCAATGATTTTTAACATTTTTATGGATTTTATGGGTTTTTTGAGTTTTTAGTGTTTTTAGTGTTTTATGGGGTTTTAGGGAATTTTAAGGTTTTTAGGGGTTTGTTTTTTGTTTTTAGGGGTTATTCAGGGATTTTAGTCTTTTTTACGTTTTCATTAATTTTTAAGGTTTTTTTAGGTTTTTTATGGTTTTGGATGTTGAGGTGTTTTATGGTTTCTCAAGGGGTTTTAGGTTTTTTTGGGTGTTTAGGGGTTTTATGGTCTTTTGGGATTTTTGGGTTTTTCATGGTTTTTAGGGGGTTTATGGGATTTTTAGGTTTTTTTTGGTTTTAGGGTCTTTAGGTTTTTAGGGATTATGAGGGTTTTTTTGGTTTTATTTGTGTATTTAGGGTTTTTTTGAGTTTTTAGGGTTTTAAAATTTTTTAGGGGTTTTAGAGTTTTTAGTGTATTTTTGGGTTTTTAGGTTTTTAATATTTTTAGGGGTTTTTATGGGTTTTAGGGGGTTTTCAGGGATTTTATGTATTTTTATGTTTTAATGGATTTTTAGGTGGTTTTAGGATTTTTATGGGTTTTAGGGTTTTCTAGAATTTTAGGGATTTTGTGGGTTTTTAGGGTTTTCAGAGGTTTTATGATCAATTAGGGGTTTTTTTGTTTTTTTTTGAGTATTTTAGTGTTTTAAGATTTTTAGATTTTTTTAATTTTTTTAGGGTTTTTAAGGATTTTTAGAGTTGTTATTGGGTTTTTAGGGGTTTTTAGGGTTTTTAGGGTTTTTAAATATTTTAGGAGTTTTTATGCTTTTCTGGGGGTTTTAAGGGTTTTTTATGTTTTCAAGGTTTTTTAGAGGTTTTTTATTTTTTTTATGGTATTGTAGGATTTTAGGGATTTTGAGGGGTTTATGGGTTTTCAGAAGTTTTTTGGATTTTTCAAGGTTTTCATGGTCTTTTTTGGGATTTTAGGGTTTTATAGTTTTTTTTTGGTTTTGAAGGTTTTTTAGAGTTTTTTTAACATTTTTTGGGGTTTAAAGGGTTTATTGAGTTTTTAGTTTTTTTAGTGTTTTTATGCATTTTTAAGGATTTTATGTTTTTAGGGGTTTTTATTGTTTTCAGGGTTTCTCAGGGGGTTTTACGTTTTTTACATTTTTATTGATTTTTAGGGGTTTTTAGGATTATTTTTTGGTTTTTTTTGGTTTTTAGGGTTTTTAGGGTTTTTAGGGATTTTGAGAGTTTTTAGGGTTTTCCAGGCATTTTTAGGATTTTTAGGGTTTTTCAGGGGTTTAGCGTGTTTTGGGGGTTTTAGGGTTTTGTTGATTTTTTTATGGTTTTTAAGGTTTTTTAGAGTTTTTAAACTTTTTAGGGCTTTTAAAGGGTTTTAGAGCATTAGTGGGTTCTTAGGGTTTTTTGGGTTTTATGGATTTTTACAGTTTTTAAGGTTTAAGGGGTTTTTTAGGGTTTTTAGAGTTTTTAGGGATTTTCCAATCTTTTATGGTTTTTCTGATGTTTTTAGGGTTTTTAGGGGGATTCATGGTTTTTATGCTAATTTTGGGATTTTAGGGTTTTTTGAGTTTTAACGGTTTTAATGGATTTTTATAGTTTTTAATGTTTTTATGGGTTTTAATGGTTTTTAGAGTTCTTAGTGGATTTTTATGAGGTTTTTGGGTTTTTAAGGTTTTTAGGATATTTATGGTTTGATGGTTTTTAGTTTTTTTGGGATTTTGATGGTTTTAGGGTTATTCTGGTGTATTTAGGGTTTTTAAGGGTTTTCAGGGTTTTTAGGATATTTTTGGATTTTTTGGGGTTTTATGAGTTTTTTAGGGTCTTTTATATTTTTTTTAAGTTTTTTAGGGGTTTAAGAGTTTTTATAGTTTTAAAATGTTTTTTTGGGTTTAAGGGTTTTTAGAGTATTTACAATTTTTTAGGTTCTTTATGAATTTTTAGGGGTTTTAAGGTTTTTATGGTTTTAAGGGGGGTTTTCAGGGTTTTTTTGGGTTTTTATGTTTTCATGGAGTTTTAGGGATTTTTTAGATTTTTATGGTTTGTATGGTTTTTATGGATTTTGAGGGGTTTTAGGGTTTTTTTTTGGTATTTAGGGTTTTTTTTTGAGTTTTTAGGGTTTTAAAAATTTTTAGGGGTTTTAGAGTTTTTAGTGAATTTTTGGGTTTTTAGGTTTTTAAGATTTTTAGGGGTTTTTATGGTTTTTATGGGGTTTTCAGGGATTTTGGATATTTTTATTTTTTAATGGATTTTAGGTGGTTTTAAGATTTTTATGGGTTTTAGGGTTTTCTATAATTTTAGAGATTTTGTGGGTTTTTAGGGTTTTCAGAGGTGTTTTGATCATTTAGGGGTTTTTTGGTTTTTTTTTACTGTTTTAGTGTTTTTAATATTTTTAGATTTTTTTAATGTTTTTAGGGTTTTTATGGATATTTAGAGTTGTTAATGGGTTTTCAGGGGTTTTATGGGTTTTTACGGTTTTTAAATATTTTAGGAGTTGTTATGATTTTTTGGGGGTTTTAAGGGTTTTTTAAATTTTCAAGGGTTTTTAAAGGTTTTTTAGGTTTTTATGGTATTGTAGGGCTTTAGGGATTTTGAGGAGTTTATGGGTTTTCAGAAGTTTTTTATATTTTTCAAGGTTTTCATGTCTTTTTTTTGGGCTTTTTGGGTTTTTTAGTTTTTTTGGGTTTTGAAGGTTTTTTAGAGTTTTTTCTAACATTTTAGGGGTTTAAAGGGTTTATCGAGTTTTTAGTTTTTTTTAGTGCTTTTATGCATTTTTAAGGATTTTAAGTTTTTAGGGGTTTTTATTGTTTCAGGGTTTCTCAGGGGATTTTAATTTTTTTACATTTTTATTGATTTTTCGGGGTTTTAGGATTATTATTTGGTTTTTAGGGTTTTAGGGTTTTTAGGGTTTTTAGGGATTTTGAGAGTCTTTAGGGTTTTCCAGGCATTTTTAGGATTTTTAGGGATTTTTAGGGGTTTACATGTTTTGGGGGTTTTAGGGTTTTGTTGAGTTTTTTTTATGGTTTTTAAGGTTTTTAAGAGTTTTTAATCTTTTTAGGGCTTTTAAGGGGTTTTAGAGCATTAGTGGGTTCTTTGGGTTTTTTTGGGTTTTATGGATTTTACAGTTTTTAAGGTTTAAGTGGTTTTTCAGGATTTTTAGAGATTTTAGGGATTTTCCAAGATTTTATGGTTTTTCTGAGGTTTTTAGGTTTTTTAGGGGGTTTCATGGTTTTTATGCTATTTTTGGGATTTTAGGGTTTTTTAAGTTTTTACAGTTTTAATGGATTTTTATAGTTTTCAATGTTTTTATGGGTTTTAATGATTTTTAGAGTTCTTAGTGGATTTTTACGAGGTTTTTTGTTTTTTAAGGTTTTTAGGATATTTATGGTTTTTAGGGGGTTTTAAGGTTTTTATGGTTTTAAGGGAGGTTTTCAGGGTTTTTTTGGGGGTTTTACGTTTTCATGGAGTTTTAGGGATTTTTTAGATTTTTATGTTTTGTCTGGTTTTTATGGATTTTGAGGGGTTTTAGGGTTTTTTTCAAGGCTTTTAGGGGTTCTCATGTTATTTAAGGGTTTTTAAAAAAATTAGTGGTTTTATGGTTTTTAAGGGTTTTAAGGGTTTTTTAGGGTCTTTTACAATATCATTGATTTTTAGGGGTTTTTTTGGGGTTTTTTTGGTTTTAGGGTCTTTAGGTTTTTAGGGATTTTGAGGTTTTTTTGGTTTTTTTTGGGTATTTAGGGTTTTTTTGACTTTTAGTGTTTTAAATTTTTTTAGGGGTTTTAGAGTTTTTAGTGAATTTTTTTGTTTTTAGGTTTTTTAAGATTTTTAGGGGTTTTTATGGTTTTTAGGGGGTTTTCAAGGATTTTAGGTATTTTTAAGTTTTAATGGATTTCTAGGTGGTTTTAGGATTTTTATGGGTTTTAGGGTTTTCTAGAATTTTAGGGATTTTGTGGTTTTTTAGGGTTTTCAGAGGTTTTATGATCATTTAAGTGTTTTTTGGTTTTTTTTGAGTATTTTAGTGTTTTTAATATTTTTATATTTTTTTAATGTTTTTACGGTTTTTAAGGATTTTTAGAGTTGTTAATGGGTTTTTAGGGGTTTTATGGGTTTTTAGGGTTTTTAAATATTTTAGGAGTTTTTATGCTTTTTTGGGGGTTTTAAGGGTTTTTTAAATTTTCAAGGTTTTTTAGAGGTTTTTTAGGTTTTTATGGTATTGTAGGGTTTTCGGGATTTTGAGGGGTTTATGGGTTTTCAGAAGTTTTTTGGATTTTTCAAGGTTTTCATGGTCTATTTTTGGGATTTTAGGGTTTTTTAGTTTTTTTTTGGGTTTTCAAGGTTTTTTAGAGTTTTTTTTATCATTTTTAGGGGTTTAAAGGGTTTATTGATTTTTTAATTTTTTTAGTGTTTTTATGCATTTTAAAGGATTTTAAGTTTTTAGGGGTTTTTATTGTTTTCAGGGTTTCTCAGGGGTTTTTATGTTTTTTACATTTTTATTGATTTTTCGGGGGTTTTAGGATTATTTTTTGGTTTTTATGGTTTTTATGGTTTTTATGGTTTTTAGGGTTTTTAGGGATTTTGAGAGTTTTTAGGGTTTTCCAGGCATATTTAGGATTTTTAGGGTTTTCAGGGGTTTAGCGTGTTTTAGGGGTTTTAGGGTTTTGTTGATTTTTTTTATGTTTTTTATGGTTTTTTAGAGTTTTTAAACTTTTTAGGGATTTTAAGGGGTTTTAGAGCATTAGTGTGTTCTTAGGGTTTTTTTTGGGTTTTATGGATTTTTACAGTTTTTAAGGTTTAAGGGTTTTTTCAGGGTTTTTAGAGTTTTTAGGGATTTTCCAAGATTGTAAGAACCTGGATCTTCTTTTCAGGTAGGTTTTCCTTTTTATGGAGTTTTTTTGAGAAAAATGAATTTTCTGGAAATTTCAGAAGTACACGCTGTGTACTTTCTGAGTACAAGCCGTGTACTCTTCCCCGGCTCGAAGCCGTGTGCTGGCCGTGTCCGGGACACACACACGGTGTGTAAGGCTAAGGTGGAGGCCGGTTATTTCGGAGTATGGAAAATTCGAAGTACACGCCGTGTACTCAAAAAGTACACGCCGTGTACTTTTTTTTCGTTAAATGGACTGGGGTCACGCCTAACACCCAAATACATCTTCTTCTTCAGTTTTCGACCGTCCGGAAGCGACCGTACGGCTGGATCTTCGACAGAATTATGAAGGTTGCTCAATTCATGCCGATCAAGGAGACCTTCAGTGTTGGTGATCTGGGACAGCTTTACATCAGGGAGATCGTTTGTCTGCATAGACCGCACTCTATTGTTTCAGACAGAGATGCGCACTTTACCTCTCTGTTCTGCCAAGGACTTCAGAAGGCCTTGGGTACACATGTACTTTTGAGTACAACATACCATCCCCAGACTGATGGCCAGTCTGAGCACACGATCCATGTGCTTGAGGATATGCTCCGAGCTTGCATCCTTGACTTTGGTGGTTCTTGGGAGAAGCATATTCCTCTGGTGGAGTTCGCCTACAACAAAAGTTTCCAGGAGACCATTCAGATGGAACCATATGAGGCTTTCTACGGTAGTCCATGTCGATCACCCTTATGCTGGTTGGAGGCAGGAGAGGCAGCTTTGTTGGGACCTCGTCTTGTTCAGGAGAGTTCAGAGCAGATAGAGCTGATTCGGAAGAGGATGGATACAGCGCAGTCTCGACAGAAGTCTTATGATGATCAGCGGAGATGACCTCTAGAGTTCGAGGTCGGTGATCAGGTTTTCCTACGTGTTTCATCGAGGTTGGGACACAAAAAGATTCGGAGACAGGGTAATCTTTCACCGCGGTACGTCGGGCCATTTGAGGTCTTGCAGAGAGTGGGTTTAGTCACCTATCGGTTGCAGCTACCTCAGAGGTATCGGGCCATGCACGACGTCTTCCACGTCTCTCATCTCTGACGTTACTTTTCATATCCTTCTCACGTCTTTCAGCCTAAGGAAGTTGAGCTTGAAGTGAATGCGTCGTTCGAGGAGCATCCTATCCGGATTGTCGATGGTAGTACGAAGGTTCTCCGCGGGCGGTCTGTTCCTTTGGTACGAGTGCTATGGAAGCATGAGCGAGTACAGGAGGAGACCTGGGAGAGGGAGGCCGATGTATGATCGCAGTGGCCAGAGCTGTTTGGGGTTTCTTCTTCTCTGACTCGTTAGGAAAATTCGGGGACAAATTTATTTAAGGGGGGGAAGTTTTTAAGAACCCGGATCTTCTTTTCAGGTACGTTTTCCTTTTTTTGGAGTTTTTTTGAGAAAAATGAATTTTTTGGAAATTTCATAAGTACACGCCGTGTAATTTCTGAGTACACATCGTGTACTCTTCCTTAGCTCGAAGCCATGTGCTGGCCGTGTCTGGGCCACACACATGGTGTGTAAGGCTGAGGTGGAGGCCGGTTATTTCGGAGTACGGAAAATTAGAAGTACACGCCGTGTACTCAAAAAGTACACGCCGTTTACTTTCTTTTTTTTCGTTAAATGGAATGGGGTCACGCTTAACCCCCAAATACATCTTCTTCTTCAGTTTTCGACCGTCTGGAAGCGATTGTACGACCGGATCTTCGACGGGCTTCCGCCTCGCCGTCTGTTCTCCGATTCAAGCACGGTCGATTGCATCGGAAGCGTAGCGGTGAGTTCTTCATTCTGCTTGAGCCTTGTTTCTTGATTTCACCTTGTTTTCATGTTGTCTTGGGATGAACGTTTTGTGCATTTTCTCATATCTACGTCGTTCTAAGGGGAATCTGTCATCGAGGTTCATGTATATCGATCTCCTAGGATCGAGGTAGGTGGTTTGTGCCTTTCCGTAGAAATTTTGTGAATATTTTTTGCAAATTCCACCATTTCCCTTGGGCGGGGAATTGTGGGTTTCCTTTTTTTCCCTTGTTACTTACCTGCTTTTCTTGATTTCTTTAGTAGAGGTTATTGTTTGTGATTAGAGTATTTTTTTTGTGCTCAGTTTGCTTGTCGTGCTTGTTCTTCCTGTTTGGCGTTTTGCCAGTTGCCATGCCTAGTTGTAGGATTGTGGACTGTTGCCTTATTTTGCTGTTGAGCCTTATTTGATATCCAAGTAGTTTTTGAGGTTTACTTGGACGATATATATACACACGCTGATCATGTTTAGTTATACTCAGGACTGTCAGAACCTAGAGTAATGGACCAAAGAGAGAATTGACAGAAGGGATTCTCCAGAGTGTCGTTTAATTATGATGGGAGACCAAGGGGGGAATTGACGGAAGGGATTCTCTAGAGTGTCTTTTAACTACGACGTGGGCCACAGGGGGAATTGACGTCGAGTGCTTCCCCAGAGATCCTTTAGCACGATACGAGACTATAGGGGGAATTGACGGTGAGTGCTTCCCCAGAGAGTCTGCTTAATTATGTAGCTGAACCAGAGGGGTGAGACTGTGTGTGCCTCTCAGAGGGTTGCTAGTACTTAGAGGTTGAACCATAGGGGCTAGACTATGAGAGCTACCTAGATTTTTACCTGTTTTCTCTTTTGTTGTTGGCTTCTTACTTGTGTGCTATACTTGTTAGAACTATGGATTGTAGCTATTTGTGCTTTTCTGTTTACTGCTTCTTGTTTTAGTACTGCCATGTATTCATTGACTTTTAGGCACAAATCTTTGGGTGATTTCATACTAGGATTGAATCTCACACCCTATTTGGGCCATGATTTTGGTCCCAAGCAGACTATGTTGTTGCAGGTATAGACAAGGGAAAGCGCCCTTCTACTTCAGGATCTTGATTGCACCAGGAGCTGGGGAGCATGGGACCGAGCCGTGGCTCGCAATGCTGAGGAGATTATTTTGTTTTTCTTTTGAACTTGGTTTCAGTTGTATTCCAGCACATTGTTGTGTCTGCTGCTTTCCATGGATACTTGTACCTGCTGCATTATTATCATCATTGTTATATATCTGCATTGCTTCCGCTGTTTACTTTCTGTTGTTATACATGTTGGTTGCTAATTCCGCGGTTTATTGTAGTTTTCTTACCTTGTATACCTTACCGAATGAGGGCATAGTTTTTTCACCGACTCACCAAGACCCTCTCTGCTAGTCGGCAGCCTCTGGCGTTCGTGGAAACGCGCTTGAGGTCATGTGGAGAACCGGGTACGGGGCACCAGTGGAGGGGCTCTGGACTCAGGACGTTACAAAGTGGTATCAGAGGGGTTCTTTTCTCTTGTCTTACTATTTGGAGACCTTAGCTAGGGATAGGACGGATTCAGAACTTGGAATTAATCTGTGCTCGGGAGTAGCTAACCCGTGTACAGGGAAAAGCCATACTACCTCGTTAATTATATTTTTCTGGTTTTGAGATTTTATGGTTGGTATGTTTTCACCTAGAATGATTCGTATGACTTGTGCGGTTATTATTTTGATATTTCGGTTCTATTTCTGTCGCAACCCAATGAGATGAGGGTATGCCATCTCATGCATCATATAGGCACTTGTAGAAATCACATGACATGCATTCTTGCCATGCCATCTAGGGTTCATTAGCGATTGCATGCTATTGTGATAGGCTCTGTGTAAATTATGCATGCTGTTGTGATAGATCCTTGATAGATTCACTAATGTTATGTTAGAAAATTGTTTGTTTTGTTCCTTGATTGAAAATGAATGCCGGATTTTGGGTTCTTGAGGTGTTATGGGCCCTCACGGATCAGAATTTGGCACCCCTTCCCTTGTTTTAGTGTTTCTGGAATTCTGCGTAGTTTCTGAGCTACTGCCCAGAAAAACCCAGAATACATGGCGTATACTTTTTAGATACACGCCGTGTAGTTTTTAGGCCGTGTCACTGACCGTGTGGGCAAAACATGGTGTCATGGGGGTAACTTTGGGAACACGTCATGTACCAGTGGTACACGTCGTGTGAGTTCGGGGCCGTGTACCCGGCCGTGTCACTAACAACAGGGGCCGGGTAAGCTCGGGTAAGAACATTCCGTGTCCATAGGGAACACGCAGTGTAGTCTTGTCCAGGTACCCGGCCATGTCACGAACAACACGGGCCGATGTTACCTTCCTTTCTACACGCCATGTTTTCTAGGAACACGCCGTGTAGTCCTGTCTAGGTTCCCGACCGTGTCACGAACAACACGGGCCGGCGTGACCTTCTTTTCCACACGTCGTGTTTGTTCGGAACATGTCGTGTAGTCTTTCCTAGGTACCCGGCCGTGTCACGAGCAACACGGGACGGTGTCACCTTCACCTATACATGCCGTGTTTGTTCGGAGCACGTCGTGTAAGGTTCAGACGTGTAGACGGCAGTGTACTCAACAACACGGACCGCCGAAGCCTTGTCTAGTGCATGCCGTGTTTGTTTCGAACATGCCGTGTAGTCTCGGGTTGAGTCGGACCGTGTGGGTTAGCCGTGTAAGGAGACTCGGGCAGGGGAATAGTTTTCAAGTACACGCCATGTGTGGGGGTCAACATGTCGTGTAGTTTATAGTGTACACAACTTGTAGGGAAGGAGTACACACCCATGTCAGCGGTTTAAGAAGACACGTCGTGTAGTTTTATACACGCGTGTAGTCGTGTTTTGCTATCTTGTGTGTTTTTCTTCCCCTGTCCCTGTTTTTGTCCTCTTGTGTTCCCTGTCCTTGTTTTCCTGATCTAAGGTGTGCTTTTAATCTTTCAGAGCTATGCCTCCGAGACGTCCTCTGGTCGTACATCTGTCGTCAGGCAGTGATCAGACGCCAGATAGGGCTGATCAGGGACTTCCTATCGATCCCCCAGCCGAGCCAGCCTTGGCACTGGGTGTTGTACCAGTTGCAGGTGCTGATGCGCAGTTCTGGGAGGGTTTCATGAGGATGATGCAGGTTTTACAGGGAGCACCGCCTCCTACCTCGTCTATGGCAGACTTGACGCAGGTCTTTCAACAGCAGCATCCTCCCACGTTCTCGGGGGAGGGAGGACCTTAGGCTGCAAATTCATGGCTGGAAGCCATGATGACTATATTCGAGCATCTGGAGACGCCTCCAGAGAGGCGGGTCAAGCTCACCACCTACATGCTCCGAGACTCCGCCAAGAGGTGGTGGGACGTGATCTCACGGGCGGGTCAGCAGTAGGCTTTGGCTTGGGAGGAGTTCCAGCGCGTGTTCTATGACTACTTCTACCCGGAGACCCTGAGGGCCGATCGATCCAGGGAGTTCATAAGCTTAGAGCAGGGTACTCTATCTGTCATGGAGTATTCCTCTCATTTCACTGAGCTGCAGCGTTTTACACCCCTTCGGGATGGGAGTGGGGTGTTCTTGGGGAGGAAGTTTGAGGATGGACTCAGGCGGGAGATCCGCTCGTAGGTGAACATCTTCCAGCTAACTTCCATTACTTCCATTGTCAACCAGGCACTAATTGCATAGCGCAATCTGAGAGACTCTGGAGCTTCGAGTCAAGGAGGTTCTGCTTCCAGAGCTAGCTTCCCATCAGATGACAGCAAGAAGCGTCGTAGGGAGCCTACACGCGGTGATGCAAGGAAGCGAGACACATCATCAGGCAGCTAGGTGACATGCTACCAGTGTGTCCGGATAGGTCACACGAGGCCGCAGTGCCAGAGAGACCTCGTAGAGTGACGATCTTATGGCAAGATGGGTCACCATCAGCATTTCTGCCAGGCTTTCTCACCATCAGCAGGTGACCGAGGTTCTTCCATGACTCCTCGTTCAGGAGAAGCCCCACCAGTCTCTCACCAGTCAGGGAACTGGAGTTCTTCCAGCCGTTCAGGCTGAGGTGGAGGTTGAGGCCATGGCGGTCAGCCACCAGCCCCTCGGCACCAGCAGGGAGATTCAGCTCAGAGTGGTCATTCAGGGGCGCAGGGCCGCGGTGCAGGCCAGTCTTTCGCTGTGGAGCAGACTTATCATGAGCAGGATCCTGGCCCTTCTACAATTCGAGGTACGATTTTAGTAGCCTCAGTATTATCTTCAGCCCTTTTCGATACTGTTGCTACGCATAACTTTACCTCTGCTGCTGTCGTGGAGAGCCTTGGACTCTGTATCTTTTCTTCTGCCGACTCGTTGACACTAGACACACCTTCGGGAACGAGGACATCTAGTGTACGCCAGTTTAGAGAGTGCCCTCTCGAGGTTACAGGGTATCACTTCTTATGGGATCTCTATGTCCTAGAGTTTACAGGCTATGATGTCATTCTCAACATGGACTGGTTGATTCCCTTCCAAGCAGTCATTGACTGTTATCGCTGCAGAGTCAGTTTCATTTCACCAGAAGGTGAATCTTTCCTTCATAGAGGCAAATGGGATGTTCGGGCGAGTCGGGCAGGACTCGAACATCTTGGTCTGGGAGGGGTAACAACCCAGATTGCTAGTCTTTATCTGGATGATAAGGGGACTCCACAGTTGGACTTTCCTCCAGTGGTGGATCTCTTCAGGGATGTCTTTCCATAAGACTTTTCAGGGTTTCCTCTGGAGCGTGAGGTAGACTTCTCTATTGAACTCATGCCATGAGTGGCACCAGTGTCCATTCCTCCCTATAGGATGGACACACCTGAGTTACAGGAGCTCAAGAAGCAGTTGGAGGAGCTACATGATAAGGGTTTCATCCGACGTAGTACTTCTTCTCCTTGGGGTTCACCTGTTCTGTTTGCAAAGAAGGCAGACGGTACCCTTCGGCTTTGTGTGTATTATCGGAAGCTGAACCAGTTGACGGTCAAGAACTGATATCCTTTGCCGAGGATTAATGACCTTTTCGATCAGCTTCGAGGAGCCTGGGTGTTCTCAAAGATCAACTTAAGGTCTGGTTATCATCATTTGTGCGTTAGACCATCAGATATACCTCTGACAGGCTTCAGGAGCAGGTATGGTCTATATGAGTATACAGTCATGTCGTTTAGTCTCACAAATGCACCTGTAGTTTTCATGGCGCTGATGAACCGAGTGTTCCATCCTTACTTGGACTCCTTTTTTGTGGTCTTCTTGGACGATATCTTGGTGTACTCTCACACTCGACACGACCATGCGACACATCTTGAGATCATTCTAAGTACACTGAGAGAGCATTGAATTTATGCTAAACTCTCGAAGTGCCACTTCTGGATGGATCAGATTCACTTCTTGGGTCACGTCATCTCAGAGGCAGGAGTATCTGTGGACCCAGAGAAAGTGAGAGTTGTAGTTTCCTAGAAGAAACCAAAGAACGTGTGTGAGGTACGGAGCTTCCTAGGGCTGGCTGGATACTACAGATGCTTCATTAATAACTTTTCTCGTCTAGCAGCACATTTGACAGGTCTGACCAAGAAGGGGTGAAGTTCTTATGGTCAGATTCTTGTGAGTCAGCCTTTCAGAAGCTGAAAGGGAGGTTGAGGACATCACCGATACTAGTATTTCCAGAGCCAGGCAAGATCTACAGTGTTTACTGTGATGCTTCGGGTATCGGACTGGGAGCTGTGCTTATGCAGGGAGATGGAGTTGTTGCGTATGGGTCTCGGCAGCTGAGGCCCCATGAGAGGAACTACCCTACGCATGATCTGGAGTTGGAAGCTATTGTTCATGCCTTACGTTGTTGGAGAAACTATCTTCTGGGAGAGCACTTTGTGGTCTTTACTGACCACAAGAGTCTCAAGTATATCTTCACTCAGCGGGATCTGAATCTGAGGCAGCACAGGTGGGTCGAGTATCTTCAGTCTTTTGATTTCAAGCTTGCCTATACGTTGGGAAAGGGAAATGCCGTGGCTGATGCATTGAGAAGGAGAGCTCAGATTCAGGCAGTTCAGGAGGCCAGTAGTGAGTGGAAACTGATGGCTCTGTTCTCTGAGATGCATCTGGAGGTGCACGACAAATGGGGATAGACCTTTCTATCTTCTGTAGTTGTTACCTCCACACTACTTGATCGGGTACGGATGAGGCAGCTATCAGACTCGGAAGGCTTAGTCCTACGGGAGAGTGTTTCAGGAGAGGACCCTCTTCCTGGATGGACAGTGGGCGAGGATGAGGTCTTGCATTTCCAAGGATGCGTATGGGTGCCAGCAGACATACGTGAGGAGCTGATGTGGGATTTCCATTCCTCAGTTTGGTCAGTTCATTCTGGCATCACTAAGATGTATCATGATCTTCATCGCCAATACTGGTGGCCAGGTATGAAGAAGGATGTTGTTGGTTTTGTCATGAGATGTTCTACTTGTCAGCAGGTGAAAGCATAGCATCAGCGACCAGCATGCCTTTTACAGCAGTTACCCATTCCGGAGTGGAAGTGGAATGATGTCGTGATGGACTTCATGACCAGGTTACTGAGATCACCTCGAGGGAACAATGTTGTTTGGGTTGTCGTCGATAGAATTACGAAGGTTGCTCACTTATTTCCGATCAAGAAGACCTTCAGTGTTAGTGATCTGGGACAACTTTACATCAGGGAGATCGTTCGTCTGCATAGAATTCTGCGCTCTATTGTTTCAAACAGATATGCGTGATTTACCTCTCGGTTCTAGCAGGGACTTCAAAAGGCCTTGGGTGCACAGGTACTTTTGAGTACAGCATACCATCCCCAGACTGATGGCCAGTCCGAGCGCAGGATCCAGGTGCTTGAGGATATGCTCAGAGCTTGCATCCTTGACTTTGGCGGTTCTTGGGAGAATCATATTCGTCTGGTGGAGTTCGCCTACAACAACAGTTTCCAGGCGACCATTCAGATGGAACCATACAAGGCTTTGTACGGTAGGCCATGCCGATCACCCTTATGCTGGCTGGAGGCAGGTGAGGCAGCTTTGCTGGGACCTTGTCTTGTTCAGGAGACTTCAGAGCAGATAGAGCTAGTTCGGAAGAGGATGGCTACAGCGTAGTCTCGGCAGAAGTCTTATGCTGATCAGTGGAGATGACCTATGGAGTTCGAGTTCGGTGATCAGGTTTTCCTACATGTTGCACCGAGGTTGGGACACAAAAGGATTTGGAGACAGGGTAATCTTTCACCGCGGTACGTCGGGTCGTTTGAGGTTTTGGAGAGAGTGGGGTCGGTCGTCTATCGGTTGTAGCTACCTCAGAGGTATCGGGCCATGCACGACGTCTTCCATATCTCTCAAATCCAACGTTACTTTTCAGACCCTTATCATATCTTTTAGCCCGAGGAAGTTGAGCTTGAAGCGGATGCGTCGTTCGAGGAGCATCCTATCCGGATTGTTGATCGTAGTACGAAGGTTCTCCACGGGCGGTCTGTTCCTTTGGTACGAGTGCTATGGCAGCACGGGCGAGTACAAAACAAGACCTGGGAGAGGGAGGCCGATGTACGATCACAATGGTCGTAGCTGTTCGGGGTTTCTTCTTCTCTGACTCGTTAGGGAAATTCGGGGACGAATTTATTTAGGGGGGGTGGAAGTTTGTAAGAACCTGAATCTTCTTTTCAGGTACGTTTTCCTTTTTCTGTAGTTTTTTTTGAGAAAAATGAATTTTCTATAAATTTCAGAAGTACACGCCATGTACTTTCTGAGTACACGCCGTGTACTCTTCCCCGGCTCGAAGCCATGTGCTGGCCTTGTCCGGGCCACACACACAGTGTGTAAGGATGAGTTGGAGGCCGGTTATTTCGGAGTACGGAAAATTCGAAGTACACGCCATGTACTCAAAAAGTACACGCCATGTACTTTTTTTTGTTAAACAGGCCGGGGTCACGCCTAACCCCCAAATACATCTTCTTCTTTAGATTTCGACCGTCTGGAAGAGACCGTACAGCCGGATCTTCAACGGGCTCCCGCCTCGCCGTCCGTTCTCCGATTCAAGCACGGTCGATTGCGTTGGAAGCGCAGCGGTGAGTTCTTCCTTCTGCTTGAGCCTTGTTTCTTGACTTCTCCTTGTTTTCAAGTCATCATGGGATGAATTTTTTGTGCATTTTCTCAGATCTATGTCGTTCTAAGGGGAATATGTCATCGAGGTTCACGTATATCGATCTCCTAGGATCGAGGTAGGTGGTTTGTGCCTTTCCGTAGGAAGTTTGTGAATATTTTGTGCAAATTACACCAATTCCCTTGGGAGGGGAATTGTGGGTTTCCTGTTTTTCCCTTTTTACTTTCCTTCTTTGCTTGATTTCTTTAGTATAGGTTATTGCTTGTGATTAGAGTATTTTGTTTGTGCTCAGTTTTCTTTCTATGCTTGTTCTGCCTGTTTGGCGTTTTGCCAGTTTCCATGCCTAGTTGTAGGATTGTGGACTGTTGCCTTGTTTTGCTGTTGAGCCTTAGTTGATAGCCAAGTAGTTCTTGAGGTTTACTTGGACGATATATATACACATGCTGAGCATGTTTAGTTATACTCAGGACTGTGAGAACCTAGAGTAGTAGACCAAAGGGAGAATTGATGGAAGGGCTTCTCCAGAGTGTCTTTTAATTACGATGCAACACCAAGGGGATAATTGACGGAAGGGCTTCTCCAGAGTGTCTTTTAACTACGACGTGGGCCACAGAGGGAATTGACATTGAGTGCTTCCCCAGAGAGCCTTTAGCACGATACGAGACTATAGGGGGAATTGACGGTGAGTGCTTCCCCAGAGAGTCTGCTTAATTACGTGGCTGAACCAGAGGGGTGAGACTGTGTGTGCCTCCCAGAGGGTTGCTAGTACTTAGAGGTTGAACCATAGGGGATAGACTATGAGAGCTACCCAGAGGGTTACCTGTTTTCTCTTTTGTTGTTGGCTTCTTACTTGTGTGCTATAATTGTTAGAACTGTGGATTGTAGCTGTTTGTGCTTTTCTGTTTACTACTTATTGTTTTAGTACTGCCATGTATTAATTGACTGTTAGGCACAAATCTTTGGGTGATTGCCTACTGGGATTGTATCTCACACCCTGTTTGGGCCATGATTTTGGTCCCAAGAAGACTATGTTGTTGTAGGTATAGACGAGGGCAAGCACCCTTCTACTTTAGGATCTTGATTGCACCAGGAGATGGGGAGCATGGGACCGAGCCGTGGATCGCGATGCTGAGGAGATTATTTTGTTTTTCTTTTTCACTTGGTTTCAGTTGTATTCCAGCACGTTGTTGTGTTTGCTGCTTTCCATGGATACTTGTACCTGCTGCATTATTATCATCATTGTTATATATCTGAATTGCTTCCACTGTTTGGTTTCTGTTGTAATGCTTGTTGGTTTCTGATTCCGCTGTTTATTGTAGTTTTCTTACCTTGTATACCTTACCGAATGAGGGCATAGTTTCCCCACTGACTCACCAAGGCCCTCGCTGCTAGTCGGCAGCCTCTGGCGTTTGGGGAAACACGCTTGAGGTCATGTGGAGAACCGGGTACGGGGCACTAGTGGAGGGGCTCCGAACTTAGGATGTTACAAATATTTTATGGTTTTTCTGAGGTTTTTAGGGTTTTTAGGGGGTTTCATGGTTTTTATGCTATTTTTGGGATTTTAGGGTTTTTTGAGTTTTTACAGTTTTAATGGATTTTTATAGTTTTTAAAGTTTTTATGGGTTTTAATGGTTTTTAGTGTTCTTAGTGGATTTTTACAAGGTTTTTGGGTTTTTTAAGGTTTTAGGGTTTTTCTAGTGTATTTAGGGTTTTTAGGGGTTTTCAGGGTTTTTAGGATCTTTTTGGTTTTTTTCGGGTTTTATGAGTTTTTATGGTTTTTTAGATTTTTTAAAGGTTTTTAGGGGTTTAAGGGTTTTTAGAGTTTTTACAAGTTTTTAGCTTCTTTATGAATTTTTAGAGGGTTTAAGGTTTTTATGGTTTGAAGGGGGGTTTTCTAGGTTTTTTTGGGGTTTTTACGTTTTCATGCAGTTTTAGGGATTTTTTATATTTTTATGTTTTGTATGGTTTTTATGATTTTGAGGGGTTTTAGGGTTTTTTTCAGGGCTTTTAGGGGTTATCATGTTATTTAGAGACATTTTGGGGTTTTAGGGTTATTTTGAGTTTTTAGGGATTTAAATTTTTTTAGAGTTTTATAACATTTTTAGGGGTTTTAAATTTTTTTAGACTTTTTGTGATTTTTCTGGGATTTTAGGGGTTTTAAAGGTTTTGGGAGTTTTTATGGTTTTATGGTGTTTTCCATAGTTTTTAGGATTTTTTATTTTTTCATTGATTTTTAGGGGTTTTTTAGGATTTTTATGGTTTTTTGGGTTTTTACGGTATTTTGGGATTTTGAGGGGTTTTAGGGGTTTTCATGGGTTTTTAGAGGTTTTTTGGTCTTTTTGGGTTTTTAGGATATTTTTTAT
Organism: Viscum album; assembly: GCA_963277665.1. NCBI lineage: Eukaryota > Viridiplantae > Streptophyta > Magnoliopsida > Santalales > Viscaceae > Viscum > Viscum album. Next base: position 947,710,521 of record OY728132.1, on the reverse strand, counting down.
TTTTTATGGTTTTTAAGTTTTTTTAGAGATTTTCACATTTTTATATGTTTTAAGGTTTTTTATATTTTTATTGTTTTTTTTGGGGTTTTAGAGTTTTTAATGGTTTTTAGCGGGGTTTGGTTTTTAGGGGGATTTCAGGGGTTTTATGGTTTTTTACATTTTCATTGATTTTTAGGGGTTTTTTAGGTTATTTATAATTTTGAGATTTTTTAGGGGATTTTGGGATTTTAAGGGGTTTTAGGGTTTTTCTAGAGTTTTTTGGGTTTTAGGGTTTTTCAGAGTTTTTAGGTTCTTTTTGTGTTTTGGATTTTTTTGATTTTTGTAGGATTTTTAAGGTTTTTTAGAGTTTTTTTAACTCTTTAGGGGTTTTAAGGGTTTTTAGTATTTTTAGTTGGTTTTTAGGGTTTTTATGGGTTTTAGGTTTTTTACAGTTTTTAAGGGGTTTATGGTTTTTAAGGGTTTTTAAGGTTTTTAGGGTTGTTTAAGTTTTCATGGATTTTAAGGTGTTTTTTAGTATTTTTATGGGTTTTTTGGTTTTTTAGTATTTTTAGTGATTTTGAGAGGTTTTAGGGTTTTTAGGGGTTTTCTGGGGATTTAGGTTTTTTTAGGGTTTTTTGGGTTGTTTTGGGTTTAGGAATTTTTTATCTTTTTAGGGTTTTAAAGTTTTTCAGAGTTTTTTAATGTTTTTAGGCGTTTTAATGGTTTTTAGATTTTACAGTTTTTTAGGGTTTTTGTGGGGTTTTTCGGTTTTTAAGGCTTTTAGGTATTTTTTTGGCTTTTTACGTTTTCATTAATGTGGAGGGTTTTTTTTTGTTTTTTTATGGTTTTTTGGTTTTTAAAGATTTTGAGGGCTTTTAGGGGTTTTCAAGGGTTTTTAGGATTTCTAGGGTTTTTGGGAGTTTTTAGAGTCTTTTTGGGTTATTTTTTTTCGGGTTTTCATGATCTTTTATATTTTTTAAAATTTTTAGGTGTTTTAAGGGTTTTTCGAGTTTTTTGTGTGTTTTATAGGTTTTAGGATTTTTTAAGGTTTTTAGGGGTTTTTATGGTTTTAGGAGTTTTCTAGTGTTTTTGGGTTTTTTACATTTTCATGGATTTTTAGGGGTTTTTAGTATTTTTATAGTTTCTAAGGCTTTTAGTGTTTTTAGGGATTTTGAGGGTTTTAGTGTTTTTCTAGGGTTTTTATGGTTTTTATGGTTTTCAGGGTTTTTAGGGTCTTTTTGGGTTTTTAGGGTTTTTTGAGTTTTTTGGGTTTTTTTAGGTTTTTATAGTTTTTTAACTTTATTAGGTGTTTTAGAAGTTTTTTAATTTTTTGATGTATTTTTGTTGTTTTGTGGTTTTTTAGGGTTTTGGAAGGCTTTTAAGGGTTCTTATTGTTTTTAGGGGTTTCAGGGGGTTTTCAAGTGTTTTGAGGTTTTTCAGGGCTGTTAGTGTCATTTTGGATTTTTCATGTTTTGTTGAGTTTTTATGCTTTTTATGGTTTTTTCGAGCTTTTCAATGTTTTTAGGGGTTTTAAGGGGTTTTAGTGTTTTTAGTAGTTTTTTGGATTTTTATGGTTTTTAGGTGTTTTTATGTTTTTAGAGGGTTTTTATGGTCTTTAGAGTTTTTTGCATTTTTATAGATTTTTAGGGGCTATTTAGGATTTTTATGATTTTTAGGGGTTTTAGGGATTTTTAGAGGTTTTTCAGGGGTTTTTTTGTTTTTATGGGTTTTCAGGATTTTTAGGGTCTTTTGGATTTTTTTGGGTTTTTGTGAGTTTTTTAGGTTTTTAATGGTTTTTATAGTTTTTAAACATTTTTTGGGGTTTTAAAACATTTTAGAGTTTTTAGTTATTTATTAGGTATTTTTAAGGTTTTTAGTGGTTTTTATGGTTGTTTGGGGGGAGGGGGGTTAGGGTTTTTAGGGTTTTTTATATTTTCATTGGTTTTTAGAGGTTTTTTGGGTTTTTATACTTTTTTTGGGTTTTTAGGGATTTTTGGGATTTTGAGGGGTTTTAAGGGGTTTTTAGGGGTTTTAGGGGTTTTAGGGGTTTTAGTGTCTTTTGGGGGTTTTAGGGTTTTCTTTTTGAGTTTTTTAGTGGTTATAAGGTTTTTAGAGTTTTTTTACAATTTTTGGGGTTTTAAGAGGTTTTAGAGTTCTTAGTGATTTTTAGGGTTTCTAAGGATTTTTATGGTTTTCAAGGGTTTTTCATGGTTTTTAGGGTTTTTTATGTATTTATGGATTTTTAGGGTTTTTTATGATTTTTATGGTTTTCTCAAATTTTCACGGTTATCATGGATTTTGAGGGGGTTTAGGGGTTTTGAGGGTTTTCAAGGTTTTTAGGGTCGTTTTGGGTTTTTGCCTTTTTTTTTTTTTGAGTTTTTAGGGTTTTTATGGTTTTCGGGGGAGGTTTTTAGGGTTTTCTAAGGGTTTTTTAGGGATTTTACATTTTTTTGTTTTGTGGGTTTTTAGGGTTTTGGACGTTTTTAGGTGTTTTTATTGTTTTCTGGGGTTTTGGGGGTTTTTATAGCTATTTATGTTATCATGGATTTTTAGGATTTTTTGAGGATATGTATGGTTTTTTTGTGTTCTTTATAGGGTTTTTAGGGATTTAGAGAGTTTTTATGATTTTTCAGGGCTTTTTAGGGTTTTTTTAGAGTTTTAGGGTCTTTTTTGGAATTTAGTCTTTTTTAGCTTTTTCGAGTTTTAATGTTTTTAGAGTATTTAAACATTTTTAGGGGTTTTAAGGGATTTTAGATTTTTGAGTGGGTTTTAAAGTTTTATGGGTTTTTATGGGTTTTTAAAGGTTTTTAGGGGTTTTATGTTTTTCAGGGGGGTGTTCAGGGTTTTTAGGGTTTTTTACTAGTTCATAGATTTTTAAGGGTGTTTTTGGTTTTTTATGGTTTTTATTGTTTTTAGGGTATTTAAGGATTTTGAGGGGTTTTAGTGTTTTTAAGGTTTTTGGGTGTTTTTATTTTTTTTCTGGGTTTTTTGGTTCATTTTTGGTTTTGGGGTTTTTTTTTGAGTTTTTTAGGGTTTTAAAGGTTTTTCAATGTTTTTTAACATTTTTATGGGTTTTTAGAGTTTTTAGTGTTTTTAGGGTTTTATTGGGTTTTAGGGAATTTTAAGGTTTTTAGGGGTAGTTTTTTGTTTTTAGGGGTTAATCAAGGATTTTAGTCTTTTTTTACGTTTTCTTTGATTTTTAAGGTTTTTTTGGGTTTTTTATGGTTTTGGATGTTGAGGTGTTTTAATTTTTTTCAAGGGGTTTTAGGATTTTTCAAGGGGTTTTAGGTTTTTTTGGGTTTTTAGGGGTTTTATGGTCTTTTGAGATTTTTGGGTTTTCAAGGTTTTTAGGGGGTTTATGGGATTTTAGTGTTTTTTAACATTTTTAGGTGTTTTAAGGGTTTTCGAGTTTTTATTGTTTTTTAGGGGTTTTTATGGATTTTAGATTTTTTTAATGTTTTTAGGGGGTTTTATTTTTTTCTTGTTGTTTTCAGGATTTTTTACGTTTTCAGTGACTTTTAGAGGTTTTTAGGATTTTTATGGTTTCTAGGTTTTTTATGGTTTTTAGGGATTTAGAGTATTTTAGGGATTGTCATGTGTTTTTATGTGTTTTAAGGTTGTTCCAGGTATTTAGGTTTTTTTTGTCTTTAGGTTATTTTTTTAGTTTTTTAGTGTTTTTAAGTTTTTTTAGAGTTTTTAACGTTTTTAGGTGTTTTAAGGGGTTTTCAGGTTTTTAGTGGTTTTTAGCAGTTTTATGGTTTTCAAGGGGTTTCAAGGTTTTTTGGGTTTTTTACATTTTCATGGATTTTTAGGGGTTTATTAGGATATGTATGTTTTTTAGTGTTTTTAGTGTTTTTTGGGATTTAGAGGGGTTTTATGGTTTTTCGAGGTTTTTTTTTTTGGGTTTTCAGGGTTTTTAGGGTCTTTTGGGTTTTTTTGAGTTTTTTTGGGGCTCTAAGGGTTTTAAAAGTCTTTAAATGTTGTTCGGGGTTTTAAAGAAATTTAGAGTTTTTAGTGTTTTTAGGGTTTTATGGGTTTTTAGGGGGTTTTATGGTTTTTAGGGGGTTTTATGGTCATCAGGATTTTTATTGGGAATTTAGGGTTTTTTATGTTTTCATAGATTTTTAGGGATTTTTATTATTTTAATGGTTTTTAGAGTTTTTAGAAATTTTAAAGTTTTTAGGTGCTTTCAGGGTTTTTATGGTTTTCATGGTTTTTAGGTTCTTTTGGTCTTTAAGGGTTTTTTGAGTTTTTTATGGTTTTTCTGGTTTTTTTGAGTTTTTAACATTTTTAAGGGTTTAAAGGGTTTTTAGATTTTTTTGTGGGTGTTATGGTTTTTATGGGTTTTAGGATATTTTCATGTTTTTATGGTTTCTATGGGGTTTTCGAGGGTTTTAGTGTGTTTTTTACATTTTCATGGATGTTATGGGGTTTTATGAATTTTATAGTTTTTAGGATCATTTGGGGATTTTAGGGATTTTGAGGGTTTTTAGGAGTTTTTGGGTTTTTTAATGTTTTTTGGGGTTTAAGAGTATTTTTGAGTTTTTAGGGGGTTTAAGGGTCCATAGATTTTTTTACCATTTTTAGGGTTTTGATGGGTTTTAGAGTTTTTTGTGGTTATTTAGGGGTTTTAGGGTTTTTAAGGTTTTTAGGGTTTTTTATGGTTTCTAAGGGATTTTCAGGGTTTTTATGGTTTTTTATGTTTTCCTTGATTTTTAGGGGTTTTTAATATTTTTATGGTCTTTATGGTTTTAAGGTATTTTGAGTGTTTTTTGGATTTTTTAGGGGGTTTTAGGGTTTTTTGTGGTTTTAAGGTCTTTTGGGGTTTAGTTGTCTTTTTTGAGTTTTTAGGGCTTTTAAATTTTTTAGTGTTTTTAACGTTTTTAGGGGTTTAAAGGGTTTTTATAGTTTTAGTGGATTTTTATGCGTTTTTCTAGGTTTTTGAGGTTTTTAGGGGTTTTTACTTTTTCATAGATTTTTAGCAGTTTTTTTAGGATTTTTATGGGTTTTGTGGTTTTTTATTATTTTTAGGGATTTTGAGGGTTTTTAGGATTTTTAGGGGTTTTAGGGTCTTTTTGGGGTTTTAGGGTTTTTCTGAGTTTATTAGCAGTTTTATGATTTTTTAGAGATTTTAATTCTTTTAGGGGTTTTAATGGTGTTTAGAGTTTTAGTGGGTATTTAGGAGGGTTTTTTGGGTTATTTGGGTTTTTTAGGATTTTAGGTTTCTTTATGTTTTTTAGGGGGTATTTAATATTTTTTACAGTTTCATCGATTTTTAGGGTTTTTAGGGTTTTTAGGGTTTTTTAGGATTTTGAGGTTTTTTAGGGTTTTTTAGTGGTTCTTAGGATTTTTAGGTTTTTTCAAGGGTTTCGGGGTTTTGGGGTTTTTTTTGAGTTTTTAGGGTTTTTAAGTAATTTTAGAGTTTTTAAACATTTTTAGTGGTTTAAGGGATTTTTTAATTTTTAGTCGGTGTTTAAAGTTTTTATGGGGTTTTAGGGTTTTTTAAGGCTTTAGCGGTTTTTATGGTTTTTAGTGATTTTTCATGGTTTTTATGGTCTTTTACATTTTCTTGGATTTTAAGGATTTTTTAGGATTTATATGGTTTTTAGGGTTTTTAGGGTTTTTAGGGATTTTCATGTTTTTAGGGTTTTTCTGGGGTTTTTGGGTTTTGGGGGTTTTAGGATTTTTATGTTTTTTTGGGGTTTTAGGTTTTTTTGAGTTTTTAGGGTTTTAAAGTTTTTTGAGAGTTATTTAACATTTTTAGGGTGTTATAGTTTTTAATGGGTTTCTAGTGTTTTTATGGGTGTTTAGTTTTTTTTCATCATTTTTAGGGATTTTTGTGGTTTTCATGGGGTGTTCATAGTTTTTTGGATTTTTGATGTTTTAATGTATTTTTAGGGGATTTTTGGGATTTTTATGGTTTTTAAGGTTTTTTTTCTTTTTATGGTTTTTTGGAATTTTCAATATTTTTGGGGGTTTTCAGGGTTTTTTGGGTTTCTAGGATTTTCAGGTTATTTTGGGTCTTTCGGGGTTTTAGGGTATTTTTTGAGTTTTTTAAAAGGTTTTTACGTTTTTTGGAGTTTTTTAACTTTTTGGGGTGTTTAAGGGTTTTTAGAGTTTTTAGTGGGTTTTAAGGGTTTTTTTGTGTTTTGGTCTATTTCAGGGTTTTAGGGGTTTTATGGTTTTCATGGTTTTTTTAGGGTTTTTAGGGTTTTTTACATTTTCATGGATTTTTAGGGGTTTTTAAAGATTTTTATTGATTTTACTATTTTTTGGGGTTTTATTGATTTTGAGGGTTTTAGGAGAGGCTTTTAGGTTTTTTATGTTTTTTCATGGTTTTTTTAGGTCTTTTGGAAGTTTTATGTTGTTTTTGAGTTATTTAGGGTTTTAAGGTTTTTTATTATTTTCAACATTTTTAGGGGTTTAAGGTGTGTTTAGTTTCTTTAGTGTGTTTTTAAAGGTTTTTAAGGGTTTTGTGATTTTCAGTGTTTTTTGGGGTTTTTAGGGTTTGTTGTGTTTTCATTGATTTTTAGGGGTTTTTATGATTTTGATGGTTTTTAGCGTTTTTAGGGTTTCTAGGGATTTTGAGTTTTTTTAGGCTTTTGCATGTCTATAGGGTTTTTAGGGTTTTTTTGGGATGTTAGTGTTTGTTTGGGTTTTTAGGGTTATTTTTTGAGTTTTTCGATTCTTATGGGTTTTTAGATTTTTTTCGATGTTTTTAGTCGTTTCAAGGGTTTTTAGAATTTTATGCGGTTTTTATGGTTTGTTGCGGGTTCTTTGGGGTTTTAAAGGCTTTTAGAGGTATAAATGGTTTTTAGGGGTTTTTAGTATTTTTTATGTTTTCATGGATTTTTAGGGGGGTTTAGCATTTTTATGGTTTTTAGGGTTTTTAGGGGGTTTAGGGATTTTGAGGGTTTTTAGCATTTTTCAGGGGTTTTGAGGGGTTTTAGGGGTTTTCAGGATTGTTAGGGTCCTTTTGGGGTTTTCATAATATTTTTGAGTTTTTTAAGGGTTTAAAGGTTTTTTAGAGTTTTTCAATGTTTTTAGGGGTTTTAAGGGTTTTAGTATTTTTAGTCATTTTTTGGGATTTTTAGGGTTTTTAGGTTTTTTTAATTTTTTTGGAGAGTTTTCAATGTCTTTAGAGTTTTTTACATTTTTATGGATTTTTAGGGGATGTTTAGGATTTTTTATGATTTTTAGGGGTTTTGGGGATTTTGAGGGGTTTTAAGGGTTTTTTTGTTTTTAGGGGGTTTCAAGATTTTTAGGGTCTTTTTGAGTTTTTTGGGTTTTTGTGAGTTTTTTAGGTTTTTTAATTTTTTTTATTGTTTTGAAACATTTTTTGGGGTTTTAAATCTTTTCAGAGTTTATAGTTATTTTTTAGGGATTTTTTTGGTTTTTATGGTTTTATGTTTTTTTGGGGGGGGGGGGTAGGGTTTTAAGGGTTTTTTATATTTTCATGTATTTTTAGAGGTTTTTAGGGTTTTTTATACATTTTTGGTTTTTTAGGGTTTTTAGGGATTTTGAGAGTTTTTCGGGTTTTTTAGGGGTTTTTGGGTTTTTTAGGGTTTTTAGTGTCTTTTTTGGTTTTTAGGGTTTTCTTTTTGTGTTTTTTAGTGTTAATAAGGTTTTTAAAGTTTTTAAACATTTTTTGGGGTTTTAAGAGGTTTTTAGAGTTTTTAGTGGGTTTTATGGTTTCTGGGTATTTTTATGGTTTTTAGGGGTTTTTCATGGTTTTTAGGGTTTTTTGTGTTCTTAGGGATTTTTAGGGTTTTTTCAGATTTTTATGGTTTTTACAATTTTTTGGGGTTATTATAGACTTTTACGGGTTTTAGGGGTTTTGAGGGTTCTCAAGGTTTTTAGGGTCATTTTGGGTTTTTAGGTTTTTTTTGAGTTTTTAGGGTTTTTATGTTTTTTGGGGGTTTTTTATGGTTTTTAGGGATTTTACATTTTCACAGATTTTTCAGGTTTTTGGGAATTTTATCAATCTTAGTGTTTTTTGTGATTTTCATAGTTTTAGGGTTTTTATGTGTTTTCAGTTATTTTTAGGGTTTATAATGCTTTTTAGGGGGTTTTTGGGTTTTTAGTGTTTTTTGAGTTTTTAAGGGTTTTGAGGTTTTTTATCGTTTTTTACATTTTTACAGGTTTTGAGGGTTTTTTGTGTTTTTTTATTTTTAAGGGATTTTATGGGTTTTTAGGGTTTTAAGGTCTTTAGGGGTTTTTTAGGGTTTTTAGGGTTTGCTATATTTTCCTGGATTTTGAGGGGGGGGGGTTAGGATTTTTATGGTATTATGGTTTTTTATGGTTTCTACAGATTTTGTGGGTTTTTTAGGTGTTCAGAGTTTTTAGGTATTTTCAGTGTTTTTAGGGAATTTTTGGGTTTTTAGTCTTTTTTTATTTTTAGGTGTTTTAAGGGTTTTTAGAGGTTTTTAACATTTTAGGGGGTTCGAGGGTTTTTAGAGTTTTAAGTGGTTTTTAAGGTTTTATTGGTTTTTAGGGTTTCCAAGGTTTTAAGGGGTATTTATGGTTTTGAGGGGTTTTTTAGGGTTTTTAGGCTATTTTACATTTTTATGGTTTTTTAGCTGTTTTTAGGATTTTCATGGTTTTCAAGGTTTTTTGGGTTTTTTGGGTTTTTTGGGATTTTGAGGCGTTTTATGGTTTTTTAGGGGGTTTTAGGATTTTCATGGGTTTTCAAAGTTTTTAGGGTCCTTTGGGGGTTTAGGGGTTTTTTAGTTTTTTATGGGTTTTAAGGCTTTTTAGAGTCTTTTAACATTTTAGGGGTTTACGGGTTTTTAGAGTTTTTTGTTGTTTTTAGGGTTTTTATGGGTTTTTTGGGTTCTTATGGTTTTTATCTTTTTAAGGGGGGTTTCAATGTTTTCACGTATTTTTACATTTTCTTGGATTTTTAGTGGTTTTTTTAGGATTTCTATTCTTTTTACGGTTTTAAGGAGTTTTAGGGATTTTGAGAGTTTTTCAAGGGTTTTAGAGTTTTTACGGGGTTTGAGATTTTTTTTGGTCTTCTGGGATTTTAGGGGGGGTTTAGTTTTTTAGGTTTTTAAGGTTTTTTATAGTTTTTTTATTCTTTTTAAGTGGTTTCAGGTTTTTAGATTTTTTAGTGGGTTTTAGGGTTTTTCAGGGTTTATAGGTTTATTTTACATTTTCTTGAAATTTTGTGGGCTTTAAGGGTTTTTATGGTTTCTAGAGTGTTTTAGGGTTTTAGGATTTTTCTGAGGTTTTAGGGGTTTTCAGGGGGTTTTAGGGTTTTTATGGTGTTTTGAGGTTTTTTGGGTCTTTTTAGGTTTCGAGGGTTTTTTTTTTGATTTTTTTGGGGTTTTTAAGGTTTTTTAGATTAAAAATTAACATTTTTTGGGTTTTAATGGTTTTTAGAGTTTTAGTGGTTTTATGGGTTTGGGGGGGGGTTAAGGTTTTTAGGGGGTTTTATATATTTCAAGGGTTCTTCAGTATTATTATGGTTTTTTAGATTTTCATGGATTTTATGGTTTTTTAAGATATTTAAGGTTTCAATGATTTTTTAGATTTTTTATGGATTTTAGGGTTTTTAGGGTTCTTCAAGGGTTTTAGGACTTTAAGGGGTTTTCAGGGTTTTTAGTATCTTTTTGGGTTTTTAGTTTTTTTTCGAGTTTTTTAGGTATTTGAAGTTTTTTAGATTTCTTTAACATTTTTAGGGGTTTAAATGGTTTTTAGAGTTTTTAGTGGTTTTGGGGGTTGTGTGGGTTATTACGGTTTTTAATTGTTTTTATTGGTTTTTCTAGTTTTTAGGGTTTTAAGGATTTTTTACGTTTTCAAGGATCTTTTGGGTTTATTAATATTTTTATATTTTTTAGGGTTTTAGGGGTTTTTTTGTGATTTTGAGGGTCTTTAGGGGTTTCCATGGATTTTGAGGGTTTTAGGGGTGTTAAGAGTTTTTAGGGTCTTTTTGGTTTTTGGGGTTTTTTGAGTTTTTTAAAATTTTATGGATTTTTAGGGTTTTTAAGGGTTTCAGAGGTTTTTTGGGATTTTAGGGGTTTTAAGGGTTTTTAGTGTCTTTTTGGGTTTTTAGATTTTTTTTATTTATTTTTTAGGATTTTAAGGTTTTTTAGAGTTTTATAACGTTATTATGGGTTTAAAGGTTTTTTAGAATTTTATTGGGTTTTTAGGGTGTTATGGGTTTTAGGGTTTTTTAAGGTTTTTAGGGGTTTTTATTGTTTTCTTGGGGTTTTTAAGTTATTTAGGGTTTTTTACATTTTCATGGATTTTTGGGGGGGTTTTAGGATTTTTTTTTGGTTTTTAGGGTTTTAGGGATTTTTATAGGTTTTAGTGTTTTCATGGGTTTTTAGGGGTTTTTGTGTTTTTAGGGCCTTTTTGTGTTTTTAGGGGTTTTTTTATTTTTTAGGGTTTTTGTGGTTTTTTAGAGTTTTTTAACGTTTTTAGGGGTTGAAGGTTTTTTGGGGTTTTATGGTTTTTATGTTTTTTTAGGCACTTTAGGTTTTTTTTGCATGGTAATGGATTTTTAACATTTTTGAGGGTTTTTATGGTTTTTTAGGGATTTTAGGGATTTTGAGGGTTTTTAGGATTTTCAGGTTTTTTAGGGTTTTTTATGTTTTTAAGGGGGGTTCCTTTTTCATGGTTTTAATGATTTTTTAGAGTTTTTAACATTTTTAGGGGTTTTAAGGGTTTTTAGAGTTTTTACTGGTTTTTAGGGTTTTATGAGTTTTGAAGTATATTAAGGTTTTTAGGGGTTTTATGGTTTTCTGTGGTTGTTTAGTGTTTTTAGAGATTTTTAAGTTTTCATGGATTTTAAGGGGTTTTTAGTATTTTTATGGTTTTTATGGTTTTTAGGAATTTTGAGGGTTTTTTGGGTTTTAGGTTTTTTAGCAGGTTTTAGGGTTTTTTAGGTTTTTAGGGTTTTTTAGGGTTTTTCAAGGTTTCTTGAGTTTCGAGGGTTTCTAAGGTTTTTTAGATTTTTTAAACATTTTTAGAGGTTTTAAAGTTTTTTAGTGTTTTTAGTGGGTTTTTTGGGTTGTTATGGGGTTTTAAGGTTTTAGGTGATTTTATGGTTTTCATGGGGTTTTTAGTGTTTTTAGGGTTTTTTACATTTTCATGAATTTTTAGGGGGTTTTAGGATTTTTGTGGTTTTTTGGGTTTTTAGGGTTTTTAGGGATTTTGAGGTTGTTTAGGGTTTTTTAATAGTTTTATGGTTTTGAGTGATTTTAGTATTTTTAGGATATTTTTGGGTTTTTGGTGTATTTTTTTTATTTTTCTGGGTTTTTTATGTTTTTTATAGTTTTTAATGTTTTTAGGTATTTTATTGGGTTTTAGAGTTTTTAGTGGTTTTAGGGTTTTTATGGGTTTTTGGGTTTTTAAAGTTTTTTGGGTTTTATGGTTTTCAGGGGTTTTCAGGGTTTTAGTATTTTTTTCATTTTCATGGATTTTAAGGGTTTTTGGGATTTTTATTATTTTTATGGGGGTTTGAATTTTTAGGGGTTTAGGGTTTTTAGGGGTTTTTAGGGTTTTGCTGCGAGATGCAGGGGTGGATCGATCTTCACTGCATGGGGGGCGGGGGGACTGAAACATCCTCACACAATAGAGAGAAACAAAGAATAATCTCTCTATATCAATCTTGAATGTCATACAAGTTCCATGGGGGTGGATATTTATATCCAAGGGGTATACAATATTCAAGGGTCTAATACCCTTAAGTCATAAGGAATAAACCTACTTTGTTCCCTTAAATTCAAAAAGAGAGATTCTACCAAAAAAAATTTGGAAAAGAAGCACACAAATTTCCAACTATAGCCTGCAAGATTTGATTTTGTTTTCCTAGCACACCAGATTTGACTTTGGTGTCAAAAGATGTCATTCTAGAATCCTCCATGTGGGCAAGGCTTCCAAAATTCATACAACTGTGTGGGACAAGCTTTAAACATCATGTGTGGGATTGAATAAGTGTTATACTAGTCCCATTGGCTCCATCCATGCAAGGAGAGATCCATAAGACCATTAATGAAATGAGATGGGCACCAATTATAGCATTCAATCTCTTAAATCTCCCTCACATCATCGAGCCTTGAAAATCCAACTCCTCCACCTAGGAAATCGACTTAGTGCCTTCAACATGGTTCTCATCATCCTCCCCCTATTGAAAAGGAGTCACCCTTGACTCTTCATCCTCTACACCCAAAAAAAGAGAAAGATCAGAAACATTGAAAGTGGCACTTACACCATACTCACCTAGAAGAGATATCTTGTAAACATTGTCGTTAATATTCTTGAACACTTAGAAAGTTTCATCTCCTCAAGGCATTAGTTTTGATTTCTTCTTGTTGAGAAATACTTCCTTTCGCATAAAAATGCAAACTAAGTCATCAGGTTTGAACAACACTTGCTTGCGACCCTTTTTTGCACGATCAATGTATTTCTGGGTCATCCACTTGATATTTTTCCTTACATTTTCATGGATTTTCTTGATGAATTCTTCATGCCCATTTGCATCCATATTATTTTCTTCCTGTAAAGGAAAAGGAACTAGATCAATAGGGGAAAGGGGTCTAAAACCGTAAACAATTTCAAATAGAGAATATTGAGTAGTGGAATGCTTAGACATGTTATATGTGATTTCCACATGTGGCTAACACTACTCCAAATTCTTGAGATTCTTCAAGAAAATTGTTCATAGAAGAGATGAGAGTGTCTGATTCACCACCTTTGTTTTCCCATCAGTTTTCAAATGAAAATTAGTGGAAAATAGTAACTTCATACCCAATTTTCTCCACAGGTTCTTCCAAAAGTAACTAAGTAATTTTTTGTCATTATCCAATAAAATCATCATTTTCATTCTATAGAGTTTGTCTACTTCCTAAAAGAAAAGTGTTGAAATGTTAGTGGCATCATCTGTTTTGTGATAAGGAATAAAATGTTCTATTTTAGAAAACCGATCCACCATAAAAAAATGGAATCTCTCACCCTCTTGTTCCTTGGTAACCCCACAATTAATTTCATTGGTATGTCCTCCCAAGGGTTGTTGGGGATTGGGAGGGGAAGATATAATCCATGTGGGTTCAGTTTAGATTTGGATTTATGGAAGACAATGTACTTTATCACAAATTTTTCAGCATCTTTAGACATCCTAGGCTAATAAAAATGCTCACATAGAATTCATAAAGTTTCTACAACGCCAAAATGTCCCATTAACCCACCATAATTTGACTCCTTTAGTAAAAGTAAATGGATAGAGAAATTTGGAATACAAAGCTTATCAATCCGGAATAAGAATCCATCATGCAAATAAAGCTTCTCCCAACTAATTCCAGGTTTGCAATGAACAAAAGGTTCCCCAAAAACAGTATCTGTGGAATATAAATCCTTAATGTATTCGAAACCAAGGATTTTATAATCTAGAAAAGATAAGAGAGAATATATACGTGAAAGTGCATTAGCCAAGGTATTTTCATTACCCTTTTTAGGGGTTTTAATGGGTTTTATAATGTTTAGTCATTTTTAGGATTTTTACGGGTTTTAGGTTTTTAAATGTTTTGAGGGTTTTCATGGTTTTTTGGGGGGTTTTATGTCACGACCTGTCTCAGTGGGGCCCGCCTACTATAGTCCAGGGGCTGGTGACTAGCACTGAGTAGGCATGTCACTAACATGGGAGGCATTGCCTAAGTACCTGTACACACACACACATCTCCAAGCCCACAAATGCTGAAATGTAAAACACTAAGGAACAAAAATGCATGCATACAACTAAACCAAACCAACAGAGTACGACGAAAGGTAGAGTAATGTAAAAGTAAACTGGGCCAGAATACAAGCCCACCAAAAGCAATAGTCTGAAAAACTGCAAAGTCCAACCTGTAAGCACAAAGGTACTGGGACTGCCGCTCGTAGCCATAGGAACGACTCGGCCTGTAGAGAACTCAGAAAGCTCGGTCTTGTCCTGGTCTGCCCTGGACTCTGTAAAAAGGCTTCTTGTCTGCACAAGACACCAGATGTGCGGGCAAAGCCCATGCAGGGGTGAGTATAACAATACTCAGTAGAGGACCCCGAAAACCACAAAGCAGTACACAAAGTAAAGGTACTGTTATCTATGAACAGTATATGTCTAAAGAACATATAGAACAAACCATATATACTCAAAACCCATACCCATGGTCTAGAAATAAGTCACACGACCGCATACCCCCGCAAGTGATTTCGTTCGAAGATTCTGTGATGCACTCGTTCCAGGAGGACACACTCCACAAGTCTTATAGCTCTGATGATGTCTGTCTGAGAAGTGTTGTTCGTCAGGAACCATCACGAGAGATGGCTACACTCAATACAGGAGACACACTCCTGGGTGGAAGGGTTACGATAGATTGAAGCACTCATTACGGGAGACACACTCCTGAGTGGGAAAGATCTCGATACACAGATGAGGATCACTGCCAGGGCCATAGCGGATGCCGTGACTCATCCGGAATTCACCTTCTAGGTAGAGGATCAACGCCCGGTAGAGTTGGTCACATTGATTCCTAACTCTACCTAGGGTCTGGAATGGATAGAGGATCTCGATCTGGGTCTCTCGGATGGATGCCTGACTCTATCACAGAAATTCCTACTAAAGGGATCAAAATCCTGCGTGAGGGAAAGATGCCTGACCCTCAGGGAAACAAGAAGAAGGGGCACTAACCCAAACAGAATATATTCAAGGCACGGTGAACAAAAGAACCAAGCCGTTTTCCAAAAAGTACACGACATGTAGAAATGATACACGTCGTGTTGTCCGACCCTGGGTACTGCCTGTGTAGCACGACTCGTGTCGTGAGACTGGTCATGTAGAAAAACATAGTACACAATGTGTAGTAAGAAGTACACACCGTGTCTGGGTAACTGTGGTTGGCTCCGTGTACTCTGGCCATGTGCCCGTACACGGTCACCAACCCGTGTACTCTAAACCATGAAATCTGCACACGGGTTGACCCGCGCTGTTGACCTCACCTGGCCGGGTGATGGAGTACACAACTGTGTACTCCATCCCGTGTCCGTGTATCCCCGGGATACATGCCAAGCTCCGTGTATCCGCCTCTGCCGATCTGTACACGCCGTGCCTCCTGAAGCCGTGTAGAGCATCTCGTGTCCGTGTACTACCCAAAGTACATGCCGAGCTTCGGGGAAGGTCCAACACACCGTGTGACCGAGGTCACACGCCGTGTGATTCTTCTCTGACCCTGAATCCCTAGCTTCCACTGTCGGAACTACATGGTGTGTTCTTCGGAAGTAGACGCCATGTATTCTGGAAATTTTCAGAAACGACGCTCTTTGTCGGCGCACCTCCCGTGCTGCTCCGATCATCAATCCAGTCGTCCGATCGCTGCAAAACTTCCAGGTTCTGGTCGCCCTGACCCCATGAAGCCACTTCCGTCATTTTCAGGCCTCCTATCCGCTCTGAAAACGCGTTCTGATCTTCCCGCACGAAGAACGCTCTTTCCGATCCGGTCTGATTGGTCTTCCACCATCGTCGCTACACCTCCACAAGGACGTTGCAACGTCGAACCTTCGATTTGGGATCATTGCGTCACAGAACAGATGTGCAACGATCCGTTGTTCATCGCCCCGCGAAGAACGCGAAGAACGCGTAGGGAAAAAGGAGGAAGAAATCCAAATAAACAAATTGAGGAATGAACCTCCGCTGTCGTTCGCCATGGTATTGATCTGCTCCCGTTAATAGGCTTAAACGGGGCAAGAATCATCAAAAACTTAAAGCATGGATCAATTCCCCCTAATCTTCCCGAAGAAAAATCCCTTCTGCAAGAACGTACGAATCTGCGGATCAACTTGTTTGTGGTTGATCCGCGTTTGTCATTTAAACTCAAATACGGGGAAAAGAAATTGAAATAACAACCCCTACCTTTCGAAAGGATCGATCGTTGACGAAGGCATCGTGTTGCCGTTGTCGTCGAGATCCTTCAACGTCGACGCAATGATCCTTGGTTTCGATCCGTTTTCTTTTGTCGTCGAGAATTTGCTCCAATGCCCTGCGGATTCTG
Source organism: Viscum album (assembly GCA_963277665.1). NCBI lineage: Eukaryota > Viridiplantae > Streptophyta > Magnoliopsida > Santalales > Viscaceae > Viscum > Viscum album. The sequence continues at coordinate 947,694,517 of OY728132.1, read as the reverse complement.
CAGAGGTTCCTCTCTCTACATTGCCCAGGATGTACAATTTCTTAACCCATTAAAAAGGGGAAACAAGTTGGAATTTAATTACGCAGTAGTATTAATGGCGTTGACTTGCCATTTCGAATTCATTAAGATGTGCCATCAATTTAGGAAACAGTTGCACCATCGTCATGCTGCAGTGGATGTTTCCTTAAATGAAATAAAATAAACTGGTTAATTTATTTTATTTTATTTTACTTAAAACGTCAGAAAATTAAATTTTTCCCTCGACTCGCGCCGGTCGAGGTTAGCCTCATTCATAGGTAAAGTCGTCATCCCGGATGCAACGGTGCGCTCATATTTTTAATCCAGGCATCCATTTGGAAACTACCACAACTGCGCACAAGTGTCGAACCACTTAACTGAAAAAAGTTCAAACCACCATTCCGGGCTCCCTGGACCTCGGAATGATGTGCTGTCTCCGCACCCGGTCTCGAAATAATTCCATATAATATTTAAAAATAATAAACGTAAAATATGAGACATTACATTCCCCCCACCTTGGGGATTTATGTCCCCGAAAATCCAAAATAAAGGCTATTAAAAAAGATGAGGGTACTGGGCATGGATCTGAGCCTCCCGCTCCAACGTGCTCTCCTAAAGATTCACGTGCTTCCACCAAATGCACACTAATCGATCGCCCATGAAGGATCCTCTTCTGCTGATCCTCGATCTCCATAGGGTACTCATCAAAGGTCACTCCATCCTCGATGTCCAGCTCACCCCAGTCGATGACGTGCGATGGGTCATGCACGTACCTCCTCAGCTGTGACACGTGGAAGACATCATGTACCCGATGCAACTGTGGCGGTAGAGCTAGGCGGTACGCCACCTCGCCAACTCTGCCCAGGATCTGGAAAGGTCCGATGAACCTCAGAGATAGATTACCGCCTCAGCCAAATATCCGCAACCCTCGTCAAGGTGAGACTCGAAGGAAGACGTGGTCTCCCTCTTCGAACTCCAGAGGTCTCCGTCGCCTGTCAGCATAAGACTTATTCCGGCTCTGTGCAGTCTTCATCCACTCCCGGATGATCTGCACCTTCTCTGTAGTAGCTCGCACTAACTCTGGACCCATGAGTGCTAACTCTCCAGGGTCGGTCCAGCAAAGTGGTGACCGGAAGGGTCTCCCGTACAAGGCCTTGAATGGTGTCATACCGATGGTGGAGTGGTAGCTGTTGTTGTACGCAAACTCCACCAGTGGTAGGTGGTCCTCCCAACTATGACCAAGGTCCAAGATACAGGCTCGCAACATATCCTCCCGAACCTGAATGGTCCTCTCCGTCTGACCATCCGTCTGGGGATGAAACGATGTGCTCAAGCGTAGCTGAGTCCCAAAAGCATCCTGCAATCCCTTCCACAACCGGGATGTGAAGCAGGCATCTCGTTCTGAGAGTATAGTCAAGGGGACTCCATGAAGCCGAACTATCTCACGTACGTAGAGGCGTCCCAAGCTCTCTACGGAACTCTGCTCCCTAATATCTAGGAAGTGGGCTGACTTGGTGAGTCTGTCAACGATCACCCAGATGGAATTGTGCCCCTTGGATGTATGTGTTAAGTCTGTCATGAAGTCCATTGATATTCAATCCCACTTCCACTCTGGAACATCCATGGGGTGAGCTAACCCTGCTGGAACCTGGTGCTCAGCCTTCACCTACTAGCATGTGAGGCATCGAGAAACGAACTCTACTACTACCTTCTTCATGCATGACCACCAGAACTGAAGTCGGAGGTCCTGGTACATCTTTGCTACTCCATGATGTACCACCAAAGGGGATGTATGGAACTCCCTCAAGACCTCCTCCTACAACACCACTGGTACAAAAGTGCATCCTCTGAAAAGAAGTATGTGCTCCCCACCTTGCGAATATCCATCAGGAGCATGTCCTGTGGATAACTGAGCACGTAAGGACACATAGTCGACATCCCCAAGATGTGCCTTCATAACTCGCTGTAAGAGTGGAGGGGTGATAACCATCGACTATAGGTAAGCTGTATCCTCTCTATCCACGAAGGATAACTGTAACGCGGCTAAATACTGTGTCGCCTCACTCAACAACTGTGAGCTCGACCTTCTGCTGAGGGCATCTGCCAACTTGTTCCCCTTTCCAGGAGTATAGATAATCTCAAAATCATAGTCCTAGAGGAACTCAAGCCAACACCTCTGCCTCAGATTCAATTCCTTCTGTGAGAAGATGTACATGAGGCTCTTTTGGTCAGAGTAGACAATAAACCGCTCACCCATAGGGTAGTGTCACCACATCTTCAATGCGAAGACTACCGCTACCAACTCACGATCATGGGTCGCATAGTTTTGCTCATGTGGCCTAAGCTAGCGCGAACCATAATCAATCACTACATGTCGCTGCATCAAGACACACCCGAGCCCGGTCCCTGATGCGTTGCATAAAACTATGTACTTGACACCCTCCTCCAGAAATCTCAAGACTGGGGCGCTCATCAAACTCTGTCTTAGCTGCTCAAAAGCCTGCTGGAACTTTTCTGTCCACACGAAGGGTTTTCCCTTCCTAGTCAAGGCTGTCATCGGTGCTGATATCCAGAAGAAATCAGGGATGAATCTCCGGTAATATCCTGCCAACCTAAGGAAGCTTCGCACCTCCGTTACGCTCCGAGGTGGTTCCCATGCTAACACAGCCTCCACCTTGGCTGGCTCCACAGCCACTCCATCTACTGAGATGACATATCCCAGAAAGTGGACTTCTTAAATCCAGAACTGACACTTTGAGAGCTTCCCATAAAGCTGGTGCTCCCAGAGTACATCCAGAACCATCCGTAGGTGTCTCGCGTGCTCTTCCTTTGACACCGAGTACACAAGGATGTCGTTAATGAAGACCACTATGAACCGGTACAAGTACGGATATAAGATCTGGTTCATCAGCCCCATGAACACTGCGGGGGCGTTCTTCATGGCAAAGGGCATCACCAAGTACTTATAGTGACCGTAGCGACATCTGGAAGCCATTTTCGGTATATCCTCTTCCTATACTCATAGCTGGTGATAGCCTGATCGAAGTTCAACCTTCGAGAACCACTATGCCCCTCTTATCTGATCGAAGAGGTCATCGATCCTTGGCAGTGGATATTTGTTCTTCACCGTCACCTGGTTCAGGCGCCGGTAATCCACACAAAACCTCAGACTTTTTTCTTCCTTCTTGGCAAACAAGACTGGGGCCGCCCAGGGTGAGACGCTGGGTCATACGAAACCCTTGCTATGGAAATCCTCCAACTGCACCCTCAGCTCGCGAAGCTCTGCGGGAGCCATCTGATAAGATGATGAGGAAATCGGTGTCGTCCTGGGGTGTAAGTCGATGCAGAAGTCGATTTCCCGGCGGGGAGGTAGTCCTAGAACATCTTCAGGAAAGACGTCCTCATACTCCGCCACCACTGCTGGGAACTGAGATATCACAACATCTACTGCTCCGAGGGTAAGGCTAGCCAACTCATGAGTGATCGGCTGCACCCTCCTATGCATGAGCCCATTTTGTGCTGCCTGGGTTTCCTTTTCTTCGATAAAGGAAAACCTTGTTCCATCACAGCGGACACACCACACCCTTCGCCTAAAATAGTCAATCTGGGCATGGAACGAAGATAACCAATCCATACCAAGAATGATGTCGTAAGGCCTCGACGCTACCACCAAGAGGTTCCAACCGAAACTCTCACCTCCAAGGGTAAGATCACACTGTCTGCAAAGGTGTGTGATCATCAAGTCTCCTCCCATAGGTGTCTCCAAGCATAAGGATCGATTCAACGGTTCTACCAGAATCTCGAGGTTTTGTACAAGACATGTGGCTATAAGGGAATGACTGACACTCGTGTCTATGAGTACGATAGCTAAGGTTTAAAAGACACAGATCATACCTCAAATCATCCTTGGAGCCCCTAGGTCGTATGCCTCGACCGCATGAAGTTGTCCCCATCCCTGTCCCCCAGCTCCCTGAGCCTGGTGCAGACCTCCTGGGGGTGGTGGTGGAAGTAAGTCGAAGCGTCTGCCACCACCCGAAGCTCTCCATGCTCCTCTGCCACGTCCGCCGCCTAGTGGATCTGCCTGCTTCGTTCTTTGCCTCTACCTCGGTGGTCCATCCACCACTTCCCTGTCAGTAGCTCGACGTGTCGGGAAATCTCTAGCGAGATGCCCCTACCATCGCATGCGTAGCATCGCTTCTCCCTAGTCTAACTGGATCCAGCCTGAGAGCCCGGGACTGTCGATCTCCTGTCTTGGGTCCTCCTATGATGTATCCCATGTCCTGATCCCTGCGTCTGACGTCGGCTCCCTACTATCGGTGTCTCCGCACCTGTCTGCCTGCTGCTGACTACCAACGGCTGTCTCTCCTCCGCCAAGAATCTCTCGATCGCCAAGGCCCACTCGAGCACTCCAGCATAGGTCGATATGCATAGAGGCACGACACTAGCTCGTATGTCTCTCCGTAGACCTCGCTCGAAGGTCCGAGCTCTGAAGTACTGATCTATGACCATATCCATCGAGTACTTGGTGAGGTTGGTGAACCTCGATGAATAGTCAGCCACCATCATACTACCCTGCTGGAGCTGAAGAAGCTCCTGGATGCGCACAGATCTCAGCATAACTGGAGAGAAATCATCCTTGAAGAGTTGCTCAAACTCCTTCCACGAAAGAGTCTCCTCTTCGTGAGTCTGCGTGGTCAGACTCCACCATCATCCCGCCGAACCCTGAAGAAGGCTCGCTCCTAGGACAACCATCTGGTCTGCTGGTGTCCTCACTAGACGAAAAACTCTGGTCACCACCTTAAGCCAGTCCTCAGTTGCCTGAGGGTTGGGCTCGCCTCGGAACCTGAGGGGTCTCTGTCTCTGAAGCTCGTGGAGTGCGCTAATCCTGCGCTCCTCGTCGATCGGTACTACAGGTACCACTGGCTGCTCCACTAGTGGTGGTATAGCAGGTGCACCACCTGGTGTCAACGACTGGGGATCTGGTCCTTGTATCGAAGCCTCATCAATGAGGGTGTCATCCTCATGATCATACTGCTGAATCCTAGCGGGTACGCGTCGTGGAGGCATCCTGTAGGGAAAAAATATGTGTCACGGTCAATGAGTATATCTGGATAGCTGACACCAAGGACATGGAAAACACAACCCATTCCTATATGATGCATGTACCTTTTATTTCCCTGCAACTAGTGTTTTCATGAACCGGGTTGAAAAGCAGGTTATCAGAGTCCTGGTGTATGGATACGTTGGCCGCCGCACCAACAATGGAGTCTCTGGCCTGAAAGACGAACCTGAAACACTCAACACTGTTGCCCCAACCAAACTCACAGACTCTTGGTCCTGAGGTAGAACCGATCACCTCTGATACCAATCTGTCACGACCCATCCCAGTGGGGCCCATGTCGTGACTCTCCAAGCCTGCCTCCAATAGGCCAGGGGCTGGTGACTAGCACCAAGTAGGCATGTCACTAACATGGGAGGCATTGCCTAAGTACCTGTACACACACACACATCTCCAAGCCCACAAATGTTGAAATGTAAAACACTAAGGAACAAAAATTCATGCATAGAACTAAACCCAACAAATAGAGTATGACGAAAGGTAGAGTATTGTAAAAGTAAACATGGCCAGAATACAATCCCACCAAAAGCAAGAGTCTAAAAAACTGCAAAGTCCAACCTGTAAGAACAAAGGTACTGGGACTGCCACTCATAGCCGTAGGAATGCCTCAGCCTGTAGGGAACTCAGAAATCTCGGTCCCATCCTGGTCTTCCCTAGACTCTGTAAAAAGGATGCTCATCTGCACAAGACACCAGACGTGTGGGCAAATCCCATACAGGGGTGAGTATAACAATACTCAGTAGAGGACCCTGAAAACCACAAAGTAGTACACAAAGTAAAGGTACGGTCAGCTATGCACAGTATATGTCTACAGAACATATAGAACAAACTAGATATACTCAAAACCCAGACCCGTGTTCTAGAAACAAGTCACACGACCGCATACCCCCGCAAGGGATTTCGTTCGAAGATTTCATGATGCACTCGTTCTGGGAGGACACACTCCACGAGTCTTATAGCTCTAATGACGTCCGTCCGAGAAGTGATGTTCGTCGGGGACCGTCACGAGAGATGGCTACACTCTTTACGAGAGACACACTCCTGAGTGTAAGGGTTACGATAGATAGAAGCAGAATTCACCTGATAGGTAGAGGATCAACACCCAGTAGAGTCGGTCACGTCGATGCCTGACTCTACCTAGGGTCTGTGATGGATAGAGGATCTCGATCCGGGCCTCTCAGATGGATTCCGGACTCCATCACAGAAAGTCCTACTAAAGGGATCAAAATCCTACGTGAGGGAAAGGTGCCTGACCCTTAGGGAAACAAGAAGAAGGGGCACTAACCCAAACGAAATATGTTCAAGGCACGGTGAACAAAAGGACCAAGCCGTTTTCCAAAAATTACACGGCGTGTAGAAATGATACACGCCGTGTTGTCCGACCCCAGGTACTGCCCGTGTACCACTGACCGTGTCGTGAGGCTGGTCATGTAGAAAAACTTAGTACACGGTGTGTAGTACGGAGTACACCCCGTGTCTGGGTAACTGTGGTTGGCTCCGTGTACTCTGGCCATGTGCCCGTACATGGTCACCAACCCGTGTACTCCAAACCGTGCAATCTGTACACGGGGTGACCCGCGCTGTTGACCTCACCTGGCCGGGTGATGGAGTACACGACCGTGTACTCCATCCTGTGTCCGTGTATCCCCGGGATACACACCGAGCTCCGCGTAGCCACCTCTGCCGAGCTTTACACACCGTGCCGCCTAAATTCGTGTAGGGAATCCCGTGTCTGTGTACTACCCAAAGTACACGCCGAGCTTCAGGGAAGGTCCAACACGCCATGTGACCGGGGTCACACACCATGTGATTCTTCTCTGACCCCGAATCCCTAGCCACCGCCACCGGAACTACACGACGTTTTCTTCAGAAGTAGACGCCGTGTATTCTAGAAATTTCCAAAAATGGCACTCTTCGCCAATGTGCCTCCCGTGCTACTCCGATCATCAATCCGGTCGTCCGATCGCTGCAAAACTTCCAGGTTCTGGTCGCCCGACCCCACGAAGCCGCTTCCGTCGTTTTCGAGCCTCCGATCGGCTCTGAAAACGCGTTCTGATCTTCCCACACGAAGAACGCTCGAAGAACGCTCTTTCTGATCCAGTCTGATTGGTTGTCCACCATCGTCGCCACACCTCCACAAGGACGTTGCGATGTCGAACCTTCGATTTGGGATCGTTGCGTCACAGAACGGATGTGAAACAATCCGTTGTTCGTCGCCCTGCGAAGAATGCGAAGAACACGCAGGGGAAAAGGAGGAAGAAATCCAAATAAACAAATTGATGAACGAACCTCCGTTTTCGTTCATCACGGCATTGATCCACTCCCGTTAATAGGCTTAAACAGGTCAAGAATCATCAACAACTTAAAGCATGGTTCAATTCCCCATAATCTTCCCAAAGAAAAATCCCTCCCGCAAGAACGTACGAATCCGCAGATCAACTTGTTTGTGGTTGATCCGCGTTCGTCGTTTAAACTCAAATACGGGTTTTCAGGGTTTTTCGAGTCTTTTGGGGCTTAGGGGTTTTTATGGTTTTGAGGGTTTGTAGAGTTTTTTGAACATCTTTAGGGGTTTAAAGGTTTTTATATTTTTTTAGTGTTTTTAGTGTTTTATGGGTTTTTAGGGGTTTTATGATTTTCAAAGGTTTTTTCAGGGTTTTTAGGGATTTTTACCTTTTCATGGATTTTTAGTGGGGTCTTAGGATATTTATGGTTTTTAGGGTTTTTAGGGATTTTGAGGGGTTTTAGGGTTTTTCAGGAGTTTTAGGGTTAATAGGTTTTTTAGGGTTTTTGGGTTTTTAGGTTTTTTTAGTTTTTTAGGGGATTTAAAGGGGTTTTTATAGTTTTTTAACATTTTAGAGGTTTTAATGATTTTTATAGTTTTTATTGGTTTTTTATTGTTTTTATTTGTTTTTAGTGCTTTTAAGGTTTTTAGGGGGGTTTATGGTTTTCGGGGGGATTTTCAGGGTTTTAGGGGTTTTAACATTTTCAGGTATTTTTAGGAGTTTTTTAGGATTTTTATGGTTTTTAGGGATTTTTATGGTTTTAGGGATTTTGGGAGTTTTTAGGGGTTTTTAGGCAATTTGAGTTTTTTTTTTGATTTTTCAAGTTTTTAGAGTCTTTTCAGGTTTTTAGGGTTTTTTGAGTTTTTTTAAATTTTTTATAGTTTTTTAAAGTTTTTAGAAGTTTTAAGGTTTTTAGATTTATTTTTGGTTTTTAGGGTATCTATTCATTTTTAGGGTTTTTCTACTGTTTTTAGGGGTGTCATGGTTTTAAGGGTGTTTTGAGTTTTTTTGGGTTTTTATGTGTTCATGGATTTTTAGGGTATTTGTGGATTTATATGGTTTTTAGGGTTTTTTGTATTTTTATTGATTTAGAGGGTTTTAGAGGTTTTAGGTATTTTTAGGGTTTTTTTGGGTCTTTAGGGGTTTTAGGGTCTTTTTGAGATTTTTAGGGGATTTAATATTTTTTAGAGTTTTTTAATATTTTTATGTGTTTTAATGGTTTTTAGAGTTTTTTGTGGTTTTTTATGGATTTTATTGGTTTTTAAGGTTTTTTAATCTTTTTAGGTTTTTTTTATATTTTTCAATGGTTTTCAAGGTTTTTAGGAATCTTTGCGTTTTCATGGATTTTTAGTGGTCTTTTTAATTTTTTTGGTTTTTAGGGACTATATGGGTTTTTACATATTTTTATATTTTTAGGGGTTTTCCTGTGTTTTTTGGGGTTTTAGGGGTTTTCAAGCTTTTTACGGTCTTTATGGGGTTTTAGGGTTTTTTATGGTTTTTAGAGTTTTTTTCACATTTTTAGGGGTTTTAAGGGTTTTTAGAGTTTTTAGTGGTTTTTTAGGATTTTATGTTTTTATTGATTTTTAGGGTTTTTAGGGGTTTTTATGGTTTTCAAGGGCTTTTTAGGGTTTTTAGGGGTTTTTTAGGACTTTTATGATTTTTAGTGTTTTTTAGGGTTTTTAGGGATCTTGAGGGTTTTAGGGTTATTAGGGTTTTTATGGGTTTTGGGGGTTTTTAGGGTTTTTATGTTCTTTTTGGATTTTTAGGGGGATTTTTTAATTCTTTTGGGTTTTTAAGATTTTGAATTTTTTTAACATTTTAAGGTGTTTTTAGTGTTTTTAGTAGTTTTTTAGGGTTTTATGGCTTTTTAGGGTTTTTTAGGATTTTAGGGGTTATCATGGTTTTCTAGGGGTTTTTAGGGTTTTTAGGGTTTATTACATTTTCATGGTTTTTTATGGGTTTCTTAGGATTATTATTGTTTTTAAGTTTTTCAGTATTTTAGGGATTTTGAGGGATTTTAGGGGCTTTCAAAGGTTTTTATGTTTTCTGGGTTTTTAACGTCTTTTTGGGTTTTTGGGTATTTTTGTGTTTCTTAGGGTTTATATGGTTTTTAGCATTTTTTTGGGTTTTAAGGGTTTTTAGATTTTTTTTGTGGTTTTAGGGTTTTTAGGGTTTTTATGGGTTTTTTAATGTTTTTCGGAATTTATTGTTTTCTGGGATTTTTAAGGGGTTTTTGGGTCTTTTTTACATTTTCATGGATTTTTGGGAGTTTTTTTACATTTTCATAGAGTTTTGGTGGTTTTAGAATTTTTATAGTATTTTGGGTTTTTAAAGAATTTGAGTATTTTTCTGGGTTTTAGTGGTTTTTTTGGGTTTTATTGTTTTTTGTGTTTTTTAAGATTTTAACGATTTTTAGAGTTTTTAATGTTTTTAGTGTTTTAAAGGGTTTTTAGAGTTTTTAGTGGTTTTTAGGGTTTTTATGGATTTTTAAGGTTTTTAAGGTTTTGGGGGGGTTTATGGTTTTGGGGGTCTTTTTAGGGTTTTAGGGTTTTTCTTCTTCTATTTTCTTGGTTTTTAGGCGGTTTTTAGGATTTCTATGGGTTTTTCTGTTTTTATGGTTTTTATGGATTTTCAGGGTTTTTAGAGTTTTTACTGGGTTTTAGGATTTTTAGGATTTTCTGTATTTTATGTGTCTTTTTGAGGTTTTTTAGTTTCTAGTTTTTAAGGTTTTTTATAGTTTTTATGATTTTTAGGGTTTTAAGGATTTTTAGAGTTTTTATTGGGTTTTTGGGGTTTTTTGAGCTTTTAGGGGTTTTAAAGTTTTGTATAGTTTTTAACGCTTTTAGGGGTTTAAAGGGTTTTTAGAGTTTTTAGTGGGTTTTTAGGGTTTTTGTAGGTTTTTAGGGTTTTTAAAGTTTTTTGGGGTTTTGTGGTTTTCAAGGGGCTTTTTGCTTTCAAGGTTTTTTTAGTTTTCTATTATTTTTATAGGGTTTAGAGTCTTTTAAGGTTTTTAGGGATTTTAAGGGCTTTTATGGGTTTTTAAGGTTCTATGGGTTTTTCAAGGTTTTTAGGGTATTTTTGGGTTTTCAGGTTTTTTGAATTTTTAGGGTTTTTATGGTGTTTAGAGTTCTTTAACGTTTTTATGGGGTTTAATAGTTTTTAGAGTTTTTAGTGTTTTTTAGGGTTTTTAGGGTTTTTATGGTTTTTAGGGGTTTTTAAGGTTTTCATGGTTTTTTTAGAGTTTTAGGGTTTTTTATGTTTTCATGGGTTTTTAGGATTTTTTAATTTTTTTATTATTTTTAGTGTTTTTATGGTTTTTTTGGGATTTTGAGGGTTTTTAATGTTTTTTGGGGGTTTTAGGGTCTTTTTGGGTTTTAAAGGTTTTTTGAGTTTTTTAGGATTTTTATAGGTTTTTATTGGTTTTTAGGTTTATTTGGGTTTTTAGGTGGTTTTATGGGTTTTAGGCGGTTTTTTTGGGGTTTTAGGTTTTTTATGCTTTCATGGATTTTTAGGGGGGTTATAGGATTTTTATGGGTTTTGAGGGATTTTCAGGTATTTTAAGATTTTTAGGGGTTTTAGGGTTTTTCTAGGGGTTTAGGGTCTTCTGGGGTTTTGAGGGATTTTTTGAGTTTTTTAGGGTTTAAAAGTTATTTATAAATTTTTAACATTTTTAGGGGATTAAAGGGTTTTTAGAGTTTTTAGTTTTTTTATGTTTTTTGTGGGTTTTTAAGGTTTTTATGGGTTTTATGGATTTCAGGGTTTTTAGGGTTTTTAACGTTTTCATGGTTTTTTAGGATTTTTTAGTGTTTTATGGTTTTAATGTTTTTTAGGGTTTTTAGGGATTTTGAGTGTTTTTAGGATTTTTCAAGGGTTTTTATGATTTTTTGGGTCCTTAAGCGTTTATAGGGTTTTTATTTTATTTTATAGGGATTTAAATGTTTTTTTAGTTTTTAATGTTTTTTGGAGTTGTAAGAGCTTTTAGAGTTTTTAGTGGGTTTTGTGGGTTTTATTGGTTTTATTGATTTTTATGGTTTTTTACGGTTTTTATGGTTTTTTGTGATTTTTATAGTTTTTAGGGGTTTTCATGGTTTTCATGGTTTTTTACGTTTTCATAAATTTTTATGGGTTTTTAGGATTTTTATAGTTTTTAGGATTTTTAAGGATTTTTAGGGTTTTAAGTGTTTTCAGGGTTTTTAGGGGTTTTGGGGGGTTTTTGGATTTTATGGACTTTTTTATTTTTATTGAGATTTTTAAGGTTTTTAATGTTTTTTCGAGTTTCTAATATTATTAGAGGTTTTAAGGGTTTTTAGAGCTTTTATTGTTTTTAGGGTTTTTTGGGTTTTTTGTTTTTTCCACTGTTTTAGGGTTTTTAATGTTTTCATGGATTTTTATGGGTTTTAGGATTTTTATGGTTTTTAGGTTTTTTAGTGGTTTTAGGGATTTTGAGGGTTTTTAGTGGTTTTAGGTTTTTTAGGGTATTTACGGTCTTTTGGGGTTTTAAGTGTTTTTAGACTTTTTAGTAGTTGTTTAGGGTTTTTATGGTGTTTTAGGCCTTTTAAGGTTTTTAGAGGGTTTTATGGTTTTCAGCGGTTGTACAGGGTTTTTTACGTTTTCATTGATTTTTAGTTTTGTTTTCATTTTCATGGTGTTGAGGGTTTTTAGGGATTTTGAGGGTTTTAGGGTCTTTTAGGGGTTTTAGGGTTTAAAGATTTTTTATATTTTTTTAAATTTTTTGGGGTTTAAATGGTTTCTAAAGTTTTTAGTGGCTTTTTGGGTTATTAGGGGTTTTTATGGTTTTCAAGGGGTTTTCAGTGTTTTTAGGATTTTTATATATTCATGGATTTTTTGGGGCTTTTTAGGATTTTTATGGTTTTTACAGTTTTTAGGGGTTTGAGGTAGTTTGAGGTTTTTTGGTTTTTTAGGGGTTTTAAGGTGTTTTTAGGGTCTTTTAATGGTTTTCTGAGGTTTTTTTTTTGAGTTTTTTGTTTTTTTAAGGTTTTTCAGAGTTTTAAACATTTTTAGGGGTTTTAATGGTTTTAGAGTTTTTAGTGGCTTTTAGGGTTTTTATGAGGTTTTAGGGGTTATAATGGTTTTCAGGGGTTCTATGGATTTCTTGGGGTTTTGGGGGTTTTTATGGTTTTTACATTTTCTTGTATTTTTTGGGTTTTTTTGGGATTTTTATGGATTTTAGGGACTTTGAAGGTTAATAGGGTTTTTAGGGGATTTAGGGTTTTTAGGGGTTTTCAAAGTTTTTAGGGTCTTTTGGGGGTTTTAAGGGGTTTTTTTAGTATTTAGGGGTTTTAGGTTTTTTAGAGTTTTTTAACATTTTTATGGATTTAAGGGTTTTTAGAGTTTTTAGTTTTTTTAGAATTTTTATGGGTTTTATGGGTTTTTAATGTTTTTAGGGGGTTTATGGTTTTTTACATTTTCATGGATTTTTAGGGGGTTTTTTACGGTTTTTATGGGTTTTGGGTTTTTTTAAGTCTTTGGGGGATTTTGAGGGGTTTTAGGGTTTTGCAGGTTTTTGTTTTCTTTTTAAGGCTTGTTAAGGGTTTTTCAGTCTTTTTGGTCCTAGGGATTTGTTTTTCTATTTTTTAGGGTTTTAAAGGATTCTTATAGATTTTTAACGTTTTGAGGGGTGTTTATGGTTTTTAGGGGTTTTTTAGGGTTTTGGGGGATTTTTTACGTTTCACTGGATATTTAGGGTTTTTTTGGATTTTTATGGTTTTTAGGGGTTTTTTGGGTTTTTAGGGAATTAGGGGGGTTTTAGGGGTTAAAAAAAGTTTTTAGGGGTTTTCAAGGTTTTTAAAGCCTTTTGGGTTTTTAGGGTATTTTTGAGTTTTTTAGGCTTTTAATGATTTTTAAGAGTTTTTTAACATTTTTTGGTATTTTAAGGGTTTTTAGAGTTTTTACTGGTCTTTTAGGGGGTTTGTGGGTTTTTAGTGATTTTAAGGTTTTTAGGGGTTTTGTGGTTTTAAGGTGGTTTTTAGGGTTTTTTACATTTTTATGAATTATTATGGGTTTTTTAGTATTTTTCTTATTTTTAGGGTTTTTTAGGGTTTTTAGGGACTTTTGGGTTTTAAGGTCTTTTTTGGTTTTTAGTTTTTTTTAAGGTTTTCATGGGTTTTATTACTTTTAGGGGGTTTTCAGCTTTATTAGGGTTTTTTATGTTTTCATGGATTTTTAGGGGTTTCTTAGGATTTTTATGGGTTTTAGGGTTTTTAGGGATTCTGAGGGTTTTAGGGCTTTTTCAGTGGTTTTAAGGGTTTTTAGGGGTTTTCAAGGGTTTTAGGGTCCTTTCTGGGTTGTTTTGGGTTTGGGTTTTTTTTTGAGTTTTTAGGGGGGGGGGTTTGGGTTTTTAGGGTTTTTAGAGTTTTAGTGGATTTTAGGATTTTTATGTGATTTTGAGAAGTTTTAGGAGTTTTTATGTTATTAAGGGGTTTTCAGGGTTTTTAGTTTTTAGGGATTTTGAAGGGTTTTAGGGTTTTTCTAGGAGTTTTAGGGTTTTCAGGGATTTAGGGTGTTTGTTGGGTTTTTTTGAGTTTTTTTAGGTTTTAATGTTTTTAGGATTTTTAACATTTTTTGGGGTTTAAAGGGTTTTTGGAGTTTTTACGGGTTTTGAGTTTTTATGGGTTTTTTGGGTTTCACTGGTTTTAAGGTTTTTTTTAGAGTTTTTAATGTTTTTTGGGATTTTAAGGGGTTTTGGAGTTTTTAGGGGTTTTTTAGAGTTTTTAGGGTTTTATAGATTTTCATTGATTTTTATAGGTTTTTTAGGATTTTTATCATTTTTAGGGGTTTTTAGGGTTTTTAGGGGTTTTTAGGGTGTTTTAGGGTTTTAAGGGGTTTTCCGGGCTTTTACCGCATTTTTGGGTTTTAATGTTTTTTTTGGGTTTTTAGGGTTGTTAATGTGTTTTAGTGTTTATTACATTTTTAGGGGTTTAAAGGGTTTTCATAGTTTTTAGTGGGTTTATCGTTTTATGGGGTTTCAGGGGTTTTGACATTTTTATGGTATCCATGAGTTTTTTAGGATTTATAGGGGTTTTTACGCTTTGATTGATATTTAGGGTTTTTAGAATTTTTATGGTTTGAATGGTTTTTAGGGTTTTAGGGATTTTAAAGGTTTTTAGAGTTTTTTAGTGTTTTTTTGGGTTTTTTAGGGTTTTAAAGACTTTTTGGTTTTAGGGGTTTTTTGAACTTGTTAGAGCTTTTAAGGTTTTTTTTGAGTTTTTGAGCATTTTTTTTGTTTTAAGGATTTTTAGAGATTTTTGTTATTCTAAGGGTTTTTATGGATTTTTAGGTGTTTTTTGGTTTTTAGGGGCTTTTATGGTTTCTAGGGGTTTTTCAGGGTTTTAGGGTTTTTTTATGTTTCTATGGATTTGTAGGGATTTTTTAGGATTTTTATAGTTTTTAGGGTTTTCCAGGGTTTTTGAGATTTTCAGGGCTTTTGAGGTTTTCATGGGTTTTTAGGATTTTTATGGTCTTTGGGGTTTTATGGTTTTTTGTTAGTTTTTAGGGGTTTAAAGGATTTTTTGAGTTTCTTAAATTTTTTAGGGTTTTAAGGGTTTTTAGAGTTTTTAGTGGTTTTCTATGGTTCTTATGGTTTTAAGGTTTTTTAAGGTTTTTTGGGGGTTTTATTGTTCTCAAGGGTTTTTTAAAGTTTTTATCATTTTTTACATTTTCATGGATTTTATGGGTTTTTAGGTTTTTTATGGGTTATAGGGTTTTTTTGGAATTTTGATGGGTTTTAGGGGCTTTTGGTTGTTTTTAGGTGTTGTCATGGTTTTTAGGGTATATTTAGGTTTTTAGTGTTTTTTGAGTTTTATAGGGATTTTAAGTATTTTTTAAAGTTTTAACGTTTTTATGGGTTTTAAGCATTTTTAGATTTTTAGTGGTTTTTTGTTTTTTTTGGGTTTTTTAATTTTTTTAGGGATTTTTTGGTTTTCAAGAGTTTTCGGGGTTTTTAGGGCGTTTTACGTTTTTAGGGATTTTTAGGGGTTTATTAGGATTTGTCTGTTTTTAGGTTTTTTTCGGTATTTTGAGGGTTCTTAGTGGTTTTTATGAGTTTTTAGGGATTTTGGGGTCTTTTGGTGTTTTAGGGGTTTGTTTTTGTTTTTTTGATATTTTAAATTTTTTTTGAGTTTTTTATGTTTTATGGGTTTTAAGGATTTTTAGAGTTTTTAGTGGTTTTTATGGATTTTTATAGTTTTTAAGGTTTTTAGGGGTTTTATGGTTTTAAGTGGTCTTTTAGGGAGTTTAGGTTTTTTTACATTTTCATGGATTTTTATGGGGGTTTTAGGATTTTTACGGTTTTTATGGATTTTTAGAGTTTTTCAAGATTCTGAGGGTTTTTAGGGTTTTTAAATTTTTTTATGGTTTTTATGGGTTTTTAAGGTTTTAGGGTCTTTTGGGGTTTTAGGGTATTAATGTTTTTTTAACATTTTTAGGGGTTTTCATGGTTTTTATATATTTTAGTTGTTTTTTAGGGTTTTTATGGGTTTTTAGGGTTTTTGAGGTTTTTAGGGGTTTTACGGTTTTAAAAGGTTTTTTTAGGGTTTTAGGATTTTTTACATTTTTAGGGTTTTTTGGGGTTTTTTGGATTTTTATGGTTTTTAGGGATTTTGAGGGTTTTCATGGTATTTCAAGGGTTCTAGGGGTTTTAGTATTTTTTAGGGTTTTTAGGGTATTTTGGGGTTTTTAGTGTTTTTTGAGAATTTTCGGGTTCTTGATGTTTTTTAGAGTTTTTAACATTTTTAGGGGTTTAAAAGGTTTCTAGAGTTTTAGTGGGTTTTAGGGTTTTTATGATTTTTATGGTTTTTAGGGGTTTCAGCTTTTTTTTAGTTTTGTTAGGGTTTTTTATGTTTCCATGTATTTTTAGTGGGTTTTAGCATTTTTATGTTATTTAGGGTTTTTAGGTTTTTTACTAGTTTTTAGGGGTTTTTAGGGGGTTGTAGGGTTTTAAGGTTTTTTTGATTTTTATTATTTTTTTAGTTTTTTTTTTGGTTTTTAGGTTGTTTATAGTTGTTTAGATTTTCATGGGTTTTATGGGTTTTTATAGTTTTTATCGGCTTTTTAGATTTTTTATGAGTTTTTAGGGTTTTTAAGGTTCTTATGGGTTTTATGGTTTTGAGTGGTTTTTCTAGTTTTTTAGATATTTTTATGTTTTCATGGATTTTTAGTGGTATTTTTATGATTTTTATGGTTTTTGGGGGGTTTTATTGCCTTTTAGGGGTTTCAGGGTTTTTATGGTCTTTTTGGGTTTTTGGGGTATTTTTGAGTTTTTTTTGGGTTTTTAAGGTTTATTAGATTTTTTAATATTTTAAGGGGTTTAAAAAAAATAGAGTTTTTAGTGATATTTTGGATTTTTATGGGTTTTTTGTGTTTTTTATAGTTTGTAAGGGTCTTTAGGAGTTTTTTTTGGGTTTTTAGTGTATTTTACATTTCAAGGATTTTTTGGGGGGGTTTATGATTTTTATGGCTTTTAGGGCTTTTATCCTTTTAGGGATTTTGAGGGTGTGTAGGATATTTTTATGGATTTTAGGGTTTTAGGGGTTTTAAGGTTTTTTAGAGTTTTTTAACGTTTTTATGGGTGTTGAGGATTTTTAGAGTTTTTAGTGCTTTTTAGGGTTTTTATGGGTTTTAGGGTTTTTATGGTTTTTAGAGGTTTTTATGGATTTCAGTGGTTTTTTGGGTTTTTAAGGTTTTTTACATTTTCATGGATTTTTAGGTGGGTTTAGGATATTTATGGTTTTTAGGGATTTTGAGGGGTTTGTGGGTTTTTTTCTGGGTTCTTAGGGTTTTTGTTTTCTTATGTTTTTAGGGGTTTTCAAGGTTTTTATAAATTTTTAACATTTTTCGGGGATTTAAGGGTTTTTAGAGTTTTTAATGGTTTTAGGATTTTTATCAGTTTTTAGGGTTTCTTTAGATTTTTCGTGGTTTTTTGGTTTTAAGTATTTTTTGGGTTTTAGACCTTTTAACATTTTAATGTATTTTTAGGGTGTTTTTAGTATTTTTATGGTTTTTAGCATTTTTTAGGATTTTTAGGGATTTTGAGGGGTTTTAGAGTTTTTATGGTTTTATGGGTTTTTACGGGTTTTAAGGTTTTTAGGTGTTTTTATGGTTTTGGGGGGTTTTCTAGGTTTTTAGGATTTTATGCATTTTCATGAATTTTTAGGGGTTTTTTAGGATTTTTATGTTTTTTAGGGTTTTTAGGAATTTTTAGGACTTTTAGGGGTTTTTAGGGTTTTAAGGGTTTTGGGTGTTTTAGGGTATTTTTTGGGTGTTTGGGTGTTTTTAAGTTTTTAAGGGCATTTAAGGGAGTTTTGAAACATTTTTAGGGGTATAATAATTTTTAGTATTTTTTAGGGCTTTTAGGGGTTTTCAGGTTATTAGGGGTTTTATGGTTTTCAAGGGGGTTTTAGGGTTTTTAGGTAACTTTATATTTTCATTGATTTTTAGGGTTTTTTTTGGATTTTGTGGTTTTTAGGGATATTACTGTTTTTATGGGTTTTAGGATTTTTAGGGGTTTTCAGGGGTTTTAGGGTCTTTTGGGGGGTTTTAGGGTTTTTTGGGGGGTTTAAAGGTTTTTGAGTGTTTTTAGCATTTTTTGGGTTTTAAATGTTTTTAGATTTTATATTAGTTTTTAGGGGTTTAATGGGTTTTTAGTGTTTTTAAATGTTTTTAGGGGTTTTTATGTTTTTCAGGGGTTTTTCAAGGTTTTTGGGTTTTTAGGGAATTTTATGTTTTCATTGATTTTGAGGTGTTTTTAAGGTTTTTATGGTTTTTTAGGGTTTTGAGGGATTTTGAGGGATTTAAGGGTTTTTATGGGTTTTTAGGGGGTTTTAAGGTTTTCAAGGGTTTTTCATTATTTTTAGGGGTTTTACGGTTTCATGGATTTTTAGGGGTTTTTAGGATTTTTATGGTTTTTATGGTTTTAGTTTTTTTAGAATTTTTTAGGGTTTTTAGGTTATTTTCGGATTTTTAGGGGTTTTTTTAGTTTTTTCAGGTTTTATGTTTTTTTAGAAATTTTAAACATTTTTAGAGATTGATGAGAATCAAGGTGTGCATATGCAGCGAGGAGTCGAGAGTGACCCTGACAGTAATGGTGGATGGAGCATAAATGCACAAGACCCATTGCATGGTATTGGAGGCCCAATGACAAGAGGAAGGATGAGGAGGATGAAAGAGGCCTTACATGGCCTCATTTTGAAATTACAAGGGCAGGCCCAACATGCATGCATGGGAGGATCAAATGGGCCTTTAATTACACTTATTAAAGCCCAAAAGTAAACCTAAATGGCCCACCCATTTGATCCCACGAATTTAAAGCCACTTGCATCTTCAAATTCAAAAGTGGTGGGGCCCTTGTCTACAAAGTCATGGTGGGAATCTTCAAAGTCTTTGGGGGTGGTGCTAAAAAGTCTTCTTGGTGGATATCTTGTCCCCTAAAGCCATGTGTAAAGAAAGTCAAAAATCGTTTTTAGCCTTTAGACTTTTGTGAGATAGGTATTTTGACTTGTATCCCTCTCATTTGGCTATAAATAGCCACCCCCTTGTACCCCTTGAGGTTAATCACGAATTTGAGTATTTTCTAGCATTATTATGCTTGTGTTTCTTGTGTTCTTGGATGAATGCAAGTAAGGCTTATCAAAGGAGTGATCAACCTTTGTGGCGCTTTTTATAATTAGGGTTTTAAGGGGCAAGTCTCCTTGGGGTCCTAATTGATCACCCCCCCTTCCCCTTTTAGTTCTTCCGCACTTCATTTTATTTGCATTTCTCCCACTTTCATCACTTGCGTTTCCACACTTTCTCCAACGAGCACCACACCTCCATACGGTATCATATCATTTGGTATCAGAGCTCGGCAACGGAAACCAGGTTCTTTCATTGTTCTATTTCTCCCAACTTTTTCATCCGCTTCTTCTATTTTCATGCATCAGCCAGTTCTGGACGGAACTTTCTTCTGCCATTTCGTCCCCTTTTTTCTTTGCGTTTCTGGACGTATAGCATGTCATTTTGATAGTTCAGAACCTCATCTTTCATCTCGATTTGGAAACAGAAAAATCCAACAAGTATATTTGGAGATATAGCCGAATCAATTCGTGCTACAGATCCAGCAATCCTCCAAGAACGGATTTCCAATCGAGTTTGAAGCTCATATTTTTCTCACCCTTTTATATCATTGCAATCAGATTAGAGTATTGTGACATTTTCATCTATTGTACTTTGAGCACACAAAAAACGCAGTCCTTGTTTCCAATTTCTTGATTTTTGAGCAGCAAAAAAAAAATACAAAAAAAAATCAAAAAAAATACAAAAAAAAAAAAAAATACAAAAAAAAACTGCTCATTTGAAATGTTGCGTTTGCTCCTTAAGTCACAAATTTGATTGCATTTATTTTTCTTATCCACCATCTTCTTTTCTTCATCCATATCAAACCTTCAACCATTTCCCTTTATCCCATCTCACTTTACCTCTCATATTTCTTGGACTCCATTGATTCAAACCCTGTTAAAATTTCTGATTTTTAAAGTTTGTCATGAATTGATTGCTTCTTAATTGTTGTCTTCTTGATTCTATTTAATAACACTTGTAGGAACCAAGTTGTAGTGCTAGAAAGTGTGAGGAACCTTTTGAGAGGAAAAAAAAATAGAGAGAAATAGTGTGTGAGGTTTTAAAAAAAAATGGCAAGTGAGGGAGAAAGAAGTGAGATCGACATCAAATTATTCATGAAAGCTGTTGCTGAC
The DNA here is from genome assembly GCA_963277665.1 of Viscum album. Classification (NCBI taxonomy): domain Eukaryota; kingdom Viridiplantae; phylum Streptophyta; class Magnoliopsida; order Santalales; family Viscaceae; genus Viscum; species Viscum album. The sequence continues at coordinate 947,674,355 of OY728132.1, read as the reverse complement.
CAGTTTACAAGATTGAATGCTAGGTTGGATGATTTGCAAGGTTCTTCAACTTCAAGGGCTCCGCGAAGGCAAGAAGTTGAGGAAGGTGATGATGAGTACTCCGATTTCGAAGAATCAATTCCTAGGAGAGGGCAACGTGCTGCTTGGAGAGACAATGACTTGGGAAGCATCAAAGTGACACTTCCACCCTTTCAAGGGAAGAGTGACCCAGAACTTTATTTGGAGTGGGAGCGAAAGGTTGACCATGTGTTTGGACTTCACAACTACTCGGAGGAGAAGAAGGTAAAATTGGCAGCCCTTGAGTTCAATGACTATGCAAGTATTTGGTGGGACCAATTACAAGTAAGTCGACGACGAAATGGAGAAAGGCCAATTCGAACTTGGGAAGAAATGAAGATAGTAATGTGCAAAAGGTACATTTCTAGTCATTACTATCGAGACTTACATTTGAAGTTACAAAAACTTGTGCAAGGTTCCATGTGTGTGGAGGAATACTACAAGGAAATGGAGATATCAATGATTCGAGCCAATTTGGAGGAGGATCGCGAAGCTACCATGGCAAGGTTCATCAATGGCTTGAATCCGGCAATTAGAGATGTGGTGGAACTACAGACCTACATTGACATGGAGGAGTTGCTACATAAGGCAGTGAAGGTCGAAAAACAAATACATTCTCGGAGGATTCAAGTAAGTTCCCATAATTTTTGGAAGGATAACCGGAAAGATCCAAAATCAATTTCTAAGTGGAATGAAACGAAACCAAGGGATTCTAAATTTGTTCCAAAACAAAGAGAAGAGGCCAAAAATAAGTTCTTCCCCACTGATTCAAAAGGAAAAATGGACACAAATTTCCCTTCTAAATCTCGTGATATAAAGTGTTTTAAGTGTCAAGGACATGGTCATATTGCATCTCAATGCCCAAACAAAAGGGCCATGATTATTTTGGATAATGGAGACATCCTTAGTGAGCACTCTAGCGATGATGAGATTCCATCTTTGGAGGAGGGCTCCGATGTAGAAGTTGAAGAACCCGTACATGGAGATGCATTGGTGGCAAGAAGAGCTTTAAAAATTCAACCCAAAGATGATCATGATGAGGAGCAACGGGAACATATTTTTCATACGAGATGCCACATCAAGGAGAAGGTATGTAGTATGATCATTGATAGTGGAAGTTGTACCAATGTGGCGAGTACATTGTTGGTGGAAAAGTTGAGTTTGCCTACTCTAAGGCATACTAGACCCTATAGATTGCAATGGTTGAATGATAGTGGGGAAGTGAGGGTCACAAAACAAGCCATAGTTTCTTTTTCCATTGGAAAATATCATGATGAGGTGTTGTGTGATGTTGCTCCGATGCAAGCTGGACATTTGTTACTAGGGAGACCGTGGCAATTTGATAGGAGGGTGATTTATGATGGCTATGCTAATCGCTTCTCTTTTCATTTCAGTGGTAGGAAGATTGTTTTGACTCCTCTAAGTCCCATACAAGCATATGAAGATCAAGTGAGGATAGAGAAAGAATACAAAAAGAAAAAAGAAATGAGTGAAAAAGAAAGTGGGAAAAATAAAAATTTGAGTGATAAAAAAGAGAGTGATGAGTTGAGAAAAAAAGAAAAGAGAGAAAAAAATGAAAAGAGTGGAAAAAATAAGAGTGAAAAAGGAGAGACGAGTGACATAAAAGGAAATGAGGGAAATCAAAGAGATGAAAACAAGAGTGTTGAGTGAAAGGTGAGTTTATTTTCTGGAAAAAGTGAGGTGAAAGGTGCTTTATTGAGCGGGAAGGTGTTCTTACTCATTAGTAAGTATGCTTACCTTGCAACTAACAAAATTCACCATTCGTTGCCTTCTTGTGTTGTGTCTTTACTACAGGAATTTGGTGATTTGTTTCCTGAAGAAACACCCGATGAACTACCACCTTTGAGAGGCATTGAGCACAGGATCGACTTCATACCCGGTGCCGCAATTCCCAACAGGCCTGCATATAGAGCTAATCCAAAAGAGACTAGAGAGATCCAGTGTCAAGTTGAATAACTAATGAAGAAAGGATTGGTGAGGGAAAGCATGAGTCCCTGTGCAGTTCCGGTGATCCTAGTACCCAAGAAAGATGGCACATGGAGGATGTGTGTAGATTGTCGCGCCATCAACAAAATAACAGTTAAGTACCGCTATCCCATCCCTCGACTTGATGACATGCTTGATGAATTACATAGGGCTTCTTTATTTTCAAAAATTGACCTTAAAAGTGGATACCACCAAATTCGAATGAAAGAAGGAGATGAGTGGAAAACTGCTTTTAAAACTAAGTTCGGTTTGTATGAGTGGTTAGTTATGCCATTTGGTTTAACTAATGCACCAAGTACATTCATGAGCTTAATGAACCATGTTCTTCGTTCTTTCATTGGAAAATTCGTGGTTGTCTATTTTGATGATATCTTGGTGTATAGTAAATCTCTAGATAACCATGTTGAACACTTGGTTTGGTGTGTGAGACCCTTAAAGAAAACCAACTTTATGCCAATCTTCAAAAATGTTCCTTTTGCATGGATTCTGTTGTGTTTCTTGGCTTTGTTGTAGGGGCGAAAGGGATTCGTGTGGATGAAGAAAAGGTCAAAGCAATTCAGGAGTGGCCAACACCGAAGAATGCAACCGAGGTTAGGAGTTTTCATGGATTGGCAAGCTTCTATAGGAGGTTTGTTAAGGACTTCTCATCCATCGCTGCACCTCTTAATGAACTTGTTAAGAAAAATGTGGTCTTTAAATGGGGTGAAAAACAGGAAAAGGCTTTTAACACACTCAAAGAAAAATTGGTCAATGCTCCCCTTTTAAGCCTACCGGATTTCACAAAAGTCTTTGAAATTGAGTGTGATGCATCAGGAGTTGGTATTGGTGCTGTTTTGACTCAAGAGTCACGTCCAATTGCTTACTTTAGTGAGAAATTGAACGGGGCAGCATTAAATTATTCAACTTACGATAAAGAACTTTATGCTTTGAAACGAACCCTGGAAACATGGCAACATTACTTATGGCCTAAAGAGTTCATTATTCATTCTGACCATGAAAGCCTTAAGTATTTGAAGTCCCAAGGTAAGTTGAATCGGCGACATGCATCTTGGCTGGAATTCATTGAGACATTCCCCTATGTGATCAAGCACAAAAAAGGTAAGGAAAATGTGGTTGCCGATGCTCTTTCCCGAAGGTATGCACTTCTCACTTCTCTTCATTCTCGATTACTTGGATTTGAGTTACTAAAGGGAATGTATGAAACTGATGGAGATTTTTCTCAAATTTGGGCATCTTGTGAAAAACATGGATTTAAAGAGTACTAAAAAAATGATGGATTTCTTTTCAAAAGGGATAAATTGTGCATTCCAAATTGTTCAACTCGAGAATTGCTTGTGAAAGAAACTCATGGGGGTGGTTTGATGGGGCATTTTGGTGTTGACAAAACATTAGCTACTTTGCATGAACATTTTTATTGGCCAAGCATGAGAAAAGATGTTATTGCAATTTGTGCCAAGTGTATCACTTGTAAGCATGAAAAGTCCAAGGTTCAACCTAATGGATTGTATTCCCCCTTGCCTGTTCCATCTCATCCTTGGACCGACATCTCTATGGATTTTGTGTTGGGAATGCCTCGATCCCAATCGGGGAAAGATAGCATTTTTGTTGTTGTGGATCGATTTAGCAAAATGGCTCATTTCATTGCATGTTCAAAAACTAATGATGCTATTCATATAGCTGATTTGTTTTTCAAAGAAATTGTGAGATTACATGGAATGCCCAAAACCATTGTAAGTGATAGGGATGTGAAATTCCTTAGCCACTTTTGGAGGACTTTGTGGAATAAATTGGGGACTAAATTATTGTTCTCAACTGTCGCACATCCTAAAACCGATGGTCAAACTGAAGTGGTGAATAGTACTCTTTCTACCCTCTTGCGTGCAATAATTCAAAAAATCTAAATAATTGGGAAAAATGTTTGCCACACATAGAGTTTGCATATAACCGAGTAGTGCATTCCACTACTAACTTCTCACCTTTTGAGATTGTCTATGGCTTTAACCCAATGACTCCGTTAGATATTATATCGTTGCCTACTAATGAGGTTGTTGATCTTGCAGGTGATGAGAAGGCAAAATTTGTTCAGGATTTACATGCCAAAGTGAAAGCCAACATTGAGAGAAGAAATGAACAGTATGCGAAGCAAGCAAACAAGGGTCGACATAAGGTTGTAATAGAACCTGGAGATTGGGTGTGGGTGCATTTGAGGAAGGAAAGGTTTCCGGAGCAAAGAAAATCCAAACTTCTACCGCGAGGAGATGGACCTTTCCAAGTTTTAGAAAGAATCAACGATAATGCCTACAAGATTGACTTGCCCAGCAGGTATGGAAATGTGAGTGCCACCTTTAATGTTACCGATCTCTCTCCCTTTGAATATGCAGATTCGAGGACGAATCCTTTTGAAGAGGGAGGGGATGATGAGAATCAAGGTGTGCATATGCAGCGAGGAGTCGAGAGTGATCCTGACAGTAATGGTGGATGGAGCATAAATGCACAAGACCCATTGCATGGTATTGGAGGCCCAATGACAAGAGGAAGGATGAGGAGGATGAAAGAGGCCTTACATGGCCTCATTTTGAAGTTACAAGGGCAGGCCCAACATGCATGCATGGGAGGATCAAATGGGCCTTTAATTACACTTATTAAAGCCCAAAAGTGAACCTAAATGGCCCACCCATTTGATCCCACGAATTTAAAGCCACTTGCATCTTCAAATTCAAAAGTGGTGGGGCCCTTGTCTACAAAGTCATGGTGGGAATCTTCAAAGTCTTTGGGGGTGGTGCTAAAAAGTCTTTTTGGTGGATATCTTGTCCCCTAAAGCCATGGGCATGTGTAAAGAAAGTCAAAAATCGTTTTTAGCCTTTAGACTTTTGTGAGATAGGTATTTTGACTTGTATCCCTCTCATTTGGCTATAAATAGCCACCCCCTTGTACCCCTTGAGGTTAATCACGAATTTGAGTATTTTCTAGCATTATTATGCTTGTGTTTCTTGTGTTCTTGGATGAATGCAAGTAAGGCTTATCAAAGGAGTGATCAACCTTTGTGGCGCTTTTTATAATTAGGGTTTTAAGGGGCAAGTCTCCTTGGGGTCCTAATTGATCACCCCCTTCCCCTTTTAGTTCTTCCGCACTTCATTTTATTTGCATTTCTCCCACTTTCATCACTTGCGTTTCCACACTTTCGCCAACGAGCACCACACCTCCATACGGTATCATATCAGAGATTTTAAGGATTTTTAGAGTTTTTAGTGATTTTTAGGGTTTTTATAGGTTTGGGGGGGGGGGGTTTATAGTTTTAGGGTTTTTTTTGGTTTTTTGGATTTTTTGGTGTTTTTATGGTTTTTTATGTTTTCATGGATTTTTAGGGGTTTTTTATGATTTTTATTGTTTTTAGGGTTTTTAGGGATTTTGAGGGGTTTTAAGGATTTTAGGGGTTTTCAGTGGGTTATAGGCTTTTCCCGGTTTTTAGGGACTTTTAGGGTTTATGGTTTTTTTGAGTTTTTACGGCGTATTTAAGGTTTTTTAGAGTTGTTAATTTTTTTAGGGGTTTTATGGGTTTTTAAATTTTTTTGTGGCTTTGAGGTTTTTTTGGGGGGGGGGTTCAAGACAAATAGAACATGATATATAAAAGGGAAAATTAATTGAAATACAAACTATCACCCAATGCTGAACAACTAACCCGAAGGAAAAAACAACAAAAATAAAGATGCAAAACCCAAGCCAAAGACTAGCATTCTGCACTCCACTGTTCCTATCCACAAGTAAGCATCTGCACAATTCCATGGATAGATGCACCCCATCTAAGAACGAAACCACATGCCACCAACCTGAAAGCCCAACACATCCCATCGAACGACAACCGGATCCATAAGTAAAAAAAAAACTCCTCCCCAATATGAGCTCCTAGAAGCCACCAAACCAAAAAAGCCATGTATGAAACCCAACACCCAGTAACCAGACAAAAACACCCTGTCATCACAAAACCAATTAGCCAAGAGTAGTCTCCACATCTAAAAGAGACTATACAAGAAAAAACGTCCGAGGTTTTTAGGGTTTTTTAAGGTTTTTAGGGTTTTTTATGCTTTTCAGGGGTTTTTTAGAGGTTTTAAGGATTTTGAGAGTTTTTAGAGTATTTCATTGGCTTATAGGGTTTTTTAGGTTTTTGAGGATCTTTTTGGGTTTGTAGGGGTTTTTTGAATTTTTTTAGGGTTTTAAGGGATTTTAGACTTTTTTTAACATTTTTAGGGTTTTAAGAATTATTAGTGTTTTTAGTGGTTTTTATGTGATTTTAGGGGTTTTTAAGTTTTTTAGGGGAATTAATGTTTTTCAATGGTTTTTTAGGGTTTTAGGGTTTTTTAAGGATTTTTATGATTTTTAGGGGTTTTAAAGATTTTTAGAGATTTTGAGGGTTTTTCAATGTTTTTAGGGGTTTTTTATGGGTTTTAGGGACTTTTTGGGTTTTTAGGGTATTTTTGGGTTTTTATGTTTTTTAGGGCTTTTATAGTTTTTAGGGTGTTTTCAGGTTTTTTAGTGTTTTTTACATTTTTAGGGATTTTTAGGGAAGAAGAGGTTCAGGACTAGGCAATCCTAGCCCCCCAAAATTCAATAAAACATAAACAGACAGCCACAAGATGGGTCTACAAGGGCGAGATTGTATCTCGCCCTTCAAATCTGAATCAACAAACAGAGTACAGAAAGGTGGAGTGGCGAAGGACCACATCAAACTTCTTTCTTCAATCGCTCTTTTGGAGAGAGCATCCGTAACCAAGTTGGACTCCCTATATGCATGTGAAACACTAAAGCTCAGGGTCTGATAAATATTAGGGCACTCAATCTAATGCGGTAAAAGTCTCCAAGGGACATCCTTGGAAAATCCATTTAGAGAAGCAACTGCGAGCATCGAATCAGATTCAATCCAAAGCCTTGTCCACTAAAACTGACTCACGAATTTCAAAGCCTTTATGATGGCCCAATGCTCCGCTTAATAAGCACATCCATCCCCAATAAAATTAAAGAAGTGTCCCTTTACGAATCCTCTGGAGGTAAGAAAAACACCACCACACCCCGAGGGTCCAGGAGCACCGAGGGCCGCGCCATCCATGTTGACCTTAATCCACGATGGAAGTGGGGGGATCCATATACTAAACTTCCAGACCGTCGATTTTCTACTTCTACCAGCAACCCCAAGTGAGTGCAATAATGTCAGGTCATTAACATTGTTCAACATTGAACCTATTTGTAATCGTGATGCATTCTGGATCATCTTGTGACCCCCCCCCCCATACGGCGAGAGGGGCTATCGATTGAAGACAATAGAATTGCGAGAAACCCAAACATAATGAGCAGTCACTACTGCACCAGAAGGCAGCAGATTATGGACCTAGTCACTTCATTTCATCTCCACCAGGCCACTGAAAAAATCGTAGATCGATCCTTGCAAATTGCAGTTCAGGCCAAAGCACTGTAACAGGTAACACCAAAGTTCCATAGTAAAGGTGCAGTGCAGGAAGATATGATTGAAGTGCTCCTTAGCCTTCCTGCATAAGAAACAAGAAGAGTCAAGTTGCCAGCCGGCCATCTTCAGCTGCGCATGAATTGGAAGCCGATTCCGCTAGATTTTCCAGATAAGTACAAAGTGTGATGGGGGAATAAATAGGGCCTTAAATTTAAGCATCCACGACGGGGAGACCAAACCTTGTAGACACTTCAATCGATAAAAAAACATGAGTATTGAATTTACCCACCATACTGGGCATCCATATGAGTGTATCAATGTCTATGAAGGCATATCGCTGGACTTTCATGGCAATATTATCTGGAATTTGTACCCCCCGAGTCACCACGTTGCTGGATGAGACCAGCAATGGTTAAATTCTGCAGATCTTGGGGAGGCATCATCACCTTCGAGATGGGATAATCCATCCATGGGGTAGACCAAAAATTCAGTACATAGTGCCTTGACACAATCCATTTTGATTGATACATAATATCTTTGTATGAGGATCGTAAAGGCGGCCAGACCAAGGAAGTAATATACCCAGCAAAGCCATCTCATAACCTGCGCGTGAATCTCTCCTTGAGAAAATCCAGGCCATCACCATGAGGATTGAGCAGACTCCAGGTGAATTTCCCAATCATGGAATCATTGAAACGTCACTGGTCTTTAATACCAATCCCACCCAGATCAATCATATTTGTGCAGTGTTTCCAGGCCAAAGAGACCAATTTTTGTTCGCTGATAGAACCTATCCAGACAAAACTCCTTATCTTTGCATTCATGCTTTTTAGGAGACTATTTAGCCATCTATATTTATGGATTTTGATGGTTTTTAGGCTTTTTATAGGTTTTTAGGGGTTTTAGGGGTTTTTAGGGTCTTTTGGGTCTTTTGGGGTCTTTAGGGGTTTTGAGGGTTTTTTAGAGTATTTAGTGGTTTTTTGGGTTTTTAATGTTTTTAGAGGGGTTTTAGTGTTTTCAAGGGTTTTTACATTTTCATGGATTCTTAAGAGTTTTTAGGATTTATATGGTTTTTAGGGATTTTGTGGGATTTTTGATTTTTTTAATGGTTTTAAGGGTTTTTAGGGCCTTTTGTGTTTTTAGGGTTTTTTTGAGTTTTTTAGGTTTTTTAAGGGTTTTTAGATTTTTTTAAACATTTTTAGGGGTTTTAATGGTTTTTAAAGTTTTAGAGGTTTTTAGGGGTTTAATGGGGTTTTATGGGTTTTTATGGTATTCAAGGTTTTTCAAGGTTCTTATGATTTTTCAACTTTTTCATGGATTTTTAGGGGTATTCTAGAATTTTATGGTTTTTAGGGTTTTTAGAGTTTTTATGTATTTTCAGGGTTTTTTGGGGTTTTTTGGGTTTTTAGTGTTTTTAGGGCTTTTTGGATTTTTAATATTTTTATGGGTTTTAAGGTTTTCTAGAGATTTTTAACATTTTTAAGGGGTTTTAAGGTTTTCTAGTGTTTTTTAACCTTTTAAGGGGTTTTAATGGTTTTTAGATATTTTTATTGTTTTTAGGGTATTAATAGGGTTTTAGGATTTTTAAAGCTTTTTAGGAGTTTTTATGGTTTTCAAGGGATTTTCAGGATTTTTAGGGTTTTTTACGGTTTCATGAGTTTTGGGTTGTTTTTAGGATTTTTGTGGTTTTTAGGGATTTTGTGGGTTTTTAGGGTTTTTTCTAGGGTTTTTTCGGTTTTTTGAGTTTTTTGGTGTTTTTAAGTGTTTTAATAATTTTTTAGCATTTTTAAGGGTTTGAAGGGTTTTTAGAGTGTTTAGTGTGTTTTTAGGGTTTTATGGGGGTTTATGGATTTTTATGGTTTTCAGGGGGGTTTTAAGGTTTTCTAGGTTTTAGGGTTTTTTATGTTTTCATGGATTTTTAGTGGTTTTTAGGATTTTTAAGGTCTTTTAGGGTTGTTAGGGATTTTTATTGCTTTTAGATTTTTTAGGGGTTTTAGGGTTTTTTGGGGTTTTTAGAGATTTTAGGGTATTTTTTGTTTTTTTGAGTTTTAGAGTTTTCAAGGGTTTTCAGATATTTTTAATGTTTTTAGGGGTTTTAGGGGGTTTAGAGTTTCTAGTGGTTTTTTTGGGTTTTTAGGATTTGTCAAGGTTTTTAGGGGTTTTATGGCTTTCAGGGTTTTTAGGGGTTTTCAGGTTTTCTATGTTTTCATGGAATTTTAGGATTTTTGTGGTTTTAGGGTGTTTTAGGGTTTTTTGGAATTTGGGGGGGTTTGGGGGGGTTTTCATGGGTTTTTAGGATTTTAAGGGTTTTTATGTTATTGTGGATTTTAGGGGTTTTCGGTTTTTTATGGGTTTTAGGGTTTTTTAGTGTCTTTAGGAATTTTGATGGTTTTTAGGGGTTTTCAAGGTTTTTAGTGTGTATTTGGTTTTAGGGGTTTTTTTATTTTTAGGGGTTTTAAGGTTTTTTAGAGTTTTTAATGTTTTTAAGGGTTTTAATACTTTTTAGAGTTTTAGTGGGTTTTTAGGGTTTTTATGGGTTTTTAGGGTTTTCTAAGATTTTTAGTAGTTATTATGGTTTGGAGGGTATTTTCAAGGTTTTTCGGGTTTCGTTATGTTTTCATTGATTTTTAAGGCATTATTTGGATTTTTATGGTTTTTAGGATTTTTGGGATATTGAGGGGTTTTAGGGTTTTGAAGGTTTTTTGGTGGTTTATGGGTTTTTAGGGTTTTTTTAGTATTTTAGGGTTTTATGGTTTTTTTGAGTTTTTAGTGGGGTTTTAGGGGTTTTCAGGTTCTTTTTAGGTTTTAGGGGTTTGAGGGTTTTTAAGGGTTTTAGGGGGTTTATCGTTTTCAAGGGTTTTCAGGATTTTCAGGGGTTTCATTACATTTTCATTGATTCTTAAGAGTTTTTTAGGATTTTTATGATTTTTTGGGGTTTTAGGGTTTTTATGGATTTTGAGGGGTTTAGGGTTTCTCAAGGGTTTTTAGGGGTTTTTGGATCTTTTTGGGGTTTTAGGGTTTTTTTGAGTTTTTTAGGTATTTTAAGGTTTTTAGAGTTTTTAATATTTTTGGGGGTTTTAAGGGTAATTGGAGTTTTTAGTTGTTTTTTAGGTGTTTTAATATTTTTTTACAAATTTTAAGATTTTTAGGTGAAATTATGGTTTTAAAGGGGTTTTTAGGATTTTTTGTCTTTTTTATGTTTTCATGGTTTTTAGAGGTTTTTAGAATTTTTATGGTTTTCAGGGTTCTAGGGCTTTTTTGAATTTTGTGTGTTTTTAGGATTTTTCAGGGTTTTTTGGGGTTTTTAGTGTCTTTTTTGACTTTTTTGGGGGTTTTAAGGCTTTTTAGAGTTTTTAAATGTTTTTAGTTGTTTTAAGGGTTATTAGATGTTTAGTTGTTTTTAGGGTTTTTACAGGTTTTTAGGGTTTTAAATATTTTAAGGGTTTTATGGTTTTTAGGGGGTTTTAGGGGTTTTAAGGTTATTTACAATTTCATGGATTTTTAGGTGTTTTTTAGGATTTTATTATTTTTAGGGATTTTTTGGTTTTTAGGGAATCTGTGTGTTTTTAAGGGTTTGTAGGGTTTGTAGGGTTTTAGGGATTTTCAAGGTTTTTAGGGTCTTTTGGGTTTTTTTTTGAGTTTTTAGGGTTTTAATGTTTTTTAGAGTTTTTTAACGATTTAGGGGTTGTAAGGGTTTTTATAGTTTTTAGTGATTTTTTAGGGTTTTTAAAGTTTTTTAATGTTCTTAGGGGTATTGATGGGTTTCATGGGTTTTTTAGGGGTTTTAGGGTTTTTTACGTTTTCATGGATTTTTAGGGTTTTTGAAAAAAATTATATTTTTTATGATTTTTTAGTGTTTCTAGGGATTTTGAGGGACTTTAGGGGTTTTCATGGGTTTTTTGGTTTTTTGGTTTTTTTGGTTTTTTTGGTTGAAGGGTTTTTTTTTTTGAGTTTTTAAGTATTTTAAGTATTTTTAGAGTTTTTTAATGTTTTAAGGGGTTTAAAGGGTTTTTAGAGTCTTTTTTGATATTTAGGGTTTTTACTGTTTTTTAGGTTTTTTAAGGTTTTTAGGGGTTTTTTGGGTTTTCAGGGGTTTTTCTTGGTTTTCAGGGTTTTTTATGTTTTCATGTATTTTTTTGGGTTTTTAGGGATTTATGGGGGATTTTCTTGGGATTTTAGGGTTTCTTCAAGATTTTTAGGGTCCTTTTGGGTTTTTTGGTTTTTTAAAGTTTTTTTTGGGGGTTTTAGGGTTTTTTTAGTTTTTTAACTTTTCTATCGATTTTTTGGGGTTTTTTAGGATTTTTATGGTTTTTAGGGTCTTTATGGATTTTAATTATTTTAGGGGTTTTCATTTTTTTATGTTTTTTAGGGTTTTTAGGCGTTTTTAGGGTCTTTGGGTATTTAGGTTTTTTTTTTGTGTTTTTTAGAATTTTTAATGTTTTTATGAGTTTTAAGGGTTGTTAGAGCTTTTTGTGATATTTATGGTCTTTATGGGTTTTTAGGGTTTTTAGGGGTTTTTATATTTTTCAATGTTTATTTATGTTTTTTAAGGTTTTTTATATTTTCAGGGATTTTTAGGGGTTTTTTAAGATTTTTTTGGGTTTTAGTATTTTTTTGGGATTTCAAGGGTTTTCAAAGTGATCAAAGGTTGTTAAGGTTTTTTTGGGACTTTAGGTTTTATGGTTTTTTGAGATTTTTAGGGTATTTAAGGATTCTTAGGGTTTTAAAGGTTTTTTAGATTTTTTAACATTTTTAGGGGTTTTAATGATTTTTAGAGTTTTTAGCGGGTTTTGATGGTTTTTACGGGTTTTTAGGATTTGTTATGGGTTTTAGGGGTTTTATAGTATTTAGGATTTTTAAGGGTTTTTAGGGTTTTTCAAATTTTCTGGATTTTAGGCATTTTTTAGGTTTTTTATGGTATTTATACTTTTAGGGATTTTAGGGATTCTTATGGTTTTTTGTGTTTTCTGGTGTTTTTAGTGTTTTTCACAGTTTTAGGGACTTTTGGGTTTTTGGTTATTTTAGAGTTTTTTAGATTTTTTTAGGGTTTCAAAGGGTTTTTAGATTTTTTCAGCATTTTTAGGGGTTTTAAGGGGTTTTTGATTTTTTAGTGGTTATTGGGTTTTTATGGGTTTTGATGAGTTTTTAAAGTTGTAGGGGGTTTTATGGTGTTTATAGTTTTTTCAAGGTTTTTTGGGTTTTTTATGTTTTCATGGATTTTTATGCTTGGATCTCCATTTTCCACTTTCAACGGCTTCCCTTCATGGATTTTTAGGCGTTTTTCAAGATTTTTAAATTTTTTAGGGTTTTAGGGTTTTTAGGGATTTTGAAGCTTTCTACAGTTTTCTGGGTTTTTTTACTTTTATGGGTTTTAAGGGTTTTTAGGGTCTTTTGGGTTTTTATGGTTTTAATAGTTTTTAGTTTTTTTAAGGTTATTTATAGTTTTTTAAAAAAAACTAGTGTTTTTAACGGTATTTAGAGTTTTTAGTTGGTTTTTAGGGTTATTATGGGCTTTTAGGGGTTTTAAGGTTTTATGGATTTCAAGGTTTTTTGAAGGGTTTTTAGGGGGTTTTACGTTTCCATTCATTTTTAGGATTTTTTTTATGTTTTAATGGATTTTTAGGGTTTTTAGGGGTTTTAGGGATTTTGATGGGTTTAAAGGTTTTCATGGGTTTTAGGGTTTTTAGAATCTTTTGTGGTTTTAGGGGGGGTTTTATGGTCGTCAAGGGGTTTTAGGGTTATTTGGAGTTTTTATTTTTCCATGGAATTTTAGGGGTTTTCATATTTTTATGGATTTTAGGGTTTTTAGAGGTTTTATGGATTTTGTGGGTTTTTAGGGGTTTTTAAGAGTTTTTTAGGGTTTTTAAGGTATTTTTGGATTTTTAGGATTTTTTAGTTTTTTAGGGGTTTTAAGGTTTTTTAGAGTTTTTAATGTTTTTGGGGTTTTCTAGGTTTTTAAGGTTTTTAGTGGGTTTTATGGGTTTTTAGGGATTTTATGGTTTTTAGGGGTTTTTATGGTTTTCAAGGGTTTTTCAAGGTTTTTTAGGTTTCTCACGTTTTCATGGATTTTTAGGGGGGGTTAGGTTTTTTAAGGTTTTTAGGGTTTTTAGGAATTGTGGATGTTTTTTGTGTTTTTAGGGTGGTTTAGGGTTTTTAGTGTTTTTAGGGGCATTGGGGTCTTTTTGGTTTTTAGGGTTTTTTGAGTTTTTTGGGGGGTTTTAGGGTTTTTATTAGTTTTGAGGGTTTTGAGGGGTTTTAGGTGTTTTTAGGGTTTTTCACTTTTTCATGGATTTTTAGGGGGGTTTTAAGATTTTATTGGGTTTTATGGATTTTTTTTTGCCTTTTTAGGGGCTTGAGGGTTTTTAGGGTTTTTCAAGGGTTTTTTGGGTTTTTGGGGTTTTTTGGGGTTTTAGAGATATTTTTTTTGAGTTTTTAGGGTTTTTAAGAATTTTTACAATTTTTTAAATTATTTAGGTGATTTAAGGATTTTTAGTGTTTTTAGTGGTTTTTATGGGGTTTTAGGTTTAAAAATATTTTTATGGGAATTTTTGGTTTTCATGGATTTTTAGGGTTTTTTTACATTTTCATGGATTTTTATGATTTTTAGGGGTTTTATGTTTTTTAGAGATTTTGAGGGGCTTTAGGGGTTTTTAGAGGTTTTAGGGATTTTTTCTATGTGTTTAGGGACTTTTTGAGTTTTATGGTCTTTTAGGGTTTTTAGGGTTTTTAATGTTTTTAGGGGTTTTATGGTTTTTAGGGATTTTTTTAGGTTTTTTAGTGGATTTTACATTTTCATGGATTTATAGGGTTTTATTAGGATTTTGATGGTTTTTAGGGGTTTTAGGGATTTTTCATGCTTTTAGGATTTTTAAGAGGGTTTAAGGGGTTTAGGGGTTTTCAGGGTTTTTAGGGTTTTTATGGTCGTTTTTTGGTTTGTTAAATTTTTAGGGTTTTTTATGGGGTTTAGGGGGTTTTTTTATTATCAAGGTTTTTTATATTTTAATGGATTATTAGAAGTTTTTTAGTATTTTTATGGGTTTTAGGGATTTTAGGGATTTTGAGGGTTTTAGGGGTTTTCAAGGGTTTTTAGGGGTTTTAGGTTTTTAGGGTCTTTTGTGTTTTTACTGTTTTTTGAGTTTTTTAGGGTTTTAATGTCTTTTAGAGTTTTTTAATGTTTTTAGGGGTTTAGAGGGTTTTTAGAGTTTTTATTGAGTTTTTAGGTTTTTTATGGGGTTTTAGGGTCTTTATGGTTTTTATGGGTTTTCTTGGTTTTTAAGGTTTTTTACATTTTCATGGATTTTTAGCGGTCTTTAAGGATTTTTATGGTTTTTAGGGTTTTTTAGAGTTTTTATGTATTTTGTGGGTTTTTAGGGGGTTTTAGTGTTTTTAAGGCTTTTTTGATTTTGAGGGTGGGTTGATGTTTTTATGGGTTTTAAGGTCTTTATGGGTTTTTATGGTTTTTTATGGTTTTTTATGGTTTTTAGGGGTTTTTATGGTTTTTAGGGGTTTTCTAGAGTTTTTTGGGGTTTTTTACGTTTTTAATGGTTTTAGGGGGTTTTTAGGATTTTTATATTTTTAGGGGTTTTAGGGCTTTTGTGTTTTTAGAGTTTTTTTTTGGGTTTTTTAGCATTTTTAAGGGTTTTTAGAGTTTTTAACATTTTTAATGTTTTTAAAATTTTTAATGTTTTTAATGTGTTTTAGAATTTTTATAGGTTTTTTATAGTTTTTATGGGTTTTTAGGGGTTTTATGGTTTTCAGGAGGTTTTCAGGGTTTTTAGGGTTATTTATGTTTTCATTGATTTTTAGTAGTTCTTTGGATTTTTATGGATTTTTAGGGTTTTTAGGGATTTTGAGGGGGTTTAGGGGTTTTCAGTGGTTTTAGGGTTTTTAGGGGTTTTGGGGATTTTTGGGTCTCTTTTGGTTTTTTGTTTTTTTTGAGTTTTTAGATTTTTTAATATTTTTTAGAGTTTTAATGTTTTTAGGGGTTTAAAGGGTTTTTAGAGATTTTAGTGGTTTTTGGGTTTTATTGTTTTTTGGGGTTTTTTAGGGTTCTTAGTGTTTTTTATGGTTTTTAGGTGTTTTTTAGGGTTTTTAGTGTTTTCTACATTTGCATGGATTTTTAGTATTTTTATGGTTCTTAGGGTTTTTTAGGATTTTTAGAGATTTGGAGGGTTTTGGGGTTTTCAGTGGGTTTTAGGGTTTAAATGGTTTTTTATGTTTTTGTGGATTTTTAGGGGTTTTTAGGATTTTTATTGGTTTTAGACTTTTTTAGGGTCTTTACGGATTTTGATGATTTTTATGGGTTTTTAGGGGTTTTTAGGGTTTTTAGTGGCTATTTGGGTTTTTAGAGTTTTTTAAAAAATTTAGGGGTTTTATGGTTTTTTAGAGTTTTTAATGTTTTTTGGGGTTTTAAGGGTTTTTAGACATTTTAGTATATTTTTTGGGGCTTTATGGGTTTTTGGGGTTTTTTAAGGGTTTTGGTAGTTTTTATGATTTTCGAGGGGGGGTTAGGGTTTTTAGAGTTTTTTATTTTTTCATGGATTTTTAGGGGTTTTTTGGATTTTAATTGTTTTTAGGGTTTTTTAGGGTTTTTGGTGATTTTTAGGGGTTTATGGTTTTAGGGGTTTTGGGGGGTTTTTTGATTTTTAGGGGTTTTAGGGGTTTTATGGTCTTTTTGGGTTTTTAGGGCTTTTTTAGTTTTTATGGTTTTTAATGTTTTTTAGAGTTTTTAACATTTTTAGGGTTCTTAAGAGTTAATAGAGTTTTTAGTTGGTTTTGGGTTTTTTAATGGGGTTTTAAGGTATTTAAGGTTTTTAGGGGGTTTATGCTTTTTAGGGATTTTTCTGCATTTTTAGGGTTTTTTATGTTTTCATGAATTTTAGGGGTTTTTAGGATTTTTATAGTTTTTAGGATTTTTTAGGGTTTTGGGGATTTTGAAGGTTTTCTAGTGTTTTGAGGGGTTTTTAGGGTTTTTAGGGTTTTTAGGGGTTTTCCAAGATTTTAGGGTCTTTTTGGATTTTTATGGGTTTTATGAGTTTTTTAGTGTTTGTAAGGTCTTTTAGATTTTTTTACATTTTTAGGGGTTTTAAGGGTTTTTATTTTTTTAGTGGTTTTAGGGCTTTTATGGGTTTCAAGGTTTTTAGAGGTTTTTATGGTTTTTTTGAGTTTTTTAGGGTTTTAGGGTTTTTTATGTTTTCATGGAATCTCAGTGGGTTTTAGGATTTTTATGGTTCTTATGGGGGTTTTTTGGTTCTTAGGGATTTTGAGGGTTTTTTATGTTTTTTGAGGTTTTCAAATTTTTAGGGTCTTTTTGGGATTTTAGGGTTTTTTTTTTGACTTTTTTAGGGTTTTAAGATTTTTTAATTTTTTAACATTTTTAGGGATTTAAAGGTTTTTTTTTATTTTTTTAGTGGTTTTTATTATTTTTATGGGTTCTTAAGGGTATTTATTTGTTTTAGGGGTTTTTATGGTTTTTAGGGGGGGGGTTAGAGATTTTAGGGGTTTTTATGTTTTCATGGATTTTTAGGGGGGTTTTAGGAATTTTTTGGGTTTTAGGCAAAGAAGATGCGAGGGTCGGGCTATTCCTGGCCCCCCCCCCCAAATTTATTAAAAAGACAAAAGGACACAGCAGACAAGGGAGGGGAGGGGTCAATCGACCCACACCCAAAAACCCTTAACAACCCATGACAAAAGACCCAAAAAAAAGGAAAATCAAAAACGAAAAGGAAAACAAACAAAGAAAAGCAGCCACCACCATTATCCAGTATCAACCAGCAACCAGCAGCTCACAGCTAACCAACGACCAGCCTCCAAATTCAAACAGCAAACAACATCCAGCATCATCGAGGCCATAGACCAAAGCTTCAGCACCTCCCATCCAAGTAGGAACCAGCATCCAGAATCACCAGCATTCGACATCACATAACTGCCAGCATCCAAAGCCACAGAACCACCAGCATCAACATCACAACCATCACCAGCATTCAGAAGCTCACCACGAATCAGTGACCAGGAGCCAATCTCACAAAAACCAGAATCCAGCATCTTCCCACCAACACAAGCAACCGCCAATAGCACATAGCCATCATCACCAAAATCGCACAACCACCATTCACCAAAGCTCACATCTATACAGCAGCCATTATCCTTTTCCACAAGAACCGGAATCCAGCACCTCCCAGCTATAGAGGTCCATCGCAAGCACCATCGAACTTGCACACTAAGAGCAGGTGGCAACCCATACCTCAAAACAGAACAAAGAACCAGCACCAAACCAATCCCGCCACAATCCGTGAAGCAACCACCACATCTCGGTAGAGATCCCAGAACACAACACTTATCCAGACCAGCAACAAGATCATAACAAAAAAAGGAAACCCAGAGACGAACCTACCTCCACGCTGAGGTCCGAAGTGAGAAACCAGCACTATCGCCTGACTGCCCGAGCCAACCCAAAACCACCGCTCCCCACACAGCTTCAAGAATCGGCAATGTCCCACCGCACAACGTCAACTGAGGCCTGGCCTCTCCATGCCACCACTTGGAAGCAGTCGAGGAAGCCGAGAACCACCAGGAGCTTGTCGCAACGAAAGGCACCATCAGGTTTTATATAGTTATTTGGGATTTTTAGGGTTTTAGGGTCTTTTGGGTTTTAAGGGGTTTTTTTTGAGTTTTTTAGGGATTTAAATATTTTTTAGAGTTTTTTACATTTTAGGGGTTGTAAGGGTATTTAGAGTTTATAGTGTTTTTAGGTGTTTTATGATTTTTATAGTTTTTAGGATTTTCAAGTGAATATATGTTTTTAAGGGGGTTTTCATGATTTTTAGGATTTTTTACTTTTCCATGGATTTTTAGGGTTTTTTAGAATTTGTATAGTTTTCAGGGTTTTTCGGGTTTTTGAAACATCCTTCTTATTCGAATTGGATTTAGAAGGTAGAGCAACATTAATTGGCCTGAATAGACATCCCCAAAACGCCAAAGATTGTTAATAAATGTCGATGGGATTCAATACATGTGGGGGGAAATTTTCCCTTTAAGAATAAAACAACTAACCATACAAGTCATAACCAAACAAAACACTATATGATACATGATAACAATTAAATACAACTCAACATTTCATTTATCAAAATCAAACTAAAACCAAGTACCACAGTGGAAGACAACAATATCAAAGTAAACAGTGGAAGAAAAAACTCAAAGACTCGAATGAAAACTCCAAGATCCAAATATGCTCCATGCTCCAACTCCACAACAACCCAAGTATCATGAAGTACTACTAAATATGTGTGATACTTTACCTTTTCCCATGTCTCCATAAACAACATTTTCAAAATCACCAAAGTGCCAAAGCAAGGGTGAGTAATGAAACTCAGTAGATTTTCCCCCAATGACTTCCCTACTCACGCCACTAGGATTGAACATGTTAGCCCAATCATATAAAACAATTTATATAAAACAATTTCCAAAACAGTTTATATCAAAATATTAACAAGTGCCAATGTAAACCACTTTTCTCAAACAACACCAATTCCCATGGAAAGCAACCAAACAATGTTCCAAAACCATTTCATTAATTACACTTTGGCATACCCCATTCCAATCCACACATCCACATATCTATACATACATTTTTTATTATGATAGTTTGATACTCATGAGTGGTTTCTCATTGATCTACCAATTCATCACAAGGTAATTAAATCCCATGTTCCATTACACCTTTGGTACCAAGCACAAGGTCATATTTCAACCAAGCCTCCTAATGCAATATGAACACACACACACACCAAGTATTCCCAATAACCATGCCAATATAATCATGCCAAAACCATTTCAATAAAAAAAATTTTTATTGAAAACCTCTTTCTGTAAACAGAAACAAGGAACTATTCTAAAATCATAATTTTAAAATCATTTATCAAAGAACTTTTGACAATAATTCAATTATTTCACACAAATACACAAACCCTAAAGAATATTTTTACCATGTTTTTCACATAAATTTCATTATCTACTTCAATCAATTCAATCAATTTGAAACTAATCCAATCAGTTCTAGCATGAGGAGTCGAGAGTGAAGCCACCCACCTCCGGTTTTATGATGAAAATGAATAACGACACTTAAAATCCCACGAAACTGAGTTAAATCTCCACGAACCCACCTTAGATCTCTTCCTTTATCAATAAAAAGACCAAATATAAACATATTTGGAATCTATAAACTTAGTTCTACACATAGAAGGTGTAGATCTAAGAATCTAAGAGATAAGGAGAAGTATATCTAACAAAACTACCAATAAAACCAAGAACAGTCACTTACAACAATAATCCAGCTTCAAATCACCAAGAGAAGCCATCTGATCTCCTCTGAAATGATGGAAGATGTTCTCCAACCTTTGAGATGGAAAAATCCCGAGTTAGGGCTACTTTGGGGAAAATGAGGAATTAAAACATAAGGTCGACCTAGATCCACTTTTTTTGGGTCTAGTTTTTTAACCACTCATGGTTTAGTCGCATGGTAAGGTAAACCATGCACTAATCATGTGCCAGTCACTACTGCAAGGATGAACCTCACATGGTTAGCTTGTACAGTTTCCAAAACATCGGCCAATCATGCCAAAGTTCATTGTCCAACAAAGCACGGTTTCTCAAAGGTTTCCACACAGTTTAGACAAACTCTACATATCCAATTCCTTCCCCTTTACCATTGTCTCACTATGCACGGTTTCCTATAGGAGTTTCATGGTTCACCCAAACTGTTCACCTGTAGAAAATCACCAAAAACATTCCAAAAGTCCCCAAAACTTCCCAAACATAACCATATACTTTATATACTTAAAATATATAAATAAAGGGTTACTTATTTGATACCAGGGGTGCTACATTTTTTAGCAATTTTGAGTGTTTTTAGGGTTTTTCAAAGGTTTTTTTGGGATTTTTAGTGTTTTTTGACCTTTTTAGTGTTTTAAGGGGTTTTATAGATTTTAAACGATTTTAATGGTTTTAAGGGTTATTAGATATTTATTTTTTAGGGTTTTTAAATATTTTAGGGGTTTTATGGTTTTAGGGGATTTTTAGGGATTTTAGGGTTTTTTTACATTTTCATGGATTTTTAAGGGGTACTTAAGTATTTTTATGTTTTTTGGGTTTTTGAGGATTTTTAGGGAATTTGAGGGGTTTGTGGGTTTTCAGGGTTTTTTAGGGTTTTAGGATTTTTCAGGGTTTTTAGGGTCTTTTTGATTTTTACGTTTTTTTAGAGTTTTTAAACATTTTTAGGGTTTTTAAGGTTTTTTGAATTTTTAGTGGGTTTTTATAGGTTTTAAGGTTTTAGGGAAAGGAAGATGCGGAGGTCAGGCTATGCCCCCCCCCCAAATTTATTAGAAAAAAGACGCAGAAGACAAGGGAGGGGAGGGGTCAAATGACCCACACCCAAAAATCCTTAACAAACCCAAACCCAAAAAACAAAAAAAAACCAAAAAAACCAAAAAGAACACAAAACCAAGAAGAGCAGAAAAACAGAAAAGTTCCCAACAGCATCTCCCAGCCAAACAACAACCAACATCCAGCAGCAACATGACCATAATCATCAACAAGATCAGTAACCATTAGCCTATACTCCAATCATCTACCAGCATCTCATAACACATATTCAACCATCTATCACCATTACCATCTGCATCTCCTTAAACCTTTTCCAGCACCAGGGTGCAACAAGCATCCAGTAGCTCAAATTCCAGCATCCAGTACAACCTTCATTACCTTGTAGTGAAGCAGCAGCCATCACCGAGAACCAGCATCTTTCTTCACATCCCATCCAAGCAGCATTCATCACCCAGAAACTTAGATTCCCGCAACCATCACCTCCTATCTAGTCTGATTCCAACATATCACCCCTAGAATCACATTTAGAAAACCATCTCCCATGTCTGGAACCCATCTGCAGCACCTAGAGACAAGACAACATCCAACACCACTCAACCAAACCAATATCCAACGCCCTCGACGAATCACAACCAAACCAAACACAACACAAGAGGCCAAAATCCAAAATAGAATCCATATCAAAACACAAATTAACGATCCCTTTATCAAAAACATGAAACAGATCCATGAGAGAAAAACCAGAAATACATACCTGCATTTTCTGCACAAACTACTGCTAATCCGAACTCGTCTGCGCCTCCTATTGAGTAGATCTGAGAGTCCCCATCACAGTCTTGAGCAACAATCACAAAAAAATGCCACAAATCCAGAAAATACACCAAGATTCAACCTTCCCTCGATCATTGCTACAGAACCTCACCTTTCCATGACTTCTCACAAGCCACCAGATTCGAGGTGCCATCGGAGAGGACTGAAGCAGAAAAAAAGGAAAGAAGACCACCCATCGATGAGACCAGAACCCGTAATGCCAAATAAAACCTCTTAGTCATTGAGGCCCCCAACTCTGTTGATCTTCCTGAGGAAACCACATATCTTCAATGTCAACCCCAAACCATGTCTGATTTCCAGAAGGGTTTCTGACCACCAAGGAGTCATCTGCTTCACCGCAAGCCAGATCTGACCGATCTGAGTCCATAGTAGCTCATGCAACCTCTAAATCTGACAGATCCCAAGCATGCCATCAAATAATTCCTTCCTAATCCGATATCCATAGCAAGGGATGGGTGAAAAGAATCAGCCAAAGACAGAAAACCACTGCCATCTTGAGTCCGAGGAGCATGTCCAGAGAACACCATCGCCAAAGAAGCAAGGAACCAGTGCTAAGGTCCCGATAAGGAACCAGGGGAAAACCTGGAAGAAGCGTCTAGTGAGAGAGAGGTCCAGGGGAGTGCACCTCCATCTAATGGTTTTAGGGGTTTTGATGGGTTTTAGAGTTTTTTTAGGGTTTTAGGGTTTTTTACATTTTCCTGAATTTTTAGGGGGTTTTAAATATTATTATGCTTTTTATGGGTTTTTAGAGATTTTGAGAGTTTTCTGGGTTTTTTGGAATTTTTTAGGGTTTTTAAGTGTTTTTAGAATTTTTTAATGTTTTAAGGGGTTTTAAGGGTTTTTATTATTTTTAGTGATTTTTAGGGTTTTATGGTTTTTAAAGGTTTTAAGGCGTTTTTTTAGTTTGTACGGGTTTTCTAGGTTTTCAGTGTTTTTTAAGTTTTCATGTATTTTTTGGGGAGTTTTAGGATTATAACGATTTTTGGAATTTTCAGGGTTTTTGGATATTTTTTGGGTTTCCCAGGGGGTGTTTCAGGGTTTTCAGAGATTTTAGTGTCAATTTGGGTTTTATGGTTTTTTTTTGAGTTTTTTAGGGGTTTTAGGGTTTTTAGAGTTTTATTACATTTTAAGGGTTTTAGATATTTTAGCAGGTTTAAAGGGTTTTATGGGTTTTTAGGGTTTTTAAAGATTTCTAGGGGGTTTATGGTTTTCAGTGTTTTTTGGGGGGTTTTAGGTTTTTTTACATTTTCATGGATTTTTAGGGGTTGGGTTAGGATTTTTATGGTTTTTAGAGTTTTTAGAGATTTTGAGGGTTTTTTGGGATTTTTTGGGGTTTTATGGTTTTTATGGGTTTTTAGGGTTTTTAGAGTATTTTGGGATTTTTAGGGTTTTTTTAGTTTTTTAGTTTTTTTAACGCTGTTTGGAGTTTTAATGGTTTTTAGAGCTTTAGTGGTTTTATGGTTTTTATGATATTATGAGGTTTTTTAAGGTTTTTAGTGGTTTTTATGGTTTTTAGTGGTTATTTAGGGGTTTTAGGGTTTTTTACATTTTCATGGATTTTTAGGGTTCTTTTAAGATTTTTATGGTTTTTAGGGTTTTTTGGGATTTCAAGGGTTTTAATGGTTTTCAATGTTTTTTAGGGTTTTAAGTGTTTTTAGGGTCTTTTAGATTTTAGGGGTTTTTTGAGATTTTTCTAGTTTTTAAGGTTTCTTAGGGTTTTAAATGTATTTTATATTTTTTAATGTTTTTAGGGGGTTTAAGGGTTTTTAGAGTTTTTACTGAGTTTTGAGGGGTTTTATGGGCTTTTAGGGGTTTTCAAGGTTTTATGGGTTTTTATGGTTTTTAGAAGTTTTAAGGATCTTTAGGGATTTTTATGTTTTCATGGATTTTAGGGATTTTTAGGATTTTTATAGTTTTTAGGTTCTTAGGTATTTTAGGGATTTTAAGGGGTTTAGGGTTTTTTAGTGTTTTAGGGTTTTTAGGTTTTTAGGATCTTTTTGGATTTTTGGATTTTTTTGAGTTTTTTATATTTTTTTAGGGTTTTAAATATTTTTAAAGTTTTCAACATTTTTTGGGGTTTTAGAGTTTTTAGTGGTTAAAGGGTTTTTATGGGGTTTTAGGTGTATTTAATGTTTTTGGGGGTTTTTTGGTTTTTTGAGGTTTTCAGGGTTTTTTTAGTTTTTTTATATTTTCATGGATTTTTAGATGGTTTTTAGGTTTTTTATTATTATTAGGGTTTTTGGGGATTTTGATGGTTTCTAGGTTTTTTGGGTGTTATTTTTTTTAGGGTTTTTAAGGGTTTTAGGGTCTTTTGGATGTTTAGGTTTCTATAGTTTTTTTGTTTTATGGTTATTTAGATTTTTTAATGTTTTTAGGGTTTTAAGGGTATTTTTAATTTTTAGTGGGTTTTATGGTATTTTCGGGTTTTTAATGTTTTTGGGGTTTTTATGGTTTTAAGGGGTTTTTAGGATTTTTTTACATTTTTTGGGATTTTAAGGGGTTTTTTAGTTTTTTTATGGTTTTTAGGCTTTTTATGGATTTTGAGGGGTTTAAAAGATTCTTCATGGGTTTTTAGGGTTCTTAGGGTTTTTAGGGATTTTAAGATCTTTCTGGATTTTTAGGGGTTTTTTTTGAGTATTTTGTTTTTTAAGGTTTTTAGGATTTTTTAATTTTTTTGGGATTTTAAGGGGTTTTAGAGTTTTTAGTGGTTTTTAAGGTTTTATGAGTTTTTTATGGTTTTTGGGGGGGGGGGGGGGTTGTGGTGCTATGGCTTTGTTTAGTGTTATTAGTGTTTTTCACGTTTTCGTGGATTTTAGGTGTTTTTAGGATTTTTATGGTATTTAGGGGTATTTAGGGATTTTAGGGATTTTGATTGTTTTTGAGGTTTTCAAGAGTTTCGGGGGGTTTGAGGTATTCCTGGTTTTTAAGGTCTTTTTGGTCTTTTTAGTTTTTTTTAGTTTTTTAGGGTTTTTTAGAGTTTTAAATATTTTTAGATGTTTTATTGATTTTCAAACATTTTAGTGTATTTTTAGGGGTTTTAGGGATTTTATGTTTTTTTGTTCTTTTTATGGTTTTCATGGGTTTTCAAGTTTTTTTAGGTCTTTTAAGGTTTTTAGGTTTTTAGAAATTTTGAGGGTTTTAGAGTTTTTAGAGTTTTTTAGGCATTTTAGGGTCTTTTTGGTTTTTAGGGGTTTTTTTGAGTTTTTTGGGGTCTAAAAGTTTTGTTAGAGATTTTTTTATTGTTTTTAGGTATTTAAGGGGTTTTTATAGTTTTTAGATAGTTTTTAGGATTTTTTATGGTTTTTAGTTGGTTTTATAATTTCTAGGGTTTTTCAGGGTTTTTAGTGTTTTTTACGTTTTCATTGACTTTCAGGGGGTTTTTGGATTTTTATGGGTTTTAGGATTTTTTTTGCCTTTTTACAATCTTGAGGGTTTTTAGGGTTTTTCATGGGGTTTTAGGGTTTTTCGGGGTTTTTAGGGTTTGGGTCTGTTTTGGGTTTTTAGGGGGTTTTTTTTGAGTTTTTTTTATTTTTTATGTTTTTTAGAGTTTTTAATGTTTTTAAGTTTTTAAGGGTTTTTATAGTTTTTATTGGTTTTTTAGGGTTTTTAGGGTTTTTAAGGTTTTAGTGGTCTTTATTGTCTTTAGGGGTTTTTCAAGGTTCTTAGGGTTCTTTACATTTTCATGGATTCTAAGGGGTTTTTTAGGATTTTTATGGTTTTTATAGGTTTTCAGGTGTTTTTATGGTTTTTAGGGATTTTTAAGGTTTTTAGGTCTTTTGGGTTTTTAGGTTTTTATTTATTTATTCATGTTTCTATATTTTTTTAACGTGTTTAGGGGTTTTTAGGGATTTCATATTTTTTTAGTGGGTTTTTTTTGTTTTTATGGGTATTTAGTGTTTTTTAGAATTTTTATGGTTTTTAGGGGTTTTATATGGTTTTTATGGATTTTGAGGGTTTTTAGGGTTTTCAAGGGTTTTTAGGGTTTTTAGGTGTTTTAGGGTTTTAGGGTTTTTTCTAGGGTTTTAGGGTTTTTTTGAGTTTTTAGTGGTTTAAAGGTTTTTTTAGATTTTTTAAAAAATTTAGGGTTTCTGAGGGTTTTTATAATTTTAGTGGGGTTTTAGGGATTTTATGGGTATTTGGGTTATTTAATGTTTTAGGGGGGTTTCATGGTTTTTAGGGTTTTTTTGTCTTCAAGGATTTTTAGGGGTTTTTTGGAATTTTATGGTTTTTAGGGGGTTTTGGGGTTTTACGGATTTTGAGGGATTTTAGGGTTTTTAGTGATTTTTTGGGTTTTTTGGGTTTTTTGGGGTTTTATGGTTTCTAAGGTTTTTTAGAGTTTCTAATGTTTTTAGACGTTTTAAGGTTTTTTAGAGTTTTAGTGGTTTTTAGGGTTTTTATGGGGTTTAGTGTTTTTATGATTTTTAGGGGTGTTTGGGGTTTTTAGGGGGTTTTAAGGGTTTTCTATGGGTTTTTTCATTTTTATAGTTTTAGGAGTTTTTTTAGGATTTTTGGGGTTTTTAGGGTTTTTTAGGGTTTTTAGGTATTTTGAGGGGTTTTTGTGTTTTTTGGGGATTTTTAGGATTTTTAGGGGTTTTCATCATTTTAGGGGTCTTTTGGGGTTTTTAGTGTTTTTTGGGTTTTTAGGGTTTTTAATGTTTAAATGTTTTTTAGAGATTTTATTGGTTTTTAGTGTTTTTAAGGGTTTTTCGGGTTTTTAGGGTTTTTAGGGTTTTTAGGGTTTTTAGAGGTTTTTATGGTTGTAGGGGTTTTTCAGGGTTTTTAAGGTTTTAATGTCTTCATGGATTTTGGGCGTTTATAGGGTTTTTCTGGTGTTTTAGGGTTTTTTGGATCTTTTGGGGGTTTTTGGGTTTTTTTGAGTTTTTTAGTGCTTTAAGATATTTAGAGTTTTTTAATTATTTTAGGGGTTTTAAGAGTTTTTAGGATTTTTCGTGGTTTTTAGGGGTTTTAGGGGGTTTTAAGGTTTTTTGGGGTTTTATGGTCTTCAGGGATTTTTCAGAGTTTTTAGGGTTTTTTAATTTTCCATGGATTTTTTGGGGGGTTTATGATTTGTATGGTTTTTAGGGTTCTTTAGGGTTTTTAGGGTCTTTTGGGTTTTAGGTTTTTTTTTTTGTGTTTTTAGGGTTTTTATGTTCTTTTGGGGTTTTAGGGGGGGGTGTTTTTTAGTATTTTTTATTTTTTTATTGTTTTTAATATTTTTAGAGTTTTTTGTGTTTTTTGGAGTTTTAAGGGGTTTTTTTGAGTTTTTAGTGGTTTTTTGTGTTTTTTGGGTTTTTTGGGGTTTTTAAAGTTTTTAAGGAGTTTTTTGGTATTCTTGTGTTTTTTTGGGCTTTTAGGGCTTTTTATTTTTCATTGATTTTTAGGGGGGGTTTAGGTTTTTTTATCGTTTTTAGGTTTTTTTAGATTTTTAAGGGGTTTAAGGTATTTTGGGTTTTAGTATTTTTTGAGTTTTTTCAGGTTTTAATTATTTTTTAGCATTTTAAAAAAATTTAAGGTTTTTAAGGGTTTTTTGACATTTAGTGGTTTTTAGGATTTTATGGGTTTTTTGGGTTTTTCATGATTATAGGGGTTTTATGGTTTTCAGAGGGTTTTTAGTGGTTTTAGGGTATTTATGGTTTTTTTATGTATTCATGGGTTTTTAGGGGTTTTTTATCTTTTTTATGTTTTTAGGGGTTTAGTGATTTTAGGGTTTTTTAGGGGGTTTTAATGTTTTTAGGTGTTTTCAAGGTTTTTTGGGTTTTTATGGGTTTTTTTAGTTTTTAGTGTTTTTTTGGGTTTTTAGAGTCTTTTAATTTTTTTAGGGGTTTAAAGTGTTTTTATAGTTATTAGTGGTTTTTAGGGTTTGTATTGGTTTTTACATTTTTTGGGTTTTTATGGATTTCATGGGTTTTTCAGGTTTTTTTGTGTTTTTTAGGGTTTTTATGGTTTTCATGGGTTTTTCGGTTTTTTTAGTGCTTTATTTTTATTTTTATAGCTTTTAGGGTTTTTATGGTTTTTAGGGACTTTGAGGTTTAATAGGGCTTTTTAGGGGTTTTGTGGTTTTTTTTGAGTTTTTTAGGGTTTTGAGTTTTTAGTGGTTTTTAGTGTTTTATGGATTTTTAGGTGTTTTTAAGGTTTAAAGGTGCTTAATTGTTTTTAAGGTTTTTAGGGTTTTTAGGGTTTTTAAATTTTTCATGGATTTTTAGGGTTTTTTTTAGAATTTTTATGGTTTTGTGTTTTTATGTTTTTTAGGGATTATGAGGAGTTTTAGGGTTTTTCAGTGTATCTTTGGATTTTAGGGTTTTTCACGGGTTTTAAGGTCTTTTTGGGTTTTAGGGATTTTTTTTGTTTTTTACGGTTTTAATTGGTTTTTAGAGATTTTTTTTTGTTTTTAATGGTTTAAAAGTTTTTAGGGTATTTATTGGGTTTTAGGGTTTTTATGGGCTTTTATGGTTTCTAAGGGGTTTTATGGGTTTTTATGGATTCCAGGTGATTTTCAGGGTTTTTAGGGTTTTTTACGTTTTCATAGATTTTTAGTGTTTTTTGGATTCTTATGGTTTTTAGGATTTTTTTTTTGTTTTTGGGTAATTTGAGTGTTTTTAGGTGTTTTCATGAGTGTTTAAAATTTTTAGGCTTTTTTCTAGGGTTTAGGGCCTTTTGGGGTTTTAAGGGTTTTTTGAGTTTCTTAGTGTTTTAAAATCTTTTTAGAGTTTTTAGTGGTTTTATGGGTTTTTAAGGTTTTTCTGGGTTTTTTGGTTTTCAATGGTTTTTAGGGTTTTTAGTGTTTTTAGGATTTTTTATGTTTTTAGGGTTTTTAGGGTTTTTAGGGATTTTCAGGGTTTTTAGGGGTTTTTAAGGGTTTTAGAGTTTTTCCTAGTTTTTAGGGACTTTTTGGGTTTTTAGGGTTTTTATGGTTTTTAGGGGTTGTATGGTTTTTTGGGGGTTATAAGTTTTTTAGGATATTTTACGTTTTAATATATTGTTTAGGGGTGTCTTAGGATTTTTAGGGTGTTAGGGTTTTATGGATTTTGAGAGGTTTTACACTTTTTCTTGGGTTTTAAGGGTTTTTAGGGGTTTTTAGGGGTTTTCAGGGGTTTTATGGTCTTTTTCAGGTTTTAAGGTCTTTTTTGGGGTTTTTGGGTTTTTTTGAGTTTTTAGGGTTTTTTTGTTTTTTGGAGTTTTTTAATGTTTTTTGGGGGTTTAAGGGTTTCAAGGGGTTTTAGATTTTTTGTGGTTTTTAGTGTTTTTTATATGTTTATAGGGTTTTTTAAGGGTTTTGTGGGTTCTTATGGTTTTAAGGGGTGTTTAGGGTTTTTAGTTTTTATGGATTTTGAGGGGTTTTATGATTTTTCAAGGAGTTTTAGGGTATTTCAAGGATTTTAGCGTGTTTTGGGTTTTTTGGTTTTTTTTCATTTTTTAGGATTTTTTTTGATTTTAAGGGCTTTTACTGTTTTTAGGGGTTTTTAGTGTTTTTAGTGGGTTTTTAGGGTTTTTTTGGGGTTTTAGGGTTTTAATGGGTTTTAGGGTTTTTATGATTTTCAGAGGTTTTTTGGGATTTTAGGGTCTTACATTTTCTTGAATTTTTAGGGGTTTTTTATGAATTTTATGGTTTTTACTGATCTTGAGGTTTTAGGATTTTTAAGGAGGTTTTTAGTGGTTTTAGTGTATTTTAGGGTTTTGGGGCCTTTTGGGGTTTTTTTTAATATTTTGGGGTTTTAAGGTTTTTTATAAATTTTTTAATATTTTTAGGCATTTTGAGGGTTTTAGAGTTTTTAGTGGGTTTTATGGTTTTTAGGGTTTTTATGGTTTTAGGGACTTTAAGGGTTTTTAGTGTTCTTTAGGGTTTTTTGGGTTTTTTTGTGTTTTTAGGACTTTTTGGTTTTAAGGGTTTTTTTATTTTTTAGGGATTTATGGGTTTTTAGAGTTTTTTAACATTTTTAGTGGTTTTAAGGGTTTTTATAATTTTTTGTTGTTTTTAGGGTTTTTATGGTTTTTTAGGTTTTTAAATGTTTTTATTGTTTTCATGAGTATTTTAGGGTTTTTAATTTTTCTTAAGTCTTTATGGATTTTTAGGGGTTTTAATATTTTTATGGTTTTTAGGGTTTTCTGGGGTTTTAGGGATTTTGGGGGGTTTTAATGGGGGTTTTCAGGGGATTTTAGGTTTTTTAGGGTCTTTGGGGGGTTTTAATGTTTTTTGTTAGTTTTTAGGGGTTTATGGTTTTTTATAATTTCTTAACATTTTTGGGGTTTAAAGGGTTTTTTAGAGTTTTTAGTGGTTTTATAGGGTTCATATGGTTTTTTATTGTTTTATAAGGTTTTTTTGGGTTTTTATGGTTTTCAGGGGGTTTTCAGGGATTTTAGGGGGTTTTACGTTTTCATGGATTTTAGGGGTTTTTAGGATTTTTTGGGTTATAGGGTTTTTTGGGTTTTTTGAAATTTTGAGGGGTTTTAGGAGTTTTCATGTATTTTTATGGTTTTAAGGGTTTTTAGGGTCTTTTGGGTTTTTTGTTTTTTGGGGGTTTTAGGAGTTTTCAGGTTTTTAGAGATTCATAATGTTTTTAAGAGTTTTAAGGGTTTTTATAGTTTCTTATGGTTTTTGTGTTTTTTAATGTTTTAGGAGTTTTATGGTTTTTAGGGGCTTTTAGGATTTTTAGGGGTTTTTATGTTTTCAGGGATTTTTAGGTGTTTATTAGGATATATATGGTTTTTAGTGTTTTTAGGGGTTTAGGGATTTTGAGGGTTCTTAGGGTTTTCAGGGGTTTTAGGCAAGGAAGATGCGAGGGTCAGGCTATTCCTGACCCCCCCAAATTTATTAACAAGGAAAAAGAGACACAGCAGACAAGGGAGGGGAGGGGTCAATCAACCCACACCCGAAAACCCCTTACAACGCACGCAAAAAGAAAATCAAAAAAGAAAACAAAAGGAAAAAGCACACACAACCAAGCAGCAACCACCACTATCCAGCATCAACCAGCCTCCAATATCTCACAGCTTCCCAACAACCAGCATCCAAACTCAGAAAGCCCAGCATCCAGCACCTCCCAGCCAAAAACAACCAGCAATCAGCAACCAGAGTCATAGAACCACATCCCTCCCGCACTTCCCATCTAAACAGTAACCAGAGACAAGCAGTACGCCTTCCAGCATCCAACAACTTCCCACCAAGGAGAGTCACAACCAACAACAGCAAACCACCAGCATCAAAAACAGCCTCAACAGCATCCATCTCCTCCACGCCATTCAGATCCATAACCAACAGCACAGAAGCAAAGACAGCAAACAACATACACCAGCATTTTCTAGCATTTTCAGGGGTTTCAAGGGTTTTAGGGTTTTAGGGTCTTTTGGGTTTTTAGGGGTTGTTTCTGAGATTTTTAGTGTTTTAAAGGGTTTGGGGAGTTTTATAATGTTTTATGGGTTTAAGGGTTTTTATATTCTTTAATAGTATTTAGAGTTTTGATGGGTTTTATAATTTTTAAGGGTTTTTATGGTTTTCAATGGGTTTTTAGTGTTTTTAGGGTTTTTTAATTTTTAATGGATTTTTAGGGGGGTTTTAGGATTTTTAGGTGTTTTAGGGTTTTTAGGGATTCTAAGCATCTTTAGAGTTTATCAATGGTTTTTAGGGTTTTTATGGGTTTTCAGAGCTTTAGGGTCTTTTATGTGTTTTAGTGTTTTTTTGAGTTTTTATGGTTTTAAGGTTTTTAACATTTTTTTGAGTTTTAAGGGTTTGTTGACATTTTTGTTATTTTTAAGGGGTTTTATGGGTTTTTAGGGTTTTCTAAATTTTTTAGGGGTTTATGGTTTTAAGGGGTTTTTAGGTTTTTAGGATTTTTTCATGTTTTTATTTATTTTTTGGTATTTTTATTGGATTTTTATTATTTTTTTGGTATTAGAGTTTTTAGGGAATTTGGGGGTTTTCATTGGTTTTAAGGGGTTCTAGGTTTTTTAAGGGGTTTCAATGTTTTTAGGGTCTTTTGTGGTTTTTAGGGGTTTTTTGAGACTTTTTAAGTTTTTAGATTTTTTTAAAGTTTTAAGGGTTTTAAGTGTTTTTAGAGTTTTTAGTGGGTTTTTATGGTTTTTATGGTTTTTAGGGGTTTTTAGGGTTTTCAGGGTTTTTAGAGGGTTTTACGTTTTCATGTATTTTTAGTGTTTTTTATGGATTTTAAGGGTTTTTAAGGTTTTAGCGGTTTTCATGGGTTTTAAGGGTTTTTAGGGGTTTTCAGGGTTTTTAGGGTCTTTTCCGTTTTTAGGTGTTTTTGAATTTTTTAGTTTTTTAGAGTTTTTTAAAAATTTCAAGGGTTTTATGAGTGTTTAGAGTTTTTTGTGGATTTTTAGGGTTTTTATGGGGTTTTAGTAGTTTGGAATGTTATTAGGGGTTTTTGTGATTTTCAGGGATCATTTGGGTTTTTAGGGATTTTTATGTTTGCATGGATTTTAAGGGGTTTTTTAGGGTTTTTATGTTTTTTGGGATTTTAAAGGTTTTTATCATTTTTAGGGGTTTTTGAAAAAAATAGGTATTTTAAGCTTTTTCTCAGTTTTTAGGGTCTTTTGGGGTTTTAGGGTTTTTTGAGTTTTATATGGTTTTTTAAGGTTTTTAGAATTTTTTAATGTTTTAAGGGGTTTTAGAGTTTTTAATGTTTATTAGGGCTTCTATGGGGTTTATTGTTTTTTATGATTTTTAGGGGTTTCTATCGTTTTTAGGAGCTTTTCAGCGTTTTAGGGTATTTTACGTTTTCATAGAATTTTTTGGGTTTTTATGATTTTTATGGATACTAGGGTCTTTTAGAATTTTTAGAGATTTTGAGGTTGTGTAGGGTTTTTTAGGGGTTTTAGGTTTTTCAAGGTTTTATGTTTTTTTGTTTTAGGGTTTTTTTGATTTTTTTTGGTTTTTAAGGTTTTTTAGAGTTTTATAATGTTTCTTGTGGTTTTAAGGGTTTTTAGAGTTTTTAGTGATTTTTAGGGTTTTTATAGGTTTTAGGGTTTTTTAGGATTTTTAGGAATTTTATGGCTTTAGGGGTTCCTAGGGTTTTGAGGTTTTTTATATTTTTAGGGATTTTTAGGGGGTTTTAGGATTTTATGGTTTTTAGGTTTTTAGGGTTTTTCAGGGGTTTAGGGCCATTCGGGGTTTTAGTGTTTTTTGTGAGTTTTTAGGGTTTTTAGGGGTTTAAAGAGTTTTTAGATTATTTAGTGGTGTTTAAGGGTTTTATCAATTTTTAGGGCCCTTTAAAGTTTTTTGGTGTTTTTTGGCTTTCAATGTTTTTTATGGTTTTAGGGTTTTTTATGTTTTCATGGATTTTTTAAGTTATTTTTAGGGGTTTATGGGTTTCCATGTGTTTTATGGGTTTTTAGCAGTTTTCTGTGTTTTTAGGGTCTTTTTAAGTATTTAGAGTTTTTTGAGTTTTTTAAGGTTTTAAGGTTTTTTAGAGTTTTTAACTTTTTTGGGAGGTTTTATGGGTTTTTAGAGTTTTAGTGGGTTTTATGGGTTTTTAAGGTTTTTAGGGTTTTTATGGTTTTTAGGGGGTTTTTCTGGTTAGTAGTTTTCTTCCCATTTTTATTGATTTTTAGGGGTTTTGAGAATTTTTATAGTTTTTTGGGATTTTTAGGGTTTTTTAGGGTTTTGAGGGTTTTTAAGGGGTTTTAGGGTTTTTTTGGGTTTTTATGTTTTTTAGGGTTTTTAATTTATTTTAGGGTTTTTTAAATTTTTTAGAGGTTTATAGAGTTTCTATAGTTGTCAGTAGTTTTTAGGTGTTTTATGGGATTTTAGTGTTTTTTAGATTTTTATAGGTTTTATGGTTTTCAGGTGTTTTTTAGGGTTTTTTGGATTTTTTATATTTTTATGGATTTTTAGGGATTTATTAGGATTTTATGGTTTTTAGGGTGTTGAAATATTTTGAGGGGTTTTAGAGCTTTTTAGGTGCTTTTGTGGTTTTTCCAAAGTTTTAGGATCCTTTTTGTGTTTTATGGTTTTTTTTTCAGTTTTTGGGGGTTTTTAATGTTTTTAGAGTTATTTTTAACACTTTTTGGGTTTTAAATGTTTTTAGAGTTTTTAGTTATATTTATTGGTTTTTACGGTTTTTAAAGGTTTTTAGGGGTTTTATGTTTTTCAGGGGTTTTTCAGGGTTTTTAGGGTATTTTATATTTTAATTTAGTTTTTGGTTGTTTTATGATTTTTATGGTTTTTATGGTTTTTAGGATTTTTAGGTAATTTGAGGGATTTTAGTGTTTTTCAAGGATTTTAGGGCCATTTTGGGTTTTTAGGGTTTTTTTGAGTTTTTTTTGGGTTTAAGGTTTTTTATATTTTTTAACATTTTCAGGGGTTTTTGGGGTTTTTAGTGGCTTTTGGATTCTTATGGGCATTTAGGGTTTTTTAATGATTTTTGGGGTTTTATGTTTTCATGGATTTTTTGGGGGTATTAGGATTTTTATGGTTTTTAGGATTTTAAGGGTTTTTAGAATTTTTCAGGGTTTTTTGGTTCTTTTTGGATTTTAGGGTTTTTTTGAGTTTCTTCATGTTTTAATTTATTTTAGATATTTTTAAAGATTTTATGGTTTTTCGTGATTTTATAGTTTTTAGTTGCATTTTAGGGTTTTTATGGGTTTTTTGGGTGTTATAAGGTTTTTATGTGTTAATATAGTTTTCAGGGTTTTTCGACATTTTTATGGTTTTTTATGTTTTCATGGAATTTTGGGGGGTTTTATGATTTTTATAGTTTTTAGGGTTTTTAAGGATTTTAAAGGGTTTTAGGGGATTTCCATGGGTTTTAGGGGTTTTAAGGTTTTCAGGGCTTTTAGGGTATTTTTATGTTTTAATAGGGTTTTTCAGCTTTTAGGGGTTTTTTGGTTTTTTAGAGTTTTTAACTTTTTTGTGAGTTTTAAGGATTTTTAGAGTTTTTAGTGGTTTTTTTGCAAGAAAAATAGAACATGATATATAAAAGGGAAAATGAATTGAACTACAAACGATCATTATGGGTGGAACAACTGACCTAAAGGATGAAAAAAAACAAGAAGAAAAACCCAAGACGAAGACCAGCATTATGTTGTCCACTGTTCTTATCCACAAGAAATCTTCTGCACATGTCCACTACTAGATGCACCCCATCCAGGAAAGAAACAGACTGTCACCAACCTGAAAGCCCAAAAAATCCCATCAAACGACAACCAGAACCAAAAGCACAAAAAACTCCTCCCCAACATGAGCAGCCAAAAGCTACCAAACCAAAAAGGCATCTCTGAAACTCAGCACCCACCAACCAAATCAACAACACCCTATCAGCACAAAACCAACTAGTCAAGTGTAGTTACCACATCCAAGAGAGACCAGACAAGAGAAATTGTGAGAGGTTTTTTAGGGTTTTTATATTTTTATGGGCTTTTACGGTTTTTAGGGGTTTTATGGGTTTTCTTGGGGTTTAGGGTTTTTTTAGGGGTTTTAGGATCTTTTGTGGATTTTAGGGTTTTTTGGAGTTTTTTTTGGGTTTTAAGGATTTTTAGAGTTTTAAAGGTTTTTAGGGATTTTTACGTTTTCATGCTTTTTGTGGTTTTTTCACGATTTTTATGGTTTTTAGGGTTTTAAAATATTTTTAGAGATTCTGAGGGGTTTAAGGTTTTTCAAAGGATTTTATGGTTATTTCCAAGTTTTTTGGGACTTTTTGGGTTTTTACTGTCTTTTTGGGTTTTTATGGGGTTTTAAGGTTTTTAATGGTTTTAAGGTTTTTAGGGGTTTTTTATGTTTTTAGGGTTCTTTACATTTTCATGGATTTTTAAGGGTTTCTTAATATTTTTATGGTTTTTAGGGTTTTTAGGAATTTTGAGTGTTTTTATGCTTTTTAAGAGATTTTTAGGAGTTTTAGGGGTTTTAAGTGTTTTTATGGTCTTTTCGGTTTTTATGGTTTAAAGGGTTTCTAGAGTTTTCAGTGGTTTTATGGGTTTTGGTTATTTTTAAGGGTTTTTTAGTCTTCAGGTGTTTTTCAGGTTTTTTACATCTTCATGGATTT
This sequence comes from Viscum album, assembly GCA_963277665.1. Lineage (NCBI taxonomy): Eukaryota > Viridiplantae > Streptophyta > Magnoliopsida > Santalales > Viscaceae > Viscum > Viscum album. Next base: position 947,638,631 of record OY728132.1, on the reverse strand, counting down.
TTATAAGTTTGTTAGTATTTTTATGGTTTTTAGGGTTTTTAGTGATTTTGGGGGTTTTTAGGGTTTTTCAAGGGTTTTTAGGGTTTTTAGGGTCTTTTTATGTTTATAGATTTTTTTGAGTTTTTTAGGGTTTTTAAGGTTTTTTAGATTTTTTAACATTTTTAAGGGTTTTAAGGGTTTTTGGAGTTTTAGTCGTTTTTTAGGGTTTTTATGGGATTTTAGGGTTTTTATGGTTTTTATCAGTTTTTATTGTTTTTAAGGTTTTTCGGGGTTGTAAAGTGTTTTATGTTCTCATGGATTTTTAGGGATCTTTTAGGATTTTTATGGTTTTTAGGGTTTTTTAGATTTTTATGTATTTTGAGGGTTTTTAGGGGGGGTTTAGGATATTTAGTGTTTTTCAAGGATTTTAGGGTTTTCAGGGTTTTTATGGGTTTTAAGGTTTCTTAGAGCTTTTAAACATTTTTAAGAGGTTTTAAGGGATTTTAGATATTTTAGTAGTTTTTAGGGGTTTTATGGGGTTTTAGGGTTTTTAAGGTTTTTAGCGGTTTTATAGTTTTCAGGGAGTTTTCAGGGTTCTTAGGAATTTTTAGGGTTTTAAGGGGTTTTTTTGTTTTCATGGATTTTTAGTGGGGTTTTATGATTTTTTTGGTTTTTAGTATTATTAGGGATTTTGAGGGTTTTGGGGTTTTTTAGGGGTTTTGGGTTTTTAGGGTTTTTCAGGGATTTTAGGGTCCTTTTTGGTTTTTGTTTTTTTTTTTACTTTTTAGAGTTTTTATGGTTATATAGAGTTTTTTAATGTTTTTAGGGGTTTTATAGGTTTTTAGACTTTTTAGTGGGTTTTAAGGTGTTATGGGGTTTTAGGGGTTTTAAGGTTTTTAGAGGTTTTTATGTTATTTAGGGGTTTTTATGGATTTTTAGGGTTTTCTAAGTTTTCATGGATTTTTATGACTTTTATGGTTTTATGTTATTTTTGGGTTTTTAGGGATTTTGGTGGGGGTTTAGGGGTTTTTTGGGGGGTTTAGGGTTTAAGGGTTTTTTAGGTTTTTATTGATTTTTTGGGGGGGGCTTAGGAATTTTATGTATTTTAAGGGTTTTTGGGGATTTTGGGGATTTTATGGTTTTTAAGGTTTTTAATGGATTTTAGGGTTTTTAGGGTTTTCAGGGACTATTTGGGTTTTTAGTGTTTTTAGAGTTTTTAGGGGTTTTAAGGTGTTTTATAGAATTTATTGTTTATTGGGGTTTTAAGTGTTTTAGAGTATTAGTGGTGTTTTATGGTATTTAAGGTTTTTTGTAGTTTTTATCATTTTTTAGGGTTTTCAAGGTTTTTAGGGTTTTTTATGTTTTCATGGATTTTAGGGGGTTTTTTGGATTTTTATTGGGTTCAAGGTTTTTTTGGGTTTTTTGGGATTTTGATGGTTTTTTGGGGTTTTTAAATATTTTTAGGGGTTTTCATTTTTTTAGGGTCTTTTTGGGTTTTTAGGTTTTTTCAGTTTTTAGGGCATTAAAGGTTTTTTCGTGTTTTTAACATTTTTATGGGTCTTAAGTTTTTTTAGAATTTTTAGGAGTTCTAGGGTTTTTATGGGTTTTTAGGGTATTTATGGTTTTTAGGGGTTTTATGATTTTTATGGGTGTTTTAGGATTTTAGGTTTTTTAGGGTTTTTGAGGATATTGAGGGTTTTTAGGTTTTATTAGGGGTTTTTAGGGGTTTAAGGTTTTTCTTGGTTTTTAGGGTCTTTTTGGGTTTTTATGATTTTTTTCAAGTTTTTTTGGGTTTGTACGGTTTTTTTTCAAAATTTATGGGTTTAAAGGGTTTTTATAGTTTTTAGTTGTTTTTATGGTTTTTATGGATTTTTCTGGGATTTTAAGGTTTTTAGGGGGTTTTATGGTTTTCAAGGTTTCTTAGTGGTTTTTAGGATTTTTATAGTTTCTATATTTGTTAGGGTTTTTAGGGATTTTAAGGGTTTTTTTGGTCTTTCAGCGGTATTTTGGGTTTTTAGGGGTTTTTAGGTTTTTTAAGGTCTTTTGTGTTTTTAGGATTTTTTTTAGTTTTTAGGGTTCTTAAGGGTTTTTATATTTTTAAATTTTTTTAGGTATTTTAAGGTTTTTAGTGTGTTTAGTGGGTTTTTAGGGTTTTTGTTGGGTTTTAAGGGTATTTAAGGGTTTTAGGGATTTTTATGGTTTTCTGGGTTTTTTGGATTCTTTATATTTAATGGAATTTTAAGCGTTTATTAGAATTTTTAAGGTTTCTAGGATTTTTTAGGATTTTTTATTAATTTTGAGGGTCTTTTAGGGGTTTTAAGGAATTTTTAGGGGTTTTCATGGTTTTAGAGTCTTTGGGGTTTTTAGGGATTTTTGAGTTTTTTTAGGGATTTTCAAGTTTTTTAGAGTTTTTTAACATTTTTATGGGCTGATATGTAAGGGTATATATAGATTTTGGTGGGTTTTTAGTGGTTTAATGGTTTTTATAGTTTTTAAGGTTTTTAAGGGAATTTAATTTTTTAAGGGGGTTTTTCAGATTTTTAGGCTTTTTTACTTTTTCATGGATTTTTAGGGGTTCTTAGGATTTTTATGGTTTTCATGATTTTTTGGAATTTTGAGTGTTTTTAGGGTTTTTCATAAGTTTTTTGGGTTTTCTAGGATTTTCGCCTCTTTTGTGGTTTTTAGTATTTTTTTACTTTTTTAGGGTTTTTATGGGTTTTCAGAGTTTTTAAATGTTTTTAGTGGTTTTAAGGGTTATTAGATTTTTTTAGTTATTTTTATGGTTTTCCTGGGTTTTTAAATATTTTTATGGGTTTTATGGTTGTAGGGACTTTTCAGGGTTTTTAGGATATTTACTTTTTCATGGATTTTTAGGTGTTTTTTAGGTACTTTTGGTTTTTTAGGTTTTTTAGGGTTTTTCAGGGGTTTTTAGGGTTTTTCAGGTTTTTTAGGGTATTTTGGGTTTTTAGGTGTTTTTTTTGAGTTTTTAGGGTTTTAAGGTTTTTAAACCTTTTTAGGGATTTTAATGGAAAAGGAAGGCTCGGGTCCAGGCTATTCCTAGAACCCCCAAAATTATGGATTTTTAAGGGTTTTAATATTTTTATAGTTTTTATGAATTTTTAGGTTTTTTAGGGATTTTGAGCATTTTTAGGGGTTTTCAAAGGTTTTTAGTGTTTTAAGGGTTTTTTAGGTTTAAGTGTATTTTTTGAATTTTTAGGGGTTTTAAGAATTTTTAGAGTTTTTTAACTTTTTAAGGGGTTTAAAGGGTTTTTATAGTTTTTAGTTATTTTTAGGGGTTTTATGGGTTTTTTTAAAGGTTTTTAGGGGTTTTTATGGTTTTCAGAGTTTTTTCTTAGTTTTTAGGATTTTTTAAATTTTCAAAAAAAATTTGGGGTTTTTTAGGTTTTTTACGGTTTTAGGGGTTTTAGTGGTTCTTAGGGTCCTTTTGGTATTTTAGTGTTTCCTTTGGTTTTTAGGGGGTTTAAGGGTTTTAGCGTTTTATAAAGTTTTTAGGATTTTTAGGGATTTTAGTGGTTTTTAAGGTTTTTATGGGTATTTAGGGTTTTTAACGGTTTTTAGGGGGTTTTATGGTTTTTAGGGGTTTTTTTAGAGTTTTTTTTTGGGTTTTTTACATTTTTCCTCGATTTTTAGGGGTTTTTTAGGATTTTTATGGTTTTTAGGATTTTTAGGGATTTTGAGGGGTTTTAGGGGTTTTCATGGGTTTTTAGGGTTTTTAAGGTCTTTTAGGGGTTTTAGGGTTTTTTGAGGTTTTTAGCGTTTTTAGGAGTTTTATGGGGTTTTAGATATTTTAGTGATTTTATGAATTTTAAAGGTTTATAGGGTTTTTAATGTTTTTTGGGATTTTAATTGTTTTCGGTGGCTGTTTAGGTTTTTTTTTCATTTTCATGCACTTTTAGGGGTTGTTTAAGATTTTTATGGTTTTTATGGTTTTTAGGGATTTTAAGGGTTTTGTAGGTTTTTAGGGTTTTTTAAGGTTTTAGGGTTTTTTGGGGTTTTAGGGTTTTGTTTTAAGATTTTAGTGTTCTTAAGGTTTTTTTTTGTTTTTGTAATGATTTTAGGGGTTTTAAGGGGTTTTAGTGTTTTTAGTGGGATTTTAGGGTTTTATGGTTTTTTAGGGTTTTTATGCTTTTCAGGGGTTTCACGGTTTTTAGGGTTTTTATGTTTTATTAGATTTTAAGGGGTTTTTAGTATTTTTATGGTTGTTAGAGTTTTTATGGTTTTTTTGGGATTTTGTGGGGTTTTGTGTGTTTTTAGGGTGTTTTAGTGGTTTTAGGGTTTTTCAGGGTTTTTAGAGACTTTTAGGGGTTTTAGGGTTTTTTTGATTTTTTACAGGTTTTAAGGTTTTTATAGTTTTTTAACATTTTTAGGTGTTTTAAGGGTTTTTATAGTTTTAGTGGTTTTAAGGGTTTTTATGGTTTTTTTCTGGGTTTTATAGTTTTCAGGGGTTTTTCAGGGTTTCTATGTGTTTTTAAGTTTTCATGGATTTTTGGAGCTTTTTAGTATTTTTATGGTTTTTAGGGTATTTATAATTTTTAGTGATTTTGAGGGGGTTTTAGGGGTGTTCATATATTTTTATGGTTTTTAGGGGTTTTATGGTCTTTTTTGGGTTTTTAGGGGTTTTTAGAGTTTTTTAGGTCGTTTAAGGTTTTTTAGAGTTTTTTAACACTTTTAGGGGTTTCAAGGCTTTTTTGAGATTTAAGTGGTTTTTGGGAGGTTTCAAGGTTTTCAGGTTTTTTTATGTTTTTATGGGTTTTAGGTTTTTTTATGTGGATTTTTTGGGGTTTTGGGTGTTTTAGGGTTTTTAGGGATTTTATGGGTGTTTAGGGATTTTTCAGTGTTTTTAGGGTATCTATGGTTTTCATGGTATTTGGGATCTTTTTGATTTTTAGGGGTTTTTGTTTTAAGGTTTTTTAAGGGTTTTTGGATTTTTTAATGTTTTTATTGTTTTAAAGGGGTTTTGGAGTATCAAGTGGGTTTTGGGGTTTTAAAGGTTTTGGGGTGTTTTTTTTGTTTTCTGGGGTTTTCAAGGTTTTACATTTTCATGGATTTTTAGGGGTTTTAGGGGTTTTAGGGGTTTTATGGTTTTATGATTTTTTATTTTTTTAGGGGTTTTAAGGATTTTGGGGGCGTGGTTAGAGTTTTTCAAAGGTTTTTAGGGTTTTTCAATGTTTTAGGGTCTTTTTGGGTTTTTACGGTGTTTTTAGATTTTAGGGTTTTTAGATTTTTTAAAACTTTTTTACGGTTTTTAAGGGTTTTTATAGTTTTTAATGGTTTTAGGGTTTTTATGGGGATTTGAGGATTTTTAAGTTTTTTAGTATTTTTTTTGTTTTTTAGTGGTTTTTCATGGTTTTTAGGGTTTTTTAGGATTTCATTGATATTTAGAGGGTTTTAGGATTTTTATAGTCTTTAGGATTTTTTGGGTTTTTTGGGATTTTTAGGGGTGTAAAGGTTTTTTTGAGCTTTGGGGTTTTAGTGTTTTTTAGGTTTTTTAGTGTCCATTTTTGTTTTTTAGAATTTTTTTGTGTTTTTTATGGTTTTGATATTTTTAGAGCTCTTTAACATTTTTAGGGGTTTTAAATTTTTTTAGAGTTTTTTGTGGGTTTATAGGGTTTTTATGGGTTTTAGTGTTTTTAACGGGTTTTAGGGGGTTTTATGGTTTTCATTGGTTTTTCATCATTTTTAGGGTATTTTATTTTTCATGGATTTTTAGGGATTTTCAAGGATTTTTATGGTTTTTAGGTTTTTATGGATTTTAAGGGTTTTTGGGGCCTTTTGGGTTTTTAGAGGGTTTTTATTTTTTTGTAATATTTTTAAGGTCTTTAAGAGTTTCTTAACATTTTTGGGGTTTTATGGTTTTTTAGAGTTTTCAATGGGTTTTAGGGTTTTATGGGTTTTTATGATTTTTAAGGTTTTTAGGGGGGGTTATGGTTTTTAGGTGTTTATAGGGTTGTAAGTTTTTTAACGTTTTCTAAGATTTTTAGGGGCCTTTTAGGGTTTTTATGGTTTTTACAAATTTTGAGGGTTTAAAGGTTTTTTCTAAGTTTTTTATGGTTGTTAGAGTTTTCATGGTTTTTGTGGTCTTTTGGGTTTTTAGGGATTTTTGATTTTTTTATGGTTTTAAGGTTTTGTAGAGTTTTTTATAATTTTTATTGGTTCTGGTTTTTTTTAGAGTTTTTAGTAGTTATTTAGGGATTTTATGGGTGTTTAGGGTGTTTATGATTTTTAGGAGTATTTACGGTTCTCAGGGGTTTTTTTGGTTTTTCAGTTTTTTTACATTTGCATGGATTTTTAGGGGGTTTTAGAATTTTTATGGTTTTTAGGATTTTTATGGTTTTTTGGGTTTTGAGGGTTTTTGAGGGTTTTAGGCTTTAAAGTGTTTTTCAAGGTTTATTATGGTTTTTTTTCTTTTTAGTTTATTTTTTTTGAGTTTTTGGGATTTTCAGGTTTTTTAGAGTTTTTTATTGTTTTTATGGTTTTAAGGGTTTTTAGATTTTTAGGGGGTTTTAGGATTTTTATGGGGTTTTAGGGATTTTCAAGGTTTTTTGTGGATTTTATGGTTTTTAGGGGTTTTTAAGGGGTTTAGGGTTTCTAATGTTTTCATGGACTTTGAGGGGTTTTTTATGATTTTTATGGATTTAGGGTTTTTAGGGGTTTTAGGGATTTTGGGGGTTTTTCAGGGGGTTTTTAGGGTTTAGGGGGTTTTAGGTTTTTAGGGTCTTCTTTGGTTTTTAGGGTTTTTTTTGACTTTTTAGGGTTTCTAAGGTTTTTTAGATGTTTTTAACATTTTTAGGGGCTTTATGGGTTTGTAAAGTTTTTATGGGTTTTTATGGTTTCTATGGGATTTTAGAGTTTTGTAATGCTTTTAAGGGGTTTTTTGGTTTTCAGGGGTTTTTAGGGATTTTTACTTTTTCATTGATTTTTATGGGGATTTTAGGATTTCTATGGTTTTCAGGGTTTTAGGAATTTTGAGAGGTTTTAGGGTTTTTAGCGGTTTTCGGGGTTTTTAGTGTTTTTCATGGTTTTTAGGGTTTTAGGAATTTTGAGGGGTTTTAGCAGTTTTTAGGGTTTTTAGTGTTTTTCATGGTTTTGAGGATTTTTTTTTGAGTTTTTAAGGTTTTTATGGTATTTTAGAGTTTTTAATATTTTTAGGGGTTTTAAGTGTTTTTAGAGTTTTTAGTGGTTTTAGGGTTTTTTAAGGTTTTAGGGGGTTTTATGGATTTCTGCGGTATTTTAAGGTTTTTAGGGTTTTTACATTATCATGGATTTTAGGATTTTTAGGATTTTTATGGTTTTTAGTGTTTTTTGGTGTTTTTAGGGATTTTGAGGGTTTTATAAGTTTTCATAGGTTTTTATGATTTTTTAGGTTTTTAGGGTCTTTTGGGCTTTCAAGGTTTTTTTGAGTTTATTTAGGGTTTTTAGGGGTTTTTGGAGGGTTTTAATGTTTTGGGGGGTTTTAAGGTTTTTTAGATTTTTTAGTAGTTTTGGGGGTTTTATGGTTTTTTAGGGGTTTAGGGGTTTTATGGATTTCAGGGTTTATAAGGTTTTTATGTTTTCATGGATTTTTAGGGGTTGTTTAGGATGTTTATGGTTTTTAGGTTTTTTCAGGGATTTTAGTGTCTCTTGTGTTTTTCGGGGATTTTTGAGTTTTTAAGGTTTTTTAGTTCTTTATAATATTTTTTGGGAATTTGAAAATTTTTAGTGTTTTTAGTGGGTTTTAGGGTTTTATGGGGTTTTAAGGGATTTTATGATTTTTTTGTGGTTTTAAGGGTTTTTATGGTTTTTTAAGTTTTCATGGATTTTTAGGGGCTTTTATTTTTTTTGGGTTTTTAGGTTTTTTTATGATTTATTGGGATTTTGAGGTTTTCTAGGGTTTTTATGGGTTTTATTGTATTTAGGGGTTGTAGGGGGTTTCCGGGTTTTTGGGGTCGTTTTGGGGTTTTAGGATTTTTTTTGAGTTTTTTATAGTTTTAAGGTTTTTAGAGTTTTTAGTGAGTTTTTAGGGTTTTATGGTTTTTAGGATTTTCTCAGATTTCTAGGGGGGTTTATGGTTTTCTTGGGATTTTTTGGGTTTTTAGGGAATTTTACGTTTTCATGGATTTTTGAATGTCTTTTAGGATTTTTATGGTTTTTGGGTTTTTTAGGGATTTAAGGTATTTTGAGGGTTTTTAGGGGTTTTAATGGTTTTTAGGGGTTTTATGGATTTTAGTGTCTTTTGGGGGTTTTAGGGGGTTTTTTGAGTTATTTAGGGTTTTGAGGTTTTTAGAGTTTTTTAAAAAATTTAGGGGTTTTAAGGGTTTTTGGAGATTTTAGTGTTTTTAGGGTTTTTATGGGTTCTTAAGGTTTTAGAGGATTTTATTGTTTTTATGGTTTTTAGGGATTTTAGGGATTTTTAGGGATTTTAGGGGTTTTATCGTTTTTTGAGGTTTTTAGTGTTTCGTAGGGTTTTTATGGTTTTTTTGAGTTTTTTGGGGTTTTAAGTTTTTTAGAGTTTTTAGTGGTTTTAGGGTTATTTATGCATTTTTAGAGTTTTTTAAGTTTTTTAAGTTTTTTAGGTTTTTTTTATATTTTTAGGGGTTTTTTCATGGGGGTTTTTTTTCATGGGTTTTTAGGGGTTTTTAGGTTTTTTATGATTTTTACAGTTTTCGAGTTAATAGGGATTTTGATTGTTTTTTGGTGATTTTCAGGGGTATTTAGGGGTTTTAGTGGTTTTATGATTTTTAGGGTCTTTTGGGTTTTTAGGATTTTTTTGAGTTTTTTAGGGTTTAAATTTTTTTCAAGTTTTTTAACATTTTTAAGGGGTTTAATAGTTTTTAATGTTTTCAGTGGATTTTTAGGTGTTTTATCGGTGTTTTTTGTTTTTAAGGTTTTTAGGGGTATTCAGGGTTTTTAGGGTTTTTACATTTTCATGTATTTTTATGTGTTTTTTAGGATTTTATGGTTTTGGGGGGTTTTCTGGGTTTTTAGGGATGTTGAGGGTTTTTAGTCTTTTTCGATGGTTTTTATGTGTTTTCAAATTTTTAGTGTATGTTTGGGATTTTAGAGTTTTTTTGAGTTTTTTAGAGTTTTTAGAGTTTTTTACATTTTAGGGGGCCTTAAGGGGTTTTAAAGTTTTTATTAGTTTATAGTGGTTTTATGGGTTTTATAGTTTTTATGTTTTTAATGGTTTTTATGGTTTTAGGGGTTTAAGGGCTTATAGGTTTTTTTACATTTTCATTGATTTTTATGGGTTTTATTTAGATTTTTTTTGTTTTTAGGGTTTCATAGGTTTTTTCATAATTTTGAGGGGTTTTAGGGTTATGAGGGGTTTTAGGGACTTTTGGGTTTTTTAGGGTCCTTTGGGATTTTTGGATTTTTGGGTTTTTTAGTTTTTTATGGGTTTTAAGGTTTTTGGACTTTTTTTTTGGGATTTAAAGGGTTTTTGGAGTTTTTAGGGTTTTTATGAGGTTTTAGGGTTTTTTAGGATTTTTAGGGGTTTTAGGGATTTTAGGTCTTTTAGGTTTTTTGAGGGTTTTTAGGGGTTTTCAAGGGTTTTAAGGGTTTTTAGTGGTTTTCAGGCTTTTTACGGTCTCTTGGGTTTCCATGGATTTTTTTGAGTTTTTTTATAGTTTATAAGGTTTATATAGTTTTCTAATGTTTTTAAGGGATTTAAGGGTTTTTAGAGTTTTAGTGGTTTTTTATGTTTTATGATTTTTTAAAGTTTTTAGGAGTTTATGGGTTTAAGGGGGTTTTTCAAGGTTTTTAGGGTTTTTACATTTTCATAGATTTTATGGATTTTTTAATATTTTTATTCTTTTATGGGTTTTCGAGATTTTGAGGGGTTTTCAAGTGTTTTTAGGGGTTTTATTGGTTTTATGGTTTTTATCGTTTTTAGGGGTGTTATGGTTTTCTGGGGGTTTTTATGGTTTTTATGGTTTTTTATGTTTTCATAGATTTTTTGCTGTTTTTAGGAATTTTATAGTCTTTAGGTTTTTAGGGTTTTTAGGGTTTTTAGGGATTTCGAGGGTTTATACGGATTTTACGTGGTTTTTAGGGTTTTAGGGTGTTTTGGGGGTTTTAGGGTTTTAAGGGTTTTAAGTGTTTTTTAAACATTTTTAGGGGTTTTTAACTTTTTAGTGGATTTTAGGGTTTTTATGGGTTTTTAGGGTTTTTTAATGGTTTTTATGGGTTTTATGGTTTAATGGGTTTTTAGGGTTTTTTACGTTTTAATGGATTTTTAGGGTATTTTATGTTTTTTTTTACTTTTAGGGTTTTGTAGGGTTTTTAGGGTTTTTAGGGGTTTGAGGGGTTTTCAGGGGTTTTAGGGTTTTATGGTTTCAGGATTTGATGGGTCTTTTGGTTTTTAGGGTTTTTTGTGTTTTTTAGGTTTTTATAGTTTTTTAGAGTTTTATAACACTTTTAGATTTTTAAAGGGTTTTTAGAGTTTTTTGTGGTTTATGGGTTTTTACAGTTTTAGGGGGTTTTATGGTTTTTAGGGGTTTTTAAATTTTCATGGATTTTTAGGGAGTTTAAAGTTTTTTATTTTTTAGGGGTTTTATGTATTTTGAGGGTTTTTAAGGTTTTTAAGGGGTTTAGGGTTTTTTTAGGGTTTTTATGGTCTTTTTGGAGTTTTAGGGGTTTTTTAGTTTTTTAAGGTTTTAAGGGTTTTTAGAGTTTTTTAACATTTTTAAGTATTTTAAGGGTTTTTAGAGTTTTTAGGGATTTTATGGATTTTTAGCGTATTTAAGGTTTTTGGGTGTTTTTCAGTTTTCATGGGTTCGTAAGGGGTTTTTAGGATTTTTTAGGTTTTCATGGATTTTTAGGGGTTTTTAGGCTTTTTATAATTTTTTGTGTTTTTTAGGGTTTTTTGGGATCTTTATTTTTTTAGGTGTTTTCAAAGGTTTTTAGGGTTTTTAGGGGGTTTTCAGTTTTTTAGAGTCTTTTTGGGTTTTATGGTTTTTTTTTGTGTTCTTAGGGTTTTAAAGTTTCTTTAGAGTTTTTTAATGTTTTTAGGAGCTTTAAGGGTTTTTATAATTTTTATGGGGTTTTAGGGGTTTTGTGGGGTATTAGGGTTTTTCAGGATTTTAAGGGTTTTTATGGTTTTCAGGGGTTTTCTAGGGTTTTTATGTTTTCATGGATTTTAGGGCAGAAGAGGTTCGGGACTAGGCAAGCCTAGCCCCCCAAACATAATTAAAAAGAAAAAGGCAACTACAAGATGGGCCTGAAAGAGCGAGTATGAACATCGCCCTTCTGATCCGAGTCCAAGAACGAAATACAATAAGGTGGGGCCATAAAGGACCACATTGAGGAGCTCTCCGCAATCACCTGTTTAGAGAGGGCGTCAGCAACTGAGTTAGCTTCCCTGTAGGCATGTGAGACATTGAGGTTCAAGTTTCGAGACACGTCAAGGCATTCGATCCAGTGTGGCAAGAGTCTCCATGGGACATCCCTGGAGCATCCCTTTAACGCATCAACTGCAAGCATCGAGTCAGACTCAATCCAAAGCGGTGACCTGTTGAACTGGCATGCAAACTTCACGGCTTTTATGATCGCCCACAACTCTACTTCATAAGCACAACCATCCCCAAGAAACTGAAAGAAGCAGCCCTTCAAGAAGCCCCGTGGGGTGCGAAAAACACCCCCACACCCCGATAGACCAGGAGCGCCAAGTGTCACGCCATCAACTTTGACCTTTATCCATGACGGGAGTGGTGGGATCCATCTAATAAATTTCAAGACCAGCGGCTTTCGGCTCCTTCCAGCCACACCAAGAGCACACAGTATAGTGAGGTCCTCAACGTCATTAAACATCGTACCTGCTTGAAGTCATGAGGCGCTGTGAATAGCCTTGTTTATTGACACCACCCCTCCATGCAATGAGAGTGACTGCCAATTGAAAGATACTGCGTTACGCCCCGGCCAACAGAAGGTTCTAGATCTGGTCACTCCGATGCAAGTCAACCAGCCCACACAGGAAATCACAGATCGACCCATGCGAACTGCAGGTCAGCCCAAAGCTCTGTGAAAGGTAGCTCCACAACTCCGCAGAAAAAGTACAGTGTAAGAAAATGTGGATATTTAGGGATTTCTAGGTTTTTTATGGTTTTTGGTGTTTTTTGGGTTTTTTGGATTTTGATTGTTTTTTTATTTTCATGGGTTTTTAGTGTTTTTTAATTTTTTTATGTCTTTTTGCATTCTCAGGTTTTCATTGAGTTTTTTATCATTTTTATGGGTTTTAAGTGTTTTTAGAAATTTTAGCTGGTTTTTAGGGTTTTTATGGGTTTTTAGGTATTTTTAAGGGTTTTAGGGATTTTTAGGGTTTCGGGATTTTTTCAAGGGTTTCATGGTTTTTTACGTTTCATGGATATTTAGGATTTTTAGAGATTTTTAGGGTTTTAGGGATTTTCATAATTTTTAGGGTTTTCAGGGTTTTCAGGGTTTTTGTTGTCTTTTTGGGTCTTTATGGTTTTTTTGAGTTTTTTAGGCTTTTTAGGGTTTTATAGAGTTTTTTAAAATTTTAGGGGTTTTAGGGGTTTTTAGTGTTTTATTGGTTTTTTAGAATTTTTATGGGTTTTAGGAAAAGCAGGTTCGAGTCCAGTCGTGTCCCGGCCCCACAAAATTTATTAACAAAAAAGTAATCACAAGGCTTTACAGGGAGGGTCTGCACAACCGAGTATGCAAGTCACCCATCATGTCTGAGTACCCAAGGGGAATACAAAAATCTGGTGCTCTAAATGACCACATGGAACATCCATCCTCAATTGCTTTCTTGGAGAGCATATCCGCCACCTTGTTCACTTCCCTGTATGCATGTGTGTCCATATTGTTTATACCCTGAGAAGTCCTGAGACACACAACCCATTGTAGGAGAAGCCTCCATGGGATTTTCCTTGTTTTACTTTTGAGGGCTTCCACCACCAACATCGAGTCAGATTCAATCCATAACTGCTTCCACCTAAAATGAACTGAAAACTGGACAGCCTTAATCATAGCCCAAAGCTCCGCTTCATATACACATCCATTCCCAATGAAGTGATAAAATCATCCTTTAACAAAGCCTCTGTATGTCAGTAAAATTCCTCTACAACTAGAGAGACTAGGTACACCCAGAGCAGCACCATCCACATTGACTTTTATCCATTCTGGGATTGGTGGAATCCACCGAATGAATTTAAAGTCCCTTGGTTTCTCGCATCTTCCTGAAACTCCAAGATTTCTCAACACAATAAGATCATTAATATCATCATCCATCGTACCATCTTGGATATGAGACGCCATGGGGACGACTTTGTGGATCGCCACCACACCAGTGCAGAGGCAGCATGGACCATTATCAAAAACCACTTTATTCTGGGCTGCCCACACAAAAGCGGCGAGGGCCGTAGCAGCAGCAAGAAGCAGGTTAGAAACCTGTTGACTGCATTTCACACCGACAACACTGCTGAAAAGAGCAGACAACGTGCTGTCCGTGCAGATTTTCAGCTGGAAAATGACATGAAAATGCTCCCAAAGACCAGCAGAAACAATAAGCAGGTTAGTGTTTCTTGCGTTTTCAAGGATTTTTATGGATAATTTTGGATTTTTATGGTTTTTAGAGATTTTGAGGGTTTTTAGGATTTTTCATGGTTTTGAGGGTCTTGGGTTTTTAGGGTTTTTTTGAATTTTTTAGGAATTTGAAGGTTTTTTAGAGTTTTTAATGTTTTCAGGGGTTTAAAGGGTTTTTAATGTTTTTACTAGTTTTTTAGGGTTTTTTATGGTTTTTTTGGATTTTTAAGCTTTTTTAGGGTTTTTATGTTTTTTAGGATTTTTAAGGGTTTTTAGTGTTTTTTAAGTTTTCATGATTTTTAAGGGGTTTTTAGGATTTTGAATGGTTTTTAGGGTTTTTTAGGGTTTTTAGGAAAAATGTGCTTAATGTGGTCCTTTATCACCCCACATTTTTGAGAGTGAGGTCCTGTCATACCTTTAGGAAATCAATCTAATGTGGGAGAATTATCCAAGGCACCCTTTTTTATTTGTTTTTTTAGGGCCTCTACCACCAAGATCGAGTCGGATTCATTCTAAAGGTGCTTCCACCCAAATTGATTGGAAAAATAAACTACTTTGATCATTGACCAAAGCTCCACCTCATAATCACATTTACAATTTTTAGGGATTTTGAGGGTTTTCAAGGTCTGTAAGGGTTTTTAGGGTCTGGGGCGTTTTAGTGTTTTTTTATGTTTTTTTAGGTATTTACGGTTTTATAGGGTTTTAACATTTTAGGGTTTTTAAGGGTTTTTTGAGATTTAAGTGGTTTTTAGGGTTTTTGTTGTTTTTTTATGTTCTTATAGGGTTTATGGGTTTCAAGGTTTTTTTTAGGGTTTTTTGTGTTTTTTATGTTTTGATCGATTTTTATGGATTATTTAGGTTTTTTAGGGGTCTTTGGGATTTTGTGGGGTTTTAGGGGTTTTCAAGGGTATGTAGGGTTTTTGGGGGTTTTCAGGGTTTTTCGGGGTTTTTTTTGGGTTTTAGGGTTTTTTGAGTTTTAGGGTTTTTATGTTTTTTTTGAATTTTTTAACATGTTTAGTGGTTTTTAGGGTTTTTAATTTTTTTAGTAGTTTTTAGGTTTTTTATGGGCTTTAGGGTTTTTTAATGTTTTTAGTGGTTTTAATGGTTTCCAAGGTGTTTCTACATTTTTTTGGATTTTTCATGGATTTTTAGGGGGTTTTCAGGATTTTTATTGTTTTTAGTGTTTTGAGGGGTTTTAGGGATTCTGAGGATTTTATGGGGTTTGGGGTTTTGTTGGTTTGTATAGTTTTTAGTGGTTTTTTGGGGTTTTTTGGATTTTTATTATTTTTAAGGTTTTTAGGGCGTTTTATGGTATTCAGGGGGTTTTTAGTTTTTTTTTGGGTTTTTTACGTTTTCATGGATATTAGTGGTTTTTATGGTTTTTATGGTTTTAAGGGTTTTTATGGATTTTATGGATTTTTAAGGGTTTTAGGGGGTTTTAGGGGTTTTCATGGTTTTTAGGGTCTTCTTGGTTTTTAGGGTTTTTTGAGTTTTTTAAGGTTTTTATGGTTTTTTAGATTTTTTTAAAAAAATTTAGGCGTTTTAAGGGTTTTAGATATTTTTAGTGGTTTTTAGGGTTTTAGGCTTTGTTAAGCTTTTAGATGTTTTTATTGTTTTAAGGGATTTTTAAGAGTATTTTGTGTTTTTTACATATTCATGGATTTTTAGTGGGTTTTTAGGATTTTTATGGCTTTTAGGGTCTTTATAGACTTTTTCAGTTTTCTTTGTTTTTTTTATTTTTTTGTGGTTTTTAGGGTTTTATGGGGTTTTTTCGGTTTTTAGGGGGTTTTATGGTTTTAAGGTGGTTTCAGGGTTTTTAGGGTTTTTTACATTTTCAGGAATTTTTAAGACTTTTTTAATCTTCTTATGGGTTTAGGGGTTTTTAGGGTTTTTTAGGTTTATATGGTCATTTTGGGTTTTGAGGGTTTTTTGAGGTTTTTCTAGTTTGTAATGTTTTTTAGAGTTTTTAACATTTTTAGGGGTTTTATACTTTTTAGTGTTTTGGGGGGGTTTATGGGTTTTTAAGGTATTTAGGGTTTTCTCAGGTTTTTTAGGGAATTTTACTTTTTTCTGAATCTGTATTACTTTTTTATGATTTATAGGTTTTTAAGAGATATTGAGTGTTTTTAGGGTGTTTTAGGGGTTTTTAGGGTTTTAGGGCCCTTTGGGGTTTTAGGATTTTAATGGTTTTTAGAGTTTTTACAAAATTTTAGGGGTTTTAAGGGTATTTTTATTTTTTTAGTTGTTTTTTGGAGTTTTTATAAGGTTTTTGTGTTTTATAAAGTTTTTAGGCGGTTTTATGGTTTTTAGGGGTTTTTAGGGTTTTTAGGGTGTCTTACATTTTCATGGATTTTTAAGGGGTATTTGAGGATTTTTATGGTTTTTATTGTTTTTAGGGATTTTTGGATTATGAGGGTTTTTAGGAGTTTTCAAGGTTTTTTAGTTTCTTTGTTGGGATTTAGGTTTTTTTAGTTTTTAGGGGTTTTAAGGTTTTTATGAGTTTTTAACGTTTTTAGGGGTTTAAAGGGTCTTTACATTTTTAGTGGTTCTTTAGTGTTTTATGGGATTTTATGGTTTTCAGGGGGTTTTCAGGGTTTTCATGTTTTTTCACATTTTCATGGATTTTAATGGTTTTTAAAGATTTTTATGGTTTTTAGGGGTATTTAGGTTTCTTAGGGTTTTTGAGAGTTTTTGGGTTTTTTTGGGGTTTTAGGTGTTTTTTGGTCTTTTTGGGATTTTTGGGTTTATTTTAATTTTTTAGGGTTTTTAAGGTTTTATATATTTTTTAAGGTTTTTTAGGGGTTTAAAGGGGTTTTATTGGTTTTTATGTTTTTATGGGATTTTAGGGGTTTTTAAGTTATTAGGGTTTTTTATGGCTGGTAAAGGTTTTTCAATGTTTTTAGGGATTTTGACATTTCCATGGATTTTGAGGGTTATTAGGGTTTTCAGGGGTTTTAGTGTTTTTATGGGTTTTAGTATTTTTTTTACGTTTTTAGGGGTTTTAAGGGTTTTTAAAAAAAAATTAGTGGCTTTAATGGTTTTTATGGGGTTTTATGTTTTTTAAGGTTTTAAGGGTTTTTATGAATTTCAGGGGTTTTTTAGGGTTTTTTAAAATATCACTGATTTTTAGGGGTTTTTAGGGATTTTGAGGGTTTTGGGGGGTTTTTTTTTTGGTATTTAGGTTTTTTTTAGTTTTTAGGGTTTTAAAAGTTTTTAGGGGTTTTAGAGTTTTTAGTGAATTTTCGGGTTTTTTATGTGTTTTTAGGTTTTTTAATGTTTTTAGGTTTTTTATGGTTTTTCGGGGGTTTTCAGGGATTTTAGGTATTTTTAAGTTTTAATGGATTTTTAGGTGGTTTTTAAGATTTTTATGGGTTTTAGGATTTTCTAGGATTTTAGGGATTTGGTGGGTTTTTAGGATTTTTCAGGGGTTTTATGATCATTTAGGGGTTTGGGGGTTTTTTTGAGTATTTTATGGTTTTTATGATTTTTAGATTTTTTTAAAAGTTTTTAGGGTTTTTGAGGTTTTTTATAGTTGTTAATGGGTTTTTAGGGTCTTTAGGGTTTTTATGGGTTTTTAGGGTTTTTATGGGTTTTTAGGGTTTTTAAATATTTTAGGGGTTTTTATTGTTTTATGGGGGTTTTAAGGGTTTTTTAGAGGTTTTTTAATTTTTTTTTGGTTTTTATGGTTTTTTAGGGTTTTTGGGATATTTAGGGGTTTTTGGGGTTTTGGGGTTTTCATGAGTTTTTAGGATTTTTCAAGGTTTTCATGGACTTTTTGGGATTTTAGGTCATTTTTAGTTTTTTTGGGGTTTTAAGGTTTTTTAGATCTTTTTTAACATTTTTAGGGGTTTAAAGGGTTTTTAGAGTTTTTATGCATTTTTAGGGGTTTTATGTTTTTAGCGGTTTTTATTATTTTCAGGGTTTTTTAAGTTTTTTACGTTTTTATTGATTTTTCACGGTTTTTAGGAATTTTTTTGTCTTTATGGTTTTCAGGGTTTTTAGGGATTTTGAGAGTTTTTAGGGGTTTTCAGGCATTTTTATGGTTTTTAGGGGTTTTCAGGGGTTTAGGGTGTTTTGGGGGTTTTAGGGTTTTGTTGAGTTTTTTAAGGTTTTTAAGATTTTTTAGAGTTTTAAACCTTTTTAGGGATTTTAAGGGTTTTTGGAGCATTAGTGGGTTGTTAGGGTTTTTATGGGTTTTATGGATTTTAAGGTTTTTAAGGTTTTAAGGTGTTTTCAAGGTTTTTTGAGTTTTTAGGGATTTTCCAGGCTTTTATGGTTTTTCTGAGGTTTTTAGGGTTTTTAGGGGGTTTCATGGTTTTTATGGTATTTTTGAGATTTTAGGGGTTTTTGAGTTTTTACAGTTTTAATGTATTTTTATAGTTTTTAATGTTTTATGGGTTTTAATGGTTTTTAGAGTTTTTAGTGGGTCTTTAAAAGGTTTTTGGGGTTTTTAAGGTTTTTTTGGATATTTATGGTTTTGAGGGTTTTTAGGGTTATTTACGTTTTCATGGATTTTAAGGGTTTTTAATTCTTTTATGTTTTTAGGGTGTTCTTAGGGGTTTTTTGGATTTTGATGGTTTTAGGGTTTTTCTAGTGTTTTTATGGTTTTTAGGGTTTTTAGGGGTTTTCAGGGTTTTTAGGATCTTTTTGGGTTTTTGGGGGTTTTATGAGTTTTTTAGGGTTTTTTATATTTTTTTTTTAAGGTTTTAGGGGTTTAAGTTTAAAGAACCATAATTTCAATGTAAATTTTTTTATATATGGGAATTTTTTGAGTCCGCAAAATCTGATGGCGCGCGATTCTGATGCCTGGGTTTTAGGGGTTCAAGGTTTTTTGGGGTTTTTTGAGTATTTTTATGGTTTTTAAGGGTTTTTAGAGTTTTTGCATTTTTGGGGGTTTTAAGGGTTTTTGGACTTTTTAGTGGTTTTTTAGGATTTTTATAGGTTTCTAGGGTTTTTAAAGGTTTTTAGGGGTTTTAGATTTTTATAGGTTTTTATGATTTTTAGGTTTTTTTATGTTTTCATTGATTTTTAGTGGTTTCTTAGGATTTTTATTTTTTTAGGGATTTTAGGGTTTTTATTGTTTTTCATATTTTTAGGGATTTTGAGGTTTTTAAGGTTTTCAGGGGTTTTATGGGTTTTTTATGTTATTATGGATTTTTAGATGTTTTTAGGAATTTTAAGGTTTTTAGTGTTTTTAGGGATTTTGAAGGGTTGGGAGCTTTTCATGGGGTTTTAGGGGTTTTCAGGGTTTTAGGGTATTTTAGGATTTTTAGGGTTTTTTTAGTTTTTTAGAGTTTTAAAGGGTTTTTTTATTTTTTAAATTTCTTTGAGTTTTTAAGGTTTTTTAGATTTTTCAGTGGTTTTTAAGGTTTTTATGGGGTTTTAGGGTGTTTTAACGGTTTTTATGGGTTTTTTATGTTTTCTAGGATTTTTATGGGGTTTTAGGATTTTATGGTTTTTTGGGCTTTTATGGTTCTTAGGGATTTTAAGGTTTTGGGGGTTTTTTATGATTTTTAGGGGTTTTTTGGGTCCTTTGGGTTTTTAGGGTCTTTTTTTGTTTTTAGGGTTTTTAAGGTGTTTAGAGTTTTTTAACATTTTTAGGGGGTTTAAGGGTTTATAAAGTTTTAGTGGGTTTTTAGGGATTTTTATTGTTTTTAATGTTTTTAGGGTTTTTAGTGTTTTTTAGGGTTTTTTGGGTTTTTATATCTTCACTGATTTTTAGGGTTTTTTAGGATTTTTATGGTTTTTATGGTTTTTTGGATTTTTATGGTTTCTAAGGGTTTATAGGTGTTTTTATGGTTTTTCAGGGTTTTAAATTCTATTTTGGTTTTTACTATTTTTTGAGCTTTTAGGGTTTAATAGGATTTTTAGAGTCTTTTAATGTTTTTAGGGGTTTTAATGGATTTTAGAGTTTTTAGGGTTTTTTAAGGTTTTATGGAGTTTTTATGGTTTTCAAGGGTATTTCAGGGTTTTAGGGTTTTTTACTTTTAGATGGATTTTTAGTGCTTACTAAGTATTTTTATGGGTTTTAGGATTTTTTAGGTTTTTAGGTATTTTAATGGTTTTATAGTTTTAAAAGTTTTTTAAGGATTTTTAGGGTTTTCCAGGGTTTTGGGGTCTTATTGGGGTTTTAGGGGTTATTTTTTGAGTTTTTAGGTTTTTAATGCTTTTTAGAGTTTTTTTTAAAATTTTAGGGGTTTTAAGTGTTTTAGCGTTTTAAGTGGGTTTTGGGGTTTTTATGGGTTTTTAATGTTTTTTAGGTTTTTTGGGGTTTTTTTCATTTTATGGAGGTTTTCAGAGTTTTTAGGGCTTTTTATATTTTCATGGATTATTAGGGGATTTTTTACAGATTTTCGGGGTTTTTAGGGTTTTTAGGGTT
The DNA here is from genome assembly GCA_963277665.1 of Viscum album. Taxonomy (NCBI): domain Eukaryota; kingdom Viridiplantae; phylum Streptophyta; class Magnoliopsida; order Santalales; family Viscaceae; genus Viscum; species Viscum album. Next base: position 947,618,731 of record OY728132.1, on the reverse strand, counting down.
TTTAAGGGCGTTTAGGGTTTTAAAGGGGTTTAGGGTTTTTAGTGATTTTGAGGGTTTTTGGTGTCTTTTTGGGATTTATGGGTTTTTTTAGTTTTTATGGGTTTTAAGGTTTTCAAGAGTTTTTATTGTTTTAGGGGTTTTAAGGGTTTTTACTGTTTTTAGTAGTTATTTGGGGTTTTTTTGGGTTTTTTAAGGTTTTGGGGGTTTTTATGGTTTTCGTATTTTTTTAGGGTTTTTTATGTTTTCTTCTATTTTTAGGGGTTTTTTAGGACTTTAATGATTTTTAGGGTTTTTTAGGGTTTAAGGATTTTGAGGGTTTTTAGGATTTTTCAGAGGGGTTTTAAGGTTTTTCAGGGATTTTTGGGTATTTTTGGGTTTTTTAGTCTTTTAGAGTTTTTAATGTTCTTAAACATTTTTAGAGGATTTAAGGGTTTTTAGGGGGTTTTTAGGGGTTTTTATGGTTTTTAGGGGGTTTTCAAGGCTTTTAGAAATTTTTAGAATTTCATAGAATTTTTGGGGTTTTTAGGATTTTATGGGTTTTTGGGTTTTTTATGTTTTTAGGGATTTTGAGGGGTTTTAGGGTTTTTTAGTGGGGGTATAGGGTTTTAGAGTTCTTGGGTTCTTTTAGGGTTTTTTTGGGTTTTTTATGGTTTTTTGGGGTTTTAAAGTTCTTAAGGGTTTTTTAGCTTTTTATCATTTTTAGGGGTTTTGAGGGATTTTAGTGTTTTTTAGGGGTTTTATGGATTTTTAGTGTTTTAATCTTTTAGGGGTTTATGGTTTCCATGGGGTTTTGGGTTTTTTTTTTGTTTTTTATGTTTTCATAGATTTTAAGGGGTGTTTTGTAGTTTTATGTTTTTTAGGGTTTTATGGGTTTTATGGATTTTGGGAGGTTTTAGGGTTTCTCATGGGGTTTTTGGTTATTTTTGGGTTTTTCAGGGTTTTAGGGTGTTTGGGGTTTTTGGGGTTTTTTTGGGGGTTTTTTAGGGTTTTAAGGTTTTTAGATTTTTTTAACTTTTATAGGGGTTTCAAGGGGTTTTAGAGTTTTTTGTGTTTTTTTTTGTATTTTATGGGGCTTTATGGTTTTTTAAGGTTTTCTGGAGTTGTTAGAGTTTTTTAGGGTTTTTAGGGTTTTTTTGAGTTTTTAGGTTTTTTAAGGTTTTTTAGATTTTTTAAACATTTTTAGGGGTTTTTATGCTTTTTAGAGTTTTTAGTGTTTTTATAGGGTTTTTATGGGATTTTAGGGTTTTAATGGTTTTTATGGTTTAAAGGGGGGTTTTCAGGGTTTTTATGGTTGTAAGGGGGGTTTTCAGGGTTTATATGGTTTTTTATGTTTTCATGGATTTTTAGGAGTTTTTAGGATTTTTATTTCTTTTAGGGTTTTTAGGGTTTTGATGGATTTTGATTGTTTTTAAGGTTTTTCAAGGGTTTTAGGGTTTTTTGGATTTTTAGGTTTTTTAGGTTCTTTTGGGTTTTTGGGGATTTTTTTAGTTTTTTAGGGTTTTCAAGGTTTTTATAGTTGTTTAACAATGTAATCGGTTTTTAGGTTTTTCGGGGTTCTTGTGGTTTTAAGGGGATTTTCAGGGTTTTTTGGGTATTTTATGTTTTCATGCATTTTAGGTGTTTTTTTAGGACTTTTATTGTTTTTAGGTTTTTTGGGTTTCTAGTAATTTTGAAGAATTTTAGGGGGTTTTATGGTTTTTAGGGGTTTTCAGGGTTTTTAGGCTTTTATACATTTTCATGGATTTTGGGGGGGGGGGGGGTTATGATTTTTATGGTTTTTATGGTTTTTAGTGTTTTCAAGGATTTTGAGGGGTTTTAGGGGTTTTTAGGGTTTTTAGGGGTTTTTAGGGTTTTATGGTCTTTTTGGGTTTTCTAAATATTTTTTTGAGTTTTTCAGGGTTTTTAGGTTTTTAAAGTTTTTAACGTTTTTAGGGATTTTAAGAGTTTTTATTGGTTTTTATGGTTTTTGTGGGTATTTTGGATTTTTATGGTTTTTAGGGGGTTTTATGGTTTTTAGTTGTTTTTAGGGGTTTTTAGGGTTTTTTACATTTTCAACAATTTTTATGAGTTTTTAAGGATTTTTATGGTTTTTAGGGTTTTTTAGGATTTTTAGGGAATTTAAGGGTATTTAAGGTTTTTCAGGTTTTTTATTGTTTTTTCAGGTTCTTTGGGTCTTTTTGGGTTTTTAGTGTTTTCTTTTGAGTTTTTTACGGTTTTTAAAGTTTTTTAGATTTTTTAGCATTTTTAGGGGTTTAAAGAGTTTTTTATAGTTTTTACTGTTATTTTAGGGTTTTTATGGGTTATTTGGGTTTTTAAGGTTTTAATGATTTTTATGGTTCTTAGGGGTTTTTTAGGGATTTTAGGAATTTTTACAATTTTACGGATTTTAATGGGATTTGAGGATATTTTTAATTTTTAGGGTTTTTATGGGTTGTAGGGATTTTGAAGGGTTTTAGGGGGTTTTTAGGGTTTTTAGAGATTTTAGGGGTTTTCAAGGTCTTTTGGGTATTTATATTTTTTTTACTTTTTTAGGTTTTTACATTTTTTATAGTTTTTTAACATTTTTAGGGGGTTTAATGGTTTTTAGAGTTTTTAGTAGTTTTTTAGATTTTTTATCAATTTTTATTGTTTTTTAATGTTTTAGAGGTTATTATGGTTTTTAGTGTTTTTTAGGGTTTTAGGGTTTTTTATGTTTTCATATATTTTTAGGGGGTTTTTATAATTTTATGGTTTTTATGATTTTTAAAGGTGTTTAGGGATTTTGGGGGGTTTTATGATTTTTAGGGGGTTTTAGGGATTTTAGGGTTTTTAGGGTTTTAGGGTCTTTTTGGTTTTTTAGGTTATTTTGAGTTTTTGTGGCGTGTACAGGTTTTATAGTTATTTAATGTTTTTAAGAGTTTTAAAGTCTTTTTGATTTTTTAGTGGTTTTATGGTTTTTGGGGGGTTTTCTTGGTTTTTAGTGGTTTTGCGTTTTCATGGATTTTTAGGGGGTTTTGAGGATTTTTTGGTTAATAGGGTTTTATGGATTTTGACGATTTTTAGGTTTTTTTTGGGAGCTTTAGGGTTTTACAAGGTTTTTAGGTTATTTTGGGGTTTTATAGTTTTTTTGAGTTTTTTGTGTCTTTAAGGTTTTTTATAGTTTTTTAACGTTTTTAGGCATTTTATTGGTTTTTAGACTTTTTATTTATTTTAGATTTTTTAAGTTTTTTGTGGTTTTTATGTTTTTAGGGTATTTTACATTTTGAAGGATTTTTAAGGGGTTTTTTGGATTTTTATGGCTTTTAGGGATTTTTAGGGTTTTAGGGATTTTGAAGGATTTTAGGGTTTTTATGGGGTTTTAGTGTTTTTATAGTCTTTTGAGATTTTAGATGTTTCTCTAGTTTTTTATAGTTGTTAAGGTTTTTAAAGTTTGGTTTTTAGTGATTTTTATTGTTTTTAGAGGTTTTTTAGTGTTTTAGGGTTTTTATGGGTTTTTTAAGTTTTTAGGGTTTTTTTATTGTTTTTAGAGCGGGTTTTCAAGGTTTTTCATATTTTTTTACAATTTCATGGCTTTTTTTGGTTTTTTTAGGCTTTTATGGTTTTTAGTGTTCTTTAGGGTTTATATGGATTTGGTGGGTTTTTAGTGTCTTTTCAGGAGTTTTTAGGGTTTTTAGGGGTTTTCACGGTATTTGGGGTCTTTTTGGGTTTTTAGAGTTTTTTTTTGAGTTTTTTAGGGTTTTAAGGTTTTTTAGAGTTTTTTTACATTTTTATGGATTTTAAGGGTTTTTATAATTTTTATTCATTATGGGGTTTTTATTGGTTTTTTGGGTTTTTTGGGTTTTTTGGGTTTTTTGGGTTTCTAGGGTTCTTTACATTTTCATGAATTTTTAGGTCTTTTTTTGGGTTTTTACAGTTTTAAGGTTTTTAGGGTTTTTAGGGATTTTGACGGTTTTTATGGTTTTTCAGGGTTTTTAGGGGTTTAAAGAGTCTTTTTGTATTTTGGGTTTCTAGGTTTTTTTTTGATTTTTTAGGGTTTTTATGTTTTTAAGAGTTTTTTAAAAATTGACAGGTTTTAAGGATTTTTAGAGTTTTTAGTGGTTTTTTAGGGTTTTTAATTTTTTAGGGGTTTTATGGTTTTCAAGGGGGGTTTTAGGGTTTTTTACATTTTCAAGGATTTTCAAGGGTTTTTAGGATTTTTATGGTTTTTAGGGGGTTTAGGGATTTATAGGGTTTTATGGTTTTTAGGAGTTTAGGGGTTTTCAAGGTCTTCAATATCTCTTCAGGTTTTTAGGGGGGGGGGGGGGGGTTGAGTTTTTTAGGGTGTTTAAGGTTTTTTAGAGTTTTTTTGACATTTTTAGGTTTTTTAGAGTTTATAGTGTTTTTAGGGTTTTTATGTGTATTAATATTATTAATGTTTTTTGGGGTTTTATGGTTTTCCGGGGATTTTAGTGTTTCTTGCATTTTCATCGATTTTTAGGGTTTTTTAGGAATTTTAGGATTTTTTGGGGGTTTTTGGGTTTTTAGGGATTTTAAGGGTTTTTAGGAATTTTCATTGTTTTTTTGGGTCTTTAGGTATTTTCTGGGGTTTTAGGGTCTTTTAGGTTTTTAGGTTTTTTTGAGTTTTTTAGGGTTTTAAAGGTTTTTTTAGATTTTTTTAACGTTTTTAGTGGTTTAAAGGGTTTTTATAGTTTTTAGTGGAATTTAGGGTTTTTATTGTTGGATCGAATATGTAGATATGAGATTCTCAAATACCAGAGGGGGGTGAATTGTACACTTTAAAAATTCCTTTGAAACCTTTAAATTTGGTTACGAAAAACTATGTTTAACAAAGTTAAACTAAGTAAATTCACAACACCTCTAAGTTCTACAAACTTAATAGGTTCCAGAAATATGGTTCCGAAAATGAAACTTAAGAAAAGTTTACAAGTAAAAGATACTACCTTAAATCATATAGAATCTCACTATTCAGAGTACAAGTGTAAGAAAGTATAAGATAGTTATACTTTCCTCGAAAATCAAAATGCATCGGAAAAATAAACTTGTAACAAAACAAGTAACAAGTATAAAATCTTTTAACCCAAAGAGAAGGGTATCCAACAACCTTGGATAAAGGTCCTTTGATTTATACTTTCAAGAAAGTCTGTCTTACCCACACCAGGGTAAGCCCTCGATACGAAGATCGGAGTTTGTCTTGTTATCCCCTCAAGTTCTCAACTTCAAGGTAGTGGGCACCGCTGTCTTCCTATCCCCGAAAGCCCTCGATTGTACACAACAAAAATTGGAATCGCACAAAGCAAATCTGAACAAGAAGTTCAGTACACACAAAGCAATGAAAAGCCTATCTCTCTTGAAATCACTTTAGCATCATGTAATATCTAGATTGATCAACTTATTGTGAGATCTTTCAAATGAGCTCCTATTTATAGGCACGACTGCAACAGTCATCTCCCTCTTCCAACGGTCATATTTTTGCTTGAATTTTGGTGGGACCGGTACACATGTCACTCAAACAACGGTTAGTTAGTAACTGGAAGCAAGAAATCTTTTTATAACAAAACAAATGTAAGAAAAAATGGTTACATAACTAAAATATAATATTCGAAGGTAAGTAAATGAATATTCGGAGTTTAACCAAAATTGAATTTGGATTCTATAATACAAGGATATTTGGATTCTTTTCTCTAGGAATTCGGAATCGGAATTATATAGAATTCCAGATTCTGAATTTCAAGGAAATTCGGAATTTGGATTCATAAGAATTCGGAACCAGAACTCAGAAAGTTTGGAGTAAGAGTTCATGAGAATTCAGAGTCAAAACTCATAAGATTTCGGAGTCTAAATTCATAGAACTCGGAGTCAGAACTTAGAGAAGTTCGTAACCAGAATTCATAATCAGAATTCGGAGTCAGAACTCAAAGAAGTTCGTATCCAGAATTCATAATCAGAATTCAGAGTCAGAACTCAGAAGAGTTCGTATCTGGAATTCATAATCAGAATTCGGAGTTAGAAATCAGAGAAGTTCATAACCAGAATTCGTAATCAGAATTCGGAGTCAGAACTCAGAGAAGTTCGTATCCCGAATTCATAATCAGAATTCGGAGTCAGAACTCAAAAGAGTTCATATCCAAAATTCATAATCAGAATTCGAATCCAGAACTTAAAGGAGTTCGTAACCAGAATTCTGAGAATTCGGATCCTAAAACAGAATGCTTCATATCTAGGTAATTATAGGATTCTGAGGTTTTGGTTTCAAACCAAATTTTACACTTAGAAAAATTATGTTAGAAGCAATATAAATATGATAAGGATAAATTTCCTTGGGGAAGAAAATTTTTCCTTATGGAAGTAAAACATAGGGTAAAAAGAGAGTTGCCTTGAGATAAGGTATTTAAGATTTTCAAAAACAAGAAGGAGTGGTAATGTCATAAGGAAACCCCATTGAATTAACAATCTCCCCCAAGTATTAAGGAATGGAAAAGTCATATGGAAAACCTTATTGACTCAACAATCTCCCCCTTTTTGGAAATCACAAACATCCTTACGAAAAAGAATATAAGGACTTAGAGAATATTTTTCTAGACTATAAAAATAAAACTTATCTCGCTTTTTACATTGGAAAAGATGAATACGACTGAATCCCCCTTAGGCTTTGGAGAACTAAGGATCGTATTCTAGATTTCCGGAATGAGAATTTTCATTATCTTGAGTATGGAAATCTTCATAATGAGAACTATCCCTTTGATAAACTCCCCCTTACTTAGGGATATTTCTTTTATACTCGGGATTCATTTTCCTTCTCCCCCTTAGAATTCTTTTTCATTCTCCCCCTTTGTGATTTTTAAAAAGAGTTTGAGGGAATGGAAAAAAAATATGGTACCTGAAATATTAGTAAAAACATCGAAACAAAAACAAGTGAGAACAATTTCATTAAGATAGGATGAATTAGTACAAGGAAAGACAATAAAACAAATGATCGGATTTGGATCTATTTTGCTTTTTTTCCTTGGGTATCAGCTTCTTCACAATGGTTTTCAGCTTCTTTAGTTCTTTGTGATCCTCCTCAACTTGCTTCTATAAGGCTTTTATCCTATCATCTTGAGACTTTAGAGCCTCTGCCTGAGCCTTCAGCAAGTCATCTTGCTTCACTAGCTTTTCTTGAATCTTGATCTGATGATCCCTTCCTATTTTCCAACTTTGTACAACAAAATTCAACTTCCCATTCAAGTCCTTCACCTCTTGAATCCGAGTATTTTGTTCTAGAGTCAGTTTTTCTTCAAAACATTTTATAAGATCCTTGATCTTCCCATATTCTATATCAAAATCCTCCTTGACTCCATCTTGTAACTCATCAAGATAACTTATTTCTTGTATTGACCTCTTTGAATAGCTGGCTATTTTCTTACAAGATTTTCTGTGAGCTTCATAGCCTATGAGAAAGGTTTTGAAATCTGATTCCATCTTGACACACTTTTCCATCACCATGGACACTGAATCTGATTTCTCATTAAGTGAATGTTGAAGCATCTGGCATCTAGAGTCTATGCTTGAAAAATTCAGAATGGACCCGACAAGCTTCTTCAAGGATTGTTCAAAAAAATCATGTCCAAGTGAAGATGATTCAGAATCCGAGACTTTACTTAGTGAGGCTTGTTTTTCTAGCTCAAAAAGATTCCTCTTTAAAGTTCCACCAACTTCCTTCTTCTTCACTATTGATTTTCTATGAGTATCAACAAACACTTGTTTACCCTTATCAGTTTTCGGAACATCTCCCTCATCTGGAGACTCATGTCACTTTCAGACAACTGAATAATTCTATCTTCATCAATCTCTTCTTTCTAAGTTCTAGCCTCAACATCATTAGGATGAATGAAATCATTATTTAGACTTTCTTCTTCAGATAAATTATTATCTTCTTCTTCACCCTTATCTTCACCCTTCTCTTCATCCTTCTCTTCATTGTTCTCTGGAGTGACAAGCTTGGAGGATTCAGATTCAGATGTTCAGAGTGACAAATTTTTAAATGGGGTTCCCTTGTCTTGATAATCTTCGACTTTATTTATAAGATTATCTATGTCACTACTTCCCTCTTCTTCTTCTTCTTCTTCTTCCACCACTTTCAATTCTTTATCAAACTTTTCTTTAGATTTTTCCAGAGTGAAGAATTTCCTCCCTTGAGTCTCAGGTAAGGGTTCAACTAAGAATGATTTCAGAACATGAATGTTCTCAGATGCTACTTTAGTAGCCTTTAGCAAAGATTGGACAATTTCGGCTTCATAAAATTTCTTCTTAAGCTTCTTATCTTTGTATTTCTTCTCAAGCTCTTCAGTAGTTGACTCTTTCAAGGCCTTAGCCTCAGCAGGATCCAAACCTAACTGTGGATGCCCTACTTTTCTATTCTTCTTATCCTCCCTCCATTTAGCTACAACCTCATCCGGATAAGCTTTATGATTTTTGGGTTTAGGAGGTGTGGATTGGAATTCCTTAGACTTAGGTGTTCTGTCTTCTACTTCCATTATCTTCATCTTTCTCTTCTTTCCAACTTTCTTTGATGGTTAAACTTCTTCAACATTTTTTGGAATGGCTTCTGCCTGTTCCACTGGCAAATCATAAAACTCTCCTGAATCTTTAGAAAATCCCATATTCATTCTTTTCAATGTGTCATCACTAACTAACATAACTTTACAATTCTTCGTCTTGGAACTGCAAGGAATCTTGAATGATTCAAGACAACGAACTATCAACTTGGAGAGTAAGGCAGGATACATGATAATATGTGCTCTCAAATTCTGATTCTTGATATTTTCTATTGTAATGAGAATATGCCTCATCAAATTGATTTTCCTTAGATTTACCAAGAAATCCAAGATATATATGTCACTCTTCTTTAAGGTGTACTTATCACTCTTTCTCGGTACGAAAAAACATTGAACCCATAACTGCAGGATCCGATTGTTGATAGATATGTGAGAAATCTTTGCAGTCTTGACATCTGAAAGTACAATACATTCCAAATAATTCACCTTGATAAAACTTCCTTGAACATCTGGTAGCTTGTGGGAGAAAAAATCGGCTTCCCCTTCATAAGACAGCCCCACCAAACTAGCAGCCTTGGTGTATGAAAGTTTATAAATTTTCCCATATCTTTTGAAGGAAAATTTTTCTCTGCCATCTTCCTTAAAGAAAGAAACTGATTCATAAAATTATATAAGTAAATCCAGATACACCAAGTCTTGGTTTTCTGTCTTTGATATGCACACGCTCTCCCATCCATTAAGCTTGATGTTCTTTGAAATAATAGAATCATATTTGAAGAAGTTTGGATGGACCAACCTTTCCCTATACACTTTCCAACTGGAGATTGGCTTCATGGTAGACATCTCTTGAGAAGAAGCTTCTACAAACATTCAGATTGGAGAAATAATTTGAGAAGTTTGGAACATGATTTTGAACTGAGGCAAAGCTTTGATACGCAAAATCTTGAAAACTGACGTGGGACAACCCTTCAGGTGTCCTTTATATAGGCGATTGAGGTGACCTTTCATCTTTTAAATCCAATCTAATGGTTGAGAAACCTCCTGATCAGATCTAACGGTTGATATGATAGCCACAAGGAAAAATTGGGTAGGATCCGATCTTTTGAGGTTTTTTAAAGAAAAACTAGAATCAGAGAATTTAAAATACAAAAGAAAATACCAGCAATGAAATAATGACTTGGAAAACTAAAGAAGGAAATCATACCTTTCAGATCGGCAAGGAAGATTATTCGTAATAGGTGATATTCTTTTTGGATAACTTTATATTAAAACAAATTTGACTACGAAAAACTTATTATGAAAAATCTAAGATCGAAAATTTTATTGCAAAAATTTTGAGTACCAAAGTTCCACTACGAAAATTTGGAGTACGAAAAATTCTCATTACGAAAATTTCAAGTATGAAAAACTTCATTACTAAAAATATGAAAAAATTCATTACGAAAAATATGAAAACCTTCATTACAACAAATATGAAAAAACTTCATTACGAAAAATATGAAAAACTTCATTACGAAAAATATGAAAAACTTCATTATGAAAAATATGAAAAACCTAAAAATCAAATGTACTCCCCCTATGAAAAGGAGTTTATTACTATAAAGATATTGGTTTAACAGGAAGTTATTTAGGAGGATTACCTTAAGGTTATCATTCCTAACTTTTGTTTAATGTATTCAAATCTATCGGAGGGTAAAGATTTTGTGAAAATATCATCAAGCTGGTCTTGCATTCCGATAAATTGAAGAATGATATCTCTTTTTTGCTTAAGACCCTTAACAAATAAAACATTTGAAATAAATGTTTTTCCAAGAATAATGATGTTATGTATACCAATAATTTCTCCCTAATCATTATCTCCCAAAGTTACTTTTACTCCTTTCATCTTGATAAACTTTTCAAAGTAATTTTTGTTACCAGTCATATATCGGGAACATCCACTATCCATGTACCACGTGTTGCTATTGGTACTTTCTCTACTTTCCTGAAAACAAAAGAGTTAGACTTTCGGAATCCAAACTTTCTTGGATCTGGAAATTTCAGAAAGAAAAATTTTAGGCACCCACATCTTCTTAGAAAAATAGGCTTTATGAAATCCTAAGGACTGGGTTTTGTTTAGAGAACAATTCTTTTCCCAATGTCCACTACACTGACACTTAGTACAAAATGGAGCACTTTGAAGAACAAAGTAACTGTTACTAAAAATTGGTTTAAAACTAGTATAATCAAAACCAGAACTATTCTTTAGAGGTCGGGTTTGATAATACATTTTATCAAAATTTTATTTACATAAGGTAAAGTTTGACAAACACTTCCTCAAGGAAAATATTTCGTATTTGAGTTTTATAACCAAGTTCTTGTCCTAAAAAACATTTGATTATGAACTAGAGCTAGGATCAAGAACATTTTTCTTAAAAATTACGTTTTCTAGATCTTTAGAAAGTTTATTCTTCTCAGAACTTACTTCCTCAAGTTTTTTTGAAATACTTTTAAAATCAATATTTTTCTTATCAAGATCTTTAGAAAGATCTGATATTTCCTTAGTAAGAATAGTATTCCTAGAATTTTCCTTATCAATCTTTTTCATGAGTTTTGAATTCTAAATCTCAAGAAGTTTGGAAAACCTAGAAACTTCCTCATAGGTAGGTAAAGTATCGTCTTCATCAGAAGAAGATTCTTCATTCGAAGAGTTATAATATTTATCATTACTATAATTTGAATTTAAAGAAAAATTGGTCAATGATTCAGCATTGTGTACCTTAGCCATTAAACAATGATTATTAATAGGTAGTCTGGCTATTAGACCAAGATTCTTCTATCTAGATGATTCATAATCTGAAGAGTATCCACCAATGGCACTCCAGGTGTCATTAGCTTTCAGGAATTTCTTAGATTTAGCCTTGTAATACTTCTTTCTGTTTCTTTCTGAATGCATTTACTTTATTTCTTTTCTCTTAAGCATAGAACAATCAGGTCTTATATGTCCAGATCTCTTGCATTCATAACATGTGACTTCCGAATCTTTCTTATCTTTCATTTCATTTTTCTTACATCTGGATTGAATGTTCCTCTGTCCAGCTATCTTGTTCATCCTTCGAGCAAAATTTTCTAATTCATTTTCTGAGGATTTACTTCCACTAGATTTAGATTGGATAACAACTTTCTTAGATTTGGATCTGTTAACTCTCTCAGGAGTCTTAGATTTCATATGATTTGAAGTTGTAGTAAAATCAACACTGCCATTTCCATTCTTCTTCTTTACGTTATCAGCATCTCTCTTCATTCTAGTCTCATGCTGAAGAAGAGTTCCAAATAGTTCATCTAAGGAAATTTGTGTAACCTTTCAGTTCTCATCAATAGAAGTCCTCTTGGATTCCCATTCATTTGGAATGATGTCTATGATCTTATCTACAAGAGATTTATAATATAAACCTTTATCACTCATGGATTGTAATCTGTTGACAATAGTCATAAATCTTTGTTGTACCTTATATATGGGTTCTCTATAAGGAAATCATAAACCATGATATTCAGCTCTGAGAATGGATCTTCTAGTTTCAATTACTTTGGAAGTTCTAAAGTGAGTAACTTCATGTTTCTTCCATATACTATTTTCTGCTTCACAAGATGAAATTTGGCTATATATATTTCTAGTCATGGAACAAAGAAAAGTATTGAGTACCTTATAATTCAGTTGATATTCATGCTTTTCTTGATTTGTGAAAGTACTAACTTCTTTTTCAGGTATTTTATATCCTCCAGTAAGCATAAAAAAGTTATCAACACCAGTATTGATAATGAAATTCTTCATACGATATCTCCAATATTTGTAGTCATTTCCATCAAAGATAGGCGGTCTAGTTGGATTGAGATTGTCTATGGAACCAACATTGATTCCTGCCATCTTAAAGAAAATTATTTCCACAAAAACTTGTTAATAATAAAAGTTTGTAAACAAGGAGAATATTCATAATCAAGGAAAATATAGAACAATAGTATCTCTATGAAAAGATTAATTTGAACTATATGATTCCGAAAAACTGATTCTGAGAAAAGTATGAGATGAATTCTCTTCTGAGTCTAATTGTAAGATTAATTCAGATTGAAATTGTTGGATTGGTGCAGGGTACAAGGTAGTCTATATATTAAGAAAAAAAACTTGAGCAAGGAAAACTTATATGTGAATATAAGTATTTCATAAACCACCTTTTATACTAATTGTTGGATCGAATATGTAGATATGAGATGCTCAAATACAATAGGGGGGGTGAATTGTACACTTTAAAAATTCCTTTAGAACCTTTCAAGTTGGTTACAAAAAACTATGTTTAACAAAGTTAAACTAAGTAAATTCACAACACCTCTAAGTTCTAAAAACTTAATAGGTTCAGAAAATATGGTTCCAGAAATGAAACTTAAGAAAATTTTATAAGTAAAAGATTCTACCTCAAAGCGTATAGAATCTCACTATTTAGAGTACAAGTGTAAGGAAGTATAAGATAGTTATACTTTCCTCAACAATAAAAATGCAGCAGAAAAATAAACTTGTAACAAAACAAGTAACAAGTATAAACTCTTTTAACCCAAAGAGAAGGGTATCCAAAAACCTTGGATAAAGGTCCCTTGATTTATACTTTCAAGAAATTTTGTCTTACCCACACTAGGGTAAGCCCTCGATACCAAGATCAGAGTCTATCTTGCTATCCCTGCAAGCCCTCAACTTCAAGGTAGTTGGCACCTATTTCTTCCTCAGAAAGGAAGTCCTCAACTTCAAGGTAGTCGACACCTCTGTCTTCCTATCCCCAGAATCCCTAGATTGTACATAGCAACAATCAGAATCGCATAAAGAAAATCTGAACAAGAAGTTCAATACGCACAAAGCAATGAAAATACTCTCTCTCTAGAAATCACTTTAGCAATATGTAATCTCTAGATTGATGAACTTTTTGTGAGCTCTTTCAAATGAGCTCCTATTTATAGGCACAACTGCAACGGTCAGCTCTCGCTTCCAACGGTTATATTTTTCCTTGAATTTCGGAGGGACCTGTACACATTTCACTCAAAAAAAGGTTAGTTAGTAACTGAAATCATGACATAATTTTATAAAAAAACAAGTGTAAGCAAAAATTATTACATAACTAAAATCCAATATTCGGAATGTAAGCAAATGAATTTTTGGAGTTTAACCAAAATTGAATTCAGAGTCTATAATACAAGGATATTCGGATTCTATTTTCTAGAAATTCAGAACCTGAATTCTATAGAATTCTAGAGTCTTAATTTCAAGGAAATTTGGAATCTGGATTCATAAGAATTCAAAACCAGAACTCACAAAGTTCGAAGTCAGAGTTCATGAGAATTCGGAGTCAGAACTCATAAGAGTTCAGAGTCTGAATTCAGAGAACTCAGAGTCAAAAATTAGAGAAGTTCATAACCAGAATTAATAATCAGAATTCAGAGTTAGAACTCAGAGAAGTTCGTATCCAGAATTTGTAATCAGAATTCGGAGTTAGAACTCAGAAGAGTTTGTTTCCGGAATTCGTAATCAGAATTCAGAGTCAAAACTCAGAGAAGTTCATAACTTGAATTCGTAATCAGAATTTGGAGTCATAACTCCGAGAAGTTCATAACCTGAATTCGTAATCAGAATTTGGAGTCAGAACTCAGAAGAGTTCATATCCATAATTCATAATCATAACTCAGAACCAGAACTTAAAAGAGTTCGTAACAAGAATTCTGAGAAATTGGATCCAAAAACAGAATGCTTCATATCTAGGTAACTATAGGATTCCAAGGTTTTGTATTCAAACTGAATTTTACACTTAGAAAAATTATGATATGAGCAATAAAAATATGATAAGGATGAATTTCATTGGGGAAGGAAATTTTTCTTTATAGAAGTAAAACATAGGGTAAAAAGAGATTTGCCTTGAGATAAGGTATTTGTGATTTTCAAAACAAGGAGTGGTAAAGTCATAAAGAAACCCTATTGACTTAACAATCTCCCCCAAGTATGAAGGAATGGAAAAGTCACAAGGAAAACCTTATTGACTCAATATTTATATGTTTTTAGTGTTTTTTATGTTTTTGAGGTGTTTTATGGTTTAAAGGTGTTTTTCTGGGTTTTTAGGGTTTTTTATGTTTTTATAGATTTTAGGTTCTTTAGGATTTTTTTGGTTTTATGGTTTCTTAATTTTTTATGGATTTTGATGGTTTTGGGGGGTTTTTAGGATTTTTTAGTGTTTTTGGGGTTTTCATGGTTTTTAGTGTCTTTTGGGTTTTTAGGTTTTTTATAGTTTTTAAGAATTTTAAGGATTTTTAGTATTTTTTACATTTTTAATGGTTTTAAGGGTTTTTAGAGTTTTTAGTGGTTTTAGGATTTTATGGTGTTTTAGGGTTTTTAAGCTTTTTAGTGGTTTTTATTGTTTTTTATATTTTTCACGGGTTTTGCGGTTTTTTATGTTTTCATGGATTTTGAGGGGGGGTTTTAGGATTTTTATGGTCTTTAGGGTTTTTAGGGATTTTAAGGATTCATAGGGTTTTTATGGTATTTTGAGTCTTTTGAGGTTTTAGGGTTTATTGAGTTTTTTATAGTTTTTAATGGTTTTTAGAGTTTTTTATGGTTTTTAGAGAATTTAAGGGTTTTTAAAGTTTCCATTGGGTTTTTAGTATTTTTATGGGTTTTAGGGTTTTTAAGGTTTTTATGGGTTTTTTGTTTTTAATGGTTTTAGGGTTGTTTTTGTTTTTACGTTTTTATAGGTTTTAAGGAGGTTTTCATGATTTTTATGGTATTTATGGTTTTTTGGGTTTTTAGCAATTTTGAGTGATTTTTTGTGTTTTTAGGGATTTTTAGCATTTTTAGGGTTTTTATGGTCTTTTGGGTTTTTTAGGATTTTTATTATTTTAGGGGTTTTATGGTTTTTTAGAGTTTTTTAAAGTTTTTATGGGTTTTATGGGTTTTTAGAGTTTTTATGGTTTTTTTGTTTTTATGGGTTTTTTGTATTTTTAAAGGTTTTTAGAGGTTTTTTTGTTTTTAAGGGGTTTTCAAGGGTTTTTAGAATTTTTTAACATATTCAGGGTTTGTAAGGGTTTTTAGAGATTTTAGTGGTCTTTAGGGTTTTTTATGTTTTCATCGATTTTTAGTTGATTTTAAGATTTTTATGGTTTTTAGGGTTTGTGTAGTTTTTAGTGTTTTTATTGATTTTGAGTGGTTTTGGGGTTTTTCTTAGATTTTTATGGTTTTTTGTGTTTTTAGGGTTTTAAGGGGATTTTTGGTTTTTTAGTTTTTTTAGTGTTTCTAAGGGTTTTTATAGTTTTTAACATTTTTAGGGGGTTTAACGGGTTTTTGAGTTTTTAGTGGTATTTTTGGGTTTTATGGGGTTTTATGGTTTTTTATGGTTTTTATGGTTTTAAAAGGTATTTCATGGTTTTTAGGATTTTTATGTTTTAAAGGATTATTTGGGTTTTTAGTATTTTTTGCTTTTTAGGGTTTTCAGGGTTTTTAGGGATTTTAAGGGTTTTTTAGGGTTTTTAGGGTTTTTTTTGTTTTTAGGGGTTTTAATGTTTTTAGAGTTTTTTTTGTTTTTAGTGGTTTTATGGGTTTTGAGTTTTTTCAGTGGTTTATTAGATTTTTTATGGGTTTTTAGGTTTTTTAAGGTTTTTAGGGATTTTAATGGGTTTCGTCGGGTTTTCAGGGTTTTTAGGGATTTTTAAATTTTCAAGGATTTTTAGGGGTTTTTAGGATATTTATGGTTTTTAGGGTTTTTATAGGTTTTAGGGTTTTTAGGGTTTTTACGGTCTTTTGGGTTTTTCGGGTATTTTTGAATTTTTAGTGTTTTAAAGGTTTTCTTGATTTTTTAACATTTTTTTGGGTTTAAATGGTTTTATAGTTTTTAGTGGGTTTTTAGTGTTTTTAGGGTTTTTATGGGTTTTCAGATTTTTTAGGGTTTTTAAGGGTTTTTATGGTTTTCAGGGGTTTTTCAGGATTTTTAAGTTTTTTAAGTTTTTAAGTATTTTTAGAGGTTCTTAAGGATTTTCATGGTCATTAAGGGTTTTAGGGTCTTTTGGGATTTTGAGGGTTTTAGTGTCCTTCAAGAGTTTTTAGGGTTTTAATGGTTTTTAGGGGTTTTAGGATATTTTTGGGGTTTAGGGTTTTTTTTAGTTTTTTAGGGATTTCAAGGTTTTTTAGAGTTTTTTAAAAATATTACAAGCTATAATGGTTTCTACAGTTTTTAGTGGTTTTTTGGGTTGTTATGGGTTTTTAGTGTTTTTTTAAAGTTTTTAAAGGTTTTTATGGTTTTCATGGGGTTTTCAATGGTTTTAGGTTTTTAACGTTTTCATGGATTTTTAGGGGGGTTTTAAGAATTTTTTGGTTTTTAGTGTTTTCAAAGGACTTTGAGGGGTTTTAGGGGTTTTCAGGTGGTTTTTGGGTTTTTAGGGTTTTTTCAGTGTTTTTAGGGTATTATTGGGTATTTTGAGTTTTTAGGTTTTTAAGGGTTTTTAGAGTTTTTTAACATTTTTAGGGTTTTCAAGTGTTTTTAATGTTTTTGGTGGTTTTTAGGTTTTTTATGGGTTTTAGGGTTTTTAAGGTTTTTAGGGGGTTTTCATGTTTTTTTGGGGGTTTTATCTTTTAATGTAATTTTATGGGTTTTTAAGGATTTTTATGGTTTTTAGTATTTTTTTAGGGTTTTTAGAGAATTTGAGGTTTTTTAAGGTTTGTAGAGTTTTTTAATGTTTTAGGGATTTATAGAATTTTTAGTGTTTTTGGTTTTTTGTGGGTTTTTAATGTTTTTAGGGGGTTTTTATTTTTTTATGGTTTTTAGGGTTTCTTAGGGTTTTTAGGTATTTTGATGGTTTTGAGGGTTTTGAGGGGTTTTATAGTTGTTGGGGGTTTTCATGGTGTTTTTGGGTCTTTTGGGGTTTTAGGGTTTTTTTTTTGAGATTTTTATGGTTTTTAAGTTTTTTGAAGTTTTTCAATGTTTTTAGGAATTTAAGGGGTTTTAGTGGGTTTTTATGGATTTTATGGTTCTTAGGGTTTTTAATATTTTTAGGGGATTTTATGATTTTTGAGGGGTTTTCAGGGTTTTTAGGGGTTTTTTAGGATTTTTAAATTTTTAAGGGTTTTTAGGGATTTGTAGGGTTTTTGGTTTTTTTAGGGATTTTAAAGTATTTTCAGGCATTTATGGTCTTTTGTGTTTTTTGAGTTTTATTGTGTTTTTTTAGGGTTTTAAATGGTTTTTAGAGTTTTGTAACTTTTTTAGGGGTTTTAAGGGTTTTAGAGTTTTTTATGGTTTTTATGTGTTTTTATGGGCTTTAAATGTTTTTTTGGGGGTTTTAAGGTTTTTAGGGGTTTCGTCTAGGTTTTTAGGGTTTTTTTTACATTTTCATGGATTTTTAGGGATTTTTAAGTTTTTTATGGTTTTTATGGTTCTTAGGGGTTTTGGGGGATTTGATGGTTTTTATGGATTTTCAGGGTGTTTTCATTGTTTTTAGGGTTTTTGGGACTTTTGGGGTTTTTGTGTTTTTTTTTGAGTTTTTATGGTTTTTATGTTTTTTAAGATTTTTTTAACGTTTTAGGGGTTTAAAGAGTTTTTAGTGGTTTTAGTGATTTTTTATTTTATTTTTTTGGTTTTTATGGTTTTATGGGTTTTATGGTTTTAAGGACTTTTAGGGTTTTTAGGGTTTTTTCCATTTTCATGGATTTTTAGTGATTTTTAGGATTTTTGTGGTTTTTAGGGTTTTTAGGGGTTTTAAGGATTTTGAGGGGTTTTAGGTTTTTTAAGGGTTTTTAGGGTTTTAGGGATTTTTTTCTATTTTATCGGGTTTCTTTGAAATTTTTAGAGTTTTTAAGGTTTTTTGAGTTTTTAATGTTTTAGGGGTTTTCATATTTTTTGTGGGTTTTTTGGGTTTTTATGGGTTTTTAGAGTTTTTCAGGTTTTATGGGGTTTTATAGTTTTTAGGGTTTTATGGGTTTTTACGTTTTCTTGGATTTTTATGGATTTTTATAGGTTATATGGGTTTTTAGATTTTTTAAGGATTTTGAGGGTTTATAGGGTTCTTAGGGCATTTCAGAGTTTTAAGGGTCTTTTTTGGATTTGGGGGGGGGGGGTTTGAGTTTTTTAGGTTTTTAAAGTTTTTTATAGTTTTTTAACATTTTTAGGGGTTTTAAGGGTTTTTAGAGTTTTTAGTGGTTATTATGGGTTTTTAGTATTTTTCAAGGTTTTTATGGGTTTTTATGGGTTTCATGGTTTTTATGGTATTTAATGTTTTTTTACGTTTTGGTGGATTTTTAGGTGTTTTTTAGGATTTTTATGGTTTTTAAGATTTTTCTGGTTTTGGGAAATTTTGAATGTTTTGGGTGGTTTCTCATAGATTTTTAAGGTTTTTAGGGTTTTTAAGGTCTTTTGGCTTTTAGGGGTTTTTTTTGAGTTTTTTAGGGTTTTCAAGGTTTTTAAATTTTTTTAATATTTTTATGGGTTTCAAGGGTTTTTAGAAATTTTAGTTTTTATTTAGTGGTTTTAGGTATTTTAAGGTTTTTAGGGGTTTTATGGTTTCATTGTTTTTAGGGTTTCTTACATTTTCCTGGATTTTTATGGATTTTTAGGATTTTTATGGGTTTCAAGGGCTTTTGGGGGGTGGGTTTAGTGATTTTGAGAGGTTTTAGAGTTTTTTAGGGTTTTTAGAGGTTTTCAGGGTTTTTAGGGTCTTTTGAGGGGGTTTGAGTTTTTTTAGTTTTATAGGGTTTTTAAGGTTTTTTTGCAGTTTTTACTGTTTTTTGGGTTTTTTCAGGTTTTTAGGGTTTTTTTATTGTTTTTAGGGGTTTTCCAAGGTTTTTAGGCTTTTTTACATTTTCATGCATTTTTAGAGGTTTTTTAGGATTTTAATCGATTTTAGGGTTTTTAGTGATTTTAGGGATTTTGAGTGTTTTTAGGTTTTTTATGTGATTTTAGGGGTTTTAAGGGGTTTTAGGTGTTTTTAGAGTTTTTTATAGATTTTAATTTTTTTTAGATTTTTTTATCGTTTTTAGAGGATTAAAGGGGTTTTAGAGTTTTTAGCGGTTTTTAATGTTTTTATGTGTTTGTAAGGTCGTTTATGGTTTTTAGGATTTGTTATCGTTTTAAGGGTTTTAAGGGTTCTTTACATTTTCTTGGATTTTTAAGTGTTTTTAGGAGTTTTATGCTCTTTTTTTAGGGTTTTTAGGGATTTTGAGGGTTTTTAGCAGTTTTCAGAGGTTTTTAGGGGTTTTAGGGTTTTTAGGGTTTTTTAGAGTTTTTGTGTTATTATGGTTTTTTTTGAGTTTTTTTGGGTTTTTAAGGTTTTTTAGAATTTTTTAAAATTTTTAAAGGTTTAAAGGGTTTTTATATTTTTTAGTGGTTTTATAGTTTTAATGGGTTTTTAGGGTTTTTTATAGTTTTTAGTAGTTTTTATAATTTTCAAGGGTTTTTTAGGGTTTTTGGTTTTTTACATTTTCATGGATTTTTAGGGGTTTTTAGGATTTTATGGTTTTTAGTGTTTTTAGGGTTTTTGGGATTTTTATGGCTTTTAGTATTTTTAAAATTTTTAGGGATTTTGAGGGTTTTAGTTTTTTTAGTGGGTTTTAGGGGTTTTAGGGTTTTTAGGGTCTGTTGGGGTTTTTATAGTTTTTTTTGTGTTTTTAGGGGTTTAAAGATTTTTTAATGTATTTAGGGGTTTAAATGGTTTTTAGAGTTTTTAGTGGGATTTAGGGTATTTGTGGGTTTTTAGGGGGTTTTATTGTTTTCAGGGAGTTTAGGGTTTTTAGCATTTTTAGCATTTTTTACATTTTATTGGATTTTTAGGGGGTTTTAGGATTTTTATGGTTTTTTAGAATTATTTGAGATTTTGAGGGGTTTTATGTTTTTCAAGGGTTTTATGGTTTTTTGTGTCTTTCAGGATTTTCAGATTCTTTTTTGGAATTTTAGGTTTTTTTGAGTGTTTAGGGTTTTTTATAGTCTTTGATGGTTTTTATAGGTTTTTAGGGGTTTTAAATGATTTTAATGTTTTTATGGTTTCCATGGTTTTCGTGGTTTTCATGGGTTTTCAAGATTTTTGGGGTTTTTAACATTTTTATTGATTTTGATGGGTTTTTTAGGATTTTCATGGTTTTTAGGGTTTTTAGGGCTTTTAGGGGTTTTCAGGTTCTTTTTAGTTTTTTACGGTTTGTTTAGTTTTTTGGGGTTTTTTATTTTTTTAGAGTTCTTTAATGTTTTTAGGGATTTAAAGGGTTTTTATGGTTTATAGTGGTTTTTATGTTTTTTAGATATTTTTATGGTTTTCTAAGGTTTTTAGAGATATTTATGGTTTTTAGGTTTCTTATGTTTTCATGCATTTTTAGTCGTTTTTTGGGGGTTAAAGTGTTTTTAGAGTTTTTAGTGGTTTTTTCAGGTTTTTTAATGTTTTAGGGATTTTTATGGTTTTAGGGGTTTTAAGGGTTCTTATGAATTTTTTGGTTTTTTAGGGGTTTTAGGGTCTTTTGGGCTTTTAAGTTTTTTTTTGAGTTTTTAGGTGTTTTAAGATTTTTTAGAGATTTTCAACATTTTTAGGGATTTTAAGAGTTTTAGAGTTTTTATTGGTTTAGGGGTTTTTTGGGGTTTTAAGGGTGTTATAAGTTATTTGGGGTTTTTATGGTTTTTAAGTGATTTTTAGGGTTTTAGGGTTTTTTACATTTCGATGGGTTTTTATGGGTGTTTAGGATTTTTATGGTTTTTTGTATTTTATAAGGTTTTTATTTATTTTGAGGGTTTTTTGGGGTTTTCAGTGGTTTTTAGGAATTTTAGGGTTTTTTGGGGGTTTTAGGGTCTTTTTGGGTTTATACGGTTTTTTTTGAGTTTTTAGGGTATTTAAGGTTTTTAGATTTTTTTCATGTTTTTAGGGTTTTAAAGGGTTTTTAGAGTTTTTGTGGTTCTTATGAGTTTCCAGGGCTTTTATGTTTTTTTTGGTTTTTTATGGCTTTTAAGGCTTTTTCAGGGTTTTAGGGTTTTTTACATTTTTAAGGAATTTTAGCCGCTTTTTACGATTTTTATGGTTTTTTGGGTTCATAAGAATTTTTAAGGGTTTTTAGGGGTTTAAGGGTCTTTTATGGTTTTTATTAGTTTTTTGAGTTTTTTAGGGTTTTTAAGGTTTTTAGAGTCTTTTAACGTTTTTCTGGGTTTTAGGGGATTTAGAGTTTTTGTTGGTTTTTTAGGGTTTTATGGAGTTTTGGGGTTTTTAAGGTTTTCTGGGGGTTTTATTTTGGGGGTTTTCAAGGTTTCTACATTTTCATGGATTTTAGTGCGTTTTTTAGGATTTTTATGGGTTTTTTGGTTTTTTCGGGTTTTTTAGGGTTTTTAGGGGTTTTTTTGGGTTTCTAGGTTTTTTCAGAGTTTTAGGGTCTTTTGGATTTTTAGGGGTTCTTTTTTAGATTTTTAAGGGATTTAAGGTTTTTTGGAGATTTTTAAATTTTTGGGGGTTTTAAGGTTTTTAGAGTTCTTAGTGGTTTTTAGAGCTTTTATGCATTTTTAGGGGTTTTTAAGGTTTTAGGGGTTTTCTGGTATTTTAGATTTTTAGGGGTTTTATAGCATTTTATGGTTTTTTGTGTTTTTAGGATTTTTAGGGTATGTCAGAGGTTTTTTATGGATTTTTATAGTTTTAGGGCATTTTTTGTTATTAGGTTTTTTTATTTTTTATGTTTTTGAGGTTTTTTAGAGTTTTGTAATGTTTTTAGGGGTTTTTAGGGTTTGTGAGTTTTTAGTGGGATTTTAGGATTTTTATGGATTTTTAGGGTTTTTAGGGGTTTTTATGGTTTTCATGGTTTTATCAAGGTTTTTAGGGTTTATTATGTTTTCATGGTTTTTTGGGGTTTTTAGGATTTACGGTTTTTAGGTTTTTAGGTTTTTAGGGTTTTTAAGGATTTTGAAGGTTTTTAGGGCTTTTTCAGTTTTTTAGGTTTTTTAGGGCTCTTAAGGATTTTGAAGGTTTTTAGGGTTTTTTCAGGTTTTTAGGGTCTTTTGGGTTTTAAAGATTTTTTGATATTTTTACGGTTTTTATGGTTTTTAAGAGTTTTTAACATTTTTTGGGGTTTAAAAGGTTTTTATATTTTTTAGCGGTTTTTATGGTTTTTATGGGTTTTTTATGGGTTTTGATGAATTTTTAACGGTTTTAGGGGTTTTTTATGGTTTTCATGAGTTTCTTGAGGGTTTTTGGGTTTTTTTATGTTTTCATGGATTTTTAGGGGGGTTTTAGGATTTTTATGGTTTTTAGAGTTTTTAAGGGTTTTTAGGGATTTTGAGGGTTTTTATGGTGTTGTGGGGTTTTAGGGTTTTATTGAGTTTTTAGGGGTTTTATGTTTTTTTAGAGTTTGTTAACATTTTTAGAGGTATTACAAATTTTTAGAGTTTTTAGTGGGTTTTTAGGGTCTTTATCGGTTTTTAGGGGGTTTTATGGGTTTCAGAGGTTTTAAGGGGTTTTCGGGATTTTGAGGGTTCTTAGGGTGTTCTTAGGGGTTTTTAGGGTTTTTATGGGTTTTCGGGGTTTTAGGGTCTTTTGAGGTTTTTAGGATATTTTTTAGTATTTTAGGGGTTTTAATGTTTTTAGAGGTTTTTAACATGTTCAGGGCTTTAAAGGTTTTTTACATTTCCATTGATTTTAGGGGTTTTTATTTTTCTTATTATTTTTAGGGTTTTTAGTGCTTTTAGAGTTTTTCATGGGTTTTTAGGGTTTTTAGGGTCCTTTGGGATTTTTTTGATTTTTTTATGTTTTTAAGGTTTTCTAGAGTTTTTAACCTTTTTAGGAGTTTTAAGGATTTTTATAATTTTTCGTGGTTTTTAGGGTTTTTAAGGAAATTTAGAATTTTTAGGGGGTTTTATAGTTTTCATGGGTTCTTTACGGTTTTTAGATGGTTTTACATTTTCATGGATTTTTAGCGGGTAATAGGATTTTTACGGGTTTGAGGGTATTTTTAGGGTTTTTAAGGATTTTGATCATTTTTAGGTTTTGTAAGGTATTAGAGGTTTTTATGGTTTGTATGGTCTATTTGGGTTATTTGGGTTTTTTTGATTTTTTTATTTTTTTAAGGATTTTTTGAGTTTTTTAATGTTTTCTGGGTTTTAAAGGTCTTGAGAGTTTTTAGTGGGTTTTTTACTGTTTTAGAGTTTTAAAGGTTTTAGGGGTTTATTGATTTAATTGTTTTTTCAGGTTTTTTTACATTTTCATGGATTTTTTTGGATGTTATGCTTTTTTGGGATTTTGAGGGGTTTTCATGTTTTAAGGGTTTTTCAGGGTTTTTAGGGATTTTGAGGGGTTTTAGGTTTTTCATGGGTTTTTAGGGTCTTTTTGGTTTGTCGGGTTTTCTTGAATTTTTAGAGTTTTATGATTTTTAGAGTTTTTTAACATTTATTGGGTTTTTAAGGGTTTTTAGAGTTTTTCATGGTTTTTTAGGGTTTCTATTGTTTTTAGGGTTATTAATGTTTTTAAGGTTTTTTGGTTTTTAGAGGATTTTTAGGGGTTTAGGGGTTTTTACATTTTCAAGGATTTTTAGGGTTTTTTTTGGAATTTTATGGGTTTTTGACTTTTTATAGTTTATAGAGATTTTGTGGGTTTTTAGGGATTTTCTTGGGTTTTAAAGGTTCTTATGGTTTTTCAAGGTTTTAGGCTATTTTTGGGGTTTTAGGGTTTTTTCTTGTTTTTTTAGGTTTTTAAGGGGTTTCAGAGTTTTTAGGGGCTTTTATGGTTTCATTGGGTTTTCAGGATGTTTAGGGTTTTTAAAGATTTCATTGATTTTTAGGGGGGTTTTAGGTTTTTTATTATTTTTAGGGTTTTTGGGTTTTTAGGGATTTTTAAGTGTTTTAGGGGTTTTAGTGGTTTTTTGGGTTTTTTGGGCCTTTTTTGTTTTTTAGGGATTTTTTAAAATTTTTAGGGTATTTATGGGTTTTAGAGTTTTTGACGTTTTTAGGGATTTTAAGGGTTTTTATAGTTTTGAAAGGTTTTTAGGGTTTTTATGGGGTTTTATGGTTTTTATGGTTTTTTGGGTTTTTAAATTTTTTCAGGGGTTTTTAGGATTTTTAGGATTTTTTACATTTTCATAGATTTTTTGTGGTTTTTTCAGATTTTAATGATTTTAGGGATTTTAGGGTTTTTTGGGAATTTGAGGGGTTTTATGGGGTATTTATGTTTTATTTAGGGTTTTTGGGGTTTTTAGGGTCTTTTGGCCTCATAGGGTTTTTTTTTGTGATTTTAGGGTTTTTAATGATTTTTATAGTTTTTATTGGTTTTGAGGGATGTTATGGGTTTTGAGGGTTTTTATGCTTTTTAGAGGTTTTATGGGTTTTAGTTGTTTTCAAGGATTTTTGAGTTTTTTACATTTTCACAGGTTTTTAGGATTTGTTATGGCTTTTAAGATTTTTAGGGATTTTAGGGATTTTTCCAGTTTTTAGGTTTTTAGGGGTTTTCATGGTTTTTAGGGTCTTTTGGAGTTTTAAGAGTTTTTTTTTGAGTTTTTTGGGTTTTTAAGGTTTTTTAGAGTTATTTAATGTTTTTATGGATTTTAAGTGTTTTAGAGTTTTTAGTAGTTTTTTAGGGTGTTATGGGTTTTTATGGTTTTTAAGTTTTTCAGGGGGTTTATGATTTTAGGGGATTTTCTGGGTTTTTTGGGGTTTTTATGTACTCATGGATTTTAGGGGGTTTTTAGAATTTCTAATTTTTTTAGATTTTTTTAGGGTTTTTAGGGTTTTTTAGGGTTTTTTGGGGTTTTTTGGGATTTTTAAGGATTTATGGGTTTTTAGGCTCTTTTGGGTTTTTAGAGTTTTTTACATTTCATGGATTTTAGGGGGTTTTTAAAGTTTTTTAGTGATTTTGTGGGTTTGAGGGGTTTTTATGGGGTTTTAGGGTTTTTATTTTTTTTAAAGGTTTTTACTGATTTTGAGAGTTTGTGGGGTTTTTAGGGGTTTTCATGGTTTTAGGGGGCTTTGGGTTTGAGGGATTTTTTATGTATTTTAGGGTCCTTTGGGATTTTTTTGACTTTTTTATGTTTTTAAGGTTTTTTAGAGTTTGTAACGTTTTTAGGAGTTTTAAGGATTTTTATAATTTTTCATGGTTTTTAGGGTTTTTATGGAAATTTAGAATTTTTAGGGGGTTTTATAGTTTTCATGGGTTCTTTACGGTTTTTATATTGTTTTCCATTTTCATGGATTTTTAGTGGGTAATAGGATTTTTACGGTTTTGAGGGTATTTTTAGGGTTTTTAAGGATTTTGATCATTTTTAGGTTTTGTAAGGTATTAGGGGTTTTTAGGGTTTGTATGATCTATTTGGGTTATTTGGGTTTTTTTGAGTTTTTTATTTTTGTAAGGATTTTTTGAGTTTTTTAATGTTTTTTGGGTTTTAAGGGTCTTGAGATTTTTTAGTGGGTTTTTAGGGTTTTAGGGTTTTAAAGGTTTTAGGGGTTTATGGATTTAAGTGTTTTTTCAGGTTTTTTTACATTTTCATGGATTTTTTTGGATGTTATGGTTTTTTGGGATTTTGAGGGTTTTTCATGTTTTAAGGGTTTTTCAGGGTTTTGATGGATTTTGAGGGGTTTTAGGTTTTTCATGGGTTTTTAGGGTCTTTTTGGTTTGTCGGGTTTTCTTGAATTTTTAGGGTTTTATGATATTAAGAGTTTTTTAACATTTATTGGGTTTTTAAGGGTTTTTAGAGTTTTTCATGGTTTTTTAGGGTTTCTATTGTTTTTAGGGTTATTAATGTTTTTAAGGTTTTTTGGTTTTCAGAGGATTTTTAGGGTTTTTAGGGGTTTTTACATTTTCATGGATTTTTTGGGTTTTTCTTTGGAATTTTATGGGTTTTTGACTTTTTATAGTTTATAGAGATTTTGTGGGGTTTTAGGGATATTCTGGGGTTTTAAAGGTTTTTATGGTTTTTCAAGGTTTTAGGCTATTTTGGGGGTTTTAGGGTTTTTTCTTGTTTTTTTTAGGTTTTTAAGGGGTTTCAGAGTTTTTTGGGGGTTTTATGGTTTCATTGGGTTTTCAGGATGTTTAGGGTTTTTAAAGATTTCATGGATTTTTAGGGGGTTTTTAGGTTTTTTATTATTTTTAGGGTTTTTGGGTTTTTAGGGATTTTTAAGGGTTTTAGGGGGTTTTAGTGGTTTTTTGGGTTTTTTGGGTCTTTTTTGGTTTTTAGGGTTTTTTTTAAAATTTTAGGGTATTTATGGTTTTTAGAGTTTTTGACGTTTTTAGGGATTTTAAGGGTTTTTATAGTTTTGAACGGTTTTTAGGGTTTTTATGGGGTTTTTGGGTTTTTATGGTTTTTTGGGTTTTTAATGTTTTTCAGGGGTTTTTAGGATTTTTAGGATTTTTTACATTTTCATAGATTTTTTGTGGTTTTTTCAGATTTTAATTATTTTTGGGATTTTAGGGTTTTTTAGGATTTTGAGGGGTTTTATGGGGTATTTATGTTGTATTTAGGGTTTTTGGGGTTTTTAGGGTCTTTTGGCCTCATAGGGGTTTTTTTGTGATTTTAGGGTTTTTAAAGATTTTTATAGTTTTTATTGGTTTTGAGGGATGTTATGGGTTTTGGGGGTTTTTATGCTTTTTAGAGGTTTTATGGGTTTTTGTGGTTTTCAAGTATTTTTGAGTTTTTTACATTTTCACAGGTTTTTAGGATTTTTTATGGCTTTTAAGGTTTTTAGGGTTTTTAGGGATTTTTCCAGTTTTTAGGTTTTTAGGGGTTTTCATGGTTTTTAGGGTCTTTTGGAGTTTTAAGAGTTTTTTTTGAGTTTTTTGAGTTTTTAAGGTTTTTTAGAGTTTTTTAAGGTTTTTATGGATTTTAAGTGTTTTTAGAGTTTTTAGTTGTTTTTTAGGGTGTTATGGGTTTTTATGGTTTTTACGTTTTTCAGGGGCTTTATGATTTTTGGGGGTTTTCTGGGTTTTTTGGTGTTTTTACGTACTCATGGATTTTAGGGGTTTTTTCGAATTTCTAATTTTTTTTAGACTTTTTTATGGTTTTTAGGGTTTTTAGGGGTTTTTTGGGTTTTTTGGGATTTTTGAGGATTTATGGGTTTTTAGGCTCTTTTGGGTTTTTAGGGTTTTTTACATTTCATGGATTTTTAGGGGGGTTTAAAAGGTTTTTAGTGATTTTGTGGGTTTGAGGGGTTTTTATGGGGTTTTAGGGTTTTTATTGTTTTTAAAGGTTTTTACTGATTTTGAGGGTTTGTGGGGTTTTTAGGGGTTTTCATGGTTTTAGGGGGCTTTGGGTTTGAGGGTTTTTTTATGTATTTTATGGTTTTTAAGGTTTTTTAGAGTTTTTAATGTTTTGAGGAAGTTTAAGGGGATTTAGAGTTTTTAGTGGGTTTTTAGTGTTTTAATGGGTTTTAGAGTTATTGACTGTTTTTATGGGGTTTTATGGTTTTTAAGGGGTTTTTTCAGGGGGGGGGGTTGGGTTTTTCATGTTTTCATGGATTTTTAGGGGGTTTTTTGGTTTTTTTCGGTTTTTAGGGATTTTGATGATTTTTAGGGTTTTCAAGGGTTTTAGGGGTTTTTAGGGTTTTATAGTGTTTTGGGGTTTTATGGATTTTTTTTACTTTTTTTGGGTTTTACGGTTTTTTAGTGTTTTTAATGTTTTAGGGGTGTTAAGGGTTTTTATTTTTTTAGTGAGTTTTTATGTATTTTATGGATTTTTAGGGTTATTTATGGTTTTTAGGGGTTTCACACTTTTTAGGATTTTTTCTGGTTTTTAGGGTTTTTTACATCTTCATCGGATTTTAGGGGTGTTTTATGGTTTTTCGGGTTTTTAGGATTCTTTAGGGTTTTTAGGCATTTTGAAGGTTTTTAGGATATTTCATAGGGGGATATGGGTTTTAGGGATTTTCATGGTTTTGGGGTATTTTTTGGTTTTTATGGGTTTAAAGGTGTTTTATATAGTTTTTAGTGGTTTTAGGGGTTTTATGGGGTTTTAGGGTTTTAAAGGTTTTTTTGTGGGTTTTATGGTTTTCAGAGGTTTTTCTGGGTTTCTTAAATTTTTATATGTTTTTTTGGGGGTGGGGGGGGTCGATTTTAATGGTTTTTTGGGTTTTTAGGGGTTTTAAGTATTTTATGGGTTTTTACAGTCTTTAGTGGGTTTTAGTGGTTTTATGTATTTTGTGGTTTTTTAAGTATTTTAGGAGTTTTATGGTTTTCAGGGGGTTTTAAGGGTTAGGGGTTTTAGGGGGTTTGAATGTTTTTAGGGTCTTTTTGATTTTTTAGGGGTTTTTTTGAGTTTTTTTTTTGTTTTTTATAGTTTTTTTAATATTTTAGGGGTTTAAAAGGTTTTTAGAGATTTTAGTGGTTTTAGGTTTTTAAGGTGTTCTGGAGTTTTTTAATGTTTTTATAGGGATTTATGGTTTTCATGATTTTTAAGGGTTTTTAGGGTTTTTTATGTTTTCATGGATTTTTAAAGGTTTTTAGGATTTTTATGGTTTTTGGGGTTTTTAGGGTTTTTATGTGGTTAAGGGGTTAGGTTCCTTTTGGTGTTTTAGGGATTTTTTTGTGTTTGTAGGGTTTTTAAGTGTTTTTAGAAATTTTACAATTTTTAGGGGTTTAAAGGGTGTTTAGATTTTTAGTGGGTTTTAGGGTTTTAATGGGATTTTAGGGTTTTTAAGGTTTTGGGGGTTATTAGGGTTTTCAGGGGTTTTTGTTTTTTTTATGTTTTCATAGTTTTTAGAGGTTTTTTAGGATTTTTTTGGGTTTTAGGGTTTTTGGGGGCTTTAAGGTATTTTTAGGGTTTTCATTGGTTTTTAGGGTTTTCGCATATTTTGGGTTTTTATGATTTTTTTTGAGTTTTTTGGGGTTTTATAGTTTTCTATCGTTTTTAACATTTTTAGGAATTTTTAGGGTTTATAGAGTTTTTAGTGGTTTTAGGTGTTTTTTGGGTTTTTAGGGGTTTTCATGGTTTTTAAGGGTTTTTATGGTTTTCAAGGAGTTTTTAGGGTTTTTAAGGTATTTTACGTTTTCATGGTTTTTAGCGATTTTAAGGATTTTTAAGGTTTTTAGGGTTTTTTATAGTTTTTTTGAATTTTGAGAGTTTTTAGGGTTTTTAGGGGTATTTATGGTTGTTAGGGGTTTTCAGGGGTATTTAGGGTTTTTAGGGCAAGGAAGGTGCGGGGCCAGGCTACTCCTGGCCCCCCAAAATTTATTAAAAAAAAGACAGAACAGACAAGGGGGGATGGGGTCAATCAACCCACACCCAAAAACCCTAGACACCCCAACAAAACCCAAAAGTCCCCAAAAAACCCAAAATACACACAAAACCAAAAAAAGCATAAAAAAATCATCACCATCTGCATCTCCCAGCTAACCAGTAACCATCATCCCGCATCACATTTTTCATCATCCATAACCTCCTTGCCAAGCATATCTACCACCAGCAACATAGAGCCACTAGCACTAAAATCATAAAAAGTAGCTTCATCACATCCTAGTCATGAAGCAACCATGATTCAACACCTCATTTTCAAACAACCATCCAACCACCAACAACACAGAACCGCCAACACCACCGACTCCCATCACCGCCTCACTAGGAAGATCCACCACCAGCAACGCAGAACCACCAGAACCAAACTCATAAGCATCGACTTCATCCCATCCCAGCCCATCATCAAGCAGCATCCAACGCCACCATTTCTGAAAACCAATAGCTCCTTTCACACCTAGTAAACAAGCAACAACAAACAACCTAACCCTCTCACAGCACACACCAAGTGCCATAGCATCATCAAAAAATCCAGACAAACCAGAGCCATTTCAGCACCTCATTCTAGAGTTTTTATTAGGTTTTTAGGGAGTTTTTTTTGTTTTTAATTTTCTTAGGGTTTTATGTTTTTCTATGGGTTTTTAGGGGTTTTAGGATATTTTATGTTTTTATGAATTTCTAGGGATTTTCTAGATTTTTTATTTTTTTAGGGTTTTTTTGGGGTTTTAGGGATTCTAAGGCGTTTTAGGGTTTTCATGGGTTTTTATGGTTTTTGGGTTTTTAGGGTTTTTAGGCCATATTTGGGATTTTAGGGTTTTTTGAGTTTTTATGGGTTTTAAGGTTTTTTAGAGTTTTTTAACAGTTTATAGGTTTTAAGGGTTTTTAATGTTTTATGGGGTTTCTTAGGTTTTTTGGGTTTTTAGTTTTGTATGTTTGTAGGTATTTTAATGTATTTTAAGGGTTATTTCTATTTTATTAGGGTTTTTTACGTTTTCATGGGTTTTTACGGGGTTTTATGGTTTTTTGGGGTTTTAGGGATTTTGTGGGTTTAAGGTGGGTTTTAGGGAGTTTAGGCGTTTTCTGGGGTTTTCAGGGTCTTTTTTGGGTTTTTATGGTTTTTATTTTTTAATGGTTTTATGGTTTTTTAGATTTTTTTAATGTTTTTAGGAGATTTAAGGTTTTTAGAGTTTTTAGTGTTTTTTAGGGATATTATGGGTTTTTAAGGTTTTTTAGTTTTTTTGAGTTGTTTAGGGATTTTAAGATTTTTAGAAATTTTCTAGTGTTTTTAGGTGTTTAAGGATTTTTAGATTTTTTAGTGATTTTTAGGTTTTTATGGGATTTTAGGGTTTTAAAGGTTTTTAGGGTTTTAAAGGTTTTTCGGTTTTTTTGGTTTTCTGTTTGTTTTCAGGGTGTTTAGGGCTTTTACATTTTCACGGATTTTAAAGGGGTTTTTTGGATTTTTATGGATATTACGGTTTTTAGGGTTTTTTAGGGATTCTGAGGGTTTTGGTGTTTTAAGGGGTTTTAAGGGATTTTAGGGTTTTAGGGGTTTTAATGGTTTTCTGGGGTTTTTCAGGTTTTTTTGGATTTTTTTTCATTTTTATGGATATTTAGGGTTTTTAGGATTTTTATGATTTTTAGGGTTTTTATGTATTTTAAGGGTTTTTAGGGTTTTTCATGGTTTTTAGGGTTTTCAAGGTTTTCCGAGTTTTTAGTGTCTTTTTGGTTTTTTAGTGTTTTTTTAATTTTAGGTTTTTTATGGTTTTTTACAATTTTTTAACATTTTTAGGTATTTTAAGGGTTTTTAGAGTTTTTAATGGGTTTTTAGGGGTTTTAGGGTTTTTAAGGTTTTTAGGGTGTTTTATGGGTTTTTTACTTTATCATGTATTTTGAGGGGTTTCTTAAGAATTTTATGGTTTCATAGGGTTTTTAGATAGTTTTAGGGTTTTTAGGGATTTTCTGAAGTTTTTATGGTTTTTAGGGATATTGAGGGTTTTTAGGGTCTTTTTAGGGTTTTTATGGTTTTTTAGTATTTTAGGGTTTTTAAGGGTTTTTTTATTTTTTTAATGTTTTAGTATTTTTTAGAGTTTTTGTCGGTATTTATGGTATTTATGGGTTTATAGGGTTTTTAAGGTTTTTAGGGGTTTTATGGTTTTTAGTGGTTTATCAGGGTTTTTAGGGGTTTTTACGTTTTTATAGATTTTCAGGAGTTTTTTATGATTTTTAGGGTTTTTAAGATTTTTAGGGATTTTGAGGAGTTTTAGGGTTTTCTTAGATATTTTTAGGGTTTTTAGGGTCTTTTGGGTTTTTAGGGTTTTTTTAGTTTTTTAGGGTTTATAATGTTTTTTAGAGTTTTTTAACATTTTTAGTGTTTTAAGGGTTTTTAGAGTTTTTCCTGGATTTTTAGGATCTTTATGTGTTTTTAGAGTTTTTTATGATTTTTAGGGGGTTTTACGGTTCTCAGGGTTTTTTCTTGGTGTTTAGGGTTTTTTATGGTTTCATGGTTTTTAGGGGGGGGTTTAGGATTTTCAAGGTCTTTAGGGTTTTTATTGATTTTGAGGGGTTTTAGAGTTTTCGTGGGTTTTTTGGGGGGTTTTAGGCTTTTAGGGTCTTTTGGGTTTTTCGGGGGGGGGGGGGGTTGAGGTATTTAGGGTTTCTAAGGTTTTTGGAGTTTTTTAACATTTTTAGGGATTTTAAGTGTTTTTTGAGTTTTTAGTAGTTTTAAGGGTTTTATGGGTTTTTATGGTTTTTTATTTTTTAGGGGTTTTTCAAGGGTTTTAGGGTTTTTTATGTTTTCATGGATTTTTTTTGGATGGGGGGTTAGGATTTTTATGGTTTTTAGGGTTTTATGTATTTTGAGGGTTTTAGGTTTTTTTGGGGTTTTAGGGTTTTTTGGGGTTTTAGGGTTTTTTTAGGTCTTTTTAGGTCTTTTAGGGTCTTTTTGGGTTTTTAGGGTTTTTTGAGTTTTTTATGGGTTTAAGGTTTTTGGGTTTTTTTGATATTTCTAGGGGATTTAAGGGTTTTTAGAGTTTTTAGTGGTTTTTAGGGTTTCCATGGGGGTTTTCAGGTTATTTAAGGCCTTGAGGGATTTATGGTTTTCAGTTGTTTTCAGGATTTTATTGGTAAATTATGTTTTAATGGATTTTTATGGGGTTTAATGAACTATTATGGTTTTTAGAGTTTTAGGGATTTTTTGGTTTTTTGGTTTCATAGGCGCTTTATAGGGTTTTTAATGTTTTTAGGGTCTTTTTGGTTTTTTGGGTTTTTTTAAATATCTAGGGTTTTAATGTTTTAAGAGTTTTTTAATGTTTTTAAGGGTTCTTAGAGTTCTTAGTTGTATTTAGAGTTTTTTTATAGTTTTTTAGATTTTTTACGTTTTTAGGGGTTTTTATGGATTTCATGGGTTTTTTAGGGTTTTAGGATTTTTTATGTTTTCATGGATTTTTAGCGGTTTTTTAGGATTTTTATGGTTTTTAGGGTTTTAGTGATTTTGAGGGGTTTTAGGGATTTCTGAGTTTTAAGGGTTTTAAGGGTTTTTAGTGAATTTTTGGTTTTTAGGGTTTCTTTAGTGTGTTAGGGTTTTTATAATTTTTAATGTTATTAGGGGTTTTAAGGTTTTCTAATGTTTTTAGTGGTTTTTAGGGTTTTTGGGGATTTTCAAGTATTTTAGGGGTACTTATGGTCTTTAGAGGGTGTTTAGGGTTTTTTTACATTTTCATTAATCTTTAGGGGTTTTTTATGATTTTTATGGGATTTTGGGATTTTAGCAATATTGAGGGTTTTTTGGGTTTTTGGAGGGTTTTAGGGTCTTTCCGGGTTTTTTGGGTCTTTAGTGTTTTTTTTAGTTTTTAGGGTTTTAAAGATTTTTTAGATTTTTTTTACATTTTTAGTAGTTTTAAGAGTTTTAAGAGGTTTTTTTGTTTTTAGGGTTTTATGGGTTTTAATGGTTTTTTAAGGTTTTTAAGGATTTTATGATTTTGAGGGGTTTTTCATAGTTTTTATGGTTTTTATGTTTTCATGGTTTTATGGGTTTTAGTATTTTTATGATTTTGAGGGGTTTTTTTAGGATTTTGACATATTTTGAGGGTTTTTAGTGTTTTTTCTAGGGTTTTAAGGTTTTTTGGGGTTTTCAAGGTTGTTAGGGTTTTTTAGATTTTTTAGGTTTTTTAGGTTTTTTGTGTTTAGAATTTTTAGGGTTTTTGAATTTTTTTAATGGTTTAGGGGATTATAGGGTTTTTAGAGTTTTATGTAGGTTTTTAGTTTTTTTATTGTTTTTTTTGGGTTTTGAAGGTTTTTTGGGGTTTTTATGGTTTTCAGGGGTTTTTAGGGTTTTTAGGGTTTTTAAGGTTTTTTAGGGTTTTAAGTTTTTTTCAGTTGTTTTCATGGATTTTAGGGTTTTTAGGGTTTTATGGGTTTTATGAGTAATTCAAGGTTTTTAAGGTTTTTAGAATTTTTTTAACGTTCTTAGGGGTTTAAAGGGTTTTTATAGTTTTTTCGGGGTTTTATGGTTTTATGGTTTTTAAGGATTTTGGGGGTTTTATGGGTTTCAGGGGGTTTTCATGGTTTTTTCAGGGGTTTTAAGGTTTTTTTAAGATTTCATGGATTTTTAGTGGGATTTTAGGATTTTTATAGTTTTTAGGGTTTTGGGGTGTTTTAGGGATTTCGAGTGTTTTTTTGTGGTGTTTAGGGTTTTTAGGGGTTTTTTTTTGAGTTTTTTAGGTTTTTTATAGTTTTTTAGTGTTTTTAATGTTTTTAGGGATATTAATAGTTTTTAGTGTTTTTAGTGATTCTTAGGGTTTTTATGGTCTTTTAGGGTTTTTAAATATTTTTAGGGGTTGTATGGTTTTTAGGGTTTTTAGTGTTTTTTTTGTTTTATGGATTTTGAGGTTGTTTTCAGGGTTTTTATGGATTTTAGGGTTTTTTATGGATTTTAGGGATTTTAGGTTTTTTGCAGGTTTTAGAGTTTTAGGATTTTCAATGTTTTTTTGGGGGTTTCAAGGTTTTCAGGGTCATTTTGAGTTTTTGGGTTTTTTTGGAGTTTTTAATGGTTTTTAGTGGGTTTTGGGTTTTCATGGGTCTTACAATTTTTTAATGTTTTTAGGGGGTTTTATGGTTTTCTGTGGTTTTTCAGGGTTTTTTACATTTTGAGGGATATTTAGGGATTTTTTTTGATTTTTATGGTTTTTTGAGATTTTAGGTTCTTTAGGGATTTTGAGGGTTTTATGTTTTTCAGGGTTTTTAGGATTATTTTTTGTTTTTAGGGTTTTTATGGGTTTGTATAGTTATTTCTTTTTTTTGCATTTTTATGGATTTTAAGGTTTTTAAGAGTTTTTAATGTATTTTTTGGGTTCTTATAGATTTTTAGGATTTTTATGGGTTTTAGGGGTTTTCATGGTTTTCATGGGTTTTTTGGGTTTTTTACGTTTTCATTGATTTTTCAGGGTTTTTAGGGTTTTTATGGATTTTTGGTTTTTTAGAGATTTTTGAGGGTTTTTAGGGGTTTTTATGGTTTTTAGGTTTGTTTTGGGTTTTAGTGTCTTTTTTTAATCTTTTAATGTTTTTATGTTTTTTATACTTTTTTTGACATTTTTAGCTGTTTTAATAGTTTTTAGTTGTTTTTTCTAGTTTTTATGGGTTTTTAGGTTTTTTAAGGTTTTAGGGGGTTTTATGGTTTTTAGGTGTTTTTAGGTTTTTTAGGATTTTAATGTTTTCAAGGATTTTTAGGGTGTTTTTAGGATTTTTAGGGTCTTTAGGGATTTTGACGGGTTTAAAGGTTTTTCTAGGGAATTTAGGGTTTTTTATGTTTTTTTAGGGTTTTTAGGGTCCTTTGGGTTTTTAGGGTTTTTTGAGTTTTTTATGGTTTTCTAGAGTCTTTTAAAATTTAAGGGGTTTTAGAGTTTTTAGTGGTTTTATGGGTTTTTAGAATTTTTTAAGGGTTTTAAGGGTTTTTATGGTTTTCATGGGCTTTTCATATTCTTTAGGGTTTTTATGTTTTCATGGATTTTTAGGATTTGTTATGATTTTTATGGTGTTCAAGGCCTTTTATGGTTTTAGGGATTTTGAGGGTTTTTAGGGATTTTAGTCTTTTTCATGGATTTCAGGGTCTTTTGGGTTTTTAGGGTATTTTTGAGTTTTTGAAGTTTTTTAATAATTTTAGGGGTTTTAAGGGTTTTTTGAGTTTTCAGTGGTTTTTAGGAGTTCTATGATTTTTTAGGGTTTTTATGGGTTTTTTTTGGTTTTTTACATTTTCATGGATTTTAGGGGTTTTCAATGGTTTTTATGGGTTTTTAGGGGTTTTTAGGGTTTTTAGGGTCCTTTTTGGGTTTTTGGGGTTTTTTTATTTTTTTTGGGATTTTAAGGTTTTATGAAGAGTTTTAAGGTTTTTCAGGGTTTTAAGGGTTTTTAGAACTTTTAGTGGGTTTTTATGGTTTTATGGTTTTTAGGATTTTTTAAGGTTTTTGGGGGTTTTTATGATTTTCAAGGGGTTTTCAGGGTTTTATGGTTTTCTGCGTTTTCATGGATTTTTAGGGGATTTTTACGTTTTATTTTGGTTTAAAGTTTTTAGGGTTTTTAGGGAATTTGAGGGTTTTTAATTCTTTACAAGGTTTTTTAGGGTTTTAAAGTTTTTTATATTTTTTCATGGTCTTTTTTGGTTTTATGGGTTTTTAATGTTTTAAAGGTATTTAAGGTTTTTATGAATTTCAGGGGTTTTTCAAGGTTTATAGGGTTTTTTACATTTACATGAATTTTTTGGGTATTTAAATATTTTTATGGTTTTTAGGTCTTTTAGGGTTTTTAGGGATTTTGGGGGTTTTTAAGGTTTTTCAGGGGTTATCCTGGTTTTTCTGGGTTTTTAGAGACTTTTTGGGCGGTGTTGGTGTTTTTTTGAGTTTGTAGGGGTTTTATGGTTTTTATAGTTTTTAATGTTTTTAGATTTTTTAGTGTTTTTTGCTTTTTTATTGATTTTTACTGTTTTTTAAGGTTATAGGGCTTTTTTGGTTTTCTGGGGTTTTCAAGGTTTTTAGGTTTTTTTATGTTTTCATTGATTTTTAGGGTTTTTATGGATTTTGAGTGGTTTTAGGGTTTTCAGGGTATTTAGGGTTTTGAGTTTTTTATGGTTTGTAGCGTCTTTTTGGATTTTAGGGAGGTGTTTTTGAGTTTTTTAGTGTTTTAAATTTTTTTATAGTTTTTTTTATTTTTTGGGGGGTTTTAAGTGTTTTTATATTTTTTAGTTGTTTTTTAGCGTTTTTATGGGTTTTAAGGTTTTTAATTTTTTTAGGGGTTTTATGGTTTCAGGGGTGTTTTAGGGTTTTTTTTTGGTTTTTTTATGTTTTCAAGGATTTTCAGGATTTTTTATGATTTTTAGGGTATTAAGATTTTTTTTGGTTTTTCTGGAATTTTGAGTTTTTTAAGGGTTTTTAGGGTATTTAAGGGTTTTCATGGTTTTTTGGGCTTTTATGGTATTTTGAGTTTTTTAGTGGTTTTAAGGTTTTTTTAGTTTGTTAGTGGTATTAAGGTTTTTTATAGTTTTTTAACATTTTTTGGGGGTTTAAGGGGTTTTAGAGTTTTTAGTGGTGTTTTAGAGTTTTTATGGGTTTTTAGGGTTTTTTAAGGTTTTTAGTTGTTTTTATGGTTTTAAGGGGTTTTAGGGTTTTTAGGAGTTTTTATAGTTTCATGGATTTTTAGTGTTGTTTTATGATATTTATTGTTTTTAGATTTTTTTAGGGATTTTAGGGATTTTAGGGTTTTTAGGGTTTTTATGGTTTTTAGGGGATTTTAGGGGTTTTTAGGGTTTTTAATGAATTTTGGGATTTTAGGTTTTTTTTATAGTTTTTAACATTCTCGGGGGTTTTAAGGGGTTTTTAGAGTTTTTAGTGTTTTTTAGGGTTTTATGGGTTTTGAGGATTTTTTAATATTTTTAGGGGATTTTATGGTTTTTAGGGGTTTTCAAGGTTTTTAGGATTTCTGACTTTTTCATGGATTTTTAGGCATTTTTAGGTTTTTTATATTTTTTGGGCTTTTAGTGTTTTTATGGAGTTTGGGGGTTTTAGTATTTTTTTATGGATGTATAGGTTTTTAGGGTCTTTTTGTGTTTTTAGAGTTTTTTTGAGTTCTTTAGGTTTTTTATGGTTTTTTAGAGTTTTTTAACATTTTTAGGGGTTTAAAGGGGTTTTAGAGTTTTTAGAGATTTTTAGGGGTTTTATGGGTTGTTTGGGTTTTAAAGTATTTTAGGGGTCTTTGTTGTTTTCAAGGGGTTTTCTGGGTTTTTATGGTTTCTTTAAATTTTAAATAATTATTAGAGATTTTTTAGAATTTTTTGGATTTTTTGGGTTTTTTAGGATTTTTTGGGATTTTGAAGGGTTTTATGGGTATTAAGGTTTTAGGGTCTTTTTCAGTTTTTAGGGTTTTTTGAGTTTTTTACAATTTTTAGTCATTTTTAACGTTTTTATAGGTTTAAAGGTTTTTAGAGTTTTTTGTGGGTTTTTAGGGTTGTATGGTTTTCAGTGGTTTTTCATTGTTTTTAGTTTTTTTGTTTTCATTATTTCTTGTTTTTTTTACATTTTCATGGTTTTTTACGATTTTTATGATTTTAGGGGTTTTAGGGTTTTTAGGGATTTTGTGGGTTTTTAATGATTTTCAAGGGGTTTATGGTATTTAAGGGTTTTTAGGGACTTTTTGGGTTTTTATATTTTTTTGAGTATTTTAGGGTTTTTAATGTTTTTATAGTTTTTTAACGTTTTATGGTTACAACTGCGAAAGTGGAACATGATGAAACCAAGAAAATGTAGATAAACCATTTGCCCAACGACTTGACCCCACGACCACACCCCAAACTCCTCCCCACCCTTACCACCCTTTCCAAGCGCATGAGGCAGACACTACAAAAAAATAGCTTATACCAACAAAAATTTATTAACAGATAATATATCTGTTGGTAAAAAATGTGCATTTCCAACATATATTATGTTTTATAGTGATTAATTTTTAATACCAATGCTTATTTTTACCAATAGATATATCTATTGGTATTGGTTGTTCAATAACAACATATCATTTACCAATAGTTGAATCTATTTCTTTATCATACTAATACCAACATTTTTTTTACAATCACATGAATATGTTATTAATAATGACTATTACCAACAAATAATTTACTGTCAATAAAAAATGTTAAATAAACTATACAGTAACAAAAAAAAGATTTTATCAATACACAATTAAGAGAAACATAGTATATACATATATTATTTTTACGACCAAAGTAATTTTTTTCCTAAGGTTTTATTAAAAACATATCATAATTGATTTCAGTTTTCTACTTCCTTGAAATATTATTTGTTTTTATATTTTTTAGTATTTTTTATTTATTTTTCTCTAAATATTAACTATTTTTATATTTTTCAATATTATTTATTTAATAAACATTTAAATACTTTTTATCAAAAAAACAAAACCCTAATTGGTGAATCTTTTTCATTTCTATCACCACCAAAGAACCAGTCACACCACCCTACCTTGCCTCCCACCACCCCGCCTCGCATCTCGTCCCGGCCTCACCTCTCATCACCCTCGCATCCCCCAATCTTCATGTCTTACCTGCGCCTCTATTCTCCCCACTTCTTTGTCACTCTCCTCCTCTGTACTGGTGATCTCTTTCTGCACTCACATACCTTGTTCATCGTCATTCTCCCCAATAAAGGATCTCCCTCTTGTGTCTTTCCACTTCTTGCTCGGTTCTCTCTTCGCTCGTGTTCGGTGACGTGTTCTTCTTCTTGAATGTGATGTTGTGTAGGGTCAGTCTTGTATAGCGATTTCAGTGCTGTTTAGGTTTATGTTGGTGTTTTATTTTTAGGTTTTCCTCCCCACAATTTCATATCTACTCTCGTCAAGATTTGATATTCACTTTCTCTGTTTCCCTTCAGGGTATGTTGATTTATGTTTCAACTGGCTTTGACCCCCCTATCATTAAGGGTGGCTCAGATGCCATATTTGGAAGTCCAGCTAGGTCACGAAGATGGACCTCTGAGCCCAGGCCAACATTGGTCTATCCATCTTGATCCAACGAGCACAGATGCTTCTTCATGATCATGCTACCTAGAAACAAAGAGTGTTTAGGTCAGTTACCTCTTTTGGGTTGCTATTCTTCTATTTCTTGCAATGTATTTGGCAGGTGGATGTGATGGAGATGGTGTTTGTTGGAGGTTATTTGTTTGTCTCAAATGGATATTGAACTAGCTGATTCAGACAGACTGTATGATGCTGTACCTGTTCAAGGTTTTCCTAGTTTGTTTTTGATTTGTATTGAGATTCAGGGTTTTGAGTTGCTCTTTTGGATACAATTCTGAATGTTGTATGCTCAACCATTTCATTTTTCTGGTTCACAAGATTTTTGACACAAAAATAATACACTGAAAAATGAAGATGGAAGTTATTTTGGGATGGATTTGTCTTCTTTGGAAGGTCAGTGCATGGTGAGGAACAAGTGTTCATCATGCTATTGATGTAAAAGGAGGATCTCCTCTAGTTTTCATATAAAATGGGAACCTTAATAACGATTCATGTTTTTATGTTTCTTACTTTTTGTTTCATTCAAGTTTTGTTTTTGGTTTTCAATGTTTTATTCATGTTTATTCCTTTATTTTTGGTTTTGTTATGATTTCCCATGCTTTTTAATTGTGGTACTTTGTGGTGGGGAATTTGGGATAATGATATGTTTTTCTCTATAGATGTTTGATGAACATATCAAGATTTTCACACCTTTGTTCTCTAGTTCTATTTTCTTTTTTAGTTATTTTTTTGTTAGATATTTTTATCTCATTTGTGAGTGTGCTTTTAGGAATTAGGGGTTTTATGCATAGTTCATCGTAGGTGGTCATTGAAGTGATGTAGATGCTGGAGGAGATTTAATTTGATTTCCTTTTGATAATAGGAATTAAAGGATGGTACAAGATTTCCTATATGATGTTCTTCATGGTGTTTTTCAATGATTCTATCTTCGTGTTATGGTTTTCAGAATTGGAAACATTAATCCCCCTATTCACTGCACTTGCCTGGTAAGCACTGCATTATTCAAGTATGGAATGTAATTGTTATTTTTCATATGTTTTTAATATATTTTTCCTTGCAATTATCCTATATATTTTGCACCTTTAGGTTGTAAGCATCCCATATCTTTTGTTCTTTCATGTGAGCAATGAAACCCATACACCCGTCTCTTCCAATCCATGCATTTTCAGTTTTTGCATGATTTACTTATAGAGAAGTCATAGTCCTTATCACATTAATGCCACTTTTTTTCTAGTGTTCTGGGTAATGCCTCAAAATAAATAGTAGGAACTTCATAAGGCCACTTCTCAATGCCTTCAATAGACGAGCTCTTCTACTTCAAGGGTATAAACTTTGGATTCTTGATAATGTTTCTTCCTAGAGTATAAAAACAAGAAAATTACTTTACAATTTATTTAGAAGATCCTTTATAGAATCCATTGGAATAACGGTGCAAGCTTTTGGCTCCGAACACGCCATGATTTTTAGGGGTGTTTTATGATTTTTATTGTTTTTTGGGTTTTTAGGGGTTTTTTGGGATTTTGAGGGTGTTTAGGGTTTTTCAAGGTTTTTTATTATTTTGGAGGGTTTTTAGAGTTTTTTGAGTGCTTTAAGGGTTTTAAGGTTTTTTAGAGTTTTTAACTTTGTAAGGGTTTTGAGGTTTTTTAGTATTTTTAGTAGTTTTTACGATTTTTTGGGTTTTTATGGGTTTTTAGGGGGTTTTATGGTTTTCAGGGGTATTTCATCGTTTTTAGGGTTTTTTACATTTTTCATGGATTTTTAGGAGTTTTAGGGATTTTAAGGGTTTTATTGTTTTTTAAGGGTTTTAAGGCATTTAGGGGTTTTCAGGGTTTTTAGGGTCATTCTACGTTTTTAGTGTTTTTTGAGTTTTTTTTGGGGATTTTAAGGGGTTTTAGAGTTTTTAGTGGTTTTATAGGATTTTTATGGGTTTTTTGGGGTGGGGGGGTTAAGGTTTTACGACTTTTTTGGTTTACACGGGGTTTTCCAAGGTTTTTAGGGTTTTTTATATTTTCTTGTATTTTTAAGGGTTTTTAGGGTTTTTATGGTTTTTAGGTCTTTTTAGGGTTTTTAGGGATCTTGAGGGGTATTAATATTTTTTAGGGGTTTCTAGGATTTTTCTGGGTTTTTAGGGTCTTTTGGGGGTTTTAGTGTTTTTTTGTGTTTTTTAGGGATGTTATGGTTTTTAGCGTATTTTAACGTTTTTAGGGGTTTTATGGGATTTTAGAGCTTTTAATGGTTTTTAGGGTTGTAGGGTTTTTAAGGTATTTAGGGGTTTTGTGGTTTTCAATTGTTTTTCATGGTTTTTTATGTTTTCATGGATTTTTAGGGGGTTTTAGGATTTTTATGGATTTTAGAGTTTGTTAGGGTTTTTAGATATTTTTAGGTTTTTTAGGATATTTAGTGTTTTTAAGGTTTTTAGGGTTTTTAGGGGTTCTCATGGATTTTAGGGTCTATTTGGGTTTTTAGGTTTTTTTGAGTTTTTAGGGTTTTTAATGGTTGTTAGAGTATCTAACATTTTTGGGGTTTTAAGGGCATTTGTAGTTTTTAGTGGGTTTTGTGTCTGTTTAGTGGTTTTTTGGGTTTTTTATGATTTTTAGGGGTTTCATGGGGTTTTTCAAAGTTTTTAAGGTTTTTTACATTTTCCTGGATTTTTAGGGGGGGTTTAGGGGTTTTATGGTTTTAAGAT
This sequence comes from Viscum album, assembly GCA_963277665.1. NCBI lineage: Eukaryota > Viridiplantae > Streptophyta > Magnoliopsida > Santalales > Viscaceae > Viscum > Viscum album. The sequence continues at coordinate 947,576,250 of OY728132.1, read as the reverse complement.
TTTTTAGGGGTTTTAGGGATTTTTAGGGGTTTTAGGGGGCTTTAAGTTTTTTAGTGTTTTTTGGGGTTTTGAGGGACTATTTAGGTTCTTAGGTTTTTTTGAGTTTGTTAGCATTTTTAAGGGTTTTAGATATTTTTAACGTTTTTTGGAGTTTAAAGGGTTTTTAGAGTTTTTAGTGGTTTATGGGGTTTTAGGGTTCTTTAATGTATTTAGGGGTTTTATGGTTTTCAGGGTTTTTCTGGGGTTTTAGGGTATTTTACATTTTCATGTATTTTTGGGGGGTTTTATGATTTTTATGGTTTTTAGGGGTTTTCTATGTTTTTTGGGTCTTTTTGGGTTTTTGGGGTTTTTTTAGTGTTTTATGGTTTTTTAGAGTTTTTAATGTTTTTAGGGGTTTAACGGGCTTTTATAGTTTTTAGTGGGTTTTAATGGGTTTACGGTTTTTAGTGTTTTTTAAGTTTTTAAGGGTTTTTATGGTTTTCAAGGGGTTTTCGGGGCTTTTTTGGTTTTTTATGTTTTCATGGATTTTTAGAGGTTTTTATGATTTTTATGGTTTTAGGGTTTTTTATGATTTTTTTACATTTTCATGGGATTTTAATGGTTTTTCAAGATTTTTTTGGGGTTTTTGGGTTTTTTTAGTGTTTTATGGATTTTGAGGTTTTTTTGTGTTTTTCATAGGTTTTTAGGGTTTTAGTGTTTTTGGGGTTTTTAGGGTTTTTAGGGTCTTTTGGGTTTTTAGCATTATTTTTAGTTTTTAGGGTTTCTAATGGTTTTTATAGTTTTCAAAAAATTTGTGGTTTTAAAGTTGTTTAATTTTTTAGTGGGTTTTAAGTTTTTTATGGGGTCTTAGGGTTTTTTATGGATTTTAGGGTTTTTTATGGTTTTCTGGATTTTTATGGTTTTTTAATTTTCCATGGATTTTTAGGGGTTTTAAAGGTTTTTTAGTTTTTTAGGGATTTTGAGGGTTTTAAAGGGTTTTCAGGGTTTTTAGGGTTTTTAGGGTTTTTAGGGTTTTTATGGTCTTTCGGTTTTATGGTTTTTTTGGAATTTTTTAGGTTTCTTTATGGGTTTTTAGATTTTTTTACATTTTAATGGGTTTAAGGTTTTTTTGTGTTTTTAGTGTCTTTAGGGGTTTTATGGATTTTAGGGTTTTTAATGTTTTTAGGGGTTTTATGGTTTTTCAGGGTTTTTCAGGGTTTTTGGGGAGTTTTTACTGTTTTTTAAATTTTCATGGATTTTTAGGTGTTTTTTAGTTTTTTTTTTAGTTTTTAGGGTTTTTGTGTTTTTAGAGATTTTGAGGATTTTTATTATTTTTTAGGGATTTTTGGTTTTTTCAGGGTTTTAGGGTCTTTTGGGTTTTTATGGGGTTTTTTGAGTTTTATAGGGTTTTTAAGGTTTTTTTGAGTTTTTAATATTTTTAGGGATTTAAAGGGTTTTTAGAGATTTTAGTGGTTTTTATGGTTTTTCTGAGTTTTTATGGGGTTTTAAGGTTTTTAGGGGTTTTTTGGTTTTTAGGAGTTTTTCAGGGTTTTTACAATTTCTTGGATTTTTAGGGTTTTGTAAGAATTTTATGGTTTTGGGGTTTTTGAATGTTTTTTTAACTATTTTGAGGGTTTTTAGGGGGTTTTATAGGTTTTAGGGGTTTTAGGGTTTTTTTTAAGGTTTTAGGGTCTTTTTGGGTTTTTAGTGTTTTTTGGAGGGTTTTTAGAGTTTTTAGTTGTTTTAGGGATTTTATGGGTTTTTAGGGTTTTTAATGTTTTTAGGGGTTTTTATGGCTTTCAGGGGTTTTCCAGGGTTTTTATGGTAGTTAGGTTTTTTAGGGTTTTAGGTGTTTTATGGGTTTTCAGGGTTTTGAGGGTCTTTTTGGGTTTTTAGAGTTTTGTGAGTTTTTTAGGGTTTTAAGATTTTTTTAATGAATTTTAACATTTTTTGACTTTTTAAGGGATTTTAGAGTTGTTTGTGGTTTTTAGGGTTTTTATGGGTTTTTAGGGTTTTAAGGTTTTTAAGGTTTTTAGGGGGTTTTATGGTTTTCAGGTGATCTTTCCGGTTCTTTGGGGATTTTATGTTTTCATGGATTTCTAAGGGGTTTTTATGATTTTTATGGTTTTTAAGGTTTTTAGGGTTTTTACGGATTTTGAGGGGTTTTAGGGGGGTTTTAGAGTTTTTACAGGTTTTAGGGTTTTCAGGGGTTTTAGTGTATTTTTGGGTTTTTAATTTTTTCATAATTTATTAACATTTTTAGGGGTTTTAAGGGTTTTTAGAGTTTTTATGGTTTCTTATTGTTTTTAGGGGTTTAAATGATTTTTTATGGATTTTAGGGTTTTTTACATTTTCATGGATTTTTAGGGGGGTTTTCGGATTTTTATGGTTTTAAGGATTTTATGGTTTTTAGTATTTTTAGGGGTTTAAGGGGTTTTCAAGAGTTTTTATTGGTTTTTAGGGTCTTTTTTGGGTTTTTAGGATTTTTTTTAGTTTTTAGGGTTTTTATGCATTTTTATAGTTTTTAAAGTTTTTAGGGGTCTTTAGGATTCTGAGTATTTTGTGGTCTTTTAATGTTTTTATGGGCTTTTAATATTTTTATGGGTTTTATGGTTTTCAAGGGGATTCCAAGGTTTTTAGGTTTTTTTATGTTTTCATGGATTTTCAAGGGTTTTTGATGATTTTTATGATTTTAGGGATTTTTAGAGTTTTTTTGGGATTTTTAGTTTTTTAGTGTTTTTTCAGGGGTTTTTTGGTTTTTTGGTTTTTTTGGTTTTTTGGGTTTTTTTTAATATTTTAGGTTTTTATGGTTTTTTCTTGTTTTTAACATATTTACGGGTTTAAATGATTTTTAGAATTTTTATTAGGTTTTTATTATTTTTATGGGTTTTAAGGTTTTTTTAAGATTTTTATGGTTTTTATGGTTTTTAAGTGTTTTTATGGTTTTCAGGGGGGTTTTAGTCTTTTTAGGGTTTTTTTTATTATCATAAATTTTTAGGGGGTTTTAGTGTTTTTTGTTGATTTTGTAGGGTTTTTAAAGTTTTTTAGATTTTTTAAAAAAAAAATAGGGTTTTAAGGATTTTTAGAGTTTTTTGTGATTTTTTAGGTTTTTTGCGATTTTTAAAGTTTTTTAGGAGTTTTTATGGTTTTTTGGGTTTTTTGGGATCTTAGGGGTTTTTTTGTTTTTAGGATTTTTTAGGGATTTTAGGATTTTTATGAATTTTAGGTTTTTCTTGGGGTTTTAGGGATATTGAGGGTTTCTATGGTTTTTAGGGGTTTTATGGTTTACATGGGTTTTTAGGTGTTTTTACATTTTCTTGGATTTTTAGGTGGTTTTCAGGTGTTTTTATATTTTCTTGGATTTTTTGGGTGGTTTAGGATTTTAATGGTATTTAGGTTTATTTGGGTATTTATGGATTTTGAGGGCTTTTATGGTTTTTCAGGGTTTTTTGGGTTCTTCAAGCTTTTTACGGTCCTTTGGGTTTTTAGGATTTTTTTGAGTTTTTTTGGGTTTTTATAGATTTTTAATAATTTTATGGGTTTTAAGGGTTTTTATAGTTTTTAGTGGGTTTTAGGGTTTTTATGGGGTTTTAGGGTTTTTTATTGGTTTTAAGGGTTTTATGGTTTTTAGGGGGGTTATGGGTTTGGTTTTTTACATTTTTATGGTTCTTTAAGGGTTTTTGGGATTTTAATGTTTTTTATGGATTTTATGGGTTTTTTTGTCTTTTTATGTTTTTACAGGGTTTTTGAGTTTTTTAGGGTTTTAAGGTTTTTTTAGTTTTTAACATTTTAGGGGTTTTAAGGGTTTTTAGATTTTTAGTGTTTTCTAGGGTTTTTATGGTTTTTTATGTTTTTAATGATTTATGGAGATTTCATTGTTTTATGGGGGGCGAGTTTAGGTTTTTTTACATTTTCATGGATTTTTAGGGATTTTTTAGGATTTTTATGGTTTTTAGGGTTTTTAAGAATTTTGAGGGAATTTAAAGTTTTTCAAGTGTTTTAATGTTTTTAGGGGTTCTCAGGGTTTTTAGGGTTTTTTAGGGGTTTTAGGGTTTTATTGAGTTTTAGGGTTTTTTTACAGTTTTTATAGATTTTAAACTTTTTTGGGGGTTTTAAGGGTTTTTATAGTTTTTATTGGATTTTTAGGGTTTTTATAGGTTTTTAGGGTTTTTATTTTTCTAGGGGATTTTTTGGTTTTCAGGGATATTATAGGGTTTTTAAGGGTTTTGACATTTTCATATATTTTTAGGGGTTTTTAGATTTTTTATGGTTTTTTGGGGGTTTTATGATTTTTAGGGATTTTGTGGGTTTTTAGGGTTATTCATGGGATTTTTGGGTTTTTAGGGGTTTTTAGGGTTTTTATGTTCTTTTGGGTTTTTAGGGGTTTTTTTAGTTTTAAGGGAGTTTAAGGTTTTTTGTTGTTTTTAACATTTTTATGTTTTTAAGTGTTTTTAGAGTTTTTAGTGGGTTTTAGGGTCTTTATTGATTTTAGGGTTTTTAAGGATTTTAGGACAGAAAAGGTGTGGGGCCAGACATAGCTGATCCCATGATTTATTCAAGAACATAAAAGTAAAGTACAAAGCATTACAAAGGAGGCTTTCATATCCGGGTGTGGGTCGTCCCTTTCATGTCTGAGTCAACTGAAGACAAACAGAAGTCTGGAGTTCTGAAAGACCATACCGAAGACCCTTCATCAATCGATCTCTTGGAAAGAGCATCTGCAACCCAGTTTGCTTCCCTATATGCATGTGAGATGCTCAAATTAAGTGTCTTGGCAGCATCGAGGCACTAGGCCCAGTGTTGGAGAAGACGCCATGGTACAAGTCGTGACTGCTTCATGAAGGCCTCCACTGCCAATGATGAATCAGATTCAATCCAGAGTTTATTCCATATGAAATGGGTTGCATATTGAATCGCTTTTATGATGGCCGAAAGTTCAGCCTCATACGCGGTACCGCTCCCAAGGAAGTGGTAAAAGAATCCTTTTACAAATCCTCGAGAGGTACGAAAGACCCCACCACATCTCGAAGGACCCAGCGCACCCATGGCAGCGCCATCAACGTTGACCTTGATATACCCTGCTATCGGGGGAATCCATCTAATGAATTTCCTCATTTTTGGTCTTCTGCATCTCCCTGGAATTCCAATTCTGTGCAAGACCAGAAAGTCGTGCATATCATTATTCATCTCCCCATTCTGGATACCTGCCGCTGCATGGATAGCCCTATGAATGCTCACCACCCCTTCATGGAAAGAACCTGTTTTGTTTCGATGTGCCACCATATTTCTGGCAAACCAAACATAGGATAGAAATGCCGCCACCGTTGCTAGAAGAAGATTGTAAAGTTGCGGGCTTAAGCCGACTTCAGTTACCGCAACGAGAAGAATCATCAGCTCCTGTTGCCTACTCAAATTGATATGAATTCCAAATACATCCTGAATATAAAACCATAGATCAGAAGATACTACAATGTATGAAAAGATGACTACTAGTTTCCTCCACCCGCAAGCAAATGTTAGAGCCTGAAACAATCTGCCATCCGGCCAGTTTTAGCGCTCCATGTAGAGGTAGTCTTCCTTTCCATATTTTCCATAGGAAAATCTGCCTTGAAGGAAGAATAAACGGCTTCCTAAATTTGGAAAGTCACGCTGGAACATAGGAGCTATGCTCACATTTGAGCCGATATAATCCTTTGGTAGCAAGAATTCCTCACTGATCAGGTTTCCACACTAAAGCATCAACATTGACAAATTTATATCTCTTTATTTCCATGGCTATTGTGCTCGGAAGCATGCAAGACATGTCGTCAAAATTCTGTAAAAACTCATAAATTTGCATATTTTGCATGCTGTATGGCGGCTGAAGTATTGTATTTAGCGGAGTGTCCAGCCAAGTACTGGTCCAGTAGTTCAGGCTAGATTGTTTCGAGACAATCCACCTTGAATTAGAGATAATATCATGGTATGTTTCTTTGATGGAGGGCCAAACCGAAGAGAGAGAGTATCCAGCGGATTCATTCATCAGCCTGCAAACAAAACTGTCATTGAGGAAGTCCAGTCCTTTATTTCTAGAATTTAGGGCTTTTTATGTTGTTATGTACCTTTAGGGGATTTTTGGGTTTTTAGGGTTTTTATGGTTTTTTTATATTTTGAAGTTTTTTTTGGGCTTTCAGGGTTTTTAGTGTTTTCAGGGTTTTTAGGTTCTTTTTTGTGTTTTACTTGTTTTTTAGGGTTTGTAAGTTTTTCATGAGATTTTTAATGTTTTTAGGGGTTTAAAGAGTTTTTATAGTTTTTAATGGTTTTTAGGGGTTTTATGGGGTTTTAGGGTTTTTAATGATTTTTGGGGATTTTATGGTTTTCAGGGGGTTTTCAAGGGTTTTACAGTTTTTTACATTTTAATGGATTTTAAGTTATTTTTAGGATTTTTAGAGTTTTTAGGGTTTTTAGTGATTTTGAGGGGTTTTAGGGTTTTTAGGGGTTTTTAAGGTTTTCAAGGTTTCTAGGTTCTTTTGGGGTTTTTGTGTTATTTTGAGTTTTTAGGGGTTTTTTTGGTTTTTTAGAGCTTTTTAAAGTTTTTTGGGGTTATAAGGGTTTTTAGAGTTTTTAGTGGGTTTTGGGTTTTTATGGGTTTTTAGGGTTTTTAAGGTTTTTAGGGGTTTTATGATTTTAGGGGTTTTTAGGGATTTTATGGTTTTTTATGTTATTAAGGATTTTTAGAGGTTTTTAGGATTTTTATGGTTTTTAGGGTTTTTATGGTGTTTAGGGATTTTTAGGGGTTTTAAGAGTTTTCAGGGGTTTGTACGATTTTTAGGGTTTTTAGGGTTCTTAGTGTCTTTTTTGCTTTTTAAAGGTATTTTTTATTTTTTAGGGTTTTTTGGGTTTTTTGGAGTTTTAAATGTTTTTATGTGTTTATTGATTTTTAGAGTTTTTAGTGATTTTTTTAGGGTTTTATGGGTTTTAGTATTTTTTAAGGTTTTTAGGGGTGTTATGGTTTTTAGGAGTGTTTTTGATTTTTTAGGGTTTTTTACGTTTTTATGGATTTATAAGGGGTTTTACGATATTTATGGTTTTTAGGGTTTTAGGGATTTAGTGGTTTTTATGCTTTTTTAGAGGTTTTTAGGGTTTTTAGAGGTTTTTAGGGGGGTTTTAGTTTTTTAGGGTTTTTATGGTTTTTTAGAGTTCTTAAACATTTTTAGGGGTTTTAGATTTTTTTGTGGGTTTTTAGTGTTTTTGTGGGTTTTTATGGTTTTCAGGCAGTTTTAGGGTTTTTAGATATTTTATGGGATTTTTGGGCTTTTAGGGGGGTGTTAGGGGTTTTTTAGGGTTTTTAAGGGCTTTTAGGGTCTTTTGGGGTTTTTGTTTTTTTAGTTTTTTATAGTTTTTAAGGTATTTTAAAGCTTTTAGTTTTTTGAGGTTTAAGGGTTTTTAGGATTTTTATTGGTTTTTATGGTTTTTTGTGTTTTTAAGGGTTTTAGGTGTTTTAATGGCTTTTAGGGGTTTTTTGGGTTTTTTAAATTTTTATGGATTTTTTTGGGGCTTTTTAGGATTTTCATGCTTTTTAGGATTTTTAGATATTTTGAAGGTTTTTAGGTTTTTTCATGGGTTTTAGGGTTTTTAGGTTTTTTCATGGTTTCTAAGGGGTTTTACGTTTACATAGATATTAAGGGATTTTTATAATTTTAATGGTTTTAGGGTTTTTAGAGATTTTGAGGGTTTGTAGGGATTTTTAGGGGTTTTTAGGTTTTTAGGGTTATTTTTGTTTTTTAGGGTTTTTTTTAGGGTTATTTTCTGTTTTTAGTGGTTTCAAGGGTTTTTCAGAATTTTTAGGGTTTTTTACATTTTCATGGATTTTTAGGGATTTTTAGGTTTTTTATGGTTTTTAGTGTTTTATAGAGGTTTTAGAAATTTTGAGGATTTTTAGGGTATTTTAGGGGTTTTTAAGCCTTTTTTAATTTTTAGGGTTTTTTATTTTTTAGGGGTTTTAAGGGTTTTATTGTTTTTTAGCATTTTTGGGGTTTTAAGGGTTTTAGAGTTTTTAGTGGATTTTAGGGTTTTTTTGGGGTTTTGTGGTTTTATCGTGTTTTTTGGGGTTTTTTGTGTTTTTTTTGTGTTTTCATGGATATTTAGGGGTTGCTTAGTATTTTTAGGGTTTTTCAGGGTTTTAGGGATTTTTAGGGTTTTAGGGTTTTTAGGGATTTTAGGTTTTTTTAGTTTTGTAGGATTTTTAAGGTTTTTAGAGTTTTTTAAAAAATTTAAGGGTTATATGGGTTTTTAGATTTTCCAGTGGGTTTTTAGGGTTTTTATGGGTTTTTATGGTTTTATGGTCTATACAAGTTTTATGGGTTTTAGGGGGTTTTCAGGGTATCAATGGTTTTTTATGTCTTCGTGGATTTTTAGGGGTTTTAGGATTCTTATGGTTTTTAGGTTTTTAATGAATTTTGATTGTTTTTTGGGGTTTTCAGGGTTTTTAGGGTTTTTAGGGGTTTTTTGGGTTTTTTTTGGGTTTTTAGTAATTTTTTGAGTTTTTTAGGGGGTTTAAGGGTTTTTATAGTTTTTAACATTTTCAGGGGTTTAAAGGTTTTTACTTTTTTTAGTGCATTTTTTGGGTTTTTTATGGGTTTTTTCGGTTTTTATGGTTTTTAGCTATTTTTATGTTTTTCAGTAGTTTTCAGGGTTTTTAGGGTCTTTTTCATTTTTATGGAATTTTAAGGGTGTTTTAGGATATTTATGGTTTTTAGTTTTTTTGGGTTTGTAGGGTTTTTTTGGGTTTGTAGGGTTTTTATGGGTTTTTTAGTGTTTTCAAGGTTTTTTAGATTTTTTTAATGTTTTTAGGGGTTATAAGAGTTTCAGATTTTTTTGGGGTTTTAGGGTTTTTTGAGTTTTTAATGTTTTTATGGGTTTTAGGGTTTTTTTAGGTTTTTAGGGGGGTTTTGGTTTTTATGGTTTTTTAAAAGATTTTTTGGGTTTTTTACGTTTTGAAGGATTTTTTGGGTTTCTTTTATGATTTTTATAGTTTTTAGTGTTTTTAGGGGTTTTAAGGACTTTGAGGGTTATTATGGGTTTTAGGGTCTTTTGTGTTTTTAGAAATCTTTTTTGAGTTTTTTAGGGTATTTAATGTTTTTATAGTTTTTTAACATTTTAGAGGTTTTAAGTGTTTTTAGAGTTTTCTGAGGGTTTTTAGGATTTTTATGGGGTTTTAGGGTTTTTAAAGTTTTTTAGATGTTTGTATGGTTTTTAGGGGTTTTGGGTTTTTTCTAGTTTTTTAAATTTTCAAGGATATTTATGTGTTTTTTAGGATTTTTATGGTTTTTGAAGGTTTTAGGGGTTTTAGGGATTTAGAGGGTTTTATAGATTTCAAGGGGTTTGGGGGTTTAAAGGATTTGTGGGGTATTTTGGGTGTTTAGGGTTTTTTAAATTTTTTTAGGGTTATGTTTTTAGTGTTTTTTTATCATTTTTAGGGGTTTTATGGGTTTTAAGAGTTTTTAGTTGTTTTAGGGTTTTTTATGTATTTTTAGTTTTTTAAGGTTTTGGTGGTTTTATGGTTTTAAGGGGTTTATAAGGGTCTTTAGGGTTTTTTATGTTTTCATGGATTTTTAGTGGTTTTGAGGATTTTTATGGTTTTTTGGTTTTTGGGGGGGTTTTAACGGATTTTGAGGGGGTTTTAAGGGATTTTGAGGGGTTTTTTGTTTTTTCAGTGGTTTTTAGTGTTTTTAGGGTTTTTAGTGTCTTTATTGGGTTTTCGGGTTTTATTTGAGTTTTATTGGGTTTTTAAATTTCTTTAGAGTTTTTAATGTTTTTAGAGGTTTTAAGGGTTTTAGAGGTTTTAAGGGTTTTTAGATTTTTTTTAATTGTTTGTTAGGTTTTTATGGGTTTTTAGGGTTTTTTTAATGTTTTTAGGGTTTTTATGTTTTTTAAGGGGTTTTAAAGGTTTTTAGAGTTTTATATATTTTCATGGATTTTTAGGGGTTTTATAGGATTTTTATGGTTTTTAGCGATTCTGAGCATTTTAGGGTTTTTCTTGGGTTTTTAGGGGGTTTTAGGGGGGGGTTTTTGGGTTTTTGGGTTTTTTTGAGTTTTTTAGGGCAAGGAAGGCGCAGGGACAGGCTATTCCTGACCCCCCCCCCCCCCGAAAAAAAATTATTAGAAAAAAAGACACAACATACAAGGGTTTTTTGAGTTTTTTAGGGGTTTTAAGGTTTTTAGAGTTTTTATCATTTTTATGGGTTTAAAGTGTTTTTATGGTTTTTAGGGGTTTTTTCATGGTTTTTAGGGTTTTTATGTTTCCAAGGAATTCTAGGGGTTTGTTAGGATTCTTATATTTTTTAGTGTTTTTTATTTTTATTAGTGATTTTGAGGGTTTTTATGGGTTTTGAGGGGTTTTAGGGTTTTTCGGGGTTTTAAAGGTTTTTAGGTTATTTCTGGGTTTTTAGGGCTTTTTGTGTTTTTTAGGGTTTTTATGGTTTTTAGAGTTTTTTTAACTTTTTAGGGGTTTTCAGAGTTTTTAGGGTTTTTAGTGGTTTATTATGGTTTTTATAGGTTCTACAGTTTTATGGTTTTTAAAGGTTTTTATGGTTTTCAGGGGTTTCTAAGGGTTTTTTTGGGATTTTTATGTTTTCAGGGATTTTTGGGTTTTTTAGGGTTTTTACGGTTTTTATGGTTTTAGGGATTTGGGGGGGTTTTATGGTCTTTTAGGGATTTTTAGGGTTTTTTTGGTTTTGAGAATTTTTAGGGTCTTTTGGGTTTTGAGGATTTTTACGGTCTTTTGGGTTTTTAGGTTTTATTAGTTTTTTAAGGTTTTTCAGTGTTATTTAACATTTTTAGGGGCTTTAGAGTTTTTTATGACTTTTAGGGGTTTTAGGGTTTTTATGGTTTTTTACTTTTTCGCATATTTTTAGGGGTTTGTAAATATCTTTATGTTTTTAGGGTTTTTTGGGGTTTTAGGAATTTTTAGGTGTTTTCAGGTGGTTTTAGGAGTTTTATTATTTTTAGTGACTTTTGGGGGTTTTTGGTTTTTTTTTTATTTTTTTAGGGTTTTAAAGTTCTTTTAGGGTTTTTTTTATGTTTTAAGGGTTTTTAGAGTTTTTTTGGGTTTTTTGTGTTTTTTGGGTTTTTTGGGTTTTTAAGGTTTTTATGGGTTTTATGTGATTTTAATGGGTTTTATGGTTTTTTAAGTTTTCATGGATTTTTGGGGGTTTTTAGAATTTTTAGGGTTTTGGGGATTCTTAGGTTTTTCGGGATTTCGAGGGGTTTTAGTGTTTTCAGGGGTTTTTAGTGTTTTTTAGTGTGTTTATGTTTTTCAGGGTATTTGGGTTCTTTTTAGGTTTTTAGGGGTTTTTTTTTTATTTTTTAGGATTTTTATGGTGTTTTAGATTTTTTTAAAAAATTTAGGGGATTCAAGGGTTTTTAGGGTTTTTTAGGGGTTTTTAAGGTTTATATTGTTTTTTATGTTTTTAAGGGTTTTAGTGGTTTTCAGTTGTTTTTCAAGGTTTTTAGGGTTTTTTCCTTTTCATGGATTTTCTTGGGGATTTTAGGATTTTTATGGTTTTTAGGGGTTTTAGGATTTTTTGGGATTTTGAGGGGTTTTAGAGTTTTTTAACATTTTTAGGGGGTTTAATTATTTTTAGAATTTTAGAGGGTGTTTAGGATTTTTTATGGTTTTTAGCGATTTTAGTGGTTTTTAGGGTTTTTTACGTTTTCATGGATTTTACTATTTTTTTATAATTTTTATGGTTTTTAGTGTTTTTAGGGGTTTTCAAGGTTTTTAGGGGTTTTCAAGGTTTTTAGGGTTTCTAGGGGTTTTCAGTGTTTTGGGGGTCTTTTCGGGTTTTTATGGTTTTTTTGGGTTTTTTAGGGTTTTTAGATTTTTTTAACATTTTTAGGGGTTTTACGGGTTTTTATAGTTTTTAGTGGTTTTTGGGGTTTTAGGGGTTTTAAGGTTTTTAGGGGTTTTTATAGTTTTCAGGGGGTTTAGGGTGTTGAGGTTTTTTTACATTTTCATGAATTTTAGGATTTTTTTAGGCTTTTTAATGTTTTTATAGTTTTTAGGGATTTTAGGGATTTTGATGAATTTTAGGTGTTTTCAAGGGTTTTTAGGGTTTTCAAGGTTTTTAGGGTCTTTTTGGGTTTTAGAGTTTTTTAACATTTTTAGGGGTTTTATGGGCTTTTGTAGTTTTTAGAGGTTTAAGGGTTTTTAAGGTTTTTTGGAGTTTTTATTGTTTTCATGGGGTTTTCAGGTTTTTTTATATTTTTTTACATTTTCATTGATATTTTGGGATTTTTTATGATTTTAATGGATTTTAGGTTTTTTAGGGATTTTGAGGGGTTTTAGGGTTGTCCATGGGTTTTTAGAGTTTTTAGGGGTTTAAAGGCTTTTTATGATTTTTTTGGATTTTAGGGCATTTTTGAGTTTTTAGGGTTGTTAATGTCTCTAGAGTTTTTTAATATTTTTGTGTTTTTAAATAGTTTTTAGATATTTTCGTGGTTTTTAGGTTTTTATGGGGTTTTAGGGTTTTTACGTTTTTAGGACGTTCTATGATTTTCAAAGGGTTTTCATAGTTTTTAGGGTTTTTTATGTTTTCATAGTTTTTAGGGGTTTTATAGGCTTTTTATAATTTTTTGGGTTTTTTGGGGTTTTTGAGGGATTTTTTAGGGTTTTTTGGGGTTTCTGGTGTTTTTCAGGGTTTTAGGGTGTTTTTTGGTTTTTGGGATTTTTTTTGAGTTCCATAGGGTTTTTACGATTTTTTAGAGTTTTTAACGTTTTTAGTGGTCTTAAGGGTTTTTAGAGTTTTTAGTGGATTTTGAGGGTTTTATGGGATTTTAGGGTTTTCAAGGGGTTTTTAGGGTTTTAGGGATTTTTATGTTTTCATTTATTTTTTGGAATTTTTTAGAAATTTTCTAGATTTTATGGTTTTTAGGGATCTTAGGGATTTTGAGGGTTTTTAGCAGTTTTTTAGGGGTCTTACGGGTTTTCAAAGTTTTTAGGGTCATTTTGGGGTTTTATCATGTGTTTTTTTGAGTTTTTTAGGGTTTTTAAGGGTTTTTGGATTTTTTAAACATTTTTAGGGGTTTTAGGGTTTTTAGAGTTTTTATTAGTTTTTAGAGATTTCATGGATTTTAGGTTTTTTTATGTTTCTTATGAGTTTTTTATGGTTTTCAGGGGTATTTTACATTTTAATGGATTTTTATAGGATTTTTAGGATTTTTATGGATTTTGCAGTTTTTCGGGATTTTGAGGGTTTTTAGGGTTTTTCAAGGTTTTTTGGGTTTTTTTGATTATTTTTATGGTTTTAAAGGGTTTTTATAGTTTTTACATTTTTGGGGGTTTTAAGGGTTTTTGGATTTTTTTAGTGGGTTTTTAGGATTTTTATGGGTTTTGGGGTTTTTAAGGTTTTTAGGGGTTTTCGATTTTCAAAGGTTTTTAGGATTTTTTGGGTTTTTTATGTTTTCATAGATTTTTAGGGGTTTCTTAGGAATTTTATTGTTTTTAGGGTTTTTATTTTTTTTCTTATTTTTAGGGATTTTGAGGTTTTTTAGGGTTTTTAGGGGTTGTAGGAGTTGTAGGAGTTTTAGGGTCTTTTTTAGGGTTTTTAAGGTTTTTAGGGGGGTTTTATGGTTTTCTGGGGCTTTTTAGTGTTTTGACGGGTTTTTATGTTTGTATGGATTTTTAGAGGTTTTTTAGGAATTTTAAGGTTTTTAGTGTTTTTAGGGATTTTGAGGGGTTTGGGGGGTTTTTATGGGGTTTTAGGGGTTTTCAGGGTTTTTCGAGTATTTTGAGATTTTTAGGGTTTTTTTAGTTTTTTACAGTTTTTAAGGGTTTTTTTATTTTTTATAGTTCTTAGAGTTTTTAAGGGTTTTTAGAGTTTTTAGTGGTTTTTATGGTTTTCATGGGGTTTTAGGATGTTTTAAAGGTTTTTTATGGGTTTTAGGGTTTTTTATGTTTTTTACGATTCTTATGGGTTTTCATAGGATTTTATGGTTTTTTGGGTTTTTATGGTTTTTAGGAATTTGAAGGTTTTTTTGGGGGGTTTATGGTTTTTAAGGGTTTTTTTGGGTTTTTTGGGTCCTTTTGGGGTTTTAAGGTCTTTTTTTTTTGTTTTTAGTGTTTTTAAGGTTTTTAGAGTTTTTTAACATTTTTAGGGGGTTTAAGGATTTATAAAGTTTTAGTGGGTTTTTAGGGTTTTTATGGTTTTTAGGGATTTTTATGGTTTTTAGTGGTTTTTCAGATTTTTAGGGGTTTTTTTAGTATTTTTATGGTTTTTTTTTTGGTTTTTTTGGATTTTGATGGTTTTTAAGGGTTTTCAGGGGTTTTATGGTTTTTCAGGTTTTAGATTCTATTTTGGTTTTTAGTATTTTTTTTGTGTTTTTAGGGTTTAATAGGGTTTTAGATTCTCTTAATGTTTTTAGGGGTTTTAATGGATTTTAGAGTTTTTAGGGTTTTTTTAAGGTTTTATGGAGTTTTTATGGTTTTCATGGGTATTTCGGGGGTTTATAGTTTTTTACTCTAAGATGGGTTCTTAGAGTTTTCTAAGGATTTTTATGGGTTTTAGGGTTTTTAGGTGTTTAGTTATTCTGGTGGTTTTATAGTTTTTAAAGTGTTTTTAGGGTTTTTAGGGTTTTCCAGGGTTTTTAGCGTCTTATTGGGGTTTCAGGGTTTTTTTTGAGTTTTTAGGGTTTTAATGCTCTTTAGAGTTTTTTAAAAAAATTAGGGGTTTTAAGGGTTTTAGAGTTTTAAGTGGGTTTTTAGGGGTTTTATGGGTTTTTAATGTTTTTTAGGTTTTTTGGGGGTTTTTTATCATTTTCCGGTGGTTCTTGGAGTTTTTAGGGTTTTTTACATTTTCATGGATTATTATGGGATTTTTGTATTTTTATGGATTTTAGGGTATTATTAGGGTTTTTAGGGTTTTTAAGGGGTTTTATGAGTTTTAAGGGTTTTAGGGTTTTTAGTGTTTTTGAGGGGTTTTTGGGTCTTTTGGGATTTTAGGGGTTTTTTTGAGTTTTTTATGGGTTTTATGGTTTTTTAGAGTTTTTATAGTTTTAGGGGTTGTAAGGGTTTTTACAATTTTTAGTAGTTATTTGGGTTTTTTATTGGTTTTTTGGGTTATTTAAGGTTTTGGGGGTTTTTATGTTTTTCATATTTTTTATGTTTTCTTGTATTTTCTTGTATTTTTAGGGGTTTTTGTGATTTTTATGATTTTTAGGGTTTTTTAGGGTTTAAGGATTTTTAGGGGTTTTTTAGTCTTTTATGGAATTTAATGTTTTTTTAACATTTTTAGAGGCTTTAATGGTTTTTAGTGGGTGTTTAGGGGGTTTTATGGTTTTTAGGGGGTTTTCAAGGCTTTTAGGATTTTTAAGAATTTCATGGACTTTTTGGGGTTTTTAAGATTTTATGGTTTTTTGGGTATTTTATGTTTTTAGGGATTTTGAGGGGATTTAGGGTTTTTTAGGCGGGTTTTAGGGTTTTAGAGTTCTAGAGTTTTTTAGGTTTTTTTGGGTTTTTTGGGGGTTTTTGGGTTTTTAAGGGTTTTGAGCTTTTTAGCATTTTTAGGGGTTTCGAGGGATTTTAGTGTTTTTAGTGTTTTTTTGGGTTTTTATAGGTTTTTAAGGTTTTAATCTTTTTGGGTTTTATGGTTTTCGTGGAGTTTTTGGTTTTTTTGGTTTTTTATGTTTTCATGGATTTTAAGGGGTGTTTTGTAGTTTTATGTTTTTAGGGTTTTTATGGATTTTCTGAGGTTTTTAGGGGTTTTTAGGGGTCTTTAAGTTATTTTGAGTTTTTCAGAGTTTTAGGGTGTTTTGGGGTTTTGGGGTTTTTTTGAGTTATTTAAGGTTTTAAGGTTTTTTAGATTTTTTAACCTTTTTAGGGGTTTTACGGGGTTTTAGAGTTTTTTGTATTTTTTTTAGGGTTTTATGGGGCTTTAGGGTTTTTACGGTTTTTCAGATTTTTTAGAGTTTTTTGGGGTTTTTAGGGGTTTTTTGAGTTTTTATGTGTTTTAAGTTTTTTAGAGCTTTTTTAACGTTTTTAGGAGTTTTATGGTTTTTAGAGTTTTTAGTGGTTTTGTAGGGGTTTTATGGGCTATTATGGTTTTTATGGTTTTTAGGGGGGGGGTTTCAGGGTTTGTATGGTTTTAAGGGGGGTTTTCAGGGTTTGTATGGTTTTTTATGTTTTCATGGATTTTTAGGGGTTTTTAGGATTTTTATTTCTTTTAGGGTTTTTAGGGTTTTGATGGATTTTGATTGTTTTTTGGGTTTTTTGTGGATTTTAGGGTTTTTTGGATTTTCATGGTTTTTAGGTTCTTTTGGGATTTGGGGGATATTTTTAGTTTTTTAATAGTTTTAGGGGTTTTTAGGGTTTTTATAGATTTTTAGGGTTTTTTGGTTTTTTGGGGTTCTTGTGGTTTTAAGGGGATTTTCATGGTTTTTCAGGTATTTTATGTTTTCATGGATTTTTAGGTGTTTTTAGGACTTTTATTGTTTTTAGGTTTTTTGGGTTTTTAGTAATTTTGAAGGTTTTTAGGGGGTTTTATGATTTTTAGAGTCTTTTTGAGTTTTTAGGGTTTTTTTGATTTTTTAGTGGTTTTTAGGGTTTTTGTGGTTTTTAGGGTTCTTATGGTATTTATGTGTTTTATGGTTTTTTGGGGTTTTCAATGTTTTTAGGCTTTTATACATTTTCATGGATTTTTAGGGGGGTTTATGATTTTTATGGTTTTTATGGTTTTTAGCGTTTTCAAGGATTTTGAGGGTTTTTAGGGGTTTGGGGGGTTTTTAGGTGTTTTCAGAGTTTTATGGTCTTTTGAGTATTTTGGGTATTTTTTGAGTTTTTTAGGGTTTTAGGTTTTTTAGAGTTTTTAACGTTTTAGGGATTTTAAGAGTTTTTAGAGTTTTTAGTGGTTTTTTCTGGTTTTTGTGTGTATTTTGGATTTTTATGGTTTTTAGAGGGTTTTATGGGTGTTAGGGGCCTAAGTGGCAGAATGAGCCTGATGGGCCTAATGGGCCCAATGGGTCTCAAGGGCCTCAAGGGCCAAAGGGGCTTCATGGGCCCAATGGGTTTAAATGTCCTCATGGGCTCAATGGGCCTGATTGGCATAACTGGCGTAATATGCATAGTGGGCCGAATGGGCCTCATGGGACTTAGTGGCCTCATGGGCCTAATGGGACTAATGGGCCTATTGGGCCCACTGGTCCTCATTAGTCTAAGAGTCCTAATGGGACCAGTGGGGCTAATGGGCCTAAGGGGCCTAAGTGGCCTAATGGGCCGGTGTGGCTGAACGATCCTAGTGGCCCTAAAGGGCCTAATGGGCCTAAGGGCCTGATGGGCCTAAGGGCCTCATGGTCCTAATGGGAAAAATGGGGAAAATGGGCCTTAGTGGCCTAATGGGTCCAATGGGCCAAATGAGACTAAGTGTTCTAATGGGCATAATGGGCCTAATGGGCCTCATGGGCCTCAAGGACCTACGTGGACTCATGGGCCTAATGGGCCTCATGGGGCTCAAGGACCTACGTGGCCTAATGGGCCTAATGGGCCTAAGTGGCCTAATGGGATTTAAAGTCATAATGGTCTAAAGTGGCCTAAGTGGAATAATGGGCCAAATTGGCCTAAGTGGACCAATGGGCCTAAGTGGACCAATGGGCCTAAGTGGCTGAATGGGCCTGATGGGCCTTAAGGTCCTAATGGGCCAAATGGGCCTAAGTGGCTTCATGGGCCCAATGGGCCTAATGGGCCTAAGTGGCCTAATGGGCATAATGGGAATAATGTGCCTAATGGGCCTAAGTGGTCTAATGGGAATCATGGGCCTCAAGGACCTACGTGGCCTAATGGGCCTAATGGGCCTAAGTTTCCTAATGTGCCTAGTGGGCCTGATAGGCCGAATGGGCCAAGTGGGAAAAATTTGCCTAATGGACCTCATGGGCCTAATGGGCCTAATGGGCCTAAGATGCCTCATGTTCCCAATGGACATAATGGGCCTATGTTTCCTAAGAGGGCCTAATGGTTCGAATGGGTCGAAGTGGCTTAATGGGCCTAATGGGCCCAATGGGCCTCATGGGCCTAAGGGGACTAATGAGTTGAGTGAGCCTAATGCTCCTAATAGGACCAATGGGCCTAATGAGATGAATGGTCCTAGTGGTCCCAATTGGCCTAATGGTCCTAAGTGGCCTAATGGTCTTAAGTGGCCTAAAGGGACTAATGGGCCTAATGAGATTAATGGGCCTAATGGGCCTAATGAGCCAAAGTGGACTGATGGGTCTGATGGGAATAATATGCCTCATGGGCCTAAGTGGCCTCATGGGCCTAATGGGCATAATGGGCATAAGTGTCCTAATGGGACTAATGGGCCTCATGGGCCTAATGGTCAGAATGCGCCTCATGGGCCTAATGGTTCTAATGGGCCTAATGGACCTAATGGTCCTAAGTGGCCTAATGGGTTGAATGGGACCAAGTTCCCTAATGGGCCTAGTGGGCCTAATGGTCCTAATGGGGATAATGGGATCAATGGGCCTAATAGGCCTAGTGAACCTAATGGGATTAATGGACCGAATGGGTCCAAGTGGCCTGATGGGTCTAATGGGCCTCCTGGGCCTCATGGGCCTAAGTGGCCTCATGGTCCCAATGGGCCTAATGGGCCTAAGTTTCTTCATGGGTCTGATGGGCCTCATGGTCCTAATGGACCTCATGGTCGGAATGCACCTCATGGGCCAAATGGACCTGATGAGCCTCATGAGCCTAATGGTCCTAAGTGGCATAGTGGGCTGAATAGGCCTAAGTTCCCTAATGATCCTAATAGGCCTAATGGGGATAATGAGCCTAATGAACCTAATTGGACTAAGTGGCCCAATCGGGTTAATCCACCAAATGGGCCTAATGGGCCTAAGTGGCCTAAGTGGATTAAGGGGCATAATGGGCCTAGTGGGACTAATAGGTTTAATGGTCCTAATGGGCCTAATGGTCCTAATTGTCTTAATGGTCTTAATGGGTCTACATGGCCTAATGTGCCTAAGTGGAATACATGGATTAATGGTCCTAATGGGACTAATTGGTTTATTGGGCCAAATGGATCTAATGGGCCTAAGTGGCTAAATGGGCCTAATGGGTTTAATGGGCCTAATGGGCCTAAGTGGAATAATGTGCTTAATGGGACTAAGTGGCCTAATGGAATTAATGGTACTAAGTGGCCTAATCCCTCTAATCGACTGAATGAGCCTAATGGGCCTAAGTGGCCTAATGGGACTAAGTGGCCTAATGTGCCTAATGTGCCTAATCGGCTAAAGTGGTATAATTAGCATAATCAATTGAATGAGATTAATGGGTCTAATGGGTCTAATGGGACTAATGCCTAAGTGGCCTAAGTGGCCTAATGGGCCTAATGGGCCTGATGGGCATAATGGGCCTAAGTGGCAGAAGTGGGTGAATCAGCTTAATCGATCGAATGGGCCTAATCAACCTAATCAACTGAATAGGCCTAATGGAATGAGTGGGCCTAATGGGTCGAAGTGGACTAATCTGCCTAATCTAGTGAATGGGCCTAATGTGACTAAGTGACCTAATGGGCCTAAAGGGCCTAATGGGCCTAAGTAGCTTAATCGATCTAATCGAACAAATGGGCCTAAGTGGCCTAATCAGCCTAATTGATCGAATGGGCCTAATGGGCCTAATAGGCCTAAGTGGCCTAATGGGTCTAATGCGACTAATGGGTCTAAGTGGCCTAATCGGATGAATGGGCCTAATGGGCCTAATGGGTCTAAGTGTCCTAATCAGACTAATCGATCGAATGGGCCTAATGGGCCTAAGTGACTGATTGGGACTAATTGGACTATGTGGCTGAATGGGGCTAATGGGCCAAACTGGCCTAATGGGGTTAATGGGCCTAATGGGCCTAAGTGGACGAATGGGCTTAAGTGGAATAATGGGACTACTAGGCCTAATGGGTGTAAGTGGCCTAATGGGCCTTATGGGCCTAAATGGGAGAAATGGCCTAATGGGCCTAAGTGGCCTAATGGGCCCAGTGGTCTCATTGTCGTGGGTTTAGAAAATGAGAAGATCATGACCTGCACGATATAAATGACTTCCCACTAGGATTTCAATTCTCATTTGGAGTAATTATTTGTGTTGTGATATGATTTTTTTGATTTTTGAAAATTCTGTAAAGTGTTTTCAAATGTGTGATTTTGAAAAGAGAATGGTTATGGTATTTTGAAAATGGGTCGATTTTCAAAACATGGTGGATGTTTTTTATAAAATTATTGAACATGGGAAATGTTTGATTTTCAAAATCATGCTTATGATAGTTGAAATGTGATAGAATTTGAAATTGTTAATCCTTGCATTGCTAGAGAGTGAGACATATGGTGTTTCTCATTTGAATAGAGAATGGAACCTAGTAGGCATCGTAGAAACCAACCTAAGGAAGCTATTAAAAATGTGGTTGCACCTAAGCCCCTGGTGAACTAGTAGCTGGTGCCGAGCATAGTGAAATCTTTTAAAGCTGTCGATGGTGGGAATAAAAGAGATGAACCAAGTCATGTGGACAATTTGGTTCAGTTTTAGAAGCAAAATCCACCCATCTTTTGGGGTGATTCAGAACCATAAAGGGTGGAGGTGTGGCTAAATAGGATGAATCGAATATTTGATTTCCTAGGTACACTAATGGAGTTCAAAGTCAAGTTAGTGATGTACATGTTGGAAGATCTTCCATGTTAGTGGTGGGAGTTCGCGATCTAGGCTAAAGTGGACCAAGGTATGGCATGGGAGGATTTTGAGGAATTTTTCAATAAACAATTCTATCCTCGCACATTTATAATTCAGAGAACGATGGATTTCTTTAGCTTGAAGTAGTAGAACCTTTCTGTGAAAGGATATGTGGATAAATTCATGAATTTAGTCCAGTTTTCACCTGATGTTACTGCTAGTGCTTATTTGAAGATGCACATTTTTTAATATGGGATGAGGTAGGAAATTTTTTTAAAGATTGCGATAATCTGTATAATAGATTGTATAGAGATTCTCAACAGGGAAACCATGGATGAAAGGGACATATTAGGGGTTATGGGTGGAGGAGATATCATGATACCTATGGGAAATTTTGGAAACTATAATGCGGGGAGCAAGTGGAAGAGGGACACTTATTTCCAAGGTGGGAGTTTGGATCAAAATCCGATGGAAGGATCAGTGAATCTTCCTATGAAGCTTAAGTGCAAGTCGGGATGTTTCCAATGTGGCACTCTAAGACACATGAATTGATAATGTACATCACCACCTAGATCATGCCATAATTGTAATTAGATGGGGCATCTTCAGTGTTATTATCACCATGCTCTAAGGTTAGGTGTTCGGGACACTTCTCAAGGTTCACAATCGTCTTATGCATCGGCAGGATGCGGACATCATAATACCCCTTGTTAAGAGAACAGAGTTAGTCATGGTTATTCCAGTAATACCATGAATCATCGGCATGGGCAATTTCAGCAGGGAATAAAGATAAAAGTGTGGTGAGTAAACATGTATTTGGAGATTAACGGGTTATTGTGAATGGCCAACTTGTACCATCGATGGTGAGAGGTACAATTCTTTTGAATTATACCCTTATGCAATCATTGTTTGATACGGGTGCATCTCATATTTCATTGCTTCTCATATTGTTGATTTGTTGGGTCTAAATCTGGAAATTATGCCTTCTGTTTTGAAACTTAATACTCATCTGGGTCAAAGAAAGTGGCGATCCTTTTGATGTAGAGATTGTAATATAGATGTCGGGTGGCCGGTTCAGGGTCAACCCGGGTTGGTTCGTGGCATCCTAATTGGCCTAATTTCCCTAAATGACCTAAATTGTTCTAAATGGCCTAAATTGAAATGGCCTAATTAGGCTAAATGACCTAAATGGCCTAACTGGCCTAAATGGCCTAACTGGCCTAAATGGCCTAATTGGCCTAATTAGACTAATTGGCCTAATTGGACTAAATGGATTAAATGGCCTAAATGGCCAAAATTTTCCTAAATGGCCAAAATTGGCCTAAATGGCCTAAATGACCTAATTGGCATAAATGGACTAAATGACCTAAATGGTCGAAATTGACCTAATAGCCTAATTGTCCTAAATGGTCTAAATTGGCCTAAATGGACTAATTGGCCTAAATGACCTAAATTTTCTAATTGGACTAATTGACCTAATTGGCTTAAATGTCCCAAATTGGCATAAATGGACTAAATGTATTAATTGACCTAAATGGACTAAATGGCCAAAATTAGCCTAAATAGATTAATTGGCCTAAATGGCCTAATCATCCTAATTGACCTAAATGACCTGAAATCACCTGAATAACCAAAATTTCCTAATTGTTCTATTTAGGATAAATGGATTAATTGACCTAAATGATCTAAATGGCCTAATTTTCCTAATTAACAAAAATGGCATAATTGGTCTAATTGGACTAAATTAGCCCAAATATCCGAAATTGGCATAATTGGCCTAAATGAACTAAATGGCCTAATTGGTATAATCAGCCTAAATGGGATAATTTTTCCAAATGGTCTAAATGAACTAAATTGGAATAATTGTCCTAATTGGTCTAAATGGCATAAATTGGTCTAAATGACCTAAATTGGTCTAAATGGCCTAATTGGTCTAAATGGCCTAAATGACCTAACTGGTCTAATTGTCCTAAATGGATTGATTTTAATAAATTTCCTAAATGGTATAATTGGTCTAATTGCCCTGAATGGCCTAAATGACCTAAATTGTCCTAAATGGCCTAATTGGCCTAAATGGCCTAAATGACATAATTGGACTAATTGGCCTAATTGGTCTAAATGACTTAAATTGGACTAATTTTCCTAAATATCCTAATTGGCCTAATTGGACTAAATTGGATAAAATGGAATAAATGGCCAAAATTTGACTAATTGGTCTAATTTGTCTAAATTGGCCTAAATGGCCTAAATTTTCTTAAATGGATTAAATGGACTAATTAGCCTAAATGACCTCAATTATCCTAATTGGACTAATTGACCTAATTTGACTAAATTTTCTAATTGATCTAATTGTCCTAATTTTCCTAATTGGGCTAAATGCCCTAAATTGGCCAAATCGGCTTAAATGTCCTAATCAGCCTAATTTGCCTAAATGGTCAGATTGGCAAAATTGGATTAAATGATATAATTAGTATAAATAGTCTAAATGACCTAAATTTTACTAAAATGCCTAATTGGCCTAAATGGCCTAAATTGGTTTAAAAGGCCTAATTGGCCTAAATGACCTAAATTGGCCTAAATGACGTAAATTGTCTAATTGGCCTAATTGGCCTAATTGACCTAAATGATCTAAATGGACTAAATGGCATAATTGTCCTAAATGAACTAAATTACATAATTTCCTAATTGTTCTTAATGGCCTAAATGACCTAAATGGCCTAAATTGGCCTAAATGGTCTAATTGGCCTAATTGGCCTAAATGGCTTATTTGGCCTAAATGGCCTAATTGGCCAAATTGGACTAAATGAACTAATTAGCCTAATTTGACTAATTGGACTAATTGGAATAAATGAACTAATGGCCTAAATTGGCCTAATTGGCCTAATTGGCTTAATTGGCCTAATTGGTCTAAATGGCCTAAATTTGTCTAAATGGTCTAAATGGTCTAATTAGCCTAAATGACCTAAATGGACTAATTAATATAATTGGAAAAATTTAAATAATTGGAAAAAATGGCCTAAATTACCTAATTTGCCTAAATTGACTTTAATAGCATGAATTGGCCTAAATGGCCTAAATTAGCCTAATGGCCTAAATTGGCCTAAATGGCCTAATTGGCCTAATGGACATGAATTTCCTAATTGGGATAATTTTAATAATTGGTATAAATGAGATAAATTATCCTAAATAGACTAATTGGCCTAAATTTACTAAATTATCTAATTGACCTAATTAGCCTAATTGGCCTAAATGGCCTTAACTGGCCTAAATGGCCAAATTGGAAAAATTGGCCTAAATGGCCTAAGTTGGCCTAATTGGACTAAATGATCTAAATTGGCATAATCGTCTTAAATGGACTAATCTGCCTAATTGGCCTAATTGGTCTAAATTACCTAAATTAGCCTAAATGGAATAATTGGCCTAATTGGCTTAAATGGTCTAAATTGGCATAAAAATCCCAAATGACCTAAATTGGCATAAATGGACTAATTAGCCTAAATAAACTAAATTGGCCTAAATGGTCTAAATGAACTAAATTTCCTAATTGGACTAATTGACCTAATTGGCCCAATTGGATTAATTTTCCTAAATTGGCCTAAATGGCCTCAATCTTCTAATTGGCCTAAATGGTCTAAAGGGCCTAAATTGGCCTGAATTGGTCTCATTGGCCTCATTGGCCTAAATGGATTAAATTATCTTAAATGACCTAAATATCTTAATTGGCCTAAATGGCCTTAATGGCCTAATTGGCATAATTAGCCTGAATGATCAAAATTGGCCTAAATGGACTAGTGGGACCAATGGGACTATGGGTTGAATGGGACTAAGTGTCCTAATAGACCTAACACTACCATAAAACTGGGTTTCCGCTGCACCACCCTTTAAAATGCTAAAAACAAGCCCTGATAAAGGGTGTGCCTTTATCAGCGCTAAAAAAAGTGTTGATAAAGGAACCCCCTTTATTAGAACTTTTTTAGCACTGTTTAAGGGTCCCTCCTTTATCATCATTTTTTTAGTAGCGCTAATAAAAGGGGGGCTTCATCAGCATTTTTTTCCTATCACTGATAAAGTGTATATTTCAAAAAAATTATATTTCATAAAAAATAATATATTGATATATAAGTATATTTATATTTATATAAATATAATATATATATTTTAAATATGTTTTAGATCGATTTGATATGTGTTAGTGGCAAAATGGACACCCGGAGCAGAAGTTATGGAAAAACGGACACCCGGAGCAGAACGTATGACCGTTGGGATGAATTATGGGCCTTTTTGGACTTGATGAATGTGATAAGGGGTTACAATGGTCACTAGAGTGTAGATATTTTCACAATATTTGATTTTATTTGTGGTAGAGTGAAAATGGACACCTGGAGCAGAAGTTATGATTATTTGAAATTGAGCAACCCTCCTAGCGCCTAAAAACCTAAGAAACTTATAACTCACTAAAACACCCATAACTTCTTCTTCGGGTGTCCGTTTGAGCACCGCGACTAGTCAAATAAAATATCGTGAGATGAGTGAGAACTGAGTCTAATAGAAACCATGAGAATATCAAAGAAGCAGAAGATATATCAGTTATACCACTCTAAAAAAAACTCCAACATCAAACGGCCAAAACTTTCGCTCCAGGTGTCCGTTTGGGATCTACCACATATCAAATCGAAGGCAGTAAAGATATCTACACAGAATCATGACTTGAAAAAATATCCAATCAAGCCCTAAATCCTAAAACTCTGAAAAATCATCAGAAGGCCTCCATAACTTTGTTTCCATGTTCAGTGCCTTGTCAAATTTTTCTTTAAATGGTAATAAATCTCGATCTGTGTGTCGGTTTGGCATCCTACACCTATTGTATCATACTTCGTTCCATGATATTCAGTTTGAATGGTCACAGAGCTGAAAAGGACACCCAAATCAGAAGTTATGCCTATTTAAGTGACTCTGCGGTTTGTTTGGTTTTTCAAGCCCTCATTTCTAGCACTTTTGTCTGGTCTGTTGTTTTTTTAAACAACTGTAACATATGATTTTTCTGTCCATTCAGTCTCCACCACCTATCATATCAAATCTTGTTTGATGATCTTTGATTTGACTAGTCACAGAGCTGGAACGGACTCTCAGATTAGAATTTTTTGTCGTTACCTTGAGTTTAGGGTTTATTTGACTTTCTGACTGTATTTACGGGTTTTGAAGGTTTCTCCATTTTTTACCTGTTTTTTTTGGTTTCACGGCTTGTTATCATTTTTCAAAATTTATTGTTATTTATAATCAAATATATATATATATATATATATATATATATATTATATATTCACACATAAAAATTTAATTTTATAAATAAATAATTAAACATATTTACATATAAAATACATTTCACAATATATAAGCCTTATCTAAATAAAAAACTAATATCCATTTTATTTTAAAAAAATATATGAATATTTATATACCTATATAATGTGTATATGTATATAAATATGTGTGTGTGTGCGTCTATATTGACAAACTGATATATATTATCTATATATTCTAAACATATGTATATACGTATTAATATATAATATTTGTATATATATATAAATATGTATAATTATAGTTATAGATACACATATAATATATATATATATATATGTGTGTGTGTGTGTGTGTGTGTGTGTGTATTTTGTATATATGTATTTATTTATTTATAAACACACACAAAAAACATATTTTATAAATGTATTTAAAACCGATCTTATAAATATATATTAATATATTAATAAATATATTAATATATAAATATAACTATATATATTAATATATGGATATATATATATAAATATATATATTAATATAACTATATATATATATTAATATAACTATATATATGTGTGTTAATATAAATATATATTAATATATGAGTAAATATAACTAAATATATATATAAATAAATAGATAGATATATTAATAAATGAAGACCAAAACAATATGGTGGAGTGGTAAAGGCTTAGGTGCCCTGAAAACAGGTCCCGAGTTTGAATCCAGGGAAAGGCAGGTCGTGCGCGCGGGTGGAATAAGGGCTAGTGTTGTTAAAGGCTGAGTGGGGGCACTATTAAAGGTTGGGGGGGTGGGGCGTGCGGGTTGGGGGGTTGTTGAAGGGGGGGGTTCAATCACTGTTGAAGCCCCTCCCTAATTTGAAGATTTTTTTAATGTTTTTTTAAACTTTTATCAGTGCTTTATTTAGCACTGATAAAAGGGGCCTTTATCAGCGCTGATAAAAGGGACCCCCCCTTTATCTTTGTTGAGATTAACAACATTTTTTCACGCTGATAAAGGCCTTTTTTAGCACTAATAAAATCATGTTTTGTGGTAGTGTAATGGGTCTAATGGGATTAAGTGGCCTAATGAGGCTAATGGGCCTAATGGGTCTAATGGGCTTAAGCGACCTAATGGGTCTAATGGGCTTAATGAGCCTAAGTGGACTAATCAGCCTAATGGGACAATTGGGACTAAGTGGCATAATGGGTCTAATAGGCCTAATGGTCTTAATGGGTATAATGGGTCCATTGGGCCAATGTGAGAAAATGGGCCTAAGTGGCCTAATGGGTCGAATGGGACTATTGGGCCTAAGTGGTCTAATGGGCCTAAGTGTCATAATTGGCCCATTAAGTCCAATTCAACCTAATGGGATTAATGGGTCGATTTAATCTATTAGGCCTAAGTGGCCTGATGGGCCTAATGGGCCTAAGGGAATTAATGGGCCTAAGTGGCCTAATGAGACTAAGTGGCATAATGGGCCCATTATGGTCAATTGTACCCAATGGGACGAATGGATGAATTGGCCTAATAGACCTAATGGGCCTAATGATCCTAATGTGTCTAAGGGTCCTAATGGGCCTAAGTGACCTTAGTTTCCTAATGGGCTTAATGGACCTAATGGGCCTAAGTGGTCTAATAATCCCAATAGGCCTAAGGGGACCAATGGGAATAATGGGTATAAGGGGTATAATGGGCCTAAGTGGAATAATGGACTTAAGTGGCCTAAGTTACCAAATAGGCCTAATGGGCCTATTGGGCCTAAGTGACCTAATAGGTCTAATGGGCCCAATGGCCTAATTGGCCTAATGGGATTAAGGGGCTCAATGGGTCTAATGGGTCTCATGGGTCTAAGGGACCTAATGGGCCTAAGTGGCCTAAGTGATCTAATAGGACGAATGTGCCTATTGGTCCTATTGGGCCTAAGTGGCCTAATGGGCCTAATTGGCCCATTATGTCTAATTCGGCCAAATGGGCCAAATGGTCTAATTGGCCTAATGGGCATAGGGGTCCAATGGTTCTAATGGGTCTAAGGGGGATAATGGGCCTAAGTGGCCTAATGGGCCTAAGTGGCCTAATGGACCTAAGTGGCCTAATGGGCATATTGAGCCTATTGGGCCTAAGTGGTCTAATGGGGACAATGGGCCTGATGGGCCTAATGGGCCCATTATGGATAATTCATCCTAATGGGCCTAAGTGGATTAATGGGTTGAAGTGTCCCATGTTGGCTAATGGGACTAATGGGTCCAATGGGTCTAAGTGGTCTAAGTTTCCTAATGGTCCTAATGGGTCTAATGGGTCTAAGTGGCCTAATGGCCCTAAGTGGCCTAAGTTTCCTAATGGGCCCAATGGTCCAAATGGATCCAATGAGCCTAATGCATCCAATGGGTCGAAGTGGCCTAATGGGACTAGGTGTCCTAAGTGGCCTAATGGGCCTAATGGGTCCAATGGGTCTAAGTGGTAAAATTGACCTAAGTGCCTAAGTTTCCTAATGATCCTAATGGGTCTAATGGGCCTAAGTTGCCTAATCGGCCTAATGAGTCTAATGGGCCTAATGGACTGAATTGATTCAATGGGCTGAATGGGTATAATGGACCTAAGTGGCCTAAGTTGCCTAATGGGCATGATGCATCCAATGAGCCTAAGTGGCCTAAGTTTCCTAATTGTACCCATGGGCCTATGGGCCCAATGGACCTAAGTGGCCAAAGTTACCTAATGGGACCAATAGGCTGAATGGGCCCAATGGGCCTAACAGGTCCAACAGACCTAAGTGTCCTAAGTTGCCTAATGGGCCTAAGTGGCCTAATGGGCATTAGGGGCCTAAGTGTCCTAATGGATCTAATGGGCAGAAGTGGCCTAATGGGTCCAATGGGCTTAAATGGCCTAATTTTCTTAATGGGACAAAGTGGCCTAATGGGCCTAAGTGGCATAATTTAACTAATGGGCCTAATAGGCCTAATGGGTTTAATGGTCCTAATGGGTCTAATAGGTCTAAGTGGCCTAATGGGCCTTAGTATCCTAAGTTTCCTAATGCGCCTAAGTTGCCTAAGTTTCCTAATGGGCTTAATGGGCCTAATGGGACTAATGCGTCTAATGGTCCTAAGTGGCCTAATCGGCCTAATAGGTGTAATGTGCCTAATGGGTCAAATGGGCCTAAGTGGCCTAATGGGTCGAATGGGTCGAATGGGACTAAGTGGCCTAATGGGCCTAAGTGGCCTAAGTTTCCTAATGGGACTAATGGTTCCAATAGGCCTAAGTGGCCTAATAGGCATAAGTAGCCTAAGTTTCCTAATGGCCCAATGGAATGAATGGACCTAATGGGATGAATGCGTTGAATGAGCCTAATGGGTCCAATGGGCCAAAGTGTCCTAAGTTGCCTAATGGGTTGAAGTGGACTAATGAGCCTCATGTTCCAAAGTTCCCTAATGGGCCTAATGGCCCGAAGTGGCCTAATGGGCCTAATTGTCCTAATGAGACCAATGGGACTAATGGTCTTAATGGACCTAAGTGGTCTAATGGGCCTAATGGGATAATGGACCTAATGGGCATAATGGGATTAAGTGGCCTAATTGGCCTAATGGGCATAAGTATCCTAATGGGCCTAATGAGCTTAAGTGTCCTAATGAGACTAATTGGCCAATGGGACTAGTGGACCTAAGTTCACTGATTTATGAAACTTGGTTGATAAAAAAATCCAAAGGGGGGATTGTTAGGACCAAGCTAATGAGGAAGGTGTTTTTTTTCATGTGTTGTATTTTGTTGTCAAAGAAATATTTTGAAGATAGATAATAACCTCACTTTGTATTTGGTGGAACTCATACAATCCATTGTTTTCAAAAGAATCAGACTCACTTTGTCCATCATAATGAGGAAAAGTTGTTTGAAAGAAAAGGCACTGATCAGACTTATCTTGGGTTCAATATGTGAAAATATCATAATGAGGAATTAACCATTATCTGGAAAGAGATAATAGGTCGCATGGAGAATGAATCTTGTTGGAAGTAAATGGTCATCAGATTCACACTACATCTGGTATGAAAGAAGTGCTTGTTTTGATGAATTATTAGAGTTTGGTGACTACGATAAAATTAAATGTGACTATGCATTATTGATTCGTATTTCATAAATCATAATTTTATTGGAGAACTTATGATTTAATCTTGATGGAAGAAAAAGAAAAATAGGTATTCCAAATTTTATCCATATTTATCATATCTAAGTGTAAGAGAAGAAAGAGATGATGTCAATCGAAAAGGAATTGTACCTAGTGCAATCAAATTCAGGCTAAGAAGGAAAGAAATAAGAAAGTGAGGATCATATTCAGAATGATCGTACACAAAATGATCATTTTATGGTACTATAGCATCCTATAATCCATTATATTCATAAGAAAAAATTCTTACCCAGGATGATCATACTCAGGCTCAAGAAGAAAAATATCATACCCAATATGATTGTATTCATGCCAACCATTCTCAGAAAGATCATACTCTGGACAATCATATTCAGAGAAAGAATTACTTAAGGCCGATGATTGAAAAGATAAGGAAATAATGAGATCAATAATGTAGTAAACCATTTCAAAATGGTTGAATTACTTTTTAGGTTTCAATTGGGTCAATGGTCATTGTATCATAGTGGAATTATTTTATATTTTCAAGTGGGTCAAGAGAAGAAGTGAAGAAGTAAAAGTGGTTTGGAAGCAAAGTTTGTTGGATGTGAAATTTAGGGGGAGATCTACATTCAAAATAATTATCATATTCAACATTCAGAAGGAGAAGTGAAAGTTTTAGAGGAATAGAGAAGCTTTGAGAAGAGTTGATGGAGTCAAAATACACCCCAGATTTTAGGGGAAATTGAGATCAGGGTGAATTTGATTCAGCGGGATTTTTTTTGGATTCCTGCCAAAGTATCTTGAGGGTCGCCTATAAAAGGAGAAAATTATGTTGTACTTGAGGTGAACTGATGTACTATTCATGAGAGAGAAGCTCCCAGTTTTAGAGAGAAGAAAAAGTTTCTGTATTCACTTTTATTGAAGAAGTTTTGGCAGATTGAAGTGAAAGAGAAGAAACAAGATCACAACATTGTATTCAGCTGATCATTGTACTCAGTGTTTATCGTACTCAGCTGATTATTGTATCCATCTGGCCAATTATATCTAGCTAATCATCATATCGAGTTGGATTAATCAAATCGTGATTTCCATACTGGGTCTTCCGGAATGAGGAAGATGGAGAATTGAAGTAGTGTCGATTCATCTCTATCTCATTCTATCAAAGTTCTACTTTTTATACTGGGGAATATCCTACCAAGCATAATTGTATTGGGAAAATCATATCTAGAAGAATATTATCAGGTAGAATCATACCCAGAGGAATCAGACTGGGAAAATTGGACTTGGTTTTTTTTCTTAACAAAGTTCAGAAAGTTCTTACCATCTTCTAGGTAAGAAATTGAAGAATTGTTTTCAATTGAATACATTTGTGTAATTGAAAAGAAGCACTGGTAACATGATTTGTTACACAATCATTGTATTACCCTATTTATGCTAAGAGGGTGCACATACACTATTGGATTGTTTACATAGTGCTACATAAGTGAAAGGGTATATCCTACTTGTTGTAATCCAATGATTGTTTTCTAGTGGATTTTGTGGTATTGAAACACTTCCATACCATACCTAGGATATGTATATTCTTATTGAATAGTGAATCTTGTAAATACTTGTGTTCCTATAGGTGTGTGTTTGAATTGTTTTCAATAGGGAATGGAATCTTTAACAGGAGGTGAATGTTGTTTCATTTGAAAAGAAACATAAGAGAAAAAAGTATCAATGATTCACCCCCTCTTCCTCTCAGTGATACAATCATCTGTTGGGTACTTTCAAGTGGCCTAATGGGACCAAGGGGACTAATGGGTATAATGGACCTAACTGGCCTAATGGGCAAAAGTGGTCGAATGGGCTTAATTGGACTAAGTGTCCTACTGGGTCAAATGGGCCTAATGGACCTAATGGGGATAACTGGTCTAAGGGGCCTAATGGGCCCCATGGGCCTAACTGGCCTGAGTGACCTAATAAGTCTAACAGGCCTAAGTGGCCTAATGGGACCAATGGGCTGAATGAGACCAACTTTCCTAACTGGACTAACTGTCCTAGTGGGCCTAACTAGCATAAGTGTCGGCCCAATGTGCCTAATAGATCAATGTGGCCTAAGTGGCCTAACTGGCCCAATGGTCCTAATGGGCCTAACTGGCCTAATGGGCCCAATGGGCCTAACCGGACCAATGGGCCGAATGGGCCAAACTGGCCAAACTCGCATAAGGGGCCCAAGGTCCCTAAGGGTCTAATGGGTCCAATGGGCCTAACTAGCCAAAGTGGCCTAATGGGCCCAATGAGCCTAATGGGACTAACTGTACAAAGTGGCATAATGGGGCTAACTGACCTAAGTGGTCTAATGGGATGAATGGACCTAAGTGGCATAATGGGCCTAATGATCCCAATGGGCCTAACTAGCCAAAGTGGCCTAATGAGCCTAACTGGCCTAATGGGCCTAATGGGTCGAATGAGCCTAAGTGGCGTAATGGACTGAATGAGCTGAAGTAGCACAAAGGGCTAAATGGGCATAAGTGGTCCAATGGGTCTCATGGGCCTAATGGGCTTAATGGGCCTAATGGGCCTAATGGGCCTAAGTGGCAAAATAGGCCTAAGTGGCCAAATGGGTCTAAGTGGCCTAAGTGACCTAAGTGGCCTAATTGTCATAATGAACCTAAGTGGGGTAATGGGCCTAATGGGCCTAAGTGGCCTCATGGGCCTAATGGGCCTAATGGGCCAAAGTGTCCAAAGTGGCCTAATGGGCCTAATGGGCCAATGTGGCTTAATAGGCCTAAGTGGCTTAATAGGCCTAAGTGGACTCATGGGCCTAAGTGGCCTAAGTCGCCTAATGGGACGAATGGGACTAAGTGTCCTAATGGGCCTAATGGTCATCAGTGGCCTAATGGCCTTAATGGGCCTAAGTGGTTGATGCGGCCTAATGGACCTAAGTGGACTAATGGGCCTAATGGGCGTAAGTGGGCTCATGGGCCTAAGTGGCCTAAGTGGACTAATGAGCCTAAGTGGCCTAATGGGCCTAAGTGGCCTAATGGGCCTAAGTGGCCTAAGTGGCCTAATGGTCCTAAGTGTCCTAATGAGACTAATGAGCCTTAGTGGCCTAGTGGGCCTCTGTGGAATCCTGGGCCTCAGTGGACTAATGGGCCTGAGTGGCCTAAGTGGCCTCATGGGCCTAATGGGCCTAAGTGGCCTAATGGGCCTAAGTGGCCTAATGGGCCTAAGTGGCCTAATGGGACTAATGGCCCTTAGTGGCCTAAGGGCCTAATGGGTATAATGGGCCTAAGTGGACTAATGGACCTAAGGTCCTAACTGGCCTAATGAGACTAATGGGCCTAAGTGGCTGGATGGGCATCAGTGGAGTAATTGGCCTAATGGGCCTAAGTTGCTGAAGTGGCCTAATGGGTCTAATGGGCATAAGTATTCTAATGGGAATAATGGGCCTAAGTGGCCTAATGGTACTTATAGGCATAATGAGCCAAAGTGGCCAAAGTGGTATAATGGGACAAATGGGCCTAAGTGGCCCAATGAGCCTAAGTGGCCTAATGGGCCTAAGTGGCTGAATGGCCCTAATGGGCCTAAGTGGCCTAATGGGCCTAAGTGGCCTAATGGGACTCATGAGACTAATAATCCTCAGTGGTTTAATGGGCCTAATGGGCCTAAGTGGCCTAATGGGACGAATGGCCTAATTGGCCTAATGGGCCTCTGTAGCCTAATGGGATTAATGGGCCTACGTGACCTAATGGGCCTAATGATCCTAATGGTCATCGATGGCCTAATGGGCCTAATGGGTCTCAGTGGACTAACTAGAATAATGTTCCTAATAGGCCTAATGGGCCTAATGGGCCTAATTGGCCTAATGGGCCTAAGTAGCATAATGTGTTGAATGGGTCGAATGGGACTAAGTGGCCTAATGGGTTTATGGGGCCTACGTTTCCTAATGGGCCAAATAGACATAATGGGCCTTATGGTCCTAATGGGCCTAATGGGCTTAGTCGGCCTAAGTGGACTAATGAGTTGAATGGGCCTAATTGGCCTAATGGGCATGATGGGCCTGATGGCCTGAATGGGCTGAATGGGTCTTAGTGGACTCATGGGATTTATGGGCCTGATGGATCTAATGGACTTAAGTGGAATAATGATCTCAATGGACCTAAGTGGCCTAATGGGTCGAATGGACCTAAGTGGCCTAATGGGCTCGATGACCCTGATGGGCCAAATGGGCCAAATGGGTCCCAATGGCCTCAAGGGCCTCCTGGGCTTACTGGGCCTAATGGGCATAACGTGCCTAAGTGGCCTAAGTGGCTTATTGTGCCTAATGGGGCTCAGTGGCCTAATGGACCTAATGGCCCTGATGGGCCTAATGGGCATAATGGGCCTAAGTGGCTTAATGGACCTAAATAGCATCGGTGGCCTAATGAGATGAATGGGCCTAAGTGGATAAAAGGGCCTAAGTGGCCTAATGGGATTGATGGGCCTAATGGGCCTTATGGCCTGATGGGCCTAATGGGCCTAAGCGGCATAAGTAGCCTCATGAGACTAATCGGCATAATAATCCTAATGGGGCTAAGTGGCCTAATGGGCTTGATGGGATTAATGGGCCTTTGTGGCCTTATGGGCCTCATGGGCCTAATGAGCCCGATCAGCCTAATGGGCATAATAGGCCTCACTGGCCCAATGGGACTAATGAGCCTCATGAGCCTAATGGGCCTAATCGGCCTAATGTCCATAATGGGCCTCAGTGGCCTAATGGACCTAAGTGCCCTGATTGGCCTCAGTGGCTGAATGAGCCCAATGGGGTGAAGTGGCCCAATGGGTCTAATGGGCATAAGTGGATGAATGGGCCTAATGGGACTAAGTGGCCTAATTGGCTTGATGGGCCTAATGTGCATCATGGACCCAATGGGCCCAATTGGACTAAGTTTCCTAATGGGCCTCATGGGCCTAAGTGGCTTAATGGGCCTAATGGTCCCAATGGGCCTAAGTGGGCTAATGGGCCTGATAGGCGTAATGAGTCTAATGAGCCTTAGTGGCCTAATGGGGTTAATGGGCCTGATATGCCCAATGGGTATAATGGGCCTGATTGGCCTAATTGGCCTAATGGGACTAATGGGACAATGGGCCTAATGGGCCTAATGGGCCTCATGGTTCTAATGGGACCAAGTGGCATAAGTGGCCTAATGATCATAACGGGCCTAAGTGGCCTAATGGGCCTAATGGCCCTAACGGGCCTTAGTGGCCGAATGGCCCTAACGGGCCTTAGTGGCCGAATGGGCCTGATAGGCCCAATTGGCATATTGGGCCTAATGGGCCTAAGTGGCCTAATGGGCATAATGGGACTAATGGAACTAATGGGTCTAATGGTCTTAATGGGCCTAAGTGGATTAATTGATCAAATGGGTCTAAATGGACGAATGGGCCGAATGGTCCTTATGGGCCTAAGTGGCGGAATGGGCCGAAGTGGTGAAATGGTCCTAATTGGCCTAAGTTGCCTAATGGGACTAATGGGCCTAATGGGACTAATGGGTCTAATGGGCCTAAGTGGTCGAATCGGCCTAATGGGCCTAATGGGGCTAATGGGCCTCATGGGCCTCATGGGACAAAGTGGCCTTATAGTTCTGATGGGCCTAATGGGCCTCATGGGCCTAATGGGATGAATTGGCCTCCTAGGCCTAAGTGGCTGAATGGACCTGGTGGGCCTAATGGGCCTAAGTGGCCTAAGAGGCCTAATGTGCCTAATGAGCCTAAGTTGTCGAATGGTCATAGTGGGCCTAAAGGGGCTAATGGGAATAAGTGGCCTGATGGACCTAATGGGCCTCATGGTCCTAATGGGCCGAATGGGCCTAATGGGCCGAAGTGGCCTAATGGGTCCAATGGGCCTAATGGACCTAGGTGGACTAATGGGTCTAATGGGCCGAATGGGTCTAAGTGTCCTAATGGGCCGGATGGGCCTAATGGGCCTCATAGACCTAAGTGGACAAAGTGGCATAATGAGCCTAAGTGGCCTAATGGGCCGAGTGGGCCTAATGGGACGATGGGCCTAATTGGCCGGATGGGCCTATTGGGCCTAATGGGCCTCATGGTCCTAAGTTTCCTCATGGGCCCAGTGGAAATAATGGGCCTAAGTGGCCTAAGTGGGCTTAAAGAGCCGAATGGGCTGAATGTGCTGTAGTGGCCTAATGGTCCCAATGGGCCTCATGGGCCTAATGGGCCTAATGGGCCTAATGGGACGAATGAGCCTAGTGGTCTCAATGGTCCAAATGGGTCTAAGTGTCCTAATTGGTCTACGTGGCCTGAGGGGCTTAGTGGGTCTGATGGAATTAATGAGCCTAATGGGCCTAATGGGCCTAAGCGACCTGATGGGGCGAATGAGACTCATGGGTCTAAGTGTCCTCGTGGGCCCAATGGGCCTAATGAGGCTAAGTTTCCTAATGGGCCTGATAGGCCTAATGGGCCTCATGTTCCTAAGTGGCCTAATTTTCCGAATGGGCCTAAGTTCCATAATGGGCCAGTGGGACTAGTGGGCCTAATGGGGCTAATGGGCCTAATGGACATAATTGGCCTAAGTGGTCTAAGTGGCCTAATCGGGCTAATCGACTGAATGGTCCTAAGTAGCCTAAGTGTCTTAACGGGCCTAATGGGCCTAGTGGGACTAATGGGTTTAATGGGCCTAATAGGCCTAAGTGTCCTAATGGGCATATGTGGCCTAATAGGCCTAAGTGGCCTAATCTGGCTAACCGATCAAATGGGCCTAATGGGCCTAACATTCCTAATTGGACTAATGGATTTAATGGGCCTAATGGGCCTAAGCGTCCTAATGGGCCTACGTGGCCTAATCTGCCTAAGTCGCCAAATGGGCTTAATGGGCTTAATGGGACTAATGAGTTTAATGGGCCTAAGTGGTCTAATGGGCCTAATGGGATTAATGGGACTAAGTGTCTTGTTGGAACTAATGGGCCTAATGGGACTAAGTGGCCTAATGGGTCAAATGGGCCTAATTATCCTAATGGGCCTAATGGACCTCAATGGCCTAATGGGCCAAATGGGCCTAAGTGACCTAATGAGACTAATGGGCCTAAGTGGCCTAATCCCTCTAATCAACTAAATGGGCCTAATTAGCCTAATGGTACTAAATGGCCTAATGTTCATAATGGGCTTAATGGGCCTAAGTGGCCTAAGTTTACTAATCGGCCTAATCGGCCTAATGAGACTAATGGGCCTAATTTTCCTAAGCAGCATAATGGGCCTAATTGGCCTAATGCCTAAGTGGCCTAAGTGGCCAAATGAGACTAATGGGTCTAATGGTCATAATGAGAATAATTATCCTAAGTTTCATAAGTGGTCGAATCGGCATAATCAGCCGAATGGGCCTAATGGGCCTAAGTGGCCTAATGGGCCTAATGTGCATAATGGACCCAAGTGGCCTAATAAGCCTAATTGACCGAATGGTCCTAATGGGCCTAATGGGCCTAAGTGGATTAATGGGCCTAATGGGACTAAGTGGCCTAAATTACCAAATCAATCGAATGGGCTTAATGGGCCTAATGGGGTTAAGTGGCCTAAAGGGCCTAATGGGCGTAAGTCGCCTAATCGGGCTAATTGACCAAATGGTCTTGAGTGGCCTAGTCAGCTTAATCAATCAAATGGGCCTAATGGGCCTAATGGGCCTAAGTGGCCTAATGGGCCTAATAGGCCTAATGGGTATAAGTGATCTAAGTTTCCTAATTGGCCTAATCGACAGAATGGGCCTAATGGGCCTTAGTGGCCTAATGATCCGAATGGGCCTAATCAACCTAATGGGTCTAAGTGGCCTAAGTGGATGAATCTACCTAATCGACTGAATGGGCCTAATGGGCCTTATGGGACTAAGTGGCCAATTGATACTAAATGAGTCTAAGTGACTGAATGGGCCTAATGGGCCAATTTGGAATAATGTGGTTAATGGGCCTAATGGGCCTAAGTGGAAGAATGGGCATAAGTGGCATAATGGGCCTAATTGACCGAATGAACGTAAGTGGACTAATGGGCCTAGTGGGCCTAAGTGGCCTAATGGGCCAAGTGGGCCTAAGTGGTCGAATGGGCTTAATGGACCTATGTGCTCATTGGCCTAATGGGCCTAATGGGCGTAAGTGGCTAAATTGGCCTAAGTGGCCTAATGGACATAATGGGCCTAAGTGGCTGAATGAGCCTGATGTGCCTAATGCGCCTAATGGGCCTAAGGGGCCGAATGGGCCTAAGGGGCCTAATTGGATGAATGGGCCTAATGGGCCTAATGGGCCAATGGGCCTAAGTGACCTAATGGTCCTAAGTGGACTAATGGGCCAAATGGACCTAAGTGGCCTTATGGGCTGAATGGGCTGAATGGGTCTAATGGGACTAATGGGCCTAATGGGCCTTATGAGCCTAATAGGTCTATGTGGCATAATGGGATAATGGGCCTAAGTGGACTAATGGGCCTAAGTGACCTAAGTGGCCTAATCGGCCTAATTGAACGAATGGGCCTAATGGGCATGATGGGGATAAGTGGAATAATGGGCCTAATAGGCCGAAGTTGTCGAATGGGCCTGAGGGGGTGAGTGGCTAACGAGCCTCAGGGGCCTCATGGGCCCAATAGGCCTAAGTGGCCTAATGGGCCTAATGGGCTTAATGGGCTTAATGGGATTAATGAGCCTATATACCAAATGGTCTAAATGGGCCAAATGGGCATTAGGGGCCAAATGGGCCTAATTGGCCTAAGTGGTCTAATGGGCCTAGGTGGCCTAATGGGCTAAAGTTTCTTAATCGCCCAAATGGGCTTAATGGGCCTAATAGGCCTAAGTGGCCTAATGTGCCTAATGGGATGAATGGGCCAAATTGGCCTAAGTGGCCTAATGGGCCTAATGGCACAAAGTGGCCTATTGGGCCTAAGTTGCCTTATTGGCCTAATGGGATTAATGGGACAAGTGGGCCTGAGAGGCCTAATGGGCCTTAGTGGCCCAATCACCCTAATGTGCCTAGTCGGCATAATGGGCCAAAGTGGCCCAATGGGATTAAAGGGCCTGTGGGCCAAATGTGCATAATGGGCCAAATGGGCCAAATGGGCCGAATGGGCCTAATTATCCTAAGTGGCCTAGTTTTTCGAATGAGCCTAAGTGGCCTAATGGGCCTAAGTTTCCTAATCGTCCAAATGAGACTGATGGAACTAAGGGGCTTGATGGGACTAATGGGTCTAATGTGCCTAAGCGGCATAATCGATCTAATGAAGTAATGGGCTCAGTGGGATAATGGGCCTAATGTCCTTGTGGGCATAATGGGCCTAAGTGGACTAATGGGCCAAATGGGCCTAAGTCGCCCAGTAGGCCTAATGGTCATAATGGGCCTAAGTGTCCTAATGGGCCTAATGGGCCCAAGTGGCCCAATGGGTCTAATGGGCCTAATGTGCCTAATTAGACTAAGTGTCCTAATGGGCATAATTGGATAAATGGGCCTAATGGTTCTAATGGGCCTAAGTGGCCTAATGAGCATATTGTGTCTAAGTGGCCTAATGGGCCTCATGGGCCTCATGGGCATAAGTGGCCTCATGGACCTCATTGGACTAAGTGGCCTAATGGGTTTAATGGGCCCAAGGTGTCTAATGGGTTTAAGGGGCCTAATGGGATGGATGGGATTAACGGGTCTATGTGCCAAATGGCCTGAATGGACCTATTGGACCGAATGAGCCTAATGGGCCTAAGTTACCTAATGGGGCTAATCGGCCTAAGTGGCCCAATGGGCCTAAGTGTCTTAATTAACCTAATGGGATTAATGGGCCTAATGGGCCTAAGGGGTGTAATGGGCCTAAGTGGCCTAATGGGCCTAAGGGACCTAATGGGCCTAAGTGACCTAATGGGCCCAGGTGGCCTAACGGGATTAATGTACTTAATGATCCTTGGGGCCAAATAGGAATTATGAGACTTATGGGATGAATGGGCCTAATGGGCCTAAGTGGCCCAATGGTTCCAATGAGCCTAAGTGGCATAATGGGCCTAAGTGGCCTAATCGGCCTAATGAACCTAAGTGGTCTAATGGGCCTAAGTGGACTAATGGGCCAAATGAGCCTTAGTGGCCTAATGGGCATAGGTGGCCTAATGGACCTAATAGGCCTAGGGGCCAAGTGGGCATAATTGGCCGAATGGGCCGAATTGGCCTAAGTGGCCAAATGGGCCTAAGTGGCCAGATGGGCCAAAGTTACCTAATCGACCTAATGGGATTAATAAGCCTAATGGGCCTAATGGACCTAAGTGGTCGAATGGGACGAATGATCCAAATTGGACTAATGGGACTAATCGACCTAATGGGCATAATGGGTCGAATGGGTCGAAGTTTCCTAATCAACCTAATGGGTTTAATTGGCCTAATGGGCCTAATGGGTCGAATGGGCCTAAGTGGCCTAATTGGATTAAGTGGCCTAATCATCCTAATGAGCTTAATGAGACTAGTGGACCTAAGTGGCCTAATGGGCCTAATGAGCCTTAGTGTCCTAATCGGCCTAATGTGCCTAAGTGGCCTAATGAGCATAAGTGGCCTAATGGGCTCAATGGGCATAAGAGGCCTAGGGTCCAAATGGGCCTAATGGACCGAATGGGTCGAATTGACCTAATGGGTTGAATGGGCCTAATTAACATAAGTGTCCTAATGGGTCTAATGAGCCTATGTGGCCTAATGGGCCTAAGTTGTCAAATCAGCCTAATTGGCTTAATGGGCCTAAGGGGCCTAATGGGCCGAATGAGCCTAGGTGGCCTAATGGTCCTAAATGGCCTCATCGACCTAATGGGATTAATGGTCCAAGGGTACCTAAGTGTCCAAATGGGCCTCAATGTCCTAATGGGCCTAATGCGCCGAAGTTGTCGAAGTGGTCTAATGGGCCTAAGTGTCCTAATGGGCCTAAGTGGCCTAATTGGCCGAATGGGCCTAAGTGGACTAATGAGACTAATAGACCTAAGTGGACTAATGGTCCTGATGAGCCTAAGTAACCTAATGAGCCGAAGTGGCCGAATGGGCCTAATGGACATAATGGACCTAATATGCTTAAGTGGCATAATGGGCCAAATGGGACTAAGTGGCCTAATGGGTCTAAGTGGCCTAAGTTGTCGAATGAGCCTAATGGGCCTAAGTGGCCTAATGAGCCTCAATGGCCTAATGGTCCTGAGTGGACTAATGGTCCCAAGTGGTCCAATGGGTCTAAGTGGCCTAATGGGCCTAATGAGACTCAATAGACTAATGAGCCTAATGGGCCTAGGTGGCCTAAATGACCTAATTGGCCTTAGTGGCGTTATGTGCCTAATGAGCCTTAGTGGCCTAATGGGCCTAATCATCCTAAGTGGCCTAAGTGGCCTAATTGAACTAATCGTCCTAAGTGACCTAAGTGCCCTAATGGGCCTAATGGGTCTAAGAGGCCTAATGAGCCTAATGGACCTAAGTGGCCTAATGGGCCTAAGTGGCCTAATGAGCCTGATTGGATTGATGGGACTAGTGGGCCACATGGGCCTCAGTGGCCTAATGAGCTGAATAGGCCTTAGTGGCCTAATGGGCCTAATGGGCCTGATGGACCTAAGTGGCCTAATGAGCTGAATGAGTCTAAGTGACCAAATTGGCCTAATGAGCCTAATGGACCTAAGTGGCCTGATGGGCCTGATGGACTTAATGGGCCCAATAATCTGAATGGATATGAGTGGTCTAATGGACTTGATGGGCTTGATGAGCCGAATGGGATGAATGGGTCTAAGTGGTTGTGTAACGTTCTGTGTTTTGAACCAGATGAAAAAACGCAGAAATTAACATTTTTCCGTTAACTGGGTAGGCCGGTTTTAAAACCGAGTGTCAGAACTTTTTGTTTTCGATAGTCGACACTACGACATTGATAGAATAAAAATATTAAGTTTTTTTTTCATACGTGTGTTTGTTTCCTTTAAAAAATTTGAAATAACCCTCAAATGGTGTGTCGTATGAGAAATATGAGACCACCGTTAGGTCCGGAACACCAGGTTTACCCTAGGTAGGGTATAACCTTGATTCGCATGGGGTGTTTGGCCACCTCACACATGATAATTCCATCTTTATTTTTAATTAATTAATTATTCCGTTTTTTATATATTAAATAATTATTTTCTCACAAACGGTGCGTCGAATGATAAATCTGAAACCACGAATAGTTTCGGGATGTGGGGTTTACCCTAGACATGGTATAAATTTTGCGAGCGTCGGACATTTTGTCATATCGCACCCGAAGATAATTTATTTCGGTTATAAATATTTTTGTTGGCCGTTAGAAATAATAATAAAAAATTTATTATTAATATTATTATTTGTGTAACGTCCTGACCTTAATCAGGAACTGACCGTTTTTAATTC
This sequence comes from Viscum album, assembly GCA_963277665.1. Taxonomy (NCBI): domain Eukaryota; kingdom Viridiplantae; phylum Streptophyta; class Magnoliopsida; order Santalales; family Viscaceae; genus Viscum; species Viscum album. Next base: position 947,533,816 of record OY728132.1, on the reverse strand, counting down.
TGTTGTCCTAATTCTTTAAAGAGACCCAGGGCGCGTGTCAGCGCACCTCGCTGCAGGTCCCGAGTGGCTATTTAATTAATTTAAATAACTGTAGACGTTTTATGAAAAATGTTATATCATGCTTTAGCGAGGTGTTCGGGATTTAAAATAATTAACTAAGGATTGAAATGCGATAAGAAAAGATTAAAAAATTTTAAAAGAAAGCAAGAAGGGATAAAATTAAATTTTGAAATAAAATAGAAAGGGGGTTACGGGAAAAATAAAAGTAATTAAAATGGGAGATTTCCATTTTTATTTATTTTTATTTTTTCCCCTTCCATCCTTTTATTCTATTTTATTTTTCATTTTATTTTACCTTTTCTTTTTCTTTTCTTTTTCTATTTTTTTTCTTTTTTTCTTTCTTTTCTTTTTCTTCCCTTTTTTTCTCTCCTCCTCTCCTCCCTCTCCCTCACGTCGCGCCTCCCCTCTCTCCCTAGGTGGTGCACCACCTTAGTTCTCCTTCGGAAGATCGCATCTCCTCCATACGTCATCTGATTTCTTCACCGTCAGGTGAACAGTAAACCTTAGGGAAGGCTAACCTTGCGCAAGTGGAATCGTACTTCTTTGTTGAGTATCTTGCGCGTAGTTCGTCGCGAGAGGATTTTACCCTTTTTTGGGGGTTTTCTAAAATCTTCTGTTTTGTTCCGTTTTAGGTCAAATCAAAGCCTACCGTGAATCATAGGATCATCTAAGAGCATAAGGTAGGGCGTCTACTCTCTTTCCCTCCATTTCATTGCACTTTATAAAAACGCACGATTGTGTCGTTCGTCGGTGTCTACCAACGTTGTGCAAATTCACCCTATTTCTTTAATTTAATTGTTTCACATAATTGTTTTAGCCCTTTTCTTCATAAATTAAATTTTTTAATTCGTTGCAATGTGGTCGGACACCCCTTTGGGTGTGCCGACGTGGTAGGTATAAATTCCGTTAGCCCGGGTATTTAATTTAATCAACTGCATGTGTTGCGAAACCTATTTTTGTTGTGTTTAATTTAAATAATTATTTTAGAATAATTATGAACCTTGAATTATTGGATCTTTGGTAGTTTTTTGTGATGAATTATTTATTTATTTAAATGTGCATGCCCGGACATCTAATTTAATTAACTTCATGTGTTGCACAACCTATTTTTGTTGTGTTGAATTTAAATAAATAATTTAGATTAATTATGAACCGTGAATTGTTGGATTCTTGGTAGTTGTTTATGATGAATTATTTATTTATTTAAATGTGAATGATCGGGCATTTAATTTAATTAACTGCATGTGTTGCACAACCTATTTTTTTTGTGTTGATTTTAAATAAATAATTTAGATTAATTATGAACTGTGAATTGTTGGATTCTTGGTAGTTGGTTGTGATGAATTATTTATTTATTTAAAAGTGAATTTATCTTCTTATATTGATTCAGTATCTTGCCTTGTTAATATTATTATGCTGCAATATTTAATTTGTACCTTGTGATGCACGGGTGTATCTGTTTAGTTTTCAAGCTACAATTTCATATACTTATTATGTCATATATGCTGCAGTGAAAACATTAATTAAATTCAGGGCAGGGAAATAAGGTGTGTCCCGTATTAATGGTCATGCTTAGACCCTCCATTCCTGCTGGTTACCACTACGTGCCGGGGGGCAGTGTCGTTGGCTTTGTCGGACTGAGGCTTCCCTGGGCTTTCTAATACTTATGAGTGACACTGGTTCCAAAAGGGTCCATCAAGACGAATCTGTTGGCAATGTGGCTAAGCCAACCCTGGATGATACTCGACTCCTTTTTGTGAGATCGGGATGAGCTCAGGGTAAAGCCATGCCTCGAGTGATACTTGGTCTTTCGAAATATTTCCTTGGACGGGCTCTGTGGTATTGGATAATTTGATGGATGTTCCGTAGCGATACCTTCGAGATGAGCTTAGACTCCAACTCTCAACTTGAACCTTAATAATGATGCACTTAAAGTTTATATTAATGCCTCTTGAGCCTCTTGAGATTTTTAATATTCTTCTAGTATATTGAAGCCCACTTGGTTGACACTTGACTTAGACCCTAAGTTAAAGCACAAGCTTGGGGTATGTCTTTCCCTTGTTTTACCTTGTTTTTTCAGGCTTTATATATATGCATATGTGTATTCTGCTTACATGTACTCCTTTCATACTTTCGTCTTAGGCCAAAACAGGTGATTGGGGATGGGTGTCGTTGGGAACTTGGGTCGAGTTATTTATTTCATTTCACTTAATAAATTGTCTGCAATTATTATATAATGGCACACTTCATTTTATTATTGCATGAATTGGAAAGTTTTAGACTCCACGGGTGCCAGCCTACTGGGATTTTATCTCACACCATGCTCGGACATTGCTGACACCCGAGTAGATTATATGTTTGCAAGAATTAACAAAGTGAAGTGTGCTGCTTCCGATGCTTGATTGTTTCTTGATTCTTAGGATAGAGACTGGGGAAGAGGACCGAGCCTTTATCATGATGCAGTTGTCGCACTTTGAATATTTTCTTTTCAGTTGGCTGTTTTATTGGGTTTCTATTTTATGCACCTTTAGTTTAGAAAAACATCATGGCATGATATTATTTTGTGAGTTTCTGCACTTGAGTCTTATTCAGTTGGATTATTCATATTTCTTATGCTACAGTTCGTTTATTTATATGATTCTGCTATTTATTATTAATTGTTGTTTACCTCCTCTGTGATAATACCTATTATCTATGAGGGAATAGTCTCCCCCTCAGACACAAAAGGCCCTCACTGCTAGTCGGTAGCCTCTGGCGTTTGGGGAGATGCGCTTGAGGTCATGTAACCCACCGGTCCGGCCACCGTCTTAGAGGTGATCCGGGTCATGACGTTATAAAGTGGTATCATAGGTGGTATTTTCCTTTGCGTTACTGTTTTGGGTTAGTAGACAGGAGACTAGGAATGTGTCGGCGCTTGGTTAATAGTCGTGCCTGGAACTGATCACCCCACGTACGGGAAATGACCAAGTATCCAGGGTTGGGATTGTTGTTCATGCTTTTTGATGTAACAATTGATATGATTTCACCTCGAGTGATTGGTGTAATTTCTGATACTTATGAATTTATGGAATTTATGATATTTTACCCTTGGCCTATTGAGGTAAGGTTGAAGCATTTCATGCATCATAATAGTCACATAGGAATTCACATGCCATTCATAATGCCATTCCATGTAGTTTCATTTTAGGTTGCATGTTGATTCAAATGGTGTTCTTTGAATGTATGTCATGTCTTGTAATTATTTAGCATGTCATTCTAGATACCATGTTTCTGTGATATATTTAGCATGTTATCCTATTTCCATGTTGCCTGTTTAATACCATGTTTCCTTGTATCATGCTTTGATGCCTATTAGCATGTCTCTGTGATTAAAATGTTATGTTTATCTGATTATAACATGTCTCTCTGTGTTAGTTTCTTGTAGTGACCTGCTTGCTTGTTTGTAATGTAATTGGTTGCTTTGCTAAAAATTATTGGTTTCCTTTAAATGAGAGCCAAATTCCAAAAACTATAATGTGTATAGTCACTTTATAGGTTGATATCCACCCATATATCTAGGATGATATGTGTTTGATCATGTTATAATTTCAAATGAATTGGTTAGCTACCTAAAGGCACAGCTAGGACCAAGTAGGCTAGTTGGTGCATGTTCCTTATGAGATAACCTGGTATGGTTGTTGTGACTCTTAATAATTAAACAACTGTTTTTGGGTTGCGTTCTAATGAACCCAGGTCGGCATAGTGGGACCCTTGTAGGTTGCCTTATCTTCTTAAAAGGATTTTATGTGATAGATTTCCTAATTAAGGACGGGATGTTAATTAATGTAAAATGTTTTAAAATGGATTTTTATAATGCATGCCTATTTTTTCCTTGAGGCGTTGGTTAAGATCAAGAACCTTGTGTTTTTTTTTGAAAAAATGTTGATGTTTTGATTAAATCGTTTGATGATTAAATATTAAATGTGATTAAATATAAAGGGATTAGATATGAAACCTGTGGCGATGTCCTCTATTTAAGACCTTGGTATAAGGGTAGTTCGATTTTCTCATTGATTTTATTTGGAACAGAACCATTTGCATGATATTGTCTCTAGTTAGGCCCCCTTTCTTATAATGACACCCTTGTTCGGATGGGTGGTCATGTTCTCCTTGACTTTTGTTTCAGGCTTGAGCATCAGGTAATGCTCATTTCCACCAGGTTAGGCATGCCTTAGGGATGGTCAGTTTCTTCATAGGTCGTTTTAACCTCTCTTCTCTACAGCGATGGATGACTCGGTATGTCGTTATCTAAGTTAAAAGTTATCATTCTTCTGTATCACCTTAGGGTAGTATGCGTTCACGTACGCCGTTTCGTCGAGTTCTTAATGTTGTGATGAATCGGTTGAGTTCAGTGTAATCATCAAGTATTTCACTATTAAATACATTTCATGTCATCTCCGTCGTACAATGGCATCCCTGTTAAAGGAATCAGTTCATCCAAATGCTCGGGATTACTTCCATAGACTCAAGTGTTTTGTCACACCAGCTGGTTTTTTGGGATTTCATTCTAGTTGTTTAAATGTTTTTTTTTCTGATATTCTCTAAATCCTCTTAGTGTACTTTTCCTTAAGTGATGAGCATGTCCCCTATCTTGCCTTCATCCTTAATGCACTAAGAGAACATTGGTTTTACGCCATGCTAAAACTTTAAAAGTTGTTGGGCTTGTTTAGGGTGGTTTTCTCAATGTTTCACGCTGATGCATTGTTCTTATTGAGGCTTTGATTAGTCTTGAGTTACCCTAGTATTTTCATGTAGGAATTTTAGATGAACTCTTTTACACCATATGTTTTATCTAACATGACCGCCAGGCCGATGCTACTCTGGGCTTGGTCAATGTTTTGATATGGTCATCTTGCCCTTGTACAAACGTCACACTCATAAATGTGGTGTATGGACTACCTAAGGTTAGTTCCTTATACTCATGTCGTTCCAATACGAGTTTCCCTCGAACTTGCTTTTCGGGCTTGGTGATGCTTAAATTAATTATCATCATCGGAAGTTGGGTATGAATTTCGGTGCATGTGTTCTTGGTGAATGTGAGATACCTTGGATGAAGTCACCACAGTTCAGTTCATAAAACGTAGTCCGTCTAAGCCGAGCATCTTCTTAAATGGTCAACCAAAGTGGGTCGACTAGTTCTCTCTCTTGTTCAATGAAGCAGTCAGTGAAGGAACTTTTTCAAACATGTCATCAAGTGAGAAAAGTGTGGCTTGGATCGACCAAGACTTTTCATAAAAATCTGGCTCGACTTGGGCTTTAAGGGAAATGGGGAATCATCCGTTTTATTCGTTTCATAAATCACGTAAGAAGTGTCGCTATAATGCTTAAGGGCGTGTCTTATAGGAAAATTATGACGGTGGAAGGTGTTGTGACTCAGAATTTTCCTCTTTCTAACTTTAAAACCTAAGGTGGGAAGTAACTTTGACTAGAAGTTAATGAGACAATGACATGGTCGTGTCTCTAGATGAACGTGTTCGGATAAATACTATCTTGGTGTTTCAGTTGGAAAATTAGCTTTGTCTCATATCTTAATGGATTTTGTGCCACTTTCCTAACCAATGTTTGAACGTGTGTTGGGTGTTTAGAGACGCAACACAACCTTTTTTGCGAGACTTCATGACCCTTGTGTATCAGATGAAGGTTATGTTGTTCCTGAAGGATTCTCGGGGATGAGAAGTTCTAAGGTGGGAAGGTTGTAACGTTCTGTGTTTTGAACTGGGTGAAAAAGAGCAGGAAATAAATTTTTTTCGTTAACTGGGTAGGCCGGTTTTAAAACCAAGCATCAGAACTTTTTGTTTCCGATAGTCGACACTACGGTGTTGATAGAATAAAAATATTACATTTTTTACACACATGTTTGTTTCCTTTAAAAAATTTGAATTAACTCTGAAATGGTGTGTCGTATGAGAAATATGAGACCACCATTAGGTCTAGAATGCCAGGTTTACCCTAAGTAGGGTATAACCATGATTTGCATCGGGTGTTTGGCACCCTCGCACATGATAATTCCATCTTTATTTTTAATTAATTAATTATTCCATTTTTTATATATTAAATAATTATTTTCTCACAAATGGCGTGTCGAATGAGAAATCTAAGACCACCAATAGTTTTAGGACGTGGGGTTTACCCTAGTCAGGGTATAAACTTTGCGAGCATCGTATGTTGATCATATCGTACCCAAAGATAATTTATTTGGATTATAAATATTTTTGTTGGCTGTTAGAAATAATACTAATAATTTTATTATTAATATTATTATTTGTGTAACGTCCTGGCCTTAATTAGGTATGGATAATTTTTAATTTTGTTGTCCTAATTCTGTAAAGTGACCTAGGGCGCGTGTCAGTGCACCTCGCTGCAGGTCATGGGCAGCTATTTAATTAATTTAAATAACTACAAACGTTTTATGAAAAATGTTATGTTGTGATTTAGCACGGTGGCCTAATGAGCCGAATTGGTCTAAGTGTCCTAATGTGCCTAATGGGCCTAAGTGGCTGGATGGGCCAAATGAGCCTAATGGTACTAATGGGCTTCAATGGAATCATGGGCCTGATGGCCTAATGGGCATCATGGGCCTAAGTGGCCTAATGGTCCTAATGGGCCTAATGCAGCTAATGGGACTAAGTAACCTAATGGGCCTAATGGTCCTCAGTGGCTTAATGGACATAAGTGTCCTGATGGACCTTGTGGGCCTAAGTGACCTAATGAGATAAATAGGCCTAATAAGCACAATGGGACTAAGTGACCTAATAGGCGTGATGGGCCTTAGTGGCCTCATGGGCCTAATGGGACTAATGGGCTTCAGTGGCATGAGTATCCTAATGAGTGTAATAGGCCTAAGTGGCCTAATGGGTGTAATGGTCCTAAGTGGTCTAATGGGCATAATAGGTCTGATGGTCCTAATGGGCCTTAGTGGTCTAGTTGGCTTCATGGGACTAATTGGCCTGATAGGCCCAATGGGCCTAATGGGTCTTAGTGGCCCAATGAGACTTATGGGCCTATGTGGCCTAATAGGCCGAATGGGCATAAGTGGACTAATGGGCCTGATGGGACTGATGGGCCTAATGGGCATCACTGGTCTAAGTGGTTCAATGGGCCCCACGGGCCTTAGTGCTCTAATGGGACGAGTGAGACTAATGGGCCTAAGGGGCCTAATGGGCCTGATTTTCTGAATGGGCCTTAGTGGCCGAATGTGCCTTATGAGCCTAATGGTCTCGGTAGGCCTAATGGGCATAATGGGCCCAAGTGGCCCAATGGGCCTAATGGGCCTAAGTGGCCTAATGGGCATAATGACCCTAATGGGCCTAATGGGCCTATGTGGCCTAATGGGTATGATGGGCCTAATGGAGAGAATGGGCCTAAGTGTCCTAAGTGGCCTAATGGGTATAATGGGACTTAGTGGCCTAATGGGCCTAATGGGCCTAAGTGGCCTAAAGGGCCTGATGGGATAAATGGGTCGAATGAGCCTCAATGGACGATTGGGCCTCATGGTCCTGATAGGACCAATGGGAATAATGGGCCTAATGGGAAGAATGAGCCTAAGTGGCTTAATGGGCCTAATATGCCTAAGTGCCCGAATGGGCCTAATGGGCCTAATGAGCCTAAGTGGTCGAATGGGCATAATGGACCTAAGTGGTAGAATGGGCCTAATGGGCCTAAGTGGCCTCATGGGCCTAATTTTCCTAAGTAGGTGGATGGACCTAATGGGCCTCTTGGGACCAATGGGCCTCAGGGGCCTAAGTGGCCCAACGAGCCTAGTGGGCCTAATGAACCTAAGTCACCTAATGGGACTAATGTGACTAGTGGTCTGAAGTGGCCAACGGGCCTAATGGGTCTATATGGACTAAGTGACCAAATCAGCCTAATCAAACAATTGGGCCTAATGGGCCTAAGTGTCTTAATGGGACAAATCCCTAGGTGGACGAATGGGCTTGATAGGCCTAAGTGGATATCCTAATGTACATGATAGGCCTAAGTGGCCTAATGGGCCTAATGACATCATGGGCCTAAGTGGGCCTCTTGGTCCTCATGGGCCTAAGTGGCCAAATGGGACCAGGTATCCTAATGGGCCTAATGGTTCCAAGGGGGCTAATGGGACTAATGGTATTAATGGGATTAACAGGCTTAGGTGCTAAATGGGCCAAATGGGCCAAATGGGCCTAAGTGGGCTAATGGGCCTAAAGGCCTAAGTGGCCTAATTGATTAAATGGGCTTAATGGTCCTAATGGGCCTAATGGGATTAATGAGCCTAAGTGGCCTAAAGGTCATAAGGGGCCTAATTTTACTAAGTGGATTAATGGGCCTGAGTGGCCTAATGGGCTTAATGGGCATAAGAGGCCTAGCCGAAAAATGGACCTAATGGGCTGAATGGGCCTCAACGGGCTAATGGACCTAAGCTGCCTAATGGGCCTAAGTGGCCTAATCAATGTAATGGTCATAGTGGGTTGAAAGGGACTAATGGTCCTAAGGGGCCTAATGGGCATAAGTTTTCTGATGGGCCTTGGTGGCCAAATGGGCTTAATGGGATTAACGAGCCTAGGGTCCAAATGGGCTAAATGGGCCTAATTGGCCTCAGTGTTCTAATGGGCCTAATGGGCCTAATGGGATTAATGGGTCGAAGTCTCCTAATGGGCAAAGTTTCCTAATCATTCTAATGGGCGTAATGTTCCCAATGGGCCGAATGGGCCTAAGTGGTTGAATGGGCCTAATGGGCCTAATTGCCATAATTGGCCTAAGTGGACTAATGGGACAAAGTGGCCTAATGGGACAAAGTTCCCTAATCATCCTAATGGGATAAAGGGGCCTAATGAGCCTAATTTGCCTAAGTGGCCTAATGGGTCTAAGTGGCCAAATCAGTCTAATGGGCTTAATGGGCCTAGTGGGCCTAAGTGGCCTAATGGGACTTAGTCGCCTAATTGGCCTAATGGGGCTAAGTGTCATAATGGGCCTAAGTGGCCTAATGATCTTATTGGGCTTAACGGGCCTAGGGTCCTAATGGGCCTAATGGGATGAATGGGCCTAATTAGCCTAAGTGGCCTAATGCACATAATGGGCCTAAGTGGCCTAATGGGCCTAAGTTGCCTAATCGATCTAATGGGATTAATGGGCCTTAGTTTCCTAATGTTCTTAATAGGACTAATGTTCTTAATGGTCCTAATGGGCCTAAGTGGACTAATTGGCCCAATGGGCTTAATGGGCCTAGTGGGACCAAGGGGCCTTATGGGCCAAATGGGCCTAAGTGGCTTGATCGGCCTAATGGTCCCAAGTGGCCTAATAGGCCTAAGTGGCCCAATGGGCATAATGGGCCTAAGTGGACTAATGGGTCTAATTAGCCTAAGTGGCTGAATGGGATGCATGACCCTAATTAGCCCAATGGGCCTAATGGGCGTAAGTGGCCTAATGGGCCTAATGGGCCTAATGGGCCTAAGTGGCATGATGGGGCTTATGGGACTAAGTGTACACATGGGCCTTAAGGACCTTTGTGGCCTAATGAGACTCAGTGGCCTCATGGGCCATATAGGCTTAATAGTCCTAATGGGCCTAATGGGCTTAAGTGGCTTATGTGGTCCAATGGGCCTAATGGGATTGAGTGGCCTATGTGGTGTAATGGTCCTAATGGGATATATGCTCCTAATTTTCCTAATGGGACTAATGAGACTAAGTGGTTGAATGGGACTAATGACCTAATGGGCCTAATGGGTTTAATGGGCCTAAATGGCCTAATGGGTCTAATGGGCGTAATGGGATGAAGTGAAAAAATGGGCGTAATGAGCCTAGGTGGCCCAATGGGCCTGAGTGGATTAATGGTTCTAATGGACCGAATGAGCTAAATGGGCCTAAGTGGCCCAATCAGCCTAAAGGGCCTAATGGGCCAAACTGGCCCAATGGACCTAAGTGGTCGAATGGGACTAAGTGGCCTAATGGGGCTAATGGGCCTAAGTGGATGAATGGGCCTAACTGGCCGACTAGGGCTAATGGGCCTAAGTAGCGGAATGAGCTTAAGTGGCCTAATGGTTCTAATGGGGCTAATGAGTGTAAGTAGCCAAATGGACATAATTGTCCAAATGGGAAGAAGTGGCATAATGGGCTTAATGGGACTGAGTGGCCAAATGAGAAAAATGGGCCTAAGTGATCAAATGATCCAAATGGGCCTAAGTGGCCTAACTGGCCCAATGGGCCTAATGAACTGAATGGTTCAAATGGGCCTAAGTGGCCTAATGGGCATAATGGGCATAAGTGGTCTAATGGTCTTAATGGAACTAAGTGGCCTCATGATCATAATGGGCCTAAGTGGCATAAGTGGTCTAATCAACCTAATCGACTGAATGTGACTAATGGGCCTATTGGGCCTTAGTGGCCCAATGGGCCTAATTTTCCTAACTGGCCTAATGGGCCTAATGGGATGAATGGGATGAATGGGGATAATGGTACTAAGTGGCCTAATGGGCCTAATTGGTCGAATATGCCTAAGTGGAATAATGGGCCTAAGTGGCCGAATGAGCCCAAGTGGCCCAAATAGGCCTAATGGCCCGAATGGGGCTAAGGGCCCGAATGGGCCTAACGTGCTGAATGAGCCTAACGTGTCGAATGGGCCGAAGTGGCCTAATAGTCATAATTTTCCTAAGTGTCCTAATGGTCCTAATGGGACAAAGGGATGAATGACGTAATGGGACTAAGTGGCCTAATGGGTCTAATTGCTCTAATGGGCCTAAGTGGCATAATGGGCCTAAGTGGCTGAATGAGCCTAAGTGGCCCAAATGGGCCTAATGGCCCGAATGGGGCTAAGGGCCCGAATGGGCCTAATGTGCCGAATAGGCCTAACGTGCCGAATGGACCTAATGGCCCGAATGGGGCTAAGGGCCCAAATGGGCCTAATGTGCCGAATGGGCCTAACGTGCTGAATGGGCCGAAGTGGCCTAATGGGACTAAGTGGCCTAATGGGCCTAGTGGCCTAAATGGGCCTAAGGGTCCTAATGGGATGAATGGGCCTAATGGTCCAAAGTAGACTAATGGACCTAATGGGACTAACGGGTTTAGGGGTTCAAACGATAATAATGGGCCAAACGACCCTAATGGTCAACATGGTCCAAAGTGGCCTAATCGACCTAATGGACCTAAGTGGCCTAATGAGCCTAAGTTGCCTAATGGGTAAAAGTGGCCTAATGGGACTACTGGACCTAAGTGTAATAATGAGTCTAAGTGGCCTAATGGGCCTAAGTGGACTAATGGGCCTAATGGACGTAAGTGGCCTAAGTGTCCTAATGCGTTGAAGTGGCCTAATGTGCCTAAGTGGCCTCATAGGCATAATGGGCCTAAGTGGGCTAATGGGCCTAATGGTCCTGATAGGCCGAATGGGCCTGATGGGCCCAATGGGCTGAAGTGGCATAATGGGCCTAAGTGGCCTAATGGGCCTAATTTGTCTAATGGGACTAAGTGGCCTCATGGGCGGAATGGGACTAAGTGGCCTAATGCGCCGAATGGGCTTAATGGGTCTAATGGGCCTAATGGGTCTAAGTGGCCTAAGGGGATTAATGGGTCTAATGGTCCTAAGTGGCCTAATCGACATAATGGTCTTAGTGGGTCGAAGTGGCCTAATGGGCCTAATGGTCCAAAGTTGGCTAATGGGCCTAATGGGCCAAAATGGCCTAATGGGCCTAAGTGGCCTATTGGGCCTAATGGGCCTAAGTGGCATAATCTACATAATGGGATTAATGGGCCTAAATGGACTAATGGACATAATGGGCCGAGGTGACCTAAGTGGCCTAATGGGCATAATGTGTCAAAGTGACCTAATCAGCCTAATGGGCCTAAGTGGCATAACGAGCCTAAAGGGACTAAGTGGCATAATGGTTCTAATGGGCCTAAGTGTCTTGATGGGCCTAAGTGTCTTGATGGGCCCAATCAACCTAATGGGCCTAAGTAGCCTAATGGTTCTAATGGGATTATGTTTTCTAATGGGCCCGATAGGAATAATGGGCCTAATGGGCCTAAATGGTCTAATGTGCCTAAGTGACCTAATCTACCTAATGGCATAATGGGTGTAATGGATCGGCCTAATGGGCCTAATGGGCCTAATGAGATGAATGGGATTAAGTGGCCTAATAGTCCTAAGTGGTCTATTGGGCCTAAATACCTAATCAGCCTAATGAACCTAATGGGCATAATGGGCCTAAGTTGTCGAATTGGCCTAATTGGCCGAATGGGCCTAATGTGGCTAGTGGTCCTAATGGACATAACTGACCTAAGTGAATGAATTGGATTATTGTGCATAATGGGCCTAAGTGGCATAATGGGCCTAATGGGTCTAAGGTACTGAGTAGGCCTAATGGGCCTAATGAGACTAAGTGGCCAAATGGGCCTAATGGTCCTAAATGGCCTAATGGGCCTAAATGGCCTAATGGGCCTAATGGGACAAATGTGACTAGTGGTCCTAATGGGCCTAAATGGCCTAATGGGCCTAAATTGCCTAATGGGACTACTAGGCTAAAGTGGCATAATGGGACTAAGTGGACGAATGGGCCTAATGGGCCCAATGGGCCGAATTGGACTAATGAGCCAAAGTGGCCTAATGGGATTAATGAGCCTAATGTGCCTAATGGTTATAATGGGATTAAGTGGCATAAGTGTCCTAATATACCTAAAGGGCCTAATGGAACTAAGTGGCCTAAGTATCTCAATGGGCCTAAGTGGCGTAATGGGACAAACATGCATAATGGGCCTAAGGGGCCTAAGGGTCCTAAGTGACCTAATGGTCATAATGAGCCTAAGTGGCCTAAAGGGACTAATGGGCCTAACGGGGCTAAGGGACCTAACAAGGAAAATGGACCTATGTGGCCTAATGGGCCTACATGGCCAAATTGGCCTAAGTGGACTAATGGGCCTAAAGAGAATAATCATCCAAAGGGTACTAATGGGCCTAAGTGGCATAATCGTAGCCTAATGGGCCTAAGTGGTCTAATGGGTCTAATGGGTGCAATGGTCCTAAGTGGCCTAATGAGCCGAAGTGGCCTAATGGGATGAATGGGATGAATCAGCCTAATGGGCCTAATGGGATTAAAAGTCCTAATCGGCCTAAAGGGCCTAATGGGCCAAAGCAACCTAATGGGCTTAAGTGGCATAATTGGCCTAATGGGCCTAATGGGTCTAAGTGTCCTAATGGGCCTAATGGGTCTAAGTGTCCTAATGGTCCTAAAGGATATAATTGACCAAAGTGTCCTAATGGGCCTAAGTGGCATAATCGTAACAAAATGGGCCTAAGTGGCCTAATGGGCCCAATGGGCCTAAGTGTCCTAATGGGCCTAAGTGGGCGAATGGTCCAAATGGACTGAATGGACCTAATGGACTGAATGAGACTAATAGTCCAAAGTGGACTAATGGGATGAATGGGCCTAAGTAGCCTAATGTGACAAATGGGCCTAATGGGCCTAAGTGGCTGAATGGACCTAATGGGATGAATGGTCCTAATTGGTCTAAGTTGACTAAGGGGACTAAATTACCTAATGGGCCAAATGTTCCAAATGGTCCTAAGTGGCCTAATGGGCATAATAGTTCAATTAGACTTAAGTGGCGTAATGGGCCTAATGACACAAATGAGATTAATGGAACGAAAGGTCTTAATGGGATGAATGGCCTTAATGGGACTAATGGAATGAATGGGCCGAAGTTTCAGAATGGGCCTAATGGGGTGAAAGGTCTTAATGGGATGAATGGGCCTAATGATCCTAATGGGCCTAAGTGGCCTAATAATTCTAATGGACCTAAGTGGCCTAATGGAACTAAGTGGCCTAATGGTTATAATGACCAACGAGCCTGTATCTGAGAGGTAAGGGCTCCTGCTTGGCATCCAAGAGACCCGGGTTCAAAACCGGGTAGAGGCGAATTTCCGCTACTATAGCAGTCACTGTAGCAGTTACTGTTCGGTACTGTAACAGCCGAAACTATTCATCCGATTTGGGCCTTTGAGCCACCGGTTTGGGCCTACGGGTCTCCAGGACCTTCGGGTCATCAAAGGCCTTCGGGCCACAGGGCCTTCGGGTCACGTAGACCATGGAGTAGCCCAATTCAGACAGAGCAGGCCCCGGAAGAGGATTAGAGCAACAGGAGTAGCAGCCACCATATGCAGAGATAACCGGATTGGAAGAATGAGAGGGTATGACAGCCGCCATCGGGACCAGGCACCGTGCAGTTTTGTACGAGGAAATGCTAGCCGATCAGCAATGCAAGGTGGGGAGCTAAGGAGATCAAGATGCAAGACACAGGGGAGGGGAAGTTCTAGTGGGATGGGCCTACAGGTCATGTAATGGGAATGGTATGCCTCTGGGCCTTCGGGTCATGTATTGAGGGTCATGTCGGACCTTGTGCCTTGGGCCTACAGGTCATGTTTGGGTTCCCCTTCAACCCTTAAAAGGGGGATTGTCTATAATAAAATAAAAAGAAGGCCTTCGGGCCATTCGGGCCTAATGGTTCTAATGGGAATAATGGGTCGAATGGAACCAATGGGCCGAAGTGGTCTAGTGGGGTGAATTATAGAAATGGGCCTAATTGGCTGAAGTGGCCTAATGGGCCTAATGGGCTAACTGGACCGAAGTGGCCTATTGGGCCGAATGGGCCTAAAGGGTCCAATGGGCGTAATGGTCTGAATGGGTCGAATGGGACTAAAGGGTCCAATGGGCCTAATGGACCTAATTATCAGAATGGGTCGGATGGGTCTAATGGGCCTAGTGGGATGAAGTGGCTTAATGGACTTACTGGGCCTAATGGACCTAGTGGGCCTAATGCACCTAATGGGCCTAAGTGGCCTAATGGTCTTAAATGGACAAATTGATCTAATGAACCTAATGGGTGTAATGGGCCTAATGGGCCTAAGTGAACCAATGGGCCTATTGGGTTTAAGTGGGCTAATGGGACTAATGGGCCTAAGTGGCCCAATGGGCCCAATGGGCCTAAGTGGTCTAATGGGCCTAAGTGGCTGAATGGGCCGAATGGGCCTAATGGAATGAATAGGCCTAATGGGTCGAATGGGACTAATGGGCCTTTAATCGGACAAAGTGGCCTAATGGGCCCAATGGGCCTAATGGTCCAAAGTTGCCTAATGGGCCCAATGGGCCCAATGGACCAAATGGTCCAAGTGGCCCTAAGTGGCCTAAGGGGCCTAAGTGCCCTAATGGGTCAAAAATGTCCTAATGGACACAATGGAACTAAGTTAAATAATGGGCCTAACGGGCCTAAGTGGCCTAATGGGCCAAAGTGGACGAATGGGCCCAATGGGACTAATGGTCATAATGGGCCTCAGTGGCCAAATCAGCCTAATGGGCATAATGTGACTAAGTTTCTGAATGGGCCTAATGGGCTGAATGGGAATAATGGTACTAATGGACCTAAGTGGGCCTATTGGGCCTAATGGGATTACTTGGCATAATGGGACTACTAGGCCTACTGGGCCTATTGGGACTAATGAGCCTAAGTGGAATAATGTGCCTAAGTGGCCTAATGGGCATAAGTTGCCTAATGGGTCTAATTGGCCTAAGTGGCCGAATGTGTTTAATGGGCCTAATGGGCCTATGTGGCCTAATGGGCCAAAGTGGACGAATGGGACTAATGGGACTAATGGGCATAATTGGCTGAAGTGGCCAAATGGGCCTAATGAGCCTAAGTGTCCTCATGCCTAATGCACCTATTCAGCCTAAGTGGCCTAATGAGGTAAAGTGGATGAATGGACATATGGGCCTAATGGGCATAATGGGCCTAATGGGCCAAAAGGACCTAATGGGCCTAAGTTTCCTAATGGGCATAATGGTCCTAAGGGGACAAACTGGACTAGTGGGCATATTGGGCCTAATGGGACAAAGTAGGAAAATGGGCATAATGGGCCTAAGTGGCCTAATGGGCCTATTCGGACTAATCGGCTTAACGGGCCTACTGGGCCAAATGGGCCTAAGTTGCCTAATGGGACAAAGGGGATGAATGTTCCTAATGGGGTGAATAGGCATAATGGGCCTAATGGGCCGAAGTGGTGAAATGATCCAAATGGGCCTAAGTGGACTAATGTGCCAAATAGGACTAATGGGCCTAAGTGGATACGATTTCTCTTTTCGATTGCACTGGGTACGATTCCTTTTCGATTAGTATAATCTATTTCTTCTATTCCACCTATATATAATAAATCTGGATACGATTTGGAATACCTCTATTCCTTTTTCTTCCATCAAGCTTACATGATAAGTTCTTCAATCAACTTATGATTTATGAAATATGAATCACCAAAGCATAGTCACATTTTATTTTATCATAGTCAGTAGACTCTGATACTTCATAAAAAAACACTTCTTTCATACCAGATCCAGTGTGAATCTGATGACCATTTACTTCCAGCAAGATGCATTCTCCATGCGACTGATTCTCTCTTTCTAGATAATGATCGATTCCTCATTATGATCTTTTCACATACCAAACCCAAGACAAGTCTGATTATTCCCTTTTCTTTCAAGCATCTTTGCCTCATTATAGTGGACAAAGTGAGTCTTATTCTTTTGAAAATAATATCTAGTATGATATCCACCAAATAAAAAGTGAGCTGATTTTCTTTCTTCAAAATCTTTCCTTGACAACAAAATACAACACATGAAAACAAACACCTTCCTCATCAGCATGGTCCCAACAATCCCCCCCTTTGGATTTTGTTCTCAACCAAGTTTCATAAATCATTGAATATGGGCCCATTTGTCCCATTTGGCCCATTTCACACTTAGGCCCATTTGGGAACCTAGGCCTATTTGGCCCATTCGGCCACATACACCCATTTGGCCCACCGGGCCACTTAGGCTCATTAGGCCCATTATCCCATTTGGCCCATTCGGCCACTTATGCCCATTAGGCCCATTGGTCCACTTAGTCCGATGAGGCCCCTTAGGCAACTTCATCCCACTAGGCCCATTATTCCACATAGGCACTTGAGGCCCATTAGGCCACTTTGGCCCATTAGGCCACTTAGGCCCATTGGACCTGTTATTCCTATTAGTCCCATTCAGCCCATTAGGCCCATTAGGAAACTTATTCCACTTAGTCCCAATAGGCCACATAGGACCATTAGAACTACCAGGCCCCTTAGGTAACTTAGGCCACTTAGGACCATTAGGAAACTTAGTCCCAGTCGACCCATTAGGCCACTTAGGCCCATTCAACCCATTAGGCCCATTATACCCATTAGACTGATTAGGCTACTTAGGCCCATTAGACCCATTAGGACCATTAGTCCCATTGGGAAACTTAGGCCAATTAGGTCCATTGATCGACTTAGACCCATTGGCCCCATTAGGCCCATTAGGAAACTTAGGCAATATAGACCCATTATTCCCATTAGGCCCATTACCCATTAGGAATGTTAGGCCATTTATTCCCATTAGGCCCATTAGTCCACTTCCTCCTATTAGTCCCATTAGGACGCTTAAGTCCATTAAGCCTATTAGGCCACTTCGACCCATTAGGCAACTTATGACACTTAGTCCCATTGGACCCATTAGGCCCATTAGGCCCATTCATCCCATTAGGCGCATTAGGTAATTTTGGCCACTTAGACCCGCTAGACCCATTATGCCCATTAGACCCATTAGTCCCATTGGCCCCATTAGAGAACTTAGGCCACTTAGGCCCATTGGACCCATCATACCCATTAGGAAACTTAGTCCACTTAGGCCCATTCATCCCATTAGGCCACTTAGGGCTATTCCACCCATTAGGCCCATTAGACCCATTAGGCTGATTAGTCCACTTAGGCCCATTATACCCATTAGGCCCATTAGGCCCATTAGACAACTTAGGCCACTTAGGCCCATTCGACCACTTAGACCCATTGGACCCATTAGGCCCATTAGGTAACTTAGGCCACTAAGGCCCATTAGGCCACTTATACTTATTGGACCCATTAGGAACATTGGACGCATTAGGCCCATTAGGAAACCTAGGCCACTTAGGGTCATTAGGCCACTTAGACCCATTAAACCCATTAGGCCCATTAGGCAACTTAGGCCACTTACACCCATTGGAATAATTAGACACATTATGCTCATTAGGTAACTTGGTCCACTTCGACCCATTTGGTCACTTTGTCCCACTAGACCCATTAGGCTGAATTATCCATAATGGGCCAATTAGGCCCATTAGGTCCATTGGACCCATTAGACCACTTAGGCCCAATATGCCCATTATGTCACTTAAGCATATTAGGCTACTTAGTCCTATTAGGCATGTTAGACCCATTAGTCCCATTGGGCCCCTTAACCCCATTCATCCAATTAGGCCATTAGGCCCACTAGGCCGAATTGGCCATAATGTGCCCATTCATCCCATTAGGTCACTTAGGCCCAACGAGTCCAATTGTCCCATTAGGCCTATTAGGTCACTTAGGCCACTTAAGCCCATTAGGATTCTTAATCCCAATAGGCCCCTTGGACCTAATATACCCATTGGGATGATTGGACCCCTTAGGCCCATTAGGCCAATTATGTCATTGGTCTCGTTAGGCCCACTAGGTCACTTAGGCCAAATAGGCCCAATAGTCCCATTAGGTCTATTAGGTCACTTAGTCCACTTAGGCCCAATAAGTTGAGGAAAGATTTGTCCCTTCCATATTTATAGAAGCTGATATCTCAAACCTTTGATTGGAATAAAATTGTCGCATTAAATTCCATCGCCATGGTGTAATAGTGTTTTTATTTCAGATAGTCAAAGGAAGACATATTGAACATACAAGTTAGTGACATGGATGTGCAACCTTCTTAATGAGATATTGTGACAAAGAGATTATATTACACAACGATTCTTCATATGTGGTTTTCAATGTTGGGACATCATGTTCTTTCTCTTGGGTGCCTTGACACGTTGCTAGACAATAATCTTGAACTTTAGACAAGTCTTCCTAATGTCAATGAGAAGGAATCCTCGAGGGTCACACACTATGTTTTTTCATTTATCTCAATTAAATTCTATTTGAGTTTAATTAATGGAATAAATATTATTCTCAAGCCCGAGGAATAATTTTATTCAATTTATATTGATCGCATAAAGTAAATAAATATTTATTCGCCGACATGTGAATAAAATATTTTTTTGTTTACTGTTTTAATAAATATTTATTTTATATACTGTAAATAAAATTTTATTTATGAAGAAAATATTTATTCATTTGTTCAATAAATTATAGAGGAGTGTGAACACACTAAGACTGAGTCCATTTAAAAATATTAATTAACAATACCATTATATAATTTTTGTTATTGTACAAGTTGGTGTGCGCCACAAAATAATAATTATATAATTATTATTTGTGGTATGAGATTTATTGAAGGTAATTAATGTTATTTAATGGCCGATATGCAATTAAATAATATTTTAACTTGAATCTCAACTCTATAAATAGGTGGATATTTCTATTGTGTAGAGAATCCAAAAATTGATAATAGAAAATTCTTGCGCACAACGAATTCTCTGTCAACTCCTCTCTCTCTCTCTCTCAAGAACAATAAGTGCAAGAAATATTTCTTCAAGACTGAATAATGAGTGATCAATAACGAACAACATAAGACATTAGACTCACCACACTAGAACTTGGAGATAGAGTGGTGTTTCTCAGAGATCATAGGAGCACATGTGGATCACCGCTATAGGAATTTTATATTGGGATCCTCACAGTGCAATGATGGTAACCTGAAAGGGTCTTTTCGGATGATCAAAATTCACTAATGAAGAAAATATCTAAGATCATGTATTTATTTCTTTTAATATTAAATAAATTTAATTTAAATTTGACTTGAAAGATCCTCGCTCTTGGTTTTGGGAAACGATTTTAAAAATAAATTTTAATACATCATCCATGTCCGCACGCTTCCGTTATGCCTGAAACCACCACCACCACTGCTGTTGCCGCCGCCACCTTCATCGCCCCCCACCCTACTTCCACCACCACCGCCACCGTCATCAACTCGACCACCACTAGGACCCTCATTGAAATCACTTGAGGTATCATATAAGGAGCAAATTGATGTCATACATGAATCAAAATTAATAGTAGTCTCTGATAGAAGTGGTGGACTTATAACTTACATGGCTTTCAAGAAGTGTTCGGTGACAAAACTACTTCTTTCACACTCCCTTATATCTATTTTTTTGGCCTCATATACTTCTTCATGAGTGTTTTTTAGGTTGGTATTCTTATAGGTTTTAGAGGCACTAAATGAGGGCCAATACCTAGTGGGGATGATGTTTTCATGGGTCGACATCAGACTCTCCCATGGGGCTCATCACCTAATACTTTTCTCAAATAATCATTTCGCCCGAAGTTTCCATCTTCTTTCTCATCGAGGGCCTTCAGGATACACTGTTGAAAATATAAAAGAAGATATTTAATTGTGAATTACGTATCAAAATTTGAAATATCAATAAAAAAACTTACAATCTTTTCTTGTGTTTGTGCATTTATAGCTCTTCTATTATTTTTCTTCCTAGTCAAGGAAAATAATTTTTCTCAAGTCACACGACCTTTGATGCCAAATTCCTCTTGTTGAAAATGACATTGATTAGTGTAATACTACATTATTGAATAATATGAAAGTGATAAAAATATAATTAATTAAAATTGTAGATGTTGAATAAATTCATAAAATGAAGAAGCATCTAAATAAACATTTAATTAGAAATTTAATACTAGTGACATAACATAAACAATAGATACTAATTATCATGATAAACATGTGTATGATATGTATTCCTCTTGTATATTAATTTTGGTCTAATTCCATTTATGTTTTGTAATTTGGTTACTCAATCAATTGGTAATTTTAATCATTTGTCCATTTGGATATTTGGCTAATTTTCCAATTAGTCCATTTAGGAAAATTTAGCAAATTAGGGCAATTGGTCCAATTAGGTTATTTAGGCCAATTAGTCCATTTAGAAAAATTAGGTCGTTTAGGCCAATTAGGACATTTGGCCAATTAGGTCATTATGCCATAGGAAATTTAGGCTTTTAATCCATTTAGGCCAAATTAGACCATTTGTTCATTTAAGCCAATTAGGCTAATTAGACCATTTAGGTCAATTAGGACAATTAGGCTAATTAGACCCTTTAATCTAATTAGACCATTTAATCCATTTAGACCAATTAATCCATTTAGACCAATTAGGTCATTTATGCTAATTATTCCATTAGACTATTTATACCAATTTTTCCATTTTTCAATTATCCCATTAGTTCATTACACCATTAGGCCAATTGGTTATTTGGCGATTTGACAATTGATGCCGATTTAGGCCAATTAGGACAATTAGGCTAATTAGGCCAATTAGACCATTTAGACCCATTTGTCAATTTAGACCAATTTAGGTCAATTAGGCCAATTAGGCCAATTAGACCATTTAATCCAATAAGTCCATTTAATCGATTTAGACTAATCATTTAGACCAATTAGTTCATTTATGTCAACTACAATATTATGCCATTAGGATATTAGGACATTAGTCTATTTAGACCAATTAGGTCATTTAGGTTGTTAGGCCATTAGCCCATTAGTTCAGTGGACCATTAGGCAAATTAGTCATTTGGTCATTTAGGCCAATTTAGACCAACTTAGGCCAATTAGAACAAAAAATACTAAAACCTAGAACCAAAAAACAATATCTAAAACACTAATAGATAAGTCTTAATTAGTTCCATTAGGCCTACTAGTCCACTTAGGACCATTAGGTCACTTAGGCCCATTTGGCCCATTTGGCCCATTTGGCGGAATAGGCCACTTAGGCCCATTTGGCTCATTAGGCCACTTAGGCCACTTAGGACACTTAGGACCATTAGGCCCATTCATCCCACTTGACCCATTATTCCCATTCAAACCATTAGGCCACTTAGGCCCATTACGACGATTAGGTCGCTTAGGCCTATTAGGCTCATTATGCCGATTAGACCACTTAGGCTCATTATGCCCATTATGCCCATTAGACCACTTAGGCCTAATTGGACCATTAGGCCCATTGGTCCACTTAATCCCATTAGGCAGATTATGCCACTTAGGCCCATTGGTCCACTTAGGACCATAAAGCCCCATTAGGCCCATTAGGCACATTTGGCCCATTAGGCCACATAGGCCCATTAGGCTCATTGGGCATATTCAGACCATTAGGTCCATTAGGCCACTTAGGTCCATTTGGACTTAGGCCCATTAGATTGATTAAGCCACCTAGGCCCATTAAGCCAATTAGGCCACTTAGGCCCATTAGGACACTAAGGTCCATTAGGCCCACTAGGCCCATTGGGCTCATTCAGCCCATTAGGGCAATTAGGCCCATTTGACCCATTAGCACCATTAGGCCCATTAGGCCACTTAGACCCAGTAGGCCCATTAATCCACTTAGGCACATTAGCCCACTTAGGCCCATTAGGCCACTTAGGCCCATTCGGACACTTAGTCCCATTATCCCACTTTGGTCTATTGAGGTCGTTTGTCCCATTTGGCCCCTTAAGCCACTTAGGCCCATTTGGACCATTAGGCCACTTAGACCACTTAGGCCCATTAGGCCACTTACACCCATTGAGCCCATTTGGCCCATTTGGCCCCTTAGGCCACTTAGGCTGCTTAGGCCTATTAGGACACTTAGGTCCCTTAGACCCATTAGGCCACTTAGGCTCATTGATCCCATTAGGTCCATTAGGCCGTTTAGGTCACTTATGCCACTTAGGCCCATTAGGCCCATTAGGCCATTGAGGCAACTTAGGACCATTATGCCACTTAGGCCTATTGATCCCATTGGGCCACTTAGGCTACTTAGGCCCATTAGGCCACTTAGGCCCATTAGACCCATTATCCATTAGGCCCATTAGGCCTCTTAGGCCCATTGGGCCACTTAGGCCCATTAGGACACTAAGGCCCATTAGGCCCATTATGCCACTTAGTCCCATTAGGACACTTATTCCCATTAATCCCATTGGGCCCATTAGGCCACTTAGACCCACTCAGCCACTTAGGCACATTAGACCCATTAGGCCCTTTAGGCCACTTAGGCTGCTTATGCCCATTAGGCTGATTTGGCCCGTTAGGCCCATTGGCCATTAGGCCCATTCGTCCCCTTAGGCCCACTAAGCCCATTATGCCACTTTAGCTCATTAGGCCACTTAGGCTAATTTGGCCCATTAGTCTATTTAGGCCCATTAGGCCCATTAGGCATATTGTGACACTTTGTCCCATTAGGCCCTCCAAATCATTTTTTAAATTTTCATAAAAGCAACTGTGATAAAAAAGTGGGAACCGTACACCATACAACATGACACATATCCAAATTTCAAAAATAGTCCACATATTTAAAATTTGAAATGAGTATCATCACCGCGGGAACCGTCGTATCAGTAACACACATATCCAAATTTCAAAAATAGTCCACATATTTAAAATTTGAAATGAGTATCATCACCGCGGGAACCGACGTATCAGTAACAGATCCAGTAAATCACGTAGCCACTGCATCAAAGGTAGCATGTCGAAGAAGTTGTCACCATCATCATCACCTTTTGTTATCATCACCACATTTTTGTCCACTACGAACATCATTATCATAACCATTATCGCCAAAGTCACCACATTGCTGGTGGGAACACCACCTTTTTCATCATCGACCATCATTATCGGAACCGAGAACTAGAGAAAAATGAACCAGGACGTCCACTAATCACCACTGATGTCTTCATATCGCCATCGTAGAACTCCAAAATCACTGCCAAAAAACCATAAAAATAGAACATCACAACCATTCCGACCATAAAATATTGGCCATTTCCCCTCCCAGATACCCTAAGACCCTTGATCTTCACCTCCCAGAACCTCCATGAAGACCTGTGCACCAGACTCATAGGGAAAGAAGCACAACAAGGATGAGCAGATGGAGGCCTCGGTATGGAAGTAAGCCAGAAACCACATAGGTCAAACAAAATAGAGAACCAACAACAGAGAAACAAAATCGATCCCAAACAAAATCACCATACGAGACCTTAATCTATATCTGCAAAATAGAGAAGGATACAAATAGAGAAATGAACCTGAGCTGAGAACACTATCAATGCTAGTCCAACACGATCCCAAGTAGGCTTAGAACTCGAATCAAGATCCAAAAAAGTGGAGTCCATGGTGATGGGTAAGCCATCATTGGTAGAGGAGAAATAAGGCATCAGACGCACACACCAGTGCCGACCCAAGCTGTCTAAAGCACCCACACACACATACCCAGAATGGGGGTCTGATGCGTATGGATAGATTGAAAGAGGGGTGGTGAGTGACGCACGATTACCACCCCAAAAAAATCTACATCAGTCGACAAGGAAGAAAAAAAATAAAGATAAAGAAGAGGATGGACCAAGTAAAGTGACACCATCATCATCGGGCAGACCCTCAAAACCATAGGAAGGGAAGAGGAGGCAACATGAGCATCGTGATCTAGGAGAGTGCGGAGCCATCAGGTTCATTCATTAGGCTCATTAGGCCCATTAGTCCACTTAGGCCCACTAGGCCCATTAGGCCCATTAGACCCATTAGACCCATTACGCCCATTAGGCCCATTCGACCACTTAGGCCCATTAGGACAACTGGTCCACTTAGGCCCATTAGGACCATTCATCCCATTAGGCCACTAAGGTCCTTTTGGCCCATTAAACCCATTAGATTTGGCCCATTAGGCAACTTAGGACCATATGGACCATTATGCCCATTAGGCCAATTAGACCCATTAGGCCACTTTAGGCCCATTCGCCCCATTCTCCCTATTAGACCCATTAGGCCACTTAAGGCCTTTAGGACACTTTGTCCCATGAGGCACATTAGGCCAATTAGGCTACTTAGCCTCATTCGTCCTATTAGGCCACTTAGGCCTATTAGGTCAATTTGGCTTATTAAGCCCATTGGATTTGGCCCACTAGGCCACTTACGCCCATATGGACCATTAGGAACATTAGTCCAATTATACCAATTAGGACCATTATGAACATTAGGCCCACTAAACCCATTTGGCCACTTAGGCCCATTAGGCCACTAAGGCCCCTTACGCCCATTATGCCACTTAGGCCCATTTAGGCATTAGGCACATTAGGCCACTAAGACCCATTAGTCCACCTAGGCCTGTTAGGACCATTAGTCCCATTAGGCCCATTAGGACCATTAGGATACTTAGGCCCCTTGAGCCACTTAGGCCCATTAGGCCTTAGGCCCCTTATGCCCATTTGGCTGCTTAGGCCGATTAGGCCACTTATGCCCATTCGGCCCATTAATCCCATTATGCCACTTAGGACCATTCAGCGCATTAGACCCATTAGACCACTAAGGCCCATTAGACCCATTAGGCTCATTTGGCCACTTAGGCCACTTAGGCCACTTAGTCCCCTTATGCCCATTAGGCCACTTATGCCCATTAGTCCCATTAGTCCACTTAGGCCCCTTAGGCCACTTAGGACCATTAGTCCACCTAGGACCATGAGGCCCATTAGGCCTATCGGGCCCATTAGACCCATCTAGCCCATTAGTCCCATTAACCCACTTATAACCCTTAGGTCACTTAAGCATATTCGGCCCATCAAGCCAATTAGGACTTTAGACCCATTAGGCCATCAAGGACCATTAGGTCACTTAGGCCTATTAGTCCACTTAGGCCCATTAGGCCCATTAGGCCCATTAGGTCACTAAGGCCCATTAGTCCCATGAGGCCACTTAGGACCATTTGGCCCATTTGTCCCATGAGACCACTTAGGCCACTAAGGCCCATTAAGCCCATCAGTACAATTAGGACCATTAGGCCCATTCAGATCATTAGAACCATTAGGCCACTAAGGACCATTAGGCCCATTAGGACAGTGAGGTCCATTCATCCCATCAGGCCACTTAGGCCAATTAGCCCACTTAGTCCCATTAGGCCCATTAGGCCCATTAGGCAACTGAGGCCCATTAGTACCATTAGGCCATTAAGGCTCATTTGTCCCATTAATCCCATTAAGTCCATTATTCCCATTAACCCATTAAGTCCATTCGTCCACTTAGTCCCATTAGGCCCATTAGGCCACTTCAACCCATTAGGCTCATTCAGCCACTTAGGTCCATTAGGCCCATTCGACCACATACGCCCATTAGGCCCATTAGACCACTTGGTCCCATTAGGCCCATTAGGCCACTTAGGCCACTTAGTCCCACTAGTCCACCTAAGCCCATTTGGATCATTTGGCCCATTATGCCACTTAGTCCCATTAGGCCACGTAGGCCCATTAGGCCACTTAGGCCCATTTGGCCCATTTGGCCACTTCATCCCATTAGGCCCCTTATTCCTATTCGACCCATTAGGCCCATTCATTCACTTAGTCCCATTAGGCCAGTTAGGCCCATTTGGCCCATTAATCCACTTAGGCCCAATAGGCCCATTAGGCCACTTAGGCCCATTAGGCCAATTTTTCAACTTTGGCCCATTAGTTCCATTATTCCCATTAGGCCCATTATTCTATTCGACCATTTTGGCCCATTAGGACCATTAGACCCATTAGGCCACTTAGGCCCATTAGGCCCATTTGGCCACTATGGCCCATTAGGCCCATTCATCCACTTTGACCCATTAAGACACTTAGTCACATTAGGCTCATTAGGCCAGTGAGGCCCATTAGTCCCATTAGGCCACTTCGACCAATTAGGCCCATTATGCCCATTTGGCCACTTCGGCCCATTATGCCCACTAACCCATTAGGCCCATTTGTCCACTTTGTCCTATTAGGCCACTTAGGTCCATTAGACCCATTAGGAAATGTATTCCCATTAGTCCACTTAGGCCCATTACGCCACTTAGACCCATTAGTCCCATTAGTCCCATTAGGCCTAGTAGGCCCATTCGGCTGAGTAGGCCTAGTAGACCCATTAGGCTGAGTATGCCTAGTAGGCCCATTAGGACCATTAGGTCGAGTATTCCCATTAGAACCAGCATGTCCACTTGGGCCCATTAGGCCCATTAGGTCCATTGGTCCACTTAGGCCCATTAGTCCACTTAGGCCCAATATACCCATTGGACCACTTAGTCCCATTAGGCCCATTAGGGCCATTAAGCCCATTAGACCCCCTTAGACCCGTCAGGACCATTAGGCCCATTATGCCACTTTGGCTCATTATGTCCATTCGAACCATTCAACCCATTAGGCTCATTCAGCCCATTAGGCCCATTCGGGCCATTAGGCCCATTAGGACCAATTGGCCACTTAGGCCCATTAGGCTATTTTAGCCCATTAGGCTCATTCAACACATTTTTCTCATTCAACCATTAGGAAATTCAGGACACTTAGGCTCATTCGGCCACTTAGGCCAATTAGGCCACTTAGGCCCAACATCCCAATTAGGCCCATTAGGCCACTTAATCCCATTTGGCTCATTCATCTCATTCGTCCCATTAGGTACATTAAGCTACTTTGGTAAATTATTCCCACTGGGCCACTAAGGCCCAATAGGCCCATTGGGAAACTAGGGCCCATTAGGCCACTTAGCCCCATTAGGCCCATTCGGTCGATTAGATCGATTCGGCCACTTAGGTCACTTAGGCCCATTAGGCCCATGAGGCCACTTAGGTCCATTAGGACCATCAGGCCACTTAGTCCCATTGGGACCATTAGGCCCATTAGGCCATTTAGACCCATTCGACCCATTCAACCCATTGGCCTAGTTGGGCCACTTAGACCCATTTGGCTCATTCTGCCACTTGGGCCCATTAATCCTATTAGGACAATTCATCCCATTAGTACAATTAGGCACATTAGGCCACTTACACCCATTAGGCCCATTGGGCCACTTAAGACCATTCAGCCACTTAGGCCCATTAGCCTCATTAGTCCACTTAGGCCCATTTATCCACATAGTCCAATTCCCCCCATTAGACCAATTAGTCACATTATTCCACTTAGGTCCATTATTCCACTTTGGCCCATTAGGCCGTTTAGGCTGATTAGGCCAGTTTGACCCATTCGGCCCATTCGACCCATTCGACCCATTAAATCACTTAGGCCCATCAGGCCCATTAGGCCACCTCGGCCTGTTATACCCATTTGGAAACTTCATCCCATTACACCCATTAGTACACTTAGGCCCATTGAACTCATTAGGCCCATTGGGCCACTTAGCCCATTCGGCTCATCCGTCCACTTGGGCCCATTAGGCCCATTAGGCCCATTAGACCCATTAGGCCTATTAGGCCCGTGAGGCCACTGATTCCCATTAGGCCACTAAGGACGATGAGGCCACTTAGGCCCATTATGCCCATTAGGCCACTTAGGCCCATTCGACCTATTAGGCCACTTACACCCATTAGGCCCGTTAGGCCCATTGTGCCACTTACGCCCATTCGTCCCATTCGACCATTTAGGCCAATTAGTCCCATTAGGAAACTTAGGCCACTTAGAACCATTAGGACCATTGGTCCACTTAGTTCTATTAGAAAACTTAGGCCCATTAGGTTGATTACGCCACTTAAGTCCATTATGCCCATTAGGCCACTTAGGCCCACTAGGCCAATTAAGCCCATTAGGCTGATTAGGCCCATTAGGTGCACTACTCCCATTATTCCCCTTAGTCCCATTAATACCATTAGGATGATTAGGTAACTTAATCCCATTAGTCCACTTAGGCCCATTAGGAGCATTAGGCCACTTAGGATAATTAGGCTCATTCGTCCCACTAGGCCCATTAGGCCCATTAGTCCCCTAGAACTGTTAAGCCCAGTAAGCCCATTAGGACACTTAGGCCCATTAGGCCACTTAGCCCTATTAGGCATATTAGGCGACTAAGTCCCATTAGGACACTTAGGCCCACTAGGCCCATTAATCCCATTAGGCTGATTAGGCCACTTAGGCCCACTATGCCACTTAGGCCAATTAGGCCCATTACACCCATTAAGCTCATTTGGCTGATTAGGAAACTTTGACCCATTAGGCTAGATTGGACCATTAGTACACTTAGGCAATTAGGCCCAATATACCCATTAGACCCATTAGGCCACCTAGGACCATTTGGCACATTTGGGCCATTGAGCCCATTAGGCTGATTAGGCAACTTTGGCCCATTAGGCCACATCGACCCGTTAGGCCCATTAGACCCATTAAGCCACTGAGGAAAATTAGGCCTATTAGGCCCATTTGGACCTTATTCATGTTAATCCCATTAGGCCGATTATACCACCTATGCCCATTAGGCCACTTAAGCCCATTAGTCCCCTTAGGCCCATTAGTCCCCTTAGGCACATTACACCCTTCATGACCATTATGGCCATTAGACCACTTAGGCCCATTAGAATGCTTAGGCCCATTAGGCCAATTAGGCCCATTAGGCGCATTAGGTCACTTGGGCTAACTAGGCCAATTCGTCCCATTAGGCCCATTAGGCCCTTGTCTTGTTAAGCCCCTTAATCCCATTAGGCCACTTAGCCCCATTAGGCCGATTAGGAAACTGAGGCCCATTAGGCCACTTAGTCCCACTAGGCCCACTAATCCCATTAGGCCAATTAGGCCACTTATGTCCATTATGCCACTTAGGCCAATTATGCCCATTAGGCCCATTCATCACATTAGGCCGATTAGGCAACTTTCACCCATTAGGCCGCTTTAGACCATTAGTCCACTTACGCCAATTAGGCCCATTATGCCCATTATGCCACTAAGGCCCATTTGGCCCATTGGACCCATTATGCCCATTAGGTCGATTAGGCAACTTTGTCCCATTAGGCCACTTCAACCCATTAGGCCCATTAGACCCATTAGGACATTATAGCCAATTAGGCCCACTATGCCCATTTGGACCATAGGCCCATTAATCCCATTAAGCCCATTAGGCAACGGAGGCCCATTAGTCCACTTAGGCCCATTATGCCCCTTAGGCCCATTAGGCCCCTTACACCCATTATCCCCATTACAACCATTATGCTCATTAGGAAACTTAGGTCCATTAGGCTGCTTAGGCCCATTTGGCTGATGAGGCCCATTCAGCCCATTAGGCCCATTTTTTTCATAGGCTCGTTAAGCCCATTAAGCCCATTAGACCACCCAGGCCCATTAGGCCACTTAGGCCCATTAGGCCCCTTAGGTCCATTAGGCCACTTAGGCCCATTAATTCCATTAGGATAATTAGTACCATTAATCCCATTTGGTCGATTAGGCCACTTAGGCCCATTAGGCTCATTAGGTCACTTAGACCCATTAGAACCATTAGGCCCATTAGGCCAAATATGCCCAATTGTTACCTCCGCCCGGTAAGCCCATTAATCCCATTAGGACCATTAGGCCCACTAGGCCCCTTAGGCCCATTTGGCCCATTAGGACACTAAGGCCCATTCAGCATGTTAGGCCACTTAGTCCCATGAGGACCATTAGGCCACTCAAGCATATTTAGCCTATTCGACCCATTTGGCCTCCTAGGAAAATTAGGCCCATTCGGCCACCTAGGCCGATTTGGCCCATTAGGACACTTAGGCCCAATTGTTTGATTATGCTGATTAGGCAACTTAGGCTCATTAGTCCCATTAGTCCCATTGTCCACTTCATCCCACAAGGCACATTAGGCCCATTCGGCCAATTAGACCACTTAAACCCATTTGGCCCATTTGACCACTTAGGCACATTAGGACCACTAGCACTGTTAGGCCACTTCAGCCCTTTAGGTCCATAAGGACCATTAGGTGCATCAGTCCACTGAGGCATATTAGGCCCATGAGTCAACTTAGGACCATTATTCCACTTAGGACCATTAGGCCCATTCTTCCACTTAGGTCCATTAGTCCCAGTAGGCTAATTTGTCCCATTCATCCAGTTAAGCCCATTCGGCCCATTCGGCCCATTCGGTCCATTATTCCCATTGGGCCTATTAGACCCATTGGTCCCATTAGTCCACTGAGGCCCATTCATCCAATTAGGCCCATCAGATCCATTAGGCCACTTAGGCCCACTAGGACACTTAGGCCCATTATTCCCATTATCCCACTTATGCCACTTACATTCATTCACCCCATTGGGTCCATCATGTCCATTAGGCCACTTAGGGTTATTAGGTCCATTAGGCCCATTAGGACACTTAGGAAAATTCGGCCCATTGGACCACTTGTTCCCATTATGCCCATTGGGCCAACCAGACCCATTGGGCCCATTACGCACATTCGACCATTGAGGTCCATTGGGACCATTAGGCCCCTTAGTCCCATTAGGCTCACTCCGCCCATTAGGAAATCTAGGAACATGAGGCCCATTAGGCCACTTAGACTAGTGAGGCCCATTAGTCCCATTAGGACCATTAGGTCCATTAGGTCCATTAGGCCCATTAGGACCATTAGGCACATTAGGTCGCTTAGTCCCATTAGGACCATTATCCCAATTGGTCCACTGAGGCCCATTAGGCCTATCAGGATAATTAGGCCCATGAGTCAAATTAGGTCACTAAGGTCCATGAGGACCGTCAGTCCCATCGGGATCATTAGGCCACCTAAACCCATCAGGCCCATCGGACCACATAGGCCCATTAATCCCATCAGACCCATTGGGCCACTTAGGCCCATTTGAGTCATTAGTCCACTTAGGCCCATTAGGCCCCTGAGGCCCATTAAGTACATTAGGCCACTTAAGTCTATTCGAATCATTAGGATGATTGGTTCACTTAGGTCCATTTGTCTCATTAGGCCACTTAGGCCCATTCGGCCCATTAATCCCATCAGGCCCATTAGGCCCATTATGACACTTAGGCACATTAGGCCCATTAGTCCCATTAGGAAACTTAGGACCATTCAGCTCATTGGGCCACTTAGGCCCATTAGGCTAGTTATGCCAATTGGTCTCATTAGGCAATTGAGACCCATTAGAACCATTAGGCCACTTAGGCCAATTTAGATCATTTAGCCACTTGGGCCCATTAATCCCATTAGGCCACTTAGGCCGCATAGTCCGATTAGGCCCATTAGGCCAATGAGGCCCATTAGGCCACTTAGGCAACTTAGGCCCATTCGAACCATTAGGCCACTGAGGCCCATTAATCCACTTAGGCCACTTAGTCCCATTATGTCCATTAGGCCCATTCAGCCACTTCATCACATTCATCCACCTAGGCCCATTAGGTCCATTAGGCCACTTAGGCCCATTAATCCCATTATACCCCTTAGGCCACTTAGGAGCATTAGGCCCATTAGGCCACTTAGGCCCATTCAGCTAGTTAGGCCCACTTGGTCCATTAATCCCATTAGCACAATGAGGCCACATAGGCCCATTGGCCCCTTAGGCCCATTAAGCCCACTAGGCCGATTAGGAAACTTTGGCCCATTAGGCCACTTAGGCTCATTAGGCCCATTAGGCCCATTAATCCACTTAGGCCCATTATGTCACTTAGGCACACTTGGCCTATTAGGCCACTTCAGCCACTTAGGCCCATTAGGCCACTCAAAAACATTAGGCCCATTAGGCCACTTAGGTCTACTATGCCCATTAAGCCCACTAGGCCGATAAGGCCACTTAGGCCCATTAGGACACTTAGGCCTATTCGGCCAATTTGGCCCATTTAGATCATTAGGTCAATTAATCCCATTATGCCAATTAGGAAACTTTGGCCCATTAGGCCCCTTAAGCCCATTAGGTCTATTAGGCCCATTCGACCACTTCGCCTAATTAGGCCCATTCAGCCCATTAGGCCAATTAGGCCCATTTGGGTGATTAGGCCCATTTGGAAAATTAATCCCATTATGGTGATTCGGCAACTTTGGCCCATTAGGCCACTTAGGCACATTTGGCCACTTAGGCCTATTAGGCTCATTCAGCCTATTCGGGCCATTAAGCCCATTTGGCCCATTAGGCCCCTTAAGCCACATTTTCCCATTAGGCCCATTAGGACCATTAGGTCCATTAGGCCACTTAGGCCCATTAGACCCATTGGGCCCATTGGGCCCATTAGGCCACTTTGACCCATTAAGCCCATTAAGCCCACTAGGCCCATTAGGCCACTCAAGCCCATTAGGCTACTTCAACCCATTATGCCACTTAGACTCATTCGCCCATTAGGCCCATTAGGACACTTAGGCTGATTAGGGAACTTGGTCCCATTAGTCACATTAGGCCACTTAAGCCCATTCAACCAATTAGGCAACTTAGGCCCATTTGGCCACTAGGCCCATTCTTCCCATTAGGCCCATTGGGCCACTTAGTCCCATTCGACCCACTAGGCCCATTATGCCCATTCATCCCATTAGGTCCATTAGGCCGATTAGTCCCATTAGTCAACTTAGTCCATTTAGGTCCATTAGGCCCTTTAGCCCCATGAGGCCACTGAGGCCCATTAGGCCCATCAGTCCACTTAGGCCCATTAGGCCCATTGGGCCACTAAGCCCCATTAGGACCATTCCGACACTTAGTCCCGCTAGGCTCATTCATCCATTTAGTCCACTAGGCCCATTGGACCCATTGGGCCCATTGGGCCACTCATTCCAATTACATCACTTAGGTCCATTAGGCCCATTGGGCCACTTCGACCCATTAGGACCATTCTTCCACTTAGACCCACTTGGCCCATTAATCCCATTAGGTTGATGAGGCCACTTAGGCCAATGAGGTCACTTGGTCCCATTAGTCCCATTAGGCCCATTAGGCTCATATGGCCACTTCGGCCCATTTGGTCCCTTAGGCACATTAGGACAATTAGGCCCACTAGTCCCATTAGACCCATTGGGCCACTTTTTCCCATTAGTCCCATTAGTCCAATTAGGTGCATTAGGCCAATTTGGCCCTTTAGGCCACTTAGGTCCACTAGGTCCATTAAGACACTTAGGCTAAATCATCCTATTAAGCCACTTACGCCCATTAGGCCCATTAGAACCATTATGCCACTTAAGTTCATTCGACCACTTAGGCCCATTAGGCCCATTCGTCCCACTAGGCCAATTTGTCTCATTCATCCCATTCAACCACTTAGGACCAATCGGCCACTTAGGCCCATAAGGCCCATTAGTCTCATTCAAACGATTAGGCCGATTCGGCCAATTAGTCACATTAGGCCCATTAGGCCACTAAGGCACATTTGATCGATCAGGCTGATCAAGCCACTTAGGCCACTTAAACCCATTAGGCCCATTAGGCCCATTATCCCACTTAGACCCATTAGGCCCATTGGTCCCATTAGACCCCATTAGTCCCATTAATCCCATTAGTCCGATTGGGAATCTTAGGTCCATTAGGACAATTAGGCCCATTTGGCCACTTAGGCTAATTAGGCCCATTAGGCCCATTGGGCCCATTTGGCCCCTGGTCCCGTTAATCCCATTAGGCACATTAGACCACTTAGGCCAATTAGGATGATTATGCTACTAAGGTCCATTTTTTCACTTAGGCCCACTCGACCCATTAATCCCATTAGGCCAATTAGACCACTTAGACCAATTAGGCCACTTAGGCCCAATAAGACCATTAGGCCCATTATTCCACTTAGGCCCATTAGGCCCATCACACCCATTAGGTCGATTAGGAAACTTTGGCCCATTAGGAAACTTTGGCCCATTAGCCCACTTAGGACAATTAGGACCATTCGGGCCATTTGGCCCATAGACCCATTAATCCCATTAAGCCCATTCCGCCAATTAGGCCCATTAGGCCACTTAGGCCCATTAGGCCCCTTAAGCCAGTTATACCCATTTGGATCATTTGGAACCTTGCACTCTTAAGCCCATTAAGACCATTAGGTCCATTAGTCCCATTAATAGACTTAGGCCCATTGGGCCCATTAGGCCCATGAGACCACTAGGGACCGTGAGGCCCATTAGGCCCACTAGGCAACTTAGGCCCATTAGGCCACTTAGTCCCCTTAGGCCACTTAGGCCCATGAGGTCCGTTAGACCCATTAGGCCCTTTAGTCCACTTAGCCCCATGAAGACCATTAGGCCACTTAGGCCCATGAGGCCCATTAGGCAACTTTATCCCATCAGGCTCATTAGGCCCATTTAGACACTTAGGCCTATTCGGTCCATTGTGTCACTTAGGCCCCTTATTCCCATTAGGCCCATTCGATCAATTAGGATGATTAGGGCCCTTAGGCTCATTGGCCCATTTGGTCATTTAGGCCCATTAATCCCATTAGGCCCATTAGACCCATTAGGACCATTAGTCCCATTAATCAATTAGGACCATTTAGACCATTAGGCCCATAAGGCCACTTGGGCACATTGGGTCCCTTAGGCCCATTCGGCCCGTTAAGCCCATTTGGCCACTTAGGCCCATTCGGCCACTTAGACCCATTAGTCCCATTAGTAACATTTGAACCATTAGACCCATTAGGCCCATTCGTCCCATTAGGCCCATATTGCCACTTGGCCCCGTTAGGCCCATTCGGCTCATTTGGCGCATTAGGCCCATTAGGCCCATTCGACCACTTAGACACACTAGGCCCATTTGGCCACTTACTCCAATTAGGCCCATTAGGCGAATTAGGCGCATTATGACCATTAGGCCACTTAGGTCCACTAGGCCCATTAGGCCACTTAGGTCCATTAGGTCACTTCGTCCCACTAGGCCACTTAGGCCCATTAGGCCACTTACGCCCATTAGACCCATTAGGCCAATTAGGCGCATTAAGCCCATTAGGCCCATTCATCCACTTAGGCCCACAAGGCCCATTAGGCCACTTAGGCACATTAAGAAACTTTGGCCCATTAGGCCCATTAGACCACTTATGCCCATTAGGCCAATTAGGTCCATTAACTCCATTAGGCCAATTTGGCCCATTAGGCCACTTAGGCCCATTCGATCGATTAGGCCGATTAGGGTACTTAGACCCATTAGACCCATTAGACCTCTTAGGCCCATTAGGCCCATTAGATTGATTAGGAGGATTTAGTGACTTAGGCCCATTCGGTCGATTTGCCTAATTATGCCACTTAGGCCGATTAGGCCATTTAGGCCTATTAGACCACTTAGACCCATTTGGACCATTCAGTTAATTTGGAATATTAGGACACGTAGACCCATTAGGCCTATTAGACAACTTAGGCCTATTACGCCCATTAGGCCCATTCGGTTGATTAGGTCGATTGAGAAACATAGGCCCATTAGGCCACTTAGGGCCATTAGGTCCATTCGGCCGATTAGGCTCATTAGACCACTTAGGCCACTTAGGCTCATTATTCCACTAAGGCCAATTAGTCCACTTAGTCCACTTAAGCCCATTAGGCCCATTTTTTACATCATTCTATTAGGTCGATTAGGCCAATTAGGCCACTTTGGCCGATTAAGCCCATTAGGCCCATTAGGCCACTGAGGCCCATTAGGCCAATTAGGCCCATTTGGTCGATTAGGGGGAATATGACACTTAGGACCATTAGCCCATTAGGCACATCACCCCACTTAGGCCCATTAAACCCATTATTACCATTAGGTCCATTAGGCCCATTTGGAAACTTAGGCCTATTCGGCCCATTAGGCCACATAGGCCCATCAGGCTAATTAGGCCCATTAAACTCATTAGTCCCATTAATCCCATTAGTCTCGTTAAACCACTTAGGCTACTTAGGCTCATTAGGCCCATTCAGTCGATTAGCTCGATTAGGTCACCTTGGCCCATTAGGCCATGTAGGCCCATTAGACCCATTAGGCCCATTAAACCCATTAGTCTCACTAGGCCCATTAGGCCCGTTAATCCACTTAAGAAACCTAGGCCTATGAGGACCATTTGTTTGATTAGTCTAATTAGGCCACTTAGGCCAATTAGGTCCATTACCCCCATTAGACCTGTTAGGCCCATTAGGCCCACTGGCCCATTAGGGAACTTAGGCCCATTACTCCACTTAGGACCATTAGGTCCATCAAGACCTTTAGGCCCATGAGGCACATTCTGCCCATGAGGCCCATCATGGCCATTAGGACACTTAGTCTCATTAAGCACATTGGGCCCATGAGGCCACTTAGGCCTATAAGGCCCATGAGGCCACTTAGGCCCATGAAGCCCATGAGGCCCATGGGGCCCATTAGACCCATCAGGCCACTAGGGTCCATGAGACCACTTAGGCCCATGAGGCCCATGAGGCCCACTAGGCTCTTTAGGCCACTTAGGTCCTTTAGGCCACTTATGCCCATTAGGCCACTTACGCCCATTGGACCCATTAGGCTCATTAGGCCAATAATCCCAATAGGCCCACTCGGCCACTTAGTCCCACTGGGCCCAATAGGCCACTTAGGCCCATTAGGCCACTTAGGCACACTAGGCCAATTCGTCCACTTAGTACCATTAGGACACTTACACCAATTAGTCCCATTCATCCAATTATGCGCATTAGGTCCATTACGCCCATTCGGCCACTTAGAGGCCCACTAGGCCCATTCGGCCACTTAGGCCCATTCAGCCACTTCGGCCCATTATTCCCATTAGGCCATTTACTCCCATTAGGACCATTAGGGCCATTGTACCACTAAATCCCATTTTTCAACATAGGCCCATTAGTCCCATTAACCCTATTAGGCCAATTTGGACCATTAGGTACATTCGGCCACTTAGGCCAATTAGTCCCAATCATCCACTTAGGCCCATAAAGACCATTAGGCCCATTCGATGGATTAGGCCGATTAGGCCACTTAGGCCACTTAGACCCATTAGACCCATTGGGCCCATTAGGCCACTTAGGCTCATTAGGCCCATTCGATTGATTAGGCCGATTAGGCCACTTAGGACACTTAGACTCATTAGGCCCATTAGGCCAATTAGGAAACTTCATCCCATTAGGCCCATTCGATCGATTAGCGTGATTTGACCACTTTGGACCATTCGATCGATTAGCCTAATTATGCCACTTAGGCCCATTAGGCTCATTAGGCCACTTAGGCCTATTCAGTCAATTAGGCAGATTAGGCCACTTAGACACATTAGGCTCATTAGTCCCATTAGACCACTTAGTCCCACTTGGCCCATTAGGCCCATTTGGTTGATTAGGACGATTAGGCCACATATGCCCATTAGGCCCATTAGTCCACTTAGGCCCATTTGGTCAATTAGGCTGATTAGATCACTTAGGCCACTTAGACCCATTAAGCCCATTATGTCCATTAGGCCCATTAGGCCCATTAGGCCACTTAGCCCACTTAAGCATTAGGCTCATTAGTCCACTTAGGCCCATTTGTCCCATTGGTTGATTAGACCAATTAACCCACTTATGTTACTTAGGTCGATTAGGCCCATTAGGCCCATTAATCCACTTAGTCCCATTAGTCTCATTAGGCAACTTAGGACCATTAGGCCCATTCAGTCGATTAGGGGAATTATGCCACTTAGTCTCATTAGGCCCATTAGGCCACTTAGGTCCATTATGTCCATTAGGCCACCTAGGCCCATTAGACCCATTAAACCCATTAGTCTCATTAGAACTATTAATCCACTTATGCCACTTAGGTCCCTTAGGCCCATTCAGTCGATTAGCTCGATCAGGCCACCTAGGCCCATTGGGCCTATTAGGCAACATAGGACCATTAGGCCCATTATGAAACTTAGGACCATTAGGACCATTAAACTCATTAGTCCCACTAGGCTCATTAGGTACATTAATCCACTTAGGCCACTTAGGCCCATTAGGCCCATTCAGTCGATTCGCTCGATTAGGCCACTTAGGCCAATTTGGTCCATCTAGCCCACTAGTCCCATTAGGCCCATCGGGGCCATTAGGTCCACTAGACCCATTAGGTCACTTAGGCCCATTGGGCCTCTTAATTCCATGAGGCCCATTAGGCTAATCAAGCCATTAGGTCCATGAGGCGCATTCTGCCCATGAGGCCCATTAGGACCATCAGGCCCATTATGTCACTTAGGCCCATTCGACCCATTAGGCCTATGAGTCCACTTAGGCCCATGAGACCCATGAGGCGCATTAGACCCATCATTCCACTTAGGACCATTAGGACCATTAGTCCCATTAATCCCATTATGCCCACTAGTCCCTTTAGGCCACTCAGGCTCATTAGGCCCATTAGTCCACTTAGGCCCATTAGGCCCATTAGACCCACTGGGCCCATTCGTTCCAATCGGACCACTCAACCCAGTAGGCCATTTAGGCCCATGAGGTCCATGAGGCCCATTAGGCCACTTAGGCCCATTCAGGCCATTAGGCCCTTTGGGATCACTTCGACCACTTAGGCCCATTAGGCACATTATGGCCATTGGGAGACGAGACAACTTAGGCCCATGAGGACAATCAAGCTAATTAGGCCCATTAGGCCGATTAGGCCCATTAGGCCCATTAGGACCTTTAGTCCCACTAGGCACATTAGGCCACTTAGGTCCTTAAGGCCATGAGGCCCATTAGGATCATCAGTCCCATCAGGCCACTTAGGCTCATTAGGTCCATTTGGTCCATTTGGCCCATGAGGCCACTTAGGCCCACTAGGTCCATTAGCCCCATCTGGCCACTTCATCCCATTAGTCCCTTTAGGCCCACTATGCCCATTCGGGAACACATTCCCATTAGGCCCATTAGGCCACTTAGGTCACTTAAGCCCATTGGTCCCATTAGGCCCACTAGGCCCATTAGGCTACTTCGGCCTAGGAGGCCCATTCGGCTCATTATGCCCATTAGGCAAACGAAGCCACTTAGTCCCATGAGGCCCATTAGGCCCATTAGGTCCATTATTACCATTAGGAAACTTATGCCCATTAGGCCCATTAGGCCCATGAGGTCACTTAGGCCCATTTGGCCCTTGAGGCCCATTCGGACCTTGAGGCCCATTAGACCCATTCGGCTCATTCCACCACATAGGCCCATTCCGCAACTTAGGCCCATTCGGCCCATCAAGCCAATTAGTCTCATTGGTACCTTCAATCCACTTAGGCCCATTGGGCCCATTAATCCACTTAGGCCCATTAAGAACATTAGGACCATTAGGCCCATTAGGCCACTTAGGCCTCTTAGGCCCATCAAGCCCATCATGCCCATTTTTTCCATCTGGCATATCAGACCCATTAGGCCACTAAGGTCCATTAGGCCCATTAAACCACTTATCACATTACGCCTGTTAGCCCACTTAGGTCACTTAGGCCACTTAGGCCCATTATGACCATTAGGCCCATGAGGCTCATCGGGCCCATTAGGCCACTTAGGCTCATTAGGCTCATTGAGCCAATTAGGCCCATTCTACCCATCATGCCCATTAGGCCACGAAGGCCCATTAGCCCCACTAGTCCCATTTGGCTACTTAGGCCCATGAGGCCCATGAGGCCATTAAGGCCCATAAGACCCATTTGGCCCATCAATCCAATTAGGCCAGTTAGGCCCATTATCCCACTTAGTCCCATTCAGCGCATTATGCCACTTAGGCCTATTAGGCCCATTAGGTCATTAAGGCTACTTAGGCCCATTAAGCCACTTGGGCCCATTACACCCATTCGGCCCATGAGGGCCATTAGGCCCATCAGGGCCATTACGCACATTAGGGACATTTGGCCCATTAGGCCACTAAGGACCATTCAACCCATTAGGCCACTTAGGCCACTTAGACCCATTAGGCCCATTAGACCCATGAGGCCAGTGAGGCCAATCTGGCTCATTTGCCCCATCAGGCACATCAGACCCATTAAGACCATTTGACTACTTAGGCCCATTTAGCTCATTAGCCCACTTAAGTCTATTAGGACCACCAGGACCATCAATACCATGGGGCCACTTAGGCCCATTTGGCCCATTATGCCTATCAGGCCCATGAGGCACATTAGGCCACTTAGGCCCATTCGACTCATTAGGCCACTTAGGACCATTAAGCCCATCAGACCCATTAGGCTCGTCGGTCCCATTAGGCCACTTAGGTCCATTATGCCCATCAGGACCATTAGGCCCCTTAGGCCCATTCAGCTCGTTAGGCCACTTATGCCCATTAGACCCATTATGCCACTTAGGCCACTTGGGTCCATTAGGTCCACTAGGTCACTAAGGCCTATTAGGCCACTTAGGCTCATTCGTCTCATTAGGCCATCTTATGCCCATTAGACCCATTATGCCAATTAGGGGGAGATTTAGGATAGGTTTTCTTTTTTTAATTTAAAGGGTCACTTTTTTTTTATTTTGAAAACTCGGAGTGTCTAGCGCCAAATGAGTTGGCGCTAGACACTTTTACCCTAGAGCGCCAATTCATTTGGCGCTCTTGGGTTTTTGTTTCCAAATCCCACAAAAATCCCTCCCCAACCCCTTTATATATATATATATATATATCTTATTTATTATAATTATAATTATAATAAATATATTTATAATAAATATAATAACTAAAATAAATACAATAAATTTATAATAATGTTTATTATAACTATAACAATTATATAATTATAATAAATATATAATTATAATAAATATATAAATATAATAATTGTATATTTATAATAAATATATAATTATAAATA
This sequence comes from Viscum album, assembly GCA_963277665.1. Classification (NCBI taxonomy): domain Eukaryota; kingdom Viridiplantae; phylum Streptophyta; class Magnoliopsida; order Santalales; family Viscaceae; genus Viscum; species Viscum album. Next base: position 947,492,294 of record OY728132.1, on the reverse strand, counting down.
TAATAATTATATAATTACAACAATTATAATAATTATATAATCGTAAATATAATAATTATATAATTATAATAAATATACTATTATAATTACAATAATTATATAATTACAACAATTATAATAATTATATAATTGTAAATATAATAATTATATAATTATAATAAATATACAATTATAATTACAATAATTATATAATTATAAATATAAAAAAGATATAATTAAATATATAAACCTTATTAAAATAATATATATAACCTTATTAAAATTATTTATATTTATTATATTTATTATAATATATTATAATTATATATTTATTATAATATTATAATTATGCATTAAATTTATAATTATGTATTATAATAGATAAATAAACCATATTAAATTTATTTATAAATTATTTATAAATTTATATATAATTATTTAAATGCATAAATAAACCATATTAAATTTATTTATAAATTTATATATATATATATATATAAACATTATTAAAATTATTTATATTATTTATATTTATTATAATATATTACAATTATGTATTTATTAAATTTATAATTATGTATTTATTAAATTTATAATTATGTATTTATTATAATATATTATAATATATTATAATTATTTATTTATATTATAATATATTATAATCATGTATTTATTATAATATATTATAATATATTATAATTATGTATTTATAATTACGTATTTATTATAATATATTACAATTATGTATTTATTAAATTTATAATTATGTATTTATTATAATATTAAATTTATAATTATGTATTTAAATATAAACAATTATATATATAATTATTATAATAAATATAATAATATATATAAAATTACTTATATTTAATAAGGTTTATTATAATAATTATAATAATATATATTTATTATAAATAAACCTTGTTAAATATAAATACATAATTATAAATTTAATACATAATATAATATTATAATAAATACATAATTATAAATTTAATAAAACCATAATTATAATATATTATGATAAATATAATAAATAAAAATAATTTTAATAATGTTTATTTATATATATATATTTATAAATAAATTTGATATGGTTTATTTATGTATTTAAATAATTATATATAAATTTATAAATTTATAAATAATTATATATAAATAAACATTATATTTAAAATTTATAAATTTATATTTAAATAAAAATTATTAAAATAATTTATCCTTATATAAATAAACTTTATTAAATATTATATAATTATTATAAGTACATATTTATTATAATTATGTAATTACTATAATCATATATTTATTATATTTATAACTATATATTTATTATATTTTTAATTATATATTTATTATATTTATAATTATATAATTATTATAATGATATAATTATTATAATCATATCTTTATATAAATAAACCTTATTAATTATATATATTTATATATATAATAAGATATATATTTACGATGATTATATATTTACAATAATTATATAATTATAATAATTAATAAATTCAATAATTGTATATTTATTATAATAAATATACATTTATAAATGTAATTATAAATATACATTTATTTATTATAATAAATGTAATATGTAATTATTTATTTATTATAATAAATGTAATATGTAATTATACATTTATATTTATTATATTTATTATACATTTATAAAATTATAAATATACATTTATTATAATTAAAAAATAAACGTATCATATTACATTTATTATATTATATTACATATTAAATTTTTTTATAATATAATTATATAATTATAAATATAATAAATATTGATATGATAATTATATAATAAAGATAAATAATTACATATTACATTTATTATATTATAATTAAAAAATAAATGTATTATAATATTTATTATACATTTATTGTACATATTTATTATAATAAATGTTTAAAATAAATGTAGATTTATTATAATAAATAAATGTATATTTATTATAAATATAAATATAAATATACATTTATTATAATTAAATTTTATAATATTTATTATAATAAATATACATTTATAATAAATGTATTATAAATATTTATTATACATTTACTATACATTTATTATACATTTATTATAATATTTATTATAATAATATTTATTATACATTTATTATAATAAATATTATAATAATATTTATTATAATAGATATTATAAATGTATATTTATTATAATAATATTTATTATACATTTATTAGATATTTATTATTATAAATATTATAATATTTAATTATAATAAGTATTTATTATAAATATTTATTATACATTTATTATACATTTATTATGCATTTATTATAATAGTATTTATTAAAAAAATTATTAGATATTTATTATAATGAATATTATAAAATTATAACATTACAATATTTGTAATAAATGTATAATAAATGTATAAAAAAGGTATATTTATTATAATAATATTATAATATTTATTATAATATTTATTAGATATTTATTATAAATATTTATTATAAATAAATAAATTTATTATAATTTTTGTATTTATTATAAAAAATATAATTATTTATTTATTGTATTTTTTTATATTTATTATAATAAATAAATTATATATATATATATATATATCGGGTTTAGGGGTGGTGTGGGGTCAAAGCGCCACTTCAAGTGGCGCTGAACAAACCGATTTCCCCAATATTTAAAAACCCTACCCCATAAAACTAAAAAACCCACTCTCCTAAATTACCCCCCACTTAGGCCTATTCCTCCCATTATGCCCATTTGGCCACTACGGCCCACTGGGCCCATCAGGCCACTTTGACCCATTATGCAACTTTGGCCCATTAATCCCATTAGACCGCTTAGGCCCATTATCCCACATAGGCCCATTATCCCACCTAGTCCCATTAGGCCCATTAATCCACTTAGGCCCATTAGGCCCATCAGGCCACTTAGGTCCATTCGACCACTTAGGCCCATTATGCCAATTAGGCAACTTATGCCCATTTGGCAATTCCGGCCACTTAGGTCGATTAGGCCCATTAGGCCATTGCGGCCCATTAGACCCATTAGGCCACTAGGGCCCATTAGGCCACTAAGGACCATTAGGTCACTTTGGCCCATTCAGCTCATTAGGCCACGTAGGCCCATTAGGCCCATTCATCCACTTAGGCACATTAGGATCATTTGGCTACTAAGGCCCACTATGCCCATTAGGCCAATTACACTCATTAGGGCCATTAGGTCACTTAGGCCACCTAGGCTCATTTGGCCCATTGGGCCAGTGAGTCCCATTAGGCCCACTAGTCCACTTTGGCCAATTAGGCCACTTAGGCCACTTAGGTCCATTAGGCTACTTAGGCCCATTAGGCCCATGTGCCCACTAATGCCCACTAGGCCTGTTAGGCTCATCAAACCCATGAAGGCACTTAGACCCATTAGTCCGCTTAGGCTCATTTGGTCACTTAGGCCCATCAGGCCACTTAGGCACATGAGGCCAATTAGGCCCATTATGCCAATTTGGCCACTTGGGCCCATTAGTCCAATTAGGCACATTAGGCCACTACGGGCCATTAGGCCCATTAGGCCCATTAGGCCCATTAGGCCCATTAGGCCCATTAGGCCATTTCTACCACTTCGGCCCATTATTCCCATTAGTCCCATTGGTTGAATAAGGCCCATTAGGACCATTAGGACACTGAGGCCCATTAGGTCAATTAGTCCACTAAGGCCAATTAGGCCACTAAGGCCCATTAAGCCACTTAGTCCCATTAGGCCACTTAGGCTCATTTGGCCCATGTGACCACTGAGGCCCATCAAGCCCATGAGGCCACTTAGGCACATTAGGCTCATTAGGCCACTTCGACCCATTAGGTCCATTAGTCTACATAGACCCATTCCACTCATTAGGCCACTTAGGCCCCTTAGGCCCACTAGGCCATTGAGGCCACTTAGACCCATTAAACCACATAGGCCCATTTCTCCCATTAGACACATCAGGGCCATTAGGCCAATTAGGCCCATTAGGGGCCTTAGGCCCATTAGGGGCCTTAGGCCCATTAGGACACTGGCACCCATTTGGCCCTATAGGCTCATTAGGCCACTTAGGCCCATGAGGCCCATTGGGCCCATGACGTCCATGAGGCCACTAAGGCCACTAAGGCCCATTAGGCCCATTTGGCCCATCAGGCCCATCACACTCATTAGGCCACTTAGGACCATCGGGCCCATGAGACCTATTTAGCCCATTAGGCCACCTAGGCACATTGATCTCATTAGGCCACATAGGCCCATTAGACCCATCAGGCCCATTAGACCCATCAGGCCCATAAATCCCATTAGGCCGCTTTGGCCTATTCGACACATTATGCCCATATGGCCCATCAGGCCACTAGGCCCATTCACTGAATTAGGCCACTTCAGCCCATTAGTCCCATCAGTCTCATCGTACCCATTAGGCCACTCAGGCCCATTAGGCCCATTAGGCCACTTAGGCATGTTTAGCGTATTAGGCCACTTAGGCCCATTAGGCACATTAGGCCCCTAAGTCCACTTGGGCCCATTATGCCCATTAGGCCACTGAGGCCCATTAGGCCACTTAATCTCATTCGTCTCATTAGGCCACTTAGGCCCATTAGGCCCATTAGGCCACTTGGACCCATTAGGCCCATTAGTCCCATTAGGCCACTGAGGACCATTCGGCCCATTAGTCCCATTAGGACACTTAGGCCCATTTGGCCACTGTGGCCCATTAACCCCATTCGGCCACTAATGCCCCCTAGAACCATTAGTCCCATTAGGTCACTTAGACCCATTAGGTCCATTAGGCCACTTAGTCCACTTAGGCTCATTATTCCCATTAGGCCAATTAGGCCACTTGGGCCCATTATGCCTATTAGGTCCATTAGGCCACTTAGGCCCATTAGGCAACCTAGGACCATTAGGCAACTTAGGACCATTAGGAAACTTTGGCCCATTAGGCCACTTAGGCCAATTATGCCAATTATGCCACTTAGGCTCATTAAGCAATTTCATCCACTAACCCCATTTGGTCGATTAGTCCCATTAGGCCACTTAGGCCCATTATGTCATTTCACCCACTTAGGTCCATTAGGCCCATTAGGCCACCGAGGCCCATTCGGCCACTTAGGTCCATTATTCCAATTAGTCCCACTCGGTTGATGAGGCCGATTAGGCCACTTCGGCAACTTCGGCCCATTAGGCCCATTAGGACTATTAGGCCACGTCGGTCCATTAGGCCCATTAATCCACTTAAGCTCATTAGGACCATTTAGTCGATTAGGGGGATTTGGAAACTTGGTCCCATTATCCCCCTAAGGCACTTAGGCCTATTAGGTCCATTAGAATAGTTAGTCCCATTAGGACCATTCAGACACTTAAGCCCATTGGGCCCATTAAACCCATTAGTCCCATTTGGCCCATTTGGCCCATTTGGACACTTAAGACCATTAGGCCCATTAGTCCATGTAGGCCCATTAGGCTCATTGATCCACTTAGGCTCATTAGTCCCATTAAAATCATTAGTCCCATTATTCCCATTAGTCCCATTAGGCCCATTAAGCCACTTAGGCCCATTCAGTCGATTAGCCCGATTAGGCCACACAGGCCCATTAGGCCACGTCGGCCCATTAGGCCCATTAGGACACTTAGGCCCATTAGCCCTATTAAACCCATTAGTCCCATTAGGCCCATTAGGATTTTTAAGCAACTTAGGCCCATTAGGCCCATTCGGTCGATCAGCCCGACTAGGCCACTTAGGCCACTTAGGCCCATTAGGTCCATTAGGCCCATTAGGCCCACTAGGGAACTTAGACCCATTAGTCCACTGATGTCCATTAGGACCAATCTCCCCTTCAGGCCCATTAGTCCCATGAGGCGCATTCCACAAATGGGTCCCATGAGGCCCGTTAGGCCCAGGAGAACCATCAGGCCCATTAGGACACTTAGGCCTGTTAGGCCCTTTGAGCCCATGAGTCCACTTAGGCCCATGAGGCCCATTAAACCCATCAATCCACTTGGGCCCATTAAGCCTATTAGGCCCATTAATTCCATTAGGCCCACTAGACCCTTTAGGCCACTTAGACCCATTAGCCACATTGGGCCCATTAGGCCCATTGGGCCGACTAGGCCTGTTTGTCCCATGAGGCCCATTGGGTCCTTTTGTCCCATTAGGCCCACTCAACCCATTAGGCCCCTTAGCCCACTGAGGCCCACTGGGCCCCTTAGCCCCATTAGGCCACTTGGCCCCTTTGGCCCATTAGTCCCCTTCAGCCCACTTACCCACAAGGCCTATTAGGCCCATTATACCAATTGCGACCAAGTGGAAACTTAGGCCCATTAGGTCCATTAGGCCCATGAGGCCCACTAGGCCCATCAGTCCAATTAGTCCCATTATCCCCACAAGGACAATTAGGTCACTTAGGCCCATTAGGCCACTTAGGTCACTTAGGACCATGAGGCCCATGAATCCCATTAGGCCCATTTGGCCCATCGTGTCCATTAGACCAGTTAGGCAAATTAGGCCCATTCGCCCCATTCGACCCATTAGGCCACTTCGGTCCATTAGGCCCATTAGGTCCATTATGTCCATGAGGCCACTTAGGCCCATTCGGCTGATTAGAAACATGAGGCCCATTAGGTCCATCAGGCCACTTAGGCGCGTTAGGTCCATCAGGCCCACTAGGCCCATTCATCCGCTTTGGCCCATTAAGCCTGTCGGGACACTTCAGCCACTTAGACCCATTGGGCCCACTTGGCCACTTAATCCCAGAAGGCCCATTAGGCCCATTAATCCCATTAGGCCCATTAGGCCCATGAGGCACATTAGGTCCTCCAGGCCCATGGGGCCACTGAGGCTCATCAGACCCATGAGCCCACTAAGGCCCATGAGGCCCATTAGGCCCATTATGAAACTTATGCCCATTAGGCTCATTAGGCCCATGAGACCACTTAGGTCCATTTGGACCTTGAGGCCCATTAGTCCCATCAGGCCCATTCATCCACTTAAGCCCATTAGGCCCATTAGGCCACATACGCCTATTAGGCCCATTTCGCCACTTAGGTCCATTAGGTCCATTCCGTCACTTAGGGCCATTAGGTCTCTTCGACAACTTAGGCCCATTGGCCCCCTTAAGACACTTAGGCCAATTTATCCCATTAAGCCCATTAGGCCGATTGGGCCCATTAGGCCACTTAGGCCACTTCAGCCCATTATGCACATCAAGACTATCATGCCTATTCGACCACTAAGGCCCATTAGGCCCATTTGACCCATTAGGCCCATTAGGCCCATTAGGCCACTTATGCCCATTATGTTGATTAGGCCACTTAGGCCACTTAGGCCCATTAGACCCATTAGGTCCATTAAGCCACTTAGGCCCATTAAGCCCATTGGACTAAAGAGGCAAATTATGCCCATTCAGCCTATTATGCCCCTGAGACCCATTTGGTCATGGAGGCCCATTATGCCCATAAGGCCCATTCAAACAATTAGGCACATTAGCCCACTAGGCCCATTAGGCCACTTAGACCCATGAAGCCCATTAGGACACTTTGGCCCATTCGACCCATGAGGCCCATTCAACCCATCGGGCCCATTAGTCCACTTAGTCTCATTAGGTCACTTAGGCCCATTAGGACCATTACGCCACTTAGGCCCACTAGGACACTTCACCCCATTATTCTAATTTGGCCTATTAGGCCCATTAGGGTCATTGGGCCACTTAGTGTCATTAGGCCCATTCGACCACTGAGGCCCATTGGGCCAGTTAGGCACATTGGGACACTAAGGACCATTATGGTCATGAGGCCAATCGGCCCCATTAGGCCCCTAAGGCCCATTAGTCCCATTAGGTTCATCAGGCCCATCAGGCCACTTAAGCCCATTACGCCCATTATGCCCATTAGGCCCATGAGGCCCATTATGCTACTTAGGCCACTTAGGCCCATGAGTCCCATTAGGCCCATTAGAACCATTAGTCCATTGAGGCCCATTAGTCCCATTAATCCCATTAGGCCACCTAGGCCCATTAGGCCCATTCGACCACTTAGGCCCATTAGACCACTTTGACCCATTCGACACATTTGGATGATTAGGCCAATTAGACCACTTAGGCCACTTAGGCCCATTATGCCCATTAGGTCCATTAGGTCCATTAGTCCACTTAGGCCACTTAGGCATTAGGCCCATTAGTCCCATTAGGCCACTTATGTCCATTAGTCCCATTACTCCCATTCGGTCAATTATGCTGATTAGGCCACTAAGGCCACTTAGGCCCATTAGGCTCATTAGGCCCATAAGGCCCATTAGGCCACTTAGGCACATTAGGCCCATTCAACCGATTAGGGGGATTAGGCCACTTGGGACCATTAGACCACTTAGGCCCATTAAGCCCATTAGGCCCATGAAGCCACTTAGGCCCATTATACCCATTTGACCACTTAGGTCCATTGGGCCACTTAGGCCCATTAGACCCATTAGACCCATTAAGCCCATTTTTTCCACTGAGGCCCATTAGGCCACATAGGCCCATTAGTCCCATTAGGCCACTTAGGCCCATTAATCTCATTACACCCATTGGTCCCATTCATCCCATTAGCCTCATTAGGCTGGTTAAGACACTTAGGCCACTTTGACCCATTAGGACCATTCAGTCGATTAGCCCGATTAGGCCACTTAGGCCTATTGGGCCCATTAGGCCACGTAGGCCCATTAGGGCACTTAGGCTCATTAGTCCCATTAACCCATTATGCCCATTAGGCCACTTAGGCCCATTGGTCCTCTTAGGCCGATTTGGCCGATTAGGCCCATTAGACTGCTTAGTCCCATTAGGCCCATTAGGCCAATGAGGCCCCTTAGGCCCATTCGGCCCATTCAGTCCTTTAGAACCATGAGGCCCATTAGGCCCATCGGGCCACTAGGACCATTGGTCCCATTAGGCACACTGGGCCCTTTGGCCACTGAGGCCCATTAGGCCCATTCGGTCACTTCAGCCACTTAGGTCCACTAAGCCCATTGGGCCACTTAGGCCTAGGAGGCCCATCAGGCCCATGAGCCCACTTAGGCCCATGAGGCCCATTAGGCCCATTATGCCCATTGGGCCACTTATGCCCATTAGGCCTATTGAGCTCATGAGGCCACTTAGGCCACTTAGGCCCATTAGGTCCATTGGACCCATTAGGCCACTTAGGCCCATTGGGACACTTTTCCCCATTATGCCCATTTGGCCTATCTGGCCCATTAGGCCCATTCGGCCATTGAGGCCCATTAGGACACTTAGGCCCATTAGGCCCATTGGGCCACTGAGGCCCATTGGGACACTTAGGCACATTATCCCACGAAGGACCATTATGGCCATTAGGCCAATTAGGCCCATTAGGCCCATTACGGATCTGAGGCCCATTCGGCCCATTAGGCCCATTAGGCCCATTATACCCATCGGGCCCATTAGGCCACTTAGGCCCATTAGGATCACTAAGACCATTAGGCCCATGATTCCCATTAAGTAATTTAGGCCACTTAGGCCCATAAGGCCCATTAGGCCCATTAGGCCCATTAGGTTCATTAGGACCATGAAGCCACTAAGGCCCATTAGGCCCATTAGGTCCATCAATCTCATTAGACCACTTAGACCCATTAGGCCCATTAGGTCACTTAGGGCCACTAGGCCCATAAGGCCAATTAGGCACATTCATCTCATTAATCCACTTAGGCCCATTAGACCCATTAGGCCATAGAGGCCATTTAGACCCATTACACCCATTAGGCCCATCAGGGCCATTAGACCCATTATGTGCATTAGGCCACTTAGACCACTTAGGCCCATTAGGCCCATGAGGCCACTAAGGCCCACTCATCCCATTTGTCCCATCAGGCCTATTAGGCCACTTATGCTCATTAGGGCCATGAGGCCCATGAGAACCATTCGACCACTTAGGCCCATTCAGCTCATTAGGCCACTTAGACCCATTAAACCCATGAGGCCCACTAGGACCATCAATCCCATGAGGCCACTTAGACCCATTCATCCCATTTTTCCCATCAAGCCCATCAGGCCCATCTAGCCCATTAGGCCACTTAGGTGCATTCAGCTCATTAGGCCACTCAGGCCCATTAAGCCCATTAGGCCCATCGGTCCAATTAGGCCTCTTAAGACCATTGGGACCATCAGGCCCATTTGGCCACTTTGTCTCGTTTGTCTCATTAGGCCACTTAGGCCCATTAAGCATATTAAGCCCATTAAGCCACTTTGGCTGCTTAGGCCCATTTGGCTCATCAGGCCACCGAGGCCTGTTAGGCCACTTAGTCCCATTAGTCCAATTAAACCCATTAGTCCCATTATTCCTATTAGGCCCATTAGGCCACTTAGGCACATTCGGCTCATTAGGCCACTTAGGCCCATTAGGTCCATTAAGCCACTTAGGCCACTTAGAATCATTCGTCCCATTAGGCCCATTAGGCCACTGAGTCCCATTAGGACACTTAGGCCCATTCAACTCCTTAGGCCACTTAGGCCCTTTAGGCCCATTATGACCATTAGGCCACTTCGACCACTTAGGCCCATTAGGCCACTAAGTCCCACTTGACCTATTAGGCCACTTAGGCCCATTAGACCCATTAGGCCACTAAGGCCAATTGGGCCCATTAGTCCACTTAGGACTATTAGGCCCATTTGGCCACTTAGGCCAGTTAGGCCCATTAGGCCCATTATGCCACTTAGGCCACTTAAGCCCATTATGCCACTTAGGACCATTAGTCCACTTAGGCCCATTAGGCCACCTAGGCCCATTATACCCATTATTCCACTCAGGCTACTTAAGCTCATTAGGTCCGTTAAGCCACTGAGGCCCATTAGTCTTATTAGGCCCATTAAGCCCCTTAGGCCCATTAGGCCCATTAGGCAATTGAGGCCCATTAGGCCAATTAGGCACATTAGGATACTTATACCACTTAGGTCCATTAGTCCCATTAGGCCCATTAGGCCACTGAGGCCCATTGGCCCATATAGTCTCATTAGGCCCATTAGGTGACTTAGGCCCATTAGGCGACTTAGGCCCATTTGGCCCATGAGGCCACTTTGGCTTGTTATGCACATTTTTCCCATTCGACCACTTAGGCCCATTAGGCCACTTAGGCCAATTAGGCCCATTAGTCCACTTAGACATATTAGGCCCATTATTTCACTTAGTCCCATTCAGCCCATTAGGCCACTTCGGAAACTTAGGCCCATTCAGCCAATTAAGACACTGAGGCCCATTAGGTCCATTTGGCCACTTAGGCTCCTTCGACTCATTAGGCCACTTAGGCCCATTAGTCCCATTAGGCCCATTAGTCCACTTAGGCCCATTAGACCCATTAGGACACTTAGGCCACTCAGGCCCATTAGCCTCATTAGGCCACTAAGACCCATTAGGCCCATTAGGACACTTAGGCTCATTAGGCCCATTACACCACTTAGGCCATTTAGGCCCATTAGGCCACTTAAGCCCATTAGGCCCATTAGGCCACTTAGGCCACTTAGGCCCATTATGCCCATTAGGTCCATTATCCAACTTAGTCCCATTAGGCCACTTAGGGCCATTAGTCTCATTAGCCCACTTAGGCCCAATATGCCACTTAGGCTCATTAGGCCACTTAGGCCCATTAATCCACATCAACCACTTAGGCCCATTGGGCCCATTATTCCAATTAGGCCCATTAGTCCCATTAGGCCCATTTGGCCACTTAGACCCATTAGGGCACTTATGCCACTTAGGCCCATTGGGCCACTTAGGCCACTTAGACCCATTATGACCATTAGGCCTATGAGTCCACTTAGGCCCATTAGGCCACTTAGAATCATTTGGCCCATTATGCCACTTAGACCCATTGGTCTACTTAGGTCACTTAGGCCACTTAGGCCCATTAGGCCACTTTGGCCAATTAGGCTCATTAGGCCCATTAGGCCCATTAGGCCACTTATGCTCATTATGCCCATTAGGCCCATTTTTCCACTTAAAGCATATTATGCCCCTTAGAACCATTTGGCTCATTCATCCACTTTGTCACATTCAGCCTATTAGGCCCATTAGGACACTTAGGCCCATTAGTCCACTTAGGCCCATTTAGCCCATTCGGCCCATTAGGCCCGTTCGGCCCATTAGGTCCATTGGGCCACTGAGGCCCATTCATACCCTTGGGCTACTTAGTCTCATTCAACCCATTGCACCACTTAGGCTTGTTCATCCCATTAGGCCCATTAGACCACTTAGGCCAGTTAGGCCCATTAAACCACTTTGGCCAGTTAGGCCCATTAGGTTCATTAGGCCCATTACGCCACTTAGGCTCGTTCAGCCCATTAGGCCCCTTAGGACACTTAAGCTAGTTCGTCCCATTAGGCCACTTAGGCTAGTTAGACCCATGAGGCTCATTGGGCCCATTAGGAAAATTAGGCCAGTTAGTCCAGTTGTGCCCATTCATCCCATTGGGCCCATTTGGCCACTTAGGCCTGTTAGGCCCATTAGCCCCATTTGACCCATTAGGCCACTCAGGACCATTCGCCCTATTAGGCCACTTAGGCCAGTTAGGCCAGGTGGGACCATTAGGCCCCTTAGGCTAGTTAGGCCCATTGTTCCCATTAGGCCACTTAGGCCAGTTAATCCCATTCGACCACTTAGGCCCATTAGGCCTATTAGTCCAGTTAGGGCCATTAGGCCTATTAGGCCCCTTGGTAGGCCACTTGAAAGTGCCCAATGGATGATTGTATCACTGGTGAATCAATGATACTTTTTTCTCCTATATTTCTTTTCAAAGGAAACAACCTTTTCCTCATGTTAAAGATTCTATTCCCTACTGAAAATAATTCAAATACACATCCACATGAACACAAGTATTTACAAGATTCACTATTCAATAAGAATAGCTACATCGTTGGTTTGGTATGGAAGTGATCAAATACCACACAATCAACTAGAAAGAAATCATTGGACTATAATGAGTAGGATATACCCTTTCACTCACATATCACTATGTAAACAATCCAATAGTGAATGTACACCCTCTTAGCACAAATAGGGTAATGAAATGATTGTGTAACTACTCATGTTACCTATGCTTATTTTCAATTCCAAAAATGTATTCAATTGAAAAGACTTCTTTAATTTATTACCCAGAAGATGGTAAGAACTTCCTGGACTTTCTTAAGAAAAAAGAGCAACTTTGATTTTCCCAGTATGATTTTCCCAGTCCAATTCCTCTGAGTATGATTCTCCCTAATATGATTCTTCCATATATGATTTTCCCAATACGATTCTTCTCAGTACGATTCTACCCAGTAAAAAAATATAACTTTGACTGAATGCAATAGAGATGAATCGACACCACTTCAATTCTCCATCTTCCACAGTCCGGAAGACCTATTACGAAAATCCTGATTTGATTAATCCAGATCGATACGATTATTAGACGAAAACAATTGACAAGATGAATAATTTAATTAGCGGAGTACGATAAACACTGAGCACAATGATCAACTGAATACAATGTTGTGATCTTGTCTCTTCTCTTTCACTTCAATCCATTGAAACTTCTTCAACAAAAGTGAATAGAGAAACTTCTTCTTCTCTCTAAAACTCGGAGCTTCTCTTTCATGAACAGTACGTCAGTCCACCTCAAGTACAACGTTTGGCTCATTTGGCCACTTAAATCCCATTTGGCCCACTTGGCCACTAAAATCCCATTAGACCCATTAGTCCACCTAACCCACTTAGCCTCATTCGACCCTTAGGCCCATTAGGCCCATTTATGCCAATTTAGGTCATTTCATCCAATTAGGCCATTTAGCTATTTTTGTAAAATTAGTCCATTTAGTTCATTTAGGCCATTTAGGCCAATGAGATCAATTCAGGCCAATTAGGCAAATTTAGGTCCTTTTGGGAATTTAGTCCAATTAGAATATTTAGGCTATTTAGGCCAATTTAATCTAATTAATCCAATTAGTCCAATTAGTACAATTAGGCCAATTAGGAAATTTAGTTCAATTAGGCCATTTAGGCCAATTTAGGACATTTAGGCTAATTGGGCCATTTAGTCCAATTTAGGTCATTTAGCCTATTTAGGCCAATTTAGACCATTTAGGAAAATTCATCCAATTATTCCATTTAGGGAAATTTAGGCAATTTAGACCAATTAGTTCAATTAGGTCGATTAGACCATTTAAGCCGATTAGGCCAATTTTGACCATTTGGGCCAATTAGGCCAATTATACAATGTAATCCAATTTGTCCATTTAGGAAAATTTTGTCCATTTAGGCCATTTAGACCAATTTATTCCATTTAGGCCAATTAGGTTAATTATATCAATTACACAATTTAGGAAATTTAGCCCAATTATTCTATTTAGGCCAATTTAGGCCATTTAGACCAATTAGGCCAATTAGACCAATTTTGGAAATTTAGGCCATTCAGTAAAATTAGGAAATTTAGGCCAATTTAGCTCATTTAGACCAATTAGGAAAATTATTCCAATTATTAAATTCATACCAATTATACCAATTAGGCCAATTTATGCCATTTTAGCCAATTTAGGCCATTCATGTCAATTTAGGTCATTTAGGCCAATTAGACCAATTAGGCCATTTAGGCCATTTAGGCCAATTATTCCATTTAGGCCAATTATATCAATTAGTTCATTTAGTTCATTTAGGCCAATTAGGCTATTTAGACTATTTAGACCAATTTAGGCCATTTAGACCAGTTACACCAATTTAGGCTATTTAGGCTAATTAGGCCATTTATCCTAATTTGACCAATTAGGCCAATTAGTACATTTATGCAATTTAGGCCAATTAGGTCATTTAGGCTAATTAATCCATTTAGGCCAATTAGGCCAATTAGACGATTTAGGCCCATTTAGGCCATTTAGGCCAATTAATCGATTTGTTCATTTAGGTCATTTAGGCCATTTAGGCCATTTAGTTCATTTAGGTCAAATAGGACAATTATAAAATTTAATTCATTTGGTCCAATTTAGGCCATTTAGGCCAATTACATCATTTAGGACAATTTAGGACATTTAGGCTATTTAGGCTAATTTAGACCCATATGGCCAATTAGGCCATTAAGCCCATTATTCCCATTAGTCCCATTAGGCCACTTAGTGCCAATTGGCTAATTATGCTAATTAGGACACTTAGGACCATTAGGTCATTTAAGCCCATTAGACCCATTTGGACCATTTTCCCACTTAAGACCATTAGACCTGGTAGGCCACTTTGGTCACTTAGGCCCATTTGAACCTTAGTCTCATTAGGCCCATTAGTCCATTTAGGCCAATTTAGGTCATTTAGGTCAATTAGGTCAATTAGGCCATTTTGTCCATTTTTTTCAAATTAGGCTATTTTGGCCATTTAGGCTAATTTAGGCCATTTATGCCAATGAGGCCAATGAGACCAATTCAGTCCAATTAGGCCAATTTAGGCCCTTTAGGGAATTTAGTTCAATTAGAAGATTTAGTCCATTTAGGCCAATTTAGTCCAATTAAGACAATTAATCCAATTAGGCCAATTAGGCCAATTAGGCAATTTAGTTCATCTAGATCATTTAGGATAATTTAGGACATTTAGGATAATAAGGCAATTTAGGGGAATTTAGATCATTTAGGCCATTTAGGCCAATTTATACCGTTTATGCCAATTCGGTCAATTATGCCCTTTAAGTCAATTTATGCAATTTAGACCAATTAGGTCAATTAGGTCGATTAGTCCATTTATGCTGATTAGGACAGCTTTGACCATTTGGTCAAATTAGGCCAATTATTCAATTTAGGCAATTTAATCCAATTAGGCCATTTAGGAATTTTTTTCCATTTAGGCCGTTTACACCAATGTAGGCCATTTAGTCCAATTAGGCCAATTAGGTCAATTACACAATTTAGGCAATTTAGCCCAATTATGCCATTTAGGCCATTTAGACTAATTAGGCCAATTAGACCAGTTTTGACCATTTAGGACAATTAGACCAATTTAGCTCATTTAGACCAATTAAGAAAATTAGGCCAATTAGGCAATTCAGGCCAATTAGACCAATTATGCCATTTAGGCCAATTTATGTTATTTAGGCCAATTTAGGCCATTTAGGTCAATTTAGGCCACTTAAGACAATTAGGCCAATTAGGTCATTTATTCCATTTAGGATAATTAGTCCATTTAGTTCATTTAGGTCATTTAGGCCAATTAGGCCATTTAGACCATTTAGACCAATTTAGGCCATTTAGACCAATTAGGCCAATTTAGGCCATTTAGGCCCATTTAGCCTAATTGGGCCAATTATTCCAATTAGTCCATTTAGGCTATTTAGGAAAATTATGACAATTAGGGCATTTAGGCCAATTAATCCATTTAGTCAAATTCGTCCAATTAAACCATTTAGGCCAATTTAGACCATTTATGCCATTTAGGTCAATTTAGGCCATTTAGGCCATTTAGGCCAATCAATCAATTTGTCTATTTAGGTCATTTAGACCATTTATGCCAATTAGTCCATTTAGTCCATTTAGGTCATTTAGGACAATTAGTCCAATTAGAAAATTTAGTTCATTTAGTCCAATTTAGTCCATTTAGACAAATTAATCCATTTAGGCCAATTTAGGTCATTTAGTCTATTTTAGACCATTTAAGCCAATTCGGCCAATTAGTCCATTTAGGCCAATTTAGGCCATTTAGGCCAATTAGGACTATTAGTACATTTTAAGAAAATTTGGGAAATTTAGGTCATTTAGGTCAATTAGGCCATTGAGGACAATTATATCAATTAGACAATTTAGGCAATTTAGGTCAATTAGGCCAATTAGGTTTATTTAGGTCATTTCGCCCAATTAGGTTGTTTCGACCAATTAGGCCATTTAGACTAATTAGGACACACAACTACAAATATGGCTTTTATCAGCGCTAAAAATGGCCACTAACAGCGCTAGAAAAAGCGCTATTAGTGCCGATGAAGATAAAGGAGGGGGGGGTCCCCTTTATCAACGCTCCAAAAAGCCCTCATAAAGACCCCTTTTATCAGCGCTAAAAAAAGCGCTCATAAAGGGGTATTTTATCAGCGCTAAAATGAAGCGCTGATAAAAGGGTCTTTTATCAATGCTTTATTTTTAGCGCTAATAAAAGACCCCTTTTATGAGCGCTTTTTTTTAGCGCTGATAAAAATAAAAAAATAAAAAATAAAAAAAATACTGCCAATCTCGAGGGGCGGGATTTTTACAGCGCTTGAGCCCCCCTTTATCAGCGCTTTCCCGCACCTCCAGCGCTCACCCGCACCGCTGACACCCTTTATCAGCGCTAGCCCTTTAAATCACCCTTGCGCGCGCGCCCTTGCCTCCACCCGGATTTGATCTCGAGACCTCCCCCCTGCGCACCTAAAGCCTTTACCACTACCCTATATTGATTTTTTCTCTTATTCATGATATATCTATTTATTTATATATATATTTAGTTATATTTATTCGTATAGTAATATATATTTATATTGATATATATAGTTATATTAATATATATATAGTTATATTAATATATATATATATATAGTTATATTAATATATATATAGTTATATTAATATATAGTAGTTATATAAATATTCATATATTGGTATTTTAAATAAAATGGATATTAGTTATTATTTAGATAAAGCTAATATATTTTATATGTAAATATGTTTAATTATTTATTTAAAAAATTTAATTTTTAGGTGTAAATATATAAAAAATATGTACATATAGTTATATATTTGATTATAAATAGCAGTGCATTATAAAAAACGATAAAATTTCAAAGTCATAATATCAATATGAATGTAATACCTTGGAATAAATTCATTCCCCACCAAAAAAAAGCCAATAATACCCCCTTAAATGAGGCTGAAAATCCACAAGATGTTAAAAAATCTGGGTACCCCGACTAAAAACTCAGTTTTGGAGGCCTTCTGGGCCTCTTTTGGCATCGAAAAATGCTTGACCAAGGTCACCCCTAGTTATAATGACGTATATATCGTCGTAGGCTTCGATTTGATATGTGGTAGAGCTCAAACGGACACCCGGATCAAAAGTTATGGCCATTTGAAGTTTGAGTTGCGTTTTCAACATATTTTTGATCTTTTTTTATTTTTTTATTTATTTAGTCTTCAAATTGTTAATAAATGACCATTACTCCATAATAATTAGAAAATTATTGATTAAAAATATTTTTTTAATTTTTATGAATCCATTTTCACTAAATATCTTATATATTAAGTATATTAAGTGTAAATGTACATTTATACTTATCTAAAATATATTTAAAAATTATATATTATATTTATATCAATATAACTATATAACTATATTTATATATTAATATATTTTTAATTTTTTTTGAAGACGACCATTTATCAGCGCTTTTAAAAAAAGCGCTGATAAATCCCCCCCCTTTTCAGCGCTACTAAACAAGCGCTGATAAAGCCACCCTTTATCAGCGCTTTTTTGAGCGCTGATAAAGCCCCCCCCCCCTTTATCAGTGCTTTTTCGTTAGCACTGATAAATGGGTGGCGTTGGCCTTGCCCAGTTTTGTGGTAGTGACAATTTAAGCCATTTAGGTCAATTAGGCCAATTAATCCAATTAGGCAATTTTTGAAATTTAGGCCAATTGGGAGATTTAGGCTAATTTAGACCATCTAGACCAATTAGGAAATTAGGCCAATTTTGGCCAATTTTGTCCAATTATGCCAATTATGCCATTTAGGCAATTTAGATAACGTACTATGAAGGGATACACAATAAATAGACTATTTGGTATGAGTACTCATAAGCAGATGAGGCTTCTTCTCATGAAGTTCGCACTTGGTAATCTCCAAGATGGGAGATTATGAGAACAGACCCGCCAGTAAAAATTCCAGATGTTTTGGTGTCATCAGATATTCTTATCTATGAGTGTGTGTGATGATCCTTAGACTTTAAGATTATTATTGAAGCATGTCACAACTCGCATACTTAGATGTATGTCGTAAACCATGATGATAATAGCTCATGAAAAAGTTGGATATGTTGGGTGCGTCATGAGGACATGTCATTAAATAAATAAGTCGAGGAAGGATTTTTCCCTTCCATATTTATAGAAGCTAATATCTCAACCCTTTGATCGGAATAAAACCCTTGCATTAAATTCCAAGTCCATGGTGTAATGATGTGTTTATTTCAGACAGTCAAAGGAATACATATCTATCATATAGGTTGGTGACACATATGTGAAACCCTCTTGATGAGATATTGTGACAAAGCAATTATATTTCATAGTGAGTGTCCGTATCTGGTTTTTGATGTTGCGACATCAAGTTCTTTCTCTTGGGTTCTTTGACCAATTGCTAGAGAGTAATATCGGGCTTTAGGAAAGTCCGCCTAATGTCGATGATAAGGAATCCTAGAGGGTCATGCACTAAGTGTTTTCGTTGATATCGATTAAATTCTATTTGAGTTTAATTAATGGAATCAATATTATTCTCAAGTCTGAGAAATAATTTTATTCAATTTATATTGATCGCATAAATTAAATAAATATTTATTCGCCGACATGTGAATAAAATATTTATTTTATTTATTTAATATTTTATAAATATTTATCCGGTAGATTATAAATAAAATATTTATTTATGAATAGAACATTTATTCAGTTGTTCAATAAATGATAGAGGAGTTTGAGTGGACCAAGATCGAGTCAACTGACAAATATTAATTAACAAGACCGTTATATAATAGTTGTTATTGTGAAAGTTTGTGTGTGCCAAAAAATAATAATTATATAATAATATTATGCAGTATGAGAGTTATTGAAGGTAATTAATGTTATTTAATGTATGGTATGAAATTAAATAATATTTTAAATTGAATCTCAACTATATAAATAGGCATCTATATCTATTATGTAGAGCATCCAAAAATTGAGAATAATTTTTTTTGCGCACAACGAATTCTCTATAAACTTCTCATTCTCTCCCTCTCTCAAGAATGAGAAGTGCAATAAATATTTCTTCAAAACTGATTAACGAGTGATCAATAATGAACAACATAAAAAATTGGACTCGCCGCACTAGCACCTAGAGATCGATTGGTGTTTCTTGGAGATCATAGGAGCACATGTGGATTTCCACTAGAGGGATTTTATCCTGGGATCCTCATAGTGAAATGATGGTATTCTGAAAGGGTCTTTTCATATGATCAACATTCACTAACAAAGAAAGTTCCTAAGCATAGGTATTTATTTATTTAAATATTAAATATATTAATTTTAAATTTTACGTGCAAGATCCCCTCTCTTGGTTTCAGGAAACGATTATTAAAATAAATTTTAATATACCGTACATCTTTGTATGCTTTCTATATGTTCAAAACAACCACCAACACCACTACCACTGCCGCCTTCGTCACCAACACTACCACCACCACCCCCCTCCCTCCACCACTGCCACAACCACCACCATCAGTTGGACTGCCACTAGGACCCTCACTGAAATCAATAGAGGTATCATATAAGGAGCACATTGATTTCATACATGAATCAAAAGTAATAGCAGTATCTTATGGAAGTGGTGGAATTATAACTGACAGATCTTTCAGGAAGTCTTTGGTGACCAATTTACTTCTTCCACACTTCTTTATAGCTATTGTTTTGGCTAGATATTTTCATCTTGGTGGTCTGATAGGTTTGAGAGGCACTTGATGAGGGCCAATACCTAATGGGGATGATGTTTTTCATGGGTCGAAATCACACTCTCCCATGGAGATCCTCACCTAATACTTGTCTTAAATGATAAGTTGGCCCAAAGTTTTCATCTTCTTTCTCATCGAGGGCCTCTAGGAAACACTATTTAAAATATAAAAAAGATATTTAATTATGAATTACATATCAAAATTTGAAATATAAATAAAAAACTTACAATATTTTCTTTTGTTTGTGCATTTACATAACTTCCATTATTTTTCTTCCTAGTTAAGGAAAATAATTTTTCTCGAGGCATACGACATTTTATTCTAAATGCTGCTTGTTTCAAATGACATTGAATAATATAATACTGCATTGTTGAATAATATGAAAGTGATAAACCTAGAATGAATTAAAATTGTAGTTGTTGAAGAAATCCATAAAATGAAGAAACATATAAATGTACATTTAATTGTAAATTTAATACTAGTGACATAACATAAACAATACAAACTAATTAGCAAGATAAACCTATGCATGGTATGCATTCCTCTTGTCTATTAATTTTGGTCTAATTCCATTTATGTTGTATTATTTGGTTATTCGGTCACTTGTTAATTTTGATCATTTGTCCATTTGTCTACTTGTGTAATTGGACAATTAGACCATTTATGAAAATTAGGCCAATTAGGACAATTAGGCCAATTATACCATTTAATCCAATTAGGCCCTTTAGGCCAATTAGGCCATTAGGATAATTAGGTCATTAGGCCATAGGGAATTTAGGTCCTTAATCCATTTAGACCAATTAGTCCATTAGGCTATTTAGGCCATTAAGAAATTTAGTCCAATTAGGAAAATTAGATCATTTAGGTCAATTAGGCCAATTAGGATAATTAGATCATATAATCTAATTAGATCATTTAATCCATTTTGACCAATTAGGCCATTTAGAACAATTAGGTCATTTATCCCAATTAGGTCATTAGGATATTTAGACCAATTTGGCCATTAGTCCATTATCCCATTAGTTCATTACACCATTAGGCCAATTGGTCATTTGGTGATTTGACCATTTACGCCAATTAAAGCCAATTTGGCTAATTAGGCTAATTAGGCCAATTAGACCATTTAATCCAATTGGACCATTTAATCCATTTAGACCAATTAGGCCATTTAGACCCATTTGGCCATTTAGGATAATTAGTCCAATTAGGTCATTTAGGGCAATTAGTCCAATTATTCCATTTAATATAATTAGAACATTTAATCCATTTAGACCAATTCGGTCATTTAGACCAATTAGTTCATTTATTCCAATTCGGCCATTATGCCAATTATGCCATTAGGCTATTAGGCCATTAGGATATTTAGACCAATTAGGCCATTTAGGTCATTAGACCATTAGCCCATTAGTTCATTTTTCCATTAGGCTCATTGGTCATTTAGTCATTTTGTCATTTAGGCCAATTTAGACCAATTTAGGCCAATTATAACAAAAAAATCATAAAACCTAGACCCAAAACACTATATCTAGAATACTAATATCTAAGGCCTAAATACGCCCATTAGGCTGATTAGGCCACTTAAGCCCATTAGGTCACTTAATCCCATTAGGATCATTCATCCCATGAGGCCACATAAGCCCATTATGCCCATTCAGACACTTAGGCCCATTAGGCCCACTAGGATGATTTGGCCACTTAGGTCCATTCGGCTCATTAGTCCACTTAGGCCCATCAGGCCACATAGGACCATTAGGCCCATTCATCCCACTCGACTCATTAGGACCATCCGAACCATTATGCCACTTAGGCTCATTAGCCCATTAGGCCACTTAGTCCCATTAGGCCCATTATGATGATTAGGCTGCTTAGGCCCATTAGAACCATTATGCTGATTAGGCCATTTAGGCTCATTATGCCCATTTGGCCCATTAGGCCACTTAGGCCCAATTGGACCATTAGGACCATTAGTCCACTTTGTCCTATTAGGTCTATTATGACACTTAGTCCCATTAGGCCACTTAGCCCCATAAAGTCCCATTAGGTCACTTAGGCCCATTAGGCCCATTAGGCCACTTAGTCCCATTAGGCTCATTAGGTAGATTCGGCCCATTAGGACCATTAGACCAAATAGGCCCATTTGACCCATTAGGTCGATTCGTCCACTTAGGCCAATTAAGACACCTGTGCCCATTAGGCCAATTAGGCCACTTAGGCCCATTAGGCCACTGAGGTCCATTACACCCACTAGGCCCATTAGTCCCATTCTGTCCATTAGGCCAATTAGGCTCATTATCCCCACTAGACCCATTAGTACCATTGGACCATTTAGGCTCATTAGGCCCATTAGGCCACTTCGGTCCATTAGGCGCATTAGCCAACTTAGGCCACATAGGCCCATTAGGCCACTTAGTCCAATTCAGACACTTAGGCCCATTAGGCCAGTTAAACTCATTGATCCCATTTAGCCTATTTGGCCCCTAATACAACTTAGGCCGATTAGGCCCATTAGGCCACTTAGGCCACTCAGGCCACTTAGTCCCATTAGGCTGATTAGGCCCATTGAGCCATTTGGCCCATTAGTGTACTTAGGATGCTTAGGCCCATTAGGCCACTTAGACCACTTAGGCCCACTGAGCCCATTAGGCCCCTTAGGTCACTTAGGTCACTTAGGCCCATTAGTCCCATTAGGCCACTTAGGCTACTTAGTCCAATTATGCCACTTAGTCCCATTGACCCCATTAGGCCACTTAGGCTGGTTAGTCCCATTAGTCCCATTAAGCCCATTAGGCCACTTAGGCCGCTTAGGCCCATTATAACCATTAGCCATTGGACTCATTAGGCCACTTAGGCTCATTAGGTCACTAAGGCCCATTAGGCCCATTAAGCCACTTAGGACCATTAGGGAACTTGTTCTCATTAGGACCATTGGGCCCATTAGGCCACTTAGGCCCGCTCGGTGACTTAGGCCCATTAATCCCATTAGGCCCCTCAGGCCACTTAGGCCACTTAGGCCCATTAGGCCGATTAGGGTCCTTAGGCCCATTGGGCCACTTAGGTCCATTCGGCCCATTCATCCCCTTAGACCCATTGGGCTCATTAGGCTACTTAGGCTCCTTAGGCCACTTAGGCCAATTATGCCCATTAGTCCCATTAGGCACATTAGGCCACTTAGGCCACTTAGGCCCACTTAGGCCCACTTAGGCCCACTTAGGCCCACTTAGTCCCATTAGGATACTTAGGCCACTTAGGACCATTAGGCCTCTTATTCCCATTGAACCCATTAGGTCCATTTGGCCCCTTAGGCCACTTAGGCCGCTTATGCCCATTAGGCCACTTGGGCCCATCGAGCACATTAGGCCCATTAGTCCCATTAGGTCACCTAGGCCGCTTAGGCTCATTAGGCCCATTAGGTCACTTAGTCCACTTAAGACCATTATTCCACTTAGTCCTATTGAGCACATTAGTCCCATTAGGCCACTTTTCCCACTTTGGCCCATTAGACCCATAAAGCCACTTATGCCACTTAGGCCCATATGGCTCATTAGCCATTGAACCCATTAGGCCACTTAAGCCCATTAGGACACTTAGGACCATTAGGAAACTAAGGCCCATTCGCCCCCTTTGGCCTATTAGGCCCATTAGGCCACTTAGGCCCATTAGTCCGCCTATGCCCATTAGGCCCATTGGGTCTATTAGGACACTTAGGCCCACCCAGCAACTTTGGCCCATTAGGCCACTTATGCCCATTAAGACCATTGGGACTATTAGGACACTTATTACTACTTAGCCACTTAGTTCCATTAGGCCCTTTATGCCACTTAAGCCTCTTAGGCCCATTAGGCCCATTAGACATTAGGCACATTAGGTCACTTAGGCTCATTCGGCCCATTCATCCCCTTAGTCCCATTGGGCATATTAGGCCACTTAGACCCATTAGGCTAGTTAGGCCCATTAGGCCCATTAGGCCACTTAGGCCCATTAGGCATATTAGGCCACTTAGGCCCATTAGGCCCTCCAAATCCTTTTTTTTTAATTTTCATAAAATCCACTTTGAGGAAAAAGTGGGAATAATACACCATAAAACATAACACATATTGAAATTTCAAAAACATTCCATGGATTTAAAATTTTAAATTAGTATCATCACCGTGGGAACCGTCGCGTCAGCGATAGATCCCAAAAATCATGTAGCTGCTGCATCAAAGATGACACATCGAAGAAGATATCGACATCATCATAACCCTTATCCATTATCACCTCGTTGTTGTCCACTCATAACATCATTGTCGTAACCATCAATGCTAGATTCACCACATAATTGATGGGAACACCACCTTCATTATCATTGACCATCATCATTGGAGCTGAGAACCAGAGAAAAACGAAATAGGATGTCCACTAATCAACACTGATGTCTTCATATCACCGCTATAAAACTTCAACTTCACCACCAAAAAACCATTAAAACAGAACATCACAACCATTGGAACCTTCAAAGATGGGCCATTTTCCCTCCCGAAGACCCTAACACACTCGATATGCACCTCCCAAAACCTCCATGAAGACCCAGACACAGGAAAAATAGGGAAAGGATTGCAGCAAGAATGAGAAAATGGAGGCCTCAGCAGGGGACCAAGCCGAAAACCACATCAGCCAAATGAAATAGATAACCAATAACAGAGAAACAAAATCAATCCCAAAAAAAATCACCATACGAGACCTCAATCTGCATATAAAAAATAGAGGAGCCAAATAGAGGAATGAACCCAAGATGAGACCACTTCCATCCCTACTCCAGCACCATCCCAAGTAGGCCCAGATCCTGAATCGAGGGTGGCCAAAGTGGATTCAAACGTGATGGGTAGGCCATCATGGGTAGAGGAGAAAGAAGGCACTAGGTGCACTCACCAGATCCAACCCAAGACGTCTAAAGTACCCACACACACAGACCCAAAATAGGGGTTCAATGTGTAAGGATAAATCTAAAGAGGGGTGGAGAGTGGCACACGATGACCACCCCAGCAATCCACATTAGTTTAGAGGGAAGAAAAAGAAATCAAGAGAAGGAAGACGATGGATCAGGTGAAGTGGTACCATCACCGTCAAGCAGACCCTCAAAACCATATGAGGGGAATAGGAGGCAGCGGGATCATCGGGAGTCAAGAGAGTGAAGAGCCATCATGTTAATTCATTAGGTCCATTAGTCCAATTAGGCCACTTATAACTATTAGGTCCATTAGGCCCACTAGACTCATTTGTCACATTACACTATTTAGGCCCATTTGGCCACTTAGGCCCATTAGGCCCATTGGGGCACTTCGACCCATTAAGCTCATTCGGTACATTAGGCCACTAAGGCCCATTTGACCCATTAATCCCATTATATTAGGCTCATTAGGCCACTTAGACCCATATGGACCATTATGCCATTACGCCAATTAGACCCATTAGGCAACTTAGGCACATTAGGCCAATTAGGCCCATGAGGCACATTAGGACACTTAGGTCCTTTAGGACAATTAGGCCCATGAGGCACATTAGGCCAATTAGGACCCTTAGGATCATTAGGCCAATTAGGCCCATTCATCCCATTAGGTCACTTAGGCCCATTATGTCCATTCAACCCAATATGCCCATTAGAGAAGGCCCATTATGCCCATTCAGCCCAATATGCCCATTAAGCCCATTAGGCCAATTTACCCAATTAGGCCCATTATGCCCATTAGTCCCATTAAACCCATTATTCCACTTAGGCCCATTTGGCCACTTAGTCCCATTAGGCCACTTGGTCCCATTAGTCCACTAAGGCCCATTGGGCCACTTAGGCCAATTCTGTCACTTAGGCTCATTCAATGCATTGGGCCCATTATTCCATAGAGTCACATTAGGCCACTTAGACCCATTAGGCCACTTAGGCCACTTAGACCCCTTAGGCAACTTTGGCCCATTAGGCCACTTAAGCCCCTTAGGCCCATTAGACCACTCGGGCCCATTGTGCCACTTAGGCCCATTAGGCCCATTTATCCCATTATGCCACTTAGGTTCATTAGGACACTTAGGCCCATTTTGCGTATTAGGCCCATTAGTCCATTGAGGCCCATTAGGCCCATTAGGTCACTTAGGCCCATTTGGACCATTTGGCCCATTAGTCCACTTAGGCCACTGAGGCCTGTTAGTCTCATTAGTCCATATACACCCATTAGGCCTATTCGACCCATTATGCCACTTAGGCCCATTAGGCCAGTGAGGCCCATTCAACCCATTAGGCCACATCAGTCCATTATGCCCATTAGGCCACTTAGGCCTATTAGGCCCATTAGGCAACTAAGGCCCATTAGGCCACTAAGGCCCATTAGTCCCATTATGTTCGTTGACCTATTAGGCCCATCAGGCCAATTAGTCCCATTAGACCCAATAGGCCACTTAGGCCCATTAGGCCACTTAGGCCCACTAGGTCACTTTGGACCATTAGGCCCATTAAAACACTTAGGCCACTTTGTCCCATTAGGCCCATTAGGCCACTTAGGTCCATTACACCCATGAGGCCGATTAGGCCACTGAGGCCCATTAAGCCACTTAGGCCCATTAGGACCATTAGGCCACTTTGGCCCATTATCCTACTTAAGCCAATTAGTCCTATTAGGTCCATTAAGACACTTAAACCCATTAATCCAATTAGGTCGATTAGGCCAGTAAGGCTCATTAGGCCCATTCATCCCATTCATCCCATTAGGCTCATTATGCTCATTAGGTTCATTGAACCCATTAGGCCCATTAGGCCACTTGGGACCATTAGGCCCATTAAGTCACTTACACTCAATAATCCACTTAGGCTCGTTAGGCCACATTGTCTCATTAGGCCCATTAGGCCACTTAGGCCCCTTCGTCCACTTTGGCCTATTATGACACTTAGGCACATTAGGCCAATTAGGCCACTTTGGCCCATTAGGCCCATTTTTTCACTTTGGTCCATTAGGCGCATTAGGTAACTTAGGCCCATTAGTCCACTTAGGCCCATTAGGACACTTAGGCCCATTAGGTCCATTAAGCCCATTATGATGACTAGGCCACTTAGGCGCATTAGGCCCATTAGGCCACTTAGGATTATTAGTCTTATTCATCTCATTAGGCCCATTAGGCCTATTAGACCCATTAGGCTACTTAGGCCCATTAGGCCACTTAGGCCTTTTAGGAACATTCTACCCATTTGTCCCATTAGGCCCATTAGGCCACTTAGGAAAATTATGCCCATTGGGGGCCACTAAGGCCCCATATGCCCATTTGGCCACTTGGGCCCATTAGGCCCATTAGGCCACTTAGGCCCATCAGGCCACTTAGGACTATTTGGCACATTCATTCCATTCGTCCCATTAGGCCCATTAGGCCCATCAGGCCCATTTAGAAACTTAGTCTTATTTGTCTCATTATTCCACTTAGGGAGATGAGGCCCATTATGCCCATTTCTCCCATTAGTCTCATTAGGCCACTTAGGCCCATGAGCCCCATTAGGCCCCTTTGGCCCATTCAGCCACTTAGGCATATTAGGACACTTTGGACCATTAGGACCTTTAATCCAATTCGACCACATAGTCCAATTAGACTCATTCGTCCCATACACCTCATTTGACCAATTAGACCACTTAGTCCCACTAGGCCCATTAGGCCACTTAGGCCCATTCGGCTACAATTATGCCACTTAGGCCCATTAGGCCACATTGGTCCATTAATCCCTTTAGTCCCATTATGACACTTCATCACATTAGGCTCATTAGGCCCATTAGGCCACCTAGTCCTATTTGGCCACCTAGGCTCGTTAGGAAACTTAGGCCCATTCAGCTACCTCGGTCCATTGGGACATTAGGCCCACCTAGGCCCATTAGGCCACTTAGGACCATTAGGCCCATTGGGCTCGCTTAGGCCCATTAAACCCCTTAGGCCCACTTAGGCCCATTAGGCTGATTAGGAAACTTTATCCCATTAGGCAACTTTGTCCCATTAGGCCCATTATACCCATTAGGCCACTTAGGTTAATTAGGCCCATTATGACCATTATGCCCATGAGGCCCATTGGGCCCATTTTTTTCGAGGCTTGTTAATCCCATTAAGCCAATTAGGCCACTTAGCCCCATTAGTCCACTTAGGCCCATTCGACAACTTAGGCACATTAGGCCGGTGAGGCTACTAAGGCCCATTTGGCCCATTAGGCCACTTCGGTCCATTAGGCCATTAGGCCCACTTAGGCCCATTAGGCCACTTAGGCCCATTAGGCCACTTAGGGCCATTAGGCCCACTTAGGCCCATTAATCCCATTAAAATGATTAGGCCACTTAGGCCCATTCATCCCATTCAACCCATTTGGCCCATGAGGCACATTCGACCAATTAAGCACATTAGTCTGATTGGAAAACTTTGTCTCATTAGGCCCCTTCAGCCCAATAGGCCCATTAGGCCACTTCACCCAATTAGGCCCATTCAACCCATTAGGCCACTGAGGCCCATTCGGATCATCAGAACCATTAATGTCATTAGGCCAATTATGCAACTTCGGCCCATTAGGCCACTTAAGCCCATTTGGCCACTTAGGCCAATTGGGCCCATTCAGGCCATTAGGCCCATTTGGACCATAGGCCCATTAAGCCCATTAATCCCATTAGGTCACCTAGTCTCATTAGTCCCCTTAGTCCCATTAGGATACTTAGGCCCATTAGGCCACTTAGGCCCATTATTCCTCTTAGAACGATTAGGAAACTTATCCCTATTAGGCCACTTAGGCACATTAGTTCACTTAGGCCCACTCGACCCATTAGTCCACTTAGTCCCCTTAGGCCAATTAGGCCACTTAGGACCATTAGGACACTTAGTCCCATTATCCTCATTATGCCCATTAGGCGCATTAGTCCACTTAGTCCTCTTAGGTCACTTAGGCCAATTAGTCCCATTATGCACATTAGTCCACCTAGGCCCATTATGACACTTAGGCCCATTAGGCCCCTTATTCCCATTAGGGTACTTAATCCCATTAAGCCCCTTAGGCCCATTAATCCCTTTAGGACCATTTGGAACCAAGGCCCGTTAAGCCCATTCATCCAATTTGGCCCATTAGGCCCATTAGCCCCTTGGTCCAATTCTCCCCTTGGTCCCATTAGGCCCATTAGGCCACTTCATCCCATGAGGCCCATGAGGTCACTTAATCCCATGAGGCCCATTATGCCCATCATACCACTTAATCCTATTTGGACACTTAGACCTAATATTCCCATTAGGCCACTTAGGCTCATTAAGCCCACGAGGCCCATTAATCCAAATAGGATCATTATGCCACTTAGGCCAATTAGTCCCATTAGGTCCATTAGCCCATTAGGCCACTTAGGCCCATTATACCCATTATGCCACTTAGTCCCATTAGGACCATTAGGCTTATGAGGGCCCTTAGGACCAGTTGGCCCATTAGGCACATTAGGCCCATTAGTACCATTAGGCCACTTAAGCCACTTAGGCCCATTAGTACCATTAGGCCCATTAGGCCACTTAGGCCCATTAGGCCCACTAGGAACATTATTCCCATTAGGCCCATTAGGCCACTTCGACCCATTAGGCCCATTCGTCCACTTAGGCTCATTAGGCCCACTAGGCCTATTAGACCACTTAGGTCCATTTGGCCCATTAGGTGACGTCGACCCATTAGGCCCATTAGGCCACTTAGCCCCCTTAGGTCCATTAGGAATGTTAGTCCAGTTAGTCCCCTTAGGCCTATTAGGCCCATTTGGCCACTTAGGCCACTTACATCCACTATGCCCCTTAAGCCCCTTAGGCCGTTAAGGTTCATTAATCTCATTAACCCACTTAGTCCCATTACACCCATTAGGAAACTTAGGCCCATTCGACCCATTAATCCCATTAGGACACTAGGCCCATTCAAACCATTAGGACCATTGGGCCACTTAGGCCAATTAGTCTCATTCGCCTACTTAGGCCCATTAGGTCCATTTGGCCCATTATGCCCATTCGGCCCATTAGGTCCATTAGGCCCATTACACCCATTATGCAACTTAGGGCATTTAGAACCATCAGGACCATTAGGCCCATGAGTTCACTAAGGCCCTTTAGGCCCACGAGGCCACTAATACCCATTAGACCCATTAGATCCATTAGTCCACTTAGGCCCATTAGGCCCATTGGGCCACTTAGGCCCATTAGGCCCATTCGACTACTTAGGCCCATTAGTCCACTTAGTACCATTAGGCACATTATGCCTATTCAACCCATTGGGCCACTTAGACTTATCAGGCCACTTAGGCCCATTAGGCTTATTGGGCCACTTAGGCCCATTATGCCCATTTGACCACTTAGGCCCAATGGAACCATTAAGACCATTAATCTGATTAGTTCAATTAGGCCCAATAGGCCAATTATTCCTATTAGGCCTCTTAGGCCCATTAATTTCATTGGGCTGATTAGGCAACTTACGCCCATTAGGCCACACAAGCCCCTAGGGCCCATTCGGCCCATTAGGGCACTTAGCCTAACTAGGACCATTCATCCCATTAGGCCCATTAGGCCCCTAGGCCCATTAATCCCATTAAGCACATGAGGCCACTTAGACCCATTATGCTGATTAGGCCACTAAGCCCCATTAGGCAATTTAGGCCCATTATGCCCATTATGCCAATTAGGAAACCTAGGCCCATTAGGCCACTTAGGCCCATTAGTCCCATAAGGTTCATTAAGCCCATTAGGCCGATTAGGAAACTTTGTACCATTAGGCCACTTTGACCCATTAGGCCAATTAGACCACTTAGGCCAATATGGCCAATTCGGCCCATTACACCCATTAGGCCACATAGACCCATTAGGCCCATTAGGCCCATTTAGTGAAGGTTCCGGGCACAGCGGAAGCTTGTGGGTGGATGTTCCCACTTGGCTTTTTGTCATTAGTAATGATCAATCCGGGATCAATACGACGATAAACGCCAAACTCCATGGATCGAATCACAGAAATGGATAAAGAAGAAGAAGGGTCTCAGAACCACAAACAAGGATCATCACGGGTTGATTATAATTAATTTAATTAATTGAAAAGAAGTACCTTTTTGGGTGTTCTTTATTCTTTTATATTCTTGATCACGTTCTGATGTGATTAATCGTTGCGTCGCAGAAGCCAACTGTAGACTTCCTCTAGTGGTGATCCACACATGCACCACGTATCTCTGGACATCGCCAAAGGATTCTCTGGGTGCTAGTGTGGAGAAAACTTTTCTTGCATTGTTCTCCTTAGACAATATTGATCTGATGGAGGAGGATCTCTCTTGGTCTTTAGAGTGTTCTTAGAAGAAGGAGTTCTCTCGGCCTTGGGGGAATTCTCCAAAATTTTTGTGCACAATGATTTAGGAAAAGTGTTGGGGTTGTGAGGATATTTATAATCAGGTTTGAGGTTATAGAGTTATGACAATAAATAAACGCATTATGCATTTTATTAATTCCATTAACTATTATTGGAAACCCCCATTTCGAATCATTAATTCCTTGACAATGGCCCATGTTGATTATAATAAATATCATTTAATAAAACAATATTATATCCTCAAAATCCCGACTGAAAAAACTACACAGCGTGTAATTATTAATACATGACCTGTACTTGTTTTTCATAAAATACACGAAGAGTAATCATTAATACACGATGTGTACTTATTTTTCATTTCCTTTCCAAAATTAAAACTACACAGTGTGTAATCATTAATACACGGCGTGTAATCACTAATACACGGCGTGTACTTGTTTTCATTTTATTCTTCCTCCAAAATTAAAACGATTTAGGATTCCTTGAATAATTATTAAACCACATATAGGAATAATCTTTATTCTACTTGAGATACTTGGATACACTTAGTGTGTGACCCTTTAGGCCTCTTTCTCGTTGGCATTAGGCAGGCTTGCCTAAAGTCCAAGATTACTGTCTAGCAACGGGTCAAGGCACCCAAGATAAATAAGTTGATGCCGCATTGACGTGTCACCTCATATAAATGCTTACTATGTAATTTAATCCCTTTGTCTCAATATCTCATCAAGCAGGTTTCATGGCAGTGTCATAAATCTATATGCTTGATATGTCATTCTTTGACTTCCAGAAATAAACTCGTCGTTACACCATGGCAATGGAATTTGGGTGAAAGTTCTATTTCAATAAAAGGGCATGAGATATCTACTTCTATAAATATATAAGGGAAAAATACTTCCTCGAATTATCCATTAACAACATTTCATTCGTGAGGCACCCAACGTACCCTATTTCCCGCCAACTGTCTTCGTGACAGTTTTCATCAGCAAATCTAAGTGCGCGAGTCATGACATGAGCAAATGATAATCTTCCAGTCTAAGGACTATTACACACACTCACAAATAGCAATATCCGATGACACCAAGACATTCAGAATTACTAATGGCAGGTCTGTTCTCATAATCTCCCATCTTGGAGATTACCAAGTGTGAACTCCATTAGAGAGAGTCTCGTCTTCTTACGAGTACTCACACATGACAGTCTGTATACTATGTGTCCTATCATAGAATTACATACAACTGTAGAATTTTATTTTAGAATATTGTTATATCATTTTAAGGTTCTCATCATAGCGGGGATCTGTCATGACCTTATTAATGCAACAAATATTCCAGGACATTATTATATTATAGTCATGCAGAACAATGAACAATATATAATAAGAGTACATTCATGTAATCAAAGTACAAACAATTGGTTATCAGGACACCAACTCTAACAAACTCCCACTTGGACTAGAGCCAACTGCCTACGACTTTTAGTATGCTAGAACTCACATGATCAGTCTAGAAACTGGCATCTACATGTCCTTTGATGACTAGTTCCTCATCTCCTCCATAAACCAGGAACATATCATTAGTACGCCTCAGATACTTAAGGATAGTCTTGACTGCCATCCAATGGCGGTCTCCTGGATCATCTTGATATCTGCCTACTTCACTTAATGCGTAAGAAACATCTATCCTTGTACATAGCATAACATACATGACTAACCCAATCGTGGATGCATAAGGGATCCTTTCCATTTTCTTTCTTTCCTCAAGTGTCTGAGGACACATTTTCTTGGAAAGATGAATGCCATGTGACACTGGCAACAATCCCCTCTTGGACTGTTCCATATTGAATCTCTTCAGCATCTTGTCAATGTATGTACTTTGACTCAGGCCAATCATTCTCTTGGATATATCACAATGGATCTTGATCCCAAGAATATATGTTGACTCACCCAAGTCTTTCATGTATAAGCATTTATTTAACCATGCCTTAACCGACTGTAAGACAGGTACTTCATTTCCAATTAGTAATATGTCATCAATATATACTATTAGAAAAACGACTGCACTTCCACTAAACCTTTTGTAGACACAAGGCTCACATTCTTTATTAACAAAGCCAAATTCCGTTACGACTTCATCAAAATGAATGTTCCATGATTTGGATGCTTTATTTAATCTATAAATGGATTTCTACAACTTGCATACATTGTTGGCATTCTTTGGAGTAACAAACCCTTTAGGTTGTGTCATGTAGACATCTTATTGGAGGTTCCCATTAAGGAATGCTATTTTGACATCCATTTTCCAAATTTCATAGTCATGGTAAGCGGCAATGGCCAATAGTATTCTGATGGATTTCAGCATCACAACCGGTGAAAAGGTTTCATCATAGTCAATTCCTTGATGCTGTCTAAAATATTTTGCAACCAGTCGTGCCTTATAGGTGCTGGCTTGTCCATCCATGTCCAGTTTCTTCTTGAATACCCATTTATTACCAATAGGCTTTACATCAACTAGAGGATCTACCAAAATCCAGAATTGGTTTTGGTACATGGAATCCATTTCAGAATTCATGGATTCTTTCCACTTGGCAACGTCAGTGCCTTTAACTACTTCCTTGTAGGTAAGAGGATCATCATTGTCAACCAATAATGAGTCACCATACTCGGTGATAAGAAAACCATATCATTCTGGTTCTCTCACCTCTCTCGTGCTCCTACGCGGTTCTTGTGTCTCTGGAACAGATTTTTCTTCCACAGGGCTTTGTGAAATCTATTCTTGTACCAAATCTTGTGTATCTTGAGACTCGAATTCATCGAAGTCTATCTCGCTCCCACTATCTCTTTTGGAGATGTGCTCCCTCTCAAGGAATATGCCGTGTCTTTCCACTGTAACATTTTTATCTGAGGGGTTGTATAGGTAATATCCCCTTGTTTCCTTGGGATATCCTATAAAGATACACTTTGTGCCTTGGGGTGCAAGTTTGTTACTGGAAGAGGCCTTAACAAATGCTTCGCTACCCCACACATGTAAATTTGATAACATGAATTTTCATCCACTCCATAACTCATATGGAATACCATTTATCGATTTAGTTGGTACTTGGTTTAGTATGTGTGCTGCTGTTTGTAATGCATATCCCCAAAAGGATAATGGAAGACTCGCATGACTCATCATTGATCTCACCATGTCCAACAGGGTGCGGTTCCTCCTTTCACTTACACCATTCCACTGAGGCGAGTAAGGAGGAGTGAGTTGAGATAGAATCTCAAACTCCCATAAGAAATCAATGAAGTTCTGATTAAGATATTATCCTCCTCTCTCTGAGTGGAGTTTCTTAATCTTCTTACCAAGCTGGTTCTCAACTTCATTCTTGTATTCTTTGACCCGGTCAAAAGAATCTGACTTATACCTCATTAAGTAGATATATCCATATCTACAAAAATCACCATTAAAAGTTATGAAGTTTGAGAACCCACCTCTTTCTTCAACTAGAAATTATCCACACACATCTGTGTGAACTAATTATAGAAGCTCTTTATCCCTTTCACCTTTCCCACTGAATGGGGCTTTGGTAATTTTTCCTTGTAGACACGCATGACATACACCAAGTGGTTTTAGTTCGAAAGAATCTAAATACCCATCTTGATGTAATTTTTTCAAACGTTTCTCATTGAGATGACCTAGCTGGTGATGCCAAAGTTGGGTGTGGAATGAGTCATGTGAATTAACTTTGTCATCGATTGATATTCCTTGGTTTGTGTAGTCTAACACATAAATGACATTATATAAATGTGCCCTACCAAAACAAATGCTATCTTTATAAAAGTAGAAACATCCACTTCCAAACTTGAAGATGAATCCATCAGTATCTAATCTGGATACTGAAATAATGTTTTTGGTTACAGAGGGTACATAATAACATCCTTTCAAAACCAAAACCATCCTAGTAGGCAATGTGAGGTGGTAGTCTCCCACAACTACAACAGCGAGTCTGGATCCATTGGCTGCTCGGAGATCTACCTCACCTCAATCAATCTTTCTGAATCTACTTGGTTCCTGTATTTGGATACAGATGTGAGCACCACAAGTAGTATCTAATACCCAATTAGTAGAAACATATAGATTGCATTCGATAACAAACGCACCTGAAGCTTCCCCTTGCTTCCTTGGCTGGATGCAATTCTTCTTCCAGTGGCCCTTCTTTCCACATGCAAAACAAACAGCCTATTCTCTTACCTCCCCTTTTATCTTCCTTTTCTTGGAAGGCCTTGAAGAAGATTTGGGCTTAAATCTCTTTTCCTTCCATCAATACTACAAATATGTCTTTTATCAGCGCTAAAAATGGCCATTAACAGCGCTAGAAAAAGCGCTATTAATTCCGGCGAAGATAAGAGGGGGGGGGGTACCCTTTATTAGCTCTCCAAAAAGTGCTGATAAAGACCCATTTTATCAGTGCTAAAAAAAGCACTGATAAAAGGGGTCTTTTATCAACGCTAAAATGAAGCGCTGATAAAAGGTTCTTTTATCAGTGCTTTCTTTTTAGCGCTGATAAAAATTAAAAAAAAATAAAAAAAATAAAAAAATACTACCAATCTCAGGTGGGGGGGGTATTTTTACAGTGCTTGAGCCCCCATTTATCAGCGCTTTCCCCACACCATCCAGTGCCCGCACCCACTGCCTACACCCTTTATCAGTGCTAGCCCCTCTAAATCAGCCTTGCGCGCACCCCTGCCTCCACCCGGATTTGATCTCGAGACCTCCCCCCTGTGCACCTAAAGACTTTGCCACTCCCCTATATTGATTTGTTCTCTTATTTATGATATATCTATTTATTTACATATATATTTAGTTATATTTATTTGTATAGTAATATATATTTATATTAATATATAGTTATAGTTATATTAATATATATATATAGTTATATTAATATATATATTTATAGTTATATTAATATATATATAGTTATATTAATATATATATATATAGTTATATTAATATATATATATATTTATATTAATATATAATTATATAAATATTCATATATTGTTATTTTAAATAAAATAGATATTAGTTATTATTTAGATAAAGCGAATATATTTTATATGTAAATATGTATAATTATTTATTTAAAAAAATTTAATTTTTAGGCGTGAATATATAAAAAATATGTACATATAGTTATATATTTGATTATAAATAGTAGTTCATTATAAAAAACAATAAAATTTCAAAGATATAATATCAATATGAATGTAATACCTTGGAATAAATTCAGTCCCCACCAAAAAATCCAATAATACCCCCTTAAACGAGGCTGAAAATCCACAAAATGTTAAAAAATTGGGGTACCCCGACTAAAAACTCAGTTTTGGAGTCCTTATGGGCCTCTTTTGGCCTTGAAAAACCCTTGGCCTAGGTTCCCCCGGATCACAACAACTTAGAGCTCATCGCAGGCTTCGATTTGATATGTGGCAGAGCTCAAACGAACACCCGGATCAAAAGTTATGGCCGTTTGAAGTTTGAGTTGTGTTTTCAACATATTTTGGATCTTTTTTTTATTTTTTTTATTTTTTTAGTCTTCAAATTGTTATTAAATGACTATTACTCCATAATAATTATCAAATTATTAATTAAAAATATTTTTTTAATTTTTTTATAAACCATTTTTACTAAATATCTTATATATTAAGTATAATAAGTGTAAATGTATATTTATACTTATCTAAAATATATTTAAAAATTATATATTATATTTACATAAATATAACAATATTGATATAATTATATATTAATATATTATTTTTAATTAATTTTTTTTGAAGTCGAACCCTTTATCAGTGATTTTAAAAAAAGTGCTGATAAATGCTCCCCCTTTATCAGCGCTACTAAAAAAAGCACTGATAAAGGGGGCCCCTTTATTAGCGCTAAAAAAAGCATTGATAAAGGGGTGGCGCTGGCCTTGTCCAGTTTTGTGGTAGTGCATTTCCTTTTATTCCCCATGAGGACATAAGACTTTTAATGCTTCATGTCATTTTCCACTTGGCGAATGAGGATAAGAATATCAGACAGAGACTTATCAATGTTGTTCATGTTGAAGTTCACAACAAAGTTAGAGAAGCTCTGGGGGAGTGATGCAAGAATGAGATCGGTACCCAATTCTTCAGGGAGTTTAAACCCTAGAACCTCCAAGTGCTCAATGTAGCCAATGATCTTGACTACATGAGGCCCAGCTGGGGCACCCTCTCCAAGCTTGCTCTGAAATAGAGCCTTGGAGATCTCAAACCTTTCCTGTCTTGCTCTCTCCTGGTATAGACCACGGAGGTGCTTGAGCATTCTATAAGCATCCATGTCTTCATGAGACTTCATGAGCTCACTAGAAATTGATGATAGCATCAAATATTGAACGTCGAGTGCATTGCCCAAATGTTGATCATAGACTAGGAAATCTTCATCACTCGTCCCTTGGGGAGGCGAAATAGGAAGTGAGGACTCTAGCACGTAAAACTTTCGTTCATGGCGTAGGATAACTTGAAGGCACCTAACCATTCCTAAAAGTTACTACCAGTGAGGATATTGTCTTTATCTAGAATTGATCACAGAGAAAATGTGGTTGATGAGTTTTTCATATTGACTCTATAAATTAAAAGAGCAGATTTATTAGTACTTTATTGATTACATTTTATGAGAAATAATAAATTTTATTAAGTCTCCCACTATTTTATCAAGTCCCAATGGCCCTCACCATTAAACTCAGAATGTCTAGTTTCTTTGACATTCTAGTGGCAAGGGTCCATATTCCCCTTTGCATAACCCCAATAAGGGTTGGTCAAGCTATTTGAAGGTATTTAGGTAGGCAGGTCTTTTCCAACTGTGATCTTATAGTTCCTTGATCTGTTGAATGGACTCCCCAATCCTGAAATCCTTACTTGGATTTCCTCAACTCTTGCCTCCATTTTACAACAAGTCTAGCAAGGGCTACTCCTCTTGATGTAAAATTTTAATTCAACCTGAAACTTTCATAAGATCTTCCTTTATAAAAGTAAGTGTCCCAACAAGGGTTGGTCAAACACATAGTTTTATTGAGTCTTTCCCTTAATCAGGTAACGGAAGGCTTGGTCTGACTTAATATATTATTTGAGGGATTTTAATTCTTTATGCATAGTTTCTCATTATCACATTCTTGTTAATATTAAGTGATGCTTGCTTAAGTGATTAACCATGTTCTGATAATGTTTACGCATTGTTCAGTTTTTATTTTATTCCATATTTTCATGATTGTTCATTTTATTAACTATGTGATTGCGACAACACATACATAATAAATAAACCATGAAATCAGACAGAAATAAAATAAGATGGCATGGTCATGAGCTTCTATTGGTTAGATTATCTAGCGGTTTTGATAAGCTAACCCTGACCTAGGGAAAAACACCTTGAACCCGATGGTTCATGTTTTGCAGATCCCACCTGTCCACCTTTGTATCTTCTTGTGTTGGTTTTGCCTCAGCTTCAGATTTTGAACCGTCTCCTCTATCTTGGGAGATCCTCCATTATATGGGGTTTACATTAAAGAAACTATGGGAACATAGGCCCTACATTTTATTGGAAGAAGGCTCATAGGCCAATGAATTTAAATTGAATAAATTTAAATGAAACCATACACATACAAAAGTTATTTGGTCTAGCTCATGATTGTAAGATCCCAATTATTATTTTTGAGGTACGGGTTTCTTCTTTTCTCTTTTCCTTAAGGGTTTTTGAGAAAATAAGGAAAATGGGGAAAAAAGCCTAAATTTTGGGAATACACACCATGTACTTTTCCACACGCTGTGTACTTTGGCCATGTAGGATGAGTACACAGAGTGTGTAGCCATGTCGGCGACGAAGGGTGTAAAAAAAACCGACCACACACCGTGTAGTGGGTATGTACACGCCGTGTAGTCAGTCTGTAGGTGAATAGTAAGGTGGTGGAAGCAGCCACCGGCTGAGTGGAAGTACATTCCGTGTACTCAGGTTTCACACGCCGTGTACTCATGTCGACAGATGAACAGTGCCACGTTGGCGAGAAGCCGTCGTAGGAACAGTTAAAAAATGAAAAGTACACGCCATGTACTTGAGAAGTACACGCTGTGTAGTTTGTTTTTTTCTCTTAAAATGGGAAGTATCCAACCCTGTTCATGGGATTATCTTAGAACCGGAGGAAGGAGTTATGAGAGGAGGTCGGACCTTCAAGGATCTCCAGATCGAGAGACGAGAATCCGTTTTCGCCTCTGACGATCTCGTTGGAACCGCACGGGTAAGCCCTCCAATCTCCTTAAGACGTTCTTTCCAATTCTTCTTCTAAGGGAAATTATTTGAGTTTGAACAAGGTTTTCTTTTACCTCTACATCATTCTTGGACGATTCGAAGATCATCGTTCGCATATACCGTTCAGGGGCGTTTAAGTTAGGTGGCTTGGTGTTTAAATTCCAACTGTTGTGCATTTTTGTTT
Organism: Viscum album; assembly: GCA_963277665.1. Lineage (NCBI taxonomy): Eukaryota > Viridiplantae > Streptophyta > Magnoliopsida > Santalales > Viscaceae > Viscum > Viscum album. Next base: position 947,451,768 of record OY728132.1, on the reverse strand, counting down.
ACTGTTAAGCTATGAACCCATGTTGGGGTGTCGTGTGGATAAGGCCTTGGCTGTTTAAATACCTAGAATTGTATAGGTAATTAAATGTGATAATAACCTGCTGTTAGGGAACACTGCTTGGATGCAGGACCACCCTGGGGGTGTGTTCCTCTGTTTAGCCGTTTGGCCAGGATACCTGAGGGTATTCCATTGTAATAATGTTTGTTAAATTTCCTTGAGAGGAATTATATGTAAATTGATTATTTACATGTTGGGCATGGCCCGGTTACTTGTGCCTGCGGGCAATGTTCTTTTCAGCCTGAGGGCATTGTTTGTTTAGCTTGAGGGCAAGATACTGCTTAGCCTGAGGGCAACATTCTATTTCACATGAGGGAAACTTTTCATATGCCTGGGGGCAGTTACTCCTGTGCCTGAGGGAAACACTTCATACGCCTGAGGGAAATATCTGTTATTCCTGAGGGTAATGCCTGATGGCAAGATTCTGATTAACTGAGGGTAAGGGTTTGTGTGTCTGAGGACACTGACCGTTTACATAGAAAATTCATTGTGGTGTTTCCTTATATTGAGTGATAAAATGAATAATAAAATGGAAATATAACTGGTAAAGTTGGTTACTTTTGAGTAATTCTTAGTTTATTGCATTTACTTGTGCACACTGTTGTTTCATATTTTACACACAGTTCGGCACGGGCCTTTGGTGGGTGCCTACTGGGATTTATTTCTCACACCCTGTTTGGATCATGTCTTTGGCCCAAACAGATTATGTTTTTGTAGGTGTGGATAAGGGAAAGGGTCCCTATACAGGTACTTGATTGATGCTGAGGAGTGGGGGAGCATGGGACCGAGCTTAGGCTCGCAATGCTACCGGCTGTTTTGTTTTTCTTTGTTGTACCTGTACCTTCTATTGTATCGTATTATACTGTTGTGTAACATGTTCTGGCTATTTTCTTAGAACTCGAGACATGTTGCATCATTATCTATTTGACTTTCGGTTATCTATTACTGAAGTTGTTTATTTTAAATGTGTATGGTTTATTACTTTCACTATTGTTGTATTTTTATCTTGTATTCTGATGTGCTACACTTTGAAAAATGAGGGCATAGTTTCCCCACTATCAGACCTGGGCCATCACTGCTAGTCGGAAGCCTCTGGCATTTGGGGAAATGCGCTTGAGGTCATGTGACCAACCGGGTTCGGGGCACCCATTGAGTGGCACCCGGATCTGGGATGTTACAAAGTGGTATCAGAGGTGGGGGGGTTCTTTTCTTTGACTTACTATTTGGAGTCGTAGTCAGGGATAGGATGGAAATGGTAGTTGGTAATAAGTTGTGCCCGGGAGTAGCTAACCCATGTACAGAGAAAATCCAGCCTACCTCGTATTTTTGCAATTTTTTCGATTTTGCAAATTTTACAGTTGATTTTATTTTCACCATGGGGTGACGCACTTGATTGTGCTGTTTGTATTTTTGGGTTCTATTTATTTGAAACCCAATGAGATGAGGGTATTCCATCTCATGAATCATTTAGGCACATGCTAGAAATCACATGCCATGCATAGTTCCATGCCATCTAGGTGCATTAGAAATTTCATGTTGTTGTGCTAGAAAAGCATGCTGTTGTGGTAGCTGCTTTGATAAATACTTTCTATGTGATAGGGTATTTTTTGTGTGATCTTGTTGATAGAATGGACTCCAGACTTTGGTTTTTGGTGAGTATGGGCCCTCATTGACTAGAATTTGGTGGATCATTAACTATATATCTAGTTATAACACATATAAAGATGAAAAACTTTGATTTGCGGGGAGTATGGGCCCTCACAGATCGGAATTTGGAACTTAGGTGTTGTTTTTTAGTATTTTCTGGGATTCCAGAGTAGTTTCAGAGGCGTACTGTCTGGAAACCCAGGATACACGCCGTGTAGTTCCTCAGACACACGCCGTGAGTTCTTCTGTTTGGGAAGAAAAGAAAACTTTTTAAGTACATGCCGTGTACCCTAAGTACACACCGTGTAGTCTCTTCCCGTGTCATAGACCGTGTGGGTAGGGACACGGGGAAGGGAAATTCTTGGGAAAGACACGCTGTGTACCGTATGCACACTCTGTGTAGTGTTGACCCAGAGTCCTCCCGTGTAACTAACAAAACAGATGGAGGAGACCTTAATACATACACATCATGTATACTGTGGAACATGACGTGTAGTCTGACCTGGGATCCGGTCGTGTAACTAACAACACGAGTCGGCGTAATCCTTTCATGTACACATTGTGTGCCTGAGGGACATGCCGTGTAGTCTTGACCAGTGAGAGACCGTGTGGACTTAGCCATGTGGCTGGGAAGACAGGGTGGTGTACACGCCGTGTGTGGGTGTAACACGCCGTGTAGTATCAAGCTAAGTAGTCAGTCGTGTCACAAATGACACAGGCAGTTGGAAAATTACACCATACACGCCATGTATATTCGATACACGCCATATAGTTTTGTTCAACGGGATCCGTGTGGCTTAGTCATGTAAAAGGACCCAGGCAGGGCAAGAGAGGCCAGGTACACTCCGTGTAGTCAGTATAAACACCGTGTCATCTTGTTGTGCAGTTTTGAATGTCTTCTTCCTCCGGTTATCTTTTTGGTCCCTTCATTTTCAGTCTTTGATAATCTTGATCTAAGGCGTACATTTGACAATGTAGAGTCATTCCACTGAGATGACCACGCGTTGTTCACCAGGAGAGAGACAACAATTATACTCCAGAGATGGTGGGCCATGGGGTACCAGTGGATCCTCCAGTAGAGCCAGATGCGGCGCCAGCCGTTATACCGGACACAGGCGCGGATGCACAGTTCCGTGAAGGATTTATGCGGTTCATGTAGACCTTTTAGGGAGCACCGTCGGCTGCCACATCTATGGATGAGCTGACTTGTATCTTCCAACAATAGCATCCACCAACGTTTTTAGAGGATGGCAGACCATAGGCTGCGAAGTCCTGGCTGGGGTCTATGCAGACTATTTTCGAGCATCTTGAGACGCCTCCAGGGCGGAGGGTCAAGCTCGCGACATATATGCTACGTGATTCTGCCAAGAGGTGGTGGGATGTTACTACTCAGTCAGAGAATCACAGAGATATGGCGCGGGAAGATTTTTAGACAGCTTTCTATGACTTCTTCTTCCCAGAGACGCTGAGGGTAGATAGAGATCGAGAGTTCATGAATCTGCAGTAGGGCGCTATGTCGGTGATGGACTATTCTGCTCGTTTCACCGAGCTTCAACATTTTTCACCCGTTCTAGTGGGTGATGAGATGTTGAGGGCCAGATACTTTGAGGATGGTCTTCGTTATGAAATCCGGGCACTGGTGAATGTTTTCAGGTTGCCTTCAGTACATGCTATTATGAACCAGGTGCTGATTACAGAGAGGAACCTGTGGGAGGCTAGTGGTGTGGGCCAGGGCTGTTCGACACCAGTTTCTGGTACTATTTCTATCGGGAAGAGGAAGCGGCAGATGAGTTTCTCTCAGGGTCATCTGCAGAACTTTTTCAGGGTGTTTCCACCAGTGGCTAGTGAGAGGGGTTCTGTGCAGGCTCCGCCTGTGGGAGAAGGACCAACAGCTTCTTACCAGTCGGGAAACTGGAATACGTCAGGGCGTGTAGGTAGAGATGGTGGTCATGTTCGTGGTAGCCAAACACCAGGATCTCAGAGGCAGCAGGGTGGGACAGCTCAGGGTAGCCAGGTTGTGTCGCAGGGCCGCAACATTGGGCATGCATATGCAGTGCAACAGACCCAATAAGAGCAGGATCCCGGACCTTCTACTGTTAGATGTACTATTCTAGTATCTTCTGTCTTATCTTCAATGCTTTTCGATACGGGTGATACACATAGCTTTGTATCTATTCTTGTTGTTGAGAGCCTTGGGATCTATGTTTCTTCTTCTGCTATTATGATGCTAGACACTCCATTGGTAACTAGAACGGCTGGTGTGCATCAGTGCAAGGAGTGCCGCCTTGAGGTTGGTGGGTGTCACTTTCTATGGGACCTTTATGTCTTAGAGATGATGAGCTATGATTTAATTCTCGGTATGGACTGGTTGGTTCCCCTTCAACCCTTTGTAGACTGCTATCATCACAGGGTGAGTTTCACATCACTAGAGGGTAGAGAGTTTCTATACAAGGGCGAATGGGATGTTCAGGCAAGTCGAGCTGGACCAGAGCATCATGGGAGAGGTGGAGTCACAGATCAGATTGTGAGTTTATATCTGGATGATCAGGGGACTTGTCATACAGATTTCCCTCCAATGGTTGATCATTTCAGGGATGTCTTCCCAGATGACTTTTCGGGTCTACCTCCAGAGCAAGAGGTGGATTTCTCTATTGAGCTTGTGCTGGTAGCAACACCGGTGTCCATTCCTCCTTATAGGATGGCCACGCCTAAGTTACAGGAGCTCAATAGGAAGTTAGAGGAGTTACAGGAAAAGAGTTTTATCTGACCTAGTACTTCTCCTTGGGGTTCTCCCATCCTCTTTGTGAAGAAGGCAGACGGTACCCTCAGACTCTGTGTGGATTATCGGAAGTTGAACCAGCTGACAGTCAAGAACCGATATCCCTTGTCAAGGATTGATGATATTTTTAATCAAATTTTAGGATCAAGAGTGTTATAAAAGATTGACTTGAGATCCGGATATCATCAGTTACGCGTTAGACCATCGGATATACCGCTTACAGCTTTTCGGAGTAGATACGGTCTATACAAGTACTTGGTTATGTCGTTCGGAATCACGAACGCGCCAGCAGTTTTCATGGCTCTGATGAATCATGTGTTCCACCCTTATCTGAACTCTTTTGTGGTAGTCTTTGTGGATGAAATCTTGGTTTACTCTCACACTCGACACGACCATGACACCCATCTTGAGGTCGTACTAAGTACACTGAGGGAGCATCAGATATATGCTAAGATCTCAAAGTGCCACTTTTGGATAGACCAGATACACTTCCTAGGTCATATCATTCGAGAGGTAGGAGTTGCAGTAGACCCAGAGAAGGTGAGAGCAGTAGTGTCCTGGGAGCAGCCTAAGAACGTGTTTGAGATATGGATTTTCTTGGGGATGGATGGTTACTACAGACACTTTATATAGGACTTCTCCTGCTTAACAGTTTCGTTGATGAGTTTGACTAAGAAGGGTGTAAAGTTAGTTTGTTCAGAAGCTTGCGAGATAGTCTTTCAGAACCTGAAAGGAAGGTTGACATCATCACCAGTCTTGATACTTCTAGATCAAGGGAAGAGTTATACATTTTACTGTGATTCATCAGGTATTGGGATGGGAGCAGTGTTGATGCAGGGCGACTGAGTTGTTGCGTATGGGTCTCGGCAGTTGAGGCCACATGAGAGGAATTACCCAACGCATGATCTCGAGTTGGATGCAGTTGTTCACGCGTTGCGCTGTTGGAGACAATATCTTTTGGGAGAGAATTTTGTGGTTTTCACCAACCACAAAAGCCTCAAATATATCTTTACTTAGCGTGACTTGAACTTGAGACAGAGAATTTGGGTCGAATACCTTCAGTCCTTCGACTTTGAGCTTGCCTATACACCTGGTAAAGGTAATGCAGTAGATGATGCACTGAGTAGGAAGACTCAGATACAGGCAGTGCAGGAGGCCAGTGGGGAGTGGAAGATTATGGATTTGTTCTTTGAGATACATCTGGAGGTGCATGATAGTTAGGGGTAGACCTATATTTCATCTTTAGCTGTGACTTCTACCCTCCTGGATAGAGTGAGGATGAGACAACTATATGATTCAGAAGGCCTAGTTCTATGGGAGTCGGTGACAAGTGAGGACCCTCCTCCTGGATAGAAGTTAGGCGATGATAAGGTATTGTGTTTCCATGTACGAGTGTGGGTTACAGGGGATATACGTGAGGATTTGATGCGGGAGTTTCATGCTTCAGCTTGGGCTGTTCATCCTGGGGTTACCAAGATGTACTGTGACATGAGACGTTAGTACTGGTGGCCAAGTATGAAGAGAGAAATAGCTGGTTTTGTTATGAGGTGTTCCACCTATCAGCAGGTGAAGGCGGAGCATCAGAGACCAGCTGGACTGTTACAGCAGTTACCCATTCCAGATTGGAAATGGGATTATGTTGCGATGGATTTTGTGACTAGGTTGCCGAGGTCACCTCGAGGCAATGATGTCGTGTGGGTTGTTGTAGATAGACTCACAAAAGTAGATCACTTTTTTCCGATCAAGGAGACCTTCGGTGTTGATGAGATCAGGAAGCTGTATATCCAAGAGTTCGTACGTCTTCATGGGGTCCCTCATTTTATCATTTCAGATAAGGAAACCCTCTTTACGTCTCGTTTTTGGCAGAGTTTTCAGAGGGAATTGGGTACACAGGTGCTTCTGAGTATAGATTACCACCCTCAGACCGATGGCTAGTCAGAGCATACAATACAGGTGCTTGAGGACATACTGCGAGCATGCATCCTATACTTTGGGGGCTCTTGGGAGAAGCACATACCCCTATTTGAGTTTTCCTATAATAACAGTTTTCAGGAAACTATAGAGATGGAACCTTACGAGGCTTTATATGGTAGGCCATGCCGATTACCCTTATGCTGGTTAGAGGAAGGTGAGGAAGATTTACTGGGACCACGTCTCATGCAGGAGACTTCTGAGTAGGTCCCATTGATTCGGAAGCAAATGTCTACCGCACAGTCTTGACATAAATCTTATGATGATCATCGCAGACGACCTTTGGAGTTCGTGGTCGGGGATCAGGTCTTCTTGCATGTTTCTCCGAGGTTGGGACACAGACAGATCGGGATACAAGGTAAACTTTCACCGAGGTATGTGGGGCCGTTTGAGATTCTAGAGAGAGTAGGGCTGGTTCCTTATCGGTTGTAGTTACCACATAGGTACCGATCCATGAACGACGTCTTCCATGTATCTCAGTTACACTGCTATCATTTAAACTCATCTCACATCTTTCAACCTGAGTAGGTTGAACTTGAGGTAGATGTGTCCTTTGAGGAGCATCCGATTCGTATCGTGGATAGGAGCACGAAGGTTCTCTGAGGCCGGTCAGTTCCTCTCGTACGGGTGCTATGGCAGTATGGCCGAGTGCAGGATGAAACCTGGGAGCGGGAGACCGACGTACGTGCTCAGTGTCTAGGTTTGTTTTGAGCTTTGTCTTCGTCACCCTTAAAGGGAAATTTGGGGACTAATTTCTTTAAGGGGGGAAGTTTGTAAGAACCTGGTTCTTATTTTTGAGGTATGGGTTTTTTCTTTTCTCTTTTCCTTAAGGGTTTTTGAGAAAATACGGAAAATGGGGAAAAAATCCTGAATTTTGGGACTACAGGACGTGTAATTTTCTACATGCCCTATACTTTGGCCGTGTGGGATGAGTACATAGGTGTGTAGCCATGTCAGTGACAAAGGGTGTAAAAAAACCGACTACACGCCATGTAGTGGGTTTGTACACGTCATGTAGTCAGCTGGCAGGTGAATAGTAAGGCAGTGGAAGCTGCCACCAGCTGAGAAGTAGTACACGCTGTGTACTCAGGTTTCACACGCCGTGTACTCATGTCGACAGATGAACAGTGCCACGCTGGCGAGAAACCGCTGTAGGAACAGTTAAAAATGAAAAGTACACGCTGTGTACTTGAGAAGTGCACGCCATGTAGTTTGTTTTTTTCACTTAAAATGGGTAGTAGCCAACCCTATTCATAGGATTGGCTCAGAACCAGAGGAAGGAGTCGGGAGAGGAGGCCAGACCATCAAGTATCTCCAGATCGAGAGTCAGGAATCTGTTTTTGCCTCTGACGATCTCGTTGGAACCGCACGGGTAAACCCTCCACTCTCCTTAAGAAGTTCTTTCCAATTATTCCTATAAGGGAAGTTATTTGAGTTTTAATGGTGTTTTCTTTTACCTCATATCTACGTCATTCTTGGATGATTCGAGGATTCTCATTCACGTATACCGTTCAGGGGCGTTTAAGGTAGGTGGATTAGTGTTTAAATTCTAACTGTTGTGCATTTTTGTTTACCATTAAGCTAAGAACCCATGTTGGGGTGTCGTGTGGCTGAGGCCTTGGATGTTTAAATACCTATAATTTTATAGGTAATTAAATGTGATAGTAACCTGTTGTTAGGGATTGCTGCTTGGATGCAGGACCACCCCGGGGGTGCGTTCCTCTCTTTAGCCGTTTGGCCAGGATACCTGAGGGTATGCCATTGTAATAATGTTTGTTAAATTGCCTTGAGAGGAATTGTATGTAAATTTCTTATATACATGTTGGGAATGGCCCGGTTACTTGTGCCTGAGGGCAGTGTTCTTTTCAACCCGAGGGCATTGTTTGTTTAGCCTGAGGGCAAGGTACTGCTTAGCCTGAGGGCAATGTTCTATTTTTCTTGAGGGAAACTTTTTGTATACCTGAGGGAAGTGACTTCTGTGCCTGAGGGCGAAACTTCATACGCCTGAGGGAAATATCTGTTATGCTTGAGGGCAATGCCTAAGGGCAAGATTCTGATTACGTGAGGGTAAGGGTTTGTGTGTCTGAGGACACTGACTGTTTACATAGAAAATTCACTATGGTGTTTTCCTTATATTTAATGATAAAATGAATAATAAAATGGAAATATAACTGGTAAAGTTAGTTACTTTGGAGTACTTCTTAGTTTATTGCATTTACTACTACACACTGTTGTTGCATATTTTACACACAGTTGGGCACGGGCCTTTGGTGGGTGCCTACTAGGATTTATTTCTCACACCCTATTTGGGTCATGTCTTCGGCCAAAACAGATTACGTTTCTGTAGGTGTGAATAAGGGAAAGGGTTCCTATATAGGTACTTGATTGATGTCGAGGAGTGGGGGAGCATGGGACCGAGCTTAGGCTCCCAATGCTGCCGACTGTTTTTTTTTTTTGCTTTGTTGTACCTGTACCTTCTATTGTATCGTATTGTACTACTGTGTAACATGTTTTGGCTATTTTCTTAGAACTCGAGACATGTTGCATCATTATCTATTTGACTGTTGGTTATCTATTACTGCAGTTGTTTATTTTAAATGTGTATGGTTTATTGATTCTGTTATTTTTGTATGTTTTATCTTATATTCCATTGCGCTGCACTTTGAAAAATGAGGGCATAGTTTCCCCACTATCAGACCTGGGCCCTCACTGCTAGTCGGAAGCCTCTGGCGTTTGGGGAAATACGCTTAAGGTCATGTGACCAACCGGGTTCGGGGCACCCCATGAGGGGCACCCGGATCTGGGATGTTACAATGATCATCCATAGCATGCAACGAAATTTACGCATATTTAGTATTCAAATTATAATCATTCTTTTATTGAAGATAAGTCGCGCTTGAATTCAATTAATTATGATCTTATAATTAATCAATTATTTATCTTAAATTCCTTTCTGAATTTCCTTGAGATTCTTCTCATCCATATTCCTTGTACGAGTCTTTGTACTTTGGAGGAAACCTGGTGAAATTCCATTTCTGGAAAGTACACGGTGTGTAGTCTATATTTACACGACGTGTATTTGTTTTCACCCTTTATCCAAAGTACACGTGGGGCTTTGGCGTGTTTTTTATACTTTGGAAATTTTGGAGTACATGATGTGTAGATTAATCTAACAACGTGTGTACTTCCTTGTTACATGGTTACCAGCATGGAAATCTCATGTACGTGGTATACGGCTTCTCCTTGTACATGATTTCACCTAGGATGGATCAGACTACATGGCGTGTTGATTCAACATACACACCGTGTATTCCAGTTTCCATGCACCGTTCAGTTCTGGTCTACACTGAGTAATAAATACTTAGGTATACACAATTCACACGGTGTGGTTTGGCGGACCAGTACTGGTTTGTTGAACCTAAGTACACAATGTGTAGTTTTCATTACACACCGTGTATTCTTGTGTTATATAGACAAAAAGAGCGGCTCCTCCGGATGAGTTCCTCATTTTTATTTTAATCAAAATTAAAATTAAAAGGTCGTTTTTGTGATGTGAATCGAGAAATGAAGGAGGAAGAATAAATATCATTCATTCAGATTTATAGAACGATAAATGCATAAATTATCAATGAAAATTAAATAACTATAATCAACATTGTAACCTCGCTCTGATACCATTTTAAGGTTCTGGGCATAGTGGAAGCTTGTGTGTGGATGTGCCCACTTGGGTTTTTGTCATTAGCAATGATCAATCTGGGATCAATATGACAATAAACGCCAGACTCCACGGATCGAATCATAGAAATGGACAAAGAAAAAGAAGGGTCCCAGAACCACAAACAAGGATCGTCACAGGTTTATTATAATTAATTTAATTAATTGACAAGAAGTACCTTTTTGGGTGTTCTTTCTTCATTGATATTCTTGATCACGTTCCGATGTGATTCGCCATTGCGTCGCAGAAGCTAAGTGTAGACTTCCTCTAGCGGTGATCCACACGTGCACCACGTATCTCTGGACATCGCCAAAGGATTATCCGGGTGCTAGTGTGGAGAAACATTTGCTTGTGTTGTCCACCTTAGATCATCTTGATCTGATTGAGGAGGATCTCTCTCGGACTTGAGAGCGTTCTTGGAGGAAGGAGTTCTCTCGGCCTTGAGGTAATTCTCCAGAATTGTTGTGCACAATGATTTAGGAAAAGTGTTGGGATTGTGAGGATATTTATAATCAGGTTTGAGGTTATAGAGTTATGAGAATAAATAAACGCATTACATGTTTTATTTATTTCATTAACTCTTATTGGAAACCTCCATGTCAAATCATTAATTCCTAGACATGTGCCCATGATAATTATAATAAATATCATTTAATAAAACAATATTATATCCTCAAAATCCTGACTAGAAAAACTACACGGTGTGTAATTATTAATACACGGCGTGTACTTGTTTTTCATACAACTACATGGCATATAATCATTAATACACGGTGGCTACTGGTTTTTCATTTCCTTTCCAAAATGAAAACTACACGACGTGTAATCATTAATACACGCCGTGTACTTGTTTTCAAAATAAAAACTACACGGCGTGTAATCATTAATAAACAGAGTGTACTTGTTTTTATTTTATTCTTCCTCCAACATTAAAATGATTTAGGATTCCTTGAATAATTATTAAACCACATGTGGGAATAATCTTTATTCTACTTGAGATACTTGGAACACTTTGTGTGTGACCCTCTAGGCCTCTTTCTCATTGGCATTAGGTGGGCTTGCTTAAGTCCAAGATTACTGTCTAGCAACGGGTCAAGGCACCCAAGAGAAAGTAGTTGATGCCGAATTTATGTGTCACCTCATATGAATTATTTCTATGTAATTTAATCCCTTTGTCTCAATATCTCATCAAGCAGGTTTCATGGCAGTGTCATAAACCTATATGCTTGATATGTCATTCTTTGACTTCTAGAAATAAACTCGTCGTTACACCATGGCCATGGAATTTGGGTGAAAGTTCTATTTCAATCAAAGGGCCCGAGATATCTACTTCCATAAATATGGAAGGGAAAAATCCTTCTTCGACTTATCCATTAACAACATGTCATTCGTGACGCACCCAACGTACCCTACTTCCCGCTAACTGTCTACATGATGGTTTTCGTCAGCAAATCTAAGTGCACGAGTCCTGACATGAGTTAATGATAATCTTCCAGTCTAAGGACCATTACACACACTCGAAGATAGCAATATCCGATGACACAAAACATGCATAATTAATACTGGTGGGTCTGTTCTCATAATCTCCCATCTTATAGATTACCAAGTGGGAACTCCATGAGAGAGAGTCTCATCTTCTTATGAGTACTTGCACATGACGGTCTGTATACTGTGTGTCATATCAAAGTATGTCATCCAACTGTAGAACTTTATTTAAGAATATTATTGTAGCATTTCAAGGTTATCATCATAGCGGGGATCTTCCATGACCATATTAATGCAACAAATATTCCAGGACATTATTATATTATAATCATGCAGAATAATAAACAATATATAATAAGAGTACATTCATGTAATCAAAGTACAAACAGTTGGTTCTCAGGACACCAACTCCAACATTTAGACCATTAAGCCCATTAGGCCGATTAGGAAACTTTGGCACATTAGAACACTAAGGCCCATTAGGCCACTTAGGCCAATTAGGCCCATTCATCCCATTTGGCCCATTAGGTCCATTTGGCCCCTACACCCGTTAAGCCTATTAGGCCACCTAGGCCCATTAGGCCACTTTGTCCCATTAGGCCCTTTAGGCCACTTTGGCCCATTTGTCACCTAGGCCCGTTAAGACCATTAATCCCATTAGGCCCATTAGGCCACTTAGGCCCCTTGGGCCCATTAGGCCCATGAGGCCACTTAGGTCCTTGAGGCACAATATGACACTTAGGCCCATGAGGCCCATTAGGCCCATTAGACCCCTTAGGCCACTTAGGACCATGAGGTCCATTAGGCCACTTAGGCTCATGAGGCCCACTAGACCACTTCAGCCCATCATGCCCATTAGGCCCATTCGGCCACTAAGGCCTATTTGGCCCATTATGCCACTTAGGCCCATTCGTTCAATTCGGCTGATTAGGCCACTTAGGCCACTTAGGACCATTAGTCCCATTAGTCCCATTAGGACCATTGGTCCACTTAGGCCCATTGGACCATTTGGCCACTAAGGCACATTTGGCCTAATAGGACCATTTGTCCCATTAGGCCCATTCGGCCCCCATAGGTGCATTAGGCCCATTAGGCCCATTAGGCTCATTCAGCCACTTAGGGCCACTAGGCCCATTAGGTCCCTTAGAGACATTAGGCCCATTATTCCACTTAATCCCATTCAACAACTTATGCCCATTAGGCTCATTATCCCCATTTCGCCAATTTGGCCCATTCGGCCCATTCGACCACTTAAGCCTATTAGGCCCAATCAGCCACTTAGGCCCATAAAGACCATTAGTCCCATTCATTTGATTAGGACTATTAGGCCACTTATACCCATTAGGCCCATTAGACTCATTAGGCCACTTAGGCCCATTCGGCCCATTCGGTCGATTAGGCCGTTTCGGCCACTTAGGCCCATTTGGTCGATTAGGCCGATTTAGCCACTTAGGCCCATTCATTCGATTATCCCAATTAGGCCACTTAGTCCCATTAGAACCTTTAGTCCCATTAGGCCACTAAGGCCCATTCAATCGATTATTCAGATTAGGCCACTTTGGCCCATCAGGCCCATTAGGCCACTTAGGCCCATAAGGCACATTCAATCGATTAGTCTGATTAGGCCACTTAGGCCACTTAGGCCCATTAGGCCCATTCAACCGATTAGGTTGATTAGACCACTTAGGCCACTTACGTCCATTATGCCCATTAGGCCCATCAGGCCCATTGGTCACATTAGGCCACTTAGGCATTAGGCCCATTAATCTCATTAGACAGCTTAGGCCCGTTAGGCCCATTCGCTCGATTACGCTGATTAGGCCACTTTGGCCACTTAGGACCATTAGGCTCATTAGGCACATTAGGCCCATTAGGCTACATAGGCGCATTAGGCCCATTAGGCCCATTAGGCCACTTAGGCTCATTAAGCCCATTCAGTAAATTAGGGGGATTAGGCCACTTAGGCCCATTAGGTCCATTAGGCCACTTAGGCCCATTATGCAAGTTAGGCCCACTAGGTCCATTGGGCCCATTAGGCCCATTAGGCCACTTAGGCCTATTATGCACACTAAACCCATTTGTCCCATTATGCCCATTAGTCCCATTAGCTCGCTTAGGCCCATTATCCCCCTTAGGCAACATAGGCCCATTTGGTCCAATAGGGCACTTAGGTCCATTAGGATAATTAAACCCATTAGTCCCATTAGGCCAATTAGGCCCATTAAGCCACTTAGGCCACCGAGGCCCATTAGGTTCATTCAGTCGATTAGCCCGATTAGGCCACTTAGGCCCATTAGTCCCATTAGACCACTTAGGTCCATTAGGCCCATTAGGATGCTTAAGAACATTAGGCCCATTAAACCCATTAGTCCCATTAGTCCCATTAGGTTCATTAATCCACTTAGGCCACTTAGGACCATTAGCCCCATTTGGTCGATTATCCCTATTAGGCCACTTAGGCCCATTAGGTCCATTAGGCCCATTAGGCCCATTAGGGAACTTAGGACCATTAAGCCCAGTTTCCCACTTTGGACCATTAGGCCCATTAGGCACATTTGTCCCATAAGGACCATGAGGCACATTCCACCCATGAGGCCCATTAGGCCCATGAGGCCCATCACACCCATCAGGCCCATCAGGCCCATTAGAATATTGAGGCCCATTAGGCCCATTGGGTCCATGAGGCCACTTAGGCCCTTTGGACCAATGAGGCCCATAAAGTCCATTAGACCCATCAGGCCACTTGGGCCCATTAAACCCATTAGACCCACTAGGCCCTTTAGGCCAATTATGCCCATTAGGCCACTTAGGCCCATTATGCCCATTGGGCCCTCTGAGCGCATTCATCCCATTAGGACCGTTGGGCCCATTAGGCCCACTCATCCCATTAGGTCTCTTAGGCCCATTATGCCCTTTAAGCCCACTAGGACCATTCGACACTTATGCCCATGAGTCCCATTTGGCCACTTAGGCCACTAAGGCCCATTAGGCCCATTTGGACACTTAATCCCATTAGGCTACTTAGGACCATGAGGTCACTTAGTCTCATTAGGACCATCAAGACCATTAGACCACTTAGGCCCATTAGTCCCATCAGGTCCATTAGGCCCACTAGGCACATTAGGCCCATTTGGCCAATTAGTCCCATTCGACCAATTAGGCCCATTACACCCATTAGGGCCATTCGACTGATTATTTCACTTAGGACTATTAGGAAACTTAGGCCCATTAGGCCTATTAAGCCCATTAAGTGCATTAGGCACATTAGGCCCATTAGGCCCCTTAGGCCCATTCAGCCCATTTAGCCACTGAGGCCTATTCGACCATAGGCCCCTTAGGCACATTAGGCCCCTTAGGCACATTAGGCCCATTAGGCCACTAAGGCGCATTAGGCCCATTAGTCCGATCAGGCCCATTAGGCCTCTTAGGCTCGTTGGGCCTATTAGGCCATTTCGTCCCCTTAGGCCACTTAAGCCCGTTCGGCCCATTAGGCCACTTAGGCACGTTGGGATAATTAGGCCACTTAGTCCCATTTGGCCCATTAGGCACATTAGGTCACATAGGTCACTTAGGCCCATTATACCCATTAGCCATGTTAGGCCCATTAGGCAGATTACGCTACTTAGCCCCATCGGGCTAATTAGGCCACTTAGGCCCACTCGACCCTTTAGGCTCATTAGGACACTTAGGCCCATTATACCCATTAGGACCATTAGGCCCATTAATCCCATTAGGCCACTTAGGTCCATTATGCCACTTAGGCCAATTGGGACCATTAGGCCCACTAGGCCACTCATGTCCATTAGGCCACTTAGGCCCATCCGGTCCATTTGGCACATTTGGCCACTTAGGCCCATTCGGCCTAGTAGGCCCATTCAGCCTATTAGGCCCATTAGGCCACTTAGGCCCACTAGGAACATTTGGCCCATTAGGCCAATTAGTCCACTTAGTCCACTTAGGCCCATTTGGACCATTTGGCCACTTAGGCCCATTGGGCCCATTTAGCCACTTAGGCCGATTAGGCCCACTAGTCACATTAGGCCCATTCAGACCATTCAGCTCATTAGGCCCATTATGCGACTTAGGCACATTAGGCACATTTGGCCCATTCGACCACTTAGACCCATTAGGCCCATTAGGTCCACTAAGTACATTAGGCCCATTCGGTTAATTAGGCCCATTTGGAAACTTAGGCACATTACACCCATTAGCCCCATTAGGCTGATTAGGTCACTTAGGTCCATTAGGTCCATTAGGCCACTTAAGCCCGTTCGACACATTAGGACCCTTAGGCCCATTCGACCACTTAATCCCATTATGCCCATTAGGGTGATTAGGTCACCTAGTCCCATTAGGCCACTTAGGCCCATTAGGCCCATTAGACAACTTTATCCTATTAGGCCCATCAGGATACTTAGGCCCATTAGGATGATTAGGCCCATTAGTCCACTTAGTTCACTTAGGCCCATTAGGCCCATGAGTCCACTAAAGCCCATTAGTATCATGAGGCCACTTAAGCCCTAGAGGCCCATTAGGTCTGTTATGCCACTTAGGCCCATTATGCTGATTAGGCCACCTTGGTCCATTAGGCCCATTAGGCCCATTAGGCTACTTAGGCCCATTAGGACCATTAGGCAATTTAGGCCCATTAATCCCATTAGGCCAATTACACCACTTCGGTCCATTAGGTCCATTAGGCTCATTAGGCCCAATAGGCCACTTAGACCCATTTGGCCACTTTGGCCCATTATGCTCATTAGTCCACTTACGCCACTTAGGCCCATTAGGCCCATTAGACCACTTCATCCCATTAATCCCCTTAGGTCGATTAGGCCACTTAGGCCCATTAGGCCAATTAGGCCCCTTGGGCCACTTTGGCCCACTAGGCCCATTCAGATCATTAAACCCATTCGGCCCATTCAGCCCATTAGGACCATTAGGCCCGTTAGGCCACTTAGGCCCATTATGCCCATGAGGCCACTTAAGCCCATTAGTCCAATTAGGCTCATTAGGCCACTTAGGATCATTCATCCCACTAGGCCACATAGGCCCATCGGGCCACTTAGGCCCATTAGGCTCATTCAGCCACTTAGGCCCATTGGACCACTTAGGCCCATTAGGTCACTTTGGCCCATTATGCAACTTAGGCCCATTAGGTCGATTAGGCCACTTTGGCCCATTAGGCCCAGTAGGCTTATTTGGACACTTAGGCCCATTAGGCCACTTAGGCCCATTAGGCCACTTCTTCCCATTAGGCCACTTAATCCCATTAGACCGATTAGGCCACTTTGGCCCATTAAGTCCATTAGGTTGATTAGCCCCACTAGGACCATTAGGCCACTTACTCCCATTAGGCCACTTTGTCCCATTAGGCCACTTAAGCCAATTAGGGCAATTTGGATAGTTTGACCCATTAGGCCGATTTGGCCACTTTGTCCCATTAGGCCCATTAAGCCCATTAGGCGGATTATACCACTTAGGCTCATTACGCTAATTAGGCCACTTAGGCCCATTAGGCATATTCATCCCATTAATCCCATTAGGCCACTTAGGCCCATTATGCCACTTAGGCCCATTTGGATCGTTCATCCCATTAGTCCCATTAGGCTCCTTACAACCATTAAGCCTGTTTGGCCCATTAAGCCACTTAGGCCACTTTGGCCCATTAGGACCATTCATCCAATTAGGCCCATTCGACCCATTACGCCCATTTGGACCATTAGGCCCATTCGCACCATTAGGCCCATTAGGTCACTTTATCCCATTAGGCCACTTTAGCCCATTCGTTCCATTAGGTCCATTCAGCCCATTAGGCCCATTATTCCCATTATCCTCATTCATGCCATTGACACCATTCGGGCCATCAGGCCCATTAGGCCACTTCGGACCATTTGTCCCATTCGGCACATTAGGTCTATTCAGACCATTAGGCACATTCAGACCATTAGACCCATTTGGGCCACCTAGGCTCATTATGACACTTAGGCCCACTAGGCCACTTAGCCCCATTAGCCAAATTAGCCCCATTCATCCCATTAATCCCATTAGGATCATGAGGCCACTTAGGAAAATTCATGCCACTATGCCACTAAGGCCAAATAGCCCATTTGGAAACTTGGGCCCATGAGGCCCTTTATAGGCCACTTAGGGTCATTAGGCACATTCGGTCGATTAGGCCAATTAGGCCAATTAGGCCACTTAGGCCACTTAGGCCCATTAGTCCCATGAGGCCACTTTGGCCCATCAGGCCCATCAGGCCACTTAGGTCCATTAGGCCCATTAGTCTACGTAGGCCCATTAGGCCCATTAGGCCACTTAAGCCCATTAGTACCATTGGTCCAGTTGGGCCACTTAGTGCCATTTTGCTCATTTGGCCACACTGGCCCATTACCATGGGCCACTTCAGCCCATTAAGAAAATATGCCTCATTAGGCACCTTACACCCATTAGGCCCATTAGGCCACTTAGCCCATTCCACCACTTAGTCCCATTAGCACCATTAGGCCACTTAGGCCCATTTGTCCACTTAAGCCCATTAGCCCCATTAGGCCACTTACACCCATTCGACCACTTAGGTCCATTAGGCCACTTTGGTGCATTAGGCCCTTTAGGCCGATTAGGCCACTTAGGCTCATTATCCCCATTAGGTCACTAGGCCCTTTCAGCCACTTAGGTCTATTAGGCCACTTTGGCGCATTATGCCCTTTAGGCCGATTAGGACGCTTAGGCCCATTCGGCCCATTCAGCCCATTCGACCCATTAAGACACTAAGGCTCATTGAGCACATTAGGCCACTTAGGCCCATTAGGCCACTTCGTCCCATTATGCCCATTAGGCCCATTAGGCCACCTTGGCCCATTAAACCCATTAGGTCCATTCGGCCACTTAGGCCCATTAGGCCCATTAGGCCCATTATGCCACATAGGCCACTTTGGCCCATTAGGCCTATTCGGTCCATGAGTCCACTTAGGCCCATTAGGCCACTCAATCCCTTTAGGCCCATGAGGCCACTTAGGCCCATTAGGCACATTAGGTAACTCAAGCCAATTAGGCCCATTAGGCCCATTAGGCCCCTAGTCCCGTTAATCCCATTAAGCCCATTGGGCTACTTATCTCAATTAGGCTGATTAGGCGACTAATGCCCATTAGGCCACTTAGTCCCACTAGGCCCATTAATCCCATTAGGTCTATTAGGCCACTTAGGCCCCTTAGTCCACTTAGGCCCATCAGGCCCATTAGGACCATTAATCCCATTAGGCCAATTAGGAAACCTTATCCCATTAGTACACTTATTCCAATTAGGCACATTTGGCCCATTAGGTCCATTTGGTCACTTAGGCCCCTTTGGCCCATTCAGCCCATTGAGCTCATTATGCCCATTAATTAGGTCGATTATGCAACTTTGTCTTTTTAGGCCACTTCGACCCATTAGGCCCATTAGGCCACTGAGGCCAATTAGACCCATTTGGAGCCTAGGCTCGTTAAGCCCATTAAGCCCATTAGGCCAGCTAGGCTCATTAGGCCACTTAGGCCCATTGGGGCCTTTAGGCCCCTTAGACCCATTCGTCCATTAGGCCCATTACGACCATTACGCCCATTAGGCCGATTAGGCCACTTAGGCCCATTAGGCCGCTTAGAAATGTATAAATAAATATTAAAAATGAATAAATTGCAGAAATACTAAATGAATAAATTAAAAAAATATTAAAAGTGAGTAAGTATTAAAAATGAATATATAATAATAAATGAATAAATATTAAAATGAATAAAATTCAATAATTAAAAATGAATAAATTGAAGAAAAAAATTCAATAAAATGAATTAATAATGTTAATTATATAAATTAATGAAATATTAAGAATGGATAAATATTAAAATAAAAATAAAAAAATATTAAAAAATAAATTTAAAAACAATATATTCATAATTAAGTCCATATTATAAATGAATAAATAATAATTGTATAAATATTGAAATTCAAATATATTAAAATAAAAATGAATAAATATTAATTATATAAATTACATACATATTAAAAACATTGAATATTAATATTTAAAAATGTATGAATAAATATCAAAATTGAATATATTACAAAAATATTAAATGAATACATATAAAAAATAAATAAATTATAGAAAATATTGAAATTGGAGAAATATTAAAAATGAATAATAATATTAAATGAATAAATGTTAAAAATGAATAAAATTTAATAATTAAAATTAAATAAATTACAAAAAATATGAAAAATATAAATAAATAATATTAAATATATGAGTGTCAAAAATATTAAAAATAAATAAATATTAAAATAAAAATGAATGAATATTAAAAAGTACATTTAAATACAAGAGATCTATAATAAATTACTAATTAAAAATGAATAAATAATAATTGTATAAATATTTAAATACAAAAAATATTATAATAAATATTAATTATTCAAATCACAAACATATTATAAATATTAATGATTAATGATTAAAAACCTATAAATAAATATTAATAAAATGAAAAAAATACAAAAAAAATTAAATGCGTATATATATAATTGCATTTATTACATTTGAAAAACCATATGACTTTTCATGTGATTGTGTGTACGTATATGTATGTATATATATATGTATACACACACACACACACACACAAATATACTATAATGAGATATGTCATATTAAAAAAACAAATGGCATTTCTTGTTATATAATGATATATTCATATACATACATAAAAACATACACATTACTTACATACACATACACACATGCATATGAATAAACATACACATACAAATAAAAATAGATACACATACATGTATATACACGTACACACACGTGTAAGAATACACATGCATACAATTACATACACGTACATACACCTACATCCACATACATATGCATACATACACATGCTCCATAAACACACACATACATACACATATACACATATATATTCATACATGTACATATACATATATACATACACATACACACATACACACAAACATGCATGCATGTACATCCACACACACACACACACACACACACATACACATACAAGCACATATATATGCACACATATATAAATACATGTACACATAAACAAACATATACACAAACATACATCTATATACATATACATAAACACACACACACAACACATATATACACATACAAAGACATACATACACATACATACACATATATCCACATACATACACATGCATATACAGACATACAAATATGTGTATGTTTTAGATTATTTAATATGAATATAAATATATAAATTAAAATAATTATATTTAAATAAATATATATTCATTTATATATTTATATAATTATTTAAATAAATTATCAAAATATTATCACTTCTACAAAAGAATCCTTTAATAGCACTAGAATAGGCCTTTATCAACGCTAAAAAAGTGATAACAACCGCAATACGGTTAAAAGCCCTAGGATTTTATCAATGCTAGAAAAGCACTGATAAATGGTTCCTTTATCATCACTAAAAATATCACTGATAAATCACCCCTTTAGAAGTACTGATAAAAGACAACATTTATCAGCAATTTTATTTAGTGTTGATAAAGGAAGCACTGATAAAGGGGCATACTGTAGTGTGATGTTATAGCACACTACATCACTAGAAACAGAGCATACTATAGTGTGCTATAATAGCACACTACAACACCAGAAACACCACCATAAATTAGCAAAATCATATAAAAATATAAAATTTAAATGAAATAAAATTTACAACAGAAATACAAAAAAACACTATTATAGAGGAAAAGAACGCACCTGTATAAAAGAAAAAACCACTACTGATTGAGAAAAATAATGCACCTATATAATAAAACAATTCTTATGTTAGTTATAATATAAAGAAATAAATTAAATAGAATGTGTCAATTTTAAACTAAACTTTGAGTCATACAGGGAACAATGTGCAGCATATTGAGTTGCAGTTGATTCTTGCACATCACATCATTTATTGTTCATCTTCAAGAATTATTTCTGTGAAAATTAACTAAATAAGTATAAGATAAAAATTATAATAAAATTAATTAAGTAATAGAAGATATAATAATTAGAAAACTATCTAGGCTTCTTTGCTTGGTTTTGGTGACGTGATGCTATTTTAAACTAAAATGACACTTATATATTGAAAAGATGAAGATGGAGTCATACTGATCACACTGTGCATAAAATTAAGGTTTGGATGATTTATACACATCTCAAATGAATTATGGATAATTTTCATAAAGTATCAAAAAAATTAGAATGTGTTTCCTCAGTTTTGAATACATCACTTGTGTTTTTTACTAAAATTTCATTTTAAACTGGAAACGCGCACCTTGAGTCATACCGGTCACATCGTATGTGGGTTAAATGTGAGACTGATTCCTACACATAAAAAATTAATTATGAATCATTTTCCTAAATTATAAAGATAATCTAAGAATGTTTGTTTAGTTTTCATTGAGTGACACTTTTTGAACTAAAATGTCAACTTTAAATTGATAACGGACACTTTGAGTCATACCAGGAACATAATATATCGGATTGATATTCATATGATTACTAGATGTCAAAAATGACTTATGGATCATTTTAATAAAGTATCAAAACAATCTGAATGTGTTTTCTTAGTTTTGAGTATATCAGTTGTCTTTTTTGTTAAATTAATGTTAATTTTAAATAAAAAGATGAAATTGGAGTCAAACTGAGCACACTATGTGTCATATTTAGGTGAAGATAATTTCTACACATCCAAAATAACTTATGGATCATTTTCATAAAGTATCAAAACAATATGAATGTGTTTCCTTGGTTTTGAGTATGCCACTTGTGTTTTTTTACTAAAAAGTCATTTTAAACTGGAAACACGCACTTTGAGTCATTTCGGTCACATTGTGTGTGGGTTTGATGTGATATTGATTCCTATATTTCAAAAATAAATTATGATTTTTTTTCCTAAATTTTCAAGAAAATATTTGTGTGTTTTCTTTGTTTCCAGTGAGTGACACTTTTTTGTACTAAAATGTTTATTTTAAACTAATAGCAAACACTTTGAGTCATAATGGGAACATTGTGTATCATATTGAGGTGCGTATGATTCCTACACATCCCAAATGAATAATGTATTGTTTTTCTAAAGTATCAAAACAATTCAAACGCGTTTTCTCAGTTTTGAGTATTCCAGTTGTCCTTTTTAGTAAAATTAATGTCAATTTTAAATAAAAAGATGCACTTGGAGTCATATTGGTCACATCATACATCATATTGATGTGAGTATAATTCCTACATATCTCAAATTACTTATGGATAATTTTACTAAAATATCAAAAAAATACAAATGTGTTTCCTCAGTTTTGAGTACGTCACTTGTGTTTTTTACTAAAATGTCATTTTAAACTGAAAACACGCACTTTGAGTCATATCGATCACATAGTGTGTGGTTTTGATGTGAGATTAATTATTTTTCATAAAAAATGAATTATGAATTGTTTTCCTAAATTATCAAGACAATCTGAATGTGTTTTCTTTATTTTTAGTGAGTGGCACTTTTTGAACTAAAATGTCTATTTTAAATTCATAATAGATACTTTGAGTCATACCGAGCACATCGTGTATCAGATTGAGGTGAGGATGATTACTACACATAAAAAATGACTTATTAATCATTTTAATAAAGTATAAAAACATTTTTATTTAAAAATGTTTTTTATTGGTTTTGAGTATGTCAGTTGTCTTTTTTAGTAAAATTAATGTCAATTTTAAATAAAAAGATGCACTTAGAGTCATATCGGTCACACTGTGTGTCAGATTGAGGTGAGAATAATTCCAACACACCCCAAATGACGTATGGTTCATTTTACTAAAGTATTAAAACAATCATAATGTGTTTCATTAGTTTTGAGTACACGACTTGTTTTTTTACTGAAATGTCATTTTAAACTGGAAACACGTACTTTGAGTCATACCGGTCACATTGTTTGTGGGTTTGACATGAGACTAATTATTACACATAATAAATAAATTATGAATATTTTTCCTTAATTATCAATACAATATGATCATGTTTTCTTGGTTTTAAGTGAGTGATGTTTTTTATACTAAAATTTCAATTTTAAACTGATAACGGACACTTTGATCCATATCGGGAACATCATGTATCATATTGAGGTGAGAATGATTCCTACACATCAAAAATGACTTATGGATAATTTTAATAAAGTATAAAAACAATATGAATTCGTTTTATCAGTTTTTAGTATGTTAGTTTTCTTTTTTAGTATAATTAATGTCAATTTTAAATAAAAAAGATGCACTTTGAATCATACTAGTCACACTGTGCATTAGATTGATGTACGACTGATTACTAAACATACCAAATGAATTATCAATAATTTTACTAAATTATCAAAACAATATGAATGTTTTTACTTAGTTTTTAGTATGCCACTTTTGTTTTTTACTAAAATGTAATTTTAAATTGGAAACATATACTTTGAGTCATACCAGTCACATCATATGTAGGTTTAACGTGAGACTAATTTATACACATCAAAAATGAATTATGATTTTTTTTCATAAATTATCAAGATAGTTTGAGAATACTTTCTTGGTTTTCAGTGGGTGACACTTTTTTGTACTAAAATATCAATTTTAAACTAATAACGGACACTTTGAGTCATATCGGGAACATCGTGTATCAGAATGAGGTGATGATGATTTATAAACATTAAAAATGAATTATAGATAATTTTCCTAAAGTATAAAAACAATATTAAATCATTATTTTGGTTTTGAGTATGTCAGTTATCTTTTTTTAGTAAAATTAATGTCAATTTTAAATAAAAAGATGCATTTGGAGTCATACCAGTCACATCGTGTTTCGAATTGAGGTGATGCTGATTCCTACACATATAAAATGAATTATGGATATTTTTACTCAATTATTAAAACAATAAAAATGTTTTTCATTTTTTTGAGCACACTACTTGTTGTTTTACTAAAATGTCATTTTAAACTAGAAACATTCAATTTGAGTCATACCAGTCACATCATGTGTGGGTTTGATGTGAGACTGATTACTATGAATAAAAAATTAATTATGAATCATTTACTAAATTATAAATACAATCCAATATTGTTTTCTCATTTTTTTGTTAGTGACTCTTTTTTTGCTAAAATGTCAATTTTAAACTGATAGCAGACACTTTGATTCGTACTGGGAACATCGTGTATCAGATTGAGGTGAGGCTGATTCCTACATGTCATAAATGACTTATGTATTGTTTTACTAAAGTATAAAAACAATAAGAATGTTTTTTCTTGGTTTTTAGTATGTTGGTTTTCTTTTTTATTAAAATTAATGTAAATTTTAAATAAAAAGACACACTTGTAGTCATACCGGTTACACAGTGAGTCAGATTGAGGTGAATATGATTTTTACACATCCCAAATGACTTATGGATCATTTTACTAAAGTATAAAAAAAATATGAATGTTTTTTATCAGTTTTGAGTATGTCAGTTGTCTTTTCTAGTAAATTTAATGTCAATTTTAAATAAAAAAGGCACACTTGGAGTCATATGGGTCACACCGTGCATTATATTGAGGTGAGGATAATTCCTACATGTCCCAAATGACTTATGGATCATCTTAATTAAGTATTAAAATAATATGAATGTTTTTTCTTGATTTTGAGTATATCAATTGTGTTTTTTTACTAAAATGTCGTTTTAAATGGGAAACATAGACTTTGAGTCATACAGATCACATCGTGTGTTGGTTTGATGCGAGACTAATTCCTACATGTCACAAATGAATTATGAATAGTTTTACTAAATTATTAATAAAATCTGAGCATATTTTCTCATTTTTCAGTGAGTGACACTTTTTGAACTATAATGTCAATTTTAAATTGATAACAAACACGTTGAGTCATACCAAGCACATCATATATCAGATTGAGGTGTAGTTAATTCCTACATGTCACAAATGACTTATGGATTTTTTTCCTAAAGTATCAGAAAATATTACTATGTTTTCTTAGTTTTGAGTATGGGATGTGTGTTTTGAACTATAATGTAAATTATAAAATAAAATCATATTGTTCGAGTCATACCTTTTGAGTGCATGATCATAGTACAAGAGTGAATTGTCGTTGTTGACGAAGTAATTTATTCCTAGAAAAATTAACCATCGGTGTAAAACTATCAAAATTAATTAATTGAGCTAAAATAAATATTTACATGTGAGTTTTTAAAGAATATAATAAAATCTATCTTACCCTTTCACAATCATAGAGAGTACAAACTTCATGATAAACCATTTACCTTCTTTGATGGAAAAAAATTCACTGTGACCCATTATGTATTTTCAGAAGAAACTAAACTCCATTATAAATTGTTTACCCCTTTTTGACATTATTAAACATCAGTATATCCCTTTATAGAATCCAAATGACGCTGAAATCTTGGGAACCCATTAATTCTTCTTGAATTTTTCTATAGATAAGTATATTCTTTCCTATATTCTGAGTTATTATCAACTTTAACATAACATAATAATTATTTGTTCATAAAAATAGGAATATCCCTATTTTAATTTATTTTTTATTGATAATAATGATGAGTTTTTTATTAATGAGCTTGTGAACATGGATCATTTTACATAATGAATGTGCACATGCATAATGAATGTTACTTTTATGGACTTTACAAGTATTTGTGTTTTATATCATGCATCTAATTTATGATTTAATATCCCAAATAATTCCACCACCCACCAAAGTGAAACCACTATATTGATCTTTTCTGAAAATTCATGATTTGGTCGATGAAATTTTGTATTTATTTATTTTTTTAGAGTTTTTGGATCAAGCTACTAGATTATTTTTCAAAGGGGTCATCATTTGGATTTTTTTTACTTTATGATTTCATTTGAAGTGGGTTTTTCATTTTTAGGGATTTATTCGTAAGGTATTTTCTTTTCATTTGATGTCATGTTTCCGTTGACACCAGCCCTCCTTGATGACCATGATCTCTCAATGTTGGTTGTCCTCCAATGGTTCTCTCATATATCTGTTGGATTCAGTGGTTGATTACACATATATTTATTCAAACATTTTTTTTTGATTATATACATGTTTGATGATTGGATTAGTATTGCATGACTCTTAAGTGACTATTGGATCCACTACCAAGACATTTTCTTTGTAGTGTAGAGAAGTCATGGGCAAGAAATTGGGTCTTTTTGTTTCAATTTTTTTAGTGAGGGGTTGCTTTCACACTTCAGTAATATTTGATAGTACTTGGGATGTTCTAATAGAAATTTTAACCTATGATAATCAGTTTGAAAAAATAATTAGTGTTTTTTTTTGTTTCTAAAAAATTTCCCCCGCTTAAATTCCTATATAAAATCACTTAAACAAGTGGTGGAAAACATATTTTCAATAATCCAACTGAAACACTTGAACAATGGATCTTATCTTAAGTTACAAGTGTTTTACGCACTTTTCAATAATTTTTCTCAAAAACAACCTTTGTGTGATCCTCATTCTACTCTATTTTCCAACAATTTTATTGTTTTCAAGCCTGCACTTCGTCTCCTCATCTACCACAGTCTCCACCTCTGCCTCCTACTCCACCTCATTATCTAACTCCGAATCTGACTCCACCTTAGCCTCCTCCTCTGCCTCTACCTTTTCCTCTTCCTCCGCATCCACCATTGCCCGATAATTTTATTATTTGTAGGTCAGAACTTCTAAACAAATTGATTTACTCCATTATACTTCTCCTTGAGAAACTGATAAAAAATAATATATAAGCATTCTGACACTAATGCTTCACACCCCAAATATATTTCTAAGTTCATAGATCATAGTAGATCACAAACATAGCAGTTAATCACCTAAATTTTCTGTCAATTTTTTTTAACAACATGTATGAGCCCACTCATCTCTAAACAAATTTTCTCCATCTTTTGAGTAAAAAGGTTTTCTATAATACTAATAGTACTGAGAAAATATAAACAAAAAAATTATTAAGAAATATATTTAATTAAATTTTAATTACCTTCAGAAATTACATGTTCGGGATGTTGGTCTTTTCTTGTTTATGATCTATCTCATAAATTTGAAAATATAATATCTACAATCGGTTCCATTATCTTGCTTCAGAAACTGTTAAAAAATTGACTAAAATAAGTAAAAAAAATTGAAATATTTTTTTATACTTAAATCTTTCTATATATACCTTAATCAGTTTCCATTTGTAGTAATCCACAGGCTTTATCCATCCAGACACTGAATTCATGCCATGATTTATCCTATATTTAGCAGCCACCATATTATAACAAAATTCTTGTTAAAACACATACCGAAACATATAATTTGAATTTTATGCATAAAATGTTGATTTTAGTGTATTACAAATTCACAATACACATCATGTGTGGTCATTTTGTTGGATATTCATGCATTGTATCCAAAAAATAAATATTTGGGGTATCTAGATTGACTGTGATCAGCATCCAGTGCTGCCTTAAAAGAATAATTAATGAAAAAATTGAAAATATATTTTTATGTGATTATATTGTATAGTTTTACTTTTTCATTGTAGGCATAAAAAAGAGTCTTTTGTTTGATATTTTTTGCTCAAATTATTTGAGTAACTCATTTTTCTTCTTCTTAATTTCTTCATTATCCAAAATAATTTTTTCATTAAAAATGATACAGGGATTAATGAATCCAAATCGTGTTTCACATGGTTTTACCTTTATATAGTAGTAATATAAATTCCTATAGAAAATATGAATAGTTATTAACTTTAATAAACATATTAGCTCACTTTTTGGATAGACATATTATGAAAATGTACCTTATGTATATATTCACAACTGAGACTCCCAACCATTCATGCTTGAGAATATAATTTATAGTCTCAAGACTAATTACGTCTATCATGAAATTTCCATATATTTATTTTTTATATGGAATGTAAGAAATTTTTTCATATTTAAATATGGCCTCTACATGAAGTTGTAATGATAATAAATATTTCTCTAGAACTAGAGGGGAGAAGGTGCTTCCGGAAGGTGGTTTTGATTTCTTGGTCAATTCACTGGATGTCTTGATCTGACCTTATATTCCCCATTGCTTTATCCATATATAATATCAATTATTATAGTTTTTTCATATGAAAAAAATTGTTAAATACATACCCCATGTATCTTTATAAGACTAGACATCCATGCTATGAATGTTCTAATAGCATCATTGACCGTTGTAATATATGGATCATCAAGTGGAATAGGAAACTTAGTAGTCAGCTCATGAGATACCTCAATCCCTACTCTCATGTGATATTTTTTGAGTAATTTATGGTGTATATTTTTTTCTAGGATATTATATACCTTACCCCTCACAACAAGGCGGTGCATGGGTTTTGACAGATACAAATCACATATAAATGTACCCTATAAAATTTTAGTAATTTAAAGTTATCAGAAGTTGTTTGATTAACATTTATGAGAAATAGTAATGAAAAAATTTATTACCTCATGTATGGTATGCAGTTGAGGGAATTACTAGAATCAAAGATAGTGGGGTCATTTGGTTCATGTGCAGATCTTTGTTCCACTATCATTTCTCTTTGATGCTTTCTTATACATTGGTTTGCCAAATCAGATTGGACAATAATATCTTATAATGAGTCTATTTTTGTCTGAAATCATCTCACCATATTATATGTATCTTCATGTGGTTTTATATTCTCAAAATATGTTCAAGGAGACACTCCAAAACCTAATCCCCTAATGTGACCATATTGTCATAGCCGCTTCAAAGCTACTAAAATAGTTTTTCTTCTGGTACGATCATTGTCGATTCTTATGTCTAAACCGTATAAAAAAATATGAAAATAAATATATTTATTTATTTAATACTATTATAAATCATAAAAAATTACTATTATTTCATACTTACACATGTTTCTAAAACTACTTTTGTCTTTTCATCAACTAGTTTACCCTTCTTATTTACACGAGACTCCTTCCATAGCACATGGCATTGGATGGAAGCGGCTTCGTATTTTTATTTCATCAATCTGAATATAAAAAAAGGAACATATGTTGTTTCATATCACATAAAACTATTTTTTTATTTAAAATACATACCAATTTCTTCTCTAGTGAAGCGTAAACCATCCTTGCTTTGCAATAGGGGTACATTCGTTTTGATATATGTTCTTTTATTTCCAGCACTCTTTATTTTTTTCATGAATTAACAATTTTGAATCAAATTGGATAAAATGAATGACTTACAATAATATATTATCGAATCAAATTCACCTGAAAAGATTTATCATTGCGAATATTGATGAAAGCATTCCATGTTTCCTACTTTTCAATGTGTTTATAACTAATTGGTGGGTGGGACTTTACTTTTCCCTTAGCATCCCTAAGATGTAACTTTGTAAGAAGAGTCCAGAAGCCTCTATGGTATTTTCCAGTAGCCATTAAGACAAATTTATTATGAAAATATTCTAAAATAAATGAAATCTACAAGGAATAATGAAAAATAAATCATCATTTCATGATATAATTTTTCAGTAAAATAGAGAAAGTATATCGTAACATTACTGTTATATATTTCCAAAGGGTTTCATTCCTTATAGGTTAGATGTGGTGCCATGAATCAATATAAATCATCAAATTCATCATCATTGTGACCCCAACATAACTAATGAACATTGAATTATTGTTATTAATAAGTTGGTCGTGTTTATTCCAACCAACTTCAATTTTTATATTCCGAATTCTTACCTTGATAATTTTATTCAACAATGTGATTCTGCGTTGTTGTTGTTTTTTCATCAAAATGTTGTTGATATCCTAATAATTATACAGTGTCATCATAAACATGTTAGAGTTGGTGTCCTGAGAACCAACTGTTTGTACTTTGATTACATGAATGTACACTTATTATATATTGTTCATTGTTCTGCATGACTATAATATAATAATGTCCTGGAATATTTGTTGCATTAATAAAGTCATAGCAGATCCCTGCTATGATGAGAACATTTAAATGCTATAACAATATTATTATATAAAGTTCTATGGTTGGATTACATACTATGATAGAACACATAGTATACAGACTGTCATGTGCGAGTACTCGTAAGAAGAGGAGACTCTCTATCATAGAGTTCGCACTTGTTAATCTCCAAGATGGAAGATTATGATAACAGACCCTCCAGTAGTAATTACACATGTCTTAGTGTCATCATACATTACTATCTATGAGCATGTGTAATGGTCCTTAGACTGGAATATTATCATTAACTCATGGCATGACTCACACACTTAGATTTGCTGATGAAAACCATCACGAAGATAGTTGGCGGGAAGTAGGGTGCGTTGGGTGCGTCACGAATGACATGTTGTTAATGGATAAGTCAAGGAAGGATTTGTCCCTTCCATATTTATAGAAGTAAATATCACGGTCCCTTTGATTGAAATAGAACTATCGCCTAAATTCCATGTCCATGGTGTAACGACGAGTTTATTTCTGGAAGTCAAAGAATGACAGATCAAGCATATAGGTTTATGACACTACCATGAAACCTGCTTGATGAGATATTGAGAAAAATGCATTAAATTACATAGTAAGTGTTCGTATGAGCTGACATGTCAATGTGGTGTCAACTTCTTTCTCTTGGGTGCCTTGACGCATTGCTAGATAGTAATCTTGGACTTTAGGCAAGCCCACCTAATGCCAATGAGAAAGAGGCCTATAGGGCCACACACTAAGTGTATTCAAGTATCTCAAGTAGAATAAAGATTATTCCCATATGTGGTTTAATAATTATTCAAGGAAGCCTAAATCGTTTTAATGCTAGAGGAAGAATAAAATTAAAACAAGTACACGCCGTGTATTAATGATTACACGCCGTGTAGTTTTATGAAAAACAAGTACACGCTGTGTATTAATAATTACATGCCGTGTAGTTTTTCCAGTCGGTATTTTGAGGATATAATATTGTTTTATTAAATGATAATTATTATAATCAGCGTGGGCGCATGTCAAGGAATTAATGATTCGACATGGGGTTTCCAATAAGAGTTAATGAAATAAATAAAACGCGTAATGCATTTATTTATTGTCATAACTCTATAACCTCAAACCCGATTATAAATATCCTCACAACCCCAAGACTTTTCCTCAATCATTGTGCACAATAATTTTGGAAAATTCTCTAAAGACCGAAATAACTCCTTCCTCCAAGAACTCTCTCAAGACCGAGAGAGATCCTCTTCCATCGGATCAAGGCGATCTAAGGCGGACAATGCAAGAAAAGGTTTCTCCACGCTAGCACCCGGAGAATCCTTTGGCGACATCCAGAGATACGTGGTGCACGTGTGGATCGCCTATAGGGTAATTCTACACTTGGATTCTATGACACAATGATGAATCACATCGGAACGTGATCAAGAATATCAACGAATAAAGAACACCCAAAAAGGTACTTCTTGTCAATTGATTCAATTAATTATAATCAACCTATAACGATCCTTGTCTATGGTTCTGAGACTATCATTATTCTTTGTCTATTTCTGTGATTTGATCCATGGAGACTGGCGTTTATCATCGTATTGATCCCAGATTGATCATTGCTAATGACAAAAAGCCAAGTGGGCACATCCACCCATGAGCTTCTGCTGTGTCCGGAACCTTCAAATGGAATTAGAGGGAGGTTACAATGTTGATTATAGTTATTTAATTTTCGTTGATAATTTATGCATTTATATTTGATTCAATTCAAGATTAATCATTCTATAAATCTGAATAAATGAGATCTGTTATTCCTCCTTCGTTTCTCGATTCACATCACAGAAATGACCTTTTAATTTTAATTTTTATTAAAATAAAAATGAGGGCTCATCCGGAGGAGCCGCTCTTTCTGTCTGTATAACACAAGAATACACGGCGTGTAGTGAAAACTACATGCCGTGTAATTAGGTTCAATGAACCGGTACTGGTCCTCCAAACCACACCGTGTGAATTGAGTATACCTAAGTATTTATTACACCATGTTGACCAGAACAGAATGGCGCATGGAAACTGGAATACATGGCGTGTATGTTGGATCAACACACCATGTAGTCCGATCTGGCCTAGGTGAAACTGTGTACAAGGAGAAGACGCGTACCGCGTACACGGGATTGCCAGGCCAGTAACCGCGTAACAAGGAAGTACACGCCGTGTTAGATTAATCTACATGCCATGTACTCCAAAATTTCCAAAGTATAGAAAACACACCAAATCCCCCTACGTGTAATTTAGATAAAGGGTGAAAACAAATACATGCCATGTAAATATAGACTACACATCGTGTACTTTCTAGAAATGGAATTTCATCGGGTTTCCTCCAAAGTACAAATACCTGTACAAGGAATATGGATGAGAAGAATCTCAAAGACATTCAAAAAGGAATTTAAGAGAAAAAATTGATTAATTATAAGATCATAATTAATTGAATTCAAGCGTGACTTATCTTAAATAAAAGAACGATTAGAATTTGAATATTAAATATGCGTAAATGTCATTGAATTATATGGATGATCATGAGCTAGACCAAAGACCCTTTGTATGTGTATGGTTTCATTTAAATTTATTTAATTTAAATTCATTGGCCTACGAGCCTTCTTCTAATAAAATGTAGGGTTTGTGTTCCCATGGTTTCTTTAATGTAAACCCCAATTAATGGAGGATCTCCCAAGCTAGAGGAGACGATTCAAAATCTGAAGATGAGGCGAAACCAACACAAGAATATGCAAAGGTGGATAGGTGGGAGTTGCAAAACACAAACCATCAGGTTCAAGGTGTTTTTCCCTAGGTCAGGGTTAGCTTATCAAAACCTCTAGATAAGCTAACCAATAGAAGCTCATGATCATTCCATATTATTTTATTTCTGTCTGATTGCATGGTTTATTTATTATGTATGTGTTGTCGCGATCACATAATTAATGAAACGAACAAGCATGCAAAGATGGAATAAAACAAAACCGGACTATGCGTAAACAATATCAGAACATGGTTAATCACTTAAACAAGCATCACTTAATATTAAAAAAACATGTGATAATTAGAAACTACGCATAAAGGATTAAAAATCTCTCAAATACCATATTAAGTTAGACTATGCCTTCCGTTACTTGATTAAGGGAAAGACTCAATAAAACTATGTGTTTGACCAACCCTTGTTGGGATACTTACTTTTATAAAGGAATCTCTTATGAAAGTATCGGGTTGAATTAAACATTTTACAACAAGTGGAGTTGCCCTTGCTAGACTTTTTGTAAAATGGAGGCAAGTGTTGAGGAAATCCAAGTCAGAATTTTAGGATTGGGGAGTTCACTCAACAGATTAAGGAACTGTAAGCACACAGTTGGTAAAGACCTGCCTACCTAAATACCTTCAAATAGCTTGACCAACCCTTTTGGGGGTTATGAAAAGGGGAATATAGATCCTTACCACTAGAATGTCAAAGAAACTGGACATTACGAGTTCAATGGTGAGGTCCATTGGGACTTGATAAAATAGTGGGAGACTTAATGAAATTTATTATTTCTCATAAAATGTAATTAAGAAAGTACTGATAAATCTGCTATTTTAATTTGTAGAATCAATATGAAAAACTCATCAACCACATTTTCTCTGTGATCAATTCTAGATAAAGACAATATCCTCACTATTAGTAACTTTCAAGAATGGTTTAGGCACCTTCAAGATATCCTATGCCATGAATGACAGTTTTACGTGCTGGAGTCCTCACTTCCTATTTTGCCTGCCCAAGGGGCGAGTGATGAAGATTTCCTAGTCTATGATCAACATTTGAGTGATGAACTTAACGTTCAATGTTTGATGATATCATCAATGTCTAGTGAGCTCATGAAGTCTCATGAAAACATGGATGCTTATAGCATGATCGAGCACCTCCATGGTCTATACCAGGAGAGAGAAATACATGAAAGGTTTGAGATCTCCAAGGCTCTATTTCAGAGCAAGCTTGGAGAGGGTGCCCCAGCTGGGCCTCATGTAGTCAAGATCATTGGATACATTGAGCGCTTAGAGGTTTTAGGGTTTAAACTCCCTGAAGAACTGAGTACCAATCTCATTCTTGCATCACTCCTCCAGAGCTTCTCTAACTTTGTTGTGAACTTCAATATGAACCACATTGAGAAGTATCTGTCTGATCTTCTTATCCTCATTCGCCAAGTGGACAATGACATGAAGCGTGAAAATCCTTCTGTCCTCATGGTGAATAAAAGGAAAGGGAAGGTGAAGAGCTTTAAGCCCAAAGATTTTTCAAGGCCTTCCAAGAAAAGGGAGATCAAAGGAGAGGCAAGAGAATAGGAGGATGTTTGTTTCGCATGTGGAAATAAGGGACACTAGAAGAAGAACTGCACCCATCCAAGGAAGCGAGGGGAAGCTTCAGGTACGTTTGTTATCAAATGAAATCTATCTGTTTCTACAAATTGGGTATCAGATACTGCTTTTGGTGCTCACATCTATATCCAAATACAGGAACAAAGTAGATTCAGAAAGATTGACCGAGGTGAGGTGGATTTTCAAGCAGCCAACGGAGCCAAACTCGCTGCTATAACTGTTGGAGACTACCACCTCACATTGCCTACTCAAATGGTCTTGGTGTTGAAAGTATGTTATTATATACCCTCTGTAACCAAAAACATTATTTCAGTATCTATATTAGATACTGATGGATTCATCTTCAAGTTTGTAAGTGGATGTTGCTACTTTTATAAAGATAGTATTTGTTTTGGTAGGGCACATTTATATAACGACCTTTATGTGTTAGACTAAACAAACCATGTAATGGCAATCGATGAAAATGTTAATTCACATGACTCATACCACACCCAACTTTGGCATCACCGGCTAGGTCATGTCAATGAGAAATGTTTGATAAAATTACATCAAGATGGGTATTTAGATTCTTTTTAACTAAAACCACTTGGTGTATGTCATGCGTGTCTACAAGGTAAAATGACCAAAGCCCCATTTAGTGGGAAAGGTGAAAGGGAAAAAGGTCTTCTATAATTAGTTCACATAGATGTGTGTGGACCATTTCCAGTTGAAGCAAGGGGTGGGTTCTTGTACTTCATAACTTTTACTGATGATTTTAGTAGATATGGATATATTTACTTAATGAGGTATAAGTCATATTCTTTTGATCGGTTTAAATAATACAAGAATTAAGTTAAGAACCATCTTGGTAAGAAGATTAAGAAAATCCACTCAGACAGAGGAGGAGAATATCTTAATCAGGACTTCATTGATTTATTATGGGAGTTTGGGATTCTATCTCAACTCACTCCTCCTTACACACCTCAGTGGAAGGGTGTAAGTGAAAGGAGGAACCGCACCATGTTGGACATGGTGAGATCAATGATGAGTCAAGCGAGTCTTCCATTATCCTTTTGAGGATATGCATTACAAACAGCAGCACACATACTAAACCAAGTACCTACTAAATCGATAAATGGTATTCCATACGAGTTATGGAGTGGATTCAAATCCATATTATCGAATTTACATGTGTGGGGTAGCAAATAATTTGTTAAGGCCTCTTCAAGTAACAAACTTGCACCCCGAGGCACAAAGTGTATCTTTATAGGATATCACAAGGAAACAAGGGGATATTACCTATACAACCCCTCAGATAAAAGGGTTACAGTGGAAAGACATGCCATATTCCTTGAGAGGGAGCACATCTCCAAAAGAGATAGTGGGAGTGAGATAGACTTCAATGAAGTCGAGGCTCAAGATACACAGGAGTTGGTACAAGAACAGATTCTACAAAGCCCCGTGGAAGAAAAATCTGTTCCAGAGACATAAGAACTGCGTAGGAGAATGAGAGAGGTGAGAGAGACAGAACAATATGGTTTTCTTGTCACTGAGGATGGTGACTCATTATTGGTTGACAATGATGATCCTCTTACCTACAAGGAAG
The DNA here is from genome assembly GCA_963277665.1 of Viscum album. Lineage (NCBI taxonomy): Eukaryota > Viridiplantae > Streptophyta > Magnoliopsida > Santalales > Viscaceae > Viscum > Viscum album. Next base: position 947,415,054 of record OY728132.1, on the reverse strand, counting down.
CAGTTGAAGGCACAGACATTGCCAAGTGGCAAGAAGCCATGAATTCTGAAATGGATTCCATGTACCAAAACCAAGTCTGGATTTTGGTAGATCCTCCATTTGATGTAAAGCCTATTGGTAATAAATGGGTATTCAAGAAGAAACTGGACATGGAGGGACAAGTCATCACCTATAAGGCATGACTGGTTGCAAAAGGTTTTAGACAGCGTCAAGGAATTGACTATGATGAAACCTTTTCACCAGTTGCGATGCTAAAATCCATCAGAATCCTATTGCCCATTACCGCTTACCATGACTATGAAATTTTGAAAATGGATGTCAAAACAACATTCCTTAATAGGAACCTCCAGAAAGATGTCTATATGACAAAACCTGAAGGGTTTGTGACTCCAAAGGATGCCAACAAGGTATGAAAGTTGTAGAAATCCATTTATGGATTAAAGCAAGCATCAAGGTCATGGAACATTCATTTTGATGAAGCCATAATGGAATTTGGATTTGTTAAGAAAGAATGTGAGCCTTGTGTCTACAAAAGGTTTTGTGGAAGTGCAGTCGTTTTCCTAATAGTACATGTTGATGACATATTACTAATTGGAAATGAAGTACCTGTCTTATAGTCAGTTAAGGCATGGTTAGATAAATGTTTCTCCATGAAAGACTTGGGCGAGGCAACATATATTCTAGGGATCAAGATCCATCATGATAGATCCAAGAAAATGTTGGGCCTAAGTCAAAGTACATACATTGACAAGATATTGAAGAGATTCAGTATGGAACCGTTCAAGAGGGGATTGTTACCAGTGTCACATGGCATTCATCATTCCAAGAAAATGTGTCCTCAGACACATGAGGAAAGAAAGAAAATGTAAAGGATCCCTTATGCATCCCTGATTGGGTCAATCATGTATGTTATGCTATGTACAAGGCTAGATGTTGCTTATGCATTGAGTGTGGTAGGCAGATATCAAGCTGACCTAGGAGACTTCCATTGGATGGTAGTCAAGACTATCCTTAAGTATCTGAGGTGTACTAAGGATATGTTCCTAGTTTATGGAGGAGATGAGGAACTAGTCATCAGAGGACATATAGATGCTATTTTCCAGACTGATCAAGATGACATGAAGTCGCAGACTGGATACATCTTCAGTTTGAATGGAGGTGTAGTGAGCTGGAAGAGCTCAAAAAAAGTGTGGTGGTAGATTCTATAGTGGAGTCTGAGTATATCGCATCTTTTGAGGTAGCTAAAGAAGTATTATGGATGCGAAGCTTCATCCAAGAGCTGGATGTATTACCTAGAAGTAAAGATCCTATCACACTCTATTGTGATAATACTACAGCAGTGACACTTGAAAAAGAGCCAAGGTCACATCAGCAGACAAAGCACATACTTCAGAAGTATCATCTCTTGAGGGATTTTTCTCAGAGAGGTGAAGTTGCAGTGAGTAGTATTTTCATGGAAGACAGTGTGGCAGACCCCTTGACTAAAGCCTTGACTCAGCAGAAACATGATCATCATGTGAGGTCTAGAAGACTAAAAGTCATAGGCTGTTGGCTCTAGTCCAAGTGGGAGTTTGTTAGAGTTGGTGTCCTGAGAACCAACTATTTGTACTTTGATTACATGAATGTACACTTATTATATATTGTTCATTGTTTTACATGAATATAATATAATAATGTCCTAGAATATTTGTTGCATTAATAAGGTCATAGCAGATCCCCGCTATGATGAGAACCTTTAAATGCTATAACAATATTCTTAAATAGAGTTCTATGGTTGGATAACATACTATGATAGGACACATAATATACAGACCGTCATGTGCGATTACTCATAAGAAGACGAGACTCTCTCTCATGAAGTTCACACTTGGTAATCTCCAAGATGAGAGATTATGAGAACAGACCCGCCAGTAGTAATTCTTCATGTCTTAGTGTCATCGGACATTACTATTTACGAGCATGTGTAATGGTCCTTAGACTGGAAGATTATCATTAACTCATGTCATGACTCACGCACTTAGATTTGCTAACGAAAATCGTCATGAAGACAGTTGGAGGGAAGTAGGGTACGTTGGGTGCGTCATGAATGACATGTTGTTAATGGATAATTCAAGGAAGGATTTGTCCCTTCAATATTTATGGAAGTAAATATCTCGGGCCCTTTGATTGAAATAGAACTATCGCCTAAATTCCATGGCCATAGTGTAACGACGAGTTTATTTCTAGAAGTCAAAGAATCACAGATCAAGTATATAGGTTTATGACACTGCCATGAAACCTGCTTGATGAGATATTAAGACAAAGGGATTAAATTACACAGTAAGCATTAGTATGAGGTAACACGTCATTGCGGCTTTAACTTGTTTCTCTTGGGTTCCTTGACCCGTTGCTAGACAGTAATCTTGGACTTTAGGCAAGCCCGCCTAATGCCAACGAGAAAGAGGCCTAGAGGGTCACACACTAAGTGTATCCAAGTATCTCAAGTAGAATAAAGATTATTCCCATACATGGTTTAATAATTATTCAAGGAAGCCTAAATCTTTTTAATGTTGGAGGAAGAATAAAATGAAAACAATTACACGTCGTGTATTAATGATTACACGCCATGTAGTTTTATGAAAAACAAGTACACGCCGTGTATTAATAATTACATTCCGTGTAGTTTTTCAATTCGGGATTTTGAGGATATAATATTTTTTTATTAAATGATATTTATTATAATCAGCGTGGCCGCAAGTCAAGGAATTAATTATTCGATATGGGGTTTCCAATAAGAGTTAATGAAATAAATAAAATGCTTAACACGTTTATTTATTGTCATAACTCTACAACCTCAAACCTGATTATAAATATCCTGAAAACCCCAACACTTTTCCTCAATCATTGTGCACAACAATTCTGGAGAATTATCTCAAGACTGAAAGAACTCCTTCCTCGAATAACGCTCTCAAGACTGAGAGAGATCCTCTTCCATCAGATCAAGGCGATCTATGGCGGACAACGCAAGCAAAGGTTTCTCCATGCTAGCACCCGGAGAATCCTTTGGCGATGTCCAGAGATACGTGGTGCATGTGTGGATCACCGCTAGAGGAAGTCTGCACTTGGCTTCTGTGACGTAACGAAGAATCACATTGGAACGTGATCAAGAATATCAATGAAGAAAGAACACCCAAAAAGGTACTTCTTGTTAATTAATTAAATTAATTATAATCAACCTGTAACAATCCTTCTTTGTGGTTCCGGGACTATCATTATTCTTTGTCTATTTCTGTGATTTGATTCGTGGAGACTTGCGTTTATCATCGTATTGATCCCGGATTGATATTTGCTAATGAAAAAAAGACAAGTGGGAACATCCACCCATGAACTTTCGCTGCGCCTGGAACCTTTAAAACAGTCTTTTCTTTCTTAGGATTGCTAACAACATCATGTTCAGAAGACGTTGTCTTAATGAGTAGTTACACATTTATTTTTTTTGAATAATAACAATGTAAACACAGAAAAAGGATTTGAGAAGGGTCACATGTATGCTCTATTTCAAACTTTATGAACCCTTTAACTCTATATCCATACTCTTTCAAACAATTTTTGTGTATTCATTTTTATGGAAATGGATAATTGAATTTAAGAAAATAATTACTCCACTATGGTAGGTGTTATCCTCTAAATTCATCCAAAGGTGAAAGTTATAAAAAATAGTCATCCTTTTCAGCTTCATCTTCCAAGAATTTATTATTGAATTTTGTTACTTGAGACTCATTATCCATCTCTTTTTTACATGAAACTATGTTTCCCGAACTACTATGAGAATTAGTCATCCCATACTGGGAACCAATGATCATTTTGGATGACTGCTGCTCAGAGTAGTTCGAGAAACATATAAGAGATGGGGGATGAGTGTCAAGAAAAATATTAATAATAACTATTTAGGAGACGGAATTGGTGAGGATGATAGTTTTCTCTTTAAAACATTTTAAATTACTACATCTTGATTTAAAATTTCAAATCTCATATCAAAGTGCTAAAATGACCCTAACTCTACTAGGAGAACATAAAATCATCCCCACTGAGGTGCAATAACTATAATCTATGTTACTAGTCCTTTTCCCTCACTTTTATCTCAAATATAAGATCTCTATATCCATTGAGGTTCATGTGTAGGGTGTGATTATAAAAATAGACAAGTAAATACTAACAGGGCCCCTAAAATATACAACACAACATATATTTGAGTATATGTTCAAAGTAGTAACACTAAAAATACACATGTTGTTAAATTCATTGTGTACTAACCAAGACATCATGATAATAAAATGTATCAACTTCATTTAATATAAGTGAATTATAATAGTCATACCATAAGTTTATACCATTGTTGTTCCCTAGAATTCAAATCATTTCACTAATAATAGGTTAAAATTTGAATCATAGGAGGAGAAAAAATTATTTATATCCCTCTTGAAATAATCACATCACATGTACCATGAGATTCAACCTCAGACACCTAGCATCCAATACCATCCCTCAGGGATAACCATCACATGTACTTATTGCATCTAAATCATGAAATGGATATTGTAGACCCCCGGTTTGAAGTATGTAACCCTTTATTTATGCTTTTTATGTATTTAAATTGGTTGGGTAATTTTTTGAAGAGTTTTAAAGTTTTTTGGAAGGTTTTGGGGGATTTTATAATGGTGAACAAACAGTTAGTAAAAACTATGCAATACTTATAGGAAACCATGCACAATGTGATAGGGGCCAGGGAGAAGTCACATGGTTTTCCAAACCATGTGACCTCCCCAGTCTAGTTTTTCAACATGGGATAGTGGGATTCTGCATGATTGGTGCACGATTTGTCTAACCATGTGGACCAACTAAGCAAGGAACCCTCTTGAGGCAGTAGCAGGCGCATGGTTAGCGCGCGGTTTTCCTAACCGTGCATAGTTTAAAAGTGGGTTTTAAAAAATAGACATCATGCGTTCTTAACACTAAACACCCCATTTGAGCCCCATTTCAACCCTCACTTGTTATTTCATTATATCCAAGTCTAGGGAACCTATCTCCATCATTTTGTAAGCATTTTTAAGGGTTTTCTTGGTGGTTTGAAGCTATATATTCCTTGGTAAGTCTCCTTTGTGGTAGTTTTCTTGGGTTTTCTTAGATCTACTTGTCTCTCTCTCCCAGTTTCTTAGATATAATCCTATTGAAAATATATCTAGGTATTTTAATTCCAATCATGGTTATATTTGGACTTGTTGATGTTATGGGAATGGATATAAGGTATATTTTTATAGTTTTCACCCATATTTGGTGAGCATTTGTATCATTGGTCGTTTTTTTCAAAACCCTAGAGGTATGTGGCCTCACTCTTAACTCCTATTGTTAGAACTGAATAATTTGATTTAAAATTAATTTTTTTTCTTGAAATTGGTTTTTAAATTTATGTTAAAATCTAGTGTGTAACCTATTTAGTGTTGTTTTATGGGTTTTGGGGGAAATTTGATGTTATTGTGTAATATTCTTCATTGTTGGATTTTAAAATGATGATATTAAAATCGATTGCTTAGTTTTATTTATGTAAATGAGTTATAAAAATAGTTTTCCATAAAAAATTTGTTTTATTAAAATGATTTTTGGCATAAATGGGTGAAATGGGTTTTGTCATAATTGTTGGAAATGTTGTTTGGCTTAAAAGGTTGTTTTGGTTCGGAAATTGTGGGGTAGAATGGTTTTAGAAAATATATTGGTTGGTATGATTTTGGTAAATATTTATTTTATGTTTGTTGTATTAAGTGGTTAATCATGAGTTGGATGGGATAGATAGTGGGTGTGAAGTGCCACCATCAAAGGGTTGGAATATGGTCATTAATTACCACAATAGAAAGGGGGTGGGGGTTTGGATGTGAAGTTACACCGTCAATGGTAACACCAAGCTTGGGTGGTTGTGTTGGGTTGTGTGTGTGATGAGGTGTATGTATTGGGTCATGTGAAATTAAATGGTTTATGCCAATATGGAATGGGAAAAATGGTTATTGACTTATTGATTTCTTTCCTTGAAAATGTGTTTGTTTGGGAAAATAGTTTTGGTAAGGATGTATTTGGATTTTTGGAAATTATTAAACTGATTAATGTTTTATATACATTGTTTTATATAAATGTTCTAAATTTCTCTATCCTAGTGGTGTGAGTAGGTAATTCATTTTGGGAAAGCCTTTTGATTTTCATTACTCACCCCCTACTTTGGAAATTTGGTGCTTTGTAGATGTTGTATTCCAAGACACAGGTAAAGTTAAAGCATCTCATTTATTTATTGGTTTATATTGATGCTTGGGAGTTATTGTGGTGTTGTATCATGGATCTTGGTTCGGAGATATGAAGATTTATCTTGGAGTCCTTGAGTTTTTTCATTTAGGTATTCCACTTTGGTACTCTGATTCTAGTTATTTTGTTTGGTTATGGTGGTCTGTTGGTATTGTTGAATTGTATTACATTGTTTTCATTCATCATATAGTTCAAGAAACATATAAGAGATGGGGGATGAGTCTCAAGAAACAAAATTCAATAATAACTATTTATGAGATGAAGTTTGTGAGTGTGATAATTTTCTCCTTAAAACATTTTAAATTACCACATCTTAATTTAAAATTTAAAATATCATCTCAAAATGATAAAATGTCCCTAAAACTAACACGAGAACATAAAATCATCCCCACTGAGGTGAAATGATTCTAATATATGTTACAATTCCTTTTCCCTCACCTGTATCTCAAATATAAGATCCCTATATCCACTAAGGTTCATGTGTAGGGTGTGATTATAAAAATAGACAAGTAAATACTAAAAAGGCCCCTAAAATATACAACACAACATATATTTGAGTATATGTTCAAAGTAGTAACACTAAAAATACACATGTAAACCAATTCATTGTGTACTAACCAGGAAACCATGATAATCAAATGTATCAACTTCATTTAATATCAATGAATTATACTAATCATACCATAAGTTTGTACCATTGTTGTTCCCTGGAATTCAAATCATTCCACTAATAAGAGGTTAACATTTGAATCATTGGAGGAGAAAAATTATTTATCTCTCTATATAAATAACCACATCATAGGTACCATGATATTCAACCTCAAACACCTAGCATCCAAGACCATCCCTTATGGATAACCATCACATGTACTTATTTCATATAAATCATGAAATAGATATTGTAGCACCCTTGGTTTGAGGTATGTAACCATTTATTTATGCCTTTTATGTATGTAAATTGGTTGAGTAATTTTTTGAAGATTTTGAATTATTTTTGAAAGGTTTTAGGGGCTTTTATAAGGGTGAAAATTTTAAGCATGGTTAGTGAAAACCATGCAACACTTGCATTAAACCATGCACCATGTGACATGGGCCAGGGATAAGGCGAACGATTGGTGCACAGTTTTCCAAATGGTGTGACCTCCCCAGTCTAGTCGTGCAACATGGGACAGTGGGATTCTATACAGTCGGTGCACAGTTTGTCTAACTATGTAGGCCAACCAAGTGAGTAACCCTCTTGATAAAATAGCAGATGCATGGTTAGCACACAGTTTTCCTAACCATTCATAATTTAAAAGTGGGTTTTAAAAAATAGACCTCACATGTTCCTAACCCTAAACACCCCATTTGAGACAATTTCAACCCTCTTTCATTATTTTCTTATCCCCAAGGCTATGTAACCTATCCTCATCATTTTGTAAGAATTTTTAAGGGTTTTCTTGGTGGTTTGAAACTAGATATTCCTTGGTAAGTCTTCTCTGTGGAAGTTTTCTTGGTTTTTCTTAGATATACTTGTCTCTCTATCTCGATTTCTTAGATCTAATACAATTTCAAATAGATATAGGGTTTTTAATTCCAATCATATTTGTACTTTTTGATGTTATGGGAATGGATCTAAGGAAGATTTTTGGAGTTTTCACCCAGATTTGGTGAGCGTTTGTGTTGTTGGTCGTTTTTTCCAAAACCCTAGATGTAGGTGGCCTCACTATTGACTCCTCTTATTAGAACTATAAGAATTTGATTTAAAATTAATTTTTTTTATTGAAATTGGTTTTGAAATTGATGTTAAAATCTTGTGTGAAACCTCTTTAGTGTTGTTTTATGGGTTTGGTGAGAAATGTGATGTTGTTGTGTAATATGTTTCGTTGTTGGATTTTAAAATGAAGATTTTAAAATTAGTTTCTTGGTTTGATTTATAGATATGGGTTATAAAAATGGTTTTTAATAAAAATTTTGTTTTATTGAAATGATGTTTGGCATAAATGGGTGAAATGGGTTTTTGCATAATTGTTGGAAATGTTGTTTGGCTTAAAAGGTTGTTTTGGTTTCAAAATTGTGGGGTAGCATGGTTTTGGAAAATATATTGGTTGATATGATTTTGGTAAATATTGATTTTATGGTCGTTGGATTATTTGGTTACTCATGAGTTGGATGGGATAGATAGTGGGCGTGAAGTACCACCATCAAAGTCTTGGAATGTGGTCACGAAGTACTAAAATAAAAAGGGGATAGGGTTTGGATGTGAAGTTACACCATCAATGATAACACCAAGCTTGGGTGATTGTGTTGGGTTGTGTGTGTGGTGAGGTGTATGTATTGGGTCATGTGAAATGGAATGGTTTATTCCAATATGGAATGGGAAAATTGTTAATGACTTGTTGATTTCTTTCCTTGAAACTGTGTTTTTTTGGGTAAACTGTTTTGGTAAGGATGTTTTTGGATTTTTTGAAATTATTGAACTGATTAATGGTTTATATAATTTTTTTTACATAAATGTTCTAACTTTCTTTATCCTAGTGGTGTGAGTATGGAATTCATTTGGGGAAAGTCTACTGATTTTTATTACTCACACCCTACTTTTTCAATTTGGTGATTTTGTAGATGTTGTATTCCAAGACACAGGTAAAGGTAAAGCATATCATTTATTTAGTGGTTCATCTTGATGATTGGAAGGTATTGTGGTGTTGGAGCATGGAGCTTAGTGTGGAGATATGGAGATTTATCTTGGAGTCAATGAGTATTTTGTTTAGGTCTTCCACTTTGGTAATCTAATTCTGGTTATGTTGTTTGGTTATGGTGGTCTATTGGTATTTTTGAATTGGATTACATTGTTATCATGCATCATATAGTAAATTTGGTTAAGGTGTTTTTGGTTTGTTTCTTTATTTTTTAACAGGAAAAATCATCCCCCAATTATTCATGAATCCCTGGGAATTTATTTCCAACCTTTGGCGCCTTGGGAATTTGCTTAAGGCCAATTAGCATCTCCACCTTGACTCAAGCCGATGAGGAGGGGCGGGACGTTACAAGTGGTATCATTTTGTTCAGTCCTTTGGCATTCGTTGTCGATCATGGAGTTGGAATTCATTCTCAGTTTATTATTTGAGTTGGGATGGTAGAAAGGAGTAATATTGTTGGGACTTGAAATGTATAGAATAAAAATATGTATCTAACCTTTTTATTCTGAACTTTAAGTTACTAGGTAGTTGGGTACAAAAGTGTTTTGGAGACACTAATAGGAGTGTAATCTCATTGTCGTCGGTTTAGACAATGAGAAGAGCATGACATGCATGGTATAAATGACTTCCCACTAGGATTTCATATCTCATTTGGAGTAATGATTTATGCTGTGATATGAATTTTTTGATATTTGAAAAATCTGGAAAGTGTTTTCAAATGTGTGATTTTGAAAAGAGAATGGTTGTGGTATTTTTAAAATGGGTTGATTTTCAAAACATGGTGGATGTTTTTTCAAAAATGATTGAACATGGGAAGTGTTGGATTTTGTAAATCATGGTTATGATAGTTGAAATGTGATAGAATTTGAAATTGTTAAGCCCTATATTACTAGAGAGTGAGACGTATGGTGTTTCTCATGTGAACAGAGAATGGAACCTGGTAAGAATCATAGAAACCAAGAAGAGGAAGCTACTAAAAATGTGGTTTCACCTGTGCCCCAGGTGAACCAGTAGCTAGTGCAGAGCATAGTGAAAGCTTTTTAAGCTATAGATAGTGGGAATAAAAGAGATAAAACAAGTCATGTGGACCATTTGGTTTAGTTTAAGAAGCAAAATCCAGCCATCTTTTGGGGTGATTCAGAACCAGAAAGGGTGGAGGTGTGGCTAAATAAGATGAATTGAATCTTTGATTTCCTAGGAACACTGATGGAGTTCAAAGTCAAGTTATTGACATACATTTTGTAAGATATTTCATATCAGTAGTGGGAGTTAGCGATCTAGTATAAAGTGGACCAAGGTATGACATGGGAGGATTTCGAGGAATTGTTCAACAAACAATTCTATCCTCACATGTCTATAATTCAGAGAACGATGGATTTATTTAACTGAAAGCAATAGAACCTTTCTATGATAGAATATGTGGATAAATTCATGAATTTAGTCTAGTTTTCACCCGAGGTTTCTACTAGTGAATCTTTCAAGACACGCAATTTTTAATCTGGTATGAGGTAGGAAATTTGTTTGAAGATTTTGGTAATCTGTGTAAAAAATTGTATGGAGATGGTCAATAGAGAAACCGTGGCTAAAAGGGGTATCTCAGGGGTGATGGGTGGAGGAGATATCATTATGACTATGGTAAATTGTGGAAACTATAATGCGGGGATCAAGTGGAAGAGGGAAACTTATTTCCAAGGTGAGAGTATGGCTTAGAATCTGGTAGAAGGATCAGTGAATCTTCCTATGAAGCCTAAGAGAAAGTCAGGATGTTTCTAATGTGGCTCTCTAAGAAACATGAAGCAATAATGTACATCACCACCTAGAGAATTCAATAATTTTAATTATATGGGGCATCATCAGTGTTATTTTTTCCATGCTCCAAGGTCTGGTGTTTGAGACATTTTTCAAGGTTAATAGTCATCTTATGCCTCAATGGGACGAGGATAGAAGAATACCCCTCGTCAGTAGAACAGAGTTAGTTGTGGTGATTCTAGGAATACCATGACTCCTCGGTGTGAGAAATTTCATTAGGGGAATGAAGATAAAAGTGTGGCGAGTAAGCATATATTTGGAGATGAGAAGGTTATTGTGAATGGCCAACTTGTACCATCGATGGTGAGAGGTGCAATTATTTTAAATTCTACCTTCATGAAAGCATTGTTTGATACGAGTGCATCTCATATTTCATTTCTTCTCATGTTTTTGATTTTTTGTATAGTTGTCGGGTGATTGGTTCAGGGTCGACCTGGGTTGGTTTGTGGTAGCCTAAGTGGCCTAATTTCTCTAAATGACCTAAATTGTTCTAATTGGCCTAAATTATCCTAAATGGAATAATTGGACTAAATGAACTAAATAGACTAATTGGCCTAAATGGCCTAATTGGACTAATTATACTAATTGGCATAATTGGACTAAATGGCCTAAAAGGACTAAATTGGCCTAAATGGACTAAATGGCCTAATTGGCCTAATTGGACTAAATGACCTAAATATATTAAATTGGTCTAAATGGTATAAATGGCCTAATTGGACTAAATGGACTAAATTTCCTAAATGGTTGAAATTGATCTAATGGCCCAATTGGCCTAAATGGACTAAATTGGCCTAAATTGACTAATTGGCCTAAATGACCTAAATTTCTCAATTGGTCTAATTGGCCTAAATGTACCAAATTGGCCTAAATGGACTAAATGGATTAATTGAACTAAATAGCCTAAATGTCCTAATTAGCCTAATTGACCTAAATGGACTAAATTGGCCTAAATGACCTAATTGGCCTAATTGGCCTAAATGGATTAATTGGCCTAAATGGTCTAAATGAGCCTAAATGGCCTAAATTTGCCTAATTGGCCTAATTGGTCTAAATGGCCTAAATGGCCTAATTGGCCTAAATGGAATAAATGGACTAATTGGTCTAATTGGCCTAACTGGACTAATTTTTCTAAATGTCCTAAATGGACTAAATTGGCATAATTATCCTAATTGGTCTAAATGGCCTAAATTGGTCTAAATGGCCTAAATGGCCTAAATGACCTAATTGGTCTAATTGTCCTAAATGAACTAATTTACCTAAATGGCCTAAATGGTCTAATTGGTCTAATTGTCCTGAATGTCCTGAATGTTCTAAATGACCTAAATTGTCCTAAATGGACTAAATTGCCTAAACTGCCTAATTGGATTAATTGGACTGATTGGCCTAATTGGTCTAAATGACCTAAATTTTCCAAAATGGACTAAATAGCCTAATTTTACTAATTGGACTAAATTGGCCAAAATGGCATAAATGGCCAAAATTGGCCTAATTAGCCTAATTGGTCTAAATAGTCTGAATTGGCCTAAATGGCCTAAATTGCATAAATTACCCAATTGGATTAATTGGCCTAATTGGACTAAATGGCCTAAATTTTCCTAAATGGATTAAATGGCCTCAATTAGCCTAATTGTCCTAATTGACCTAAATTGCCTAAATTGTCTAATTGGTCTAATTGTACTAATTGGTCTAATTGGCCTAAATGGCCTAAATTGGCCAAATCAACATAAATGTTCTAATTGGCCTAAATGGACTAAATTAGCCTAAATGGACTAATTGACTGAATTGGATTAAATGGTCTAAATTATCCTAAATAGATTAAATGACCTAAATTGGCCTAAATGGCCTAATTGACCTAAATTGTCTAAATTGGCCTAAATGAACTAAATTTTCTAATTGGTCTAATTGGCCTAGTTGACCTAAATGACCTAAATGGCCTAAATGGCCTAAATGGCCTAATTTACCTAAATGGACTAAATGAACTAAATTACCTAATTGCCTAATTGGCCTTAATGGCCTAAATGGCCTAAATTTGCCTAAATGGTCTAATTGGCCTTATTGGACTGAATGGATTAATTGACCTAAATGGACTAATTATCCTAATTGGCCTAAATGATCTAAATGAACTAATTGTCCTAATTGGACTGATTAGGCTAAATGGCCTAAATTATCCTAAATTTCCAAAATTGGCCTAATTGGCATAATCGGTCTAAATGGTTTAAATTTTTCTAAATGGTCTAAATGGACTAATTGGGCTAAATTACCTAAATGGAATAATTAATATAATTGTCCTAAATGGAAAAATTGTCCTAAATGGTCTGAATGACCTAATTGGCCTAAATTGACCTAAATTGGCCTAAATGGCCTAAATTAGACTAAATGGCCTAAATTGGATAAATGGCCTAATTGGCACAATGGGCATGAATTGACTAATTAGCCTAATTGGTCTAAATGAGATAAATTGGCCTAAATGGATTAATTGGCCTAAATTTCTTAAATTGTCTAATTGGCCTAATTGGCCTAATTGGCCTAAATGGCCTAAATGGGCCTAAATGGCCAAAATGAACAAAATTGGCCTAAATGGCCTAAATTTCCAAAATTGCATAATTGGCCTAATTGCTCTAAATGGTCTAAATTGGCCTAATCGGCTTAAAAGGCCTAATCGGCCTAATTGGACTAATTGGTCTAAATTACCTAAATTGACCTAAATGGCATAATTTACCGAATTGGCCTAAATGGCCTAAATTGGCTTAAATAGCCTAAATGACCTAAATTTGCCTAAATGGACTAATTAGCCTAAATGAACTAAATTGGCCTAAATGGACTAAGTGAACTAAATTGCATAATTGACCTAATTGTCCTAATTGGATTAATTGTATTAAATTGGCCTAAATGGCCTAAATCTTCTAATTGGCCTAAATGGTCTAAAGGGCCTAAATTAGCCTAATTGGCCTGAATTGTTCTCATTGGCCTCATTGGCCCAAATAGACTAATTTGGATTAAATGAAATAAATAGACTAATTGGACTAAATGGCCTAAATGGCCTAATTGGCCTAATTGGCCTAAATGGCCTAATGGACCTAAGGGTCGAATGGGCCTAAGTGGCTTAATGGGCCTAATGGGTCTAATGGGATTAAGTGGCCTAATGGGACTAATGGGTATAATGGGATTAAGTGACATAATGGGCCTAATGAGCTTAATGGGCCTAAGTGGCCTAATCGCCCTAATGGGCCAATTGGGCCTAAGTAGCCTAATGAGTCTAATGGGCCTAATGGGGTTAAGGGGTTTAATGGGTCCACTAGGCCAAAGTGATCAAATGGGCCTAAGTTTCCTAATGGGATGAATGGTCCTATTGGACCTACGTGTCCTAATGGGCCCATTAAGTCCAATTCAGCCTAATGGGCCAAATGAGATTAAGGGGTCGAATGGACTAGTTGGGCCTAAGTGGCCTGATGGGACTAATGGGCCTAATGAGATTAATGGGCCTAAGTGGAATAATGGTCCTAATGGGCACATTATGGTCAATTCTACCTAATGGGACGAATGGCAGAATTGGCCTAATGGACCTAATGGGCCTAATGGGACCAATGGGCCTAATGGGTCTAAGGGGCCTAATGGGCCTAAGTGGATGAATGTGCCCAATATGCCTATGGGGCCCAATGGGTCTAAGGGGCTTAATGGGCCTAAGTGCCCTAATGGAACTAAATGGACTAAGTGGCCTAATAGGCCTAATGGGCCTATTGGGCCTAAGTGACCTAATGGGCCTAATGGGACCAATGACTTAATTATCCTAATGGGCCTAAGGGGACCAATGGGTCTAATGGGTCTAAGGGGCCTAATGGGCCTAAGTGGCCTAATGGGATTAAGTGGCCTAAGTGACCTAATAGTCCTAATAAGCCTATTGGTTCTATTGGTCTTAAGTAACCTAATGGGCTTAATGGAACAAATGGGCCCATTGCGGCCAATTTAGTCTAATGGGAATAATGTCCTAATTGGCCTAATGGTCCTAGGGGCCCAATGGGCCTAATGGGGCTAAGTGGCATAATGAGCATATTTGTCCTATTGGACCTAAGTGGTCTAATGGGGTCAATGGGCCTGATGGGCCTAATGGTCCCATTATCGATAATTCAGCCTAATGGGTCCAATGGGCCTAAGTGGCCTAATGGGTCGAAGTGGACCAAGTTGGAAAATGGGACTAATGGGTCCAATAGGTCTAAGTAGAATAAGTTTCCTAAAGGGCATAATGGGTCCAATGGGTCTAAGTGGCCTAATGGCCCTAAGTGGCGTAAGTTGCCTAATGGGCCTAATGGGTCCAATGGGTCTAAGTGGCCTAATGGGTCTAAGTGGCCTAAGTTTCCTAATGGGCCTAATGGGTCCAATGGGTCTAAGTGGTTGAATAGAACTAATTGTCCTAAGTTTCCTAATAAGGCTAATGGGCATAATGGGTCTAATGGGTCTAATGGGCCTAAGTAGTCTAATCTTCCTAATTGGTATAATGGTCCTAATGGGCTGAATGGACTGAATGGGCCTAAGTTTCCTAATGGGATGAATGGGTTTAATGGTCCTAAGTGGCCTAATGGGCCTAAGTGGCCTAAGTTTCCTAATGGGCATGATGGGTCCAATGGGCCTAAGTGGCCTAATGGGCCTAAGTGGCCTAAGTTGCCTAATGGTCCCCATGGTCCTAATGGGCCCAATGGGTCTCATGGGTCCAGTGGACTTAAGTAGCCAAAGTTACCTAATGGGCCCAATAGGCCAAATTGACCTAATGGGCCTAATGGGCTTAATGGGCCTAACGTGTCTAATGGACCTAAGTGGCCTAAGTTGCCTAATGGGCCAAAGTGGCCTAATGGGATTAATCGGCCTAAGTGTCCTAATGGGTCTAATGGGACTAAGTGGCCTAATGGGTCCAATGGGACGAAGTGGCATAAGTTTCCTAATGGTCCAAAGTGGACTAATGGGACTAATGGTCCTAACTGGCCTAAGTTTACTAATGGACCTAATAGGCCTAATGGGTCTAATGGGACTAATAGGTCTAATAGGTCTAACAGGTCTAAGTGGTCTAATGGTCCTAAGTAGCCTAAGTTTCCTAATGGGCCTAATGGGTCTAATGGGACTAATGGGCCTAATGGGTCTAATAGGCCTAAGTGGCCTAATTGGCCTAACGGGTTTAATGGGCATAATGGGTCGAATGGGCCTAAGTGGCCTAATGGGTTGAATGAGACCAAGTGGCCTAATTGGAATTAGTTTCCTAAGTTTCCTAATGGTCCTAAGTGGTCTAATGGGCCTAAGTGGCCTAAGTTGCCTAATGGGCCCAATGGGATATATGGGCCTAATGGGCCCAATGGGTTGAATGGGCCAGATGGGTCTAATGGGCCCAAGTGTCCTAAGTTGCCTAATGGGTCGAAGTAGCGATGCAAAGCGGGCACACGGCCCGCGGGCTTTGCGGGTATGGGGCGGATATGGGGCGGGGCGGACCTGAAAATTTTGACCGTTTAGAGTGCGGGCCAATGCGGGTTGAGCCCGCGCGGGTGCGGGCTAATGCGGGTTGAGCCCGCGCGAGTGCAGGCTTGCCCGCGGGCCAGATTTAAAAAATATATATATTATTTTTTACAATATATATTTCTTTAGCATTTTAGTTTTTTTAATAAAAAAATAATGGTTAAACGGTGACATATGATTTCTCACCGTAATGGTTATATTAATTCAACATTTATTCACATGTGAATTTTAAATAGGCATATATTTATTGTTTTAATATGATATTATGTTATTTATATAGTATTTATTAACCATATTCACATGGTGTGTCAACCCATCTCTCAAAAAATGGAACTCATCACCCCTGCGCTTGGTTTCAATTCTATAAGAGTTATTATAATCATAATATTTTTTAGGTTGATTTAATTTTGTTATTATTTAATTTAATTTTGTTATTAAGAGAATTGGATAGAACCTCGTGAAAACACTAATAGCTTCCTCTGAAACTAATCGTTACCTGGAGAAACTTCATTCATTCACTGGTTTAGTTGTTCACATCACCACACAACCAACATTATCATTCATTGTCCATCACCGATCACTCACCTACTTTCTATCGCAACAGTTCACCACCACATCGGCATTACCGCATGCCACCATTAACACATAAAAAAATGTTCCATCACATTCTTTAAAGCTCTAGTTATTGTTAATCCACACTTCTCCCCACAAATACCTTTAAGAATGATAAAAAATAGAGTATTTAAATGATTATAAATAGTATTTTTTTTGTAAAGGTGGGTAAGCCCGCGGGCAAACCGCGGGCAACCCACGAGTTTATGCGGGGCGGGGCGGGCTTGAAATTTTTTGTTCGCATTATATGCGGGCTTTTGCGGACAAACCCGCGTGGGCTCAAACCCGTGCGGGCTTGGCCCGCCCCGCCCCGGCCCGCCCGTTTCGCATTACTAGGTCGAAGTGGCCTAATGGGACTCATGTGCCTAAGTGGACTGATGGTCCTAATGGTCCGAAGTGGCCTAATGGGCTAAAGTTTCCTAATGGTCCCAATGGGCCCAATGGTCCTAATGGACCAAAGTGGTCTAATGGGACTAATGTGATAATGATCATAATGGGAATAAGTGACCTAAATTGCCTAATGGGCATAAGTATCCTAATAGGACTAATGGATCAAAGTGGTTTAATGGGACTAATTGGTCAATGGGACTAATGGGCCTAAGTTTAGTGATTTATGAAACTTGGTTGACAAAAAAATCCAAAGGGGGATTATTAGAACCAAGATGATGAGGAAGATGTTTGTTTTCATGTGTTGTATTTTATTGTTAAGGAAAGATTTTGAAGAAAGAAAATCACCTCACTTTGTATTTGGTGGAAATCATACTTTCCATTGTTTTCAAAAGAATCGAACTCACTCTGTCCATCATAATGAGGCAATTTTTTTTTGAAATAAAAGGCACTGATCAGACTTGTCCTGGGTCTGATATGTGAAAAGATCATAATGAGGAATTGATCATTATCTGGAAAGAGAAAATATATCTCATAGAGAATGGATCTTGATGGAAGTAAATGGTCATCAAATTCACACTACATTTGGTATGAAACAAGTGTTTGTTTTGATAAAGTATCAGAGTCTGCTGACTATGATAAAATTAAATGTGACTATGTTTTGCTGATTCGTATTTCCTAAATCATAATTTGATTAGAGAACATAAGATGTAAGCTTGATGGAAGAAAGGGGAAAAGAGTTATTCCAAATCATATCTATATTTATCATATCTAGTTGGAAGAGAAGGAAGAGATGATGACAATCGAAAAGGAATCATACCCAGTGCAATCAGATTCGGGTGAAGAAGGAAATAAAAAAGGCATTTAGGATTGCAATCAGAATGATCCTACCCAGAATGATCATTGTTTGATAGTGTAGAATCTGATTATCCATCATATTCATAATAAAAATTTCATACCCAGGTTGATAATACTCAGGCTCAAGAAGAAAAAGATCATACCCAATATGATTGTATTCAGGCCAACCATTCTCAGAAATATCATACTTTGGACAATCATATTTAGAGAAGGATTTTCTTGAGGTCAAATATTGAAAAGATAAATAAATAATGAGATCAACAATGTAGTAAACCATTTCAAAAGGGTTTAATTACTTTGTAGGTTTCAATTGGGTCAAGAGTCATTGTATTATAGTGTAATTGTTTTATATTTTCAAGTGGGTCAAGAGAATAAGTGAAAAAGTAAAAGTGTTTTGAAAGAAATTTTTTTTGGATGTGCAATTGAGGGGGAGATCAACATTCAAAATAATTATCATATACAACATTCACAAGTAGAATTGAAAGTTTTAGAAGAATCGAGAACCTTCGAGAAGAGTTGATGAAGTCAAAATACACCCCATATTTTAGGGGAAGTTGAGATTAGGGTGAAATTGATTAAGTGGGAATTTTTTTTGGGATTCCGACCAAAGAATCTCCAGGGTCACCTACAAAAGGAGAAAATTATGTTTTACTTGAGGTGAACTGATGTACTTTTCATGAGAGAGAAGCTCCCAGTTTTATAGAGAAGAAAAAGTTTCTGTATTCACTTTTGTTGAATCAGTTTTGATGGATTGAAGTGAAAGAGAAGAGATAAGATCAAAACATTGTATTCAGCTAATTATCATACTCATTGTTTATCGTACTCAACTGATTACTATATCTGTATTGTCAATCATATACGGTTGATCATCATATCAAGCTAGATTAATCATATCGTGATTTCCATACTGGGTCTTCCAGACCGAGGAAGATGGAGAATTGAAGTAGTGTCGATTCATCTCTCTCTAATTATATCAAATTTATACTTTTCATACTGAGGAATATCATACTGAGCAGAATTGTATCGGGAAAATCATATCGGGAAGAATCGTATCAGGGAGAATTGTACTCGGAGGAATCAGATTGGAAAAATCAGGCTTGGTTTTTTTTCTTAACAAATTCCAAAAAGTTATTACCATCTTCTGGGTAAGAAAATGAAGATGTGTTTTCAATTTAATACATTTGTGTAATTGAAAAGAAGCACATGAAACATGAGTTGTTACACAATCATTGCATTACTCTATTTATGCTAAGAGGGTGCACATGCACTATTGGATTGTTTACATAGTGTTACACAAGTGAAATGGTATATCCTACTCATTGTAATCCAATTATTGTTTTCTAGTGGATTGTGTGGTATTGAAACACTTCCATACCATACCAAGGACGTAGGTATTCTTATTGAATAGTGAATCTTGTAAATACTTGTGTTCCTGTGGATGTGTGATTGAATTGTTTTCAGTAGGGAACAAAATATTTAAGAGGAGGTGAATGTTGTTTCATTTAAAAAGAAACATAAGAGAAAAAAAGTATCACTGATTCACCACCTCCCCATCTCAGTGATACAATCATTCATTGGGAACTTTCAAGCGGCCTAATGGGCCTAACTGGCCTAATGGGCCTAGTGGGCCCAATGGGCCTAATGGACCGAATGGGCCGAACTGGCCTAAGGGGCCGAATGAGACCCATGGGCCAATTGGGCCAAACTGGCCAAACTGGCCTAATAGGCCGAATGGGCCTAAGTGACCTAATGGGCCCAACAGGCCTAAGTAGCCTAATTGGCCCAAGGGGATAAATGGGACCAACTGGCCTAACTGGACTAACTGTCCTAATGGGCTCAATGGGCCTAAGGGGGCTAAGTGGCCTAATGGTCCTAAGTGGCATTAGTGTCGGCCTAATGGGTCGAACTCGCCTAAGTGGCCAAACTAGCCCAATGGGCCTAACGAGCCTAATGGGACTAACGAGCCTAATGGGCCCAATGGGCCTAACTGGCCTAATGAGCCGAATGGGGAAAACTAGCTTAACTCGTGTAAGGGGCCCAAGGGCCCTAAGGGCCTAATGGGTCCAATGGGCCTAACTAGCCAAAGTGCCCTAATGGGCCCAATGGGCCTAATGGGCCTAACTGGAGAAGTGGCATAATGGGCCTAACTGGACTAAGTGGTATAATGGGATGAATGGGCCTAAGTGGCATAATGGGCCCAATGGACCTATTTGGCCAAAGTGGACTAATGGGCCTAACTGGCCTCAGTGGCCTAATGAGCATAATGGGCTTAATGGGCCTAAGTGGTGTAATGGTCTGAATGAGCTTAAGTAGCACAATGGGTTGAATGGGCCTAAGTGGACCAATGGTCCGAATGGGCCTAATGGTCTGAATGGCCCGAATGGGCCTAAGTGGCCTAATGGGCCTAAGTGCCTAATGGGACTAAGTAGACTAATGGGCCTAATGGGCATAAGTGGATGAATGGGACTAATGTTCCTAATGGGACTAAGTGAAAAAAATGTGCCTAATGGGCTTAATGGGCATAATGGGCCTAAGTGGCCTAATGGGCCTAAGTGTCCAAATGGGCCTAAGTGGCCTAAGTGACCTAAGTGGCCTAATGGGTCTAATGGGCCTAAGTGGCATAATGGACCTAATGGGACTAAGTATCCTCATTGTCCTAATGGGCATAATGGGTCTAAGTGGACTAATGAGCCCAATCGGCCAAGTGGCTTAATAGACATAAGTGGCCTAAGTGGCCTCATGGGCCTAAGTGGCATAAGTGGGCTAATTGAATGAATGGGCATAAGTGGCCTAATGAGCCTCAATAGTCTAATGGGCCAAAGTGTCCAAAGTGGCCTAATGGGCCAAAGTGGCCTAATGGGCCTAAGTGGCCTAATGGGCCTAATGGGCCTAAGTGACCTAATGGGCCTAAGTGGCCTAATGGGCGTAAGTGGCCTAATGGGAATAAGTAGCCTAATGGGCCTAATGGGTGTAAGTGGCCTAATGTGCCTAAGTGTCATAATGGACCTAAGTAGCCTAATGGGCCTAATGGGCGTAAGTGGTCTCATGGGTGTATGTGGCCTAATGGGCCAAATGGGATTAATGGGCCTATGTGGCCTAAGTGGCTAATGGGCCTAATGGGACTAAGTGGCCTAAGTGGCCTAATGGGAATAATGTTCCTTTGTTTCATAAGAGTACTATTGGGCCATAGTGGCCTAATGGTCCTAATGGGCCTCAGTGGCCTAATGGTACTAATGGGCCTAATGGGCATAAGTGGCCTAATGAGCCTAATGTGACTTAGTGGTCTAAGGGGGCTAAAGGATCTAATGGGCCTAAGGGGACTAATGGGCCCAATGGTCCTAAGTGTCCTAATGGGCCTAATGGGCCTAAGTGGCTGAATGGACCTCAGTGTCCTAATTGGCCTAATGGGCCTAAGTGGTCGGAGTGGCCTAATGGGCCTAAGTGGGGCTAATGGGGCTAATGGGCATAACAGACCAAAGTGGCCAAAGTGGCCTAATGGGCCAAATGGGCCTAAGTGGCTCAATGGTCCTCATTGGCCTAATGGGCCTAATGGACCTAAGTGGCTTAATGGGCCTAATGGTCCTAATGGGCCAAAGTGGCTTAAGTAGCCTAATGGGCCAAGTTGGCCTAATGGGCCTTTGTGGCCTAATGGGCCTAAGTAGCCTAATGGACCTAATGATCCTAATGAGCCTCGGTGGCCTAATGGGCCTAATGGGGCTCGGTGGACTAAGTGGCATAAAGTGCCTAATGGGCCTAAGTGGCCTAATGGGACTAATGGGCCTAAGTGGCCTAATGGTCCTAAGTGGCATAATGGGTCGAATGGGTTGAACGGGATTAAGTGGCATAATGGGCCTAAGTGGCCTAAGTTTCTTAATGGTCCAAATGAACCTAATGGGCCCGATGGGATTGATGGGCCTAAGTGGCCTAATGAGCTAAATTGGCCTAAGTGTCCTAATGGTCCTGATGGGCATGATGTCCATAATGGGTCAAATGGGCCTAAGTGCCTCATGGGATTGATGAGTTCAATGGGTCTGATGGGCTTAAGTGGCCTAATGAGATGAATGGACCTAAGTGGCCTAATGGACCTAATGGGCCTAATGGGCCTAATGGTCCTAAATGGCCTAATGGGTCTGATGGCCCTAATGGGCCAAATGGGCCTTGGTGTCCTCATGGGCCTCATCGGACTAGTGGGCCTAATGGGACTAAGTGGACTAAGTGGCCTATTGCGCCTAATGGGCCTCAGTAGCCTAATGAGTCTAATGCGCCTAATGGGCCTAATGGCCCTGATGTGCCTAATGGGTGTAATGGGCCTAAGTTTCTTAATGAGCCTAAGTGGCCTCAGTGGCATAATGAGCCTAATGGACCTAAGTGGCCTAATGAGTTGAATGGGACTAAGTGGCCTAATGGGTCTAATGGGCCTAAGTGGCCTAGTGGACCTATGTAGCCTAATTGGATTGATGAGCCTAATGGGACGCAGTGGCCTCATAGGCCTAATGGGCCTAATCGAATAAATGGGCATAAGTAGCCTAATGGGCCTAATGGGCCTAATGAGCCTAAGTGGCCTAATTGGTCTCATGGGCCTAATGGGCATGATCGGCCTAATGGACATAATGGGCATCAGTGACCTAATGGGCCTAATGGGCCTAAGTGGCTGAATGGGCCGAATGGGCCTGATAGGCCCAATGGGTCCAATGGCGTGTATTGGCCCAATGGGCCGAATGGGCATAAGTGGTTGAATGGGCCTAATGGGCCTAATGGGCCTAAGTGTCCTAATGGGCCTAATGAGCCTAATGGGCCTCATAGGCCTAGTGGGCCTAAGTGGCCTAAGTGTCCTAATGGACCTCATGGTCGAAGTAGCCTAATGGGCCTAATGGGCCGAAAGGGCCTGGGTTGCCTAATAGGCCTGATGCGCGTAATGGGGCTAATGGGCCTCACTGGCCTAATTGGCCTATTGGGCCTGGTAAGCCCAATGGGCATAATGGGCCTCATTTTCTCAATTTGTCCTAATGAGCCTAATGAGCCTAAGTGGCCTAATGGGCCTAAGTGGCCTAATGGGACTGATGAGAATAATGGGCCTAAGTGGCCTACTAGACCTAATGGGCCTCAGTGGCTGAATGGACCTAATAGGCCTGATTGGCATATTGGTCTTAATGGGCCTAATGGTATTAATGGGCCTAAGTGGACTAAGTGGCCCAATGGGCCTAATGGGCCTAATGGTCCGAATGGGATTAATGGTCCTAGGTGGATCAATTGGTCCAATGGGCCTAAGTGGCCTAATTAGCCTAAGTAGTGGAATGGGCCTAATGGGCCTAAGTGGTGGAATGGTCCTAATAGGCCTAAGTAGCCTAATGGGCCTAATGGGACTAAGTGGATGAATGAGACTGATGGGCCCAATGGGCCTCAAGGGGCCTAAGGGTCGAATGAGATTCATAGACCAAATGGGCCTTAGTGGACTCATGGGCCCAATAGGCCTACTGGGTATAATGGGACTAATGAGCCTCATGGGACTAAGTGGCCTCATGTGCCTGTTGGGCCTGAGGGCCTCATGGGACTAATGGTCTGAATGTGCCTCCTAGGCCTATGTGGCCTAATGGGCCTAGTGGGCCTAATGGGCCTAAGTGGCCTAAGTGACCTGATGGGCCGAATGGGCCTAAGTTGCTAAATGAGCCTAGTGGGCCTAAAGGGCCTAATGGGATAAAGTGGCATGATGTTCCTAATGGGACTCATGGTCCTAATGGGCCAAATGGGCCTAAGTAGCCTCATGCACCCAATGGGCCTAATGGGCCTAAGTGGCCTAATTGGCTGAATGGGCCTAAGTAGCCCAATAGGCCTGATGAGCCTAATGGGCCTCATGGACCTAAGTGGCCTAAGTGGGCCTAATGTGCTAAAGTGGTCTAATGGGCCAAGTGGGCCTAAAGGGCCGAATGGGCCGAATGTGATTAATTGGCCGGATGGGCCTATTGGGCCTCATGGGTCTAAGTTGCCTCATGGGCCCAATGGGCATAATGGGCCTGATGGGCCTAAGTGGCCCTAAAGGGTTGAATGGTCCGAATGGGCCTAAGTGGCCTAATGGGGCCTCACGGGCCTAATGGGGCCTCATGGGCCCAATGAGCCCAATGGGCCCAATGGGCCTAATGGGATGAATGGGCCTAGTAGACCCAATGGACCTAATGGGCTCAATGTGCCTAATGGGTCTAAGTGGCCTAATTGATCTAAGTGGCCTAAAGGGCTTAGTAGGCCTGATGGGATTAACAGGACTAATGGGCCCAAGTGGCCTGATGGGTCTAATGGGCCTCATGGGACTCATGGGCCTAAGTGTCCTCAAGGGCGAAATGCCCCTCATGGGACTTATGGGCCTGTGGGCCTAATGATCCTAAGTGGCCTAATGAGATGAATGGGCCTAAGTGCCCTAATATGTTGAGTGGACCTAATGGGCCTAATGGGTTGGATGGGGCTAATGGGCCTAATGGACATAATTGGCCTAAGTGTCCTAAACGGCATAATCGGGTTAATCGACCGAATGGGCCTAATGGGCCTAAGTGGCCTAAGTGGCTTAACGGGCCTGATGGACCTAGGGGGACTAATGGGTTTAATGGGACTAATGGGCCTAAGTAGCCTAATGGGACTATGTGCCCTAATGGGCCTAATGGGCCTAACTGGCCTAATCGGGCAAATCGACCGAATGGGCCTAATGGGCCTATGTGGCCTAATGGCCACAACATGCCTAATGGGACTAATGGGTTTAATGGGCCTAATGAGTCTTAGTGGCCTAATGGGCCTACGTGGACTAATGGGCCTAAGTAGCCAAATGGGCCTAAGTGGCCTAATGGGCATACGTGGTCGAATGGGCCTAAGTAGCCAAATGGGGCTAATGGGCCTAATGAGAATAATGGGTTTAATAGGACTAATGGGCTTAAGTGGCCTAATGGGCCTAATGGGCCTAATGGGACTAAGTGTCTTAATCCTCCTAATCGACTGAATGGGCCTAATGGGCCTAATGAGCCTAAGTGGCCTAATGGGCTTAATGGGTGTAATTGGTCGAATGGGCCTAATGTGCCTCAGTGGGCTAATAGGCCTAATGGTCGCAAGTGTCTAATGGGCCTAATGCACCTAAGTGGCCTAATCTCACTAATCGACTAAATGGACCTAATGGACCTAAGTAGCCTAATGGACCTAATGGGACTAAGTGGACTAATGGGCCTAAGTGGACTAAGTGGCCTAAGTGGCCTAATCGGCCTAATCGGCTAAATGGGACTAATGGGACTAAGTGGTTTAAGGGGACTAATGGGCCTAATGATCCTAATGCCTAAGTAGCCTAAGTTGCCTAATGGGCCTAATGAGCCTAATGGGCATAATGGGCCTAGTGGGCATAATGGGCCTAAGTGGCCTAAGTGGTCTAATTGGGCTAATCGACCGAATGGGCCTAATGGGCCTAAGTTGCCTAATGGGCCTAATGGGCTGAAGTGGCCCAATGGGACTAATGGGCCCAAGTGGCCTAATCGACATAATCGACCGAATCTGCTTAGTGGGCCTAGTAGGCCTATGTGGCCTAATGGGCCTAAGTGGCCTAATGGGCCTAATGGGCCTAATGGGCCTAAGTGGCCTAAGTGGACTAATCTGCCTAATCAACCGAATGGGCCTAATGGGTCTAAGTGAAAAAATGGTCCTAAAGGGCCAAATGGGCCTAAGTGGCATAATCGGGCTAATCGACTGAATGGGCCTAAGTGGCCTACTCAGCCTAATCGACCGAATGGGCCTAGTGGGCCTAAGTGGCCTAATGGTCCTAATGGGTCTAAGTAGACTAAGTGGTCTAATCGACCTAATCGACCGAATGGGCCGAATGGGCCTAAGTGGCCTAATGGGCACAATGGATCTAAGTGGCCTAAGTAGTTGAATTAGCCTAATCGACTGAATGGGCATAATGAGACTTATGGGCCTAAGTGGACGATTGGGACTAGTGGGACTAAGTGGCTAAATGGGCCTAATGGTCCAAATTGGCCTAATGTCGTTAATGGGCCTAATGGACCTAAGTTGAAGAATGGGATTAAGTGGCATAATGGGCCTAATGGACAAAATGGGTGTAAGTGGCCTAATGGACCTAAGTGGCCTAATGGTCCTAATGGGTCTAAGTGGTCGAATGAGCCTAATGGGCCTAATGCGCCTCATTGGCTTGCAATGCAAAACAGGCCAGTAGCCCATGGGATTTGCAGATACAAGGCGAATATGGGGGGGGGAACAAAATATGATCGTTTAAAGTGTGGGTCTAAGAGAGCTAAGCCTGTGTGGGTGCGGGCTTATGCAGGGAAGAGCGGGTGCGAGCAAGCCCATGGGCTTGTTTTTTTAAGTAAAAATATTTTACAAGGTATGATTTTTCTTATATTAATTAAATCAAACAAAATTTATTGATTGCTTTGAAATAACACAAAGGATTGTTGAATCGAAGGGATATTTTTATGGATCCACCATCAATATGGAACAATAATTATTTATCTGATGTTCATATCTCTCCAAATCAGGCTCCTGCGTGCGTTTCAATTTTTTTTAAAAAAATATACAATTTATATTAATTTCATGGGAAATCTATGCATTTTGCATGCTGGTCACGCCTGGTCTGGGAAATTGGAAACACACTTGGGAAACCGGAAACACACGCACGCCTGGCTTGGGAAAACTTGAAACAAAACTGAAAACACACTTGGCCGCCTGGGAAATCAACTTATGTGATGTGGCTTACTGGTTGATCCATGTGGAATGCAATGCATGGGGCATAAAGGAAATCAATGCATGTGGCTTGCTGGAAACACACCATGGGAAATCAACATGCCACGATGATGTGTCCCCTCCTCGCCTCACCCAACCCACATGCATAGTGTGCATGACATGTGCAGCATGCATCACATAAAAGTATCAATATATTGTAGAAAAAATATAATATTTAAATGACAATTATTAATAGTTAAAAAAAATGAAAACAAGCCCGCAGGCTACCTGCGGGCTTATGCGGGACGGGGCGGGCTTGAACTTATTTGTCTGCATTGTATGCGGGATTTTGTGTAAAAACCTGTGCAGGCTTAAACTCATGTGGGCTTGGCCCACATCACTCTGCCCCACCCGTTTCGCATTACAATCATTGTCCTAATGGGCCTAATGGGCGTAAGTGGCCTAATGGGCTTAGTGGGACTAAGGGGCTGAATGAGACTAATGCACCTAAGGGGCCTAATGGGCCTAATGGTTTCAATGGGCCTAAGTGGCCTTATGGGCCTAATGGGAAGAATGGTCCTAATGGGCCTAATTGGACTAATGAGTTTAATGGGCCTAATGGGCCTAATTGGACTAATGGGTCTAATGGGCCTAATGGGCCTAATGGGCATAAGTAGCCTAATGAGCTAATGAGCCTAAGTGACCTAATGGGTCTAAGTGGCCTAATGGGCCAAATAGGATGAATGGGCCTGATGGGCCTGATGGGAAAAAATGTCCTAAGGGGCTTAATGGGCCTCATGGGCCTAAGTGGCCTAATGGGCCTCATGGGCCTAAGTGGCCTCATGGGCCTAATGGGCCCAAGGGGCCTAAGTGTCCTAATGGGCCTAATGGGATTAATCTGATTAATGGGATTAATGGGCTTAATATGCCTAGGTGCCAAATGGGCCAAATGGGCTAAATGGGCCTAATTGGCCTATGGGGCCTAATGGGCCTAAGTGGCCTAATGGGCTTAATGGGCTTAACGGGTCTAGGGGCCAAATAGGCCTGATGTGCCTAAAGGGATGAATGGGCCCAATTGAACTTAGTGGCCTAATGGGACACAATTTCTTAATCGGCCTAATGGGATTAATGAGCGGAATGAGCCTAATGGGCCTAATGGGCCTAATGGGCCTAATGTGCCTAATGAGTCGAATGAGCCTAATTGGCATAAGTGGGATAATGGGATTAATGGGATAAAGTTTCCTAATCACCCTAATGGGATTAATGGGACTAATGGTAATAATGGGCCTAATTGGGCTAAGTGGCCTATTGGGCCTAAGTGGCCTAATTTGCCTAATGGGTTTAATCGGCCTAGTCGGCCTAAGAGGCCTAATGACCTTAATGAGCCTTAGTGGCATAATCACCCTAATGTTCTTAATCGGTAAAATGGGCCTAAGTGTTCTAATGGGATTAATGGGCTTAATGGGATTATAGGCCAAATGGGCCAAATGGGCCAAATGGGCTGAATGGGCCAAATGGGCCAAATGGGCCTAAGTGGCCTAATGGGCCTAAGTGGCCTAATGAGCCTAAGTTGCCTAATCGGTCTAGTGGGATTAATGGGCCTAAGGGTCCTAATGGGCCTAATGTGGCTAAGTGGCCTAATCGGCCGAATGGGCTTAATGGTCCCAGTGGGCCTAAGTGGCTGAATGGGTCTAATGGGCCTAAGTATCCCAATTAGCCTAAGTAGCCTAATAGGCCTAAGTGGCCCAATGCGCCCAATGGTCCTAATGGGACTATGTGGTCTAAGTTTCCTAACGTGCCCAATGGGCCTAAGTGGTTTAATGGACCAATGGGCCTAAGTGGAATGATGGGCCTAATGGTCCTCATTGGCCTCATGGGCCTAAAGGGCCTTAGTGGCCCAATGGGCCTTAGGGGCCTCATGGTCCTAATGGGCCTAATGAGCCTAATGGTCCTAATGGGACGAATGGGCATAATGGTCCTAGTGGGCATAATGGGCCTAAGCAGCCGAATGAGCCTAAGTGTCCCGATGGGCCTAATGGGATGAGTAGCCAAATGGACCAAATGGGCCTAAGTTGGCTAATGGGCGTAATAAGCCAAAGTGGCCCAAGGGGCCTAAGTGCCCTAATTGTCCCAATGTACCTAAGTGGCCTAAGAGGCCTAATGGGCCTAATGAGCCTAAGTGGCCTAATGGGCCTAATGGGTTGGAGTTTCCTAATGGGCCTAATTGGCCTAAGTGGCCTAATGGGCCTAGTGGGCCTAATGAGCCCAAGTGGCGGAATGAGCCTAATGGGTCGAAGTGGGCTATGAGATGAATGAGCCTAATGTACCTAGTGGGCCAAATGGGCCTAAGTGGCTTAATGGGCCTAATGGGCCTAAGTGGCCTAAGTGGACTAATGTGCCAAATGGGCCTAAGTGTCCTAATGGACCTAATGCTCCTAATGGTCCTTAGTGGCCTAATTGGACTAGTGGGCCTAAGTGGCCTAATGGGCCTAATTGGACTAAGTGGACTAATGGGCATAATTGGCTTAATGGGCCTAATGGGCCTAATGGGCCTAAGTGGCCTAATGGGCCTATTGGGTCTGAGTGGCCTAATGGGCCTAACAGGTCTCATGGACTCATGGGACTAAGTGGCCTAATTGGCCTAATTGGCCTAAGTGGCCTAATGGGATTAATGGGACCAAGGGGCCTAATGGGTTTAGGGGCCTAATGGGATGAATAGGATTAACGGGCCTTGGTGCCAAATGGGCCTAATGGGTCGAATGGACCTAATGGGCTGAATGTGCCTAATGGGCCTAAGTGGCCTAATGGGCCGAATTGGCCTAAGTGGCCTAATGGGCCTAAGTGGATTAATTGACCTAATGGGATTAATGGGCCTAAGGG
Organism: Viscum album; assembly: GCA_963277665.1. Classification (NCBI taxonomy): domain Eukaryota; kingdom Viridiplantae; phylum Streptophyta; class Magnoliopsida; order Santalales; family Viscaceae; genus Viscum; species Viscum album. Next base: position 947,385,310 of record OY728132.1, on the reverse strand, counting down.
GCGTAATGGGCCTAAGTAACCTAACATGCCTAAGTTACCTAATGGGTCTAGGTGGCTTTATGGGATTATTGGGCTAAACGTTCCTAGGGGATAAATGGGCATAATGGGCCTAATGGTCCTAAGTGGCCTAATGGGTTGAATAGGCCTAAGGGGCCTAATGGGCCTAAGTGGCCTAATCAAACTAATGGGCCTAAGTGGCCTAATGGGCCTAAGTGGCCTAATGGGCCTAATGGGCCTAGGTGGCCTAATGGGCGTAATGGGATTAATGGGCCTTGGGGCCAAATGGGCCTAATGGGACGAGTGGGCCTAATTGTCCTAAGTGTCCAAATGGGCCTAAGTGGCCTGATGGGTCAAAGTTGCCCAATTGGTGTAATGGGCCTAATGGACCTAAGTGGCCTAATGGGACTAATTGGCCTTATGGGCCTAATAGACCTAATGGGCCTAAGGGGTATAATGAGTCAAAGTTTCCTAATCGACCTAATGTGCTTAATTGGTCGATGGGCCTAATGGGTCGAATTGGGCTAAGTAGCCTAATGGGCCTAAGTGGCCAAATCAGCCTAATTGGCCTAAGGGGCATAGTGAACCTAAGTTTCTTAATGGGCCTAATGGGTCTTAGTGTCCTAATTGGCCTAATGTGCCTAAGTGGCCTAATAGGCCTAAGTGACCTAATGGGCTTAATGGTCATAACAGGCCTAGGGGCCAAATGGGCATAATGAGCCTAATGGGTTGAATTAGCCTAATTAACCTAAGTGGCCCAATGGGCCCAATCGGCCTAATGGGCATAATGGGCCTAAGTGGCCTAATGGGTCTAAGTTTCCTAATGGGCTTAATGGGCCTATGGGGCCTAATGGGTCTAATGGGCCTAAGTGGCCTAATGGGCCTAAATGGACTCATCGGCCTAATATGATTAATGGTCTAATGGGGGCTAAGTGGCTGAATGGGCCTTAGTGGCCTAATGGGCCTAGTGGGCCGATGTGGCCTAATGGGCCTAATTGGCCAAAGTGACATAATGGGCCTAAGTGGCCTAATGAGCCTAAGTGGCCTAATGGGCCTAAGTGACCTAATTGGCCTTATGGGTCTAAGTGGCCTAATGGGCCTAAGTGTTCTAATGGGCCTTAGTGGCCTAATGGGTGGAAGTGGACGAATGGGCATAATGGACATAATGGTCCTAAGTGGACTAAGTGGATTAATGGGCCTAATGGGCCTAAGTAGCCTAAGTGGCCTATGTGGCTTAATGGGCCTAAGTGGAATAATGGGTCTCAGTGGCCTAATGGGCCTAATGGGCCTAAGTGGCCTAATGGGCCTAAGTGTCCTAATGGTCCTAAGTAGCATAATGGGCCTAGGTGGCCTAATGGGATTAAGTGGCCTAATGGACCTAATGGGACTCAGTGACCTAATGGGTCTAATGGGCCTAAGTGGGCTAAATGGCCTGATAAGACTTAGTGGTCTAATGGGCCTAATTGTACTAAGTGGCCTAATGGGCCTAAATGACTAAATGATCTGAATGGGCCTAAGTGGCCTAATGGGCCTAATGGTCCTCAGTGGCCTAATGGGCCTAATGGGCCTAAGTGGCCTAATGAGCCTAAGTTGCTTAATGGGGGATAAGTGGCATAATGGGCCTAATGGGACTCAGTGGCCTAATGGGCCTAATGGCCCCAAGTGGCCTAAATGGCCTGATTGGCCTTAGTGTCCTAATTATCCTAATGGGACTAATGGGCCTTAGTGGCCTAATGGGACTAATCGTCCTAAGTGGCCTAAGTGGCATAATGGACCTAGTGGGCCTAAGTGACCAAATGAGCCGAATGTGCCTAAGTGGCCTAATGGGCGTAATGGTCCTTAGTGGTCTAATGGACCTAATAGGCCTAAGTGGTCTAATGGGATTAATGGTCCTAAGTGGACTAATGAGCCGAATGGGCCTAGGTGGCCTAATAGGCCTAATGGGTGTAATGGGACTAAGTGGCCAGATTGGCTTGATAGGCCTAATGGACCTCATGGGCCTAAGTGTCCTAATGAGCTGAATAGGCCTCAGTGGACTAATGGGTTTGATGGTACTGATGGGCCTAAGTTTCCTAATGAGATGATTGGTCCTAAATGGCCAAATGGGCCTAATGAGCCTAATGGACCTAAGTGGACTGATGGGCATGATGGGCATGATGGGCCTAAGTGGCCTAATGAGACGAATAGATCTATGTGGCCTAATGGGCCTGATGGGATTTATGGGTCGAATGGGCCTAAGTGGCTAAATGGGCCTGATGGTTTGAATAGGCCTAAGTCACCTAATGAGCCGAATTGGCCTAAGTGGCCTAATTTTCTTAATGGGCCTAAGTGGACGAATGGTCCTGATGGGTCTGATGTTCCCAATGGGACTAATGGGCCTTACTGACCTCATGGGCCTAATGGCCTCATGGGCCTCATGGGACGTATCACCTCATGGACCTCATGGGCCTAAGTAGCCTAATGGGCCTTAGTGGCCTAATGGGACTAATGCAGCTAATGGAACTAAGTAGCCTAACGGGCCTAATAGTCCTCAGTGTCTTAATGGGCCTAAGTGTCCTAATAGGCCTAGTGGGCCTAAGTGGCCTAATGATATGAATGGGCCTAAGTGGTCTAATGGTCCTAATAGGCCTAATGGGTCTAAGTGGCCTAATGGGCATGATGGGCCTCAGTGGCCTCATGGGCCTAATGGGCCTAATGGGCCTAAGTGGCCTCAGTATCTTAATGGGCCTAATGAGCCTAAGTGGCCTAATGGGCATGATGGGCATAATGGGCATAATGGGCCTTAGTTCCCTAGTTGGCCTCATGGGCCTAATTATCCAGATAGGCCCAATGGGCCTAACGGTTCTTAGTGGCCCAATGGGCCTTATGGGCCTAAGTGGCCTAATGGGCCTGATGGGCCTGATGGGCCTAATGGGCCTAATGGGACTAATAGGCCTCACTGGTCTAAGTGGTATAATTGGCCTCATGGTCCATAGCGTTATAATGGGCTGAGTGGTCCTAATGGGCCTAAGGGGCCTAATGGGCCTGATTTGCCTAATGTGACTTAGTGTCTGAATGTGCCGAATGAGCCTAATGGGCCTGATAGGCCCAATGGGTATAATGAGCCCATGTGGCCCAATGGGATGAATGAGCATACGTGACATAATGGGACTAATGGCCCTAATGGGCCTAATGGGCCTAAGTGTCCCAATGGGCCTAATGTGCCGAATGGGGAAAATGGGCATAAGTGGCCTAATGGGCATAATGGGCCTAAGTGGCATAATGGGTCTAATGGGCCTAAGTGGCCTAATGGGCCTCCTGGGCCTCAATGTTCTAATGGGCCTCATGGTCTTGATAGGCCCAATGGGCATAATGAGCCTAATGGGGAAAATGGGCCTAAGTGGTCGAATGGGCCTAAGTGGAAGAATAGGCCTAATGAACCTAAGTGGTAGAATGGGTCTAATGGGCCCAAGTGTCCTAATGGTCCTAAGTGGCCTCATGGGATTAATGGGCCTCATGGGACCAATGGGCCTTAGGGGCCTAAGTGGCCTAACGGGCCTAATGGCCTAATGAGCCTAAGTCACCTAATGGGCCTAATGTGTTTAAGTGGACTAATGGGCCTAATGGGCCTAATGTGACTAGTGGGCCTAAGTGGACAATGGGCCTAATGGTCCTAATGGCCCTAAGTGTCCTAGGTGGCCTAATCAGCCTAATCGAACAATTTGGCCTAATGGGCTTAAGTGGCCTAATGGGCCAAATCGGCCTAGGTGGCCCAATGGGCCTAAGTGTCCCACTGGGCCTAATTTTCCTGGGTGGCCGAATGGGCCTAATGGTCCTAATAGGGCTAAGTGGCTAGCCTAATGGGCCTGATAGGCCTAAGTGGACTAATGGGCCGAATGGGCCTCAAGGGCCTAAGTGGGCCTCATGGGCCTAAGTGTCCTAATGAGATGAATGGGACTAAGTGTCCAAATGGGTCCAATGGTCATAATATGATTATTGTGCTTAACAGACCTAGGTTCTAAATGGGAAGAATGGGCCTAATGGTCCAAATGGGCCTAATGGACTTAATGGGACTAAGTGGCCTAATGGACCTAAGGGGCCTAATGGGCCTAAGTGGTCTAATGGGCCTGGGTAGCCCAATGGGCTTAATGGGCTTAACGGGCCTAGGAAAAAAATGGTCATAATGGGATGAATGGGCCTCAACGGCCTAATGGGCCTAAGCAGCCTAATGAGCCTGGTGGCCTAATTGGTCTAATGGTCACAGTGGGTTTAAAGGGCCTAATTTGCCTAAGGGGCATAATGGGCATAAGTTGTCTAATGGGATGAGGTGGCCTAATGGGATTAATGGGCTTAACAGGCCTAGGGTCCAAATGGTCCAAATGGGCCTAATTGGCCTTAGAGGCCTAATGGGCCAAATAGGCCTAATGAGCCTAATGAGCCTAATGGATCGAAGTGGCCTAATGTGCCAAAGTTGCCTAATCGGCCTAATGGGCATAATGGGCCCAATGGGCCAAATGTACCAAATAGGCCTAAGTGGCCTAATTGGCCTAATGGGATGAATAGACCTAATTGGACTAAGTGGAATAATGGGGTAAAGTGGCCTAATGGGCCAAAGTTGCCTAATCTACCTAATGGGATTATGGGGCCTAATGGGTCTAATGGGGCTAATTGTCCTAAGTGTCCTAATGGGACTAATTGGCCAAATCGGTCTAATGGGCTTAGAGGGCCTAAGTTGATTAATGGGCCTTAGTCACATAATTGACCTAATGGGGCTAAGTGGCACAATGGGCCTAAGTGGCCTAATGATCTTAATGGGATTAATGGGCCTAGGGGCCTAATGGGCCTAATGGAATGAATGGGCCTAATTAGCCTTAGTGGCCTAATGCGCCTAATTAGCCTAAGTGGCCTAATGGTCCTAAGTTTCCTAATTAGTCTAATGAGATTAATGGGCCTAATGGGCCTAATGGTCCTAGTGTGCCTAATAGGCCTAATGGGCCAAAGTGGACTAATGGGGCTTAGTGGCCTAATCAGACTAATGGGCGTAATGTGATTAGTGGCCCTAAGTGGCCTAATGTGCCTAAGTGGCTTGATCGGCCTAATGGACCTAAGTGGCCTAATAGGCCTAAGTGGCCCAATGGACAAAATGGGCCTAACTGGCCTAACAGGCCTAATTGGCCTAAGTGGCCGAATGGACCTATGTAGCCGAATGGGTCTAATAGGTCTAATGGGCGTAAGTGGCCTAATGGGTCTAATGGGCCAAAGTGGCCTGAGAGGCCTAATGGGCCTAAAGGACCTTAGTGGCCTAATCGGCCTCATGGGCCAAATAGGCCTAATAGGCCTAATGGGCCTAATGGGCCTAATGGGTCTATGTGGTCTAATGGGCCTAATGGAACTAATGGGACTAATGAGCCGTATGGGCCTAATTGGCCTAATGGGCCTAACAAGACTAAGTGGACGAATGGGTCTAATGGACCAATGGGCTTAAGTGGCCTAATGGCCCTAATGGGTGTAATGGACCGAAGTGTCCAAATGGGCATAATGAGCCTAAGTGGACTAATGGCCCTAATAGCCCTAAGTGGATTAATGAGTCGAATGGGCTGAATGGGATGAATGGGCCTAAGTGGCCCAATTGGCCTAAATAGCCTAATCGGCCAAAGTTGTCGAATGGACCTAAGTGGTCGAATGGGCCTAAGTGGCCTAATGAGGCCAATGGGCCTAAGTGGTGGAATGGGCTTAAGTGGTCCGATGGGCATAATGGGCATAATGGGTGTAAGTGGCCTAATGTGTCTAATTGTCCTAATGGTTCGAAGTGGCCTAATGGGCTTAATGAGACCAAGTGGCCGAATGAGCCAATTGGGCATAAGTGGAACAACTGGACCAATGGACATAATGGGCCGAATTTTTCTAATGGGCTTAAGTGGCATAATGGGCCTGATGGGCCTAAGTGGCATCATGGGCATAATTGGCCTAAGTAGCGTGAGTGGCCTAATCGACCGAATGGGCCTAATGTGCCTAAGTGGCCAAATGAGCCCAAGTTTCCAAATGGGCCTATTGGGCCTTAGTGGCCCAATGGGCCTAATTTCCCTAAGTGGCCCAATGGGCCTAATGGGATGAATGGGATGAATGGGACTAATGAGACTAAGTTTCCAAATGGGATTAATTGGTCTAATGGGCCTAAGTGGCATAATGGGCCTAAGTGGCCTAATGAGCTTAAGTGGCCCAAATGGGCCTAAGGGCCCGAATGGGCATAACGTGCAGAATGGGCCTAATGTGATGAATGGGTTTAATGGGCCTAAGTGTCCTAATGGGCCTAAGGGGCACAATGGGATGAATGGGCCAAAGTGTATTAATGGGCCTAATGGTCATAATGGGTCTAAGGGGTCGAATGGGCCTAATGAGCCGAACGGGCCTAATGGGCCAAGTGGGCGAAAGTGGCCTAATCAGCCTAATGGACCTAAGTGTCATAATGGGCCAAAGTTTCCTAATGGAAAAAAGTGGCATAATGGGCCTATGTGGCATAATGGGCCAAAGTGACCTAATGGGCCAAAGTGGCCTAATGGGCCTAATGGGACTAAGTGGTCTAAGTGGCATAATGGGTCACAATGGCCTAATGAGCCTAATGGGCCTAAGTGGCCTAATGAGTCTAAGTGAACTAATGGGCCTAAGTGGCCTCATGGGCGTAATGGGCCTAAGTGGCCTAATGGGCCTAATGGTCCTCACGGGCCTAATGTGCCTAATGGTCCAAATGGGATGAAGTGGCCTAATGGGCCTAAGTGGCCTAAAGGGCCTTAGTGGCCTAATGGGCCCAAGTGGCCTCATGGTGTAAGGGGCCTAAGTAGCCTAATGGGCCTAATGGGCCTAATGGGCCGAATGAGACGAATGGATCTAAGTGGCCTAAGGGGACTAGTGGGTATAATGGGCCTAAGTGGCCTAATCGACCTAATGGGCTTAGTGGGCCAAAGTGTCCTAATAGGCCTAATGGGCCTAATGGGCCAAAGTGTTCTAATGGGCCTTAGTGACCTATTGCGCCCAATGGGCCTATGTGGCCCAATCAGACTAATGGGATTAATGGTCCTAAATAGACTAATGGGCCTAATGGGCCTAAGTGGCCTAAGTGGCCTAATGGACCTAATGGGCCAAAGTGGCCTAATCAGCCTAATGGGCCAAAGTGGCCTAATGGGCCTAAGTGGCATAACGGACCTAAGTGGCCGAATGGGCCTAAGTGGCCTGGTGGACCTAATGGGCCTATGTGGCCTCATGGGCCTAAAGGGGTAAGTGTCCCCATGGGCCTAATGGGCCTCAATGGCCTCATGGGCCTAATAGGACTAAAGGACTTAAGGAGCCTAAGTGGCATAATGGGCCTAATTAGCCTAATGGTACTAAGTAGCCTAATGGGCCTAATGGGCTTAAGTTCACTGATGGGGCCAATAGGACTAATGGGCCTAATGGGATTAAGTGGTATAATAGGCCTAAGTGACCTAATCAACCTAATGGGGGTAATGGGCTTAAGTGCTCGAATGGGCCTAAGGGTCCTAATGCGTTGAGTGGGAATAAGTGGCCTAATGGGACTAATGGGCCTAAGTGGTGTATTTGGCCTAAGTGACTTAATCAGCCTAATGGACCTAATTGGTGTTATGGGCCTATGTGGATGAATGGGACCAATTGGCTGAATGAGCCTAATGTACCTAGTGGTCCTAATGGGCATAATGACCCTAAGTGGTTGATTTGACCTAATGGGCCTAATGGGCCTAAGTGGCATAATGGAACTAATGGGTTGAATACACCAAATGAGCGTAATGTGTTGAGTAGGCATAATGGGACTAAGTGGCCTAATGGGCCTAATGGGCCTAAGTGGCCAAATGGGCCTAATGGGACTCAATGGCCTAATTGGCCTAATGGGACAAATTTTCCTTTTGGGCTAATGGGCCTAAGTGGCCTAATGGGCCTATTGGGCCTAAGTGGCCTAATGGAACTAAGTGGCCTAATGGGCCTAATGGGCCCAATGGGATGAAGTGGCCTAATGGCCCTAAGTGGCCTAATGAGATTAATGGACCTAATGGGCCTAATGTGTATAATGGGACTCAGTAGACTAAGTGGCCTAATGATCCTAAAGGGCCTAATGGGCCTAAGTGGCATAATATTCCCAATGATCCTAAGTTGCTTAATGGGCCTAATGGGCCTAATGGGACTAAGTGGTCCCAACAGGCCTAACTGATGTGAGACGCACGAGGTGGCCTGATCTTCATGGCGTAGGTCAGCGGATGAAGTATGCGGTTTGGGGCTAAGTTGTAGATGATGGGTATGGATAGCGGATGCAAGTATTCAATCAACACTATAAGGAGTGTGACCTACTACTTAGACAACACACTCAAGAGAGGGATGCGATAGCCAATCCACACAACAACACATTTGGGTTAAGGCACGGAATTGGGGGCTTTGTGATATTGGATCACCAATCTAACATGTAGATTGACAAGGCAAGAATGCACAAGAGCAAGGGGGAAATTCAGAACAATTCTCACACAAAGGGGAGAAACAAACACAAGCTCTCAATTAAGTCTTGGATGCCATACAAGTGCCATGGGGGTGGCTATTTATAGCCAAGGCGGAGGTACAATAGTCAAGGGTCTAATACCCTAAAGTCATAAAGGCTAAACTACTTTGTTCCCTTAAATTCAAAAAGATAAAATCTACCAAATACTTTTGGAAAAGTGACACACAACTTTCCAACTATAGCCCACCGGATTTGACTTTGAGTGCATAGACCACCGGTTTTGACTTTGGTATCCAAGGATGCCATTTTTAGAATCCTCCATGTGGGAAAGGCTTCCAAATTCGTGAAACCATGTGGGCCAAGATTTAAGCATCATGTTTGGGCTTGAATAAGTGATATAATAGGACCATTTGCTCCATCCATGCAAGGTAAGATCCATTGGGCCTTTAATGAAGCGAGATAGGTGCCCATTATTGCGTTCAACCTCTTTAATCTCCCATGCCTCATCGGGCCTTGCAAATCTAACTCCTCCACTCGGGTAATCGACTTAGTGCATTCAAATTGGTTCGCATCATCCTCCCCCTCTTGAAAAGGATTCAACCTCGACTCTTCATCCTCTGCACCCAAAAAGGGAGAAAGATCCGAAACATTGAAAGTGGCACTTACACCATACTCACCTGGAAAATCTATCTTGTAAGAATTATTGTTAATCTTCTCAAGAACTCAAAAAGGTCCATCTCCTCATGGCATGAGTTTTGATTTCCGCTTGTCGGGAAATCTCTCCTTTTGCATATGAATCCAGACAAAGTCCCTGGGCTCGAACAACACTGGTTTGCGACCCTTGTTTGCACGATCAATATATTTTTGAGTCATCCACTGGATAGTTTTCCTTGCCTTTTCATGGAGTTGTTTGATGAATTCTGCACGCCCTTTCGCATCCATATTAGTTTCTTCATGTAAAGGAAAAGGAACTAGATCAATAGAGGAAAGAGGGTTAAAACCATAAACAATTTTGAATGGAGAATATTGAGTAGTGGAGTGCTTGGCCCTGTTATATGCGAATTCCACATGTGGCAGACACTCCTCCCAATTCTTGATATTCTTCATGACAATTGTCGCATAAGGGATGATAATGTTCAATTCACCACCTCTGTTTGCCCATCGGTTTGTGTATGACAAGTAGTGGAAAAAAGTAACTATGTACCTAGTTTTCTCCAAAAGGTCTTCCAAAAGTAACTAAGAAATTTTGTGTCTCGATCCAACACAATCGTCCTTGGCATTCCATGGAGTTTGACTACTTCCTGAAAAAAAGAGTGTTGCAATGTTAGTGGCATCATCTGATTTGTGACAAGGAATAAAATGTGCCATTTTAGAAAACCGATCCACCACAACAAAAATGGAATCTCTCCCCCTCTTGGTCCTTGGTAAACCCACAATAAAGTCCATTGATATGTCCTCCCAAGGGTTTTGGGGGATTGGGAGAGGAAGATATAATAAATGTGGGTTCATTTTCGATTTGGCTTTATGGAAAACAATGCACTTTCCCACAAATTTCTCAACATCTCTAGATATCCTAGGCTAATAAAAATGCTCACTAAGAACACTTAGAGTTTTTGCAACACCAAAATGCCCCATTAACCCACCCGAATGTGACTCTTTCAGTAAAATTAAACGGATAGAGTAATTGGGAATGCAAAGTTTATCAATCCTGAATAAGAATCCATCATCTAAATATAACTTTTCCCAACTAACTCTAGATTTACAATGTTCATAAGGTTCTTTAAAATCACTATCAATGGAATATAAATCCTTAATGTGTTCAAAACCAAGGAGTTTTGAATCCAACAAGGATAAAAGAGAATATCTACGTGAAAGTGCATCTGCCATAGTATTTTCTTTACCCTTTTTATGCTTGATGACATATGGAAAAGATTCAATGAATTCCCGCCATCTAGCATGTCTCCTATTTAGTTTATTTTGGCTCCTAAGGTACTTAAGAGCCTCGTGATCAGAATGGATCACAAATTCTTTAGGCCAAAGATAATGTTGCCATGCTTCTAGAACTCTAAACAATGCATAAAACTCTTTATCATATGTAACATAGTTTAGGGTTGGGAAATTTAACTTCTCACAAAAATAAGAAATAGGCTTACCTTCTTGCATGAGTACTCCTCCTATTCCAATTCTACTTGCATCACATTCAATTTCAAAGGTCTTACTGAAGTCCGGAAGTGCAAGTAGAGGGGTGTGGTTGAGTCTCTCCTTTAGCACATGGAAGGATTTTTCTTGAGTTGTCCCCCATTTGAAAGGAACATTATTCTTTTTCAATTCATTTAACGGTGCTTCTAGTGTGCTAAAGTCCTTCAAAAATCTCTTTTAAAAACTAGCAAGTCCATGCAAACTTCTTACCAGCCCAACGGAGGTTGGAGTTGGCCATTCTTGTATTTCTTTGATCTTCTCAGTGTCAACTTCAACTCCATTCACACTTACAACAAATCCAAGGAAAACAATCTTATCGAGGCAAAAATCACACTTATTTATGTTTCCAAACAGGTTTTCCTTCCTTAACACCACTAAGACTTTTCTTAAGTGATCTACATGTTCAAGAAATGTCCTACTATAAACCAAAATGTCATCAAATTAAACTACCACAAATTTTCCAATATATGCATGTAAGACATGATTCATTAACCTCATAAATGTGATAGGTGCATTGGTGAGACCAAAGGGCATGAATAACCATTCATAAAGTCCATGTTTAGTCTTAAATGCAGTTTTCCACTCATCTTCTTCTTTCATCCTAATTTGATGGTAGCCACTTCTTAAAACAATTTTTGAGAAAAGAGTTGAACCATTTAATTCATCTAGAATATCATATAACCTAGGGATAGGATGATGATACCTAACTGTGATGTTATTGATGGCTTTGCAGTCAATGCACATTCTCCATGTTCCATACTTCTTTAGTACTAGAAGCACCGGTACCGCACAAGGACTAAGGTTCTCTCTCACATATCCCACATCCAACAGTTCTTGAACTTGCCTTTGAATTTATTTTGTCTCTTCCGGGTTGGTGTGATATGCAGGGCGGTTCGGTAGTAGGTCGGCAGATGAAGTATGCGGTTCGGGGCTAAGTGGTGGATGATGGGTATGGATAGCAGATGAAAGTAGTAAATAAACACTATAATGAGTGTGACCTACTACTTAGACAACACAATCAAGATAGGGATGCGATAATCAATCCACACAACAACGCACTTGGGTTGAGGCACGGAATTGGGGGCTTTGTGATCTTGGATCACCAATCTAACTTGTAGATTGATAGGGCAAGAATGCACAAGAACAAGGGGGAAATTCGAAACAATTCTCACACAACGGGGAGAAACAAACATAATGATACACACTCACTCACACACGTGAGATGTACACACACAAAAACAGACAATATGTACACACTCACACACACAAGGATACAAACTGACACACAAAAGATATACACACTCACACACACAATATTTACACACACACACACACAACAAGATGCACACACTCACACACACAAGATATTTTTTTTTGGTTATCTCTCTCCACTCTCAACACTCAATTAAAATTCCAAGGTCTTATGAAATACCTTGTTTGGGATAATCATGTGCCACCAATCCTTCCAAAACCAAGATTGTGTTGGATGATGGTTTATCACAACCCATTTGAGTGGTAATGTCTAAAGGGTGAAAAGAGGGTAGAAAAATGGATAAAGGTGGGTGGAAAAGGGGGTAGCAAGGTGGTATTTGTGTTTTGCCCGATTGTGCAAGATAAGAAAAATTAATAACAATATGAGCCAAATATAATATGGAGATGAAGCAAAATGATGGAAAAAGTGATATACAGAACTGATGTGAGATGCACGGGGTGGCCTGATCTTCGCGGCGTAGGTCGGCGGATGAAGTATGCGGTTTGGGGATAAGTGGTGGATGATGGGTATGGATAGCGGATGCAAGTAGTCAATCAACACTAAAAGGAGTGCGACCTACTACTTAGACAACACACTCAAGAGAGGTATGCTATAACACCCCGAGATTTTATGAAAAATATTCTTTTAATTTCATTGATGTTTTGTGTTGTACGCTACACCAAGATTACCTTGCGCTATACGCAGCACCGTATTAGCTTGCAGTATACGCAACACTATTCTTGGATCGTGTTACACACAATTTCAAGTTTGTTTGATAGTAGTTATTCTACACAACATTGAGTGTATATATATATATATTCAAGTATAAATGAAATATGGTTGGATTTTTTTATACGCAACAACAAAGGAGTCTTGCACAACATGCAACCCTGACTTGGCTTACATTACACGCAATCACGACCTTCCTCAATAGCGTGTGTTGTATGCAATAATAGGTTTCACTAAACAATGATATATGATTATAATATTATTATGAACTAGCCGTTATGAATAGTATCAACTAAATTTTGAATTTTATAACATTATTATTCATCTTACACATTTTCTAAAACATGGTATGAGAACAAAATCATTTTTTCGAGTAAAATAAGTATTTTTCAAAAAATGTAGTTTTGCCGCCTTTTGATGGCGCAACCACTTTAAATCTTGTTTTTTACATGTCTATAAGTTCAATTTGACAAAATAAAATTCTTATTTGAAATAAGGATATAAAAATTTACTTTGGATAAATTTTTCATATTATTCTGATAACTTTCATATTTTAATGAATAGTAAAAACACGCTATATATTAATTAAAAACAACTTTTTTAATCGCAATAATTTATATGGATAGATCATATTTTTAATTGGTTTTAAAGTGTAATTAGAATATATGTTTACCATTTAATCCAATGTTGGTCATTGGAATTAATTTCACTTTGAAATTGGACATAAACAAGTATCAATCTTTTGATAGTTATTGTTTCTTAAAAACACATTATTTGTTTTGATAACGGGAATTACTTTTAAAATTAATTAATGCCACTTATATGTTTTGAATTTGGAAAAATAGACATAATTTTTGAATTCGGAATATCAAATAATGCTTAGGCTGAATTTTTGGTATTTTTCTGAAAAACTTCAATTTTCGATGAATAGTGAAACCACTTAGTGGTAGTTAAAAAACTGACTTTTTCATTTAAATGAAATTTTACCACTTTTGTAAATTTAATTTCAAAAATTCAAGAAACATGGTTAATATCAAGGACTAAAATTTGGTTCAATGACTTTTTCATTTAAATGATATTATTATTACCCTAACACATGTCCTAATTCTATTGGATAAGTGTAATTCGACCAAAAACAACCATAGGAATAAAATATGACCATTTAGGCCCACATGGATTAGGTTAGGACATTTTATATTATTTTATTTAAAGAATAGTTAAAATAGTTAAAATCAAAGTTTAATAACTAAAACATTTTTAATATAAGGTTATACATAAGATAAATTCAAATATAAATATTAATTATAAAGCTAAAAATATTTACTACATAATGGTATTTTATTTATAATTTTTAGACATTAAATAATTTAATTTATTTATGACACAATGATGATGCGTTCATTATCTCATTAATGAAATGTTGACATAATTGATGTTATAAATACCCAAATAAATGTAATTTGAGACTTTTTATGAATTATACTAATTTTCTAGGTTAATATGACATGTTAGTATTGATTTAATTAACCTTTTTAGAACTAATAATTTTGTTATGATTTTCACAAAATTCAATTAACAAATAATGTCAAAATTGACATAAAATAATTTTTAAAACAAATATTATATGATTAATTGTTATTTTATTTCTAAAAATCTAAGGTTCGGCCAAATTACTTATATAAGGTTATATATATTAATAATAAACAACTTGGGGTTCGTTAGTCTTGTTATAGTAATTTTATTAACCTTATAGTGTAAGAAAACAAGAAGACACAGTAAAAGTAAAATTATTTAACTTAAAGTTAAATCTAAATGATAAGGTTAAAATAGAAACCTAAACTTGTCTAAATTATATTGTATGAGAGTATTTAGACCCATCCCAACATTAGATTCTAAATAAATCAATTTGGATCTATTAAAAACCGAATATGACTTTATAATAAAATAATATTTTAAGTTTTCCAAAGGTGCCCCTCTCCTCCCTTATAAAAGGGCCCCTCCGCCCTCTCTTCCTCACACCACTTTGAGCCTTCACGCTCAGAACACCCCTAACAATTTATCTTATCCACTTCCCTAGAAACATCCTATAGGTCCTGTTCTTCTTCAAAGACCATATTTAGTGCCCTAAGAGGAGGTTAAGAAGAGGCGCTTCAAAGAAGAGGTAATGTCTGTTACCGATTCTTTCAACTTTATTTCTTCTTCTACTTCTTCTTCTTTAGTTGTTTCATTATGAAGTAATAAAATCAGTATCACTCATATAATTATATGTTATTATAATTATGAAACAACCCTATTTCACCATATATCCATCCTACGGAAAATGAAATCACCGCGCGTGCGTACTTACGGAATACCGTCTCCATGGCGTGGTGTAATCTGTTTTCGACCACCACCTTACTTGGATGGGAATAATTGTGTAAATAAATAACTATATTTGATTATTGTAAAGTGATATTGATTCTGAAATATTATACATACACTTCAATACAATTCCACGATCATGTGAATGATATCATCACTCGTGCGTACATACGGACTACCGTCTCCACGACGCGATGAGATTCATTCTCCATGATAACCATTCATGAATGATTATAAAGTATATATAATAAGTAATCATGAAATATATGACATAATAATGATACTGGATTTATGTATATATATATATGTATTTCATCTACTTAATTTCATTCAATTCAATAAGGAAACAAAAACAACGTTCATGCGTACGTACGGCCTACCGTCTCCATGAACGGTGTATTTCATTCCATTTATCGATCTATCATATATATATATATATGATGAATATATATTACATATAAATCATTTTTTAAATTCTGTAATTAAGTAAATCAGGATATAAGTAATAATATCAAGAACAACAAGTCCAAACATGTACGATAAATAAAATGATTTTACCCAAAACGTTGTTTTAACATGGAACTTACAAAAGAACGGGTAATATAAAGTCATAAGTAAACCATATATGATATCATAACAATAAATATGATTCTGTAATAAGTCAATGACATTATTTAAATCATTATACAGGAGGTTCAGATACATACGAATCATATCGGACCTAAGGTAAGAGATAATTTTGTAATCGCATTTTTATCTGAGATTGCTTATACGTAAGTATTTACTGAGGTTATATTTATCATCCATGTATCTGTTTTCTAAAAATGGTTTCATGTATGTTTAAAGTCTTTTTTACCCATTTTGACTTTTACTACATGGTATGTAAGGAATCGTTCTTTTTTTACCATACGAGGTACTTTTTGACTTTTCGGAAAAATTACGAGAAGAATGTTTTTTTAACTTATATGACATGAACAGATTTTTACGTTTTCATAATGCCCTATTTTCATGAATCTTACTCTACAATATTTAATGAATATTTTCAAAAAAATATCTTTCTTTTAAAATTACATGGCATTTTGTAAAAATAAAATGATTTTGAAGAAGAAAGGATATTTTCCTCAAGAATTCATTTCAAGTGTTTTATCAAAACTATTTTTCATCTAAAATGACATTATTTAATATGTTTATGTTTTAAGTATAATGTCTCCATTATTTACATGGTTTTATTCTTCTTATGATGAAATGATATCCATTTTTTTATATGGATTATGTTATGATGGCATGATGTTTAAGAATCCCATTATATTACATGGGTTATGCTATGATGTATGATTTATGATTTTGTGGAACACGAAAGAATGATTTCATTATGAGATGTGTGGGACCTATATGTCCCTCCAATGCATTGGGTAAATACTTATATCTCATGATATAGACATGTTTGGAACGGTAAGTTAAACTGGTTCAGTAATACAAGACTGGAACGAGGAGTGAACTCGATTCAAAAAGGGACTTTGTCCACTAAGATGGTTTTGGCAGCAATGCCTTGGCTACTATGGAAATCATATCATGTGCTTAATATTTTTCCATAATTACAAGTTTTATTTACAAGTTATTTTATCATGATTGATGTTCTATTTTGATCTATGCCTTATGTACTGTCATGTTTTATGTCATTGCTCAAGATTTCGATGTTTAAACATTATGTTCATGTTTTTATGTTCAAATGTATATGGTTTGTTTTATTTTATCCATGCTTACCCTTACTGAACATTTGATCTCACCCTTTTTATGTTTTCTTTTCCACAGGATATAAAGAAAGGTTTTAGGTAAGAAAAAAAGGGGAAGATCTTTATGGGAGATGTTGAAGATCTTTCACCACGATTAGAAGATTACGTTCCAAGTTTCCAAAGACACTAAACTATTACAGTCCTTGTGTGTCTGTTTTTTTTATGTATTAAGTATTCTGAAAATGTAATGTAATGTCTATGTATGTCAATATTTGGATCTCTACAATTGGTATCAGAGGAAAGGTTTAGTTAACCTTTGGAAACTAGGATGCAAAAACTTTAGTGAAATCCCTAGAGATATTTATAAGGTATGTCTAGGTATGTCCCTAAGGCTAAGTATACATATAGGTTATAGTCCTAGAATTGCGCTAATGATCTTAGAATTAAACCTAAGATGTTAGATATTGAAGGTACTCCCCCTTTATTATTTTGTTTTCCCTAGCATGGTATTTTTCTCTCACACTATTATTTTTGGGTTTTAGACGATGGCTAGAACCTGAAGGAACCATGTTGATCAATGTAATGGACAATGCAATGATTATCCTCCTGAACAAACCAATGTCATGGGAGATGGAGTGCACAATCTTATTTCTATAATTACACAAGCTATGAATCATTCTGGACTTCAAAATGAGTAGAGAAAGGAGCAACATTCTGTTGAATCCTTCATGAGGCAGCGTCCACCTTCATTCAGCGGGTCTTCTGATCCCTTAGTGGCTAAACAATGGATCAGTACCACTGAAAAGATATTTTCAGTTCTACAATGTTCTGAGCATGATAAATTCATCTTAGCAGTATATCATTTGGAAGGTGATGTTGATCAATGGTGGAATCTTATCAAGAATACGAGGCAAAGAGATGAAATTGAGTCCATAGAATGGGATGAGTTCAAGAACTTTTTTTAGTGAGTACTTCCCTCGTATTCTTCGAACAAAGATGGAAAATGAGTTTCTTGAGCTTAAGAAGAAGGATGATGAATATTTTGGTATATACGAAGAGAATTTTACAAGACTTGCAAGGTATGCATCTGGATTTATCATCCAACCTGAAAGTAAAGTTGATCGATTTTTCAGTGGCTTAAAACCAAGTCTTAGAAGGGCATTAGCTATAAGAGAATTCAGTAGCTATGAAGAAATTGTGCATTGTGCTATCAAGGTAGAACTGGAAGTTGGTGTAACATATCCATCTCATGGTTTTGACAAGAAACGAAAGATGGAGTTCAAGGAGAAATCTCAGAACAATGGTGAAAAGAAGATGAATGTTTCTTTATGCTCAAAGTGTGGAAAGAATCATGGTGGATATGGCCTAAAAGGTACTAGAAAATGTTTTAAGTGTGGAAAATAAGGTTATCGAGTAGTTTATTGTCAAAGTAATGGGAAAAAGGTTTATAATGATGTGAATAGAGAAAAGACTATAGAGAACTCTCCACCAACACTTCAATGCTTCAAGTGCAAGGAAATGGGGAATTATACTAATAAATTCCCTAATCCACAGGTTAATGATGATCAACGTGAGCAACCTCTTAAGGCAAAGGATAAAGGGAAGTCTCATGCGATCAATATTTGTGATGTTGAGTATGAAAATGATGTTGTGTAATGATTAAGTGTTTATGTAATGGGATTTCAAAATAGTATCATGGAATCTCATTTATGGTATTGTGGAATTTTGGAATATCTATGTATTGGTTTTAAATAATTATATGGTACTGGTAACCATGAAAAAGTGATTGAAATATTTTTGGAAAGCAGATGAAATGCGCATAATGAAGGGATAAGGATAAAATAATATGATAGTAATCATGAGCTCATGACTAAAACAAGGACAAAGTGATATCATGGTTTGAGTATATAGAAATTTTGGGATTTTGGTATGTGGAAAGAGTTAACTTTTGACAGCATTCATGTTTTCACTAAGGTTAAATGGGTATTCATTTTTCAAGAGAATACATGATTAAGGTATTCACATGATTAGAATGTGATCAACAAGATATATCGGGGATTAATGATGGTATTCACATGCTCGGTAGATGACATTTCTAGTAATTGTTTTCTTTATACTATGAGATTGGACATATGTGTTTTGGATAAGCCTAAAGATTGCAATGGATTATGTTGGAAACAAGTTAGTATTGTTTAAGGAAAGAAATTTTTGATATTATTGATGGAATTTTATAATGATGTAATTTTAGAAAAAGGACAACCTACAGGACGGGCGACAACTCGTCGCATCAGACAAGGTTGTGGGAATCGAACCCACAACTGAAGTGCGAGTGGCCTTTATCGCATACCACTGGCCTACAGGAAGTCACTGGTTAGTAGAAACTAGTTTTATTTTATTAAGCGGTATGATAGATGAAGTATAAGTCCATTTTTGGAATCGTATATGATTAACATCACCATAAATGGACTTATGTATATTTGATAACTTTTCCTAACCTTTTGTTTGAAACAGATGGAATGACCCATCATTCTATCACATGATCTGCTAACACTTCACGAATGACAAATTCAACTTCATTTCTTTAAGTGATGAAGTGGAAATTGTCCAAGGAACGACCAACAATGAGACTCTACCAAAATCAAGAACGTATTTCTTCTAATTCCAATTTCTTCAACTTTAGGGAAATGATCTTGAAAACCAAAAATGTTGTCCTAGTTTTCTTATATCCGATGAATCATATGGTACCTTAGATCATCACAAATCTATGTCTTTGTGATTGTTGGCTTTTTCATATCCATGTTCTCTACCACTCTCCATCAGAACTTGATGGTTAGATTTTTCTTCAATATCCATTGTTGGCTTTTTCATATCCATGTTCTCTACCACTCTCCATCAGAACTTGATGGTTAGATTTTTCTTCAATATCCATATTTTCACTTATGTTCTCCTATGTAGAAACCCAGTGATTAGTTAATTTGGGTAACAGTTAAATTTCATACTTTAGTTTTTAAAGATAGGTTTTGGTATTCCCTTTTTACGATGTGGGTTTCTATTAAAGAAACTTTCAAGTATTAAACCATTTATAACCCCGACAAATTTCGAGGGCGAAATTCATTTTAAGGGGGGTAGAATGTAACACCCCGAGATTTTATGAAAAATATTCTTTTAATTTCATTGATGTATTGTATTGTATGCTACACCAAGATTACCTTGCGTTATACGCAACACCGTATTAGCTTGCAGTATACACAACACTATTCTTGGATCATGTTACACACAATTTCAAGTTTGCTTGATAGTAGTTATTCTACGCAACATTGAGTGTATATATATATATTCAATGTATAAATTAAATATGGTTGGATTTTGTTATATGCAACAACAAAGGATTCTTTCACAACACGCAACCCTGACTTGGCTTACATTACACGCAATCGCGACCTTCCTCGATAGCGTGTGTTGTACGCAATACCAGGTTTCACTAAACAACAATATATGGTTATAATATTATTATGAACTAGCCTTTATGAATAGTATCAACTACATTTTGAATTTTAAAACATTATTATTCATCTTACACATTTTCTAGAACATGGTATGAGAACAAAATCAATTTTTTGAGTAAAATAAGTATTTTTCAAAAAATGTAGTTTTGCCGCCTTTTGATGGCGCAGCCACTTTAAATATTGTTTTTGACATGTCTATAAGTTCAATTTGACAAAATAAAATTATTATTTGGAATCAGGATATAAAAATTTACCTTGGATAAATTTTTCATATTATTCTGATAACTTTCATATTTTAATGAATAGTAAAAACACGCTATATTTTAATTAAAAACAACTTTTTTCATCACAATAATTTATATGGATAGATAATCTTTTTAATTGGTTTTAAAGTGTAATTAGAATATATTTTTACCATTTAATCCAATTTTGTTCATTGGAATTAATTTCACTTTGAAATTGGACATAAACAAGTATCAATCTTTTGATAGTTATTGTTTCTTAAAAACACATTATTTATTTTGATAACGAGAATTACTTTTAAAATTAATTAATTCCACTTATATGTTTTGAATTTGGAAAAATAGACATCATTTTTGAATTCAGAATATCAAATAATTCTTAGGCTGAATTTTTGGTATTTTTCTGAAAAACTTTAATTTTCGATGAATAGTGAAACCACTTAGTGGTAGTTAAAAACTGACTTTTTTATTTAAATGAAATTTTACCACTTATGTGAATTGAATTTTAAAAATCCAAGACACACGATTAATATCAAGGACTAAAATGTGGTTCAATGAGATGAAAATAATTTTTGGTGAATAGTAACTTTTTACTTTTTTTTTACCATGGTTAAAAGTAAATAGGGTAATTAAGGGTAAAAATGATATTATTATTACCCTAACACATGTCCTAATTCTATTGGATAAGTGTAATTAGACCAAAAACAACCTTAGGAATAAAATATGACCATTTAGGACCACTTGGATTAGATTAGGACATTTAATATTATTTTATTTAAAGAATAGTTAAAATAGTTAAAATCAAAGTTTAATAACTAAAACATTTTTAATATAGGATTATACATAAGATAAATTCGACTATAAATATTAATTATAAATCTAAAAATATTTCCTACATAATGGTATTTTATTTATAATTTTTATACATTAAATAATTTAATTTATTTATGAAACAATAATGATGTAGTAATTATCTCATTAATGAAATGTTGACATAATTGATCTTATAAATACCCAAATAAATGTAATTTGAGATTTTTTATGAATTATAATAATTTTCTAGGTTAATATGACATGTTAGTATTTATTTAATTAACTTTTTTCAAACTAATAATTCTGTTATGATTTTCACAAAACAAATTACCAAATAGTGTCAAAATTGACATAAAATAGTTTTTAAAACAAATATTATATTATTAATTGTTATTTTATTCCTAAAAATCTAAGGTTTGGCCAAATGAATTAGATAAGGTTATATATATTAATAATAAAAAACTTGTGGTTCTTTTGTCTTGTTATAGTAAGTTTATTAACCTTATAGTGTAAGAAAACAAGAAGACACAGTAAAAGTAAAATTATTTAACTTAAAGTTAAATCTAAATGATAAGGTTAAAATAGAAACCTAAACTTGTCTAAATTCTATTTGATGAGAGTATTTCGACCCATCCCCACCTTAGATTCTAAATAAATCAATTTTGATCTATTAAAAACCGAATATGACTTTATAATAAAATAATATTTTAAGTTTTCCAAAGGTGCCCCTCTCCTCCCTTATAAAAGGGCACCTCCTCCCTCTCTTCCTCACACCACTTTGAGCCTTAAAGCTCGGAAAACCCCTGACAATTTCTCTTCTCCACTTCCCTAGAAACATCCTATAGGTCCTGGTCTTCTTCAAATACCATCGTTAGTGCCCTAAGAGGAGGTTAAGAAGAGGTGCTTCAAAGAAGAGGTAATGTCCGTTACCGATTCTTTCAACTTTATTTCTTCTTCTACTTCTTCTTCTTTAGTTGTTTCATTATGAAGTAATAACATCAGTATCACTCATATACTGATATGTTATTATAAGTATGAAACAATCCTATTTCACCATCTATCCATCCTACGGAAAACAAAATCACCGCGCGTGCGTACGTAAAGAATACCGTCTCCACGCCGTGGTGTAATCTATTTTCGACCACCACCTTACTTGGATGGGTATAATTGTGTAAATAAGTAACTATATATGATTATTTTAAAGTGATATTTATTCTGAAATATTATACATACACTTCAATACAATTCCACGATCATGGGAATGATATCATCGCTCGTGCGTACGTACGGACTATCGTCTCCACGACGCGATGAGATTCATTCTCCATAATAACCATTCATGAATGATTATAAAGTATATATAATAAGTAATCATGAAATATATGACATAATAATGATACTATATTTATGTATATATATATGTATGTCATCTACTTAATTCCATTCAATTCAATAAGGAAACAAAAACAGCGTTCATGCGTACGTACGGCATACCGTCTCCATGAACGATGTATTTCATTCCATTTATCGATCTATCATATATATATATGTATATGCTGAATATATATTACATATAAATCATGTTTTACATTCTAGAATTAAGTAAATCAGGTTATAAGTAGTAATATCAAGAACAAAAAGTCCAAACATGTACGATAAATAAAATAATTTTACCCAAAACGCTGTTTTAACATGGAACTTACAAAAGAACAGGTAATATAAAGTCACAAGTAAACCATATATGATATCATAACAATGAATATGATTCTATAATAATTTAATGACATTATTTAAATCATTATACATGAGGTTCGGATACGTACGAAGCATATCAGACCTAAGGTAAGGGAAAATTTTGTAATCTCATTTTTATCTGAGATTGCTTATATGTTAGTATTTACTGGGGTTATATTTATCATCCATGTCCCTGTTTTCTAAAAATGGTTTCATGTATGTTTAAATTCCTTTTTACCCATTTTGACTTTTACTACATGGTATGTAAGGAATCGTTCTTTTGTTTACCATACGAGGTACTTTTTGACTTTTCAGAAAAAGTACGAGAAGAATGTTTTTTTAACTTATACGGAATTAACATATTTTTACATTTTCATAATGCCTTATTTTCATGAATCTTACTCTACAATATTTAATGACTATTTTCAAAAAAATCCTTTTCTTTTAAAATTACATGGCATTTTGTAAAAAGAAAATGATTTTGAAGGAGAAATGATATTTTCCTCAAGAATTCATTTCAAGTGTTTTATCAAAACTATTTTCCATCTAAAATGAAATTATTTAATATGTTTATGTTTTAAGTATAATTTCTCCATTATTTACATGTTTTTATTCTTCTTATGATGAAATGATATCCATTTTTTATATGGATTATGTTATGATGGCATGATGTTTAAGAATCCCATTCTATTACATGGGTTATGCTATGTTGTATGATTTATGATTTTGTGGCACATGAAAGAATGATTTAATTATGAGATGGGTGGGACCTATATCTCCCTCCAATTCATTGGGTAAAGATTTATATCTCATTAGATAGACATGGCTGGAACGATAAGTTAATCCGGTTCAGTAATATAGGACTGGAACGAGGAGTGAACTCGATTCAGAAAAGGACTTTGTCCACTAAGATGGTCTTGGTAGTAATGTCTTGGCTACTATGGAAATCATATCATGTGATTAATGTTTTTCCACAATTACAAGTTTTATTTACAAGCTATTTTATCATGATTGATGTTCTATTTTGATCTATGCCTTAAGTACTGCCATGTTTAATGTCATTACTCAAGATTTCGATGTTTAAACAATATGTTCATGTTTTTATGTTCAAATGTATATGGTTTGTTTTATTTTCTCCATGCTTACTCTTAATGAGCATTTTAGATCACCCTTTTTATGTTTTCTTTTCCCCAGGATATAAATAAATGTTTTAGGTAAGAAAAAAAGGGGAAGATCTTTATGGGAGATGTTGAAGATCTTTCACCACGATTAGAAGATTACGTTCCAAGTTTCCAAAGACACTAAAATATTACGGTCCTTGTCTGTCTGTTTTTGTTATGTATTAAGTATTCTATAAAAGTAATTTAATGTCTATGTACGTCAAGCTTCGGGTCTCTACAGATGAGATAGCCAATCCACACAACAACGCACTTGGGTTGAGGCACGAAATTGGGGGATTTCTAATCTTGGATCACCAATATAACTTGTAGATTGACAAGGAAATAATGCACAAGAGCAAGGGGAAATTCATAACAATTCTCACACAATGGGGAGAAACAAACATAAGCTATCAATTAAGTCTTGGATTCCATACAAGTGCCATGGGGGTGGCTATTTATAGCCAAGGGGGTGGTACAATAGTCAAGGGTCCAATACCCTAAAGTCATAAAGGCTAAACTACTTTGTTCCCTTAAATTCAAAAAGATAAAGTTTACCAAAGACTTTTGGAAAAGTGACACACAACTTTCCAACTATATCACACCAGATTTGACTTTGAGTGCATAGCCCACCAGTTTTGACTTTAGTGTCCAAGGATGCCATTTCTATAATCCTCTATGTGTCCAAGGCTTCCAAATTCGTGCAACCATGTGGGCCAAGCTTTAAGCATCATGTTTGGGCTTGAATAAGTGAGATAATAGGCCCATTTTCTCCATCCATGCAAGGTAAGATCCATTGGGACTTTAATGAAGCGAGATGAGCACCCATTGTTTCATTCAACCTCTTTAATCTCCCATGCGTCATCGGGCCTTGCAAATCCAACTCCTCCACTCGGGTAATCGACTCGGTGCCTTAAAATTGGTTCGCATCATCCTCCCCCTCCTGAAAAGGAGTCGTCCTTGACTCTTCATCCCCTGCACCCAAAAAGGGAGAAAGATCAGAAACATTGAAAGTGGCACTTACACCAAACTCACCTGGAAAATCTATCATGTAAGAATTATTGTTAATCTTCTCAAGAACTCAAAAAGGTCCATCTCCACGTGGCATGAGTTTTGATTTCCACTTTTCGGGAAATCTCTCCTTTCACATATGAATCCAGACTAAGTCCCCGGGCTCGAACAACACTTGTTTACGACCCTTGTTTGCACGATCAACATATTTTTGAGTCATCCCCTCGATATTTTTCCTTGCCTTTTCATGGAGTTGTTTGATGAATTATGTGCACCCTTTCGCATCCATATAAGTTGATTCCTGTAAAGGAAAAGGAAATAGATCAATAGGGGCAAGAGGGTTAAAACCATAAACAATTTCGAATGGAGAATATTGAGTAGTGGAGTGCTTGGCCCTGTTATATGTGAATTCCACATGTGGCAGACACTCCTCCCAATTCTTGATATTCTTCTTGACAATTGTTCGCAGAAGGGATGATAATGTCCAATTCACCACCTCTGTTTTCCCATCGGTTTGTGGATGACAAGTAGTGGAAAAAAGTAACTTTGTACCCAGTTTGCTCCATAAGGTCTTCCAAAAGTAACTAAGAAATTTTGTGTCTCGATCTGACACAATCGTCCTTGGCATTCCATGGAGTTTGACTACTTCCTGAAAAAAGAGTGTTGCAATGTTAGTGGCATCATCTATTTTGTGACAAGGAATAAAATGTTCCATTTTAGGAAACCAATCCACCACAAAAAAATGGAATCTCTCCCCCTATTGGTCCTTGGTAACCCCACAATAAAGTCCATTGATATGTCCTCCCAAGGGTTTTGGGGGATTGGGAGAGGAAGATATAATCCATGTGGGTTCAGTTTCGATTTGGCTTTATGGAAAAAAATGCACTTTCCCACAAATTTCTCAACATCTCTAGATATCCTAGTCCAATAAAAATGCTCACTAAGAACACTTAGAGTTTTTTCAACACCAAAATTCCCCCATTAACCCACCCGAATGTGACCCTTTCTGTAAAATTAAACAGATAGAGCAATTGGGAATGCAAAGTTTATCAATCCTGAATAAGAATCCATCATGTAAATAGAAAATTTCCCCAACTAACTCTAGTTTTACAATGTTCATAAAGTTATTTAAAATCACTATCAATGGCATATAAATCCTTAATGTGTTCAAAACCAAGGAGTTTTGAATCCAACAAGGATAAAAGAGAATATCTACGTGAAAGTGCATCTGCCACAGTATTTTATTTACCCTTTTTATGCTTGATGACATATGGAAAAGATTCAATGAATTCTAGCCATCTAGAATGTCTCCTATTTAGTTTATTTTGGCTCCTAAGGTACTTTAGAGCCTTGTGATTAGAATGGATCACAAATTCTTTAGGCCAAAGATAATGTTGCCATGTTTTTAGAACTCTAAACAATGCATATAACTCTTTATCATTTGTAGCATAGTTTAGGGTTGGGACATTTAACTTCTCACTAAAATAAGAAATAGGATTACCTTCTTGCATGAGTACTCCTCCTATGCCAATTCCGCTTGCATCACATTCAATTTCAAAGGTCTTACCGAAGTCTGGAAGTGCAAGTAGAGGGGCGTGGGTGAGTCTCTCCTTTAGCGCATGGAAGGATTTTTCATGTGTTGTCCCCCATTTGAAAGGAACATTCTTCTTTGTCAATTCATTCAACGGCATTGCTAGTGTGCTAAAGTCCTTCACAATTCTCCTTTAAAAACTAGCAAGTCCATGTAAACTTCTTACCTGCCCAATGGAGGTTGGAGTTGGCCATTCTTGTATTGCTTTGATCTTCTCAGTGTCAACTTCAACTCCATTCCCACTTACAACAAATCCCAAGGAAAACAATCTTATCGAGGTAAAAATCACACTTATTTATGTTTCCAAACAAGTTTTCCTTCCTTAACACCTCTAAGACTTTTCTTAAGTGATCTACATGTTCAAGCAAGGTCCTACAATAAACCAAAATGTCATCAAAGTAAAATACCACAAATTTTCCAATATATGCATGTAAGACATGATTAATTAACCTCATAAATGTGCTAGGTGCATTGGTGAGACCAAAGGGCATGACTAACCATTCATAAAGTCCATGTTTAGTCTTAAATGCAGTTTTCCACTAATCTCCTTCTTTCATCCTAATTTGATGGTAGCCAATTCTTAAATCAATTTTTGAGAAAATAGTTGAACCATTTAATTCATCTAGCATATAATCTAACCTAGGGATAGGATGATGATACCTGACTGTGATGTTATTGATGGCTCTGCAGTCAATTCACATTCTGCATGTTCCATCCTTCTTTGGTACTAGAAGCACCGGTACCGCACAAGGACTAAGGCTCTCTCTCACATATCCCACATCCAAAATCTCTTGAACTTGCCTTTGAATTTATTTTGTCTCTTCCGGGTTGGTGCGATATGCAAGGCGGTTCGGTAGTAGGTCGGCGGATGAAGTATGTGGTTCGGGGCTAAGTGGTGGATGATGGGTATGGATAGCGGATGCAAGTAGTTAATCAACACTATAAGGAGTGAAACCTACTACTTAGACAACACACTCAAGAGAGGGATACTATAGCCAATCCACAAAACAACGCACTTGGGTTGAGGCACGGAATTGGGGGCTTTGTGATCTTGGATCACCAATCTAACTTGTAGATTGACAAGGCAAGAATGCACAAGAGCAAGGGGAAATTTGTAACAATTCTCACACAACGGGGAGAAACAAACATAATGACACACACTCACTCACACACACGAGATGTACACACACACACACACAAGATGTACACACTCACACACACAAGGATACAAACTCACACACATAAGATATACACACTCACACACACAAGATTTACACACACACAAGGTCTTCCAAAAGTAACTAAGAAATTTTGTGTCTCGATCCGACACAATCTTCCTTGGCATTCCATGGAGTTTGACTACTTCCTGAAAAAAGAGTGTTGCAATGTTAGTGGCATCATCTGTTTTGTGACAAGGAATAAAATGTTCCATTTTAGAAAACGAATCCACCACAAAAAAATGGAATCTCTCCACCTCTTGGTCCTTGGTAGCCCCACAATAAAGTCCATTGATATGTCCTCCCAAGGGTTTTGGGGGATTGGGAGAGGAAGATATAATCCATGTGAGTTCAGTTTCGATTTGGCTTTATGGAAAACAATGCACTTTCCCACAAATTTCTCAACATCTCTAGATATCCTAGGCCAATAAAAATTCTCACTAAGAACACTTAGAGTTTTTTCAACACCAAAATGCCCCATTAACCCACCCGAATGTGAATCTTTCAGTAAAATTAAACCGATAGAGAAATTGGGAATGAAAAGTTTATCAATCTTGAATAAGAATCCATCATGTAAATAGAAATTTTCCCAACAAATTCCAGGTTTACAATGTTCATAAGGTTCTTTAAAATAACTATCAATTGCATACAAATCCTTAATGTGTTCAAAACCAAGGAGTTTTGAATCCAACAAGGATAAAATAGAATATCTACGTGAAAGTACATCTGCCACAGTATTTTATCTACCCTTTTTATGCTTGATGACATGTGGAAAAGATTGAATGAATACCATCCATCTAGCATGCCTCCTATTTAGTTTATTTTGTCTCCTAAGGTACTTAATATCCTCGTGATCAGAATGGATCACAAATTCTTTAGGCCAAAGATAATGTTGCCATGTTTCTAGAACTCTAAACAGTGCACACAACTCTTTATCATATGTATCATAGTTTAGGGTTTGGCCATTTAACTTCTCACTAAAATAAGAAATAGGCTTACCTTCTTGCATGAGTACTCCTCCTATGCCAATTCCGCTTGCATCACATTCAATTTCAAAGGTCTTACCAAAGTCCAGAAGTGCAAGTAGAGGGGAGTGGGTGAGTCTCTCCTTTAGCGCATGGAAGGATTTTTCTTGAGTTGTCCCCCATTTGAAAGGAACATTATTCTTTGTCAATTCATTCAATGGTGCTACTAGTGTGCTAAAGCCCTTCAAAAATCTCCTTTAAAAACTAGCAAGTCCATGAAAACTTCTTACCTGCCCAACGGAGGTTGGAGTTGGCCATTCTTGTATTGATTTGATCTTCTTAGTGTCAAATTCAACTCCATTCCCACTTACAACAAATCCAAGGAAAAAAATCTTATCAAGGCAAAAATCACACTTATTTATGTTTCCAAATAGGTTTTCCTTCCTTAACACCTCTAATACCTTTCTTAAGTGATCTACATGTTCAAGAAAGGTCCTACTATAAACCAAAATGTCATCAAAGTAAACTACCACAAACTTTACAATATATGCATGTAAGACATGATTCATTAACCTCATAAATGTGCTAGGTGCATTGGTGAGACCAAAGGGAATGACTAACCATTCATAAAGTCCATGTTTAGTCTTAAATGCAGTTTTCAACTCATCTCCTTCTTTTATCCTAATTTGATGGTAGCCACTTCTTAAATCAATTTTTGAGAAAATAGTTGAACCATTTAATTCATCTAGAATATAATCTAACCTAGGGATATGATGATGATACTTTATTGTGATGTTATTGATGGCTCTACAGTCAATGCACATTCTCCATGTTTCATCCTTCTTTGGTACTAGAAGCACCGGTACCGCACAAGGACTAAGGCTCTCTCTCACATATCCCACATCCAACAGCTCTTGAACTTTCCATTGAATTTATTTTGTCTCTTCCGGGTTGGTGCGATATGCAGGGTGGTTAGGTAGTAGGTCGGTGGATGAAGTATGCGGTTCAGGGATAAGTGGTGGATTATGGGTATGGATAGCGGATGCATGTAGTCAATCAACACTATAATGAGTGAGACCTACTACTTAGACAACACACTCAAGAGTGGGATGTGATAGACAATCCACACAACAATGCACTTGGGTTGAGGCACGGAGTTGGGGTCTTTGTGATCTTGGATCACCAATATAACTTGTAGATTGACAAGGCAAGAATGCACAAGAACAAGGGGGAAATTCGGAACAATTCTCACACAATGGGGAGAAACAAACATAATGATACACAATCACTCACACACGTGATATGTACACACACACACACACAAGATGTACACACTCACACACACAAGGATACAGACTCACGCACATAAGATATACACACTCACACACACAAGATTTACACACACACACACACAACAAGATGCACACACTCACACACACAAGATATTTTTTTTGCTTATCTCTCTCCACTCTCAACACTCAATTAAAATTCCAAGCTCTTATGAAATACCTTGTTTGGGATAATCACGTGCCACCAATCCTTCCCAAACCAATATTGTGTTGGAGGATGGTTTATCACAACCCGTTTGAGTGGTAATGGATAAAGGGTGAAAAGAGGGTAGAAAATGGATAAAGGTGGGTGGAAAAGGGGGTAGAAAGGTGGTATTGGGTTTTGCCCGATTGTGAAAGATAAGAAAAATTAATAAAAATATGAGCCAAGTATAATATGGAGATGAAGCAAAATGATGGAAAAAGTGATATACGGAAATGAAAAGTGCTAATAAGGTAAAGCACAAAGGAGTAATTATATCCTATTTTTTCTGCTTTTTTTTTTATTTTTTTTGGTCAATTCTCCCCAAAAAGTGTTGTGCTTGGAGTTTTAGAGCACAAAATGATTGAACGGAGAGTAAGACTTTTTTTTTCAAAATCTCTTGATTAAGGATGTGCTTAATTTTGAAAAGCACAAAATGATGAGTTGAGAGAATTTGATTTTTTTTTTTGATTTTTTTTGCCGGATAAAATCACATATAGAGAATTAAATGCGGAAAGAAGATGAATGAAAACTTGGCTCAATTTATAATAATCCAAGCTTTCACAAACTAGGCCAATTTAGGAGGCTTTCAAGAAAAGGGATTTTTTTGTTGAATGGGTGGATAATAAAGAAAGATAAGAAGGGTAATGGGTAAAAGCAATATAAATGAAGGGATAGATGCCTACCGTGTCAACCGGCGCTCTGATACCAACTGATGTGAGACGCATGGGGTGGCCCAATCTTCACGGCATAGGTCGGCGGATGAAGTATGCGGTTCGGGGATAAGTGGTGGATGATGGGTATGGATAGCAGATGCAATTAGTCAATCAACACTATAAGGAGTTCGAACTACTACTTAGACAACACACTCAAGAGATGGATGCGATATCCAATCCACGCAACAACACACTTGGGTTGAGGCATGGAATTGGGGGCTTTTTGATCTTGGATCACCAATCTAACTTGTATATTGACAAGGCAAGAATGCATAAGATCAAGCAGGAAATTTGGAACAATTCTCACACAATGGGTAGAAACAAACATAAGCTCTCAATTAAGTCTTGGATGCCATACAAGTGCCATGGGGGTGGCTATTTATAGCCAAGGGGGTGGTACAATAGTCAAGGGTCTAATACCCTAAAGTCCTAAAGGCTAAACTACTTTGTTCCCTTAAATTCCCAAATATAAAGTCTACCAAATACTTTTGGAAAAGTGACACACAACTTTCCAACTATAGCCCACCAGATTTGACTTTGAGTGCATAGCCCACCGGTTTTGACTTTGGTGTCCAAGGATGCCATTTCTAGAATCCTCCATGTGGGCAAGGCTTCCGAATTCATGCAACCATGTGGGCCAAGCTTTAAGAATCATGTTTGGGATTGAATAAGTGAGATAATAGGCCCATTTTCTCCATCCATGCAAGGTAAGATCCATTGGGCCTTTAATGAAGTGAGGTGAGCACCCATTGTTGCATTCAACCTCTTTAATCTCCCACGCGTCATCGGGCCTTGCAAATCCAACTCCTCCACTCAGGTAATCGACTCGGTGCCTTCAAGTTGGTTCGCATCACTAACTGGACTAAAGGGACTAATGGGCCTAACGGGACTAATGGTCTTAAAAGGAAAAAATGGGCCTAGGTGGTCTAATGGGCCTACATGGCCAAATTGGCCTAAGTGGACTAATGGGCCTAAAGAGATTAATCGGCCAAAGGGGCCTAATGGGCTTAAGTGGCATAATCATAACCTAATGGACCTAATTGGTCTTATGGGCCTAATGGGCGCAATGGGCCTAAGTGGCCTAATGGGCCTAATGGGTCCAAGTGGCCTAATGGGCCAAATGGGTCTAATGTGCCTAAGTGGCCTAATTGGATTAAAGGGACTAATGGACCAAAGCAACCTAATGGCCTTAAGTGGTATAATTAGCCTAATTGGACTAATGGGCCTAAGTGGCATAACCGTGACGAAATGGGCCTAAGTGGACTAATGGGCCTAAGTGGCCTAATGTGCCTAATGGTCCAAAGTGGCCGAATGGGCCAAATGGGCCTAAGTGGCCTAATTGTCCTAAAGGGCGTAATGGGCCAAAGTGGCCTAATTGGCCTAAGTGGCATAATCGGCCTAATGGGCCTATTGGCCTAAGTGGCCTAATGGGACTAAGTGACCTAATTAGCCTAATCGGCCGAAGGGTCCTAATGGGCCTAAGTGGCCTAATGGGCCTAAGTGGTCCAATGGGCCTAAGTGGTCGAAGGGGATGAATCAGATGAATGAGCCTAATGGACCGAATGGGCCTAATGGGCCGAAGTGGCCTAATGGGCAGAATGGGCCGAAGTGGCCTAATAGGTCCAAGTGGCTTAATAGGCTTAATGGGATGAATGGGCTTAATGGTCCTAATTGGCCTAAGTTTCCTAATGGGCCTAAATTTCCTAATGGGCCAAAGGGGACAAATGGGCCTAAGTAGCCTAATGGACCTAATAGGTCAATTAGGCCTGAGTGGCGTAATGGGATTAATGAGCCGAATGGGCTTAAGTTGTCGAATGGGCCTAATGGGATGAATGGGATGAAGTTACTGAATGTGGATAATGGGAAGAAAGGTCTTAATGGGCTGAATGGGCCTAATTATCCTAATGAGCCTAAGTGGGCTAATAGTCCTAATGGGCCTAAGTGTCCAAAGTGGCCTAATGAGTCTAATGGTCTTAATGGGTTGAATGGACCTAATGGGCCGAAGTGGACCAGTGGGACGAATTGACGGAATGGGCCTAATTGGCCAAAGTGGGAGAATGGACCCAATGGGCCTACTGGAACAAAGTGGCCTAATGGGTCGAAAGGACCTGAAGGGTCCAATGGGCGTAATGGGTCAAATAGGATGAATGGGACTAAAGGGTTCAATGGGCCTAATGGGCCTAATTAGCTTAATGGGTCGGATGGGTTGAATGGGGCTAGTGGGCCGAAGTTTCTTAATGGACCAACTGGGCATAATAGACCTAATGGACCTAATGGTCCTAAGCAGCCTAATGGTCTTAAGTGGACAATTGGACCTAATGTGCCTAATGGGCGTAATGGATGTAATGGGCCTAAGTGAACCAATGGTCCTAATGGTCCTAAGTGGATGAATCGGCCTAAGTGGCCAAATTGGCTTAATGGGTCTAATGGTCTGAATGATCCTAATGGGCCGAATGGGCTTAATGAGCCTAAGTTTTGTAACGGGCCGAAGTGGCCTAATGGGCCTAATAGGACAAATTGGTCTAATGGTCCTAATGGGCCTAAGTGGACCAATGTGCCGAAGTGGCCTAATGGACACAATGGGCCTAAGTTGAATAATGGGGTTGAGGGGCCTAATTAGACTAATGGGCCAAAGTGGACGAATGGGCCTAATGGGCATAATGGGCCTCAATGGCCAAATCGGCCTAATAGGCATAACGGGCCTAAGTGTCCCAATGGGAATGATGAACCTAATTGGCCTAAGTGGACCAATGGTCCTAATGGGCCTAAGGGACTAAGTGGGCCTACTAGGCCTAATGGGCCGACTGGGCCTCATGGGCCTGCTAGGGCTAATGGCACTACTAGGCCTAATGGGTCTAAGTGGTGTAATGGTCCTAAGTGGCCTAATTGGCATAAGTTTCCTAATGGATCTAATGGGTCTAAGGGGACTAATGGGCTTAAGTGGCCTAATGGGACAAAGTGGATGAATGGGCCTAATGGGCTTAATGGGCATAATGGGCCGAAGTGGCCAAATGGGCCAAATGGGCCGAAGTGGCCAAATGGGCCAAATGGGCTAATGGACCTAATAGGACTAAGTGGAATAACGGTCCTAATGGTCCTAATGGGCCAAAGTGAATGACTGGTCATAATGGGACTAATGGGACAAAGTAGCCAAATAGGCATAATGGGCCTATTGGTCCTAAGTGGATTAATGTGCCTAATGGGCCAAATGGGACTAAGTGTCCTAATGGGACAAAGTGGATGAATGTGCCAAATGGACTGAATAGGCATAATGGGCCTAATGGTCCTAAGTGGCCAAATGGGCCAAATGGACCTAAGTGGCATAATGAGACTAATGAGATTAGTGGGCCTAAGTGGCATAATGGGACTAAGTGGCCTAATTGGACAAATAGGCCAAATGGGTCTAAGTGGCCTAATGAGCCTAATGGGACAAAGTGATGAATGGACCTAATGGGCCTAATGGGCATAATGGACATAATGGGCCTAAGTGGTCTAATGGGCCTAATTGGCCTAAGTGGCCTAATGTGCCTAATGGGCCTAATGGGCTTAATGGGCCTCAGTGGCCAAATGGGACTAATGAGCCTAATTAACCTATGTGGACTAATTGTCCTAAGTGGTCAAATGGGCCTAATGGGCCTAAGTTTCCTAAGGGTCCTAATGGGCATAATGGTCCTAACTAGATGAGTGGGACCAATGGGCCTAAGTGGCACAATGGGCCTAATGGGTCTAATGGTCCTAAGTGGCCTAATGGGACTAAGTGGCCAAATAGGCATAAGTCACCTAAAGGGAATAATCAGCCTAAGTAGCCTAATGGGCCTAATGAGAATATGTGCCCTAATGGGACTAATGGGATAATGGGATTAATGGGCCTAATGGGATAATGGGCCTAATGGGCCTAAGTGGGTGAATGGGCCTAAGTGGCATAATGGACCTAACTGGACTAATGTTTTTAATGGGAATAAGTGGCATAATGAGCTTAATGGTATAATGGGCCTAATGGTCCTAAGTGGATGAATGGTCCTAATGGCCCTAAGTAGCATAATTGGCTAAATGGCCCAAATGGACGCAAGTGGCCTAATGGGCCTAAGTGGCCTAATGGGCCTAATGGGACTAAGTGGGCTAATGTGTCTAAGTGGACTAATGGGCCTAAGTGGCCTAATGGGCCTAATGGCCTAAAGTGGTGTAATTGTATAATGGGTTTAAGTGGTCGAATAGGCCTAATAGGCCTAAGTGGTCGAGTTAGCCTAATGGGCCGAGGTGGCCTAATGGGCCTGATGGGGATGATGGGCCTTAGTGGCCTGATATTTTAAATGGTCCTAAGTGAACCAAGGTCTTAATGAGTATAATGGGACTCAGTGGACTAATGGGCCTAAGTGGCATAATGGTCCTAAGTGGCCTAATGGGCAGAATGGGCCTCAATGGCCTAATGGCCCTAATGTGTCTAATGGGTCGAATGGGCCTAAGTGGCCTAATGGGTCTAACAGGCCTAAGTGGCTTAATGGTCCTAATGGGTCTAAGTGGTTGAATTAGCCTAATGGGCTGAAGTTTCCTAATGGTCCTGAGTGGCCTAATGGGCCTAATGGGTTAACGGTCATAATGGGATTAATGGAAATAATGGGCCTTAGTGGCCTAATGGGCCTAATGGGCCTAAGTGTCCTAATGGGATGAATGGGACTAAGTGGCCTAATGGGATGAATGGGACTCAATGGACCAATGGGCCAAATGGGACTAAGTGGATTACTGGGAATAATAGGATGGATGGGCCTAATGGGCCTAATTGGCTTAGTGGCCTAAGTGGCCTAATGGTCCAAATGAGCCAAATTGGCCTAAGTGGTCTAAAGGTCCTAATGGGCCTTAATGGCCTAATTGGCCTAATGGGACAAGTGGGCCTAAGTGTCCGAATGGGTCCAAGTGGCCCAATGGGCCTAAGTGTCCTAATGGGACTAAGTGGCTGAATGGGCCTGATGGGCCTAATGGGCCTCAGTGGCCTCAGGGGCTGAAGTGGCCTATTGGGCCTGATGGACCTTATGGGCCTAAGGATCCTAATGGGTCTTAGTGTCCTAATGGGCCTAAGTGTCCTAATGGACCAAAGTGGCCTAAGGGGCCTAAGTGGACTAATGGGGCTAATGATCCTAAGTGGCTTAATGGGCCTAAGTGGCCTAATGGGCATAAGGGAACTAAGTGACCTAAGGAGCCTAAGTGGACTAATGGGGATAATGGGCCTAATTGGACTTAGTGGCCTAATGGGCCTAATGCGCTGAATGAGACAAAGTGGCATAATGGGCATAATGGGCCTAAGTATCCTACTGGGCCTAAGCGACCTAATGGGCCTAAGGTTCCTAAGTGACCGAGTGGGCCTAATGGTCCTAAGTGGCCTAATGGGCTTAATGGGCCTAATGGGCCTAATGGGCCTAAGTGGAATAATGGTCTTTAGTGGCCTAATGGGCCTAATGCGCCGAATTGGCCTAAGTGGTAAAATGTTTCTTAGGGGCCTAAGTGGCCTAATGGTCCTAAGTGGCCTAATGGGTTTAGTGTGCCAAATGAGAATAATGGGCCTAATTGGTACAATTATCCTAATAGTCCTAATGGTCCATATGGGTCAGAGTGGCCTAATGGGCCTAATCCAATGGTCTTTATGAGCCAAATGGGCCAAACGGTCCTAAAGGGACTAAGTGGCCTAATGAGCCGAATGGGCCTAAGTGTCCTAATTGGCCTAAATGACCTAATTGTACAAATGTGCCTCATAGGGCTAAGTGGCCTAAAGGTCTTAAGTAGCCTAATGGGTCTAATGGGACTAATGTCCCAAATGGACCTAAGTGGCCTAATGGGTCTAATTGACCTAATGCGCATAATGGTCCAAATGGGCCTAAGTTGCATAATGGGCCTAATATAATGGAATTAATGGGACAAATGGCCCTAAGTGGCCTAATGGACCAAATGGGCCTACTGGGATGAAGTGGACCAATGGGCCTAATTGTCCGAATGGGCCAAATGGTCATAATAGAAAAAATGGGTCTAATGGGTCTAAGTGTCGTAATGGGCCTAATGATCTAAATGAATGAACCTGATGGCTCCATACTCTCCTGGCTCCCGATGCTCCCCTTGCCTCCTCTTCCCCTCCTAGTGTTTTTAGGGTTTGCTCGACAGGGATGGTGTTGCTTCACCTGGTCGATCTTCATCCTTATCTTATTTCTCTTTTTATTCCCTCTCGACTGGTGTGGCTTGCTGGTGTGGTCATTGCGTGCTGCTGACCACCACTCTTTTGATCTATCCCTGTGCATCGGACCCCTAATCTGGGTTTGTGTGTGTGGGTGCTTTAGACTGCTTGGGTTGGCACTGGTGAGTGTTTCTGGTGCCTTCTTTCTCCTCTACCCATGCTATACAACCCATCAAGTTTGAATCCACTTTTTTTAGGCTCGATTCGGGTTCCAGGCCTACTTGGGATGGTGCTGGAGTAGGGATGGTAGTGGTCTCAACTTGGGTTCATTCCTCTGTTTAGGTCCTTCTCTATTTTTAGGATATGGATTGAGGTCTCATAGGGTGATTTTGTTTGGGATTGATTTTGTTTCTCTGTTATTTGTTCTCTATTTTTTTGGACCGATGCAGTTTTGAGCTTGGTCCCTTACCGAGGCCTCCATCTTCTTATCCTTCATGCGCTCCTTTCCCTGTCAGTCTGGTGTGCGAGTCTTCATGGAGGTTCTAGGAGGTGCGGATAAAGTGGATTAGGGTATCTGGGAGGGTGAATGGCCAATCTTTGAAGGTTAAAATAGTTGTGATGTTCTGTTTTGATGGTTTTTTGGTGGTGATGTTGGAGTTCTACAATGGTGATATGAAGACATCAGTGGTGATTAGTGGACATCCTGGTTCATTTTTCTCTAGTTCTCGGCTTCGATGATGATGGTCGATGACGACAAAGTTGGTGTTCCCGTCAGTGAAGTGGTGAATCTAGAGATTATGATAAAGATGATGTTGTTTGAAGTGGACGACAACGAGGTGATGATGATAATGGGTGATGATGATGGCGAGAGCTTCTTCGACGTGTTGTCTTCAATGCAGTGGCATTTATGAAAATTTAAAAAATGATTTCGAGGGCCTAATGGGCATAATATGCCTAATGGGACTAATTGGCCTAAGTGGCCTAATGAGCCTAAGTGGACAAATGGGCTTAAGTGCCCTAATGGGACTAAGGGGTCGAATGGTCCTAATGGGCCTAAGTGGCCTAATGGGCCTAATGGCTAATGGGCCTAATGGGCATAAGCGGCCTAAGTGGAATAAAGGACCTAATGGGCCTAAGTGGCCTAAGTGGAATAAAGGCCCTAATGTACCTAATGGGGCTAAGTGGCCAAGTGAGCATAAGTGTCCTAGTGGGAATAAGTAGCCTAATGGGCCTAAGTGGCCGAATGGGCCTAATGGGCCAAATGGGGCCAATGGGCCTAATGGGACTTAGTGGCCGAATGGGTCTAAGTGTCCCGATGGTCCTAAGTGGACTAATGGGCCTAATGGATAATGGGTCTAATGGGAATAAGTGATCTAAGTGGCCTAATGGGGCTAATGGGCCTAAGCGGCCTAAGTGGCCTAATAGGCTTAGTGGGCCTAAGTGGCATAATGGGCCTAAGTGGCCTAAGTGGCCTAATGTGACTAATGGGCCTAAGTGACATAAGTGACCTAAGGGGCATAATGGGTCTAATGGTCTTAATGGGCCTAAGTGGCCTAATGGGCCTAAGTGGCCTAATGGGCCTAAGGTGCCGAAGTGGCCTAAAAGGCCGAATGGGCTCGATGGGCTCAATGGGCCTAAGAAGCCTAAGCGGCCTAAAGGGCCTAATGGGCCTAAGTGTAAGAAGTGGAATAAGGATCCAAATGGGCTCAATGGGAATAAGTGGCCTAATGGGCCTAAGTGTTTGAATAGGCCTAAGTGGCCTAATGGGCCTAAGTGGACCTAATGGGCCTAATGTGGATAATGGGCCTAATTAGCCTAATGGGTTGAATAGGCTCAATGGGCCAAGTGGTCCTAATAGGCCTTGGTGATTTAATAGACCTAATTGGTCCAATTGGCCCAATGGGCCCAGACGGCCTAATCGACCTAACGGGCCGAATGGGCCTAAGTGGCCTAAAGGGCCTAATGGGTCGAATGTGCCTAATGATACTAATGGGACTAAGTGGCCTAATGGGACCAATGGGCCTAAGAGGCTTAATGGGCCTTTATGGGACTAAGTGGACCAATGGGCCTAAGTGGCCTAATTAGCCTAATGGGCATAAGTGGACTAATGGGACAATTGGTCCTAAGTGGCCTAATGAGCCTAATGATCCTAATGACCATAAGTGGCCTAATCAGTGTAATGAGCCTAATGGGCCTAAGTATCCTAATCGTCATAATGGGACTAATGGGCCTAAGTGGAATAATGGTCCAATGGGACTAAGTGGCCTAATGGTTTGAATGGGCCTAATGGGCCGAGTGGGATGAATTGGCCTAATGGTTCTGAGTGGACTAATGGGCCTAATGAGTGTAAGTGACCTAATGATCCTAATTGGTTTTAGTGTCCAAATCGGCCTAATGGGCTTAAGTGGACGAATAGGCCTAATGGGACTAAGTGGCCTAATGGGACAAATGTGCCTAAGTGACCTAATGGGCCTAAGTGGCCTAATCGGCCTAGTGGGCCTAATTAGACCTTAGGTATTTGTGTTTAAGATATAGTGTTTTGGGTCTAGGTTTTAGGATTTTTTTTATTCTAATTGGCCTAAATTGGTCTAAATTGGCCTAATTGATCAAATGGCCAAATAACCAATTAGCCTAATGGCCCAATGAACAATGGGATAATGGACTAATGACCTAAATGACCTAATAGGTCTAAATAGCCTAATGGACCAATAACCTAGTGTCCTAATTGGCATAATGGCCTAATTTTCATAAATGAACTAATTTTTCTAAATGGGCTAATTAGTCTAAATGGATTAAATGGTATAATTGGATTAAATGAACTAATTGTCCTAATTGGCATAATTGAACTAATTGACCAAAATTGTCCAAAATGGCCAAATGGATCTAAATGGTCTAATTGGTCCAAATGGACTAAATTGCTTAATTGGATTAAATGGTCTAATTGGCCTAATTAGCCTAATTGAACTCATTTGCCTAAATTGGCGTAAATGGTCAAATCGCCAAATAAAAAATTGTCCTAATGGTGTAATGAACTGATGGGATAATGGCCTAATGGACAAATTGGTCTAAATATCCTAATAGACTAATTGGCATAAATGATCTAATTGGTATAAATGGATTAATTGGTCCAAATAGATTAAATTATCTAATTAGAATAATTGTACTAATTGACCTAAATGGTCTAACTGGCCTAATTGGCCTAAATGAACTAATTGGCCTAAATGACATAATTGGACTAAATGACCTAATTTGTCTAACCGACCTAACTAGTATAATTGGCCTAAATGACATAATTGGCCTAAACGACCTAATTTTTCTAACTGACCTAATTGGTCTAATTGGCCTTATTGGCCCAATTCGTCTAAATGGACTAATTGGACAATTAGCCAAATAGCCAAATGGACAAATGATCAAAATTACCAAGTGACCAAATAATTAAATAATGAAACATAAATGGAATTAGACTGAAATTAAAATACAAGAGGAATCCATACTATACACATGTTTATCATGCTAATTAGTATGTGTTGTTTATGTTAGGTCACTAGTATTAAATTTTAATTAAATTTCTTTTTAGATGCTTCTTCATTTTATGGATTTCTTCAACAGCTATAATTTTAATTCATTCTAGGTTTATCACTTTCATATTATTCAATAATGTAGTATTATACTAATCAATTTCATTTACAACAAGAGGCATTTGGCACCAACGGTCATGTGCCTCGAGAAAAATTATTTTCCTTGACTAGGAAGTAAAATAATGGAAGTGTTGTAAATGTACAAACACAAGAAAAGATTGTAAGTTTTTTTATTTATATTTCAAATTTTGATACGTAATTCATAATTAAATATATTGTTTATATTTTTAAGAGTGTGTCCTCTAGACCATCGATGAGAAAGAAGATGAGAAATTCGGGCTAAATGATCATTTGAGACAAGTATTAGGTGAGGAGCGCCATGGGAGAGTCTAATGTTGAACCATGAAAATCATCATCCCCACTATGTATTGGTCCTTATTAGATGCCTCTCAAACCTATTAGACCAACGAGATAAAAAAAATCTCATGCAGAAGCAGATGAATCCAAAAAAATAGCTATACAAGAGTGTGAAAGGAGTAAATTGGTCACCAAACACTTCCTAAAAGATATGTCAGTTATAAGTCCACCACTTCCATAAGAGACTACTATTACTTTTGATTTATGTATTACATCAATGAGCACTTTATATGATACCTTGAGTTATTTAAATGAGGGTCCTAATGGTGGTTGAGCTGATGGCGATGGCGGTGGAGGTGGTGGGGGGGTGGTGGTGGCGATGGCAATGGTGGTGGCGATGAAGGTGGCAGTGGTGACAATGGTGGTGGTGGTGGTTTCAGAAATAATGAAAGTGTGTGAAGATGGATGATATATTTAAATTTATTTTAATAATTGTTTCCTGAAACCAAGAGTGAGGATCTTTCATGTCAAATTTAAAATTAATTTATTTAAAATTTAAATAAATAAATACCTATGCTTAGGAACTTTTTTCATTATTGAATGTTGATCATCTGAAAAGTACCTTTCATATTACCATCATTCCATTGTGAGGAACCTAGGATAAAATCCCTCTAGCATCGATCCAAACGTTCTTCTATGATCTTCTAGAAACACCACTCGATCTCAAGGTGCTAGTGCAGCAAGTCGAATGCCTTATGTTGTTCATTCTTGATCACTCGTTCTTCAACCTTGAAGAAATATTTCTTACATTTATCGTTTTTGAGAGAGAGGGAGAGAGAGGGAGAAGGAGGAGTTGAGAGAGAATTTATTGTGCGCAACAATTTTCTATTCTTAATTTTTGGTTCCTCTACACAATATACATAGAGTCCTATTTATAGAGTTAAGATTTAAGTTAAAATATTATTTAATTTCATACCGACCATTAAATAAATTGGCCTAAATGGCCTAAATTTCATAAATTACATAATTGGATAAATTGGACTAATTGACCTAAATTGTCCAAAATGGCCTAATTGGCATAAATGACTTAAATTATCCTAATTGGATTAATTGACCTAAATTAACTAAATTATTTAATTGGTCTAATTGTCCTAATTTGCTTAATTGGCCTAAATGGCCTAAATTGGCCAAATCGGTTTAAATGTCCTAATCAACCTAATTGTCCTAAATTGCCTAAATTTTCCTAAATGGCCTAATTAGCTGAATTGGCTTAAATAGTCTAAATTATCCTAAATGGCCTAAATTGGCCTAAATGGCCTAAATGACCTAATTGGCCTAAATGACCAAAATTGGCCTAAATGACCTAAATTGTCTAATTGTATTAATTGGACTAATTGGTATAAATGACCTAAATGGACTAAATGGCCTAATTTGCATAAATAGCCTAAATGAACTTAATGACCTAATTGACTAATTGGCCCAAATGGCCTAAATGGTCTAATTGGCACAATTGGCCTAAATGGAATAATTGGTATATATGGACTAATTGGCCTAATTGGACTAAATGGACTAATTTTACTAATTGTACTAATTGGGCTAAATGGTGTAAATTAGCCTAAATGCCCTAATTTGGCCTAATTAACCAAATTGGTCTAAATGGACTAAATTGGTCTAAATGGTCTAAATTGCTAAATTGGCCTAAATGATTTAAATGGTCTAATTGATATAGTTGGCCTAAATATACTAATTGGCCTAAATTTCCTAAATGAACTAATTGGTATAATTGGCCTAAATGGCCTAAATTGACCTAAATGGCCTAAATTGGACTAAATGGCCTAAATTGGCCTAAATGGCCTAATTGTCCTAATTGGCCTGAATTTCCTAATTGAACTAATTGGCCTAATTGAACTAATTTTATTAATTGGTATAAATTAGCTAATTTGTCATAATTGGCCAAAATTGTCCTAAATGGCCAAAATTGGCCTAATTAGTCTAAATGGCCTAAATTGGCCTAAATGGCCTAAATGGCCTAAATTGCCTAAATTGTATGATTGGCATAATTGACCTAATTATCTTAAATGGACTAAATTGTCCTAAATTTCCAAAATTGTCCTGAATGGCCTAAATTGGCCTAAATATCCTAATTGGCCTAAATTGCCTAATTAGGCTATTTGGCCAAAATGATCTAAATTTCTCTAACTGGCTTAAATGGACTAATCAGACCAATTGGCCTAATTGGTATAAATTTCATAAATTGGCCTAAATGACATAATTTTCCTAAATGGTCTAAATTGGCCTAAATAGCCTAAATGGCATAAATTGGCCTAAATGGCCTAATTAGCCTAAATGACCTAAATTGGCCTAAATGGAATAAATGAACTAAATTTCT
The DNA here is from genome assembly GCA_963277665.1 of Viscum album. NCBI lineage: Eukaryota > Viridiplantae > Streptophyta > Magnoliopsida > Santalales > Viscaceae > Viscum > Viscum album. Next base: position 947,341,603 of record OY728132.1, on the reverse strand, counting down.
TAATTGGAAAATTTTCCTAATTGGCCTAAATTGGCCCAAATGGCCTAAATCTTCTAATGGGCCTAAATGGCCGTAAGATCCTAAATTGGCCTAATTAGTCTGAATTGGTATCATTGGCCTCATTGGCCTAAATGGCCTAAAATGGACTAAATGTACTAAATGGCCTAATTCGTCTAAATGGCCTAATTAGCCTAATTGGCCTAAATGATCTAAATTGGCCTAAATTGCCTAATGGTCCTAATGGGCCTAAGGGTCGAATGGGCCTAAGTGTCCTAAGTGGCCTAATGGGCCTAATGGGTCTAATGAGATTAAGTGGACTAATGGGCCTAAGTGGAGTAATCAGCCTAATGTGCCAATTAGGCCTAAGTGGCCTAATGGGTCTAATCGGCATAATGGTCTTAATAGGCCTAATGGGTCCAATGGTACAAAGTGGCATAATGGGACTAAGTGGTCTAAGTGGCTTAATGGGTTTAATGGGCGCATTGAGCCGAAGTGGCCTAATGGGCCTATTGGGCCTAAGTGTACCAATGGGACCATTAAGTCCAATTCAGCCTAATGCTCCTAATGGGATTAATGGGTCGAATGGACTAGTTGGGCCCAAGTGGCATAATGGGCCTCATGGGCCTAATGGGCCCAAGTGGCCTAATGGACCCATTATGGTCAATTCATCTTAATGGGCCTAAAGGAAAAAATTGTCTTAATGGACCTAATGGGACCAATGGGCCTAATGGGTCTAAGGGGCCTGATGAGACTAAGTGGACGAATGAGACTAAGTGGCCTAACTGGCCTAATGTGCTGAATGGGCTTAAGTGGTCCAATGGGCCCAATGGGTCTAATGGGCCTAATAGGCCTAATGGGTCTAAGGAGCATAATGGGCCTAAGTGGCCTAAGTGACCTAATAGGCCTAATGAGCCTATTAGGCCTAAGATAACTAATGGGGCTAATGAGCCTATTGACCAAATTGGCCTAATGGGATGAAGGGTCCCAATGGGACCATGGATTGAATGGGACTATTGGGATTATTGGGCCTATTGGGCCTAAGTGACTTAATGAGCCTAATGGCCTAATTGGCCTAATGGGCCTAAGGGACCTAATAGGCCCAATGGGCCTAATGGGTATAAGGATTTTAATAGGACTAAGTGGCCTAATGGGCCTAAGTGGCCTAATGAGAATATTGGGCCTATTGGGTCTAAGTGGTCCAATGGGCATAACGGGCCTGATTGGCCTAATGGGTCCATTACAGATAATTCAACATAATGGGTCCAATGGGCCTAAGTGGTTTATTGGGTCGAAGTGGCCCAAGTTTTCTAATGGGCCTAATGGGTCCAATGGGTCTAAGTGGCCTCATTTACCTAATGGACCTAATGGGTCCAATGGGTCTAAGTGGATGAATGGGCCTAAGTGACCTAAGTTGCCTAATGGGTCTAAGTGGTCGAATGAGCCTAAGTGGCCTAAGTTGCATAATGAGCTTAATGGGCCTAATGGGTCTAATGGGCCTAAGTGGCCTAGTCAGCCTAATGGGTCTAATTGGTCTAATGTGATGAATGGGTTGAATGGGTCTAAGTGGCCTAATGGGATGAATGGGTATAATGGAACTAAGTGGCCTAATGGGCCTAAGTGGACTAATAGGCCTAAGTGGCCTAAGTTTCCTAATTGGCTTGATGGGTCTGATGGGTCTAATGGGCCTAAGTAGCCTAAGTGGCATAAGTTGCCTAATGGGCCCAATGGGCCTAATGGGTCTAATGGGCCTAAGTGGCCAAAGTTACCTAATGGGCCCAATGGGTCGAATAGGCCTAATGGGACCAATGGGCCTAATGGGTCCAATGAGCCTAAGTGGCCTAAGTTTCATGATGGGCCAATGTGGACTAATGGGCTTAATGGGCCTAAGTGTCCTAATGGGCCTAAGTGGAATAATTGGCCTAATGGGTCGAATGGTCCTAAGTGGACTAAGTTGCCTAATGGGCCGAAGTGGCCTAATGTGCCTAATGGGCCTAAGTGGCATAATGGGACTAATGGCCCTAAGTGGCCTAAGTTGACCAATGGGCCTAATGGATCTAATGGGTCTAATACGTCTAAGTGACATAATGGGCCTAAGTAGCCTAAGTTGCCTAATGGGCATAATTGGCCTAATGGGTCCAATGGTTCTAGGTGGCTCAATGGGCCTGAGTGTCCTAGGTTTCCTAATGGGCCTAATGGGCATAATGGGATTAATGTGTCTAATGGGACTAAGTGGCCTAATCGGCCTAATGGGTCTAATGGGACTAATGGGTAGGATGAGCCAAGGTGGCCTAATGGGTCAAATGGGTTGAATGTGACTAACATTACTGGAAAAAGGGATTTTTTCGACGGTGCATTTGCGACGGGATCCTGTCGCAAATGGCCCATTAAGTAAAAGGGTGTCACAAATATTATCCTTTATAACAGTCCATCACAAAAGGTTATTATTTGGGATGGGCAGTGGCACCGTCGTGAATAAGTTCAGTGTTGTTTTTAAACTCTATTGTGACAGGCCAAAAACCCGTCACAAATCATTTTCTTGATTTTTTTAAAAACTTTTTGCGATGGACCCTCATAATTTGTATTTTCGGCGGTCTGTGGAAAATACTATAGAAAATAAAAAAAATAAACTATTTTGCGAGGAGCCCATCGCAAATAGTTGAAAAAATAAAATAAAAATAAAATAATATTAATATTAATATAATATTAATATAAATGAAATTATAATATTAATATTAGAACAATAAAATTATTTATAAAATAATAATAATAATAATAATAATATAATATTAATATAAATGAAACAATAATATTAATATTCATAAAATTAAATTACTTATAAAATAATTAAATAATATAATAATATTATTAATAATATTAATATTAGTAATATAATAAAAACCTTATTATTCACAAAAATATAAAAATGTATTAATTAATAAAATAATAAATATAATAAAAAAATAAAAAAATAATAAAAACTATAAAATTCAAGACAATATAAAAAACGCACTATTTAAAACTTTAATTAGTTAATATTACAAAAAAATACATTCAAATGTTTCATTATAAAATAAAAATACATCACTGAGAGGGAGGGTCGTCTGGAGGAGCTGGAGGAGATGGTGGGGGGAACTTCATCCCTAAACTGTAAGTCAGACGTCGCATTTACTTAATCTGCTCCTACTCCTACTAATGCCGCCATCGATGCATGTCATCCTGCATATACTGTTGCTGCTGTTGTAGGAACTCTTTCTGATACTGTTGCTTCCACTAACGCATCTCCTCCTGCTCCCTTGGTATAGTCTCTATAAGCTCACTTTGAGCTCGTAGCTGCTCCTCATACGGTGCATGAGATGATGATGACTCTCCAGAAGATCCTCTCGGGCTGGTCGCTAACATCATAGAGGTTCCATAAAAACCCCCAAGGGTCAATCGAGAGCTGATACCAATAACTCGGCCTTTTTTGAAGGTATACTAGATCATCTGCATCCATGTTGCCTCATAAAATCGGGGGGGAACTAGTCTGACCATCAGTCTCAGCCTGACTCTCACCATGTGTCTGAGACATTGCAGCCTCATATGACCCTTTCAATTGAAATTTAAAATTAAAATAGTTAAAATATTATTTGTAGTTAAATTTAAAACTCAAAAATAAATTATACTGACCAGAATCTCATGCCGTCGAGCACCTCTGATCTCTCCAGTGGTTGGATCACTATATATCCTCCTATAAACGTTGTACTCCATAATATCGGGTTATGTGACTTCCTATATGAATATAAAATAAATTTTTTACATTTAAAGTTATATACAATATTTAAATAAAATGTACTTACCGTATGATCCCTATGTGTACTAAATGTATGACTACCATCTCGATGGGTCATCTCATGTATCCCATAATTTTTCTAACCTATTGATGATGTACTCTGAAAACACCCACTCAACCAGTGTGTACATAATCCATCCCAAACCCGAGATGAAATATAATTAGGTCGGTGGACATGACATGTCTCATCAAACTCTATCACTTTTGCTTTCTCCATTGCTTTCCTTTTCAAATTGTGCAAAAACTCAATGCAATAAGGATGCCTAGCTCCCTGCCATTCCTTCCAGATAGCCTCATGCATGCTCTCATCAATGGGATACCATAAAACCTACAAATTATTTATTATATCAAATTATTAATTAAATTAATTTCAAAATAAATATTATTTATTTACATACCAGCCAATGCTCGAACATGCGGTGTTGTACATCAACGAGAATATGATCCCATGACACCAATGCATTAGAAAAATAATTGTGCAGTATAGCACTCCCCTGTCCAATACTTATATACATAAAGATGTGAAAAAAATTAATTAAACAATTAGAATATAAATTAATTAATTAAAAATAACTAAAATACACAAGTAAACATACCTCTACATGCGTGGATCAAACCCAAGATGTGGACGTCGCTCAGGGATAGATTTAGGAATCATCAATCGGGAAATACCACGCCCCCTTCGAGTACCCCCTGATCACCAGTAGTCTGAGGGTCAGATGATCCGACATCCTACTCATCTAGAGGTATATTAGCCTCCTACAACAAATGATACAGATCCTCATCCATCTGAAATGCGAAATGATTTTTGTTAGAAAATAGCTGAAAACAACTATTATATATAGATATATATTATATATGATTATAAACAACATTTAACTATGTTAATGTCCATCATCATCCTCATATTCATAGCCATCGATGTCAATGTCTTCATATTCCTCCTCATCATCATCAATTTCTATATTAGTTTAATTTTCATTATCTCTTTTCATTTCAAATTCAGTTTTAATGTCATTAACATCATTTTCACCAACGACCCTTAACTGTTGGGTGTCATCAATGATATTCGTGTCTCTTTGTGAAAACGATGGATTCAGATCAGTCTCTTGAAAAATTTCAATTCCTTTCACTTCAGCGGAACCACATTCACTTTCAGTAAACTGATTCACTTGATATTTAATATTTATTATGCTCCACCAATCACCCAACTCCCTTGATGTAGCATGGTTTTTTCATAATAAATTTTATGTGCCTGATGATCCAATAAAAATGGTTCATTTACTACAAGAATGCATTTATATTGAATATCAACGATTTCATGGATCAGATGAACACATAAGCCTCTATTAGTATCCAACCACTGACATTCAAACATCATTATGTAATGTTTTCCCAGATAACACAGTTCAATTATTTCTTCTAGCATGCTGTAAAAGTAAACCTTAGTTTCTCTATGATGAGATCCTATCAAGAAAACACCACTATTCATTTTATTTTGATTCCCCATATGCATGTGTATGAAATTGAAAACCATTTACCACATATGAATTATAATATTTAACCATTTTGGATGGTGGGTTACCGAATACACACAATCGATTATCAATTTTATCAGTATGTTTAGATACTTGAAAATTTGTAAAACAATTATCACTATAAAAATTATTAAAATTATTTTTTATGTGAAATAGAAAATAATTTATGTTACCAGTTTTTGAAACCAATAGGAATTTTTTTTGACTACGTTCTTAAAAAGAAACTGATATATTTTGTGGAAACTATTTATTGATATGATTATCATATAACCTACAAATAAAATAATATTAATGTACTGTTTTAAAAATTATAGAATAAGTCATAGGAGCACTCACAGTACAAATGGTGTCATTTATTCACAGTTGATAAGAATATATGTATGAGCTCTGTGATGTTCACCATCTAAAATCCATCATTCATGAACTCCATCTTAGCCAAGTTTGATCAGATTGAAAAATTATAATTGATTTCTCATGACATCGTCAACATTTCCCTCATTAAGGCTCATGTATTTTTTAGGGATATTTAGATTGAAAGTAATGAGAGTAGAAAAAAGAGATTTCCTTTTGCAAATAAGATTATACAATTAAGCCTTTAATTGATGATTTGTTACGTACATTTTTTTCAATTTCTGTATATATATCCCAAATGGTTATATCCATCATAACCATACCGGACCTCCGTATTTTGTTTCATGTATAAAATTTAATATCAAATGTTCCATTGAGTCAAACAAACCTGGCGGGAATATTTTTTATAGTTTACCTAAAATTAAAATGAAATATTCTTGCAGTTTTCTTACTATATTTTAGTTTATTATCGATGCACAAATATCTCAAAAAAACTATGATATGTCTGTTAGCGCATCCCAAATCATAGGATTTAACAAACCTCTTTATCTAATCGGCAGAAGTCTTTACATTAAAACATGATAGTCATGACTTTTCAATCCGATAATATGACCATATCTAACACATCTTCCCAAATTGGAAGGATGAACATATAAAAGTCTCAAATCTGTAATCCAATGACAAAATAATGGGCAACTCTCTATGTACAATGTATAAGACTCTTTTTTGTTTATTAACTTCTGTGATCTGACATTTTCAAATAGTTTAAGTTCTGTTTGCTTACAAATTTGGGTAAAATATAATCATGAATTTACATTATCTTTGGTATTTACTGGTGTACTCAAAACTATATGAAATAAATTATCAAAATAGTTCTTCTCAATTTGCATCACATCCTACATGTGACAGACCAACAAATCAGACCAATATGAGAAATACTAAAAAAATCCTTTGTTTTATCCAATTATACTCTTTTCCAAACCCATTAATTTTCTGTTGGTTTATTTTTGGTCCCAATGTGATGGGAGGTATTGAAGAGACAATTGATTTTAACTTTGTACCTGAGATCATTATTGGAGGCCCATCTTTTTCAACTATTCCTTTTCTGAAATGATATTTGTTTCTTATAAAAGGATGATTGGTTGGAAGAAATCTGTGATGATAGTCGAAAAACAAGGTTTTTTTCATTGAAGGGTATAAATGCTTTGATGTCCCTCATACAGTACAAATATTATTTTGGAACATGTGTACTTCAGCCAGATAACATGTCATATGCTGGGAAGTCACTAATTGTCCACATCAATGTAGCTTTTAGTAGGAAGTTTTTTTTTTCAGCAACATCATATGTACTGACACCATTAATCCGTAGTGAATTTAACTCATCAATCTATGGTTTCAAATAAACATCAATATTATTTTTTGGATGACCTAGAATTAATAAGGTCAAAAAAATATGGCTCATTCATCAACATCCATGGAGGTAAATTATATGGAGTTATAAATATATTCCAACATGAATACTGAATACTGTAAGAACCAAATGGACAAAAACCATTATTAGAAAGACCCAATTGAAAGTTTTGGGCTGCTAAAGCAAAAGACATATGTGCTTGGTCAAAATGTTTCCATGAATGACCATCAGAGGGACGATTTAAGATTTTACTAGTTGAAATGTTGGATTTGTGCCATAAAATCAATGATTCTATGTTTTGAGACATAAATAAATGATACAATCTAGTTGTGAGTGGGAAATATCTCAATTATTTTACAAGAATACATCCAAACTTTCCCGGTTGAGATTTTTTATACCTTGATTGTCCACATGTAGGACAACTATCCAACGACTCATTTTCACCAGAATATAAGATGCATTCATTTAAGCATGCATGATTCTTCTGATAACCAAGACCCAGATTATGAACCAACCTATTACTCTCATAGAAATTTGCAGGCAGCACATTTCCTTCAGGTAATAGTGTTTTTAACAAAGAGAATATATGATCAAAACAATTATTTGACATTCCATTATCTGATTTAATAGCCATAAATTTAGCAACTGCTTTAAATGTGCTTATCTTATAATCAGGATATAATTCATCCTCGGCAGACCTCAACAAAACATATAAATGAGATGGTTCCAACTCAAGAGTTAAATCAATATCATCCTGAGTTTCAGTTTCTTGAAAAGATGGACCTACCACATCATGTACTAAATTTTGAAACTGTAGTGGATCTGGAACCAAATTATTAGTATCTTCTCTGAAACTGCGTTCACCATGTTGATACCAAAAAAAATGATCTGGTTGAAAACCAAAATGTAATAAATGACCACCAATGTTTTCAAATGTTTCATACGTCCTCAGAGCATATTTTTTACAAGGAAACTTAATTGTATCTTCTGAAACAAATTTTTGTTCTGATGATGCAAATTATAAGAAATCTTTAACACCCTCAATATATATAGGATTTCAACCAGAACTGTTTGGATTCATGTGCTGATTTATCCAAGAACGATAATCAAATAATGACTATTGTCGACTTCCTTGTTCTATATTTTTCTAAAAAATATGAAATTATTAGTTATTTTGTATAATTAGATATAACATAAACAGTATCCAAAAAGGGGAAGACAATTAAATTATCTTTTCTAGAAATTTATAATAATTTATATTATTTTATAGTTATTTATACTATTTTTTAAGCTTTTTTACTAATCTACACTCATTTATAAAAATTTATACTAATTACACTAATTATTATTAATTACAGGTATTTTTTACTAATTACTGTTAATTACCGGCGACATAATTTTCAACGGATTGGAAACAACTCTTTTTTCCAACGACTCATCCCCTTACAAATTTTTGTGACTAAAATCACTATGAAAAGTCTGCTCCAACATACAAATATCCATTTTCATATGCACGATAATGGAGAGCAGGGAGGCCTCACCATGCTTCTCTCCATGCTCGTGTATACAAAAATTGATATATGTACATCAAAGCATACTTTTCAAAGTGATTTGAGTCAGAGAAGTTCCTAGGAGATGAGGTTTCAGGCAAAAGAGCCTCTTTTTTTCTAATGGCTCACCTCCTTGCAACTTTTTCCGACTTAAATCACTATGAAAAATCTACTCCGACATATGTTGGAGTATATTTTTCATACTAATTTTAGTGGGAGAAAGTTGTAAGGAGCTGACACGTCGATCAAAAGGAATGTCATCAATCCTCTAGAAATTGTGACAGTTTATCAATGTACTCAAATTTATTCTAATTTATTACTAATTAATCCTAATTATTACTAATTATTATTAATTATTACTAATTGTTACTAATTATTACTAATTAATCCTAATTATTACTAATTCTTACTAATTGTTTCTAATTAATCCTAATTCTTACTAATAGTTACTAATTGTTACTAATTGTTATTAATTGTTACTAAATATTACTAATTGTTACTAATTAATCATAATTAATCCTAATTATTACAAATTAATCATAATTATTACTAATTAATCCTAATTAGTACTAATTAGTACTAATTAATCCTAATTACTACCAATTAATCCTAATTATTACTAATTGATTCTAATTATTATTAATTATTACTATTAATCCTAATTATTACTAATTAATCCTAATTATTACTAATTATTACTACTTATTTCAATTTATTATAATTTATTACTCATTATTACTCATTATTACTAATTATTACAATTTTTTACTAATTATTGGAAATTATTACAATATAGTACTAATTATTGATAAGTATTACTAATTAATCCTAATTATTGGTAATTATTACAAATTAGTCATGATTATTGATAATTATTACTAAATATTTCTAATTATTATAAATTATTACAAAATATTACAAATTATTTCAAATTATTTCTAATTAATAATAATTAACCCTAAGTATTACTAATTATTACTAATTATTACTAATTATTACAATTTATTACTAGTTATTACAATTTATCACTAATTATTAAAATTTATCACTAATTATTACAATTTATTACTAATTATTACAATTTATTACAATTTATCACAATTTATTACCAATTATTACTAATTATTACTAATTATTTCTAATTATTACAAATTATTACAAATTATTGCCATTTATTACTAATTATTACAATTTATTACAATTTATTGCTAATTATTACTAATATTTATAATTTATTACTAATTATTACAATTTATTATTAATTATTACAATTTATTACTAACTAAAACTAAGTAATACTAATTAATACTAACTAATACTAATTATTACAAATTATTACTAATTATTTCAAATTATTACCAATTATTTCTAATTATTACTAATTATTTCTAATTGTTACTAATTATTACTAATTATTTGTAATTATTTATAATTATTTCTAATTATTTCTAATTATTTCTATTTATTGAAAATTAATACAAATTATTACTAATTATTACAAATTATTACAAATTATTACTAATGATTACTAATTATTACAATTTATTACAATTTATTACAATTTAGTACAATTTATTACTAATTATTACAATTTATTACTAATTATTACAATTTATTACTAATTATTACAATCTATTACTAATTATTACAATTTATTTCTAATTATTTCAATTTATTACTAATTATTTCAATTGATTACTAATTATTTCAATTTCTTTCTAATGATTTCAATTTATTACTAATTATTTCAATTTATTACTAGTTAATTCAATTTATTACTAAGTATTAAAATTTATTTCTAATTATTACAATTTGTCAGTACTTATTACAATTTATTACTAATTATTACAATTTATTACTAATTATTACTAATTATTTATAATTAACACTTAGACATAATTATTCATAAAAATAAATACTGAAAAAACAAGTATCTAATTCTAAATTAATTTAATTCCATCTAACTAACAAAAATTATAAATAATTTAAAATAAAATAAACTAACTAAACAATAAAAAAATAGCCAAATACCTTGAAACTGAAACTTTCGGAGTATAAAAGCTGCGGATTATCCTCCGATTTAAAAGTTTAAACTACGAAAAAATTTAGAAGAAATTTTTTTAGAAGTGATAAAGAGAGAAGTTGAGAAAGAAGTAGAATGAGAGGAAAACAGATGAGGCTATATAAAAGTTAGATTATTTGCGACGGGTCCTGTCGCGAATGACCACTGCCTGCATTAATTAAAGTCGGATGAAAAAAATTATTTGCGACGGGATGAGTATCCCATCGCAAATACTAAAAACCGCCGCCGGGTATTTGTGATGGGAATTGGAACCGGTCGCAAATACGCTTTCCCGTAGTTTGACGCGTATTTGGGGTCAAACCTTTTGCGACGGGTCATAACCCCCCAACCCCCCATCGCAAATAACTATTATTTGCGATGGGCTGATTCTCCCGTCGCAAATAACCAATCACAAATGGTCATTTTTTCCATAGCGTAAGTGGCCTAATGGGCCTAAGTAGCCTAAGTTGCCTAATGTGCCTGATGGTTTTAATGGGCCTAAGTGGATCGAGTATGATAGAAGTGTTTGTTTTGATAAAGTATCAGAGTCTGCTGACTATGATAAAATTAAATGTCACTATGCTTTACTGATTCGTATTTCATAAATCATAAGTTGATTGGAGAACTTATGATGCAAGTTTGATGGAAGAAAGTAGAAAAGTTGTATTCTAAATCGTAGCCAGATTTATCGTATCTAAGTGGAAGAGAAGAAAGAGATGATGCCAATTGAAAAGTAATCATACCCAGTGCAATCAGATTTGGGATTAGAAGGAAAGAAAGAAGGCACTGAGGATCATGATGAGAATGATCATACCCAAAATGATCATCATCACGTACTTTAGCATCTGATTATCCATCGTATGCATAAGAAAACATTCGTACCCAGGATGATCGTACTCAGACTCACGAAGAAAAAGATCATACCCAGTATGATCATATTCAGGCCAACTGTTATCAGAAAGATCGTACTCTGGACAATCATATTTAGAGAAGGAATTTCTTGAGGTCGATGATTGAAAAGAGAAGGAAATAATGAGATCAACAATGTAGTCAACCATTTGAAAAGGGTTGAATTACTTTGTAGGTTTCAATTGGGTCAGGAGTCATTGTATCAGAGTGGAATTGTCTTATATTTTCAAGTGGTTCAAGAGAAGAAGTGAAGAAGTAAAAGTGGTTTGAAAGCAAAGTTTTCTAGATTTGAAATTGAGGGGGAGACCGACATTCAAAATAATTATCATATTTAACATTTAGAAGGATAAGTTAATGTTGTAGAAGAATCGAGAAGCTTTGAGAAGAGTTGATTAAGTTAAAATACACCCTAGATTTTAGGGGAAATTGAGATTAGGGTGAATTTGATTAAGTGGGAAATTTTTTGGGATTCCCACCAAAGCATCTTGAGGTTCACTTATAAAAGTAGAAAAGTACATTGTACTTGAGGTGGACCAATGTACTATTCATGAGAGAGAAGCTCCAAGTTTTAGAGAGAAGAAGAAGTTTCTTAATTCACTTTTGTTGAAGAAGTTTTGATGGATTGAAGTGAAAGAGAAGAGACAAGATCACAATATTGTATTCAGCTGATCCTCATACTCAGTGTTTATAGTACTCAACTGATTGTCATATTCGTCTTGTCAATCGTATTCGGATGATCATCGTATTGGGATGGATTAATCAGATCAGGAATTCCGTACTGGGTCTTTCGGACTGAGGAAGATGGAGAATTAAAGTGGTGTTGATTCATCTCTATCGAATTCTATCAAAGTTATATTTTTCATACTGGGGAGAATCTTACTGAGCAGAATCGTATCAGGAAAATCATATCAAGAAGAATCGTATTAGGGAGAATCGTACTCGGAGGAATCAGACTGGGAAAATTAGACTTGGTTTTTTTTCTCAACAAAGTCCAGGATGTTCTTACCATCTTCTGGGTAAGTAATTGAAGAAGTGTTTTCAATTGAATACATTTGTGGAATTGAAAAGAATAACAGGTAACATGAGTTGTTTCACAATCATTGCATTATCCTATTTGTGTTAAGTGGGTGCACACGCACTATTGGATTGTTTACATAGTGTTGCACGAGTGGGCCTAAGTTGCCTAATGGATTAATGGGCCCAATGGACATAACGGGCCTAAGTTGCATAAGTGGGTTAATGGGCCTAATGGGCCTAAGTGGCCTAATGGGCCTAAGTGGCTTAAGTGGATTAAGTGGCATAATGGGCCTAAGTGGACTAGTGGGCCTAAGTGGCCTAATGGGCCTAATGGGATTAAGTGGCCTAATGGGCCTAAGTTTCCTAATGGTCCTAAGTGGTCTAATGGGACTAAGTGGCCTAATGGGCCTAATGAGACTCAGTGGCCTAATGGGCCTAAGTGGCCTAAATGGCCTGATGGAACTTAGTGGCCTAATGGGCCTCAGTGGCCTAATGGGCCTGATCGTCCTAAGTGGCCTAAGTGACCTAATGAGCCTAATGGTTCTAATGGGTCTAAGTGACCAAATGAGTCGAATGGGCTTAAGTGGCCTAATGGGCCTAATGGTCCTCAATGGTCTAATGAGCCTAAGTGGCCTAATGGGCCTAAGTTTTCTAATGGGCCTAATGGGAATCAGTGGATTAATGGGCCTAAGTGGCCTAAATGGCCTGATGAGCCTTAGTGGCCTAATGGGCCTAATGGTCCTCAGTGGCCTAATGGGCCTAATCATCCTAAGTGGCCTAAGTGGCCTAATGGACCTAATGGGTTTAATGGGCCTAAGTGACCAAATGAGCCGAATAGGCCTAAGTAGCCTAATGGGCCTAATGGTCCTCAGTGTCCTAATGGGCCTAATGGGCCTAGGTGGCCTAATGGGCCAAATGATCCTAATGGGCCTAAGTTGCCTAATGAGATGAATGGGCCTAAGTGGTCTAATGAGTCTAATGGGTGTAATGGGTCTAAGTGGCATAATGGGCCTAATGGGCCTAATGGGCCTAAGTGGCCTGATGGGACTGATTTGTCTGATGGTCCTAATGAACCTCATGGGCCTAAGTGTCTTAATGAGTCAAATAGCCCTTAGTGGACTAATGGGTCTGATGGGCCTAAGTTTCCTAATGAGCTGATTGGGCCTAAGTGGCCTAATGGGCCTAATGAGCCTAATGAAATTAAGTGGCCTAATGGGCCTAATGGGCCTGTTAGGCAAGATGGGCCTAATGAGATGAATGGACCTAAGTGGCCTAATGGGCTTGATGGTCTTGATGGGTTGAATGGGTCTAAGTGGTTGAATGGGCCTGATGGGTTGAATAGACCTAAGTCACCTAATGAGTCAAATTGGCCTAAGTGGCCTATTTACCTAAGGGGCCTAAGTGGCCGAATGGGCCTGATAGGCCTGATGGTCCCAATGGGACTAATGGGTCTCAGTGGCCTCATGAACCTAAGTAGACTAATGGGCCTAATGGGTCTAATGGGCCTTAGTGACCTAATGGGCATAATGCAGCTAATGGGCCTAAGTAGCCTAATGGGCCCAATGGTCCTCAGTGTCGTAACGGGCCTAAGTGTCCTAATGGGCCTAGTGGGCCTAAGTGGCCTAATGAGGTGAATGGGTCTAAGTGGTCGAATGGGCCGAATAGACCTAATGGTTCTAAGTGGCCTAATAGGCGTGATGGGCCTCAGTGGCCTCATGGGCGTAATGGGCTTAATGGGCCTAAGTGTCCTGAGTATCTTAGTGGGCCTAAGGGGACTAAGTGACCTAATGGGCATGATGGGCATGATGGGCCTTAGTGGCCTAGTTGGACACATGGGCCTAATGGGCCTCAGTGGCCTAATGGTCCTTATGGGCCTAAGTGGCCCAATGGGCCAAATGAGCCTAAGTGGCCTAATGGGATTGATGGGTCTGATGGGCCTAATAGGCCTCACTGGTCTAAGTGGTCCAATGGGCCTCACTAGTCTAAGTGGTCCAATGGGCCTCACTGGTCTAAGTGGCCTAATGGGTCGAATGGGCCTCAAGGGCCTAAGTGGGCATCATGGGCCTCATGGGCCTAAGTGGCCTAATGGGACGAATGGGTCTAAGTGGCCTAATAGGCCTAATGGACCTAATAGGGTTAATGGTATTAATAGACCTAGGTGCTAAATGGGTAGAATGGGCCTAATAGTCCAAATTGGCCTAATGAGCCTAAGTGGACTAATGGGCCCAAATAGCCTAAGTGGCCTAATCGACCTAATGGGATTAATAGTCTTAATGGGCATAATGGGATTAATGGGACTAAGTGGTCTAATGGACCTAAGGGGCCTAATGGGCCTAAGTGGCCTAATGGGCCTGTGTGGCCTAATGGGCTTAATGGGATTAACGAGCCTAGGGAAAAAATGGTCTTAATGGGCTGAATGGGCCTCAAAGGCCTAATGGGCCTAAGCAGCCTAATGGGCCTAGGTGGCCTAATCAGCCTAATTGTCATAGTGGGTCTAAAGGACCTAATGGGGCTAAGGGTCCTAATGGGCATAAGTTTTCTAATGGGCTTAGGTGGCCTAATGAGCTTAATGGGCTTAACAAGCCTAGGGTCCAAATGGGCCAAATGGGCCTAATTGGCCTCAGTGGCCTAACG
The DNA here is from genome assembly GCA_963277665.1 of Viscum album. Taxonomy (NCBI): domain Eukaryota; kingdom Viridiplantae; phylum Streptophyta; class Magnoliopsida; order Santalales; family Viscaceae; genus Viscum; species Viscum album. Next base: position 947,326,302 of record OY728132.1, on the reverse strand, counting down.
GGCCTAATGGGCCTAATGGGTTGAAGTGTCCTAATGGTCCAAAGTTTCCTAATCGACCTAATGGGTATAATGGGCCAAATGGGCCAAATGGGCTAAAGTGGACTAATGGGCCTAATGGGCTGAATGGGTCTAATTGTCCTAAGTGGACTAATGGGCCAAAGTTGCCTAATGGGACAAAGTTTCCTAATCTGCCTAATAGGCTTAAGGGGCATAATGGGTCTAATGGGCCTAATTGTCCTAAGTGGCCTAATGGGCCTAAGTGGCCAAATCGGCCTAATGGGCTTAATGGGCCTAGTGGGCCGAAGTGGCCTAATGGGCCCTAGTCACCTAATCAGCCTAATGGGGCTAATTGGCATAATGGGCCTAAGTGGCCTAATGATCTTAACAGGCTTCAGGGGCTAATGGGCCTAATGGGATGAATGGGCCTAATTAGCCTAAGTGGCCTAATGCACTTGGCCTAATGGGCCTAAGTTGCCTAATCGGTCTAATGGGATTAATGGGCCCTATGGGCCTAATGGGCCTAATGGGCCTAGTGTGCCTAATGGTCCTAAAGGGCCTAAGTGAACTAATGGGCCTAAGTGACCTAATCAGCCTAATGAGCTTAATGGACCTAAGTGGATTTATCATCCTAAGGGCCTAAGTGGCATAATAGGTCTAAGTGGCCCAATCACTACTGGAAAACTAACCTTTACCAATGGTTTGGAACCGTTGGTATAGGCCTCCAAACCGTTGGAATAGCCTATACCAACAGTTTGGAGAACCGTAGCCAAGTAAGCCGTTGGTATAAGTAATATGAAATCTATACCAACGGTAATGGAACCGTTGGTATATAAATTCCAAAAATAAAACATCCGTGGGGATTTGATCCCAGGACCCCTCGTTTTTAATCGAACAACTTAACCACTAAGCTAACATCACTTTTGTAAACATAATTTCATAAATATATATATGTATTATCATAATTATTTAAAATTTTGATTTATATAATGTTCTCGGTTAGTAGATCTGGAAAAAAATTAAAGAACCTATCCCAACGGTTTTCAAAACCGTTGGGATAGGTTAGGGGTGGGTTGAGTCTTTTAGGCCTAAGGTTGGTTTTTTGGGTGTTTTTTCCCAACGGTTTTGGTGAACCGTTGGGAAAGGTCACTCATTCCCAACGGTTTTGGTGAACCATTGGGAAAGGTCACTCTTTCCCAACGGTTTTGGTGAACCGTTGGGAAAGAGGCTCAAAACACACCCTTTCCCAACGGTTTAGCATAAACCATTGGGAAATAGTGACCCTTTCCCAACGGTTTGGCAAACCGTTGGGAAAGGTGGGGAAATCTATGGCTTTCCCAACGGTTTTGGTGAACCGTTGGGAAATGGTAGCTATACCAACGGTTTTTACAAACCGTTGGTATAGAAGTGTTGGGAAAGATCATCTTTCCAGTAGTGAATGGACATAATGGGCCTAAGTGGCCTAACAATCCTAATCGGCCTAAGCGGACGAATGGGCCTAAGTAGCCCAATGGGCCTAATGGTGCTAATGGGCGTAAGTGGAATAATGGGCCTAAGTGACTTGATAGGCCTAATGGGCCTAAGTGGACTAATGGGCCTAAAGGACCATAGTGGCCGAATGGGCCTCAATGGCCTCATGGGCCAAATAGGCTGAATATGCCTAATGCGCCTAATGGGCCTAAGTGGCCTATGTGGTCCAATGGGCCTAATGGGCATAATGAGCCATATGGGCCTAATTGGCATAATGGTCCTAATGAGACTAAGTGGATGAATGGGCCTAGTGAACCAATGGGCCAAAAAGGTTTAATGGGCCTAAGTGGCTTAATGGGTGTAATGGGCTGAAGTGGCCAAATGGGCATGATGAGCCTAAGTGGACTAATAGGCCCAATGGTCCTAAGTGGATTAATGGGTCGAATGGGTCAAATGGGTCGAATGGGCCTAAGTGGCCCAATTCGCCTAAAGGGCCCAATGGGCCAAAGTGGCCTAATGGACCTAAGTGGCCGAATGGGCCTAAGTGGCCTAATGGGGTTAATGGGCCTAAGTGGCCGAATGAGCCTAAGTGGCCTAATGGGGCTAATGGGACTCAGTGGCGGAATGGGTTTAAGTGGCCCAGTGGGTCTGATATGGATCAGATTCAGCCCAAGGAGAATAATTTTGGGCTTAATAAAAATTCCAAGCCCAATTGTTGTTCGAATTGGATCAGCCCACACTTCTTGATGTCCAACACTATGGTGGGCCACAACACACTTATTTGGGACCCAAAATCATTTATCCACATGGCAAATGGTGGAAATTCGTAGCTGCACATTAATGAGGAGAGAGAAGGTGGAGAAAAGCATCATTAAGAGGGAATCCCGCTACTTTGGCTAGTGGGGTCATTAAATGGCATGGGAAAGTGTTATTTTAGGCTTTTTATGTGCCTTTTGGGTTCCCCATGTCTTGTAACTCGAATTGGAGCATTTTTCTTTATTTATTTTGTCTTTATATTGTATTTTCACTCCTTTGCAAGGGGGATGCATGAATGTGACGTGATTTTGAAGTTTGGTGTGCAATCTTCTTGCTTTAGCCTCTTCCCTTGCCCGGAATTGGTGGTGCATCTCCATCGCTGGTGACGTTGTCTTTAAGCGTGGAGAAACCTTGGCGGGTGGCATTGCCTTTAAGCCTCGGTCATTCGGCTGCATTACGTTGCTCCTCTTCACTTACTCGTTTTGAGCTTCCGGCGACGCATCAATTGGTATCAGAGGTGCGGTTCCAACGAGTAAGTTCTATCACATTCTTCTTATTACTCTCCATCATGTCTCGCAAGAGCGAATCTTCTACTCCTCCTGCTCCATGGGAAATAGCTAACGCACAGCTACAATCACAAATTACTCAAATCAGTGAGCAACTTGCTCAACTTTTGAGAGCACGGCGACCTGCCTCCCCTCCACCGCAGCGACATCCTCGACGTCCATCACCACATAATAGACGCAATCCAGCACCATTTTATGAAGATCGTGCAAATGGTGATGATTCTAGTGATTCAGAGGTAGATATGCGAAGAAGAAGAGATGATGAAGACATTGAAAGAGGGTTGAAGATTGACATTCCAGATTTTTATGGGAGTATGAATCCGGATGATTTTCTGGATTGGATGCGGGAAATCGAACGGTTCTTCGAATTTAAGAATTGTTCTGATGAGAAGAAATGCAAGGTGGCCATTCTGAAATTTAAAGATTATGCATCACTTTGGTGGGAAAATCTGAAGAAACAGCGGGAACGTGATGATAAAGGCAAGATACGCTCATGGGAGAAGTTGAAAAAGCTTTTAAGGAGACGATTTCTGCCTGAGAATTATAAGCAAGATCTCTATTTCCGAATGCATAGCCTGCGACAAGGAGATAAATCTGTTGAAGAGTACATTCGGGAATTTGATCGTTTGTTGATGCGAAGTGATGTTCCAGAATATAAAGAGCAAACAATTGCAAGGTTTTTGGGTGGATTAAATGAAGAAATTGCACATTCAGTGGAGTTGCAACCATTCTGCTCACTTGATGATGTTTGTAAGCTGGCGATCAAGGTGGAAAAGCAAAAACGGACCTCAAAGGCACCGATGCTCAAAAACTACAATAGATGTACAACTTTTTATAAGGGCATTTCTTCTAATAAATCTGGTGTTGGTGAGAAAGAATTTGGGAAGAACAAGATGCTGGATAAAGGGAAAGAGAAGGCTATGGAACAAACAAAATGGAAGTCCAACTCTTTTGAACGTGGGAATCGAAAATGTTTCAAATGCCATGGGTATGGGCATTTTCAGGCCAATTGCCCTAACAATCGGATTATTACTATTAAGGAGACTGAAGAGATTGAAGAGGTAATCAAAGAGGATGACCATGATGGTGAAGAATCTGAAAATGAGGAACATGTTGTGGAAGAAGCTGATGTGGGAAACATGCTGGTGCTACAAAGAGTTTTGCAAGCTCAAATCTGCTCGGAAGAAGATCAAAGAGAAAACTTGTTCCAAACTCGCTGCACCATTAATCAGCGGGTATGCATGGTGATCATTGATAGTGGGAGCTGTACAAATGTGGCTTCAACAACACTAGTGGAGAAATTGAAGCTTCCAACTCAGAATCATCCTCACTCGTATAAATTGCAATGGTTGAACAATGGGAGCACACTCCAAGTCAACAAACAGGTTCTAATTTCATTCTCCATTGGTAAGAACTATGCTGATGAAGTACTGTGTGATGTTATTCCTATGGATGCTTGTCACTTGTTGTTGGGTAGGCCTTGGCAGTTTGACAGGGAAGTGAAATATGATGGGAGGAAGAACACTTATTCTTTTCGATCTGGGGAAAAGAATATCACACTTTCTCCTTTGAAGTCGTCCCAAACTCTTCAAGAAAAATCTGTTCCGGAAGTACCCAAAGGTAGTCTCTTTATCAGCAAAGCTCAAGTGGAGAAAGCCATAAATAAGCAAAAGCCAGTTTTTGCTTTATTGATGATGGAAAAGTCATGCCATGAGGAGAAGAGTCATCAAAATCCTTTAGCTCATTCCTTAATTGGGGAATATCATGATGTTTTTCCTAATGATCTTCCAGCAGGATTACCACCATTTAGAGGCATTGAACACCAGATTGATCTCGTTCCGGGTGCACAATTGCCAAATAAACCAGCATATCGGTGTAATCCTGGAGAATCAAGGGAATTGCAGAAGCAAGTAGATGAGTTGATGGATCGAGGCTTTATAAGTCCAAGCATGACCCCGTGTTCTGTTCCAGCATTATTGGTGCCGAAGAAAGATGGTACGTATCGCATGTGCATTGATAGTAGAGCTATCAATAATATTACCATCAAATACAGGTATCCCATCCCACGACTCGATGATATGCTTGATGAATTACATGGTTCATCAATCTTTTCGAAGGTTGATCTTCGTAGTGGATACCACCAGATTCGAATGAAGGAAGGGGATGAGTGGAAAACGGACTTCAAAACTAAAGGCGGATTGTTTGAGTGGCTAGTCATGCCATTCGGTCTCTCAAATGCTCCTAGCACATTCATGCAACTCATGAATGAAGTTCTGAAACCATTTATTGGTAAATTTGTGGTAGTTTATTTGGATGACATTTTGATTTACAGCAAGGATGTGGAGAGCCATGTGGATCATCTTCGGTGGGTATTTGACGTTCTACGGAAACAAAAGCTATATGGGAAGCTTGAAAAATGCGAGTTCTTTTCAACAGAAGTGGTGTTTTTGGGATATGTGGTAACCAAAGAAGGCATCATGGTGGATGAATCAAAAGTAGAAGCAATCAAGTCCTGGCCACTACCAGAATCCATTACCGAAGTAAGAAGTTTCCACGGTTTGGCATCTTTTTATCGTCGCTTTGTTTCCAATTTCAGCACTATTATGGCACCTATCACTGAATGCTTGAAAAGGGGGAAATTTGAGTGGTCAAAGGCAGCAAATGAATCATTTGAAATCATTAAGAAAAAGTTGTGTGAAGCACCGGTTTTGGCGTTGCCTGATTTGATCAAGTCTTTGAAGTGGAATGTGATGCAAGTGGAGTTGGGATAGGCGCTGTTCTCATCCAAAGCAAGCGCCCTATTGCATATTTCAGCGAGAAACTGAATGATTCAAGGAGGAATTACAGCACCTATGATAAGGAATTTTATGCGATTATAAGAGCCCTAGATCATTGGTCTCATTATTTGAGACCGAAGCAGTTTGTTCTTCATTCTGACCATCAGGCTTTGAGGTTTATCAATGGTCAACACAAGATGAGTTCGAGGCATGCAAAGTGGGTGGAATTCTTACAATCATTCTCATTTGTGTCAAAATACAAGAAGGGGCAAGATAATCTGGTGTCAGATGCTTTATCTTGGAGGTATGCATTACTTACAATTCTTGATGCTCGAATTCTTGGATTTCAGCTTATGAGAGAAGATTATCAGCATGATATGGAGTTTAATTCTATTTTAATCCAATGTCAAGATGGATTTGTGGAGGATTATTCTGTACATGATGGGTTTCTCTTTAAGATAAACAAGTTGTGTGTTCCAAAGGGTAATTACAGGGACTTGCTCATTCGGGAAGCACATGAAGGGGGACTTGCTGGTCATTTTGGCATCCATAAAACCTTGGAGATACTAAAAGAGCATTTCTACTGGCCGAAGATGCAATCAGATGTCCAAGCTATTCTTTCGAGATGCGGAACTTGTCAAAGAGCAAAGAGTCATTTCAAGCCTGGTTTATACACTCCGCTACCTATTCCAGAGCATCCATGGGAAGATCTCAGCATGGATTTCATTATGGCTTTACCAAAGACTCAGCGAGGTAAAGATTCAATAATGGTTGTTGTTGATCGATTTTCTAAGATGGCTCATTTCATACCTTGTCATAAGACTGAAGATGCGGTGAAAGTGGCAGAATTGTTTTTCAAAGAGATTGTTCGCCTTCATGGAATTCCTCGCAGCATCGTTTCGGATAGAGACACAAAATTTCTCAGCCATTTTTGGAGAACATTATGGGGGAAGTTTGGTACGAAACTTCTTTTCAGCACATCCCATCACCCTCAAACGGATGGGCAAACAGAAGTTACCAATCGTACATTGGGCACTATTCTGAGAACATTGGTGAACAAGAGCATGAGAGATTGGGATTTGCAACTTGCACAAGCTGAATTTGCATACTATCTCCCAGTGCTACCACCCGACATTCTCCATTCGAAGTGGTTTATGGAATCAATCCAATCACTCCTATAGAATTGTGCTCTTTGCCTCTTGATTTTCAGGTAAATATTGATGCGGAGGAGAAGACAAAGCAGATGAAGAAGCTCCATGAATCTATTCGTGCTCAAATAGAGAAGTCTAATGAGGCATACAAGAGGCGAGCAAACAAGCATCGGAAGCAGGCTATTTTCCAACCTGGAGACAAAGTGTGGATTCACCTTCGCAAGGAGAGATTTCCATCCAAAAGGAAGAGCAAGTTGGCACCACGAGCTGAAGGTCCATTCAAAGTGCTTGAACGAGTGGGAAACAATGCCTACAAAATTGATTTACCAGATGATTTTGGCAGCGTTTCTGCAACATTCAACATTGGGGACTTATCTACTTACATTGAAGAAGAGGATGTCGTGGATTTGAGGGCAAATCCTCTTCAACCGGGGGAGAATGATATGGATCAGATTCAGCCCAAGGAGAATAATTTTGGGCTTAATAAAAATTCCAAGCCCAATTGTTGTTCGAATTGGATCGGCCCACACTTCTTGATGTCCAACACTATGGTGGGCCACAACACACTTATTTGGGACCCAAAATCATTTATCCACATGGCAAATGGTGGAAATTCGTAGCTGCACATTAATGAGGAGAGAGAAGGTGGAGAAAAGCATCATTAAGAGGGAATCCCGCTACTTTGGCTAGTGGGGTCATTAAATGGCATGGGAAAGTGTTATTTTATGCTTTTTATGTGCCTTTTGGGTTCCCCATGTCTTGTAACTCGAATTGGAGCATTTTTCTTTATTTATTTTGTCTTTATATTGTATTTTCACTCCTTTGCAAGGGGGATGCATGAATGTGACGGGATTTTGAAGTTTGGTGTGCTATCTTCTTGCTTTAGCCTCTTCCCTTGCCCGGAATTGGTGGTGCATCTCCATCGCTGGTGACGTTGTCTTTAAGCGTGGAGAAACCTTGGCGGGTGGCATTGCCTTTAAGCCTCGGTCATTCGGCTACATTACGTTGCTCCTCTTCACTTACTCGTTTTGAGCTTCCGGCGACGCATCAGGGTCTAATGGGCCTAATGGGTGTAAGTGTCCTAATGGGCCTAATTGTCCTAATGGGTCGAAGTGACCTAATAGGATTAATGGGACCAAGTGGTCGAATGAGCCAAATGGGCCTGAGTGGATCAACTGGTCCAATGGACCTAATGGGCCAAATGGGAAGAATGGGGCTAAGTGGTGTAAGTGGCCTAATTGGTCGAATAGGCCTAAGTGGCCTAATGGTCCTAATGATCCCAAGTTGCCAAATGGGTCTATTGGGCCTTAGTGGCCCAGTGGGCCTAGTTTTCCTAAGGGGCCTAATGGGCCTAATCAGAAAAAGTAGATGAATGGGCCTAATGAGACTAAGTTTCCAAATGGGTATAATTGGAATAATGGGCTTAAGTGGCGTAATGAGCCTAAGTGGCCTAATGAGTCTAAGTGGCTCAAATGGGCCTAATGGCCCGAGTGGGCCTAACGTGCCGAATGGGCCTAGCGTGCCGAATGGGCTTAAGTGGCCTAATGGGCCTAATGGCCCGAATGGGCCTAAGGGGTCCAATGGAACGAATGGTTCTAATGGGCCAAAGTGGACTAATGGGCCTAATGGGATGAATAGGTCTAAGGGGTCGAATGGGTCGAATGGGCCAAACGGGCCTAATGGGCCAAATGGGCCAAAGTGGCCTAATCATCATAATGGCCTAAGTGTCATAATGAGCCTAAGTTTCCTAATGAGAAAAAGTGGCCTAATGGGCCTAATGGGCCTAAGTGGAATAATGGGCCTAAGTGGTCTAATGGGCCTAAGTGGCTTAATGGGCTTAATGGGCCTAAGTGGACTAAGTGTCCTAATGGGCCGAAGTGTCCTAATGGGTCTAAGTGGCCTAATGGGGCTAACTGGCATGATGGGCCTAAGTGGATTCATGGGCATAATGGGCCTAAGTGGCCTAATGGGCCTAATGGTTCAGATGGGCTGAATGTGCCTAATGGGCCAAATGGTCTGAAGTAGCCTGATGGGCCTAAGTGGCCTAAAGGGACTTAGTGGCCTAATGGGCCTAAGTGGCCTCATGGTCTTAATGGGCCTAAGTTGCCTAATGGTGCGAATGGGCCCAATGGGTCGAATGGACCGAATGGGCTGATTGGGCCCAATGGGTCTAAGTGGCCTAAGGGGATTAATGGGCCTAATGAGCCTAAGTGGCCAAATTGACCTAATGGGATTTGTGGGCCGAAGTGGCCTAATTGGCCAAAGTGGCCTAATGGGTGAAAGTGGCCTAATGGGCCAAAGTGGCCTAATGGGCCTAAGTGGCCAATTGGGCCTATGTGGCCTAATCATCCTAATGGGATTAATGTCCTAAATAGACTAATGGGCCTAATGAGTTGAAGTGGACTAAGTGGCCTAATGGGCCTAAGGGGCCAAAGTGGCCTATTCAGCCTAATGGACCTAAGTGGCATAATGGGCCTAAGTGGCATAAGGGGCCTAAAGGGCCTAAGTGGCCTAATGGTCTTAATGGGCCTAAGTGGCCTCATGGGCCTAATGGGCCTAAGTGACCTCATGGGCCTAATGGGCAATGGCCTCATAAGCCTAATGGGCCTCAATGGCCTCATGGGCCTAGTGGGCCTAAGGACTTAAGGGGCCTAAGTGGTCTAATGGGCCTAATCAGCCTAATGGACCTAAGTAGCCTAATGGGACTAATGAGCTTAAGTTTTCTAATGGTCCCAATAGGACTAATGATCCTAATGGGCCTAAGTGGTCTAATGGGCCTAAGTGACCAAATCATCCTAATGGGCCTAATGGGTGTAATGGGCTTAAGTACTCGAATGGGCCTAAGGGGCCTAATGTGTTGAATGGGAATAAGTGGCATAATGGGCCTAATGGACCTAAGTGGCATATTGGGCCTAAGTGACCTGATCATCCTAATGGACCTAATGAGCATAATGGACCTAAGTGGCTGAATGGGCCTAATTGGCTAAATGGGTCGAATGTGCCTAGTGGTCTGAATGGGCATAATGGGCCTAAGTGGCTGAATTGGCCTAATGGGCCTAATTGGCCTAAGTGGAATAATTGAACTAATGAGATGAATAGACCGAATGGGCGTAATGTGCCTAGTAGGCATAATGGGCATAAGTGGTCTAATGGGCCTAATTGGACTAAGTAGACATATGGGCCTAATGGACCTAAGTGTCCTAATGGGCCTAATGGAACAAATGTGCCTAGTGGGCCTAATGGGCCTACTAGACCAAAGTGGCCTAATGGACCTAAGTGGACTAATGGGATTAATGGGCTTAATGGGCCTAATATGAATAATGGGCCTAAGTGGCCTAAGTGGCATAATGGACCAAAAGGGCCTAATGGGCCTAAGTGGCCTAATTTTCCCAATGAGACTAAGTTGCCTAATGGGTCGAACGGGCCTAACGGGCCTAAGTGGCCTAATGGTCCCAACGGGCCTAACTGGACTAAAGGGACTAATGGTCCTAATAGGACTAATGGGCCTAATGGAAAAATGGGCATAGGTGGCCTAATGGGCCTATATGCCCAAATGGGCCTAAGTGGACTAATGGACCTAAAGAGCCTAATCGGCCAAAGGGGCCTAATGTGCATAAGTGGCACAATTGTAGCCTAATGGGCCTAATTGGTCTAATGGGCCTAATGTGCGCAATGGTCCTAAGTGGACTAATGGGCCTAAGTGGCCTAATGGGACAAATGGGCCTAATGGGCCTAATGGGACTAATGGACCTAATGGGCCAACGCAACCTAATGGGCCTAAGTGGCATAATCGGCCTAATGGGCCTAATGGGTCTAAGTGGTATAATCTTAACCAAATGGGCCAATGTGGCCTAATGGGCCTAAGTGTCCTAATGGGCCTAATGAGCCTAAGTGGCCAAATGAGCCAAATGGGCCTAAGTTGCCTAACCAGCCTAAAGGGTCTAATGGGACAAAGCAATATAATGATCCTAAGTGGCATAATCGGCCTAATGGGCCTATTGGCCTAAGTGGCTTAATGGGCCTAAGTGGCCTAATTGGCCTAATCAGTTGAAGGGGACCTAATTGGCCTAAGTGGCCTAATGAGACTAAGTGGTCCAATGAGCCTAAGTGGTTGAAGGGTCCAAATCAGACGAATGGGCCTAATGGACTGAATGGGAAGAATGAGCCTAAGTGGCCCAATGGGCGGAATGGGCCTAAGTTGCCTAATGGGCCTAAGTTTCCTAAAAGGCCTAATGGGATGAATGGACCCAATGGTCCTAATTGGCTTAAGTTGCCTAATGGGCCTAAATTGCCTAATGGACCAAATGGGCCAAATGGGCCTAAGTGGCCTAATGGGCCTAATGGGCCTAATAGGTCAATTAGGCCTAAGTGGCGCAATGGGCCTAATGATCCAAATGGGCTTAGGTTGCCGAATGGGCCAAATGGGATGAATGGGCCGAAGTTGCTGAATGGGCCTAATGGGCCAAAAGGTCTTAATGTGCCTAATGGGCCTAATGGTCCTAATGGGTCTAAGTGGCCTAATAGTCCTAATGAACCTAAGTGGCTTAATGAGCTAAGTGTCCTAATGGGTCAAATTGGATGAATGGGTCAAATGGGCCGAATGGGCCGAAGTGGCATAGTGGGGCGAATTGGCCGAATGGGCCTAATGGGTCGAAGTGGCCGAATGGGCCTAATGGGTTCAATAGGCCCAATGGTCCTACTATACCAAAGTGGCCTAATGAGCCAAAAGGCTCCAATGGGCATAATGGGCCGAATGGGACAAAAGAGTCCAATGGGCCTAATGGGCCTAATTAGCTGAATGGGTCAGATGGGTTGAATGGGCCTAGTGGGCCGAAGTGGCTTAATGGACCTGCTGGGCATAATAGACCTAATGGACCTAGTGGGCCTAAGTGACATAATAGTCTTAAGTGGAAAATTAGACCTAATGCGCCTAATGTGCGTAATGGGCCTAATGGGCCTAAGTGAACTAATGGGCCTAATGGTCCTAAGTGGCCGAATATGCCTAATGGGACTAATGGGCCTATGTGGACCAATGGGCCTAATAGGCCTATGTGGTCTAATGAGCCTATGTGGATGAATGAGACAAATGGACTGAATGGGCCGAATGGGCCTAATGGGTCGAATGGGCCTAAGTGGCCTAAGTGGCCTAACGGGTCGAAGTGGCCCAATGGGCCTAATGGGATAAGGGTCGGATGGTCCTAATGGGACTAAGTAGACCAATTGGTCGAAGTGACCTAATGGGATGAAGTGGCCTAATGGACACAATGGGACTAAGTTGCATAATGGGCCTGAGGGGCCCAAGTGGCATAATGGGCCAAAGTGGATGAATGGGCCTAATGGGCATTGAGGGCATAATGAGCCTTAGTGGCCAAATCGACCTAATGGGCATAATGGGCCTAAGTGTCCCAATGGGCCTAATGGGACTAAGTGGACCAATGGTCCTAATGGGCCTAAGTGGGCCCACTGGGCCTCATGGGCCTAATGGCCATAAGTTGCCTAATGGATCTAAAGAGCCTAAGTGGCCTAATGGTTCTAATGGGCCCAATGGGCCTAAGTGGCCTAATGGGACAAAGTGGACGAATGATCCTAATGGTCTTGATGGGTATAATTGGCCGAATTGGCCAAATGGGCCTAATGGGCCTAAGTGTCCTCATGGGCCTAATGAGCCTTAGCGACCTAATGGGCCTAATGCGCCTAATGGGCCTAAGTGGACTAATGGAAAAAAGCGGACGAATGGGAATATGAGTCTAATGGGCATAATGGGCCTCATGGACCAAAGTGGCCAAATGGGCCTAATGGACCTAATGGACCTAAGTGGCCTAATGGGCCTAATGGTCATAATGGGACAAAGTGGATGAGTGGGCGTAATGGGATTAATGTACTTAATGGGACAAAGTGGCCAAAGGGTCCTAATGGGCCTATTGGGCCTAAGTGGCTTAACGAACATAATGGGCCAAATGGGGCTAAGTGTCCTAATGGGATAAAGTGGATGAATGTGCCTAATGGGCCAAATAGGCATAATGGGCCTAATGGGCCGAAGTGTCCAAATGGGACAAATGGACCTAAGTGGTCGAATGGGCCTAATGGGATTAGTGGGCATAATAGGACTAAGTGGCCTAATGGGCCTAATGTACCAAATGGGCCTAAGTGGCCTAATGGGCCTAAGTGGCCTAATGGGCCTAAGTGGTCTAATGGGCCTAAGTGGCCTAATGGGCCCAATAGATCAAATGGGCCTAAGTGGTCGAATGGGCCTAATGGGCCTCATGGGCTTAATTGGCCTATGTGACCTAAATGGACTAAGTGGTTGAATGGGCCTAATAGGCCTAAGTCACCTAAGGGGCCTAATGGACTTAATGGTTCTAACAAGCTGAGTGGGACTAATGGGATGAAGCGACACAATGGGCCTAATGGGTGTAATGGGCCTAAGTGACCTAATGGGCCTAAGTGTCCAAATGGTCCTAAGTCACCTAAGGGGCCTAATGGGCCTAAGTTGCCTAATGGGCCTAACAGGACTAATGGGTCTATGTGTCCTAATGGGCCTAATGGGCCTAATGTGATAATGGGTCTAATGGGCCTAAGTGGGTGAATGAGCCTAAGTGTCATAATGGGCCTAATGGGCCTAACTGGCCTAATGTTCCTAATGGGCCTAAGTGGCATAATGGGATTAATGGGATATCGTGCCTAATGGTCCTAAGTGGCTGAATGGGCCTAATGGACCTAAGTGGCATAATTGTCCAAATGGGCCAATTGGGTGCAAGTGGCCTAATGGGCCTAAGTGGCCTAATGGGGCTAATGGGACTAAGTTTCATAATGCGTGTAAGTGGACTAATGGGCCTAGGTGGCCTAATGGGCCTAATGGAATGAAGTGGCCTAATTGGACTAATGGGTTTAAGTGGCCGAACAGGCCTAATGGGACTAAGTGTCCAAGTGAGCCTAATGGGCGGAGGTGGCCTAATGGGTCGGATGGGCCTGATGGGCCTTAGTGGCCTAATGTGACTAATGAAACTAAGTGGTCTAATGGGATTAATGGTCCTAATGGGCCTAATGGGCCTAAGTGTCCTAATGGCCTTAATGGTCCTAAGTGGCCTAATGGGAGGAATGAGCCTCAATGGTTGAATGGACCTAATGTGCCTAATGGGTCGAATGGGCCTAAGTGACCTAATGACACAAAGTGGCATAATGGGCCTAATGAACCTAAGTGGCTGAATGAGCCTAAGTGGCCTAATGGGCCTAAGTGGCCTAATGGACCCACTGGGCCTAATGGGACAGAGTGGCCTAAGTGGCCTAATGGACCTAACAAGCCTAAGTGGATGGATGTGCCTAATGGGTCTAAGTGGCCAAATTAGATGAATCGGCTAAAGTGTCCTAATGGGCCTAAGTGGACTAATGGGCCTAATGGTATAGTGGTCATAATGGGCCTAATGGGCTTAATGGACCTTAGTGTTCTAATGGGACTAATGGGACTGGGCGACCAAATGGGCTTGATGGGCCTAAGTGGCAGAATGGGCCTAATGGGCCTAAGTGGACTAATGGGATGAATGAGCCTCAATGGCCTAATGGGCCTAAATGGATTAATAGGACTAATGGGATGAATGTGCCTAATGGGACTAAGTGGGCTAATGGGCCTAATTGGCCTCAGTGGTCTAAGTGGCCTAATGGGCCAAATGGGCCTAAGTGGCATAAAGGGCCTAATGGGCCTTAGTGGCTAAATTGACCTAATGGGCCAAGTGGTCCTAAGTGTCTGAATGGGCCTAAGTGTCCTAATGGTCCTAAGTTTCCTAATGGTCCTAAGTGGCTTAATGATATTGATGGGCCTTTGTGGCTTAAGGGGCCGGAGTGGCCTATTGGGCCTGATGGGCCTGATTGGCCTAATGAGCCTAGTGGGCCTTAGTGTCCTAATGGGACTAAGTGTCCAAATGGTACTAAGTGGCCTAAAGGGCCTAAGTGGACTATTGAGCCTAATGGGCCTAAGTGGTCGAATGAGCCTAAGTGGTCCAATGGGCCTAACGAGACTAAGTGTCCTTAGGGGCCTAAGTGGCCTAATGGGCCTAATGGGACTTAGTGGACTAATGGGCCTAATGCGCCGAATGAGACTAAGTGGTATAATGGTCTTAATGGGACTAAGTGGAATAATGGGCCTAAGTGGCCTAATGGGCCTAAGGGGCCTAAGTGGCCTAATGGGCCTAATGGTCCTAAGTGGCCTAAGGGGCCTAATGGGCCTAATGTACCTAATGGTCCTAATGGGACTAAGTGGCCTAATGGTCCTTAGTGGCCTAATGAGACTAATGCACTGAATGGGCCTAAGTGTTATAATGGGTCTTAGAGGCCTAAGTGGCCAAATGGGCCTAAGTGGCCTAATGGGTTTAGTGGGCCTAATGGGCATAATGGGCCTAATTGGGCTAATTGGCCTAAGGGTCCTAATGGTCCACATGGGCCTAAGTGGCCTAATGTGCCTAATATAATGAGCTTGATGGGACAAATGGTCCAAATGGTCCTAATGGGCCTAATTGGCCTAATGGTCCGAATGGGCCTAAGTGGACTAATGGGCCTAAATGGCCTAATTGTCCAAATGTGCATCATGGGCCTAAGTGGCCTAAAGGTCTTAAGCGGCCTAATGGGTCTATTGGACTAATGGGCTGAATGGGCCTAAGTGGCCTAATGGGTCTAATTGGCATAATGGGCATAATGAGCCAAATGGGCCTAAGTGGCCTAATGGGCCTAATCTAATGGACTTAATGGGCCAAATGGACCTAAGTGGCCTAATGGGTCAAATGGGTCGAATGGTCCGAAGTGCCCCAATGGCCCTAATTGGATGAATGGGCCTAATGGGCGTAATGGGACAAATGGGTCTAATGGGTCTAAGTGGCCTAATGGGCCTAATGAGCCTAATGAATGACCCGTATGGCTCTTCACTCTCCTGGATCCGCTCTCCCTACCTTCTCTTCCCCTCCTATGGATTTGAGGGTCTGCTCGACTGTGATGGTGCCGCTTCACCTTGTCCATCTTATTCCTTATCTTTCTTTCTTTTGAGGGTCTGCTCGACCGTGTATGGTGACTTCTTTCTCCTCTACCCATACTGGCCTACCCATTACATTTGAATCCACTTTGGTCATGCTGAATTCGGGATCCATGCCTATTTTAGATGGTACTGGAGTAGGGATGGAAGTGGTCTCAGCTTGGGTTCATTCCTCTATTTGGATCCTTCTCTATTTTGAGGATGCAGATTGAGGTCTCATATGGTGATTTTATTTGGGATTGATTTTTTTTCTCTATTATTGGTTCTATATTTTTTTGTACTGATGTGGTTTCCAGCTTGGTCCCCTGTTGAGGCCTCCATCTAGTCATACTTCCTGCACACCTTTCCCTATCAGTCCGATTTGTGGGTCTTCATGGAGGTTCTGGGAGGTTCATATCAAGTGTCTTAGAGGCTCTGGGAGGGAAAATGTCTCATCTTTAAAGGTTTGAATAGTTATGATGTTCTGTTTTGATGGTTTTTTGGTGGTGATGTTGGAGTTCTACAATGGCGATATGAAGACATCTGTGGTGATTAGTGGAGATCCTAGTTTGTTTTGCTCTGGTTCTCGGCTCCGATGATGATGGTCGATGAAGACGAAGGTGGAGTTCCCCCCAACGATGTGGTGACTCTAGAGATGATGGTAATGATGAAGATGTTCTAAGTGGACAACAACGAGGTGATGATGATAACAGGTGATGATGATGGCGACATCTTCTTCGATGTGCTATCTTCGATGTAGTGGCTTTTATGAAAATTTAAAAAATGATTTCGGATGCCTAATGGCCTAAGTGGCCAAATGGGCCTAATGGCTAATGGGCCTAAGCGGCCGAAGTGGCCTAAAGGGCCTAATGGTCCTAAGTGGTTGAGTGGGCCTAAGTGGCCTAATGGGCCCAATGGGAATAAGTGGACCAATGGGCCTAAGTGGCCTAATGAGCCTAATGGGACTAATGGGCCTTAGTGGACTAAGTGGCCTAAGTGGTCCAATGGGCCTAAGTGGCCCAATGTGCCTAAGTGGCCTAATGGGCCCAATGGATATTGGGTCTAATGGGCCTAAGTGACCTAACTAGCCTAATGGGGCTAATGGGGCTAAGCAGCCTGAGTGGCCTAATGGACTCAATGGACCTAAGTGGCATAATGGGCCTAAGTGGCCTAATGGGAATAATGGGCCTAGGCAGAATAAGTGACCTAAGGGGTGTCATGGGCCTAATGGGCTCAATGGGTATAATGGGCTCAATGGGAATAATGGTCTCAATGGGCCTAAGTGGCCTAATGGGCTTAAGGGGCCTAAGTGGCCTAATGGGCCTAAGCGGCCGAAGTGGCCTAAGGGGCCATATGGGCCTAATGGGATCAAGGGCCTAAGCGGACTAAGTTTCCTACAAGGACTAATGGGCCTAAGCAACCTAAGTGGCCTAAGGGGCCAAATGGGACAAATGCTCTCAATGGGACTAAGTGGCCTAATGGGCCTAAGTGTCTGAATGGGCCTAAGTGGCCTAATGGGCCTAAGTGGCCTAGTGGAACTAATGGTCTAAATGTGGATAATGGGGATAATGGGCTGAATAGTCCTAATGGTCTAAATAGGCCCAATGGGCCAAGTGGGCCTAATAGGCCTCAGTGGTCTAATGGGCCTAAGTGGCCAAATTGGCCCAATGGGACCAGGTGTCTTAATCGGCCTAATGGGATGAATGGGACTAAGTGGCTTAAAGGTACTAATGGGTCAAATACACTTGATGATCCTAATGGGCCTAAGTGGCCTAATGGGCCTAATGGGAATAATGGGCCTAATGGGCCTTTGTGGGACTAATTGGACCAATGGGCCTAAGTGGCCTAATTAGCCTAATGGGCCTAAGTGGACTAATGGGAATAATGGTACAATTGGGCCTAAGTGTCCAAATGAGACTAATGAGCCTAATGATCCTAAGTGGCCTAATCAACGTAATGGGCCTAGTGGGCCTAAGTGGCCTAATCGTCGTAATGGGACTAATCGGCCTAAGTGGATAATGTGCCAATGGGACTAAGTAGCCTAATGGTTTGAAGGGGCCTAATGGACCGAGTGGGATGAATTGGCCTAATGGTCCTAAGTGGCCTAATATACCTAATGAGCCTAAGTGCCCTAATGAGCCTAATGGGTTTTCATGGCCAAATCGGCTTAATGGGACTAATTGGTTGAATGGGCCTAATGGGCCTAAGTGACCTAATTGTATGAATGCTAAAAAGTGACCTAATGGTCCTCAGTGGCCTAAGAATCCTAATGGACCTAATTAGGCCTTTGGTATTAGTGTTTCCGATATAGTGTTTTGGGTATAGGTTTTAGGATTTTTTTTCTGATTGGCCTAAATTGGTCTAAATTGGCCTAATTGACCAAATGGCCAAATGACCAATTAGACTAATGGCCCAGTTAAATAATGGGATAATGTCCTAATGACCTAAATGACCTAATTGGTCTAAATAGCTAAATGGACCAATATCCTAGTGGCCTAATTGTCATAATGGACTAATTGGCATAAATGAACTAATTGTCCTAAATGGACTAATTAGTCTAAATGGATTAAATGGTCTAATTGGATTAAATGAACTAATTTGCCTAATTGGCCTAATTTACCTAATTTCCCTAAATTTGTCTAAATGGCCAAATGGGTCTAAATGGTCTAATTGGTCCAAATGGACTAAATAGTCTAATTAGATTAAATAGTCTAATTGGACTAATTGGCCTAATTAGCCTAATTGGCCTAATTAGCCTAAATTTGCGTAAATGGTTAAATATCTAAATAAAAAATTGGCCTAATGGTGTAATGAATGGATGGGATAATGTCCTAATGGACAAATTGGTCTAAATAGCCTAATGGCCTAATTGGCATAAATGACCTAATTGGTCTAAATAGACTAATTGGTCCAAATGGATTAAATGATCTAATTGTATTAAATGGTATAATTATCATAATTGTACTAATTGACCTAAATAGTCTAACTAGCCTAAATGGCCTAATGGACTAAATGCCCTAAATTTATTAAAATCTTCAATTGCCTATGGCCTAATGACCTAATTGGACTGAAGGACCGAATTGGCCTAAAGGACCTAATTTTTATAACTGTCTTAATTGGTCTAATTGGCTTAATTGACCTAATTCTACTAAATGGAATAATTGTCCAATTATCCAAATATCCAAATGGACAAATGATCAAAATTACCAAGTGACCAAATAACAAAATAACGCAACATAAATGGAATTAGACCGAAATGAACATACAAGAGGAATCCATACTATACATATGTTTATCATGCTAATTAGTGTGTATTGTTTATGTTAGGTCACTAGTATTAAATTTCTAATTAAATTTATTTTTAGATGCTTCTTCATTTTATGGATTTCTTCAACAACTACAATTTTAATTCATTCTAGGTTTATCACTTTAATATTATTCAATAATGTAGTATTATACTAATCAATGTCATTTATAGCAAGTGAAATTTGGCATCTAAGGTCGTGTTCCTTGAGAAAAATTATTTTCCTTAACTAGGAAGTAAAATAATGGAAGTGCTGTAAATGTACAAACACAAGAAAATATTGTAAATTTTTTTATTGATATTTCAAATTTTGATACATAATTCATAATTAAATATCTTGTTTATATTTTCAACAGTGTGTCCTAGAGGCCCTCAATGAGAAAGAAGATGACAACTTTGAGATAAATTATCATTTGAGAAAAGTATTAGGTGAGGAGTACCATGGGAGAGTCTAATGTCAAACCATGAAAAACATCATCCCCACTAGGTATTGGAACTCATTGGGTGCCTCTCAAACCTATTAGACCACCGAGATGAAAAAATCTCATATAGAAGTAGATGACACCAAAAAAATATCTATACAGGAGCGTGAAAGAAGTAAATTGGTCACCGAACACTTCCTAAAAGTTATGTCAGTTATAAGTCCACCACTTCCATCATAGACTTATATTACTTTTGATTCATTTATGACATCAATGTGCTCTTTATATGATACCTTGAGTTATTTAAATGAGAGTCCTAGGGGAGGTTGAGCTGATGGTGGTGGTGGTGGGGGGTGGTGGTGAGGGGTGGTGGTGGTAGTGGCGGTGGTGGTGGCGGTGGTAGCGACGAAGGTGGTAGTGGCGAAAATGGTAGTGGTGGTGGTTTCAGGCATAACGGAAGTGTGCGAAGATGGATGATATATTTAAATTTATTTTAATAATCGTTGCCTAAAACCAAGAGCAAGGATCTTGCATGTCAAATTTAAAATTAATTTATTTAATATTTAAAGAAATAAATACTTGTGCTTAGAATTTTTTTTCATTAGTGAATGTTGATCATCTGAAAAGACCCTTTCATATTACCATCATTGCATTGTGAGTATACCAGGATAAAATCCCTCTATTGATGATCCACATGTGCTCCTATGATCTCCAAGAAACACCACTCGATCTTCAGGTGCTAGTGCGGCGAGTCGAATGTCTTATGTTGTTCTTTCTTGATCACTCGTTCTTCAGTCTTGAAGAAATATTTCTTACACTTATCATTTTTGAGAGAGAGAGAGAGAAGGAGGATTTGAGAGAGAATTAATTGTGCAAAAAAAATTTATTCTTAATTTTTAGATGCTCTACACAATATACATAGACGCCTATTTATAGGGTTGAGATTTAAGTTAAAATATTATTTAATTTCATACTGACCATTAAATAAATTGGCCTAAATTGTCTAATTGGCCTAAATTGCATAAATTACCTAATTGGATTAATTGGCCTAAATGGCCTAAATGGCCTAAGTTTTCCTAAATGGCCTAATTGTCCTAAATGATCTAAATTAACCTAATTGGATTAATCGACCTAAATTGCCTAAATTGTCTAATTGGTCTAATTTTCCTAATTGGCTTAATTGGCCTAAATGGCCTAAATTGACCAAATTGGTTTAAGTGTCCTAATCGGCCTAATTGTTCTAAATGGTCTAAATTGGCATAAATGGCCTAATTGGCCGAATTTTCTTAAATGGTCTAAATTATCCTAAATGGCATAAATTGGCCAAAATGGACAAAATGACCTAATTGGCTTAAATGACCTAAATTGGCCTAAATGAACTAAATTGTCTAATTGTATTAATTATAATAATTGTCCTAAATGACTTAAATGGCCTAAATATCCTAATTGGAATAAATGACCTAAATAACCTAATTGCCTAATTGGACTAAATGGTCTAATTGGTCAAATTGGCCTATATGGACTAATTGGCCTAATTAGACTAAATAGACTAAATGGACTAATTGGCCTAATGGTCCTAATTATGATAAATAGCCTAAATTATCCTAAATGGCCTAAATTGTCCTAATTGACCAAATTGGTCTAAATAGCCTAAATTGATCTAAATGGTCTAAATGGCTAAATTGGCTTAAATGATTTAAATGTTCTAATTGATATAACTGGCCTAAATTGAATAATTGGCCTAAATGGCCTAAATGGCCTAATTGGTACAATTGTTCTAAATGGCCTAAATTGACCAAAATGGCCTAAATTGGACTAAATGGCCTAAATTGGGCCAAATGGCCTAATTGTCCTAAGTGGCCTGAATTGTCTAATTGGAATAATTGGCTTAATTGACCTAATTTTTCTTATTGGTCTAAATGATCTAAATTGGCATAAATGGCCTAAATTGGCCTAAATGGCCTAAATGGAAAAAATTGTCCTAATTGGTCTAAAAGGACTAAATTGGCCTAAATGGCCTAATTGACCTAAATTGCCTAATTTGTATAATTGACCTAATTGACTTAATTGTCCTAAATGGCCTAAATAGGCCTAAATGTCCTAAATGGACAAAATTGGACCGAATGACCTAAATTGTCCTAAATAGCCTAATTGGCCTAAATTGCCTAAATTGCCTAAATTGCATAATTGGCCTAATTGGCCAAAATGGTCTAAATTTTCCTAATTGGCTTAAATGACCTAATTAGCCTAAATGATCTAAATTAGCCTAAATGGCCTAAATGAACTAAATTTTCTAATTGTAAAATTTTCATAATTGGCCTAATTGGCCTAATTGGCCTAATTGGCCTAAATCTTCTAATGGGCCTAAATGGCCTTAAGAGCCTAAATTGGCCTAATTAGTCTGAATTGGACTAAATGGCCTAAATGACCTAATTTTTCTAAATGGAATAAATGGCCTAATTAGCCTAATTGTCCTAAATGACCTAAATTGGCCAAAATTGCCTAATGGGCCTAATGGTCCTAAGGGTCAAATGGGACTAAGTGGGCTAATGGGCCTAATGGGTTTAATGGGTTTAAGAGGCCTAATGGGTATAAGTGGCATAATCAGCCTAATGGGCCAATTGGGCCTAAGTGGCCTAATGGGTCTAATGGGCCTAATGGGATTAATAGGCCGAATGGGTCCATTGGCCCAAAGTGGCGTAATGGGCTTAAGTGGCTTAAGTGGCCTAATAGGCTAAATGGGCCTATTAGTCATAAGTGGTCTAATGGGCCTATTGGGCCTAAGTGTACTAATTGGGCCATTAATTCCAATTCGGCCTAATGGGCCTAATGGTATTAATGGGTTGAATGAACTAGTTGGGCCTAGGTGGCCTGATGGGCCTAATGTGCCTAATGGGCCTAAGTGGCCTAATGGACCCATTATGGTCAATTCAGCCTAATGGGCCTAAAGGAAAAAATTTCCTAATGGACCTAATGCGCCTAATGGGCCCAATGGGCCTAATGGGACCAATGGGCCTAATGGGTCCAAGGGGCCTAATGGGCCTAAGTGGATGAATGGGCCTAAGTGGCCTAACTGGCCTAATGTGCTGAATGGGCCAAAGTGGCCTAATGGGCCCAATGAGCCTAAGGGGCCTAATGGGTCTAATGGGTCTAAGGGGCCTAATGGGCCTAAGTGGTCTATGTGACCTAATATGCCTAATGAGCCTATTAGGCCTAAGAGAACTAATGGGGATAATGTGCCTATTAGCCTAATTGGCCTAATGGGGCAAAAGTTCCCATTGGTTTGAATGGGCTGATTGGTATTATTAGGCCTATTTGGCCTAAGTGACCTAATGAGCCTAATGGCCTAATTGGCCCAATGGGCCTAAGGGGACCAATGGGCCTAATGGGTCTAAGGGTCCTAATAGGCCTAAGTGGCCTAATGAGACTAAGTGGACTAATGGGCATATTGGGCCTATTGGGCGCCTAAGTGGTCCAATGGGCCTAATAGTCATGATGGTCCTAATGGGCCCATTATAGATAATTCAACCTAATAGGTCCAATGGGCCTAAGGGGAATAATAGGTCGAAGTGTCCCAAGTTTTCTAATGGGCCTAATGGGTCTAATGGGTCTAAGTGGCCTAAGTTTCCTAATGGACCTAATGGGTCCAATGGGTCTAAATGGTCGAATGGTCCTAGGTGGCCTAAGTTTCCTAATGGGCCTAATGGGTCCAATGGGTCTAAGTGGCCTAATGGGCCTAAGTAGCCTAAGTTTCCTAATGGTCCAAATGGGTCCAATGGGTCTAAGTGGTCGAATGGGACTAAGTGGCCTAAGTTTCATAATGAGCTTAATGGGCCTAATGGGTCTAATGGGTCTAATGGGTCTAATGGGCTCAATTGGCGTAATCAGCCTAATGGGTCTAATTGGTCTAATGGGATGAATGGGATGAATGGGCCTAAGTGGCATAATGGTATGAATGGGTATAATGGGACTAAGTGGCCTAATGGGCCTAATGGGCCTGATGGGTCTAATGGGCCTAAGTGGCCTAAGTTGCCTAATAGTCCCAATGGGCTTAATGGTTCTAATGGGCCTAAGTGTCCAAAGTTACCTAATGGGCTCAATGGGCCGAATGGTTTTTTAATGGGCCCAATGGGTCCAATGAGCCTAAGTGGCCTAAGTTGCCTAATGAGCCGAAGTGGCATAATGGGCTTAATGTGCCTAAGTGTCCTAATGGGACTAAGTGGCATAATTCGCCTAATGGGTTGAATGGGCCTAAGTGGACTAAGTTATCTAATGGGCCGAAGTTTTCTAATGGGCCTAATGGGCCTAAGTGGCATAATGGGCCTAATGGACCTAATATGTCTAAGTGGCCTAAGTTTACTAATGGGCCTAATGGGTCTAATAGGTCTAATGGTCCTAATGGTCCTAATGGTCCTAATGGTCCTAATGGGTCTAATATGTCTAAGTGGCCTAATGGGCCTAAGTAGCCTAATGGGCCTAATGGGCCTAATGGGCCTAATGGGCCCAATGGATCTAGGTGGCTCAATGGGCCTGAGTGGACTAAGTTGCCTAATGGGCATAATGGGCCTAATAGGTCGAATGATCCAAAGTGGCCTAATGGGTCAAATGGGTTGAATGGGACTAAAATTACTAGAAAAAGGGCTTTTGTGACGGTGCATTTGCGATGAGATCTCGTCGCAAATGGCCCGTTGTGGAAAAGGGCATCGCTAATATTATCCTTTACGACGGTCCATCACAAAATGTTATTATTTGGGATGGGTAGTGGCACCGTCGCAAATAGGTTTGGTGTTTTTTTAAACTATATTGCGACTGGATGACCACCTGTTACAAATCGTTTTCCTAATTTTTTTAAAAACTTTTTGTGACGGAACATCACAATTAGTATTTGCGACGGTCCATTTCAAATACTGTAGAAAATACAAAAAAATCCCTTTTACGATGGGCCTGTCACAAATAGTTGAAAAAAATAAAAAAAATTAAATTGAATAATATTATTAATAATATAATATTAATATAAATTAAATAATAATTTTAATATTATCACAATAAAATTATTTATAAAATAATAATAATAATAATATAATATTAATATAAATTAAATAATAATATTAATATTAATATAAATTAAATAATAATATTAATATTTGTAAAATAAAATTAATTATAAGATAATTAAATAATATAATAATATTATTAATAATATTAATGAAATAATAATATTAATATTTTTAATATAATAAAGACCTTAGTATTCACAAAAATATAAAAAGATATCAATTAATAAAATAAAAAATATAAAAAAAATGAAAAATAAAAACTGTAATATTTGAGACAGTATAAAAAATACACTATTTAAAACTTTAAGTAGTTAATATTACAAAAAAATGCATTCAAATGTTTCATTATAAAATAAAAATGCATCACTAAGGGGGAGGGTCGTCTGGAGGAGATGGAGGGGATGGTGGAGGGAACTCCATCCCTAAACTGTGAGTTAGATGTTGCATTTACTCCATTTTCTCCTACTCCTACTGATGCCGCCATTGACGGATCTCATCATGCATCTCCTCCTCTTGCTGCTGCTATCGTAGGAACTCTTCCTACTATTGTTACTGCAACTAACGCATCTCCTCCTTCTCTCTATGCATAGTCTCTATAATCTCACTCTGATCTCGCAGCTGCTCTTCATACTGTGCACGAGATGATGATGACTCTTCATGAGATCCTCTCGGGCTGGATGCCGACATCACAAAGGTTCCATAAAACTCCCAGGGGTCAATCGAGAGCTGATTCCAATAACTTGGCCTTTTTCATAGGCATACTGGATTGCCTATATCCATGCTGCCTCATCAAATTGGGGGGGGGGGCACTAGTCTGACCATCGGTCTTAGCCTGACATGTGTCTGAGACGTCGCGGCCTCATATGACTCTTTCAATTGATATTTAAAATTAAAATAGTTAAATATTATTTGTAGTTAAATTTGAAACTCAAAAATAAATAATATTGACCACAATCTCACGCTGGCGAGCACATCTAATCTCTCTCTAGTGGCTGGATCACTATACATCCTCCCATAAACATTGTACTCCATAATATCATGTTGTGTGACTCCCTATATGAATATAAAATAAACTGTTTACATTTAAAGTTATATACAATATTTAAAGAAAATGTACTTACCATATGATCCCTATGCGTACTGAATGTATGACTACCAGCTCGATTGGTCACCTCCTATCTCCCCCAATTTTACTAACCTACTGATGATCTACTTTGAAAATGCCTACTCAACCAGTGTGTACATAATCCATCCCAAACCTGAGATGAAATATAATCAGGTCGGTGGATGTGACATGTCTCATAAAACTCTGTCACTTATGCTTTCTCTATTGATTTCCTTTTCAAATTGTGAAAAAACTGAGTGCAATGCAGATGCATAGCCCCTACCATTCCTTCTAGATAGCCTCATGCATGCTCTCATCAACGGGATAACATAAAACCTACAAATTATTTATTATATCAATTTATTAATTAAATTAATTTCAAAATAAATATTATTTATTTACATACCACCCAATGCTCGAACATGTGGTGTTGTACATCAACGGGAATCTGATTCCATGACACCCATGCATTAGAAAAATAATTTTGCAATATAGCGCTCTCCTGTCCAACAACTATATGCGTAAAGATATGAAAAAAAAATTTAATCAAACAATTATAATATAAATAAATTAATTAAAACTAACTAAAATACACAGGTAAAGATACATCTGCATGCATGGATCGAACCCAAGATGTGGACGTCGCTTGGGGATAGGATCGAGAATCATAAATCAGGAAAGACCATGCTCCTTCTGAGTACCCCCTGAACCACCAGTAGTCTTAGGGTTAGATGATCTAACATCCTACTCATCCAAAGGTAGATTAGCCTCCTGCAACAAATGATACAAATCCTCATCCATCTGAAATTAAAAATGGTTTTTTCTTAGAAAAAAGTTAAAAACAACTATTATATATACATATTATATGATTATAACTATCATTTAACTGTGTCAATGTCCATCCTCGTCCTCATCTTCATAGCTATCAATGTCAATGTCTTCATCTTCCTGCTGAGCATCATCAATTTTCATATTAGTTTCATTTTAATCATCTCTTGTCATTTCAAATTCAGTTATAATTTCATTAGCATCATCGTCACCATTGACCCATAACTTTTGGGTGTCATCAATGATATTCATGTCTCTTCATTAAAAAATATGGATTCAAAGCAGTATCTTGAAAAATTTCAATTCCTTTCACTTCAGTGGAACCACATTCACTTTCAGTAAATTGATTCTCTCAAGATTTAATTTTTATTATCCTACACTAATCACCCAACTCCCTTGATGTTGCATGGTTTTTGTATAATAAATTTTATGTTCCTGATGATCCAATAAAAAATTTTCATTTACAACAAGAATACTTTTATATTGAATATCAAAGATTCCATAGATCAGATGAACACGCAAGTCTCTCTTAGTATCCAACCACTAGTATTTAAACATCATTATGTAATGTTGTCCCAGATAACACAGTTCAATGATTTCTTCCAACATGCCATAAAAGTCAACTTCATTTTCTCTATGATGAGATCCTCTCAAGAAAACACCACTATTCATTGTTTTTTATTCCCCATATGCATGTGTATGAAATCTAAAACCATTCACCACATGTGCAATATAATATTTAACCATTTTGGATGGTGGGTTACTCAATACACACAATCGATTATCAATCTTATCAGCATGTTGAGATACCTAAAAATTTGTAAAACAATTATCACTATAAAAAGTATTAAATTGATTTTTTGTGTGAAATAAAAAATATTTCATGTTACCAGTTTTTGAAACCAGTAGGAATTTTTTTTGACGACGTTCTTGAAAAGCAGCTGTTGTAATTTGTGGAAACTATTTCTTAATATGATTATCATATAAAATATAAATAAAATAAGATTAATGTACTGTTACAAAAATTATAGAATAATTTATAGGAGCACTCATAGTAAAAATGGTGTCATTTCTTCATATTTGAGCAGAATATATGTATGAGCTCTATGATGTTCACCATCTGAAATCCATCATTCATGAACGCCATCTAAGCCAAGTTTGAGCTAATTAAAAAAATGATAATTTATATCTCATGAAATCATTAACATTTCCCTCATTACGTCTCATGTGGTTTTGTTTTGAGGGATATTCGTATTGAAATTAATGAGAGTAGAAAAAATAAATTTCCTTTTACAAATAAGATTCTCTAATTGAGAATTCAACTGATGCTTTGTTAGGTACATTTTTATTCAATTTCTGCATGCATCTCTCAAATGGGTATATCCATCAGAAATGTACCAGACCTCAAGATTTTGTTTCATGTGGAAAATGTAATATAAAATGTTCCATTGAGTCAAACAAACCTGACGGGAAGATTTTTTCCAGTTTACATAAAATTAAAATGAAATCTTCTTGTATTTTTCTTAATGTATTGTATTCTATTTTTGATGAACAAATCTCTCAAAAAAAATATGATATGTCTATTAGAACATCCTAAATCATAGGATTTGACAAACATATTTATCTAATCGGCAGGAGTCTTTCCATTAAAACACGATAGTCATGATTTTTCAATCCGATAATATGACTATTTCTGACACATCTTCCCAAATTAGAAGGATAACCATATGGAAGTCTCAAATTTTCAATCCAATGAAAAAATAATAAGTGACTCTCTTTAGATAGTGTATAAGACGTTTTTGTCTTCATTAACTTCTGTGATCTGACATTTTCAAATAGTTTAAGTTTTGAGTGCTTGCAAATTTGGGAAAAATATAATCGTTCCTTTATAATATCTTTGGTCTTACCCAGTGTGCTCAAAAATATATGAAATAAATTATCAAAATAGTTTTTCTCAATATGCAATACATCCAACATGTGACAGACCGACAAATCAGACCAATATGGAAAATCCCAAAAAATGCTCTGTTTTATCCAATTATGCTCTTTTCCAAACCCATCAATTTTCTATTGGTTTATTATTGGTTCAAATATAATGGGAGGTATTGAAGAGAAAATTTATTTTAACTTTTTACCTGATATAATTATTTGAGGCCTATCTTTTTCAAATGTTCCTTTTCTGAAATGATATTTTTTTCTTCGAAAAGGATGATCGGTTGGAAGAAATTTGCGATGACAGTCGAAAAACAAGGTTTTTTTCCATTGAAGATCATAAACGATTTTCTGTCTCTCATATAGTATGGATATGATTTTAGAACATGTGTACTTCCACTATATAACGTGTCATATTCTGGGAAGTCACTAATTTTCCACATCAATGAAGCTTTCAGTAGGAATTTTTGTTTCACAGAAACATCATATGTACTGAAACCATTAATCCATAGTGAATTTCACTCATCAATCTATGGTTTCAAATAAACATCAATTTTTTTCAGTTGATCTAGAATTAATAAGGTCAAAAATATATATGTCTCATTTATCAACATCCTTGGAGGTAAGTTATAAGGAGTTATAAAGATAGTCCAACATGAATACTAACTACTGTAAGAACCAAATGGACAGAAACCGTCGGTAGAAAGACCCAATCACACGTTTTGGGCAGATAAAGAAAAAGATGGATAAAATTGGCCAAAATGTTTCCATGAATCACCATCAGAGGGATGATTTAAGCTTTTATTAGTTGAAATGTTGGATTTGTTCCATGCCATAAATGATGTTATGTTTTGAGACATAAATAAATGTTTCAATCTGGGTGCGAGTTGGAAATATCTCAATTATTTTCCAAGAATAAATCCAGACTTCCCTGGTTGAGCTTATTTATACCTTGATTGTCTACATGTAGGAAAACTATCCAACGAATCATTTTCACCATAATATAAGATGCATTCATTTGAGCATGCATGAATCTTCTGATAACCAAGATCCAGATTATGAACCAGCCTCTTACTCTCATATAAATTTGCAGGCAGCACATTTCCTTCAAGTAGAAGTATTTTTAACAAAGATAATATCTGATCAAAAAACTATTTAACATTCCATTATCTAATTTAATAGACATAAATTTAGTAACTGCTTTAAAATTACTTATCTTATAACCAAGATATAAGGAATCCTCAGCAGACCACAACAAATCATATAAATGATATGGTTCCAACTCAGGAGTAAAATCAATATCATCCTCAGTTTCAATTTTTTGAAAAGACGGACCTGCCACATTATGTATTAATTTTGAAACTGTGTTGGATCTGGAACCAAATTATTAGTAACTTTTCTGAAGATGCGTTCACCATGTTGATACCAAAAAATATGATCTGGTTGAAAACCAAAATGCAGTAAATGACCACCAACGTTTTCAAATGTGTCATACGTCCTCATATCACATTTTTTACAAGGAAACTTAATTGTATCTTCTGAAGAAAAAAAATTGGTTGTGATAATGTAAATTATAAGAAAGCTTGAACACCCTCAATATATACAGGATTTATACCAGAATTTTTTGGATTCATGTAATGATTTATCTAAGCATGATAATCTAATAATGACTATTTTCGACTTCCTTGTACCATATTTTTCTAAAAAATATGAAATAATTAGTTATTTTGTATAATTATATATAAGTTAAACACTATCCAAAAAAGGGAAGAAAATTAAATTCTTTTTTATAGCAATTAATAATAATTTCTACTATTTTATAGTTATTTATACAATTTTTTAAGCTTTTATACTAATCTACACCCATTTATAAAAATTTATACTAATTACCACTAATTATTATTAATTATAGGTATTTTGTACTAATTATTGTTAATTACCGGTGGCACAATTTCCAACATATTGGCAGAAACTCTTTTGCCCGATGACTCATCCCCTTGCAAATTTCTGTGACTAAAATCACTATGAAAAGTCTACTCCGACATACGAATATCTATTTTTGTATGCACGATGATGGAGAGCAGGGAGGCCTCACCATGCTTCTATCCATGCTTGTGCATTCGAAAATTTATATTTGTACGTTGAAGTATACTTTTCATAATGATTTTAGTTGGAGAAGTTCCAAGGAGTTGATTCGTCGGGCAAAAGAGCCTCTTTTGTCTAACGACTCACCTCCTTGCAACTTTCTTTGAATAAAATCACTATGAAAAATCTTCTCCAATGTACGTTGGAGCATATTTTTATACTGATTTCAGTGGGATAAAGTTGCAAGGAGCTAACGCGTCGATCAGAAGGAATGTTGTCAATCCACTAGAAATTGTGCCAGCTTATCAATGTACTTGAAATTATTCTAATTTATTACTAATTATTCCTAATTATTACTAATTATTCCTAATTATTACTAATTAATCCTAATTTTTACTAATTTTTACTAATTGTTACTAATTAATCCTAATTGTTACTAATTGTTACTAATCATTACTAATTGTTACTAATTAATCCTAATTAATCCTAATTATTACAATTTAATCCTAATTATTATGAATTAGTCCTAATTAGTACTAATTAATCCTAATTATTACCAATTAATCCTAATTATTACTAATTAATCCTAATTATTACAACTTATTACTAATTAGTCCTAATTATTATTAATTATTACTAATTGATCCTAATTATTACTCATTAATCCTAATTATTACTAATTATTATTACTTATTTTTATTTATTATAAGTTATTACTAATTTTTACTAATTATTATATTTTTTTACGAATTATTACAAATTATTACAATATATTACTAATTATTGATAATTATTACTAATTAATCCTAATTATTGATAATTATTACTAATTAATCCTAATTATTGATAATTATTACTAATTATTACTAAATATTTTTAATTATTATAAATTATTACTAATTATTACAAATGAATACAAATTATTTCTAATTAATCCTAATTGTTACTAATTATTACTAATTATTATGAATTGTTTCAATTTATTACTAATTATTACAATTGATCACTAATTATTAAAATTTATTACTAATTGTTACAATTTATAACTAATTATTACAATTCATTACAAATTATCAGAATTTATTACTAATTATTACTAATTATTTCTAATTATTTCTAATTATTACTAATTATTACTAATTATTTGCAATTGTTACTAATTATTACAATTTATTACTACTTATTACTAATTATTACTAATTATTACAAATTATTACTAATTATTACAAATTATTACAACTTATTACAAATTATTACAATTTATTGCCATTTATTACTAATTATTACAATTTATTACTAATTATTACTAATTATTATAATTTGTTACTAATTATTACAATTTATTACTAATTATTACAATTTATTACTAACTAATACTAAGTAATACTAATTAATACCAACTAATACTCATTATTACTAAATATTACTAATTATTTCTAATTATTACTAATTATTTCTAATTATTACTAATTATTTATAATTATTTCTAATTATTTCTAATTATTAAAAATTATTAAAAATTATTACTAATTATTACAAATTATTACTAATTATTACTGATGATTACTAATTGTTACAATTTATTATAATTTATTACAATTTATTACAATTTATTACTAGTTATTACAATTTATTACTACTTATTACAATTTATTACTAATTATTACATTTTATTACTAATTATTACAATTTATTACGAATTATTACAATTTATTACAATTTATTTATAATTATTTCAATTTATTACTAATTATTTCAATTTATTACTATTGATTTCAATTTATTACTAATTATTTCAATTTATTACTAGTTATTTCAATTTCTTACTGATTATTACAATTTATTACTCATTATTACAATTTATTACTCATTATTACAATTTATTACGAATTATTACAATTTGTTACTAATTATTATTATTTATTACTAATTATTACTAATTATTTATAATTAACACTTAGACATAATTATTCCTAAAAATAAATACTGAAAAAAGAAATATCTAATTCTAATTTAATTTAATTCCATCAAACTAACAAAAATTATAAATAATTTAAAATAAAACAAATTAACTAAACATTAAAAAAATACACAAATACCTTGAAACTGAAGCTTTCGGAGTATAAAAGCCGCAGATTATGCTCTGATTTAAAAGTTTAAACAATGAAAATTTTTAGAAGAAATTTTTTCAGAAGAGATAGAGATAGAAGTTGAGAAAGAAGTAGAATGAGAGGGAAAACTAATTGGGGCATATATAGGTTAGATTATTTGCGATGGGCTTATTTGCGACGGGTCCCGTCGCAAATGCCCACTGCCCGCATTAATTAAATTCAGATGAAAAAAATTATTTGCGATGGGACAAGTATCTCGTCGCAAATACTAAAAATCGTCGTCGGGTATTTGTGATGGGAATTGGAACCCCTTGCAAATACCCTTGTCCGCGGTTTGATGCTCATTTGGCGCCAAACCTTTTGCTATGGGTCATAACCCCCACCCCCCATCGCAAATAACTATTATTTGCAATGGACCGATTGTCCCGTCGCAAATAACCCGTCGCAAATGGTCATTTTTCCCATAGCGTAAGTGACCTAATGGGCCTAAGTGGCCTAAGTTGCCTAATGGGCATGATGGTTCCAATGGGCCTAAGTGGGTCTGGTATGAAAGAAGTGTTTGTTTTGATGAAGTTTTGGAGTCTGGTGACTATGATAAAATTAAATGTGACTATGCTTTACTAATTTATATTTCACAAATTATAAGTTGATTGGAGAACTTGTGTTGCAAGCTTGATGGAAGAAAGTGGAAAAGTGGTATTCCAAATCGTATTTAGATTTATCGTATCTAAGTGGAAGAGAAGAAAGAGATGATGCCAATCGAAAAAGAATCGTACCCAATGCCATCAGATTTGGGATGAGAAGGAAAAAAAGAAGGCACTGAGGATCATGATCAGAATGATCGTACCCATAATGATCATTTTTAGGTACTTTAGCATCTGATTATCCATCGTATGCATAAGAAAACATTTGTACCCAGGATGATCGTACTCATGCTCAGGAAGAAAAAGATCATACCTAGTATGATTGTATTCAGGCCAATCATTCTCAAAAAGATCGTACTCTGTACAATCATATTTAGAGAAGGAATTTCTTGAGGTCGGTGATTGAAAATAGAAGGAAATAATGATATCAACAATGTAGTCAACCATTTCAAAAGGGTTGTATTACTTTTTAGGTTTCAATTGGGTCAAGAGTCATTGTATCAAAGTGGAATTGTTTTATATTTTCAAGTGGTTCAAGAGAAGAAATGAAGAAGTAAAAGTGGTTTGAAAGCAAAGTTTTCTAGATGTGAAATTGAGGGGGAGCTTGACATTCAAAATAATTATCATATTCATCATTCAGAAGGAGAAGTGAAGGTTGTAGAAGAATCGAGAAGCTTTGAGAAGAGTTGATGAAGTCAAAATCCACCCTAGATTTTAGGGGAAATTGAGATTTGGGTGAATTTGATTAAGTGGGAATTTTTTTGGGATTCCTAAAAAATCATCTTGAGGGTCACCTATAAAAGGAGAAAAGTACATTGTACTTGAGGTGGACCAATGTACTATTCATGAGAGAGAAGCTCTGAGTTTTAGAGAGAAGCATAAGTTTCCATATTCACTTTTGTTGAAGAAGTTTTGAGGGATTGAAGTGAAAGACAAGAGAAAAGATCACAATATTGTATTCAGCTGATCCTCATACTTAGTGTTTATCGTACTCAGCTGATTGCTATATTCGTTTTGTCAATTGTATTCGGATGATCATTGTATTGGGCTGGATTAATCAGATCGGGATTTCCCTATTGGGTCTTCCGGACTGAGGAAGATGGAGAATTAAAGCGGTGTTGATTCATCTCTATCGCATTCTATCAAAGCTATATTTTTCGTACTGGGGAGAATCATACCAAGAAGAATCATATTGGGAAAATCATATCGAGAAGAATCGTATCTGGGAGAATTGTACTCGGAGGAATTGGACTGTAAAAAACATACTGGAAAAATCAGACTTGGTTTTTTTTCTCAAAAAAGTCCAGGAATCTCTTACCATCTTCTAGGTAAGAAATTGAAGAAGTGTTTTCAATTGAATACATTTTTGGAATTGAAAAGAAGAACAGGTAACATGAGTTGTTGCACAATCATTGCATTACCCTATTTGTGCTAAGTGGGTACACACGCACTATTGGATTCTTTACATAGTGCTACACGAGTGAAAGGGAATATCCTACTCATTGCAATCCAATGATTGTTTTCTAGTGGATTGTGTGGTAATGGATCACTTCCATACCATACCAAGGACGTAGTTATTCTTTTTGAATACTGAATCTTGTAAATTCTTTTGTTCTTGTGGATGTGTGTTTGAATTGTTTTCTGTAGGGAATAGAATCTTTAAAAGGAGGTGAAGGTTATTTCATTTAAAAAGAAACATAAGATAAAAAGTATCACTGATGCAACCCCTCCCCCTCTCAGTGATATAATCATCCGTTGGGCACTTTTAAGTGGCCTAATGGGCCCAGGGGGCCAAATGAGCCTAATGGTCCTAACTGGCTTAATGTGCATAATGAGCCTAAGTGGTCGAATGATCTTAACTGGCCTAATGGGACTAATGGACCTAATGGGCTTAAGTAGACTAAGGGGACTAATGGGCCTAATGGGCCAACTATGCCTAACTGGCCTAAGTGGCCTAATAGGCCGAATTGGCCTAAGTTGCCTAATGGGTTGAATTGGCCTAATGGACCTAATGGGCCTAAGTGGCCTAATGGACACAATGGGTCAAATGGGCCCAATTAGTCCAATTAGCCTAACTATCCTAATGGTTCCAATGGGCCTAAGGGGACTAAGTGGCATAATGGGCCTAACTGGCATAAGTGTTGGCATAATGGGCATAATGGGTCGAATTGGCCTAAGTGACCTAACTGGACTAGTGGGACCAATGAGCCTAATGAGCCTAACATGCCTAATGGGACCAATGGACCTAGCTGGCCTAATGGGACGAATGGGACTAACTGGCCTAACTCACGTAAGGGGCCTAATGGGCCTAACAGGCCAAAGTGGCCTAATGGGCCCAATGGTCGTAATGGTCATAAGTGGACTAAGTGGCCCAATTGGTCTAATGGGATGAATGTGACTAAGTGGCGTAATGGGCCTAAGGAGCCTAATGGGGATAACTGGCCAAAGTGGCCTAATGGGAAGAATGAGCCTAAGTGGCTTAAAGGGCCTAATGGGAAGAATGGGCCTATAAGTAGCGTAATGGGATGAATGAGCGTAAGTAGCCTAATGGGCTGAATAGGCCTACGTGGCCCAATGGGCCGAATGGGCTTAATGGACCGAATGGGCCTACGGGGCCTGAGTGGCCAATTGGGCCTAAGTGGCCTAATGGGCCTAATGGGCCTAAGTTGATGAATGAGACTAATGGACCTAATGGGCCTAATGGGACTATGTAGAAAATGGGCCTAAGTGGCCTAATGAGCTTAACGAGTCTTAGTGGCCTAATGGGCCTAAGTGGCCTAATGAGTATAATGGGCCTAAGTATTGTAATGGACCTAATGGTCCTAAGTGGCCTAATGTGCCTAAGTGGCCTAATGGGCCTAATGGGCATAATGGGCCTAAGTGGCCGAATGTGCCTAAGTGACCTAATGGGCCTAAGTGGCCTAATGGGCCTAAGTTGCTTAATGGGCCTAAGTGGACTAATGGGCCTAACGGGTCTTAGTGGACTAATGGGCCTAATGGGACTAAGTGGTCGAAGTGGCCTAATGAGCCTAAGTGGCCTAATGGGCCAAGTGTACCTAAGTGGCCTAATGGGCCTAAGTGGCCAAATGGACCTAATGGGTTTGAGTATCCTAAGGGGCCTCAGTGGCCTAATGGGAGTAAGTGGCCAAATGAGCATAATGGGCATAATGGGCCTTAGTGGCCTAAGTGTCCTAAGTGGCCTAATTGGCCTAATGGGGCTTAGTGGCCTAATGGGCCTAAGTGGCATAATGGGCCGAATGAGCCTAAGTTTCCTAATGTGCCTAATGGGCCTCAATGGTCAAATGGGCCTAATGGTCTTGAGTGGCCAAATGGGCTAAATGGGACTAAGTGGCATAATAAGGCTAATGGTCCTTAGTGGTTGAATGGGCCTAATGGGCCTAATGGGCCCAAGTAGCCTAAGTGGCCTAATGGGCCTAAGTTGCCTAATTAGTCGAATGAGCCTAAGGGGATTAATGGGTCTCAGTGACCTAATTGACTTAATGGGTCTAAGTGGATGAAGTGGCCTAATGGGCCTAACAGACCTAAGTGTCCTAATGGGCCTAAGTTGACTAATGGGCCCAAGTGGCATAATGAGAATAATGGGCCTAAGTGGCCAAAGCGGCCTAATGGGCCAAATGGGCCTAAGTGGCCTAATGGGCCTAATGGGACTAAGTGGCCTAATGGGCCTAAGTGGCCAAATGAGCCTAATGGACCTAAGTGGTCTAAGTATCCTAATGGGACTAATGGGACTATTGAGCCTCAATGGCCTAATGGGCCTAAGTGGCCTAATGGGCCAAATGGGCCTCAGTGACCTAAGTGGCATAATATGCATAATGGGCATAAGCGAATTAATGGTACTAATGGATCTAAGTGACTCAATGGCCCTAATTGGTATAATGGGCCTAAGTGGCCTAATGGGTCGAAGTGGCCTAATGGGACTAATGGGCCTTAGTGGCCTAATGAGCCTAATGATATTAACTGGCCTAAGTGTTCTAGTGGACCTAATAGGCTTAATGGGCCTAGTGGACCTCAATGGCCTAATGGGCCAAATGGGCCTAAGTGGCATAACTGGCCTAAGTGGCTGAAATGGCCTAATGGGTCTAAGTGGCGTAACGAGCGTAATGGGACTCTGTGGCCTAATGGGCCTCAGTGGCCTAATGGGCCTAAGTGGTTGAAATTGCATAATAGGCCTAATTGGCCTAATTGGCATAATGGGCCTAAGTGACCTAATGGGCCTAAGTGGCCCAATGAGCCTAAGTGGCCTAATGGGACTAAGTTGCCTAAATGGCCTAAGTGACCTAATTGGACTAAGTGACCTAATGATCCTAATGGGCATAATGGGCCTAAGTGGCCTAAGTGGCCTAATGAGTCTAATGTGCCTAAGTGACCAAATGGGTCTAAGTGGACTAATGGGACTAAGGGGCCGAAGTGACCTAATGGGCTTAATGGGTCTAAGTGGCATAATGGGCATAAGTGTCTTAATGGACCTAATGGGGCTTAGTGGCCTAATAGGACTAGTTGGCCAAATGGGCTTAAGTGGTCTAATGGGCTTAATGGGCCTAGTAGGCCTAAGTGTCTTAATGAGACCAATGGGCCTAAGTGGCCTAATGGGCCTCAGTGGCCTAATGGGTCTAAGTGGCCTAAGTGGCCTAAGGGGCCTAATAGGCCTAATGAGATTGATGGGGCTAAGTGGCCTAATGTGCTAAATAGGCCTAAGTGGCCTAATGGGCCTAACATGACTAAGTGGACTGATGAGCCTCATGAGACTAATGGGACTAATGGGCCTGAGTGACCTAATGAGCTGAATGAGACTAAGTGGCCTGATGGGCCTAATGAGTATAATGGGCCGAATGGGCTTATGCAGCCTAATAGACTTGATGGGCATGATTAGACTAATGGGCCTAAATGGCCTAATGAGCTAAATGGGTCTAAGTGACCTAATGGGCCTTATGGGCCTAACAAGCCTAAGTGGCTTAATAGGCCTGATGGTCCAGATGGGCCTTAAGGGCCTTAGTGGTCTCATGGGCCTCATGGTCCTAATGGGCCTATAGGGATTAAGTGGCCCAAGTGGCCTAATGTTCCTATAGGACCTAATGGGCCTAATGCGCCTAATGTGCCTAATTGGCCTAATGGCCCTGATGGCCCTAATGGGCCTAATGCGCCAAAGTGGCTTAATAGGCTTAAGTAGCCTTAGTGGCCTAATGGTCCTAAGTGGCCTAATACGCTGAATAGGCCTAACACTACCACAAAA
Organism: Viscum album; assembly: GCA_963277665.1. Taxonomy (NCBI): domain Eukaryota; kingdom Viridiplantae; phylum Streptophyta; class Magnoliopsida; order Santalales; family Viscaceae; genus Viscum; species Viscum album. The sequence goes on along the minus strand of OY728132.1, from coordinate 947,287,851 downwards.
CTGGGCATGGCCAGTGCCACCCCTTTATCAGCGCTAACAAAAAAGCACTGATAAAGGGGGGGGCTTTATCAGCGCTAAAAAAAGTGGTGATAAAGGGGGGGCCTTTATCAGCTCTTTTTTTAAAAGCATTGATAAAGGGTTTGACTTTAAAAAAAATTAATTAAAAACAATATATTAATATATAATTATATCAATATTTTTATATTGATGTAAATATAATATATAATTTTTAAATATATTTTAGATAAGTATAAATATGCATTTACACTTATTATACTTGATATATAAGATATTTAGTAAAAATGGTTTATAAAAAAATTAAAAAAATATTTTTAATTAATAATTTGCTAATTATTATGGAGTAATAGTAATTTAATAACATTTTGAAGACTAAAAAAATAAAAAAAAATAAAAAAAAATCCAAAATATGTTGAAAACACAACTCAAACTTTAAATGGCCATAACTTTTGATCCGGGTGTCCGTTTGAGCTCTACCACATATCAAATCGAAGCCTGTGATGAGCTCTACATCGTTGTGACTCAAGGGGAACTACGTTCAAGGGTTTTTCGAGGCCAAAAGAGGCCCAAAATTCCTCCAAAACTAAGTTTTTAGTCGGGGTATCCCGATTTTTTAACATTTTGTGGATTTTCAGCCTCGTTTAAGGGGGTATTATTGGCTTTTTTTGGTGGGGAATGAATTTATTCCAAGGTATTACATTCATATTGATATTATGTCTTTGAAATTTTATCATTTTTTATAATGAACTGCTATTTATAATCAAATATATAACTATATGTACATATTTTTTATATATTCACTCCTAAAAATTAATTTTTTTAAATAAATAATTAAACATATTTACATATAAGATATATTAGCTTTATCTAAATAATAAATAATATCCATTTTATTTAAAATACCAATATATGAATATTTATATAACTATATATTAATATAACTATATATATATATTAATATAACTATATATATATATTAATATAACTATAAATATATATATTAATATAACTATATATATATATATATTAATGTAAATATATATATATATATATTAATATAAATATATATTACTATACGAATAAATATAACTATATATATATATATAAATATATATATCATAAATAAGAGAACAAATCAATATAGGGGAGTGACAAAGTCTTTAGCTGCACAGAGGGGAGGTCTCGAGATCAAATCCAGGTGGAGGCAGGGGCGTGCGCAAGGTTGATTTAGAGGGGCTAGTGCTGATAAAGGGTATAGGTGGTGCGTGTAGGCGCTGGAGGGTGTGGGGAAAGCGCTGGTAAATGGGGGGCTCAAGTGCTGTAAAAAGCCCCCCCCCCCCCCGAGATTGGCAGTATTTTTTTTAATTTTTTTAATTTTTACCAGCGCTAAAAAAAGCACTGATAAAATGGGTCTTTATCAGCGCTTTTTGGGGCGCTGATAAAGGGGACCCCCCCTTTATCTTCACCGGCATTAAGAGCGCTTTTTCTAGCGCTGTTAATGGCCATTTTTAGCACTGATAAAAGCCATATTTGTAGTAGTGTAAGTGGCCTAATGGGCCTAATGGGCCTATGTGACCTAATGGGCTTGATGGGCCTAATGGGTCTAATGGGTCTCAATGGACTCATGGGCCTAATGGGCCTAAGTGGACTAATGGGTCTAATGGGCCTCAGGGGGCCAATGGGCCAAATGAGCCTAATGAGTCTAAGTGGCCTAAGTGACCTAATGGGCTTAATTTGCCTAATGGGCCTCAGCGGCCTAATGGGCCTAATGAGCCTAATGGGCCTAAGTGGCCTAATGGGCCTAATTGGACTAAGTGTCCAATTGAGCCGAATGGTCCTAAGTGGCCTAATGGGCCTAGTGGGCCTGAGTGGCCAAAATTGCCTAATAGGCCTAAGTGGCCTAATGGGCCTAATGGGATACAACGACCTAATGGGCCTCAGTGGCTGAAATAGCCTAAAGGGCCTAAGTGGCCTAATTGGACTAATGAGCCTAAGAGGCCTAATGGGCCTAATGGGCCTAAGTGGACTAATGGTCCTAATGGGCGTAAGTGGACTAATGGGTGTAAGTGGCCGAATGGGCATAATGGGCTTAAGTGGCCTAAGTGACCTAAGTGGCCTAAGTGGTCTAATGGGCCTAAGTGGCCTAATGGACCTAATGGGCCTAAGGGGCCGAATGGGCCTAATGGGCCTCAATATCCTAATGGAACAAAGTGACCTAATGGGCGTAATGGGCCTAAGTGGTCTACTGGCCCGAATGGGCTTAATGGGCCTATGTTGCCTAATAGACCTAATGGGTGTAATGGGCCGAAGTGGCCTAATGAGACGAATGGGCCTAAGTGACCTAATGGGACGAATGGGCCTCAATGGCCTAATTGGATGAATGGACCTAATGGGCCTAATGAGCCTAATGGTCCTAATGGGCCTATGTGGCCTAAATAGCATAATGGGCCTAATGGGCCTAAGTGGTCCAATGAGTCGAATGGGCCTAAGGGGCCTAATGTGCCTGGTGGACCTAATGGGCCTTAGTGGCCTAATGGGCTCGATGGTCATGATAGGCTTAATGGGCCTAAGTGGCTTAATTAGTCGAATGGTCCTAAGTGGCCTGATGGGCCTGATGGGCCTAATGGGCATAATGTGCTGAATGGGACTAAGTGGCTTCATGGGCCTGATGGGTCTGATGGGCCTAATGGGTCTAATGAGATTGTGTGGCTAAATGAGCTGAATGGGCCTAGGTGGACTCATGGTCCTAATGGGCCTAATGGGCCTAAGCGGCCTAATGAGCCTGATGGTCCTGATGGGCCAAATGGGCCTTAGTGTCCTAATGGGCCTCATGGGCCTAATAGGACGAATTAGCCTAATGGGCCTAAGTGGCCTATTGGGCCTAATGGGCCTCGATGGCCTAATGGGCTTAATGGCCCTCATGGGCTTAATGGTCATAATGGTCCTAAGTGGCTTAATGGGCCTAAGTAACCATAGTGGCCTAATGGGCCTAATGGGACTAAGTGGTCTAATGAGAGGAATGGGCCTAAGTGGCCTAATGGGCTGAATGGGCCTAAGTGGCCTAATGAGATTGATGGGCCAAATGGGACTAATGGGCCTCAGTGGCCTCATGGCCCTATTGGGCCTAAGTGGACTAAGTAGGCCAATTGGGCCTCATGGGCCTAATTGGCCTAATGTGCTTGAGTGGCCTAATGGGCCTGATGGGCCTAATGGGCCTTAGTGGCCGAATGGGCCCAATTGGCCTAATGTCTAAAATGGGTCTTAGTGGCCCAATGGGCCTAAGTGGCACAATGTGACTTAGTGGCCCAATGGGCTTAATGGGCCTAAGTTTCCTAATGGGCCTTAGTTTTTAAATGGACCAAATGGCCCTAGTGGGCCTCATAGGCCCAATGGGAAGAATGGGGCAAAGTGGACCAATGAGCCTCATGGGACTAAGTGGCCTAATGGGCCCGATGGGCCTAATGGGCCTCATGGGCCTCATGGGCCTAATGGGACTCATGGGCCTAAGTGGCCTAAGTGTCCTAAATGTGCCTTATGGGATAAAGTGGACTAATGGGCCTATTGGGCCTAATGCGCCTGATAGGCGTAATGGGCATATTAGGCCTTAATGGCCTAATGGGTCGAATGGGCCTGATAGGCCCAATACGCAGAATGAGCCTAATTGGACCAATGGGCCTAATGAGCCTAATGGGCCTAAGTGGCTGAATGGGCCTAATGGGACTGATGGGCCTCATGAGATTAATGGTCCTAATGGGCCTAAGTGGCATAATGGGCATAATGGGCCAAAGTGGCCTAATGAGCTTAATGGACCTTAGTGGCCTAATGGGCCTCATAGACACGATGGGCCTAATGGGCCTAATTGGCATAATGGGCCTAAGCGGCCTAATGGACCTAATGGGACTAATGGTCTTAATGGGCCTAACTGGATTAATAGGCCCAATGGGCATAAGGGGATGAATGGGCTGAATGGGCCTAAGCGGTAAGCGGCAGAATGAGCCTAATGGGCTTAAGCGGCAGAATGGGCCTAATAGGCCTAAGTGGCCTAGTGGACCTAATGGTCCTAAGTGGTCGAATGGGCCTGATGGGCCTAATGGCCCTAATGGGTCTCAAGGGCCTTAAGAGCTGAATGGGCTTCATGGGACAAATGGGTCTATGTGTCCTCATGGGCCCAATGGGCCTAATTGGCATAAGTGGCGTAATAGGTATAATGGGCCTAATGGGCCTCATGGTACTTAGTGGCCTCATGGGCCTGATGGGCCTAATGGACCTAATGGGCCTATTGGGCCCAATGGGTATCATTGACCTAAGTGTTCTAATGGGCCTAGTGGGATTAATGGGACTAAGGTTCCTAAGTGGCCTAATGGGCCTATGTGGCCCAATGGTCCTAATGGGCCTAAGTGGCCTAATGGGCATAATGGGCCCAATGCGCCTAAGTGGCCTAATGGGCCTGATGGGCCTCATGGGACTCAAGGACCTACGTGGTCTAATGGGCCTAAGAAGCCTAATGGGCATGGTGGTCCTGATGGGCCTAATGGGCCGAATGGGCCAAATTGGCCTAATGGGCCAAATTGGCCTGATGGGCCTAATGGGCCTCATGGGCCTAATGAGATTAATGGGCCTAAGATTCCTCATGGGCCCAATGGACATAATGGGCCTATGTTTCATAAGTGGGCCTAAAGGGCCTAATGGATCGAATGGGCCTAAGTGGCTTAATTGGCCTAATGGGCTCAATGGCCTCTTGGGCCTAAGGGGCTTAATGAGTTGAGTGGGCCTAATGGTCCTAATGAGATGAATGGGCCTAGTGGTCCCAATGGTACTAATGGCCCTAAGTGGCCTAAAGTTCCTAGTGGGCCTAATGGGATTAATGGGCCTAATGGGCCCAAGTGGCCTGATGGGTCTAACGGGTCTCATGGGCCTCATGGGCCTAAGTGGACTCATGGGCCTAATGGGTATAATGGGTACAAGTGTCCTAATGGGACTAATGTGCCTCATTGTCCTAATGGGCCTCTTGGTCCTTATGGTCCTAATGGTCTTAAGTGGCCTAATGGGCCGAATTGGCTTAAGTGCCCCAATGGGCCTAATGGGCCTAATGGGGCTAATGAACCTATTGGACCTAATTTTCCTAAGTGTCCTAATCGGGCTAATCCACCAAATGGTCGTGAGTGTTTTAACGGGCCTAATGTGCCTATTGGGACTAATGGGTTTATTGGGCCTAATGGGCCTAAGTGTCCTAATGGGCCTAATGGGCCTAAGTGTCCTAATGGGCCTAATGGGTCTACATGGCCTAATGGGCCTAAGTGGAATACATTGCTTAATAGGCCTAATGGGACTAATGGGTTTAATGAGTCAAATGGACCTAATGGGCCTAAGTGGCCAAATGGGCTAAATGGACCTAATGGGACTAATGGGTTTAATACGCCTAATGGGCCTAAGTGGCCTAATGGGATTAATGGGACCTAAGTGGCCTAATCCCTCTAATCGACTGAATGGTCTTAATGGACCTAAGTGGCCTAATGGGCCTAAGTGGCCTAATGGGCCTAATCAGCCTAAGTGGATTATGTTGCCTAATTAGCCTAATCAACCAAATGTGACTGATGGGCCTAATTCCTAAGTATCCTAAGTGGCCTAATGAGCCTAATGGGACTAATGGGAATAATGCTCCTAAGTTTCCTAAGTGGTTAAATCTACCTAATCGACCGAATGGGCCTAATGGGCCTAATGGGGCGATGTGGCCTAATCGGCCTAATCGACCAAATAGTCCTAATGGACCAAGTGGGCCTAAGTGGACAAATGGTCATAATGGGACTAATTGGTCTAGGTGGACTAATCTGCCTAATTGACCGAATGGGCCTAATGGGCCTAAAGAGCCTAATGGACCTAAGTGGGTTAATTAGGCTGATCGATTGAATGGGCCTAAGTGGCCACATCGGCCTAGTCGATCAAATGTGCCTAATGGTCCTAGGTGGACTAATGAGCCTAATGAGCCTAATGGGTCTAAGTGGCCTAATCGGCCTAATTAGATGAATAGGCCTAATGGGACTAAGTGGCATAATGGGCCTAATGGGCCTAATGGGTCTAAGTGGCCTAATCAGCCTAATCGATCAAATGGTCCTAATGGGTCTAAGTGGCCTAATCGGCCTAATCGATCGAATGGTCCTAATGGGACTAAGTGGCCGATTGGGACTAATGAGACTAAGTGGTCGAATAGGCCTAATGGGCCAAATTGGCCTAATGGGGTTAATTGGCCTAATAGGCCTAATTAGATGAATGGGCATAAGTGAACTAATGGGACTAATGGTCCTAATTGGCATAAGTGGGCCAATGGGCCTAATGGCCTAATGGGCCTAGTGGGCCTAAGTGGCTGAATGGGCCTAATGGGCCTAATGCTCCCAATTGACCTAATGGGCCTAATAGGCCTAATGGGCGTAAGTGGCCTAATGGGCCTAAGTGGCCTAATGGGCCTAGTGGGCCTAAGTGGCCTAATGGGCCTAAGTGTCCTGACGGGTCTAGTGGGCCTAATGAGCTTAATGTGCCCAATTGTTCTAATGGGCCTAATGGGTCTAATGGGCATAAGTGGCCTAATGGACCTAAGTGGCCTAATGTGCCTAAGTGGACGAATGGGCCTAATGGGCATAATGAACCTAATAGTCCTAATGTTTTGAATGGGACTAATGGGACCAATGGGCCTAACTGTCTATATGGGCCCAATGGGATGAATGGGCCTAATGGGCCTAATGGGCCTAAGTGGCCTAATAGGCATAGTGGTCTCATTGTCGTGCGTTTAGAAAATGAGAAGAGCATGACATGCATGGTATAAATGAATTCCCACTAGGATTTCATATCCCATTTGGAGTAATGATTTATGTTGTGATATGAATTTGTTGATTTTTGAAAATTCTGGAAAGTGTTTTCAAAATTTTAATTTTGAAAAGAGAATGGTTGTGATATTTTAAAAATGGTTCGATTTTTAAAACATGGTGGATGTTTTTTCATAAATGATTGAACATATAAAATTTTGAATTTTTTAAATCATGGTTATGTGATATGGATCACATTCAGCCCAAGGAGAATAATTTTGGGCTTTATAAAAATTCCAAGCCCAATTGTCGTTCGAATTGGACCAGCCCACACTTCTTGATGTCTAACACTATGGTGGGCCACAACACACTTATTTGGGACCCAAAATCATTTATCCACATGGCAAATGGTTGAAATTCGTAGCTGCACATTAATGAGGAGAGAGAAGGTGGAGAAAAGCATCATTAAGAGGGAATCCCGCTACTTTGGCTAGTGGGGTCATTAAATGGCATGGGAAAGTGTTATTTTATGCTTTTTATGTACCTTTTGGGTTCCCCATGTCTTGTAACTCGAATTGGGGCATTTTCCTTTATTTATTTTGTCTTTATATTGTATTTTCACCCCTTTGTAATGGGCATGCATGAATGTGACGGGATTTTGAAGTTTGCTGTGCAATCTTCTTGCTTTAGCCTCTTCCCTTTGCCCGGAATTGGTGGTGCATCTCCATCGCTGGTGACGTTGTCTTTAAGCGTGGAGAAACCTTGGCGGGTGGCATTGCCTTTAAGCCTCGGTCATTCGGCTACATTACACTGCTCCTCTTCATTTACTCGTTTTGAGCTTCCGGCGACGCATCAATTGGTATCAGAGGTGCGGTTCCAACGAGTAAGTTCTATCGCATTCTTCTTATTACTCTCCATCATGTCTCGCAAGAGCGGATCTTCTACTCCTCCTGCTCCATGGGAAATAGCTAATGCACAGCTACAATCCCAAATTACTCAAATCGGTGAGCAACTTGCTCAACTTTTGCGAGCGCGGCGACCTGAATCCCCTCTACCGCAGCGGCATCCCCGCCGTCCATCACCACAGAATAGGCGCAATCCAGCACCATTTTATGAAGATCGTACCAATGGTGATGATTCTAGTGATTCAGAGGTAGATATGCGAAGAAGAAGAGATGATGAAGACATTGAAAGAGGGTTGAAGATTGACATTCCAGATTTTTATGGGAGTATGAATCCGGATGATTTTCTGGATTGGATGCGGGAAATCGAACGGTTCTTCGAATTTAAGAATTGTTCTGATGAGAAGAAATGCAAGGTGGCCATTCTGAAATTTAAAGATTATGCATCACTTTGGTGGGAAAATCTGAAGAAACAGCGGGAACGTGATGATAAAGGCAAGATACGCTCATGGGAGAAGTTGAAAAAGCTTTTAAGGAGACGATTTCTGCCTGAGAATTATAAGCAAGATCTTTATTTTAGAATGCATAGCCTACGACAAGGAGATACGTCTGTTGAAGAGTACATTCGGGAATTTGATCGTTTGTTGATGCGAAGTGATGTTCCAGAATATAAAGAGCAAACAATTGCAAGGTTTTTGGGTGGATTAAATGAAGAAATTGCACATTCAGTGGAGTTGCAACCATTCTGCTCACTTGATGATGTTTGTAAGCTGGCGATCAAGGTGGAAAAGCAAAAACGGACCTCAAAGGCACCAGTGCTCAAAAACTACAATAGAGGTACAACTTTTTATAAGGGTATTTCTTCTAATAAATCAGGTGTTGTTGAGAAGGAATTTGGAAGGAACAAGATGCTGGATAAAGGGAAAGAGAAGGCTATGGAACAAACAAAAGGGAAGTCGAACTCCTTTGAACGTGGGAATCAAAAGTGTTTCAAATGCCATGGGTATGGTCATTTTCAGGCCAATTGCCCTAACAACCGGATTATTACTATTAAAGAGATTAAAGAGATTGAAGAGGCAATCAAAGAGGATGAACATGATGGTGAAGAATCTGAAAATGAGGAACATGTTGTGGAAGAAGCTGATGTGGGAAACATGCTGGTGCTACGAAGAGTTTTGCAAGCTCAAATCTGCTCGGAAGAAGATCAAAGAGAAAACTTGTTCCAAACTCGCTGCACCATTAATCAGCGGGTATGCATGGTGATTATTGATAGTGGGAGCTGTACAAATGTGGCTTCGACAACACTAGTGGAGAAATTGAAGCTTCCAACTCAGAATCATCCTCGCTCGTATAAATTGCAATGGTTGAACAATGGGAGCACACTCCAAGTCAACAAACAGGTTCTGATTTCATTCTCCATTGGTAAGAACTATGCTGATGAAGTATTGTGTGATGTTATTCCTATGGATGCTTGTCACTTGTTGTTGGGTAGGCCTTGGCAGTTTGATAGGGAAGTGAAATATGATGGGAGGAAGAACACATATTCTTTTCGATCTAGGGAAAAGAATATCACACTTGCTCCTTTGAAGCCATCCCAAACTCTTCAAGAAAAATCTGTTCCAGAAGTGCCCAAAGGTAGTCTCTTTATCAGCAAAGCTCAAGTGGAGAAAGCCATAAATAAGCAAAAGCCAGTTTTTGCTTTATTGATGATGGAAAAGTCATGCCATGAGGAGAAGAGTCATCAACATCCTTTAGCTCATTCCTTAATTGGGGAATATCATGATGTTTTTCCTAATGATCTTCCAGCAGGATTACCACCATTTAGAGGCATTGAACACCAGATTGATCTCGTTCCGGGTGCACAATTGCCAAATAAACCAGCATATCGGTGTAATCCTGGAGAATCAAGGGAATTGGAGAAGCAAGTAGATGAGTTGATGGATCGAGGCTTTATAAGGCCAAGCATGAGCCCGTGTTCTGTTCCAGCATTATTGGTGCCAAAGAAAGATGGTACGTATCGCATGTGCATTGATAGTAGAGCTATCAATAATATTACCATCAAATACAGGTATCCCATCCCACGACTCGATGATATGCTTGATGAATTGCATGGTTCATCAATCTTTTCAAAGGTTGATCTTCGTAGTGGATACCACCAGATTCGAATGAAGGAAGGGGATGAGTGGAAAACAGCCTTCAAAACTAAAGGCGGATTGTTTGAGTGGCTGGTCATGCCATTCGGCCTCTCAAATGCTCCTAGCACATTCATGCGACTCATGAATGAAGTTCTGAAACCATTTATTGGTAAATTTGTGGTAGTTTATTTGGATGACATTTTGATTTACAGCAAGGATGTGGAGAGCCATGTGGATCATCTTCGGTGGGTATTTGATGTTCTACGGAAACAAAAGCTATATGGGAAGCTTGAAAAATGCGAGTTCTTTTCAACAGAAGTGGTGTTTTTGGGATATGTGGTAACCAAAGAAGGCATCATGGTGGATGAATCAAAAGTGGAAGCAATCAAGTCCTGGCCACAACCAGAATCCATTACCGAAGTAAGATGTTTCCACGGTTTGGCATCTTTTTATCGTCGCTTTGTTTCCAATTTCAGCACTATTATGGCACCTATCACTGAATGCTTGAAAAGGGGGAAATTTGAGTGGTCAAAGGCAGCAAATGAATCATTTGAAATCATTAAGAAAAAGTTGTGTGAAGCACCGGTTTTGGCGTTGCCTGATTTTGATCAAGTCTTTGAAGTGGAATGTGATGCAAGTGGAGTTGGGATAGGCGCTGTTCTCATCCAAAGCAAGCGCCCTATTGCATATTTCAGCGAGAAACTGAATGATTCAAGGAGGAATTACAGCACCTATGATAAGGAATTTTATGCGGTTATAAGAGCCCTAGATCATTGGTCTCATTATTTGAGACCGAAGCAGTTTGTTCTTCATTCTGACCATCAGGCTTTGAGGTTTATCAATGGTCAACACAAGCTGAGTTCGAGGCATGCAAAGTGGGTGGAATTCTTACAATAATTCTCATTTGTGTCAAAATACAAGAAGGGGCAAGATAATCTAGTGGCAGATGCTTTATCTCGGAGGTATGCATTACTTACAATTCTTGATGCTCGAATTCTTGGATTTCAGCTTATGAGAGAAGATTATCAGCATGATATGGAGTTTAATTCTATTTTAATCCAATGTCAAGATGGATTTGTGGAGGATTATTCTGTACATGATGGGTTTCTCTTTAAGAGAAACAAGTTGTGTGTTCCAAAGGGTAATTACAGGGACTTGCTGATTCGGGAAGCACATGAAGGGGGACTTGCTGGTCATTTTGGCATCCATAAAACCTTGGAGATACTAAAAGAGCATTTCTACTGGCCGAAGATGCAATCAAATGTCCAAGCTATTCTTTCAAGATGCGGAACATGTCAAAGAGCAAAGAGTCATTTCAAGCCTGGTTTATACACTCCGTTACCTATTCCGGAGCAGCCATGGGAAGATCTCAGCATGGATTTCATTATGGCTTTACCAAAGACTCAGCGAGGTAAAGATTCAATAATGGTTGTTGTTGATCGATTTTCTAAGATGGCTCATTTCATACCTTGTCATAAGACTGAAGATGCAGTGAAAGTGGCAGAATTGTTTTTCAAAGAGATTGTTCGCCTTCATGGAATTCCTCGCAGCATCGTTTCGGATAGAGACACAAAATTTCTCAGCCATTTTTGGAGAACATTATGGGGGAAATTCGGTACGAAACTTCTTTTCAGCACATCCCATCACCCTCAAACGGATGGGCAAACAGAAGTTACCAATCGTACATTGGGCACTATTCTGAGAACATTGGTGAACAAGAGCATGAGAGATTGGGATTTGCAACTTGCACAAGCTGAATTTGCATACAATAGATCTCCCAGTGCTACCACCCGACATTCTCCATTCGAAGTGGTTTATGGAATCAATCCAATCACTCCTATAGAATTGTGCTCTTTGCCTCTTGATTTTCAGGTAAATATTGATGCGGAGGAGAAGACAAAGCAGATGAAGAAGCTCCATGAATCTATTCGTGCTCAAATAGAGAAGTCTAATGAAGCATACAAGAGGCGAGCAAACAAGCATCGGAAGCAGGCTATATTCCAACCTGGAGACAAAGTGTGGATTCACCTTCGCAAGGAGAGATTTCCATCCAAAAGGAAGAGCAAGCTGGCACCACGAGCTGAAGGTCCATTCAAAGTGCTTGAACGAGTGGGAAACAATGCCTACAAAATTGATTTACCAGATGATTTTGGCAGCGTTTCTGCAACATTCAACATTGGGGACTTATCTACTTACATTGAAGAAGATGATGTCGTGGATTTGAGGGAAAATCCTCTTCAACCGGGGGAGAATGATATGGATCACATTCAGCCCAAGGAGAATAATTTTGGGCTTTATAAAAATTCCAAGCCCAATTGTCGTTCGAATTGGACCAGCCCACACTTCTTGATGTCTAACACTATGGTGGGCCACAACACACTTATTTGGGACCCAAAATCATTTATCCACATGGCAAATGGTTGAAATTCGTAGCTGCACATTAATGAGGAGAGAGAAGGTGGAGAAAAGCATCATTAAGAGGGAATCCCGCTACTTTGGCTAGTGGGGTCATTAAATGGCATGGGAAAGTGTTATTTTATGCTTTTTATGTGCCTTTTGGGTTCCCCATGTCTTGTAACTCGAATTGGGGCATTTTCCTTTATTTATTTTGTTTTTATATTGTATTTTCACCCCTTTGTAATGGGCATGCATGAATGTGACGGGATTTTGAAGTTTGCTGTGCAATCTTCTTGCTTTAGCCTCTTCCCTTTGCCCGGAATTGGTGGTGCATCTCCATCGCTGGTGACGTTGTCTTTAAGCGTGGAGAAACCTTGGCGGGTGGCATTGCCTTTAAGCCTCGGTCATTCGGCTACATTACGCTGCTCCTCTTCACTTACTCGTTTTGAGCTTCCGGCGACGCATCATTATGATAGTTGAAGTGTGATAGAATTTGAAATTTTTAAGCCTTCCATTTCTAGAGAGTGAGGCTTATGGTGTTTCTCATGTGAAGAGAGAATGGAACATGGTAGGCATCGTAGAAACCAACCTGAGGAAGCTATTAAAAATGTGGTTGCATATAAGCCCCAGGTGAACCAGTAGATGGTGCATAACATAGTGAAAGCTTTTGAAGGTGTCTATAGTGGGAAGAAAAGAGATGAATCAATTTATGTGGACCATTTGGTTCAGTTTTAGAAGCAAAATCCACCCATTTTTTGGGGTGATTCGGAACTAGAAAGGGTGGAGGTGTAGCTAAATGGGATGAATTGAATCTTTGATTTCCTAGGAACACTAATGGAGTTCAAATTCAAGTTAGTGACGTACATGTTGGAAGATCTTCCATGTTAGTGGTGAGAGTTTGCGATCTATCCTAAAGTGGACCAATGTATGGCATGGGAGGATTTTGAGCAATTTTTCAACAAAAAATTCTATCCTCACACGTTTAGAATTTAGAGAAAAATGGATTTCTTTAGTTTGAAGCAGTAGAACCTTTCTGTGATATAATATGTGGCTAAATTCATGAATTTAGTCCATTTTTCACCTGAGGTTGCTGCTAGTGAATCTTTGAAGATGCACATTTTTTAATCTGGGATGAGGTAGGAAATTTGTTTAAAGATTGCGGTAATCTATATAACAGATTTTACGTAGATGGTCAATAGGGAAACCATGGATGAAATGGAGAACTTTGGGGTGATTGGTGGAGGAGATATCGTGATACCTATGGGAAATGTTGGAAACTATAATGCAGGGAGCAAGTGGAAGGGGAAAACTTATTTCCAAGGTGGGAGTATGGCTCAAAATTTGATGGAATGATCAGTGAATCTTCCTATGAAGATTAAGAGAAAGTCAGGATGTTTCTAATGTGGCGCTCTAAGACACATGAAATGATAATGTACATCACCACCCAGATCATGCCATAATTGTAATTAGAAGGGGAATCTTCAGTGTTATTGTCACCATACTCCAAGGTCGGGTGTTTGGGACACTTATCAAGGTTTACAGTCATCTTATGCCTCAACGGGATGAGGAAAGCATAATACCCATCGTTAGTAGAACGGAGTTAGTCACGGTGATTCTAGGAATACCATGAATCCTTGGCATGGGAAATTTCAGTAGGGGAATAAAGATAAAAGTTTGGTGAGTAAGCAGGTATTTAGAGACGAGTGGGTTATTTTGGATGGCCAACTTGTACCATCAATGGTGAGAGGCACAATTATTTTTAATTCTGCCCTTATTCAAGCATGTTTTGATACGAGTGCATCTCATATTTCATTTCTTCTCATGTTGTTAATTTTTTGGGTCTAAATATGGAAATGATGCCTTCTGTTTTGAAACTTCAAACTCCTCTGGGTCAAAGAAAGTGTCGAGCCTTTCTGTATAGAGATTGTTATATAGATTTCGGGTGACCGATTCATGGTTCATCCGGGTTGGTTTGTGGCAGCCTAATTGTCCCAATTTCCCTAAATAACCTAAATTGTTCTAAATGTCCTAAATTGGCCTAAATGGCCAATTTGGCCTAAATCACCTAAATGGCCTAATTTGCCTAAATGGCCTAATTTTGGTTTATTTTGCCTAATTGGACTAGATAGACTAAATGGCCTGAATGGTCTAAATTAGCCTAAATGGCCTAAATGGACTTGTTGGCCTAAATGGACTAAATGACCTAAATGGTTGAAATTGACCTAATGGACTAATTGTACTAAACAGTCTAAATTGGACTAAATTGACTAATTGGCCTAAATGACCTAAATTTCTTAATTGGCCTAATTGACCTAATTGGGTTAAATGTCCCAAATTTTCCTAAATGGGCTAAATGGATTAATTGACTTAAATGGCCTAAATTTCCATAATTAGCCTAAATGGATTAATTAGCCTAAATGGCCTAATCAGTCTAATTGACCTAAATGGCCTAAATTCGCCTAAATGACCAAAATGACCTAATTGGGCTAATTGAGATAAATGGATTAATTATCCTAAATGGTCTAAATGGCCTAATTTTTCTAATTAGCATAAATGGACTAAATGGTCTATTTGGCCTAAATGGACTAAATTAGCCTAAATGTCCTAAATTGGCCTAATTGGTCTAAATGACCTAAATGGAATAATTGTCCTAAATAGACTAAATGGACTAATTGGACTAATTGGCCTAAATGGACTAATTTTTCCAAATAGTCTAAATGACCTAAATTGGTATAGTTGGCCTAATTGGTCTAAATTGATGTTCTGAGTCAGGATCCAAGTATCAGTGAGAGGGGGAGGGGGTGAATCATTGATATGTTTTTCTTTTTATGTTTCCTATTTTTGAAACAACCTTCACCTTCTGTTAAAGAGTTTCTTCCCTGCTGAACACACACAACCACAGGAACACAAGATTTACAAGGTTCACTACTCAACAAGAGTAGCTATGTCCTTGGTATGGTACAGAAACAATCTAGTACCACACTATCCACTAGAAAACAATCCTTTGATGTGGAATACAATGAGTAGGATATACCCTTACACTTGTGTAGAACTTTGAAAACAATATAATAGTGCGTGTGCTCCCTATTAGCACAAATAGGGTAATATAATGATTCTGTGCTTCTTAATGAACTTTCAAAAATCAAATCTTTCAAAAAAATTCTTCACTTTCCTACCCAGAAGCTGGTAAGAACCTCCTGGTGCAGACGACTTGCACGCCACTTCCTACTTGCGCGCCTCCCTACTTGCGCGCCACCTGCTTGCTCGCCTCCTTGCTTGTGTGCCACCTGCTTGCACACCTCACTACTTGCGTGCCACTATTGAGCACAACTCACAACTTGTGCGCCACCTTTGGCTTATACACAACACACTTCTTGAAAGCACCTCCCTACTTGCGCGCCTCTGGCATCTTGGGTGACAAAACCTGCACGACAAAACTTGCGCGACACCCTACTTGTGCTCCTTATAAATAATGCTCAGCTTGCACACCACTTCATCTTGCGCGCCACCCTCTACTAGTTGCACGATCAGAGCACCCTCTACTACTTGCACAATCATAGCTCTAATTTTCTCTTAAGTGTTTGATCATAGAAAAATGAGGAGGCTAGTCATCTATTTATAGGCATTTTGGTGACTTGCGTGCCACATACACTTACGCGTCATTCCTACTTGCACGCCAATCCATCACTTGCACGTCGCTCCATCACTTGCGTGCCACTCCACCACTAGCGTGACACTTTTTTTCCTTTGTCATATTTTGGTACGATGATGTTAAAATCTGACTTGCGTGTAGCATACACTTGTGCGACACACTTGCACGTTGCTTATACTTGCGCGCCAATCTTTAACTTGCGTGTCACTTTATTTCCTTTGTCATATTGTGATGGGATGATCTTGAAATATGACTTGTGCGCCACTTACACTTGCGCTACAATACTTGCACGCCAATACTTGCGCGCCACTCTTGACTTGCGCGCCACTTTCTTTCCTTTTCCAAAATCACTTCTTTACTCTCTCTACTCTTAATAAGGATTTAATCACAAGTTCTCCAAACTTATGATATTTGTGAAATAAAAATTAGGAAATCATTTTCATATTTTACAAGTCCTTTACAATGTGAATTGATTTAGCTTCTTTGAAAACAAAATAAAACACTCTGTAACAACAAACTTTTCTTACTTCCTTATCCATACAACTTGGTCCCAACAATCTCCCCCTTTGGATTTTTGTTTTCAACCATGATTCATAAATCAATGAAATTTGTAACCTTAAGAAATGGATTACTTATCAACAATTATAAGCCTACGTGAGCTAACTCATTGTAGTAAATAAGAATTATTGACAGCCAAAACCATGCTGTCCAAAAGCAGTGACTATGAAATCTCATGAGCATACCTCCTCAGCCTTCTTCATATAATCTTTCAAGCTTCTAAAATATCATGAGCATACCTCCTCAGCCTTCTTCAGATCATCTTTCAATCTTCTACCTCAGCATTCTTCACTTCGTCAACTTTCTTGGAAAACAACATTGTTTCCTACAACCACTCCAACAAACAGTTAGAATAGTTCACACACATTCATGCCAGATTCACAGCTTACCCACAACTCCCCCTTTATTAATGCATCTATAAGGATAGATTTATGAAACAATTATCCCCCTTGACAACACTATCCAAAGGAAAGATGAGAGTGGGGACATAAACATGTACCTTAACCTTGATGAGAAGGAGGTTGGACACCCATGTTCAACCTCAATTTTGTAAATGGTTCTTTTGGTAAAGGTTTGGTGAGTATATCAGCAACTTGGTCAGATATGGGAACATACTCCAGCCTTAATTCATTCTTCTCCACCAACTCTTTGATGAATTGGTACTTTATATCAATGTGTTTTGAACGAGAATATTGTACTGGATTTCTTGTAAGATTGATTTCACTCTGATTATCACAACCCAAGATAAATGGTAGATTTACTTCAATAAGTAGATCTTCCAGCTGAGTCTTCATCCACATTAGTTGAGTTGCAGCTTGAGTAGCAGCAAAATACTCAGATTCAACTGTGCTAAGAGTTAATGAATTCTATTTCTTGGTATGCCAACTAACACAACTTTTCCCCAAAAAGAAAACTCCACCAGATGTGGATCTTCGATCATCAACATTTCCTTCCCAATCAGCATCAGAATACCTGAATAGATCAATATTTCCTGAGCCATCATACCTGGTTCAATTTTTTTTCCTTTGATATATCTGAGAATTCTTTTTCCAGCAATAAAATGTGATTCTTTAGGAGCACTCTGAAATCTTGCACATAAAGTAACAACATAGACGATGTCAGGTCTTGAGGTAGTCAAATACAACAGACTTCCAATCAGCTTTCGAAAATATTTCTGATCAACTTCCTTGCCTTCTCCATTTTTAGACAACTTGGTTCCCTCTGAAATTGGTGTGGAAACTGGTTTCGAATTTTCCATGTCAAACTTCTTCAAAAGTTCCTTAGCATACTTTTCTTGAGAGAGAAAAACGTGATTCTTCTTCTGTGAAATTTTTAGCCCAAGAAAGTACTTCATTTCTCCCAGCATGGACATATCAAATAACTTCTTCATCTCCTAAACAAATTTTTCACATGATCTTTCATCATTTCCAGCAAATATAATATTATCAACATAAACAATAACGATCAGTGAAAACTCTTGACATTCCTTGATGTAGAGATTGTTGTCAACTCTTTCTTTCTTAAAGTTCATCTTCTTTAAGCAAGTATCTAATTTAGAATACCATGTTCTCAGAGCCTGTTCTAGCCTATACAAATCCTTCTTCAATATGCACACATAACTTTCATTCTTTCCAATAAAAAATCCACATGGTTGATCAATGTAAACTTTCTCGTCAAGGTCACCATTCAAGAATATAGATTTTACATCCATTTGAAAGATTTTGTAACCTCATTGTGTAGAAATAGCAAGAAAGATTATGATTGTTTCTAATATTGCCACCAGAGGAAAGGTTTAATCAAAATAAATGCCTTCAATTTGTGAATACCCTTTTTAAACCAATATTTCTTTGTTCCTTATTACTTTACCTTATTTATTCAGATTGTTCCGAAAAACTCACTTTGTACCAATAATGTTCTTGTTGTCCAAATTGGGTACAAGTTCCCAAGTATCATTATTCTCTATCTAATAAAGCTCTTAATTAATTGTATGAACCCATTCTGGATGCTCAAATGCTTCATTTACATCATTTGGTTCAACTTTAGAATAAAGAGAAGTATGTGATATAGCATTCGTTGTTCTTCTTGTTTGAACCCTTTGATGTTTATCTCCAATAATATTTTGAGCCTCCACTTGTTTCATCAACCTAGGATGAGTTGTTCAAACTTCATCCTCATCACTCGAGATTTCTGAGTCGGATTACTCTTTACCGGTCGGATTAACACAGTCTGTAGAATTATCAGAATCATTAACAAAAGCTTCTCTATCCGGATCAACTTCCACATCAACATATAACTGCTTTTCTTTCTCAACATTTTCAACAACATTTACATCTGAATAATCAATAATTCTTCTTGTTTCTTTGTTGAGACATATATATCTTCTTCCTTATAGAGCATATCCAAGAAAAATTCCATCATCTCCTCTTTTCTCAAACTTTCCAAGGTTTCCACTTTTCTTATTTATAATGCATGGAATCCCAAATACTCTTAAATGTTTCAGACTTGGAGTTTTTCCATAGAACATTTCATATAGATTCATATCTGAGTTTGGACTATAGAAGCATTAATTATGAATATAAACAACAGTTCTCATGGATTTCCTCTAATAATAATGAGAAAGACTATGTTCAAGTAACATAGTTCTCCCCATTTCCACCAGACTTCGATTATTTCTTTCAACAACACCATTTTTTTTAGGTGTGTATGGTGAACTGAACTCATACCGAATTCCATGTTTCTCAAGTTAACTTTAAAACTATTCATTCTTATACTCACCACCATTATCAGTTCTAAACTTCTTCACTGAATACTCACATTCCTTTTTTGATTTCCTCCTGAAACTCTTAAACATTTTCAGAGCATCTGACTTATGTCTCATGTACATAACACAAGTAATGTTAGTAAAGTCATCAATGAAAGTAATGAAGTACTTATATCTATTTTTTGATTACTTTCTCATTGGTCCACATATATCATAATGTATAAGTTCCAAGGGTTGTTTTGAACAAATTTCAACTCTCTTATGAAAAGAGTTTGTAATATTCCCTTTTTCACAGATAGTGCAGCACCAATATCTTCTTCTTGATAAATCAAGCATATATCGAACATTGTCCCGTGTTGATAACTTACACATGTTTCTTTGAAACATATGTACCAGCCTTTTATTCCATAACTAATTTTCATCCACCATGCCCATGTAACAAGAATTTTGTACTTCACCAACTTGGAATAAGTTTCTTTTTGTATGTTGGCCTCTTGTAACTATATTTCCATCATTTTCACATTTAACAACGAAACCATATTTTATGAATATAACTTTGTTGCCCTCATCATAGAGTTTTGAAACAATCAGAAGATTATGTTTCAACCCATCAACATATAATGTTTTCTTAGATTTCATTTTTTCTTTTCTGATGATGGCTGATCGAAAACCTTTGATTCTCAGAGATTCATCATTTCCAAATGTAACAGTTCCTTCTTTGAATTATTTCACATTCTTCATCAAATTTATGTCTCCTTTCATATGATAAGAACACCCACTATCAAGAATCCATGGACGTTCTCCTTTTGTAGCTTTCAAAGCAGTTTTGACAATAAAATATTTTTGTTCTTCCTGTTCCTTTACTTTCTGTTGTGCTTCCTCCAATTTCCTAGAAAGGTCAATGTGTTCTAGCCAGTCAACCATGCACTCTTTCTTTTAAGACTTATTAGACCTGTCCCTATTAGATTTTAAAAACTCTGGATTTTGAGAATTATTAAGAATCTTTTGTTGCTCTGGTAACACACTAAGGCATCCCTTGGAAAGATGTCCAGGTCGATCACATCTTTCACAAATAGTTTCCAGTGGTTGGAACCTATTCTCAACTTTCACACCAGTCTTCTCAGATATCTTCTAAAATTTATTTGGAGACTTTCTATTCAGAAATGATTGACTCCCCCTCAATCCTTGTCTTCCAAAACTTGTGGAATAGTTGTAATGTTGTTGGTTGAACCAACACATATTTTCCATATGTCCAAATCCACCACAATACCAGCAATAACCATAGAAAGAATATTTGCCTTTGAAACTTCTATACTGACCAGATTTGTGAACACACTTCTCAACAGCCTTCATAATAGAACTATGCTGACCATCAACCTTCATGTTTTCATTTGTAACTCCCTTTATCATTTCATATTTAACAGCACCATAAGTATTAAAAGTCTTTCTTGACTCATGATTTTTATGCACTTCTGATTTTTCATCATTGCTGACTTTGATCACATTAATTGGTATTTCAAGCCTTGTTCTTATCAGAACTAGTTTTATCTTTCATTTTGACCTTTGAAGGTAACTTTTTTGGATCCTTGTTTGGTTCAATCTTACTGTAACTTTCACTAACTTCTGAGATAGAATTTTTGAAACTGACATTCATTTCTTTAGCATTATAAAGTTTCTGTTGGACAAGTTTTAACTCTTCTTTTTTTTCCTACATCTTTACTTCAAGATAATTATTACGATTATTTGTATTCTAAAGATAATTTTTCAGATCATCAATCTCCTTTTCCATCTTGATTTTCTCATCAGTAAAACCTTCTTGATTGTTTAATGTGGAATTTTCATTTATCAGATTGTTGTTTTCCTTCTCAAGTCTTTTGATCTTCCTCAAGCATTATTTAAAATCTTCTTTCAGATGATATTCAAGTTGAGTATCTTCTTCTTATGAACTATTTCTCTCGTACTCTTCATTATTCATTGTATTAATAAGGGTATTCTATCTAGTTTTTTAGCAAATAATTTCCCAGATTCATCTTTTCTATCTTCTTCATCTTCATCTTTAGATAAAAAGCTTCGTCTTTTTTATTTGAAGAACTTTTTATCCTTCCACTTTGAAAAATATTTATCTTTGTCAACTTGTTTCTTCCACAACCTTCTTGGCCTTCTGTTATCATCATCACTATCTTCTTCTTTATTATTTTGTGGACAGTTAGTCGTAAAGTGACCAATGGCTCCACACTCAAAACATTTCAAGGGAAGTTTACCCTTGTATTTCCCTATACCTCTTTTTACATTCTTAGAAAACAAGGATAAAATTTCATCAAAATTTTTACATACCTCATCTTCAGAATTGGATTCACCAGCATCATCTTCAATAAGAGTTTTCTTTGACTTCTCTCTCTTTGCAGCCTTGAATGACATTTCTCTATCATCTTTTTTTCCCTTCATAGTCTTCTCCCTTATCATCTCATAAGTAATGAGAGTGTTATGCATATCATCCAAAGATGTTGTTTCAGGGTCTCTATATTCTAATGAAGACACTTTAGCATCAAAATTTTCAGGAATAATTTTAAAGATCTTTTTGAAAACTGCAGAATCCTCCAACATTTCACCAAGACATCTGATTTTACTGACAATATCATTTATCCTGGTAAAGAAATCCCCAACAGATTCAGATTCTCCCATTTTCAAGTCTTCATACTTCTGTCTCCAGATTTTTAGTTTATCCTTCTTCACTTTTGTATTTCCTTCATAGATGTTCTTCAGTTTGTACCAGATTCCTTTAGTTGTAGCGACACCTTTCACTCTTAAAAATTCACTCTCAGAAAGAGATGAGATTAACACATTTTTATCTCTTCCATCATTCTCAAGGTTCTTCTTATCGACAGGAGTAAGAGGAACCTTGCCATCAATAGTAGGAAATTCATCTGTTGTAGTTTCAAGAACTTCATATCCAAGAGACATAAGATAAGGCATCATTATATCCTTCCAGATGTGATAGTTCTTTCCATCAAAAATCACAATCCCCTTACTGTCCACGCAATTTAGATTCTCCATCACAGCTTCTCTTCAACCACTCCAGCAAAGAATAAATGAAGGGAACCTGCCTCTGATACCAATTGAAGTTCCTAGTTAGGATCTAAGTATCACTGAGAGGGGGAGGGGTGAATCAGTGGTATCTTTTTCTTTTTATGTTTCCTATTTTTGAAAAAACCTTCGCCTCCTGTTAAAGAGTTTCTTCCCTACTGAACACACACAACCACAAGAACACAAGATTTACAAGGTTCACTACTCAACAAGAGTAGTTACGTCCTTAGTATGATATGGAAACAATCTAGTACCACACAATACACTAGAAAACAATCCTTTGAGGTGAAATAAAATGAGTAGGATATACCCTTACACTTGTGTAGAACTTTGAAAATAATTCAATAGTGTGTGTTCTCCCTCTTGGCACAAATAGGGTAATGTAATGATTATGTGCTTCTTAATGAACATTCAAAAATAAAATCATTCAAAAAAATTATTTACTTTCTTACCCAAAAGCTGGTAAGAACCTCCTGGTGTAGACGGCTTGCACGCCACTCCCTACTTGCACGCCTCCCTGCTTACACGCCACCTGCTTACGTGCCTCCTTACTTATGTGCCACCTGCTTGCACGCCTCACTGCTTGTGCGCCACCATTGAGCATAGCTCACAACTTGCATGCCACCTTTGGCTTATAAACATCACACTTCTTGAAAGCACCTCCCTGCTTGCGTGCCTCTGGAATCTTGCATGACAAAACTTGCGCGACAAAACTTACATGACACCCTACTTGCGGGCCTTATAAATAATGCTCAGCTTACGCGCCACTTCAGCTTGTGCGCCGCCCTCTGCTACTTGCACGATCAGATCACCCTCTACTACTTGCGCGATCAGAGCTCTAATTTTCTCTTAAGTGTTTGAGCATAGAAAAATGAGGAGTCTAGTCATCTATTTATAGGCATTTTGGTGACTTGCGCGCCATATACACGTGCATACCGTTCCTACTTGCGCGCCGATCCATCACTTGTGTGCCGCTCCATCACTTGCGCGCCACTCCATCACTAGCGTGAAACTTTTTTTCCTTTGTCATATTTTGTTATGATGATGTTAAAATATGACTTGCACGTAACATACACTTGCATGACACACTTGCGCGTTGCTTATACTTGCGCGCCAGTTTTTGACTTGCGCGCCAATCTTTAACTTGCGTGTCACTTTATTTCCTTTGTCATATTGTGATGGGATGATCTTAAAATATGACTTGCGATCCACTTACACTTGCGCGCCAATACTTGTGTGCCACTCTTGACTTGCTCGTCACTTTCTTTCCTTTTCCAAAATCACTTCTTTACTGTCTATACTCTTCATAAGGCTTGCATCACAAGTTCTCTAAACTTATGATATTTGTGAAATAAAAATTAGCAAAGCATGGTTATAGTTTACAAGTCATTTAAAAAGTGAATTGATTTAGCTTCTTTGACAAAAAAATACAACACTCTGTAACAACAAACTTTTCTTACTTCCTTATCCATCCAACTTGGTCCCAACATAAATGGACTAAATTGGTCTAAATGGCCTAAATTGTTCTAAATGGTCTAAATGGACTAATTTGACTAAATTGAATAAATGACATAACTTGTATAATTGTCCTAAATGGACTAATTTTGCTAAATGGCCTAAATGGTATAATTGGTCTAATTTCCCTGAATGGCCTAAATGACCTAAATTGGCCTAATTGGCCTAATTGGCCTAAATTGCCTAAATGGCCTAATTGGACTAATTGGCCTAATTGGTATAAATGACCTAAATTGTCCTAAAGGGACTAAATAGACTAATTGGCCTAATTGGAATAAATTGTCCTAAATGGCATAAATGACCAAAATTTGCCTAATTGGCCTAATTGGTCTAAATGGTCTAAATTGGCCTAAATGGCCTAATTGGCCTAAATTGAATAAATTACCTAATTGGATTAATTAGTATAATTGGAATAAATAGCCTAAATTTTCTTAAATGTATTAAATGTAATAATTAGCCTAAATGACCTCAATTAGCCTAATTGGCCTAATTGACCTAATTTGACTAAATTGTCTAATTGGTCTAATTGTCCTAATTGGCCTAAATGGCCTAAATTGGACAAATAGGCTTAAATGTCCTAATCATACTAATTTAACTAAATGTCCTAATTGGATAAATTGGCTTAAATGGTCTAATTTATCCTAAATACCTAAATGACCTAAATTGGCCTAAATAGCCTAATTGTCCTAAATGGCCTAAATTGTCCTAAATGACCTAAATTGTATAACTTGACTAATTGGCCTAATTGAACTAAATGACCTAAATGGACTAATTGTACTAAATGGCCTAAATGAACCAAATTAACTAATTGTCCTTAATGGCCTAAATAACCTAAATGGCCTAAAATTTCCTAAATGGTCTAATTGGCCTAATTGGCCTAAATAGCTTAATTGGCCCAAATGGACTAATTGGACTAAATGAACTAATTGAACTAATTTTCATAATAATTCTAAATGGACTAAATTATCCTATATGGCCTAAATTGTCCTAATTGGCCTAATTGGTATAAATGGCCTAAATTTGTCTAAATGGTCTAAATGGCCTAATTTTCCTGAATGACCTAAATGGACTAATTGATATAACTAGACTAAATTTCCTAATTGTTATAAATGGACTAAGTGACCTAATTGTACTAAATTAACCTTAATAGCATAAATTGGCCTGAATGGCCTAAATTATCCTAAATGGCATAAATTGGCCAAAATGGCCTAAATTGGTCTAAATGGCCTAATTGGCCTAATGGGCATAAATTGCCTAATTGGTCTAATTTTAATAATTCGTATAAATGAGCTAAATTGACCTAAATGTCCTAATTGGACTAAATTTCCTAAATTATATAATTGGCATAATTGGCCTAACTAGCTTAAATGGTCTAAATTGGCCTAATTAGCCTAAATGGTCTAAATTGGCATAATCGGCTTAAATGGATTAATCGGCCTAATTAGATTAATTGGTCTAAATTAACTAAATTATCCTAAATGGAATAATTGGAATAATTGTACAAAATGGTCTAAATTGGCCTAAGTAGCCTAAATGACCTAAATTTGTCTAAATGGACTAGTTAGCCTAAATGAACTAAATTGGCCTAAATGGCCTAACTGAAATAAATTGCCTAATTTCCCTAATTTGACTAATTTGACTAATTGGATTAACTGGCCTAATTGGACTAATTGGATTAATTGGCCTAAATTAGCCTAAATGTCCTAAATCTTGTAATTGGCCTAAATGGTATAAAGGGCCTAAATTGGCCTAATTGGCTTGAATTGGTCTCATTGGCCTCATTGGCCTAAATGGCCTAAATTGTCTTAAATGACCTAAATAGCCTAATTGGACTAAATGGACTTAATGGACTAATTGTCCTAATTGTCCTAAATGACCAAAATTGTCTTAAATGGACTAATGGACCTAATGGGCCTAAGGGTCGAATATGCCTAAGTGTCTTAATGGACCTAACACTACCATAAAACTGGGTTTCCGTAGAGCCATCCTTTAACAACACTAAAAAAAGTGATGATAAAGGAAACCCATTTATCAGAATTTTTTTTAGTACTATTAAAGGGCCCCCCATTTATCAGTACTTTTTTTAGTAGCGTTGATAATAGAGGGGCTTTATCAGCACTTTTTTTCCTAGCACCGATAAAGTGCATATTTCATAAAAAATATTTCATAAAAAATAATATAATGATATATAAGTATATTTATATTGATATAAATATAATATATATTTTTTAAATATGTTTTAGATTGATTTGATATGTGGTAGAGGCAAAATGAACACCCAAAAACAAAAGTTATGGAAAAACGGACACCCGGAGCAGAACTTATGACTGTTGGGAGGAATTTTGAGCCTTTTTTTGGCCTTGATGAATGTGATAAGGGGTTAAATTGGTCACCAGAGTGTATATATTTTCTTAATTTTAGATTTGATATGTGGTAGAGTGAAAACATACACCCAGAGTAGAAGTTATGATTGTTTGAAATTGAGAAACCCTCCTAGCGCCTAAAAACCTAAGAAACTCATAACTCACTAAAACAACCATAACTTCTGCTTCATGTGTTCGTTTGAGAACTACGACAAGTAAAATAAAATATCATGAGATGAGTGAGGACTATGTACAATAGAAACTATGAGAAGATCAAAGAAACAGAATATATAGCAGTTATACCACTCTAAAAAAACTTCAACTTCAAACGACCATAACTTTTGCTCCGGGTGTCTGTTTGGGCGCTACCACATATCAAATCGAAGGAAGCAAATAGATATACGTATA
Organism: Viscum album; assembly: GCA_963277665.1. Classification (NCBI taxonomy): domain Eukaryota; kingdom Viridiplantae; phylum Streptophyta; class Magnoliopsida; order Santalales; family Viscaceae; genus Viscum; species Viscum album. The sequence continues at coordinate 947,261,261 of OY728132.1, read as the reverse complement.
AGGATGACTTGAAAAAATTTAAAATCATGTATCAAACCCTAAAACCTTATAAAACATCAGAAGGTCTCCAAAACATGGTTTCTGTGTCCGGTGCCCTGTCAAATTTTTCATAAAATGGTAATAAATCCCGATCTGTGTGTCTATTTGGCCTCCTCCACCTATTATATCGTAATTCGTTCCATGAGATTTGGTTTGACTGGTCAAGAAGCTGAAATGGATACTTAGATCTGAAGTTATTCACATTTTAGTGACTTTGCGGTTTGTTAGGTTTTTCAAGCCCCCATTTCTAGCACTTTTATCATGTCTGTTGTTTTTTCAAACAGCTGTAACATATGACCTGCCTATCTGTTCGACCTCTACAACCTATCATATCAAAGATCATTTGATGATATTCAATTTGAATGGTCATGGAGCTGGAACAGACTCTTGGATCATAATTTTTCATTGTTACCCTAAGTTTAGGGTTTATTTGACTTTCTGACTGTATTTACGGGTTTTGAAGGTTTCTCCATTTTTTACTTGTATTTTAGGTTTTTAGGGCTTGTTGTAATTTTTCATAATGTACTATTATTTATAATCAAATATATAACAATATATACATATTTTTTATATATCCACACATAAAAATTTAGTTTTATAAATAAATAATTAGACATATTTACATATAAAATATATTTCTCAATATATAAGCCTTATCTAAATAAAAAACTAATATTCATTTTATTTAAAATAAAAATATATGAATATTTATATACCTATATAATGTCTACGTGTGTATATATATATGTGTGTGTGCGTATTTATTGACAAACTAATATATATTATCTATATATTCTAAACATATGTATATACATATTAATATATAATATTTATAAATATATATAAATATGTATAATTATAATTGCAGATACACATATAATATATATGTGTGTGTGTGTGTGTGTGTTTTACATATGTATTTATTTATTTATAAACACGCACAAAAAATAATATTTTATAAATGTATTTAAAATTGATCTTATAAATATATATTAATATACAAATAAATATATAAATATATAAATATAACTATATATATATATATTAATACATATATATATATATAACTATATATATATACATTAATATAAATAAATATATATATTAATATAAATATATATTAATATACAAGTAAATATAACTAAATATATATATATAAATAAATATATCAATTAATAAATGAAGAGAAAAGCAATATGGTGGAGTGGTAAAGGCTTAGGTGCCCAGGAAACAGGTCATGAGTTCAAATCCAGGGGGAGGCAGGTCATGCACGTGGGTGGAATAAGGACTAGCACTATTAAAGGCTGTGTGGGGGTGTTGTTAAAGGCTAGGGGGTGGCTGGGGCGTGCGGGATGGGGTGGGGGTGTTATTGAGGGGGGGGGATCAAGTGTTGTTGAAGTCCCTCCCTGATTTGTAATTTTTTTTAATGTTTTTTAACTTTTATCAGCGCATTTTTTTAGAGCTGATAAAAGGGGAATTTATCAGTTCTTTTCTAAGCACTGATAAAATGGACCCCCTTTATCTTTGTTGAGATTCACAGTGCTTTTTTCGCACTGATAAAGGCCTTTTTTAGCACTGATAAAAGCATGTTTTGTGGTAGTGTAATGGGTCTAATGGGATTAAGTGGACTAATGTTCCTAATGGGCCTAATGGGTCTAATGGGCATAAGTGACCTAATGGGCCTAATGGAATTAATGGGCCTAAGTGGCCTAATCAGCCTAATGGGCCAATTGGGCCTATGTGGCCTAATGGGTCTAATGGGCCTAACGATCTTAATGGGTCTAATGGGTCCACTGGGCCAAACTAAGTGAATGGGCCTAAGTGGCCTAAGTGGCCTAATGGGATGAATGGGCCTATTGGGCTTAAGTGGCCTAATGGGACTAAGTGTCCTAATGGGACCATTAAGTCCAATTCAGCCTAATGGGCCTAATGGGCTTAATGGGTTGAATGAACCAGTCAGGCCTAAGTGGGCTGATTGGCCTAATGGACCTAATGGGATTAATGGACTAATTGCGCTTAAGTGTCCTAATGGGCCTACGTGGCCTAATGGCCCCATTATGGTTAATTCGACCTAATGGGCTGAATGGTCGAATTGGCCTAATGGACCTAATGAGCCTAATGGGCCTAATGGGTCTACGGGGCCTAATGGGATTAAGTGGACGAATGGGCCTAAGTGACCTAAGTGTCCTAATGGGACTAATGGGCCTAATGGGCCTAAGTGGCCTAATGGGTTGAAGGGGCCTAATGGGCCTAAGTGGACTAATGGACCTAAGTGGCCTAAGTGACCTAATAGGCCTAATGGGCCTATTCGCCCTATTAGGCCTTAGTGACCTAATAGACCTATTGAGCCCAATGGCCTAATTAGTCTAATGGGCCCAAGGGGCCCAATGGTTCTAATGGGTCTCATGGGTCTAAGGGTCCTAATGGGCCTAAGTGTCTTAATGGGATTAAGTGGACTAAGTGACCTAATAGGCCTAATGGGCCCAATGGGCCCAATGGGTTTAAGGGGCCTAATGGGCCTAAGTGGACTAATGGACCTAAGTGTCCTAATGGGCCTAAGTGGCCTAATGGGAATATTGAGTCAATTGGGCCTAAGTGGTCTAATGGAGCCAATGGGCCTGATGGGTTTAATGGGCCCATTATGGATAATTTAGCCTAATGGGTCTAATGGGCCTAAGTGGCTTAATGGGTCGAAGTGTCCCAAGTTGGCTAATGGGACTAATGTGTCCAATGGGTCTAAGTGGCCTAAGTTTCCTAATGGTCCTAATGGGTCCAATGGGTCTAAGTGGCCTAATGGCCCTAAGTGGCCTAAGTTGCCTGATGGGCCGAATTGGCCTAATGGGTCCAATGGGTCTAATGTGTCCAATGGGTCTAAGTGGCCGAATGGTCCCAGGTGGCCTATGTTACCTAATGGTCCTAATGGGTCGAATGGGTCTAAGTGGTCAAATTGGCCTAAGTGGCCTAAGTTGCCTAATGAGCCTAATGGGCATAATGGGTATAATGGGTATAATGGGTCTAATGGTCCTAAGTGGCCTAATCGGACAAACGAGTCTAATGGACCTAATGGAATGAATAGATTGAATGGGCCTAAGTGGCCTAATGGGCTGAATGGGTCTAATGGGCCTAAGTGGCCAAATGGGCCTAAGTTTCCTAATGGGCATGATGGGTCTAATGGGCCTAAGTGGCCTAATGGGCCTAAGTGGCCTAAGTTTACTAATGGTCCTCATGGGCCTAATGGGATCAATGGGCCTAATGGGTCCAATGGAACTAAGTGTCCAAAGTTACCCAATGGGCCTAAGTGGCCTAAATTTCCTAATGGGATGAAGTGGCCTAATGGGATTAAGGGGCCTAAGTGTCCTAATGGGTCTAATGGGCCTAAGTGTCCAAATGAGTCCAATGGGCCTAAGTGGCCTATGTTTCCTAATGGGCCAAAGTGTCCTAATGGTCCTAATGGGACTACTTGGCCTAAGTGGAATAATTTAACTAATGGGCCTAATAGGCCTAATGGGTATAATGGGCCTAATGGGTCTAATAGGTCTAAGTGGCATAATGGGCCTCAGTAGCCTAAGTTTCCTAATAGGTCTAATAGGCCTAAGTAATCTAAGTTTCTTAATGGGCCTAATGGGCCTAATGGGACTAATGGGTCTAATGGGCCTAAGTGGCCTAATTACCCTAACGGGTCTAATGGGCCTAATAGGTCGAATGGGCCTAACTGGCCTAATGGGTCGAATGGGTTGAATTTGACTAAGTGGCCTAATGGGACTAAGTGGCCTAAGTTGCCTAATGGTACTGATGGTTCCAATGGGCCTAAGTGGGCTAAGTTTTTTAAGGGTACCAATGGGATGAATGGGCCTAATGGGTCGAATGGGCCGAATGGGCCTAATGGGTCCAATGAGCCTAAGTGTCCTAATTTGCCTAATGGGTTAAAGTGGATTAATGGGCCTTATGTTCCTAAGTGGACTAAGGGGCCTAATGGGCCGAAGTGTCCTAATGGACCTCATGGGCCTAAGTGGCCTAATGGGACCAATGGGACTAATGGTCCTAATGGACCTAATTGGTTTAATGGGCCTAATGGGATAATGGGCCTAATGGGATTAAGTGGCCTCAGTGGCCTAATTGGCCTAATGGCCATAAGTAGGCTAATGGGCCTAATGGTCCTAAGTGGCCTAATGGGACTAATTGGACAATAGGACTAATGGGACTAAGTTCAGTGATTTATGAAACTTGGTTTACAACAAAATCCAAAGTGGTGATTGTTAGGACCAATCTGATGAGGAAGGAATTTGTTTTCATGTGTTGTATTTTTTTGTTAAGGAAAGATTTTGAAGAAATAAAATCACCTCACTTTGTATTTTGTGGAACTCATATTGGCCATTGTTTTCAAAAGAATCAGACTCACTTTGTCCATCATAACGAGGAAAAGTTGTTTGAAATAAAAGGCACTGATCAGACTTGTTTTGGGCCTGATATGTGAAAATATCATAATGAGGAATTGATCATTATCTGGAAAGAGATAATAGGTCGCATGGAGACTGAATCTTGCTGGAAGTAAATGTTCATCAGATTCACACTACATCTGGTATGAAAGAAGTTCTTGTTTTGATTAATTATCAGAGTCTACTGACTATGATAAAATTAAATGTGACTATGCTTTTCTGATTCGTATTTCATAAATCATAATTTTATTGGAGAACTTATGATGCAAGATTGATGGAAGAAAGGGGAAAATAGGTATTCCAAATCATATTAAGATTTATCATATCTATGTGGAAGATAATAAAGAGATGATTCCAATCAAAAAGTAATTGTACCCAGTGCAATCAGATTCGGGCTAAGAAGGAAAGAAAGAAGAAAGTGAGGATCGTAATTAGAATGATCATACACAAAATGATCATTTTCTGGTACTTTAGCATCTGATTATCCATTGTATTCATAAGAAAACTTTCTTACCTAGCATGATCATACTCAGGCTCAGGAAGAAAAAGATCATACCCAATATGATCGTATTGAGGCTAACCATTCTCAGAAATATCATACTCTAGACAATAATATTCGGAGAAGGAATTGCATGAGGCTGATGATTGGAAAGATAAGGAAATAATGAGATCAATAATGTAGTAAACCATATAGAAAGGGTTAAATTACTTTGTAGGTTTCAATTGGGTCAATGGTCATTTTATCATAGTAGAATTATTTTATATTTTCAAGTGGGTCAAGAGAAGAAGTGAAGAAGTAAAAGTAGTTTAAAAGAAAAGTTTGCTGGATGTGAAATTAAGGGGGAGCTCAACATTCAAAATAATTATCATATTCAGCATTCAGAAGGAGAAGTGAAAGTTTTAGAATAATTGAGAAGCTTCGAGAAGAGTTAACGGAGTCAAAATACACCTCATATTTTAGGGGAAATTGAGATTAGGGTGAATTTAATTAAGCATGATTTTTTTGGATTCCTTCCAAAGCATCTCGAGGGTCACCTATAAAAGGAGAAAAATATGTTTTACTTAAGGTGGACTGATGTATTGTTCATGATAGAGAAGATCCCAGTTTTAGAGTGAAGAAAAAGTTTTTGTAATCACTTGTTTAAAGAAGTTTTGATGGATTGAAGTGAAAGAGAAGAGACAAGATCACAATATTTTATTCAGCTGATCATCGCACTTAGTGTTTATCATACTCAGATGATTACTGTATCCATCTTGTCAATCGTATTTGGATGATCATCGTATCGGGATGGATTAATTAGATCGTGATTTTCCATATTGGGTCCTTCGAACTAAGGAAGATGGAGAATTGAAGTAGTTTCAATTCATCTCTATCTCATTCTATCATAGTTATAATTTTCATACTGGGGAATATCCTACCGAGAAAAATCATATTAGGAAAATCGTATCGGGAAGAATCGTATCAGGGAGAATCGTACTCGGAGGAATCGGACTGGGAAAATCGGACTTGGTTTTTTTCTTAACAAAGTCCAAAAAGTTCTTACCATCTTCTGGTAAGAAATTGAAGAAGATTTTTCAATTGAATACATTTGTGTAATTGAAAAGAAGAATTGGTAACATGATTTGTTACACAATAATTGTATTACCCTATTTCTACTAAGAGGGTAAACATGCACTATTGGATTGTTTACATAGTGCTACACAAGTGACAGGGTATATCCTACTCATTGTAATCCAATGGTTGTTTTCTAGTGGATTGTGTGGTATTGAAACACTTCCATACCATACCAAGGACTTAGCTATTCTTACTGAATATTGAATCTTGTAAATACTTGTGTTTCTCTAGGTGTGTGTTTGAATTGTTTTTAGTATGGAATAAAATCTTTAACAGGAGGTGAATATTGTTTCATTTTAAAAGAAACATAAGAGAAAAAAGTATCACTGATTCACCCCCTCCCCCTCTCAGTGATACAATAAATTGTTGGGCACTTTCAAGTGGCCTAATGGGCCCAAGGGGCCTAATGGGACTAATGGGCCTAACTAGCCTAATGGGCCAAATGGGCCAAAGTGGTCGAATGGGATTAACTGGACTAAGTGGCCTAATGGGCCTAATGGTCCTTAAGACCTAATGGGCCTAACTGGTCTAAGGGGCCTAATGGGACCCATGGGCCAATTGAGCCCCATGGGCCAATTGAGCCTAACTGGCCTAAGTGGCCTACTAGGTCGAATGGGTCTAAGTGCCCTAATAGGCCTAACGGGCCTAAGTGGCCTAAAGGGACCATTGGGTTGAATGAGACCGACTTTCCTAACTGACCTAACTGTCCTAATGGGCGCAATGGGCCTAAGGGTCCTAAGTGTCATAGTCGTCCTAACTGGCATAATTGTCAGCCTAATGGGTCGAAGTGGCCTAAGTGACATAACTGGCCAAATGGTCCTAACAAGCCGAATGGGCCTAACCGGCCCAATGGGCCCAACTGGCCCAATGGGATGAATGGTCCAAATTGGTCTAACTCACACAAGGGGCCCAAGGGCCCTAAGGGTCTAATGGGTCCAATGGGCTTAACTAGCCAAAGTAACCTAATGGGCCCAATGAGCCAAATGGGCCTAACTGGACAAAGTGGACTAGTGGGACTAACTGGACTAAGTGGACTAATGGGATGAATGGGCCTAAGTGGCATAATGTGCCTAATGAGCCCAATGGGTCTAACTGGCCAAAGTGGCCTAATGAGACTAACTGGCCTAAGTGGCCTAAAGGGATGAACGAGCCTAAGTGGCATAATGGGATGAATGAGCTGAAGTAGCATAATGGACTGAATGGGCCGAAGTGGCCCAATTGGCCTCATGGGCCTAATGGGACGAATGGGCCTAATGGTCCTAAGTGCCTAATGGGAATAAGTGGCCCAATGTCTAATGTTCATAATGGGCCAAATTAGAATAATGGGCCTAATGTTACTAATGGGCCTAAGTGGAAAAAATGGGCCTAAGGGGCATAATGGGCCTAAGTGGCCTAATGGGATTAATGGGATTAATGGGCCTAAGTATCCAAATGGGCCTAAGTGGCCTAAGTGACCTAAGTGGCCTAAGTGACCTAAGTGGCCTAAGTGTCTTAATGGGCCTAATGGGCCTAATAGGCATCAGTGGCCTAATGGGCCTAATGAGCATAAGTGGCTAAAGTGTCCTAATGGGCCTAAGTGACCTAATGGGCCTAATGGGAGTAAGTGGCCTAATGGACCTAAGTGGCCTAATGGGACTAAGTGACCTAATAGACATAATAAGCATAATGGGGTTAAGTGGCCTAAGTGGCATAATGGGCCGAATGGGCCTAAGTGGCCTAATGGGCCGAAGTGGCCTAAGTGGCCTAATGGGCATAATGGGACTAAGTTTCCTAATGAGAATAATGGGCCTTAGTGGCCTAATGGGCCTCAGTGGCCTAATGGGCCTCAGTGGACTCATGCGCCTCAGTGGCCTAATGGTTCTAATGGGATTGAGTAGCCTAAGTGGCCTGATGGGCCTAAGTGGCCTAATGGGGCTTAGTGGCCTAAGGGCCTAATGGGTCTAATGGTACTAAGTGGACTAATGGTCCTAAGGTCCTAAGTGGCCTAATGAGACTAATAGGACTAAGTGGACGAATGGGCCTCAGTGGCCTAATTGGCCTAATGGACCTAAGTTTCTGAAGTGGCCTAATGGGCCTAATAGGCATAAGTGGCATAATGAGCCTAATGGGCCGAAGTGGACTAATGGGACTTTAGGCATAATGGGCCAAAGTGGCCTAAGTGGCATAATGGGACAAATGGGCCTAAGTGGCCTAATGGGCCTAAGTGGCCGAATGGGCCTAGTGGGCCTAAGTGGCCTAATAAGCCTCATGAGCCTAATGGGCCACATTGGCCTAATGGGCCTAATTGGACTAATGGGCCTTTGTGGCCAAATGTGCTTAATGTGCCTAAATGGCCTAATGGGACTAATGAGCCTAATGGGCCTCAGTGGACTAATGGGCCTAATGGGCCTTGGCGGACTAAGTGAAATATTATGTTTAATAGGCCTAAGTGGCCTGATGGGGCTAATGGGACTAAGTGGCATAATGGGTTGAATGGGTCGAATGGGACTAAGTGGACTAATGGGCCTAAGTGGCCTAAGCTGCCTAATGGAAAAAATGGACATAATGGACCCGATGGGCCTGATGGGCCTAATGGAAATAATGGGCCTAAGTGTTCTAATGAGTCAAATGGGCCTAAGTGGCCTAATGGGCCTCATGGGCCTCATGGCCTGAATGGTTCGAATGGGCCCAGGTGGACTCATGGGCTTGATGGGACCAATTGGTCTAATGGAATTAAGTGGCCGAATGAGCGCAATGGGCCTAAGTGGCCTAATGGGCTGAATGGGCCTAAGTGGCCTAATGGGCTCGATGGCCCTGATGGGCCAAATGGGTCTCAGTGGCCTCACAGGCCTCATGGGATTAATGGGCCTAATGGGAATAATGGGCCTAAGTGGCCTATTACGCCTAATGGGACTTAGTGGCTTAATTGACCTAATGGCTGTGATGGACCTAATGGGTGTAATGGGCCTAAGTGGCTTAATGGGCCTAAGTGGCCTCAGTGGCCTAATGAGATGAATGGGCCTAAGAGGCATAATGGGCCTAAGTGGCCTAATGGGCCTAAGTGGCCTAATGGGATTGATGGGCCTTAGTGGCCTGATGGGCCTAATGAGCCTAAGCGACATAAGTAGCCTCATGGGACTAATGGGAATAATCAGCATAATGGGCCTAAGTGGACTAATGGGATTGATGGGCTTAATGGTTATCTATGGCCTAACGGGCCTCATGGGCCGGATCGGCCGAATGGGCATAATGGGCCTCACTGGCTCAATGGGCCTAATGAGACTCCTGGGTCTAATGGGCCTGAGCGACCTAATGGCCATAATGGGCATCAGTGGCCTAAGGTTCTTAATGGGCCTAAGTGGCCTGATGCGCCTTAGCGGTCAAATAGGTCCAATGGGGTGACGTGGACCAATGAGCCTAAGTGGCCCAGTGGGCCTAATGGGCATAAGTGGCTGAATGGGCCTAATGGGCCTAATAGGCCTAAGTGGCCTAATTGGCCTGATGGGCTTGATGTGTATCATGGTTCCAATGGGCCTAAGTGGCCTAAGTGTCCTAATGGGCCTCATGGGTATAAGTGGCCTAATGGGCCTAGTGGGCCCAATCGGCCTAAGTGGCCTAATGGGCCCGATGAGCATAATGGGACTAATGGGCCTCAGTGGCCTAATGGGCCTAATGGGCCTGATAGGCCTAATGGGCATAATGGGACTCACTGTCCTAATTGGCCGAATGGGCCTAATGGGCTAATGGGCCAATGGGCCTAAGTGGCCTAATGGGCCTGATGGGCCTCATGGGCCTCATGGACCTAATGGGCCTAAGTGGCCTAAGTGGCCTAATGGGCATAATGGGTCGAAGTAGCCTAATGGGCCTCAGTGGCCAAACGAGTCTGATAAGACCAATTGGCATGTTGGGCCTAATGGGCCTAATGGGCCTAAGTGGCCTAAGTGTCCTAATGGGCCTAATGGTCTTAATGGGCCTAAGTGGATTAATTGACCCAATGGGCCTAAGTGGTCAAATGGACCGAATGGTCCTAATGGGCCTAAGTGGTGGAATGGGCCTAATGGGCCTAGGTGACAGAATGGTCCTAATAGGCCTAAGTTGCCGAATGGGACTAATGGGCCTAATGGGCCTAAGTGGCCAAATGGGCCTGATGGGCCTAATGGGTCTAATGGGCCTCATGAGACTAAGTGGCCTCATGGTCCTGATGGGCCTAATGGGCCTAATGTGCCGAATGGGACTCCTATGACTAAGTGGTTGAATGGGCCTAGTGGGCCCAATGGGCCTAAGTGGCCTAAGTGGCCTAAGTGGCCTAATGTGCCTAATTGGTCTAAGTTTCTGAATTGGCCTAGTGGGCCTAAAGGGCCTAATGGGACTAAGTGGCCCGATGGACCTAATGGGCCTCATGGTCCTAATGGGCTGAATGGGCTGAATGGGCCTAAGTGGCCTCATGGGCCTAATGGTCCTAATGGTCCTAGGTGGACTAATGGGCATAATGAGCCTCATGGACCTACATGGCCTCAATGGAATAATGAGCCTAAGTGTCTTAATGGGACGAGTGGGCCTAAAGGGCCTAATGGGCCTAATGGGATGAATGGGCCGAATTGGCCAGATGGGCCTATTGGGCCTCATGGGCCTAATGGGTATCATGGTCTAAAGTTGCCTCATGGGCCCAGTGGGCATAATGGGCCTAATGGTCCTAAGTGACCTAAGTGGTCCTAAAGAGCCGAATGGGTTGAATGTGCCGAAGTGGCCTAGTGGGCCTAATGGGCCTCATGGTCCTAAGGGTCCTAATTGATGCGAACCATGCGGAAGGCACAGAGTCGATTGCTCGGGTGGAGGAATTGGATTTGCAAGGCCCAATGACACGAGGAAGATTAAAGAGGTTGAATGCTTCAATGGGCGCTCATCTTGCTTCATTAAAGGCCCAATGGGAATTACCTTGCATGGATGGAGCAAATGGGCCTATAATATCACTTATTCAAGCCCAAAATTGATGATTAAAACTTGGCCCACATGGTTGCACGAATTTGGAGGCCTTGCCCACATGGAGGATTCTAGAAATGGCATCTTTGGACACCAAAGTCAAATCCGGTGGGCTATGCACTCAAAGTCAAATCCGGTGGGCTATGTTGGAAAGTTGTGTGCTTCTTTTCCAAAAGTCTTTGTTGGCTTTTATCTTTTTGACTTTTAAGGGGATAAGGTAGGTTTAGACTTTATGACTTTAGGGTATTAGACCCTTGACCATTGTATCACCCCCTTGGCTATAAATAGCCACCCCATGGCATTGTATTGGCATTCAAGACTTAATTTGAGAGCTTATGCTTTGTTTCTCTCCGTTGTGTAAGGATTATCCCGGGTTTTCCCCCTTGCTCTTGTGTATTCTTGCCTTTTCAATCTACAAGTTAGATTGGTGATCCAAGATCACAAAGCCCCCAATTCCGTGCCTCAACCCAAGTGCGTTGTTGTGTGGATTGGCCATCACACCCCTCCCTTGAGTGTGTTGTCTAAGTAGTAGGTCACGCTCCATATAGCGTTGGTTGACTACTTGCTTCCACTATCCATACCCTTCACCCGTCACTTAGCCCCAAACCGCATCCATTATCCGTCGCCCTACGCCGTGAAGATCGGGCCACCCCGTGCGTCTCGCATCAGTTGGTATCAGAGCTCCGGTTGACACGGTAGGCGTCTATCCCTTTTATTTACTTTAATTCTATCCATTACCCTCCTTATCTTTCCATATTATTCACCCATTCAACAAAAAAAAAATCCATTTTTCTTGAAAGCCTCCTGAATTGTCCTAGTTTGTGCAAGCTTGGATTATTATGAATTGAGCCAAATTTTCATTCATCTCTCTATATGTGATTTGTATCCGGCAAAAAAAAATTCTCTCAACTCATCATTTTTTGCTTTTCAAAATTAAGCACATCCTTTATTTGAGAGATTTCGAAAAAAAAAAATGTCTTACTCTCCGTTCAATCATCTTGTGCTTTAAAACTCCAAGCACAACACTTTTGGGGGAGAATTGACAAAAACAAAAGCAAAAAAAAAAGAGCGGATACAATTAATCCTTTGTGCTTTACCTTATTAGCACTTTCTATTTCCATATATAACGTTTTCCATCATTTTACTTCATCCCCATTTTGTATTTGGCTCATATTGTTATCTTATCTTGCACAATCGGGCAAAACCCACAATCCACCTATCTACCCTTCTTTCCACCCTCTTTTTGACCCTTTACCATTGTTAAACCCCTTACCACTCAAGCGGGTTGTGTTAAACCATCCCCCGACACAATCTTGATTGAGGAGGAATTTGTGGCACTTGATCACAAGGTATTATATTTCATAGGAGCTTGGGATTCAAATTGAGTTTTGAGAGTGGAGAGAAATAAGCAAAATATATATATATATATATATATATATATCTTGTGTGTGTGAGTGTGTGCATCTTGTTGTGTGCGTGTGTGTGTACATATTGTGCGTGTGAGTGTGTATATATTGCGTGCGTGAGTGTGTATCTTTGTGTGTGTGAGTGTGTACATCTTGTGTGAGTGTGTACATCTCGCGTGTGTGAGTGAGTGTGTATCATTGTGTGTGTCCCCCCCCCCCCGGTGTGTGTTTGTGTTTGTGTAACTTATCATGGCAGAAGATCGTGGGAAGAAAATTGCTCATGTTAGCGATGAAGGAAGTCGAAGTAGATCTCCCGCACCTGAAGCTACGCAATTCCAAATGCAAGCTTTGGTGAGCCACTTCGAGAAGCTTCTTGATCGGAAGTTGGAGGTGTTACATGAGAGGATTGATGAATTGGAGAATAAACCAAGCCCAAGGATGTTCCATGATAACCCACGACGCGCTCCCGCACCACGTCGTCCCCACATCATGGAGGAGGAGATGGTGAACTTTGATGATGATCTTGATGAAGTCCCACAAAGGAGGAGGTTTTACAAACAACCGAGAGGAGCCCAAAGGAGACAACATGATGATGACCTACTTGGCGGGATCAAGGTGAAGGTCCCCTCTTTTCTTGGGAAAAGCGATCCGGAAGCATACTTGGAGTGGGAGATGCGGATCGAGCAAGTCTTTTCATGCCATGCATATTCCGAGGAGAAAAAGGTCAAACTTGCTTCCCTTGAATTTTCTGATTATGCTTTAATTTGGTGGGATCAAGTTCAAAAGGAGAGGGCTAGATATGGTGGACGTCCCATCAACACTTGGGAAGACATGAAGTTCACCATGCGGAAGCGGTTTGTTCCCACACATTACCATAGAGATCTCCACAACAAGCTTCAACGCCTCATCCAAGGGAGTAAGAGTGTAGAAGACTACTACAAGGAGATGCAAATTGCCATGATTCGGGCAAACGTTGAGGAGGATCCGGAGGCAACCATGGCACGGTTTTTACATGGGCTCAATCGGGAGATTGCGGATCAAGTGGAGAAGTACCACCATGTAGAGATACAAGATATGATCCACCAAGCCACCAAGATCGAGCAACAAATCAAAAGGAGGAGCAACATGAGGAAACCCACTACCCCTTTCACACCATGGAGAAATCCAAGGAAGGAGATTGGAGAACCATCAAAGGCAAAAGAGGTGGTTGATCGCAAAAGTGACAAGGTAATTCTTCCACCTAAGAAACCTACTTTTGAGGCTAACCAAACCAGGAATAGAGATATTCGGTGTTTTAAATGTCAAGGAAGGGGTCACATTGCTAGTGAATGCCCAAACCGTCGCACCATGATCATCAACAAGTATGGAGAATGGGAGACCGATGGAGAGAGCTCTGAAGAGGAGGAAGATGAATCTCCAGAAATTGAAAATGGAGAATTTGCGGAAGATGGCGAGATTCTTGTCACTAGAAGAGTTTTAAGTGCACAAATGACCGTTGGAGAAAAGGAGCAGCGGGAGAACCTTTTCCATACACGATGCAAGATCCATGGGAAGGTATGTAGTGTTATTGTTGATGGTGGAAGTTGTAGCAATGTGGCGAGCACCGAGTTGGTGGAGAAGTTGGGACTCCCGACTTTAAGGCATCCAAATCCATACCGGCTTCAGTGGTTGAATGATTGTGGAGAGCTGAAGGTCACCAAGCAAGTTAAGGTATTGTTCACCATCGGTAAGAACAAAGATGAGGTATTGTGAGACATTGTTCCTATGAAGGCGTGCCACTTGTTGTTGGGTCGACCATGGCAGTACGATCGGCGTGTTACTCATGATGGTTTCTTGAACCGTCACTCTTTTCTACTCCGAGGGGAACCTATAACCCTCAACCCCATGTCCCCCAAGCAAATTCTGGAAGATCACATTTTGAGAGAAAAGAAAAAAAAGAGTGATGTGGAAAAAAAGAGAGAAAATGAAAAAGGAGAGAATGAGGGAAAAATGGAAAATGAGAGAAGCAAAGAAATGGAGAGCAAAGAAAAATCAAGAGGGGAAAAAGATTTGAGAGGAGAGAAAAGTGTGATGTTGGCAAAAAAGAGTGAGGTTAAGGAAGCCTTGATTTCTCGACAAAATCTCTTAGTACTTATGTACAAAGAGGTGATGTTGAACACTAACGACTTAACATCTTCTTTGCCACATGTTGTTGAGTCTTTGTTGCAGGAATTTGAAGATGTGTTTCCCGAAGAGGTGCCATCGGGTTTGCCACCCATTAGAGGTATTGAGCATCAAATTGACCTCATACCTGGAGCATCACTACCGAACCGCCCAGCATATCAAACCAACCCAGAGGAGACAAAAGAAATTCAAAGGCAAGTTCAAGAGTTGTTGAATGTGGGGTATGTGAGAGAGAGTCTTAGTCCTTGTGCGGTACTGGTCCTTCTAGTACCAAAGAAGGATGGAACATGGAGAATGTGCATTGACTGTAGAGCCATCAACAACATCACGGTCAGGTATCGTCATCCTATCCCTAGGTTAGATGATATGCTAGATGAATTAAATGGTTCAACTATTTTCTCAAAAATTGATTTAAGAAGTGGCTACCATCAAATTAGGATGAAAGAAGGCGATGAGTGGAAAACTGCATTTAAGACAAAACATGGACTTTATGAATGGTTAGTCATGCCCTTTGGTCTCACCAATGCACCTAGCACATTTATGAGGTTAATGAATCATGTCTTACGTGCATATATTGGAAAATTTGTGGTAGTTTACTTTGATGATATTCTGGTGTATAGTAGGACTTTGCATGAACATGTAGATCACTTGAGAAAAGTCCTAGAGGTGTTGAGGAAAGAAAACCTGTTTGGAAACATAAAAAAGTGTGAATTTTGTCTCGATAAGATTATTTTCCTTGGATTTGTTGTGAGTGGAAATGGAGTTGAAGTGGACACCGAGAAGATCAAAGCAATACAAGAATGGCCAACTCCAACCTCCGTTGGACAGGTAAGAAGTTTTCATGGGCTTGCTAGTTTTTACAGGAGATTTGTGAAAGACTTCAGCACACTAGCAGCACCATTGAATGAATTGACAAAGAAGAATGTTCCTTTCAAATGGGGGACAACTCAAGAAAAAGCCTTCCATGCGCTAAAGGAGAGACTCACCCAAGCCCCTCTACTTGCACTTCCAGACTTCGGTAAGACCTTTGAAATTGAATGTGATGCAAGCGGAATTGGCATAGGAGGAGTACTCATGCAAGAAGGTAAGCCTATTGCTTATTTTAGTGAGAAGTTAAATGGCCCAACTCTAAACTACGCTACATATGATAAAGAGTTGTATGCATTGTTTAGAGTACTCGAAACATGGCAACACTATCTTTGGCCTAAAGAATTTGTGATCCATTCTGATCACGAGGCTCTTAAATACCTTAGGAGCCAACATAAACTAAATAGGAGACATGCTAGATGGCTGGAATTCATTGAATCATTTCCATATGTCATCAAGCATAAAAAGGGTAAAGAAAATACTGTGGCTGATGCACTTTCGCGTAGATATTCTCTTTTATCCTTGTTGGATTCAAAACTTCTAGGTTTTGATTACATTAAGGATTTATATGCCACTGATAGTGATTTTAGAGAACCTTATGAACATTGTAAACCTGGAGTTAGTTGGGAAAAGTTCTATTTACATGATGGATTCTTATTTCGGATTGATAAGCTTAGCATTCCTAATTGCTCTATCCGTTTACTTTTACTAAAGGAGTCACATTCGGGTGGGTTAATGGGGCATTTTGGTGTTTCAAAAACTCTAAGTGTTCTTAGTGAGCATTTTTATTGGCCTAGGATATCTAGAGATGTTGAGAAATTTGTGGGAAAGTGCATTGTTTTCCATAAAGCCAAATCAAAGCTGAACCCACATGGACTATATCTTCCTCTCCCAATTCCCAACACCCCTTGGGAGGACATATCAATGGACTTTATTGTGGGGTTACCACGGACCAAGAGGGGGAGAGATTCCATTTTTGTTGTGGTGGATCGGTTTTCAAAAATGGCACATTTTATTCCCTGTCACAAAACAGATGATGCCACTAACATTGCAACACTTTTCTTTCAGGAAGTAGTCAAGCATCATGGAATGCCAAGGACCATTGTGTCGGATCGAGACACAAAATTTCTTAGTTACTTTTGGAAGACCTTGTGGATCAAACTCGGTACAAAGTTATTATTTTCCACTACTTGTCATCCACAAACCGATGGGCAAACGGAGGTGGTGAATCGCACACTATCATCCCTTCTACGAACAATTGTCAAAAAGAATATCAAGAATTGGGAGGAGTGTCTGCCACATGTGGAATTCGCATATAACAGGGCCAAGCATTCCACTACTCAATATTCTCCATTTGAAATAGTTTACGGCTTTAACCCCATTGCGCCTATTGATCTAGTTCCTTTGCCTTTACAGGAAGCAGTTAATATGGATGCAAAAGGGCGTGCAGAATTCATCAAGAAAATCCATGAAAAGGCAAGATTAAATATCGAGCGGATGACCCAAAAATATATGGATCGTGCAAACAAGGGTCGCAAGCAAATGTTGTTCGAGCCCGGTGACTTGGTTTGGATTCATATGCGGAAGGAAAGATTCCCTGAAAAGAGGAAATCAAAACTCATGCCACGAGGCGATGGACCATTCCGAGTGCTTGAAAAGATTAACAACAATGCTTACAAGATAGCTTTGCCAGGTGAGTATGGTGTAAGTGCCACTTTCAATGTTTCTGATCTTTCTCCTTTTTTGGGTGTAGAGGATGAAGAGTCGAGGACGACTCCTTTTCAAGAGGGGGAGGATGATGCGAACCATGCGGAAGGCACAGAGTCGATTGCTCGGGTGGAGGAATTGGATTTGCAAGGCCCAATGACACGAGGAAGATTAAAGAGGTTGAATGCTTCAATGGGCGCTCATCTTGCTTCATTAAAGGCCCAATGGGAATTACCTTGCATGGATGGAGCAAATGGGCCTATAATATCACTTATTCAAGCCCAAAATTGATGATTAAAACTTGGCCCACATGGTTGCACGAATTTGGAGGCCTTGCCCACATGGAGGATTCTAGAAATGGCATCTTTGGACACCAAAGTCAAATCCGGTGGGCTATGCACTCAAAGTCAAATCCGGTGGGCTATGTTGGAAAGTTGTGTGCTTCTTTTCCAAAAGTCTTTTTTGGCTTTTATCTTTTTGACTTTTAAGGGGATAAGGTAGGTTTAGACTTTATGACTTTAGGGTATTAGACCCTTGACCATTGTATCACCCCCTTGGCTATAAATAGCCACCCCATGGCATTGTATTGGCATTCAAGACTTAATTTGAGAGCTTATGCTTTGTTTCTCTCCGTTGTGTAAGGATTATCCCGGGTTTTCCCCCTTGCTCTTGTGTATTCTTGCCTTGTCAATCTACAAGTTAGATTGGTGATCCAAGATCACAAAGCCCCCAATTCCGTGCCTCAACCCAAGTGCGTTGTTGTGTGGATTGGCCATCACACCCCTCCCTTGAGTGTGTTGTCTAAGTAGTAGGTCACGCTCCATATAGCGTTGGTTGACTACTTGCTTCCACTATCCATACCCTTCACCCGTCACTTAGCCCCAAACCGCATCCATTATCCGCCGCCCTACGCCGTGAAGATCGGGCCACCCCGTGCGTCTCGCATCACTAATGGACCCAATGAGACTAATGAGATGAATGGGACTAGTGGACCCAATAGGCCTAATGGGTCTAAGTGGCCTAATCGGTCTAAGTGGCCTAAGGGGCTTAGTGGGCCTGATGGGATTAACGAGCCTAATAGGCCTAATGGGCGCAAGTGACCTGATGAGGTGAATGGGCCTCATGGGCCTAAGTGGCCTCATGGTACCGATGGGACAAATGAGCCTAAGTGTCCTAATGGTCATGATGGGCCTCATGGGCCTCATGGGCCTCATGGGAAGAATGCCCCTCATGGGCCTAATGGGCCTCATGGGCCTAATGGGCCTCATGGTCTTAAGTGGCATAATGGTCTGAATGGGCCTAAGTTCTTTAGTGAGCCTAGTGGTCCTGGTGGGCCTAGTGGTCCTAGTGAGACTAATGGGCCTAATGGGCCTAATGGTCCTAATGAACGTAATTGGACTAAGTGGCCTAAGTGGCCTAATCGAGCTAATCGACCAAATGGTCTTAATGGGCCTAAGTGGCCTAAGTGGCTTAACATGCCTAATGGGCATAGTGAGACTAAAGGGTTTAATGGTCCTAATAGGCCCATGTTTCCTAATGGGCCTAATGGGCCTACGTGGCCTAATGGGCCTACGTGGCCTAATGGGCCTAAGTGGCCTAATTGGGCTAATCGATCGAATGGGCCTAATGGGACTATGTATCCTAATGGGCCTAACATACCTAATAGGACTAATTGGTTTAATGGGCCAAATGGGCCTAAGTGGACTAATGGTCCTACGTGGCCTAATGGGCCAATGTAGCCAAATGGGACAAATAGGCTTAATGAGACTAATGAGTTTAATGGGCCTAATGGGCCTAAGTGACCAATGGGAATAATGGGATTAATGGGCCTAAGTGGACTAATGGGACTAATGGGACTATGTGGACTAATGGGTCTAATGGTCTTAATGGGCCTTAGTGGCCTAATAGGACAAATGGGCCTCAATGGCCTAATGGGCCTGATATGGATCAGATTCAGCACAAGGAGAATAATTTTGGGCTTGATAAAAATTCCAAGCCCAATTGTTGTTCGAATTGTACCAGCCCACACTTCTTGATGTCCAACACTATGGTGGGCCACAACACACTTATTTGGGACCCAAAATCATTTATCCACATGGCAAATGGTGGAAATTCGTAGCTGCACATTAATGAGGAGAGAGAAGGTGGAGAAAAGCATCATTAAGAGGGAATCCCGCTACTTTGGCTAGTGGGGTCATTAAATGGCATAGGAAAGTGTTATTTTATGCTTTTTATGTGCCTTTTGGGTTCCCCATGTCTTGTAACTCGAATTGGAGCATTGTTCTTTATTTATTTTGTCTTTATATTGTATTTTCACTCCTTTGTAATGGGCATAGATGAATGTGACGGGATTTTAAAGTTTGTTGTGCAATCTTCTTGCTTTAGCCTCTTCCCTTTGCCCGGAATTGGTGGTGCATCTCCATCGCTGGTGACGTTGTCTTTAAGCGTGGAGAAACCTTGGCGGGTGGCATTGCCTTTAAGCCTCGGTCATTCGGCTACATTACGCTGCTCCTCTTCACTTACTAGTTTTTGAGCTTCCGGCGACGCATCAATTGGTATCAAAGGCGCGGTTCCAACGAGTAAGTTCTATCACATTCTTCTTATTACTCTCCATCATGTCTCACAAGAGCGGATCTTCTACTCCTCCTGCTCCATGGGAAATAGCTAATGCACAGCTACAATCACAAATTACTCAAATCGGTGAGCAACTTGCTCAACTTTTGAGAGCACGGCGACCTGACTCCCCTCCACCGCAGCGACATCCTCGACATCCATCACCACATAATAGACGCAATCCAGCACCATTTTATGAAGATCATGCAAATGGTGATGATTCCAGCGATTCAGAGGTAGATATGCGAAGAAGAAGAGATGATGAAGACATTGAAAGAGGGTTGAGGATCGACATTCCAGATTTTTATGGGAGTATGAATCCGGATGATTTTCTGGATTGGATGCGGGAAATCGAACGGTTCTTCGAATTTAAGAATTGTTCTGACGAGAAGAAGTGCAAGGTAGCCATTCTGAAATTTAAAGATTATGCATCACTTTGGTGGGAAAATCTGAAGAAACAGCGGGAACGTGATGATAAAGGCAAGATACGCTCATGGGAGAAGTTGAAAAAGCTTTTGAGGAGACGATTTCTGCCTGAGAATTATAAGCAAGATCTTTATTTTCGAATGCATAGCCTACGACAAGGAGATAAGTCTGTTGAAGAGTACATTCGGGAATTTGATCGTTTATTGATGCGAAGTGATGTTCCAGAATATAAAGAGCAAACAATTGCAAGGTTTTTGGGTGGATTAAATGAAGAAATTGCACATTCAGTGGAGTTGCAATCATTCTGCTCACTTGATGATGTTTGCAAGCTCGCGATCAAGGTGGAAAAGCAAAAGCGGACCTCAAGGGCACCGGCGCTCAAAAACTACAATAGAGGTACAACTGTTTATAAGGGTATTTCTTCTAATAAATCTGGTGTTGTTGAGAAGGAATTTGGAAGGAACAAGATGCTGGAAAAAGGGAAAGAGAAGGCTATGGAACAAACAAAAGGGAAGTCGAACTCCTTTGAACGTGGGAATCGAAAGTGTTTCAAATGCCATGGGTATGGTCATTTTCAGGCCAATTGCCCTAACAACCGGATTATTACTATTAAAGAGATTGAAGAAATTGAAGAGGCAATCAAAGAGGATGAACATGATGGTGAAGAAACTGAAAATGAGGAACATGTTGTGGAAGAAGCTGATGTGGGAAACATGCTGGTGCTACGAAGAGTTTTGCAAGCTCAAATCTGCCCGGAAGAAGATCAAAGAGAAAACTTGTTCCAAACTCGCTGCACCATTAATCAGCGGGTATGCATGGTGATTATTGATAGTGGGAGCTGTACAAATGTGGCTTCAACAACACTAGTGGAGAAATTGAAGCTTCCAACTCAGAATCATCCTCACTCATATAAATTGCAATGGTTGAACAATGGGAGCACACTCCAAGTCAAAAAACAGGTTCTAATTTCATTCTCCATTGGTAAGAACTATGCTGATGAAGTACTGTGTGATGTTATTCCTATGGATGCTTGTCACTTGTTGTTGGGTAGGCCTTGGCAGTTTGACAGGGAAGTGAAATATGATGGGAGGAAGAACACTTATTCTTTTCGATCTAGGGAAAAGAATATCACACTTGCTCCTTTGAAGCCGTCCCAAACTCTGCAAGAAAAATCTGTTCCGGAAGTACCCAAAGGTAGTCTCTTTATCAGCAAAGCTCAAGTGGAGAAAGCCATAAATAAGCAAAAGCCAGTTTTTGCTTTATTGATGATGGAAAAGTCATGCCATGAGGAGAAGAGTCATCAACATCCTTTAGCTCATTCCTTAATTGGGGAATATCATGATGTTTTTCCTAATGATCTTCCAGCAGGATTACCACCATTTAGAGGCATTGAACACCAGATTGATCTCGTTCCGGGTGCACAATTGCCAAATAAACCAGCATATCGGTGTAATCCTGGAGAATCAAGGGAATTGCAGAAGCAAGTAGATGAGTTGATGGATCGAGGCTTTATAAGGCCAAGCATGAGCCCGTGTTCTGTTCCAGCATTATTGGTGCCAAAGAAAGATGGTACGTATCGCATGTGCATTGATAGTAGAGCTATCAATAATATTACCATCAAATACAGGTATCCCATCCCACGACTCGATGATATGCTTGATGAATTGCATGGTTCATCAATCTTTTCAAAGGTTGATCTTCGTAGTGGATACCACCAGATTCGAATGAAGGAAGGGGATGAGTGGAAAACAGCCTTCAAAACTAAAGGCGGATTGTTTGAGTGGCTGGTCATGCCATTCGGCCTCTCAAATGCTCCTAGCACATTCATGCGACTCATGAATGAAGTTCTGAAACCATTTATTGGTAAATTTGTGGTAGTTTATTTGGATGACATTTTGATTTACAGCAAGGATGTGGAGAGCCATGTGGATCATCTTCGGTGGGTATTTGATGTTCTACGGAAACAAAAGCTATATGGGAAGCTTGGAAAATGCGAGTTCTTTTCAACAGAAGTGGTGTTTTTGGGATATGTGGTAAC
The DNA here is from genome assembly GCA_963277665.1 of Viscum album. Classification (NCBI taxonomy): domain Eukaryota; kingdom Viridiplantae; phylum Streptophyta; class Magnoliopsida; order Santalales; family Viscaceae; genus Viscum; species Viscum album. The sequence continues at coordinate 947,238,992 of OY728132.1, read as the reverse complement.
CAAAGAAGGCATCATGGTGGATGAATCAAAAGTGGAAGCAATCAAGTCCTGGCCACAACCAGAATCCATTACCGAAGTAAGAAGTTTCCACGGTTTGGCATCTTTTTATCGTCGCTTTGTTTCCAATTTCAGCACTATTATGGCACCTATCACTGAATGCTTGAAAAGGGGGAAATTTGAGTGGTCAAAGGCAGCAAATGAATCATTTGAAATCATTAAGAAAAAGTTGTGTGAAGCACCGGTTTTGGCGTTGCCTGATTTTGATCAAGTCTTTGAAGTGGAATGTGATGCAAGTGGAGTTGGGATAGGCGCTGTTCTCATCCAAAGCAAGCGCCCTATTGCATATTTCAGCGAGAAACTGAATGATTCAAGGAGGAATTACAGCACCTATGATAAGGAATTTTATGCGGTTATAAGAGCCCTAGATCATTGGTCTCATTATTTGAGACCGAAGCAGTTTGTTCTTCATTCTGACCATCAGGCTTTGAGGTTTATCAATGGTCAACACAAGCTGAGTTCGAGGCATGCAAAGTGGGTGGAATTCTTACAATCATTCTCATTTGTGTCAAAATACAAGAAGGGGCAAGATAATCTAGTGGCAGATGCTTTATCTCGGAGGTATGCATTACTTACAATTCTTGATGCTCGAATTCTTGGATTTCAGCTTATGAGAGAAGATTATCAGCATGATATGGAGTTTAATTCTATTTTAATCCAATGTCAAGATGGATTTGTGGAGGATTATTCTGTACATGATGGGTTTCTCTTTAAGAGAAACAAGTTGTGTGTTCCAAAGGGTAATTACAGGGACTTGCTTATTCGGGAAGCACATGAAGGGGGACTTGCTGGTCATTTTGGCATCCATAAAACCTTGGAGATACTAAAAGAGCATTTCTACTGGCCGAAGATGCAATCAAATGTCCAAGCTATTCTTTCAAGATGCGGAACATGTCAAAGAGCAAAGAGTCATTTCAAGCCTGGTTTATACACTCCGTTACCTATTCCGGAGCAGCCATGGGAAGATCTCAGCATGGATTTCATTATGGCTTTACCAAAGACTCAGCGAGGTAAAGATTCAATAATGGTTGTTGTTGATCGATTTTCTAAGATGGCTCATTTCATACCTTGTCATAAGACTGAAGATGCAGTGAAAGTGGCAGAATTGTTTTTCAAAGAGATTGTTCGCCTTCATGGAATTCCTCGCAGCATCGTTTCGGATAGAGACACAAAATTTCTCAGCCATTTTTGGAGAACATTATGGGGGAAATTCGGTACGAAACTTCTTTTCAGCACATCCCATCACCCTCAAACGGATGGGCAAACAGAAGTTACCAATCGTACATTGGGCACTATTCTGAGAACATTGGTGAACAAGAGCATGAGAGATTGGGATTTGCAACTTGCACAAGCTGAATTTGCATACAATAGATCTCCCAGTGCTACCACCCGACATTCTCCATTCGAAGTGGTTTATGGAATCAATCCAATCACTCCTATAGAATTGTGCTCTTTGCCTCTTGATTTTCAGGTAAATATTGATGCGGAGGAGAAGACAAAGCAGATGAAGAAGCTCCATGAATCTATTCGTGCTCAAATAGAGAAGTCTAATGAGGCATACAAGAGGCGAGCAAACAAGCATCGGAAGCAGGCTATTTTCCAACCTGGAGACAAAGTGTGGATTCACCTTCGTAAGGAGAGATTTCCATCCAAAAGGAAGAGCAAGCTGGCACCACGAGCTGAAGGTCCATTCAAAGTGCTTGAACGAGTGGGAAACAATGCCTACAAAATTGATTTACCAGATGATTTTGGCAGCGTTTCTGCAACATTCAACATTGGGGACTTATCTACTTACATTGAAGAAGATGATGTCGTGGATTTGAGGGCAAATCCTCTTCAACCGGGGGAGAATGATATGGATCAGATTCAGCACAAGGAGAATAATTTTGGGCTTGATAAAAATTCCAAGCCCAATTGTTGTTCGAATTGGACCAGCCCACACTTCTTGATGTCCAACACTATGGTGGGCCACAACACACTTATTTGGGACCCAAAATCATTTATCCACATGGCAAATGGTGGAAATTCGTAGCTGCACATTAATGAGGAGAGAGAAGGTGGAGAAAAGCATCATTAAGAGGGAATCCCGCTACTTTGGCTAGTGGGGTCATTAAATGGCATGGGAAAGTGTTATTTTATGCTTTTTATGTGCCTTTTGGGTTCCCCATGTCTTGTAACTCGAATTGGAGCATTGTTCTTTATTTATTTTGTCTTTATATTGTATTTTCACTCCTTTGTAATGGGCATAGATGAATGTGACGGGATTTTGAAGTTTGCTGTGCAATCTTCTTGCTTTAGCCTCTTCCCTTTGCCCGGAATTGGTGGTGCATCTCCATCGCTGGTGACGTTGTCTTTAAGCGTGGAGAAACCTTGGCGGGTGGCATTGCCTTTAAGCCTCGGTCATTCGGCTACATTACGCTGCTCCTCTTCACTTACTAGTTTTTGAGCTTCCGGCGACGCATCAGGGCCTAATGGGCCTAAGTGGCCTGATCCCTTAATGGATTAAATGGGCCTAATGGGCCTAATTATCCTAATTGGACTAAGTGGCCTATTGTGCGTAGTGGGCCTAATGGGCCTAAGTGGCCTAAGTTTCCTAATCGGTCTAATCGACCAAATGAGACTAATGGGCCTAATGGGACAAAGTGGCCTAATGGGCCTAATTCCAAAGTGGCCTAAGTGGCCGAATACAGCTAATGGTCCTAATGGACCTAATGGGAATAATGGGAATAATGGGCCTAAGTGGCCTAAGTGGTCTAATCGGCCTAATCAGCCTAATGGGCATAATGGGCCTAAGTGGCCTAATGGGCCTAATGGGCCGAAGTGCCCTAATGGGCCCAAGTGGCTAATCATCCTAATCAACCAAATGGGCCTAAGTGGCCTAATCTGCCTAATCGACCGAATGAGCCTAATGGGCATAATGGGCCTAAAGGGCCTAATGGGCCTAAGTGGCCTAATCGGGCGAATCAACCAAATGGGCCTAAGTGGCCTAGTCAGCCTAATCGATCAAATTAGACTAATGGGATTAATTGGCCTAAGTGGACTAATGGGCCAAATAGTCATAATGTGCCTAATGGGTCTAAGTGGCCTAAGTGGCCTAATTGGCCTATTTGACTGAATGGGCCTAATGGGCCTAAGTGGCCAATGGGACGAATGAGCCTAATCTGCCTAATGGGTCTAACTGGCCTAAGTGACCGAATTCAACCAATTGACCGAATGGGTTTAATGGGCCTTATGGGCCTAAGTGTGTGATTGAGACTAATGGGCCTAAGTGGCTGAATGGGACTCGTGGGCCAATTTGGCATAATATAATGGGCCTAAGTGAAAGAATGGGATTAAGTGGTATAATGGGCCTAATTGGACGAATGCGCGTAAGTGGCCTAATGGGCCTAAGTGGCCTAATGGGCCTAGTGGGCCTAAGTGGTCGAATGGACCTGATGGGCCTAATGCGTATCATTGACTTAATGGGCCTAATGGGCATAAGTGGCATAATGGTCCTAAGTGGCCTAATGGGCCTAAGTGGCCTAATGGGAATAATGTGCCTAATGCACCTAATGGGCCTAATGGGTCGAATGGGCCTAATGGGTCCAATGGACCTAAGTGGCCTTATGAGACTAATCGGCCGAATGGGCTTAATGGGCCAAATTGGCCTAATGGGCCTAATGGGTCTAATGGGCTTAAGTGGCCAAATGGGCCAATGGTCCAAAAGGGCCTAATGGGCCTAAGTGGACTAATGGGCCAAATAGGATGAATGGGCCTAATGGACCTAAGTGGCCTTATGGGCCTTATGGGCCGAATGGGATGAATGGGCCCAATGGGCCTAATGGGATTGTTTCACGATGAAGGGGATGTGATCGGTTCTCATGTCTGATTAAAGGGATTAGATGCTGTTTAATCATTTCTATTGTGTTCCCTATCTTCGTGACTTCACCTGGTCTCCAACAGGTTTATTCGTGGAGCCATAAACACCTAACGGTTCTTGTATCCAATGATCCATGGACCTTGCTTCCAAAGGAAAGTTCTCATTGGTTGATATGGCCAACTACACTTAAGAACTCACATTGGTCAAGAGGATGGGAAGTTGGGCTCATCACACCCTTTTGGGGGAATTATTTTCTATTCCAAGACTCTCTTATAGATTTAATACACGTTCATATGTTCACGAATATTTGATTTATCCCCAAGAATAATATCCACAGACTACCCTTGGGTTGCAAGTCATAGGCATACGCAAGGATCCAGAACCATCTACATCTGAGGTTTACCATCCCTCATTGGATTAGCGATTCTGGGGAAGTTTGAGTTTGTTCAGATAGCACTGGTATCAAGCCTTATAATTAGGCACTCTGGAGTTTATTGTCATTCAGGGGGGATAGAGAGTGACTTGAGCATCTAGATCAAACCTGTAATATGGGCTTCCTACGTATCCTTGTGGGAGGAATCAGAATCCACATAGTTCGTTGGTGTGGGGCTTACGCCTAGAAGCTTCCCATCCGACATGAATAGAATTGGGTGGACCCTTTTAGAGTGGGAACCCTTTTGATCTCGGGCCTTCTGGAAGGCATCCTATGTATCCCAATTTGGTCACGAATCAGAGTTCTCATAGTTCAAAAAATGTGGGGCATATGCGTGGAAGCTTCCCATTTGAGAAAACATGATTGGGTGGACCCTTTTTGCATGGGAACCCTTTTGAGATCGAGCCTTATGGTAAGAGTCCTACGTATCCTGATTTGATCAGAAATCAGATTTCTCATAGTTCATAAAATGTGAGGTATACCCGTGGAAGTTGCCCATTTGAGAAAAGATGATTGGGTGGACCCTTTATGTATGGGAACCCCTTTAAGCTCAGACCTTCTGGTAGGTGTTCCACGTATCCTGATTTGATTATGAATTAGAGTTCTCATAGTTCATAAAATGTGGGGCATACGCGTGGAAGCTTCCCATTTGAGAAAACATGATTGGGTGGACCCTTTATGTATGGGCCCCCTTTTGAGCTCGGGCCTTCTGGTAGGCATCCTACGTATCCTGATTTGATTAGGAATCAGAGTTCTCATAGTTCATAAAGTGTGGTTTTTTCATAATACTTACAAACCTCTAAGCCCACGTGAGTCATTCTCAGTGTGAAAACAAGAGGATGTGAAAGATTCGACAATGGACACCCCTCCTCTCCTATTGGTGGGAGAGGGAGAGCCTATGGCGGAAGAGGTCGGGGCGACCATAGGCGAGGGAGTGGAATAATGAACCTCCCCGGATGAAAGGGGAAAGTCTATTGCCATCTGGTGAGGATGGAGTGGGGCTTACTCCTAGAGGTATGCCCAGACACTCTCTTTAGGGAGGGGAGATGTGATCACCGCTGGTGCTCCTTGAATGGAAAAGAGAGCGGGATCCCTCAATCCTAAAGAGTGGAGAGGCATAAAGGGGATCCCTGGCTTGGACTCTACACTACCATGGGTATGTGAACCCAGGAATTCTCCAGATGTCCATTCAAGGGATGGGGTAACCCATTTGTCTCTGCATACCATGGGTATGTGAACTCAGAAGGGCTCGCTAATGTGCTCGAAGGTTTTAGCATGGCGGTCCAGTGGCTTTGGGAGAGGCCTTGTCTTGGTGCTGATGGATAGGCTACTGAGGGGATTCTGGAGGGTTGGACTGAATTTAAAGGGCCTTATATGACTTGAGGGATGGAAACACCGAAGGCCTTGGCGGGCACATGGCTATATGAGGAGTTGCGCCCTTCACGTAGGTAGGTGCTATGCAGATGGAGAGGTCGTCCGCGTACCAATGTGGTACATGAACAGAGGGGAATCCCGTGTACTGGAGTGGTACATGACTTCAGGTTTGGTCTGCGTACCAAATTTGTATACGGTGATAGAGTCCGCTCGAGCGGCGGCGGCTATGAGCAGCGCCGGTCAGGGCTTCTCCCGCGTAAGAGGGTTCTACGCAGCGCACTAGATCGAAGAATGGGCATAGGATCCCTAGTTCGTGGGGAGTGCATCCGATTAGGGGCCATGGTCTGCGGTTTACCAATTTTAGGTTTGCGGTTTATCAATTTACTTATGCGTTATTCAGTTCTTAACAATTCATCCCCAATTTATGCCTGTTGCTGGTTCACGAATCGGAACTTTGTGGTCCGCAAAATCCTAAGCTCCCGGAAGCCTCTTCCTTCTCCAAAATCTGATCACCAAGAATCTGATCCTCAATCAGCTGATCCATTTCTTATCCCTCTTGATGTCCTTTTATAGAGTGGGGAAAAGGTTATATCTATGGTTATGTGGCACCTTTTGCGGAGGCCCATGACAAGAAACCCGACCTACAGATGACTTAGTCAACCCGAGGTTCACAGGGTATATTGAATTCACCTCACCCACGAACCAACTCGGTCACAGGGGTGCTTCGCAGCCACACAAGGTTCCACCTTCATTTCTTGAATGATTTTTTGCATAGAGGGGGGGGGGGTCCGCGCCTGCGTAGAGGTCCAGATGCACTTTTCTGGCTATTTGGTTTGCGGCCGTGTAGGAGATCCACCTCCATTTGGCGAATGACGGCGTCCGCGGGTGGCACGGTTCACCGAAATAGCCACGTACCATTGATGATGAACTAGTACGTGGACTGGTTAGGTCCTTTACCATTTATTCTGAACATTATTAATATTTTTTTCATATTATTGATGAAGGTTGGGTAGATTCTTCCACTGATTTTAAGGGAGTATCTTAATTCCCTTATGCGGATTTTTCAGGACCCTATAAATGCCCCCCATCGGAATGGGGTTTGATTGGAACGATTAGAAGGATATTTCGATGTAGAGTGGTCTTGAAACTAGAGAGGTTTTCGGTAGAGAGATGGACCCAGTGGGGGACCACGCCTATATAAAGGGGTCCATGCGACATGTCCTTTACCAGATTTTTCGGCAAAAAGCTCTCTCGCTCCCTGCTTCCACGCACCACCTCCGCGTACGGCTTCCTTCGCGAACTGCTTCATCTGCAAACCAGTTTTGGATTCTGTGAACTAATTTGAATCCGTGCTCACCCTAACCGCAAACTAACTTCCCAACCGTGAACTAAAATTTAAAAACTTATAAAAAGTAAGTCACGGAGGGCCACTTAGGGAAAACACTTTGCGGTTCAGTGATCCGCGGACTGAAATTATCCTTCAAACTTTGAAATTTTCATTTCAAACTTCACTTAAGATATGAATTATGAGAACCCACCTAGGGGCTTGGTACGCAGTCTTTTGACCATCGCTCTGTGATCCAGGATGTCATGGACCTCTTCCACGTACCACTGGTTCGCGAAATATGGGCATTGCAAACTAACTCCGGGGTCGGTACGCGGGGCGTACTATGAATTCCCTTTGTGGAGCCTTTTCCAAATATTTGGACTTACCTAAATATTATATTTTGGACTAAACCTTGATATGGTTTTCTGATGCAAGAAGAAAACATGGCTCCTCCATGTGCTACTGCTGGATTGATGAAGACGAGGGCCTCCATGGCAAGGAATGGCGATGATAATCTTCAAAGCTACGTCATTCCCCGTGACAGCTTTCTGACATCTTTCCTAATGCCAAAGATCTTAGCTTAACCTTTATCCATACAGTTGCCTCTTTACAGTTTTGGTCTTCCCACTGACATAACTCTTCCGCTGTCTGACCCTGACCTCCCTTTCATCCATTTAGAGGCACTGCAAGGTCATGACCACGTCAACATTTCCTCAGTGGAAGAAATCATCACCACTCTAATTGAGGATAACATCTTCATCATACGAGGCTCGACATGGACTTAGGGAAACTGCGAGTGTCATGATGATGTTTCGAGACTAGATGTCCGAGAATACTCATCCATCATCAGTATCCCCAAGAAAATCCTAGCAGCGGATGGAGTGCTAAGTTGGATTTTCGGTCCGGATGATGCTTCTCTGATGAGTGGTCTTGGGCGTTCTGGGTGCATCAAACCTGTCTAGAGTGGCTTGACCACCTGGAGGTAGTGGTCTTTCACTAGGAAGCCTAGGTGTCTCAGTTTGAAATCTTCTCTCTGGGAGAAAACCTTTCCGAATTGCTGAGCCGCTGGTGTTCGACTACCCACACCTTTCACCTACTGCATGGAGAAGTGGGGGTCAGTTTGTGGGAAATCTACTAGCTTGGAGGTCTTCCTATACTTGGAGAAATGTATGATGAGTTTCTCCCAGTATCTGCCACATGTAATGATACCAATCACGTGTCTACTTTGATGAGGAGTTTTCTGGTTACAGTGGAGGGATTATTAGGTCATTCTCTCGAGGCTCGTTCCCTCATCCCATTCGAAGTATGGATAAAGTTATTCTTACAGATGAATAGGACTAGGCCGAAGGCACGTCACAGTTAAACTCACCCAACCAGTCAATCTCACCAATCTCCAAGGTCATATTGTGCTACCCTTGAAGCAGGGTGGTATGCATCATGGGGATACGAGTTTCAGATCATCATTTCACCTGAGCTTAGGCTAGCAAATTTCTTCACCATGTTCTTAATAAGATGTATCTTCCCATCCCGTGATGCATAAAAAGGGGTTTGGGAATGCACTTTGATGATGGTAGCCATACTAGAGGAGGTTGGATCTATTAATTTGTCCCTTCCTACCCTTGCCTGACTTTATGAATTATTGGGACAGATTCAGGAAGGTAGGTCTCCGTACCATCTCGGCGGACCATTCCAATTCCTGTACAGGTGGATGGCGGAACACTTCCCCTCTTATGAGTATCGTCATACCGCACGGGTTCCTCATTCTGAATTTCACTCAACTCTTCTCAGCATTTCTGTTGTCCGTCCCAGGGTCCTGAGTGTTACCGATGAGGTCGGGATGTTGAATGATGTTTCTTACTTATTGTTCATACTGCATCCTGCTCCCCATGGATCCTTGAGGGGTGAAAAGGACGGTTCTTTGGAGGAATGTTCGTACCTTATCAATCTTTGGGATGGGATGCTCACTGCCCGTGTAGACCAAGTAGTTATCTATGAACCATACCCCCCTGCTGGTTTTCTAGGCAGTTTGGATTCCTTCAACGGACTGTGTTGCTTCCGGTTATTCAACTAAGGATATAATCCCATCCTTTGGTTCTCCATCAATTGTGTCTTATGATGGTGCACAAGGGTGTTGCTAAAGATATCATAATTCCTAACATGATAGGTTCTACCTTCCTGTCACTGAAGTAAGCCCAACTATGGGTCAATTGTTACCCTGCAGGGATGCTGAGAGAACCAGTTCGGTGAGTACAGAAACCCTTGACCATTTCTTGTCTCGTTCCTACCCCGATAGCAACACCACACATTCTCTTCAGCCAGAGAGGTGCAATGGCCACACCTTTTTCTTCCGTTCCTTCAGACACCTAGATGGATATACCTACTGCTCCTACTCTCATGGTGAGAAGGTGCTTGATCCATCATCAAAAGCGTCTGGGAGGTATTTCATTAGTGCGACCCATTTCGGTGGGGAGTGATTCAGATTACTCCCCTCCTACGGATATCACCCAAGATCTTCATGGTACTAGTACCATCCAAGTATCGTCGATCATCCCGGAGGCTGTGGTTATTCCTCCACCTCCAGCTCCAGTGGCTAGGTCATCTGAGGGAAAAGAGATTCTCCCACCTTGGGTGACTAGATTTAGGTCCCTCCCCACACCTACGACGATGTTTCCTGATTATAAATATGTGGCAGTAGAGGAGGATCAAAGTGCTGATGTTGTATTAAGACACCAGGCAGTGTGTAAAGAGGCATGGCGCCAGTTGCGTTCTATTACCGCGGAGACACCCCTGGTCAATCTCACCGATGAGGGTGACAATTTGCAGCGATTATTTATTGAGCTGGGTTCTTGTGGATTTGATTACCAGCACCTACACTCCCTTATTTCCCAAATCATCATTTCCCAAGGATACCTCACCTCATGTGAGGAAAAACTGACCATGTTCAAATTTTCCCACTACCAGGTGGAAAATTTCTAGGTTATCTAGAAAACACTCGATCATATGACATCCAAGGAAGTGAAGGTCTGTGATTTGGTGACAGTTCAGGAGGAAGAGCCGTGGGAGTGTGAAGCCCACACAACCAAGTTTAGGGGACAACTGGCCTCCTTGTGTGTGACTTATGAAGCTGTTCAGAAAAAATCGTGGGATCTTAAAGCTATCTTGGAGCGGGTGCATCCAATGGCTGAAGACGAAATGGAGGAGATAAGTTCTTTGGAATAGACTATCGATGGACCATGACAATAACTCGCCATTATTTTGGAAAGGGAGAACCAAGACCTATTGTAGCTTTGTCCCAAATTACAGCATGTACTCCCCTCCCCCTTTTACTCTAGAGGGACTCCAAATTGGGGGTGTTCCTCCATTCTTGATGAACTCAATGGAACAAATTTTGTCTTTTAAATACCTCTTCTCTGCATCTTCCTATTAGCATCACTTCAGGTATATGTTAATTTTGAAACATGAATTGAAATTAGTAAGCTGAGATCACCAAATCGAGATCTAATTTTTGCCTAAGACAAGGGGCTCAACGAGCGTAGTTCAACTATTTCTAAGGTTGAATGGAATACCTCATGAAATTTTGTGTCTTTTTCATTATTACCCTAATTTTTGCCTAAGCCTTCTTGACACGAGCTTAGCGGGCATAAATTAGATTTTTCATAGGCCTCCCTTTGCGAGTTTTCGACCCAACATGATTTTTGCCTCTTGAGTTTTTATTGATACATGTTTTTCTGAGTCTATACAAGGTTTATTTCTGGCGAGCTGATACTTGTCTTTTTCCCAATACGCCCTTTGCGGGTTTTCGTCTTGGTGTGTTTCATACCTATTTCTCTGAGTGGTTTAAATTCCTGCAAACAAGACTATCATTATTGATATTTTAGGTCGAACAGCTTTGACCAAATGTGGTGGAGAAAGGTCCTCGATGTGGTTTTTACTAATTGTGGATGCCTTAATAACTTTCAAACGTATATGGGGGGGGAATTTTCATTCAAGTTTAAACAAATGTTGGGCATGCCATGGGGCATAGGAGCCATATGGGTATACAGAGGTAGGAAAAGCATCACCTAAGGAATACTGGCCTTTGGTACATCGGCCATGAGACTCATTATCTAGAGATACTGAAAGCATGGTTTTCATAGTCATTCAAAGGTTTCCTTGAGTCAATGACTGTCTGTTTTTGATGGCAGGGTAACTTCATGGAAGTTCAGATTATGAAGACCACTAGGGGTGGCTCAAAAGGGACATGGTGTATGAAGGGTTTGGGGACATCCATACCAATCATGTATATGGATAGGGGACCACTCCTAAACATAATTGGTTGTCGAAAAGGAGGGTTAGAGGTTGACGTAGTTTAAAGCCATGCAGTTGGAAAATTCTTTCAAAATGAAATGTCTTTCCATAGTTCTCAGAAATTTAACGAGAAACGGCCCACTATACTCAGACATGATGGTGGAAAGGTTTGTAAACTATATCTTAGAGTGTTTTCGAATCCTAGGATGGATATTAGGGCTTATAGGCCAAGAGGCGTTCGCAAAGAAGCATTGACTAAGGAAGACTTTCCTTTGGCAGACGAGCCATGGGAAGCAATATGAAGAGTCGCTGGGAGAATGGTATTAATAGTCATTCAAAGGTTTCCTTAGGTCGATGTTTTTATTCTACTGATAGCCAGGAAACTTCAGGGATGTTGGGATTGAAGAACACTAGGGGTGGTTTATGAGAGTTCGGTTCTTTATAGTCACAGAGTGTGATTAGGGAGAAGGGGGTTTGGACACGAGAGAGACATTTTGGGTTATGATATCCCAAGAATGGGTGAAGTCATCCCTCTCACATAGGTGTGAGATAGTGATCCGTGCAGGTCTGACCTGTGTACTAAGGAAGAGAGGGAAGCCTCATATCCTGATTGAACCCATGAAGAGTTCTTTCAAGACCGTGCGGTTTAACGTCATGCAGTAAGGACGCTGATGTAAAGGTTACTCTTGATTAGAATGTAATTGGGTCTGAATACCCTGACATGTATAAGACATGGACAGTATACAGATAGTGTAAACTATGATTCTGGGTCCTCTTGGATCAGGAGAAATGATGTGGGGGCTCTGAGGCCGGTAAGCGTACGGGGGTTGGAAGAGTGTCTCCTGAGGAAGAATTACCTTTGGTAGATGGTACAGGGGAGATAAATATGCAGAGCCGCTGAGGGAATGGTATTCATAGTCATGAAATGGTATTCGCAGTTTGATAACCTTCCATGTCTGATAGCCTTGGAGTTTTATGAGGATCTATGATTATCCGGGTCACAAAGTCTGACATACGGAATGGGTATGTCTGGTCATGTTGGAGATATTAGGTCGAAGATATGTTTAGAGCTTAGAAAGTTCCCTACACTGATTTGCCCTGCGCATGGGGTACACTTTTATTCCTTACAGTTTAACATCGTGCGACAAGGATGATCTTTCTCTTAGTTTAACGATCATAGAGTTCAGACCAGTGTTGGATGATTCTATGATTACCTACAGGATAATCGAATTAGGATGATCTGGAATGATTTTATCAGAAAGGGGGGATGACGGTGTAAACTGTAATCTTGGTGTCTCTCGGATCAGGAGATGTGGTGTGGGGACTCTAAGGCTGGTAAGCATACAGATATAGGAAGAGTGTCTCCTGAGGAAGACTTTCCTTCAGTAGGCGGGCCAGGGGAGATCAATATACAGAGCCACTAAGGGCATGGTATGCATAGTCATTCAAAGGTGTTCGCAGGTCGATGAAATTCCACTTACGATGGCCATGAATGATTATGAAGATTTGGGATCACTCATGACACAGAGTATGGCAGATGGGGAGAGATGTGTCCAATCATATGAGAAGAAACCATATTGCAATTGTCCATTGGATTAAAGAGGCACACCTCTGGTGTTACATCGTGAATGCATACCGTCATAGGAACCATGGGTGGATATGTAAGCTAACTAGGTAGGGGAATTTTGGCAATGTCTGGACGTGAAGGGGACAAAAATTTAAACCATTACTCTGGAAATTTTTGGATCGGGAAATGTGATATGGGGGATTTGAGGCCAGTAAGTGTTCATAGCTAGGAACAATGTTTCCTGTGGAAGAATTTCCTTTGGTAGACGGTCCAAGGTTGATCAATATGCAGAGCCGCTGAGGGAATGGTATGTATAGTCATACAAAGGTGCCTACAGGTCGATGAACTTAAACTTCTGATGACCATGGGTGTTTATGGATATCCACAATCCTCTAGGTCATGGAGTCTAATGCATGGAAAGTATGCATAAAAACGTGCAAGGAGTGTTCCAGTCATGGTTCACTGTGTATCTGGAGTGGATTATGAATTGTACCATGCATTTTACGGTCGTGCGATAAGGACGATTTTCGTACAATTTATTGTCATGCGGTAAGGATAGGGAGCATTTTTAGATCCATGTAGTTTAGCATCATGTGGTAAGGACGGGGTCGAATCGATGTGAATAGGGATTCCATGCAGTTTAGCGTCATGCGGTAAGGAAGAGCTCTGTGCAGTTTAGCATCATGCGGTAAGGAAGAGGGTCATCATTTTTTTTCGGGGTGGCTGGGCCAAGATACAGAAATCCCGGCATCGCTACATATCCTGTGAGGGCAAGAATAAAGCCGTATGTAGTTCTCAAAGCCCTTGTAATTCAAAGGGGCTTCTTGCCCAAATCTGACTAATACGCAGAAGGGGGGCAATTTTTCATGGTGGCTATGCCAGGATACAGAAATACCGGCGTCGCTAAGTATCCTGTGATGGTAGGAATCAAGTCATACATAGTTCTTTGAACATGGAATAGTAGATGAAAAATGCCAAGAGATCAATGTTTTATTAGGTGAAGACACTGTCCCGTTATGCAGTTTAAAGTCATGTAACCAGGACATCTTTCTCTTAGTTTGGGGGTCATAGAGATCGGACTGGCATGATACAGTTTATTTTCATGTCACAGGGATGAATTACCATGAATTTTAAAATTGTGCATTAAGGACAAGGGGAATTTTCAATTTAACGTCCTGTAGCTTAGACAATTTACCATGTATTTTATTGTCATGCAGTAAGGAAATATTTCTCCTAGTTTGGGGTCATAGAGAGCGGACCCATAGTAATCACTTCCAAACAGGGGTGTATGCTATGATTTTAGAGAAGAACCGACATGAATGAGGCTGGGAGCCTTTGGAACGCACCTTAGGGGGGGAAATCCTGGACATTTTGAGATCACTGTACCAGGATTATTGGCTCTTGGTTTAGGGTCATGGAGTTCAGACCGGCACGACATAGTTTATTATCCTATTGTAGGGAAAAATTACCATGCAATTTAACATCGTGCAGTAAGGACACTCTACTATGCAGCTTATTGTCATGCAGTAAGAACATTCTGGGCATGGCAGTTTAATATTTTGTAGCTTGAACGATAGCTACTCTTATGGTTACATGAAATATTTATTCATAAATCTAGCATTTGTAGGAGTGGTGGTGAGCTTCCCATCCATGGAGATCAAGGAATATGCTCCATTGGAGTAGACCTTTTGTATGATATATGGTCCCTCCCACTTTGGCTCTAGCTTCGGTGGCTTCTTTCCAGGTATCATCAGGGTCCGGAGGACCAATACCAATTCTCCTTCAAAGAAAGACAGAAGATGAACCTTTTTATTGAAGGCTCGTGGAATCCGGTTCTGATATACTTTTAAGTGGTGAAAAGTGTGAAACCTCTTCTCATCCAGTCACTCTAATTCATAAGATCACTTTTACGCTTGCTCATCGTTGAACAGTTGATCACAAATGGCAATGCAAAGTGATGGAAATTGGTGTTCAATGGGTAGAACTTATTCTGTTCCATATACTAATGAGTATGGAGTAGCCAGGGTAGCGGTGCGAGTTGTGGTTCTATAGTACCACAAGGAATGGAAGAGTTTGTCTAGCTATGACTTCTTGTCTTTGTTAACCATTTTCTATAGTATGTTAGATGGGTTCTTGTTGAAGGCCTATATCTGTCCTTTGTCCACTGCATGGTAGTGGGATGAACGATTGGTCTTGATACCATATTCTTGGTATAGTTTCTCCAATTTGGAAAAGTAGAATTTGGTGCTGTTTTCTGTCAGTATTGTATGAGGGACACCAAATCTGGTGATGATATTGGCTTTCATGAAGCTGACGATGCTTATTTCCCCGACTTCTTTAAGGGGTGAAACTTCTTCCTACATGGAAAAGAAGTTGGTCGTTGTGAGAATATATTTAAATTGTTTGACCGTGGCAGGAGGATATGGTCCCACAACATCCATTCCCCAAATAGAGAATGGCCAGGAGTACTTAGCTTGGTGAAGTAGCTCTGGGGGGCTGATGAATGAAGTTGGCATGAATTTGGTAGGAGTGGCATTTCATAAGTTCACACAATCCCATGCTAGGGTGGGAAAATAGTATCCAAGCCTCTGAATCTGCTGAAAAATCTTGGATCCCGATTTATGTGCTCTACACACTTCGACATGCACTTCACTAATGACGACAATCGTCTCTTCTCCATCAATGTATCTGAGAATTACTCCTTCGAGGCCTCACTTGTAGAGGACCTTCTTCTAGCTCGTGTCACCATATAAGACAAAATTGACTACCCTTATCCATATTTTCTCTCTTATAACCCTATCTGATGGAAGTTCTCTCCTTTGAAGGTAGTTCGTAATGGGGGTCATCCAGCCGGTAGTAGGAGCATATGGATTGGGTACAGGGATGACTTCGTCAATTTCTTCCATGTTAGTTTGAACATACAGTAATACCATTCGATGGTGAGAAATTCTAATAACTGTTTCATCCCAGTCTGGGTCAGCTAGGGTTGTGGCCGCATTGGCTAATGCATCGTCCTAGGAATTCTGAGACTAGAGAACATAGGTTAATGTCGGTTTTGTGGGGAACTCTGACATTAACCCTCTAAAGTGATTGGATAGGGGGATTAGCTACTCCTTCTTAATAGAATAGTCACCATTGACATGCTTGATGACCAATTATGAGTTGCCTTTTACTTTAAGGTGTTGTAATTACACCTGGAGTGCAAGCTCTGGACCTGCAATGAGTACCTGGTATTCTTCCTCATTGTTTCTGCACCCTTCTGACAAGAGGAAGGAATATGAAAAAACTGCATGCTCTGGGGATATGAGTATGACTCCCAGTCCCACCTTGTAAAACTTGGGGTCTTCTATTCATTTACCTATTGGGCTTCTGGATGTGCTGTCAAAGTACATCTGATGAGGTGGTCTCCATCGAGGGATTCTCTACCATAAAATATGCCAATGCTTGGCCCTTGATATATTTTTGAGGCACAAACTATTGAAGGATGACTTCCCATCAGGATAGGCATCCGGTCAGCATTGGACGAATGAGGATTTACTTCAGCAGATTACTACGCGAGATCAGATGGACTTCATGATGCTGCAGATAATGTCGCAACTTCTAGACTGTGAATACCATATCCAAATAGCTCTTCTCGATATTTGAATACCATTTCTCAGCATCGATCATGGTTTGGATGAGATAATAAAGGTTGTTTTCACTGTCGGCATCATACTTTTTCACAAGGAAGGATCCTAGTGACCATTCTAAGGCCGTCACGTATAGGATAAGTGTCCTTCCTTAAAACAGAGGCATGAGCATAGATGGACTCAAGAGGTACTTCTTGAGGCTGTCGAATGCCTTTTGAAAATCATCTGTTCATTGGTAGGTAACTCCCTTCTTCACCAACCAGGTAAAGGGCAGAAATTTGCCTGTGAGGTTGGCTATAAAATGCCTGATATAGGCCAATTGTCCCTGGAGTCCTCTCAGACTAGTGAGGTTGCAGGGAGGTGGAAAACTATGGATATATTTTTTCTTCTCAAGGTCGATTTTGATGCCATGATGGCGTACGACGAAGCCAAGAAATTTTCCTAAGGTAACCCTGAAGGATCATTTTAAGGGGTTCATCTTTAGGATGTGTTGTCGAAGTTAGCTAAAGAAGGTTCCAAGTCATGATAGGTGATTAGAGCACTATCATGATTTGACCACCAAGTCATCAACATAACATTCAACAAACTTCCCCATGAATGGTTTGAAAATGCGATGCATGGCACGTTTATATGTGGTGCCAGCGTTTCTCAGACCAAAGGGCATGACCTTATAGAAAAATAATTCTTGGGGGGGCCTACAGGTAGTGTATTATTCATCTTCTTAGGCCATTCTGATTTGATTATATCCATAATAATCATCCATGAAGGAGAGAGCCTCTTATCCAGTCATCACATCGATTAATAGTTTGGTGATCGGGACCGGGAAATCGTCTTTCGAGCAGTGCCGATTAAGATCTATAAAATCGATACAGACGCAGATCTATCTATTCTTTTTTTTTGATGAGGACTATTTTGACCAAACATATGGGATATTGGACCTCCTGAATGAATTCTTCTTTGATGATCTTGTCAACTTTATCCTCTATCTTGGTTGCATGTGTGGGGTGCGTCCTTCTGGTGACTTGCTTATAGCCTCGATGATCTTTTGGTAGGCCTAGGTGGCGCGTTTCCACCTCAGGATTGAGTCATGAAATTTCTGTGTAATTGCAGGAAAAAACATCTCAATGTTTCCTCAATAAGTATGTATATACCTCTTGTTCCTCAGAAGACATGGTTGTGCTAATGAGAGTGGGTCTCGGGTCTTCCTCGGTACCAAGTTTTATTTCCCTAAGTTCGTCGATAGTGGTAGAGATGCCCTCTTCAAATGCAGGAGGGGAATCTTGAAGGTCCTCTTCCTCTTCTTCCCCCAAATCCTCCTCCACTTCTTCTTCTAATGGGGAGAGGTCTCTTGATGTGGGATCTCCAAATCTCGGAGGCAAGATGTCCCATGGGCGCTCTATGGAGGAAGTTACTTGAGAGGAAACCTCTAGAGAGGGAGAAGCATGGGTGTGACAAGCATCTTTTCCTTCTTCCGTTTCAGAGAGTGCAACAAGGATATCTTGAGATTCCAAGGATGGAGCATGGGAACCCTTGCTCAAGAATTCTTCCTCATATTGAGGGTCAACAGGTGATTCTGCGTTGTCAGACTCGGCTGTCATGACTGAGATCATGAGAACAACTAGATAAGCATCCGGACTCGAATTCCTACTCTCAACATGGTTGATGGGCAACACATACTCTTCACCGAGCTGCCTAAAGGGGTATTCATGAACCACTTCCAGACCGTTTGGGGTAGGGACCCAATCAATACCATCAATTGCAGATGTATTCCCCTTTTTCTCGTAAAATTTGGCATCGATGTGATGCGACCCAGAGATCTCTAAATTGGCCTTGTCAGTGCACAGTGTCCCACCTTTTACATTGACACAATATTTGATACACTGATGGTAGGAGGAAGGAATGTCCATGTGTTGATGCAGCCATGGCCTTCCTAACAGGGTTTAAATGTTGTTCTTTTTCGAACCACCAGGAACTCTGAATGGCCCACAAGGTCACCAAAATGGGTTCTGAGCTTGATTTGTACCACTAGATTCTGTTCCATCTTGTCATAACCCAAGAGATTTGTGGATGAGGGTGTCAGATTGTCCTCATTGTAGCCCAACCTACAAAGTTTTCGTAGTGGGAGAAGGTTGACTCCATATCCATTGTCAATGAAGACTTTTCGGAATTCAACGTCATTAAATATTCTAGACACATATAAGGGTTTGATGTGTCCTTTAATGGTGGAATATTCACCCTAATTAGTGAAGGAAATCACTGCATTACATTTTTCTAGGATAGTTTCCATTCAATATATCTCAGTGGAAGCAACTTCTGCTTGAAATTCCTAGGGCCTGAGTAGGGCTTCTATGAGTACCTCCCTGAGGTTTGCTGAAAAAATCAGGGCATCTAGGATTGATAACTTGGATGGTTCTAAGGCCATATACTTTAGGGCATCATACTTTTGCTCCAGAGGCTGACGCTTCTCTATTTTTGGGAGTTATTTAACTAGAAATTTAGGGGATGGATCATGAGATGAGGAGGGACCCGTCACAGGGGCAAGAGTTGGTGGTGCTCCTGCATTTTGGGGAACCGACCTGGTTGGTTTACTTGTGTGCCCCGGGTGGCTAGACACTTGTTCCTCCTCTAACATGTACCACAGAACAATGGGGCCAGAGTGGCTACTCATGGTGGCAGGGGAATATTCTTTCTTCTATTGGGTCCATTGAAGGACCCTCTCATGAGTTTCCGTGATATTGATGGTTTGATCTGGGGTATAATAGTAGGGTTGGTTCTGGACATGGCTGCATCTACCTCGGTATCCCCTGACTCTACGATTCCTCCTTCTGGCCCCCCGATCGGGTGTTGGGAACTTAGGTTCATAACATACTCTTCATCAGAGAATGGTTCCATTAAATGGACTACGTTGATATAACAGAATATTAGTTCCTTGTTTGATGATAGTTTAGCCTGGTTCTCTACCTTTGATGGTTCCGTTTGGTGGTTCAGTGCCCGTTGCATCAAGCCTGAGGAAATGAAATCCAAAAGTGTCAAGGCTATATTTGTCCCTATCACATATTTCTCCTCTTGTACATGTTTCTTCCCTCTCTGATTACGCCTGGATGACTGGATTGTGGAGGGTTTTGGGGCCAAGTATGGTGGTTGTGTTGCATTAAGAGTTGTTGGCGGCACAACCAGTTGCTGCAATTGAGCTTGGAGTATGCCATGATCTTGGTTGACCGTCTTCTGAGTCACCCAACCTTCAAATTTCTGCTCCTTTTGTGAACAACTTTGTGCCACTCCTCCCCCTCATCTGGGTCGATGGAAAAAAAATATGCTATGTGTGCCGGGGGGGTGTCCTAGATTGACTTTCCACGAGTCCACCATCTTTTGTTGGAGGTATTTAAAGACGAATCATTCCTGAATACTGTGTCCCAACATCCGATGGTAGGAAAAATAATCTAGTCAGTTGTCAAGGCCAACTTCTTCAGTCTTTCTTGGCTCTGTTAAGTGGAGAAAGTTGAAATTCATGGAGGCTATGAAATAGCCGCAGACTTGGTCCTCTAGAAATTAGTAATATTTATTTCTTCATTCCTCAAATTGGTTTCACCTAAGTCCTCTTTGATCATTTCTTTGGGGTGGAGGTGGTCATTGATACGCCGAAGGTCCTTGGCAATTCGGTGGAGGCCTAGGTAGTGGAACAGGTGTGGGGGCTGGCTTGAGCATGACAGAGGATGCTTCAACTATATCTGCTCTCTTTGTAGGAGAATGTGAGGATATTCTAGACTTGAGGTTTGTCTGTTGGAAGGAGTATTTGATCCTCTGGGTGATAATAGAGAAATTTCAGAATCCGGTGGTGCATTTCACTGGTATGAGTGGAATTCGTAGATCATCTAGGAGGTTGTCTTTGCATATAGCGAGCATCTCATCCTGGGGTAGTGGCCTATTTAGAGAGTAGTTCAGACCCTTCCATCATTGTCAGGTACTTTAGCATCTAATTATTCATCGTATTCATAAGAAAACATTTGTACCCAGGATGATCGTACTGAGGCTCAAAATGAAAAAGATCATACCCAGTATGATTGTATTCAGGCCAACCATTCTCAGAAAGATCATACTCTGGACAATCATACTTAGAGAAGGAATTTATTGAGGTCGATGATTGAAAATATAAGGAAATAATGAGATCAAAAATGTATTCAACCATTTCAAAAGGGTTGAATTACTTTGTAGGTTTCAATTGGGTCAAGATTCATTGTATCAGAGTGGAATTGTTTTATATTTTCAAGTGGTTCAAAAGAAGAAGTGAAGAAGTAAAAGTGGTTTGAAAGAAAAGTTTTCTATATGTGAAATTGAGGGGGATCTTTACATTCAAAATAATTATCATATTAAGCATTTAGAAGGAGAAGTGAAGGTTGTAGAAGAATCAAGAAGCTTTGAGAAGAGTTGATGAAGTCAAAATACACCCTAGATTTTAGGGGAACTTGAGATTAGGGTTAATTTGATTAAGTAGGAAATTTTTTGGGATTCTTGCCAAAGCATCTCCAGGGTCACCTATAAAATGAGAAAAGTATGTTGTACTTGAGGTGGACCTATGTACTATTCATGAGAGAGAATCTCCAAGTTTTAGAGAGAAGCAGAAGTTTCTATATTCACTTTTTTTGAAGAATTTTTGATGGATTGAAGTGAAAGAGAAGAGACAAGATCAAAATATTATATTCAATTGAACCCCGTACTCAGTGTTTATTATACTCAGCTGATTTCCATATTGATCTTGTCAATTGTATTCAGCTGATCATTGTATTGGGCTTGATTAATCAGATCAGGATTTCTGTACTGGGTCTTCCAGACTGAGGAAGATGTATAATTGAAGTGGTGTTGATTCATCTTTGTCGCTTTCTATCAAAGTTATATTTTTCATACTGGGGAGAATCACACTGAGTGTGATCATATCAGGAAAATGATATCAATAAGAATCATATCATGGAGAATCATACTTGAGGAATCGGACTGGGAAAATCGTACTGGGAAAATCAGACTTGGTTTTTTTCTCAACAAAGTCTAGGAAGTTCTTATCATCTTCTGGGTAATAAATTGAAGAAGTGTTTTCAATTGAATACATTTGTGGAATTGAAAAGAAGCACAGGTAATATGAGTTGTTGCACAATCATTAAATTACCCTATTTATTCTAAGCGGGTGCACACACACTATGGTATTGTTTACATAGTGCTACATGAGTGAAAGGGTATATCCTACTCATTTCAATCCAATGATTGTTTTCTAGTGGATTGTGTGGTATTGGATCACTTCCATACCATACCAAGGATGTAGTTATTCTTATTGAATACTGAATCTTGTCAATACTTTTGTTCTTTAGGATGTGTGTTTTAATTGTTTTCAGTAGGGAATAGAATCTTTAACAAGAGGCAAAGGTTGTTTCATTTAAAAATAAATATAAGAGAAAAAAGTGTCACTGATTCAACCCCTCCCCCTCTCAGTGATACAATCATCTCTTGGGGACTTTCAAGCGGCCTAATGGGCCCAAGGGGCAAAATGGGCCAAATAGTTATAACTGGCCTAATGACCATAATGGGAATAAGTGGTTGAATGGGCTTAACTGGCCTAAGAGGCCTAATGGGCCTAATGGACCTAATGGGCCTAACTGGACTAAGGGGAATAATGGGCCTAATGGGCCAACTATGCCTAACAGGCCTAAGTGTCCTAATAGATTGAATGAGCCTAAGTGGCCTGATGGGTTGAATGGGCTTAATGGGCCTAACGGGCCTAAGTGGCCTAATGGACCCAATGGTTAGAAATTGGCCCATCTGGCCCAACTGTCCTAACTGTCCTAATGGGTCCAATGGGCCTAACTAGCATAAGTGTAGACCCAATGAGCATAATGAGTCTAATTGGCCTAAGTGACCTAACTGACCTAATGGGACCAATGAGCCTAATGGGCCAAATAGGCCTAATGGGACCAATGGGCCTAACTAGCCTATTGGTCCGAATGGGCCTAACTGACCTAACTCGTGTAAGGGGACCAAGGGGCCTAATGGGTGGGTCTAGTGGGCCTAACTGGCCAAAGTGGCCTAATGAGCCTAATGGTCCTAATTGGCCTAACGGGCCAAAGTGGCCTAATGAGCTGAACTGGCCTAAGTGGCCCAATTGGCATAATGGGCTGAACGAACCTAAGTGGCGTAATGGGCCCACTGAGCCTAATGGGCCCAACTGGCCAAAGTGTCCTAATGGGCCTAACTAGCCAAAGTGGCCTAAAGGGCCTAATGGGCAGAACATGCCTAAGTGGCGTAATGGGCTGAATGAGTCTAATTAGGCCAATAGGCTGAATGGGCCTTGGTGGCCCAATGGGCCAAATGGGCTTAATGGACTAAATGGGCCTATTGGGCCTGAGTGGCCATATGGGACTAAGTGTCCTAATGGGCCTAATGGGTGCAATGGGCCTAAGTGGATGAAAGGGGATAATAGACCTAATGGGCCTAATGGGACTAAGTCGAAAATGGGCCTAATGGGCCTAAGTGGCCTAATGATCCTAATGGGTCTTAGTGACCTAATGGGCCTAAGTGGCCTAATGGGCCTAATGGGCCTAAGTAGCATAATGGCCATAATGGGACTTAGTGGCCTAATGTGCTTAAGTGACCTAATGGGTCTAATGGTCAAAATGGGGCTAAGTGGCTTAATGGGCCTAAGTGGTCTAATGGGTTTAAGTGGCATAATGGGTCTAAGTGGCCTAATGGGCCTAATGGGACTAACTTCCCTAATGGGCCCAGTGGGTCTTAGTGTCCTAATGGGCCTAATGGGACTAAGTGGCTGAACTGGGCTAATGGGCCTAAGTGGCCTAATAGACCAAGTGTGCCTAAGTGGCCTAATGGGCCTAAGTGGCCTAATGGGCCTAATGGGCCTGAGTGGCCTAACGAGCCTCAATGGACTAATGGGCTTAAGTGGCCAAATGAACATAATGGGAAAATGGGCCTTAGTGGCCTAAGTGGCCCAATGGGCCTAATGGTCCTTAGTGGCCTAATGGGCCTAAGTGGCCTAAGTGGCCTAATGGGCCTAAGTTTCCTAATGGGAATAATGGGAATTTGTGGTCAAATGGGCCTAATGGACTTGAATGGCCAAATGGGCCTAATGAGACTAAGTGGCCTAATGAGCCTAATGGGCCTTAGTGGGGGCCTAATGGGCCTATTTGGCCTAATTGTCCTAAGTTTCCTAATGAGCCAAATGGGCCTAAGAGGCCTAATAGGACTCAGTGGCCTAAAGGACCTAAGTGGATAAAGTGGCATAATAGGCCAAATGGACCTAAGTGGCCTAATTGGCCTAAGTGTCCTAATGGGCCTAATAGGCCTAAGTGGACTAATGGGCCTAAGTGGCCTAATGGGCCTGCTGGGAATAATGGGCCAAAGTGGCCTAATGAGCCAAATGAGCCTAAGTGGCCTAATGAGCCTAAGTGGCCTAATGGGCCTAAGTGGCCTAATGGGCCTAAGTGGCCTAATGGGCCTAATGGGCCTAATGGGCCTAAGTGGTCTAAGTGGACTAATAGGCCTCATGGGACTAATGGGCCTCATGGGCCTCAATGGCCTAATGGGCCTGATGGGCCTAAGTTGCCTGATGGGATGAATGGGCCTCAGTGGCCTAATGGGCTCAATGGGCCAAAGTGGCCTAAGAGGCACAATGTGCCTAATGGACCTAAGAAGCTTAATGGTACTAATGGGACTAAGTGGCCTAATGGGCCTTAGTGGTTTAATCGGCCTAATGGGTATAATGGGGATAAGTGGCCCTCATGGCCTAATGGGCCTAAGTTGCCTAATGGGACTAAGTGACCTATTGAGCTTAATGGGACTAATGTGACTCAGTGGCCTAATGAGCCTAACGATCTTAAGTGGCCTAAGTGACCTAATGGGCCTAACGAGTCTAAGTGGCAGAAATGGACTAATGGGCCTAAGTGGCGTAACATGCATAATGGGCATAATGGGCCTCAGTGGCCTAATGGTCCTAATGGGGATAAGTGGATGAAATTGCAAAATGGGCCTAATTGGCCTAATTGGACTAATTGGCATAATCGGCCTAAGTGGCCTAATGGTCCTAAGTGGCCTAATGGGCCTAAGTGGCCTAATGGGACTAAGTGGTCTGAAGGGCTTGAGTGGCCTAGTGGGCATGAGTGGCCTAATGATCTTAATGGGCATAATGATACTAAGTGGCCAAATGGGCCTAAGTGGACTAATGGGCCTAAGGGGCCGAAGTGGCCTATTGGACTAAATGTGCCTAAGTGGCCTAATGGCCCTAAGTGGCCGAATGGGACAAATGGGCCGAATGGGCTAAATGGGTCTAAGTTGACAAAGGGGCTTAATGGGCCTAATAGGCCTAAGTGGCTTAATGAGACAAATGATCCTAAGTGGCCTAATGGGCCTCAGTGGCTTAATGGGCCTAAGTGGCCTAAGGGTCCTAATGGGATTAATGGGCCTAAGTGACCTAATGAGCTGAATGGGCCTAAGTGGCCTAATGGGAATAATAGACCTAAGTGGACTAATGGGACTAATGGGTATAATGGGCCTGAGTGGTCTAATGAGCCGAATGGGCCTAAGTGGCCTAATGGGAATCATAGGCCAAATGGGCCTAAGCAACCTAATGGGCTCGATGGGCCTGATGGGACTAATTGTCCTAAGTGGCCTAATGAGCTGAATGAGCCTAAGTGGTCTAATGGGACTAATGGGCCTAATGGGCCTTATGGGCCTAATGGGCCAAAGTGGCCCAATAGGCCTGATGGGCTTGATGGGCCTTAGAAGCCTCAGTGGCCTCCTAGACCTCATGGTCCTAATGGTCCTATAGGGCTTAAGTGGTCCAAGTGGCCTAATGGGCCTATAGGGCGTAGTGGGCCTAATGCGCCTAATGGGCCTAATTGGCATAATGGCCCTAATGGGCCTAATGGGCGTAATGCACTAAATTGGCTTAATAGGTCTAAGTGGCCTCAGTGGCCTAATGGGCCTAATTGGCCTAAGTGGGCTAATGCGCTGAATAGGCCTAAGTGGCCTAATGGGCCTAAGTGGCCTCATGGGCCTATGTGGCATAATGGGCTTGATGGGCCTAATGGGTCGAATGGGCCTCAATGGACTCATGGGCCTCATGGGCCTAAGTTGACAGAGTGGCGTAATGGGCCTAATGGGCCTAAGTGGACGAATGAGCCTAATGTGCCTTAGTGGTCGAATGGGCCTAATGGGCCTAATGAGTCTAAGTGGCCTAAGTGACCTAATGGGCCTAATTCGCCTAATGAGACTCAGTGGACTAATGGGCCTAATGGGCCTAAGTGGCCTAATGGGCTTAATGGGCCTAATGGGCTTAAGTGACCTAATGATCAGAATGGGCAAAAGTGGCCTAATGGGCCTAATGGGCCTAAGTGGCCGAAATGGCCTAATGGGACCAAGTTGCCTAATGGGCCTAATGGGACCCAACGACCTAATGGGCCTAAGTGGCCGAAATGGTCTAAGTGGCCTAATTGGACTATGGGCCTAATGGGCCTAAGTGGCCTAATAGGACTAAGTGGACTAATGGGCTTAAGTGGCCTAATGGGCTTAATGGGCATAATGGGCCAAAGTGGCCTAAGTGGCCTAAGGGGCCTAAGTGGCCTAATGGGCCAAAGTGGCCTAATGGACCTAATGTGCCTAAGGGGATTAAGGGGTCTAATGGGCCTTAGTAGCCTAATGGGCCAAAGTTGGCTAATGGGCATGTGTGGCCTAGTGGTCCTAATTGGCTTAATGGGTTTATGTTACCTAATGGGCCTAATGGGCCTAAGTGGCCTAATGAGACAAATGTGCCTAAGTGGCCCGAATGGTCCGAATGGGCCTTAGTGGCTTAATGGGCTGAATGGGCCTAATGGGCCTACGTGGCCTAATGGGCCTAAGTGACCTAATGAGTTGAATGGTCCTAATGGGCCTAATGGGCCTAAGTGGCCTAATGGGCCCGATGGGCATAATAGGATAAATGGGCCTAAGTGGCCTAATTAGTCGAATGGGCCTAAGTGGCCTCATGGGCCTGATGGGCATAATGGGAATAATGGGATGAATGGGTCTAAGTGGCCTTATGGGCTTGATGGGCCTAATGGGTCTAATGGGATTATGTGGCCTAATGAGCTGAATGGGCCTAAGTGGACTCATGGGCCTAATGGGCCTAATGGGCCCAAGTGGCCTAATGGGCCTAATGGGCATGATGGGACAAATGGGCCTTAGTGTCCTAATGGGCCTCATGGGCCTAATGGGCCGAATTGGCCTAATGGGCATAAGTGACCTAATGGGCCTATTGGGCATAATGGGCCTTAGTGGCCTAATGGGCCTAATGGCCCTGATGGGCTTAACGGGCATAATGGTCCTAGGTGGCTTAATGGGCCTAAGTTGCATGAGTGGCCTAATGGGCCTAAGTGGCCTAATGAGGTGAATGGGCCTAAGTGGCCTAATGGGTCCAATGCGTATAAGTGGCCTAATGGGATTGATGGGCCTAATGGGCCTCCTGGGCCGAATGAGCCTAAGTGGGCTAAGTAGGCTAATGGGCCTCAAGGGCCTAATTGGGCTAATGAGATTAAGTGGCCTAATGGGCCTTATGGGCCTTAGTGGCATAATGAGCCTAATGGTCCTGATTGGCCTAGTGGCCAAAATGGGCCTCAGTGGCCCAATGAGCCTAAGTGGCACAATGGGCCTCAGTGGGCTAATGGGCCTAATGGGTCTAAGTGTCCTAATGGACCTTAGTGTCCAAATGGGCCAAATCGGCATAGTGGGCCTAATAGGCCCGTTGGGTACAATGGGGAGAAGTGGCCCAATGGGGAGAAGTGGCTCTAAGTGGCCTAATGGGCCTGATGGGCTTAATGAGCCTCATGGGCCTAAGTGTCCGAAATGGGCCTCATAGACTAAAGTGGACTAATGGGCCTAGTGGTCCTAATGGGCCTGATGGGTGTAATGGGCGTAATGAGCCTTAGTGTACAAATGGGCCTAATGGGCTTGATAGGCCCAATGGAAAAAATGAGCCTAATTGGCCCAATGGGCCTAATGGGCCTATATGGCCTAATGGACCTAATGGGACCAATGGGCCTCTTGGGCCTAATGGTCCTAATGGGCCAAAGTGGAATAATAGGCATAATGGTCCAAAGTGGCCTAATGGGCCTAATGGACCTTAGTGGCCCAATGGGCCTGATAGACACGATGGGCCTAATGGGCGTAATGAGTACAATTGGCCTAATGGGCCTAAGTGACCTAATGGACCTAATGGACCTAAGTGGATTAGTGTATCCAATGGTGCTAATGGGATTAAGTGGCCTAATGGCCCTATGGGGCCTAATGGGATTAAGCGGCAGAATGGTCCTAATGGGCTTAAGCGGTAGAATGGGCCTAATTGTCCTAAGTGACCTAATGGGACTAATGGCCCTAAGTGGTCGAATGGGCCTGATAGTGTGTCTCAAGAGCCTCATGGGCCGAAGGGTCTTCATGGGCCAAATGGGTCTAAGTGTCCTCTTGGGCCGAATTGGCATAAGTGGCGTAATATGCATAATGGGCCTAATGGACCTCATGGGACTTATTGGCCTCATGTTCCTGAATGGCCTAATGGTACTAATGAGCCTATTGGGCATAATGGGCCTCATCAACCTAAGAGTCCTAATGGGAGTATTTGGACCAATGGGCCTAAGGGGCCTAAGTGGCCTAATGGGCCAATATGGCTGAATGGACCTAGTGGGCCCAAAGGGCCTAATTGGCCTAAGCGGCCCCATGGGCCTAAGGGCCTCATGGTCCTAATCGGCTAAATGGGATAAACTGGTCTAAGTGGTATCATGGACCCAATGGGCCTAATGGGCCTAAGTGGCCTAATGAGAATAATGGGCCGAATGGGCCTAAGTGGCCTAATGGGATTGATGGACCTCATGGGCCTCAAGGACCTATGTGACCTATTGGCATAATGGGCCTAAGTGGCCTAATGGGTCTAGTGGTCCTGATGGGCCTAATGGGCTTAATGGGTCAAAATGGATTGATGGGATGAAGGGGCCTCATGGGCCTAATGGGCGTAATGGTCCTAAGACGCCTCATGGGGCCAATGGCCGTAATGGGCCTAAGTTTCCTAAGTAGGCCTAAAGGGACTAATGGTTTGAATGGGTCTAAGTGGATTAATGGGCCTAATTGGCCCAATCGACCTCATTGGCCTAAGGGGCCTAATGAGTTGATTGGGCCTAATGTGCCTAATATGCCCAATGGGCCTAATGGGATGAATGGGTCTAGTGGTCCTAATGGGCCTAATGGTCCTAAGTTCCCTAAAGGGCCTAGTGGGCCTAATGGGATTAATGGGCCCATTTGGGCTAATGGGCCCAAGTGGCCTGATGGGTCCAATGGGCCTCATGAGCCTAAGTGGCCTCATGGGCCTAATGGGCTTAATGGGCCTAAGTGTCCTAATGGGAATAATGGGTCTCATGGTCCTAATGAGACTCATGGGCCTCATGGGCGGAATGCGCCTCATGGGCCTAATGGGTCTGATGGGCCTGGTGGTCTTAATGGGCCTAATGGTCCTAAGTGGCCTAATGGGTCGAATTGGACCAAGTTCCCTAATGGTCCTAGTGGGCCTAATGTTCCTAATGGGGCTAATGGGCCCAAGTGGCCTAATGGGCATAGTGATCCTAATGGGATTAATGGGCCGAATGGGTGCAAGTGGCGTGATGGTTCTAATGGGTCTCCTGGGCCTCATGGGCCTAAGTGGCCTCATGGGCCCAATGGGATTAATGGGCCTAAGTGTCCTCATGGGTTTGATGGGCCTCATTGTCCTAATGGGCCTCATGGGCCTCATGGGCGGAATGCGCCTCATGGGACAAATGGGCCTGATGGGCCGAATGGCCCGAAGTGGTATAATGGGCCGAATGGGGCTAAGTTCCCTAATGGGCCTAATGGGCCTAATTGGGCTAATGAGCCTAATGGACCTAATTGGCCTAGGTGGCCTAAGTGGTCTAATCGGGCTAATCCACCAAATGGGCCTAATGAGCCTAAGTGGCCTATGTTGATTAAGGGGCCTAGTGGGCCTAGTGGGACTAATGGGTTTAATGGGCGTAATGGGCCTAAGTGTCCTAAGGGGACTAATGGGTCTACGTGGACTAAGGGGCCTAATGGGTCTAAGTGGAATATGTGGATTAACAGGCCTAATGGGCCTAACGGGAATAAGGGGTTTAATGGTTCAAATGGCTCTAATGGGCCTAAGTGGGAAAATGGGATAAAGGGGCCTAATGGGACTAATGGGTCTAATGGGTCTAATGGGCCTAATGGGCCAAAGTGGCCTAATGTGCCCAATGGGCCTAATGGGCCTAAGTGTCCTAAT
The DNA here is from genome assembly GCA_963277665.1 of Viscum album. Classification (NCBI taxonomy): domain Eukaryota; kingdom Viridiplantae; phylum Streptophyta; class Magnoliopsida; order Santalales; family Viscaceae; genus Viscum; species Viscum album. The sequence goes on along the minus strand of OY728132.1, from coordinate 947,209,135 downwards.
GGTATTAATGGGAATAAGTGGCTTAATCCCTCTAATCAACTGAATGGGCCTAATGGGCCTAAGTGGCCTAGTGTGCATAATGGGCCTAATCAGCCAAAGTGGCATAATTAGCCCAATCAACCGAATGGGACTAATGGGCCTAATGGGCCTAATGCCTAAGTGGCCTAAGTGGTCTAATGGTCATAATGGGTCTGATGGGCATAACGAGCCTGATGAGCATATTGGGCCTAAGTGGCCTAAGTGGACTAACTGGGTGAATCGACCTAATCGACCCAATGGGCCTAATGGGCATAATGGGGCGTTGTGGCCCAATCAACCTAATCAATCGAATATACCTAATGGACTTAGTGGGCCTAAGTGTCCTAATGGTCCTAATGGGCCTAATTGGCCTAAGTGGACTAATCTGCCTAATCGACTGGATGGGCCTAATGGGACTAAGTGACCAAATGGGCCTAAAGGGTCTAATGTGCCAAAGTGGCTTAATTAGGATAATCGACTGAATGGGCCTAAGTGGCCTAATAGACCTAATCGATCGAATGGGCATAATGGGACTAGGTGGACTAATGGGCATAATGAGCCTAATGGGTCTAAGTGACCTAATCGGCCTAATCGGCCTAATCGGCTAAATTGGCCTAATGGGCCTAAGTGGCCTAATGGACCTAATGGGTATAGGTATCCTAATTGGCACAATCGATCGAATGGGCCAAATGGGCTAAGTGGCTGATTGGGACTAATGGGACTAAGTGTCTGAAAGGGCCGATTGGGCCAAATTAGCCTAATGGGGTTAATGGGCCTAATGGGCCCAAGTGAACAAATGGGCTTATGTGGCATAATGGGCCTAATGGGCATAAGTGGCCTAATGTGTCTCATGAGCCTAATGGGGTGAAATGTCCTAATGGGCCTAAGTTGCGTAATGGGATTAGTGGGCCTAAGTGGCCGAATGGGCATAATGTGCCCAATTGGCCTAATGGGCCTAATGGGTATAAGTGGCATAATGGGCCTAATGGGCCTAAGTGGACCAATGGGCCTAACTAGCCTAATGGTCCTAAGTGGCCTAATGGGTCTAGTGGGCCTAATGGGCTTAATGCGCCTAATTGGACTAATGGGCCCAATGGGCCTAAGTGGCTATAGGGGCCTAATGGGCCTAATGGGATATAGGGGCCTAATGGGCCTAAGTGGCCTAATAGACCTAATATTCCGAATGGGCCCAATGGGATTAAGTGGCTATAGGGGCCTAATGGGACGAATGGGCCTAATGGGATCAATGGGCTGAATGGGCCTAAGGGGCCTAATGGGCCTAAGTGGCCTAATGGGCCTAGTGGTCTCATTGTTGTGTGTTTATAAAATGAGAAATCATTACATGCATGGTTTAAATGACTTCCCACTAGGATTTCATATCTCATTTACAGTAATGATTTATTTTGTGATATGAATTTGTTGATTTTTGAAAATTCTGGAAAGTGTTTTCAAATGTGTGATTTTGAAAAGAGAATGGTTGTGGTATTTTGAAATTTTTTCAATTTTCAAAACATGGTGAATGTTTTTTCAAAAAATATTTGATGCAAACCATGCGGAAGGCACGGAGTCGATTGCTCGGGTGGAGGAATTGGATTTGCAAGGCCCAATGACACGAGGAAGATTAAAGAGGTTGAATGCTTCAATGGGCGCTCATCTTGCTTCATTAAAGGCCCAATGGGTATTACCTTGCATGGATGGAGCAAATGGGCCTATAATATCACTTATTCAAGCCCAAAATTGATGATTAAAACTTGGCCCACATGGTTGCACGAATTTGGAGGCCTTGCCCACATGGAGGATTCTAGAAATGGCATCTTTGGACATCAAAGTCAAATCCGGTGGGCTATGCACTCAAAGTCAAATCCGGTGGGCTATGTTGGAAAGTTGTGTGCTTCTTTTCCAAAAGTCTTTGTTGGCTTTTATCTTTTTGACTTTTAAGGGGACAAGGTAGGTTTAGACTTTATGACTTTAGGGTATTAGACCCTTGACCATTGTATCACCCCCTTGGCTATAAATAGCCACCCCATGGCATTGTATTGGCATTCAAGACTTAATTTGAGAGCTTATGCTTTGTTTCTCTCCGTTGTGTGAGGACTATCCCGGCTTTTCCCCCTTGCTCTTGTGTATTCTTGCCTTGTCAATCTAGAAGTTAGATTGGTGATCCAAGATCACAAAGCCCCCAATTCCGTGCCTCAACCCAAGTGCGTTGTTGTGTGGATTGGCAATCACACCCCTCCCTTGAGTGTGTTGTCTAAGTAGTAGGTCACGCTCCATATAGCGTTGGTTGACTACTTGCTTCCACTTTCCATACCCTTCACTCGTCACTTAGCCCCAAACCGCATCCATCATCCGCCGCCCTACGCCGTGAAGATCGGGCCACCCCGTGCGTCTCGCATCAGTTGGTATCAGAGCTCCGGTTGACACGGTAGGCGTCTATCCCTTTATTTACTTTAATTCTATCCATTACCCTCCTTATCTTTCCATATTATTCACCCATTCAACAAAAAAAAATCCATTTTTCTTGAAAGCCTCCCGAATTGTCCTAGTTTGTGCAAGCTTGGATTATTATAAATTGAGCCAAATTTTCATTCATCTCTCTATATGTGATTTGTATCCGGCAAAAAAAAAAATTCTCTCAACTCATCATTTTGTGCTTTTCAAAATTAAGCACATCCTTTATTTGAGAGATTTCGAAGAAAAAAATGTCTTACTCTCCGTTCAATCATCTTGTGCTTTAAAACTCCAAGCACAACACTTTTTGGGGAGAATTGACAAAAACAAAAGCAAAAAAAAAAAAGAGCGGATACAATTAATCCTTTGTGCTTTACCTTATTAGCACTTTCTATGTCCATATATAACGTTTTCCATCATTTTACTTCATCCCCATTTTGTATTTGGCTCATATTGTTATCTTATCTTGCACAATCGGGCAAAACCCACAATCCACCTATCTACCCTTCTTTCCACCCTCTTTTTGACCCTTTACCATTGTTAAACCCCTTACCACTCAAGCGAGTTGTGTTAAACCATCCCCCGACACAATCTTGATTGAGGAGGAATTGGTGGCACTTGATCGCCCTAAACAAGGTATTATATTTCATAAGATCTTGGGATTCAAATTGAGTTTTGAGAGTGGAGAGAAATAAGAAAAAAAAATATCTTGTGTGTGTGAGTGTGTGCATCTTGTTGTGTGCGTGTGTGTGTACATCTTGTGCGTGTGAGTGTGTATATATTGCGTGCGTGAGTGTGTATATTTGTGTGTGTGAGTGTGTACATCTTGTGTGAGTGTGTACATCTCGCGTGTGTGAGTGAGTGTGTATCATTGTGTGTGTTCCCCCCCCCCGGTGTGTGTTTGTGTTTGTGTAACTTATCATGGCAGAAGATCGTGGGAAGAAAATTGCTCATGTTAGCGATGAAGGAAGTCGAAGTAGATCTCCCGCACCTGAAGCTACGCAATTCCAAATGCAAGCTTTGGTGAGCCACTTCGAGAAGCTTCTTGATCGGAAGTTGGAGGTGTTACATGAGAGGATTGATGAATTGGAGAATAAACCAAGCCCAAGGATGTTCCATGATAACCCACGACGCGCTCCCGCACCACGTCGTCCCCACATCATGGAGGAGGAGATGGTGAACTTTGATGATGATCTTGATGAATTCCCACAAAGGAGGAGGTTGTACCAACAACCGAGAGGAGGCCAAAGGAGACAACATGATGATGAACTACTTGGCGGGATCAAGGTGAAGGTCCCTTCTTTTCTTGGGAAAAGCGATCCGGAAGCATACTTGGAGTGGGAGATGCGGATCGAGCAGGTCTTTTCATGCCATGCATATTCCGAGGAGAAAAAGGTCAAACTTGCTTCCCTTGAATTTTCTGATTATGCTTTAATTTGGTGGGATCAAGTTCAAAAGGAGAGGGCTAGATATGGTGGACGTCCCATCAACACTTGGGAAGACATGAAGTTCACCATGCGGAAGCGGTTTGTTCCCACACATTACCATAGAGATCTCCACAACAAACTTCAACGCCTCATCCAAGGGAGTAAGAGTGTAGAAGACTACTACAAGGAGATGCAAATTGCCATGATTCGGGCAAACGTTGAGGAGGATCTGGAGGCAACCATGGCACGGTTTTTACATGGGCTCAATCGGGAGATTGCGGATCAAGTGGAGATGTACCACCATGTAGAGATACAAGATATGATCCACCAAGCCACCAAGATCGAGCAACAAATCAAAAGGAGGAGCAACATGAGGAAACCCACTACCCCTTTCACACCATGGAGAAATCCAAGGAAGGAGATTGGAGAACCATCAAAGGCAAAAGAGGTGGTTGATCGCAAAAGTGACAAGGTAATTCTTCCACCTAAGAAACCTACTTTTGAGGCTAACCAAACCAGGAATAGAGATATTCGGTGTTTTAAATGTCAAGGAAGGGGTCACATTGCTAGTGAATGCCCAAACCGTCGCACCATGATCATCAACAAGTATGGAGAATGGGAGACCGATGGAGAGAGCTCTGAAGAGGAGGAAGATGAATCTCCAGAAATTGAAAATGGAGAATTTGCGGAAGATGGCGAGATTCTTGTCACTAGAAGAGTTTTAAGTGCACAAATGACCGTTGGAGAAAAGGAGCAGCGGGAGAACCTTTTCCATACACGATGCAAGATCAATGGGAAGGTATGTAGTGTTATTGTTGATGGTGGAAGTTGTAGCAATGTGGCGAGCACCGAGTTGGTGGAGAAGTTGGGACTCCCGACTTTAAGGCATCCAAATCCATACCGGCTTCAGTGGTTGAATGATTGTGGAGAGCTGAAGGTCACCAAGCAAGTTAAGGTATTGTTCACCATCGGTAAGTACAAAGATGAGGTATTGTGCGACATTGTTCCTATGAAGGCATGCCACTTGTTGTTGGGTCGACCATGGCAGTACGATCGGCGTGTTACTCATGATGGTTTCTTGAACCGTCACTCTTTTCTACTCCGAGGGGAACCTATAACCCTCAACCCCATGTCCCCCAAGAAAATTCTGGAAGATCACATTTTGAGAGAAAAGAAAAAAAAGAGTGATGAGGAAAGAAAGAGAGAAAATGAAAAAGGAGAGAATGAGGGAAAAATAGAAAATGAGAGAAGCAAAGAAATGGAGAGCAAAGAAAAATCAAGAGGGGAAAAAGATTTGAGAGGAGAGAAAAGTGTGATGTTGGCAAAAAAGAGTGAGGTTAAGGAAGCTTTGATTTCTCGACAAAATCTCTTAGTACTTATGTACAAAGAGGTGATGTTGAACACTAACGACTTAACATCTTCTTTGCCACATGTTGTTGAGTCTTTGTTGCAGGAATTTGAAGATGTGTTTCCCGAAGAGGTGCCACCAGGTTTGCCACCCATTAGAGGTATTGAGCATCAAATTGACCTCATACCTGGAGCATCACTACCGAACCGCCCAGCATATCGCACCAACCCAGAGGAGACAAAAGAAATTCAAAGGCAAGTTCAAGAGTTGTTGAATGTGGGGTATGTGAGAGAGAGTCTTAGTCCTTGTGCGGTACCGGTCCTTTTAGTACCAAAGAAGGATGGAACATGGAGAATGTGCATTGACTGTAGAGCCATCAACAACATCACGGTCAGGTATCGTCATCCTATCCCTAGGTTAGATGATATGCTTGATGAATTAAATGGTTCAACTATTTTCTCAAAAATTGATTTAAGAAGTGGCTACCATCAAATTAGGATGAAAGAAGGAGATGAGTGGAAAACTGCATTTAAGACAAAACATGGACTTTATGAATGGTTAGTCATGCCCTTTGGTCTCACCAATGCACCTAGCACATTTATGAGGTTAATGAATCATGTCTTACGTGCATATATTGGAAAATTTGTGGTAGTTTACTTTGATGATATTCTGGTGTATAGTAGGACTTTGCATGAACATGTAGATCACTTGAGAAAAGTCCTAGAGGTGTTAAGGAAAGAAAACCTGTTTGGAAACATAAAAAAGTGTGAATTTTGTCTCGATAAGATTATTTTCCTTGGATTTGTTGTGAGTGGCAATGGAGTTGAAGTGGACACCGAGAAGATCAAAGCAATACAAGAATGGCCAACTCCAACCTCCGTTGGACAGGTAAGAAGTTTTCATGGGCTTGCTAGTTTTTACAGGAGATTTGTGAAAGACTTCAGCACACTAGCAGCACCATTGAATGAATTGACAAAGAAGAATGTTCCTTTCAAATGGGGGACAACTCAAGAAAAATCCTTCCATGCGCTAAAGGAGAGACTCACCCACGCCCCTCTACTTGCACTTCCAGACTTCGGTAAGACCTTTGAAATTGAATGTGATGCAAGCGGAATTGGCATAGGAGGAGTACTCATGCAAGAAGGTAAGCCTATTGCTTATTTTAGTGAGAAGTTAAATGGCCCAACTCTAAACTATGCTACATATGATAAAGAGTTGTATGCATTGTTTAGAGTACTCGAAACATGGCAACACTATCTTTGGCCTAAAGAATTCGTGATCCATTCTGATCACGAGGCTCTTAAATACCTTAGGAGCCAACATAAACTAAATAGGAGACATGCTATATGGCTGGAATTCATTGAATCATTTCCATATGTCATCAAGCATAAAAAGGGTAAAGAAAATACTGTGGCCGATGCACTTTCGCGTAGATATTCTCTTTTATCCTTGTTGGATTCAAAACTTCTTGGTTTTGAATACATTAAGGATTTATATGCCACTGATAGTGATTTTAGAGAACCTTATGAACATTGTAAACCTGGAGTTAGTTGGGAAAAGTTCTATTTACATGATGGATTCTTATTTCGGATTGATAAGCTTTGCATTCCTAATTGCTCTATCCGTTTACTTTTACTAAAGGAGTCACATTCGGGTGGGTTAATGGGGCATTTTGGTGTTTCAAAAACTCTAAGTGTTCTTAGTGAGCATTTTTATTGGCCTAGGATATCTAGAGATGTTGAGAAATTTGTGGGAAAGTGCATTGTTTGCCATAAATCCAAATCAAAGCTGAACCCACATGGACTATATCTTCCTCTCCCAATTCCCAACACCCCTTGGGAGGACATATCAATGGACTTTATTGTGGGGTTACCACGGACCAAGAGGGGGAGAGATTCCATTTTTGTTGTGGTGGATCGGTTTTCAAAAATGGCACATTTTATTCCCTGTCACAAAACAGATGATGCCACTAACATTGCAACACTTTTCTTTCAGGAAGTAGTCAAGCATCATGGCATGCCAAGGACCATTGTGTCGGATCGAGACACAAAATTTCTTAGTTACTTTTGGAAGACCTTGTGGAGAAAACTCGGTACAAAGTTATTATTTTCCACTACTTGTCATCCACAAACCGATGGGCAAACGGAGGTGGTGAATCGCACACTATCATCCCTTCTGCGAACAATTGTCAAAAAGAATATCAAGAATTGGGAGGAGTGTCTACCACATGTGGAATTCGCATATAACAGGGCCAAGCATTCCACTACTCAATATTCCCCATTTGAAATAGTTTACGGCTTTAACCCCCTTGCGCCTATTGATCTAGTTCCTTTGCCTTTACAGGAAGCAGTTAATATGGATGCGAAAGGGCGTGCAGAATTCATCAAGAAAATCCATGAAAAGGCAAGGTTAAATATCGAGCGGATGACCCAAAAATATATGGATCGTGCAAACAAGGGTCGCAAGCAAATGTTGTTCGAGCCCGGTGACTTGGTTTGGATTCATATGCGGAAGGAAAGATTCCCTGAAAAGAGGAAATCAAAACTCATGCCACGAGGCGATGGACCATTCCGAGTGCTTGAAAAGATTAACAACAATGCTTACAAGATAGCTTTGCCAGGTGAGTATGGTGTAAGTGCCACTTTCAATGTTTCTGATCTTTCTCCTTTTTTGGGTGTAGAGGATGAAGAGTCGAGGACGACTCCTTTTCAAGAGGGGGAGGATGATGCAAACCATGCGGAAGGCACGGAGTCGATTGCTCGGGTGGAGGAATTGGATTTGCAAGGCCCAATGACACGAGGAAGATTAAAGAGGTTGAATGCTTCAATGGGCGCTCATCTTGCTTCATTAAAGGCCCAATGGGTATTACCTTGCATGGATGGAGCAAATGGGCCTATAATATCACTTATTCAAGCCCAAAATTGATGATTAAAACTTGGCCCACATGGTTGCACGAATTTGGAGGCCTTGCCCACATGGAGGATTCTAGAAATGGCATCTTTGGACATCAAAGTCAAATCCGGTGGGCTATGCACTCAAAGTCAAATCCGGTGGGCTATGTTGGAAAGTTGTGTGCTTCTTTTCCAAAAGTCTTTGTTGGCTTTTATCTTTTTGACTTTTAAGGGGACAAGGTAGGTTTAGACTTTATGACTTTAGGGTATTAGACCCTTGACCATTGTATCACCCCCTTGGCTATAAATAGCCACCCCATGGCATTGTATTGGCATTCAAGACTTAATTTGAGAGCTTATGCTTTGTTTCTCTCCGTTGTGTGAGGACTATCCCGGCTTTTCCCCCTTGCTCTTGTGTATTCTTGCCTTGTCAATCTACAAGTTAGATTGGTGATCCAAGATCACAAAGCCCCCAATTCCGTGCCTCAACCCAAGTGCGTTGTTGTGTGGATTGGCAATCACACCCCTCCCTTGAGTGTGTTGTCTAAGTAGTAGGTCACGCTCCATATAGCGTTGGTTGACTACTTGCTTCCACTTTCCATACCCTTCACTCGTCACTTAGCCCCAAACCGCATCCATCATCCGCCGCCCTACGCCGTGAAGATCGGGCCACCCCGTGCGTCTCGCATCAATATTGAACATGGGAAATGTTGAATTTTGTAAATCATGGTTATGATAGTTGAAATGTGATAGAATTTGAAATTGTTAAGCCTTCTCTTGCTACAGAGTGAGACTTATGGTGTTTCTCATGTGAACAGAGAATGGAACCCGGTGGGCATCATAAAACCAACTTGAGGAATCTATTAAAAATGTGATTGCACCTGAGTCCCAGGTGATCCAGTAGCTAGTGCAGAGCATAGTAAATTCTTTTGAAGCTGTCGATAGTTGGAATAAAAGAGATTAACCAAGGCATGTGGACAATTTGGTTCAGTTTTAGAAGAAAAAATCACTCATCTTTTGGGGTGATTCGGAACCAGAAAGGGTGGAGGTTTGGCTAAATAGGATGAATCAAATCTTTGATTTTCTAAGCACACTACTGGAGTTCAAAGTCAAGTTATTAATGTACATGTTAGAAGATCTTTTATGTTAGTGGTGGGAGTTCGTGATTTAGGCTAAAGTAGACCAAGGTATGGCATGGGAGGATTTTGAGGAATTGTTCAAAAAATAATTCTATCCTCACACGTTTAGAATTCATAGAGCGATGGATTTATTTATCTTGAAGTGGTTGAACCTTGTTTTGATAGAATATGTGGCTAAATTTATGAATTTAGTCCAGTTTTCACCAGAGGTTTCTACTAGTGCATCTTTGGAGATGCACATTTTTTAATCTGGGATGAGGTAAGAAATTTGTTTGATTATTTCGGTAATCTGTATAACAAATTGTACGGAGATAGTCAACAGGTAAACCATGGATGAAAGGGACATCTTAGGGGTGATGGGTGGAGGATATATCATGATACCTATGGGAAATTTTGAAAACTATAATGCAGGGAGCAAGTGGAATAGGGGAACTTATTTCCAAGGTGGGATTATGGCTCAAAATCAGATGGAAGGATCAATGAACCTTCCTATGAAGCTTAAGAGAAAGTCAGGATGTTTCCAATGTGGTTCTCTAAGACACATGAAGCGAGAATGTACATCACCACCTAAAGCATGCCATGATTTTAATTAGATAGGGAATATTTATTTTTATTGTCGCCATGCTCCAAGGTTGGGTGTTTGAGACACTTCTCAAGGTTCATAGTCGTCTTATGCCTCAACAGGACAAGGACAACACAATACCCCTTTTTAGTAGAACAGATCCAGTCACGGTGATTCCAGGAATACCACGAATCCTTGACATGGGAAATTTCAATAGGGTAATAAAGATAAACATGTGGTGAGTAAGCAGGTATTAGGAGATGATCGGGTTATTGTGAATATCCAACTTGTACCATCTATGGTGAGAGGTACAATTCTTTTGAATTCTACCCTTATGCAAGCATTGTTTGATACGGGTGAATCTCATATTTCATTAATTCTCATGCTGTTGATTTGTTGGGTCTAAAATTCGGAAATGATGCCTTCTATTTTGAAACTTCAAACTCCTCTGGGTCAAAGAAAGTATCGAGACTTTCTGTATAGAGATTATTATATAGTTGTCGGGTGACCAGTTCAGGGTCGACCCGGGTTGGTTCGTGGCAGCCTAATTGGCCTAATTTCCCTAAATGACCTAAATTGTTCTAAATGGCCTAAATTGGCCTAAATGGCCTAATTGGGCTAAATGACCTAAATGGAATAAATGTCCTAAATAGTCTAATTGGCCTAATTATACTAATTAGACTAATTGGACTAAATGGATTAAATGGCCTAAATTGGCCTAAATGGTATAAATGGCCTAATTGGCCTAAATGGACTAAATGACCTAAATGGCTGGAATTGACCTAATAGCCTAATTGACCTAAATGGTTTAAATTGGCCTAAATTGACTAATTGGCCTAAATGACCAAAATTTTCTAATTGGCCTAATTGACTTAATTGGCCTAAATGTCCCAAATTGGCCTAAATGGCATAAATGGATTAATTGATCTAAATGGCCTAAATGGCCAAAATTATCCTAAATGGATTAATTGGCCTAAATGGACTAATCATCCTAATTGACCTAAATGGCCTAAATTCTCCCAAATGAACAAAATGACCTAATTGGCCTAATTGGGCTAAATGGATTAATTGACCTAAATGGTCTAAATGGCCTAATTTTCCTAATTAGAATAAATGGCCTAACTGGTCTAATTGGCCTAAATGGACTAAATTATCCTAAATGTCCAAAATTGGCCTAATTGGCCTAATTGGTCTAAATGACCTAAATAGCCTAATTGGCCTAAATGGACAAAATGTGTTAATTGGTTTAATTTTCCTAAATGAACTAATTTTCCCAAATTGTCTAAATGACCTAAATTGGCATAATTGGCCTAATTGGTCGAAATGGCCTAAATTTGTCTAAATGGCCTAAATTGGTCTACATGGCCTAAATGGCTTAATTGGCCTAAATGTACTAATTAGACTAAATGAACTAATTGGTATAATTGTCCTAAATGGACTAATTTTCCTAAACATCCTAAATGGTCTAATTGGTCTAATTGCCCTGAATGGTCTAAATGCCCTAAATTGGCCTAAATGGCCTAATTGGCCTAATTGGTCTAAATGACCTAAATTGGCCTAAATTTCCTAAATATCCTAATTTTCCTAATTGAACTAAATTGGCCTAAATGGAATAAATGGACAAAATTTTCCTAATTGGCTTAATTGGTCTAAATGGTCTAAATTGGCCTAAATGGCCTAATTGTCCTAAATTGCCATAAATTACCTAATTGGCTTAATTTGACTAATTGGCCTAAATGGAATAAATTGTAGTAAATGGATTAAATGGCCTAATTATCCTAAATGAACTCAATTAGAATAATTGGCCTAATTGACCTAATTTGACTAAATTTTCTAATTGGTCTAATTGTCCTAATTGGCCTAAATTGCCTAAATTGGCCAAAATAGCTTAGATGTCCTAATCGACCTAATTTTCCTAAATGGCCTGATTGGCTAAATTGGACTAAATGGTCTAAATTATCCTAAATAGTCTAAATGACCTAAATTGTCCTAAATGGCCTAATTGGCCTAAATGGCCTAAATTGGCCTAAATGACCTAAATTGTCTAATTGACATAATTTACCTAAATGACCTAAATAGACTAAATGTCCTAATTGGCCTAAATTGCTTAAATAAACTAAATTACCTAATTTTCTAATTGGCCTTAATGGCCTAAATGACCTAAATGGCCTAAATTGGCCTAAATGGCCTAATTGGCCTAATTGGCCTAAATGGCTTAATTGGACTAAATGGCATAATTGGCCTAATTGTCCCAAATGAACTAATTGGCCTAATTTTCTTAATTAGGCTAAAATCATAAATTATCCTAATTAACCTAAATTGGCCTAATTGGCCTAATTGGTCTAAATGGCCTAAATTTTTCTAAATGGTCTAAATGGTCTAATTGGCCTAAATGATATAAATGGCCTAGTTGATATAATTGGACTAAATTACCTAATTTCCCTAAATGGTCTAAATGAACTAATTGGCCTAAATTAACTTTAATAGCCTAAATTAGCCTAAATGGTCTAAATTAGCCTAAATGGCCTAAATTGGCCTAATTGGCCTAATTAGCTAATGGGCATGAATTGCCTAATTGGTTTAATTTTAATAATTGGTATAAATGAGATAAATTGTCCTAAATGGACTAATTGTCCAAAATTACCAAAATTATCTAATTGAACTAATTGGCCTAATTGGCCTAAATGGCCTAAATTGGCCTAAATGACCAAAATGAAAAAATTAGCCTAAATGGACTAAATTGATATAATTGGCCTAAATGGTCTAAATTGGCATAATAAAATTAAATGGAATAATCAGAATAATTTTCCTAGTTGGTCTAAATTACCCAAATTATCCTAAATGGCATAATTGGCCTAATTGGCCTAATTGGCCTAAATGGTATAAATTGGCCTAAATAGCCTAAATGACCTAAATTGGCCTAAATGGACTAATTGGCCTAAATGAACTAAATTTTCCTGAATGGACTAAGTGAATTAAATTGCCTAATTAGACTAATTGGCCTAATTAGACTAATTGGATTAATTGGACTAAATTGTCCTAAATGGCCTAAATATTCTAATTAGCCTAAATGATCTAAAGGGCCTAAATTGGCCTGAATTTGTCTCATTGGCCTCATTGGCCTAAATGGTCTAAATCGGTTAAATGAAATAAATATCCTAATTTTCCTAAATGGCCTCAATGGCCTAATTGGCCTAATTGGCCTAAATGACCAAAATTGGCCTAAATGGACTAATGGGACTAATGGGCCTATGGGATGAATGAGACTAAGTGTCCTAATGGACCTAACACTACCATAAAACTGGGTTTCCACAGCGTCACCCTTTAACAATGCTAAAAAAAGCGCTGATAAATGGGGTGCCTTTATTAGTGCTAAAAAAAGATCTGATAAAGGCACCCCCTTTATCATCACTTTTTTTAGCGTTTTTAAAGGTTCCCCCCTTTATCATCACTTTTTTTAGTAGCGCTGATGGGGGGGCTTTATCAGCGCTTTTTTTCCTAGTACTGATAAAGTGTATATTTCAAAAAAACTTATATTTCATAAAAAATAATATATTGATATTGTTGATGCTCCTTTTTCGTCACATTGTCTAAAAGAATGGAAAGGGAAATAACTTAGCACAAATTGATTCATCCTTTAAAGAAAACCTCAAAAATCGACAAAGGCATGAACAAGGCTTCAAATGCACAAGGGTCGCGCAAGTTCCCTAATTGTCATGCAAGTATACTTGCGCGCCACCTAATGGTCGTGCAAGTGACTTGCGCGCCCTAAGTGATAACTGCCTGAGGTCTTCTCCAACCTATAAATAGACCCTGTGGGCCCCCCATTGAATGAGAAATTTTTCCAGAATTTAGATATAGATCTCTAAACGCCCAAGTCTCTTCTTCAGGTGTTCCGAACACATCTAAGGTAATTATTTACCTAGAGTGGAAGGTCTAAACAATAGGAGTAAGGTCTAAGTGTTAGAATTCACTAATACTTGCGCGCCTAAGGTGTTTTACCTTTAAGGGAAATGAACATACTTGCGTGATGCCCTACTTCTTCACCAAAACTTGCGCGACTCTCTTCTAGAAGTACCTCAGGATAATTATAAAGGATTTGGTCAAGGATCGCCCAAGTGTTACCCTACTGGTTAATAATCACGCAAGTACCCATGTGTCGCATAGGTATACCTGCGCGACCAAAACTTATGTGCCCACGTAGTACCTGCACGCCTGCCAGGACTTGCGCGCCCCTGCCTTTTTGGGTGCCCTTCTTGCCCATTTAACCCCTCTTATACCATTCCACCTCTCCTATTCAAGATTCAGTCTTTAAGACATTCTTCAAATCCATTTATGGCATGTTTTCTTGATTAACTTCCTTATCTGAAAGGAATTTTGTGAAATATCTCTCAAAACCTAGTGATTTACACATTTTTATGTCACTAAAGATTGAGATTTCATTCATTAAACCTCATCCTTTAATATGAGAGAACCCCTTAACCTGGGCCTCCTTTTTAGGAGTGAGTCCCAGTCATAATTATCATTAATTATGGGCATCATTTTTAGGAGTAAGCCCCAAGTCCTCTTTAAACTGGGCTTACTTTTCAGGAGTAAGCCCTAGTCTCAAAGTTCACAAGTATGGGAATCCTCCTTAGGAGTAAGCCCCAAGTCCTCATTAACCTAGGCCTCCTTTTCAGGAGTAAGTCCCAGTCATAATTCCCATTAATTTTGGGCATCCTTCTTAGGAGTAAGCCCCAAGTCCCTTAATCTGGGCATCCTCCTTAGGAGTGAGCCCTAATCTTAAAATTCCCAAATATGGGCATCCTCCTTAGGAGTAAGCCCCAACCATAATTCTCTTAACCTGGGTTTCCTTTTCAGGAGTAAGCCCCAGTCTCAAATATGGGCATCCTCCTTAGGAATAATCCCCAAGTCCCTTAATTTTTCAAGTCCCTTAACCTAGGTCTCCTTCTTAGGAGTAAGCCTCACTCTTAATTTATCTTAACTAGTACTAATTTACTTTTTGATCTGGGTCTCCTTATCAGGAGTAAAACCCAATCATAAGTCCCCTCCTAATTTGGTCCTCCTTTTCAGGAGTAAGCCCCAAATTAGAGTATTCAAATCTCCATAAAGTACATATACCTTTATGGACCATGTTCTTGGATTTCTTACCTGAAGTAAATCCTAATCTTCATCTATTTGGGAAGTCATACATACATAAGCCCCACATCATTTCTTATGATTTCATCTTTCATGGAACAACTGTCTGGTTTTACCAATACCTCTTGTTTCTCACACTGAGCATGACTCACGTGATCTTAGAGTGTAAAAGTAATTATGACATCTTTCTTTGAGCCATCAATAATAAACATCATATTCCCTTACTCGAACTACGTGGGTTCTGATTCCTTTTTTTAAAAACAAAGGATATGTAGGTAGCCCATCTATGGGTATGATCCCAACTCTGAAATAATCTATGTCATTCTGAATGACAATAAACTTCAAGTGCCCCACTGAGTGGATTTAAAACTAGTATGGTCATCATAATGACCAAGAGACTTTTATGTATTAAAGGATACCATTGACTGAGAATCTCTAAACAGATACATATGATTCTCTATTAATGAAGAACCTGGAATACATATAAAAGATTCTCTAAATTTTCTACATATCAATCATTGATTGTCAGATCTAAAGGAAAGCTCATTTTATACTTGGTAATGTAATAAGGATTCATGAACATAACTTAAATATATAAAGCGAGTCCCGGAGTAGACAATAATTCCCCTCAAAAAGGTGTGATGAGTCTGAACTCCCATCCTCTCGACCAATGCAAATTCCTAAGCCACATCAGTCTACAACTAATGAGCGCCTACCTTTGGAAAGTAGGTTCAAATGGATATGGAATCATTGGATGTTTCCGGTTCTACGAACAAACCTGTTAGAAACCTCTTGGAATGTTTGAATCTTAAATCAATGAGATTATCCCCAATTCCAGAGGGAAACAAAAAATGGTGAACTCGACGTGAATCCTTAACCAAGTCAAAATGATGTTTTGCTTATTTGTTAGGGCCCTATTTAAAACTCAATGAGAGGGCCAACAAAAACAATCATTGACATATGTGCTCATCCAAAATATGTAGTGGCTGAATTTATCTTGATTATGTCTGTTATATCAAACAGGAACTCTTTTCCAAGATCTTCTGCATTTCCAGAATGGCTTCTCTTAAGTTCACATCTATGAATACGTCTGCTATGAAAACTTCTTCCGCAAATGCCACTGCTGCTACTCCTGCTAGATCATCGTCTGCTCTAAGGATGATATCACCTACTCATCATCTTCAACACTGGGTATTAAACACACTGGTTAAAGAGTACCATCAACACGATACCATTCCAACTCTGGAGGCTGCCCGACAAGCCCTCCAAGTGAACAATTCACACTGGTTGTCCGGACAGCGATGACCAGTGATCAAGAAGCAGGCAGTGCTAACCACCGTCTCCAACCGTTTCGGGTCGTTATCCCCAGAACGCAATCACCATTCACTCCAATATTCTGAGGAGGTTAATGAGAAGGTCTCTCAGGGCCTTAATTCAAAGAGATAGGAGTCCTTCCCGAGGGTTTCCATCAACAATCGCTGCTAGACTCGTGCGGCAGTGCGCCCTCAACATGATGAGGGTACCGACTCTAGTCGTTCAGCTCAGGTTCCTCGAACCCGAGCAGGAAAGGCGAACCGCCAGAGGCGAAATCTGGATTACAGTGAGCAGGTTCTCATATCTTCCGTTTCTGGAGAAGTCCACTAACCTAACTTGGGGGCAAGCAAAGAGTGGGCACACACACCTGCCCATTTTAATTCCGCTGTCTAGCAGACTCATCTGGCAGCATCACGCCAATCCCACCAGGCAATTCCAGTGGAGTATTATAGGCAGGAACATACACCTGTTTATACATCACCAGCTAGTCAGCAGTTTCATCTGACTACATATGATGGAGCTCGTCAACCACGTTCAGCGAAGTACAATCAACAGGCACATATACCTGCTAGTACTAATCAAGCCTACGAACAGTCTCGCTTGGTAGCATTCGAAGAAGTCAGTCGGAAAGCTCTGACAATAAACAGGAGGCAGACTCAACTTTCTACCCCCACACTTGAGTACTGTCAGGATTCACTGACAGGAAAATGAGGACAGGAGCAGGCACTTACACCTACTCCAAGTACGGAATGGATGTATATCCCCGTTCCGACAGCTGAAGTCACCAAGCATATTCTATCAATGGTGAAAGAGCAGAAACAAATCCCTGCTCATATTCTGGATGCTTGCCAGGATATTATAACAGCTTCAGCAACATCTCAAGGAAAGACACACAAATCTATCCCTACTAGTGGAGTGACACATCAACAGTTCACTCCGGAGCAGATACACGCATCTGTTCTAGTCCAAGAGGGTTGTGGGGCATACTCCCCCATATCATACGGACAACCAAGTCAGGAACATACACCTGGTTTGAGTGGAGATAATCAGCCTAACCTGATAATTTCTTCTAAGCAGGCACAGACACCTGCTAAATTGAGTAAGAAGGCATCTAAGAAAAAGACACGCCCAGCATAGTCAAGATATCAAGAGCCAATTTTTAACAAGGCCTTACTCGATGCTGGAGTTCTTGAAGCCCTTAGACAGTTATCTGTTATAATTCAAGATTCTACTGCCTTATTTCCCAATAGCAGGAACATTAATTCCGAAGGTCTTCAAAATACACTTCCTCATAAAGGATTTCTTCATGACAATTCGGTCGATCTTGAAATTTCATCTTCAGATGCGAGCCACAGAAACCCTCTTTGTGGTCAGAAGACTAAGGAGCAAGAGATCTCATCTTTTGTTGTAACCCACCATGGTGGTCCTCCCCATGATGATGAATTTCGCTGCGAAAGTCCTCTCTGCAATAGTGATGCACATTGCCCAGAAAATGCTCTAGTGGACAATGTAGTGCTGAGAAAGTCCTCCTATCTCGAGGCACTTTCAAATGAGAAACCAGTCATGTATGATGTTTCATCACTGGTAGGTGAAATACTTTCTCAATCAGAAGATAGCCTATGGTGTAGGTCATTCTCCGAACCACCCTTAAGTAATGCATATTCTAGTTTGATCAGTGATTTCTCTACCAATCTTGTTGAATCTGATGAAGCAACAAGGAAGAACCAGCTCTGGTCAAATCAGGTAGAAGAATCTTCATTGAATGATAAAGAGGAAATGTTGAACATGAGAAAACAACTGGCGAAAGGTGAAGTTCCAGTCATGTTTTGGCCTTTGGATGACTCTCAGTATGACATTCCAAAGATGTTGACGGAAGATGGAATTCATGATATTCGTCTCAACATATGGAAAAATATTTGTTAGTTGAAAAAGAAAGTATTATCTTATGATGAATACGAAAATCATGTTAAGATAATAGAAGGGTTACAAAGCCAAATTGATTTGGAATCTCTATCAGTCTCTCGATATCCGAAGGCTGAAAAGTAGCAGAGAGACCTTCAGCGTTCATGCCTTAGTGCACTAAGAAGATTGTGTCAGTTAATTGCCAATGCCCCATATGGTATTCATGTCATAGGATGGGGTGTTCATGGAGCACTACATTTCACTATGCTCTCCAGTCAGCAAAGCCCACCGAAAATGGTCTCATGTAATGTTATTGCCCGTGGCCGGCCACAGTCAATGGGTTTTGTTTGTAATCAAAAGTTTGCCCAAGAATAGGCCTCAACTAGTTCTTCTCAAAATCAAGAATACTGAGAACAAGTTATTGAATTACTTCTGCATCAAGCAAAAAAGAATATTGAACAGGCCTCTCGCATGGAGAAAGTACATCATCAAGTGACAAAAGTGTCAGAAATCATCCAACGGTCTTTCGAGCCGGGTGATAAAAGTGGATGTCGATTGATGCATCCAGCTAATTTACGGACCAAGGTCCACAAGATCATGAGAGATTTTAAGAAAGACTCATACATATCATGTCAAGAGCCAGCCCAGCTTGCCAAACTGGGGACTCTTTTAAACCAACCCCCAGAATCAACAAATAGGATTCAAGGAGTTGAGCGAGGACAGCAGGAACAGCCCCAGTCCATCAGACTGGGTACTTTTTCAAATCATCAATCCCCTCCTCAGTGAAAGTTGGTCTTCTCTCGATTAGGGAAGAATCCACAGGAGGAATGAAGAGCCAAATTATCAGGAGATTCCCTCCAAATTACGGTTCGTCAAGAAGTTCCTGGGAGATCGAATCAACAAAAGGCAATGTCTCATCAAAGACATGGAAGAAGACAATATCACAGAAATGATGATAGAAGGGATGTGATGTGTATACATCAATCAATGTCCTCAATGTCATTTTTGCTGATCCACCAGATGAGGCTCACTCAGGGGATTCAGATGAAGAGGTTCCTGCTCAAGAAGATGTATGCACAGACACAAATGAAGAAGGTGTGCGTACACTAAATCAAAGGATTACTCAAAACCTAGGTAATCCTTCAAGTAACCCACTTACCCCTCTCCGAAAAGGATCCAAAAAAGGTAGGGGAAAGAATCAGGTTACATATCCTTCCTCTGGAGAAGGCCAATCGCTCTCACTAGAACAAAGGTTTTCACAACAGGAGGAAGAAATGAAGGAATTGAGGAGGTTGAATGCATAACTACTTCAGGGTAGTCTTCTTCCTAAGCATGCTAGAGTCAGTTAGTCAAGGGAGTTTGTTGCAGCTATAGATATGGATCAAGAATATCCTCCTTTATCAGTACACCCTCCCAGGTCTAATCCTACGGGTCAAGTGAAACAACAATTGGCAGTGCTGCCATCAGTTGCAGCACCAGCTGCCATACCTATCCAAACTCCAGTCATTGCACCTACCTAAGTCCAAGTTCAACTAAATGTTTCTCAAAAGTTAATAACTATCATTGAGTCATTAAAATCTTGGTTAGAGACTATAGAAGGGAAGCGTGCGCAGGTTCAACCAGAAAAGAAAGCTTACCCTGAATGGGTAGATTCAATCTCTCCCCCATCAAGTTTTGGGAACCCTGTATTCCCTATTTTCAATAGATTAGGTGATCCTGAACAACATTTTACGCATTACGTGTCTTGTTGCGATCCTATGATGGGAACTTCAGAGCAGCAAGAAGCAGTGAAACTCAGATGCTTCGTGCGAACCTTGCAAGGACCATCCTTTGTCTGGTACACAAGCTTGCAATCCCGGTCAATTACCGGATGAGAAGATCTCCGTCAACGATTTCTTCTTCAATTTAGCTCAACTTCGCCAAAGACAACAGTTTTCGATATTACAAACTATAAGAAAAGGGAGAATGAAAGGGTCTCATATTTCATTGCTCGCTGGAAGAGATTAATATATTCCCTAAGCTTAGCACTTCCTCAAGAGAAACTATTGTCAATATGTGTGGAAAATCTGCGTGACGAATTACGCACACCATTGATCCCTGTGAAATACGCAGGAGGGTTTCGAGACCTTAATTAAATAATTCAACAGATTGAATATTCTCTTATACAGACTAAGGCTAAATCTCGTGTAATTCCATCAGCTCCAGGAAGAAGAATGGGTAAAGTAGAGACTGCTACAGTATTGCTTAAGCAAGCATCTGTACCTGCTTATACTTCAAAACCTTCATCTTCCTGAAGGGCTCCACCTCCTGAGTGCCAACAACAGAGGCCGTTTCATCAAGATAATCAAAGAGATCAAAGAAGAAAACAATTTGAGGATTTGAAAAGCAAATTTTACTCTTTTCGAAATGAACAAGTTCCTGGTTATTTCATTTCGGCTCTGGAAAATAATTTGGTTCAATTTCCAATGCCCAAGAGGCCAAACAAGGAAGGAGATGAAGACCGTCCCAACTATTTCCCGTTTCATCAAATGTTGGGGCATATCATTCAGGAGTGTTTTGTTTTTAAGGACCTCCTGCAAAAAATGGTCGATTTGGGACAAGTTAAACTGAAGGGTTCTTCAGCTCAGGTAGCATGTGTTACTGCTATAGTTCCAGAGGAGGAAGGTGAGTGGCAAGAAGTCAAAAGAAAAAATGCACAAAAATATGATGATTGGATGGTCAGAAAGACGATCAACTGAACTCATGCTATTTTTTAAACACAATTGAAGAATCCAATTGTACCTTCTGCCATGAATGCCACAGCAAAACCCTCTTCATCAGAGGGAAAATCCTCAAAGAAACAGCACAATTCCAAGGAGGAACAATCAGAAGAAGATGAGTATGTGTCAAAGCCTAAGATGTCTTTGACTCTGGCAGATTTCATGCCATCTACTTTGAAGCAACGGGCACCGTCCCACCAAACGACACAGCCTAAATTGGCTAGTCAAGCAGAGTCCTCATCAGATTAAGATTTAATATTTGGTTCGGTTAATATGATTCAATTAACATATCCATATGCCAATCGGAGTTTCGATTTCGATGAGCCTAAATTCCCTGTATCAAATAGAGAAATCAGAGGAAGTTACAGAGGATCAGGATACAGGGGAAGACGTGGATCTTTCAGAAGCCACTATTCCAATTCTACCCCTTCTAGAACTGTGTATGCAGCAGAAACTCATGGCAGAGCCCTTCAACGAGCTCAACAAGAACAAGAAAGTTCTTCCACCAATGGAAAATTCAGTCTTGGCACAGTTATTCTGGATGATCGGTTGAAGGTTACATCTTCTTCCTCTCAGTAAGTAAATGGATCTAATCAGTCTAATCTTACAAAGACAGTAATATTTCCAACTCCTATCCTGATACGAGATGCATCAACTTCCAATACACCTGCTAAACCACATGTTCCTGTTGGGAAACGCAGACCTTTGGATCAAAAGTATGATGTATTGAAACACCTGGCCCAAGTACCGACCAAGTTATCAAATCTGGATGCCTTGAATTTATCAAAAGATCTTCGGGAGGCACTCATCGAGGCTTTGTCAAGTCCTCAGGAGTTTGAAACTGAAATTGCTGCAGCTGAAGTCTATCACATAGAGAATAATCCTACGGAATGCCATGCAATAATATCTTTTACGGATGAAGATGAATATGATGTCCTACATAGACATATTAGACCTTTGTACTTATCTGGAAAGGTCAATGGCGTAGACGTCCAAAGAGCTTTCATTGATAATGGTTCAGGAGTCAACCTCATGCCCATTCGTACACTTCGTTGATTGGGCCTCACAGAATCTAATTTATCTCCTTCTACCATGATTTTACAAGGATATGATAAAAATGAACAAGAACCACTGGGCGAGGTTACACTCAGAACTCAGTTTGGAGATCTTGTATCTTATTCAGATTTCATGGTTGTTGATCAAGACTCAGCCTTCAACATCTTGCTTGGAAGACCCTGGCTACATCAACATGCGATTATCCCTTCAACATACCATCAATGTCTCAAATATTGTTTCGATGGTCAAGTTGGGACATTGTATGGTGATAAGGCCCCGTTCAAGACATGTGATTCTCAATACATTGAGGCAGAATTCTATCACATGAAGGGAAAGGATAAATCCACAACAAGGGAGCTTAACAAAGTTAATGCTCCATATGGTTTGGAGAAGATTTCAGTAAATCTATTTACACATGTGAGTACATATTATGTGTTGCCTATCAGTAAAATTGACAAGATAGACCCAAATCAAAATACTCTTATGGAAAGATCCATAATGTCAATTACGACAATCGATCCAGACAACATGGGAGAAATTGGTAACCCACCAAGTAGTGATGAAAGCCCAAATGGTGACGTCTTCATTTCATCTGCTGAAATCCAAAAAGTCTATACTTCTCTAATCAGGCCAAAATAAGTTATAGAAACATCATAGGTGAACAATGATGTCGATTCTCAATCCATAATCTCCTCTTTATTTCCCAAGGAATACCCTTCATCATCAATTGGGTAAGAAATGGAAGCTTCTTCTTCAAGATGTTCAAATTTTAACATCTCTTCTGATCATGGAAATTCTGATTTATCATCTACTATGAAAGTAGAAACGGAATAAATAACACATGAAGAAGAAGAAGAAGATCTCAGAGATGCTTTTCCAGCATTTGAAGAGGGTATCTCTACCACCGTGGATGAACTCAGAGAAATAAATCTGGGTACAAAAGAATATCCACGCCCCACTTTAATCAATGTGTCCATGACTGTTGAAGAACAAGAGATGTATATTTCCTTTTTAAAGAAAAATAGATATATATTTTCTTGGAACTATACAGAGATGCCTGGGCTTGATTCTGATGTTGCTACTCATCATTTGGGTTTACCAGAAGAGCATCGAGGATTTAAGCAAGCCGCGATAAGAACACACCCAACTTATGCTTCCAAAATTTAAGCTGAAGTGGATAAGATTATCAAATCTAACTTCATCACAGAAGTTCAATATCCCAAGTGGTTGGCTAATATTGTCCCTATGAAAAAGAAGAATGGACAAATTAGATTTTGCATCGATTTCAGAGATCTTAATCGGCATTGTCCTAAGGATGATTTCCCAGTTCTGATTACAGAACTTTTAATTGATGCAACATCTAGATATGAAGCACTTTCCTTCATGGATGGATATTACGGATATAATCAAATCTGAATGGCTCCAGAAGATGTGGAATCTACAGCCTTCAGAGCCCCTCAAGGTGTGTTTTGCTACCGGGTAATGCCCTTTGGCTTAAAGAATGCAGGTGCAACATATCAGCGTGCCATGCATCGTATCTTCAAACCCTTTTTAGGGAAGTTTGTTGAATGCTGTGTGGACGATTTGGTGGTCAAATCCAAACAACATTCTAATCACTTGAATGATTTGGAAGTCATATTCCGCAAGCTTCGACAATATAATTTGAAGATGAACCCCTTAAAATGTGCTTTTGGGGTAACCTCAGGAAAATTTCTCAGCTTTTTTGTATGTTATCATGGTATTGAAGTCAATCCTCAGACCACCTCAAAATTTTAAAGAATTAAGAGGACTTCAAGGACACTTAGCCTATATTCGGCGTTTCATCGCCAATTTGGCAGGCAAAAGTTTACCCTTCACCAAATTGATGAAGAAGGGAGTCACTTACCAGTGGACTGAAGAATGTCAAGAAGCATTTGATATTCTCAAGAAATAACTCTTGATCCCACCAGTACTCATGCCACCTGTTTAAGGAAGACCACTTATCCTCTACGTGACAGCTTTAGAGCAATCATTGGGTGCCTTTCTTGCTCAGAAAAATGACGCTGGGAATGAAAACAGTCTCTACTACCTCAATCGGACTATGCTTGAAGTAGAAACCCGGTATTCAAGTATTGAGAAGTGCTGCCTGGCATTAATCTTTGCAGTTCAGAAGTTGAGACACTACCTGCAACATCACGAGGTCCAATTGGTATCTCGCAATAACCCGCTCAAATTCATCCTTAGTCGTCCAATGCTTACAGGACATCTGTCAAGGTGGGCAGTTATTTTGCAGCAATTCAACATTCAGTATGTGTCTCAAAAGGCAATAAAGGGCCAAGCTCTGGATGATTTCCTAGCTAAACACCCTTCAGTGGAAGACACATCTTCAGATATTGAACTCCCTGATGAGGAAGTCTTCTCTATTCAAGAAATTCCTTAGGCATGGGAAATGTATTTTGATGGTGCTTCTAGAAGTCCAACAGGGAGGAAAATGGAAAATCCTAAATTCAACAAAGTTGTCTTTGGAATTGTGCTCATTTCTCCATAAAAGGCAGTGTTACCATATTCCTTCTTATTATGGGAAGGTGGTACCAATAATGAAGCAGAATACCAAGCTCTCATCACAGGATTGGAATTGGCGCTTCAAGCACAAGTGAATCACTTAAAGGTGAAAGGTGATTCAGACCTGGTAATCAAACAAGTCAATGGGGATTATGCCATTAGAAAAGAAGAACTAATCCCTTTGTATGATTACATCAGAGAGTTAATGGCAGAATTCCCTTTGGAACTGACATTTTCTTATGTCTCAAGATCACAAAATGCTCAAGCTGATGCACTGGCTAATATAGCCACAACTCTAGAAGATCCAAGTTGGGACGAGAAAATCATCAGTATTTCCCACTATCGTACAATTTCACCTTATGTTTGAATTAGAACAGAGGAAATTAATGAAATTAGTCCCATTCCTGAACTGTATGGTCATACTACAGGATGGATGTCACCTATCAGGGAATACCTTCAAAATGGAACACTTCCACCTGATAGACCCGAGAAAGAACAAATCCGGCGATGTGTGGTCAATTTTACTCTTTATGATAATCCAGATAACCTAGAGAAAATTCTCTACAAATGTGGTTTTGATGGAGTTCTCTTCAGATGCATTGATGGTGAAGAGACAATGGTTGTCATGAAAGAAGTGCATACAGGAGTCTGTGGTGCCCACCAGTCTGGACATAGACTATCTGATCAGATTCGAAGGCTTGGATACTTTTGGCCTTCAATGATACAAGATTGTGTTGATTTCACAAAGAAGTTTCATTCATGCCAAGTACATTCCAACTTCATTCATCAACCTCCATAGTTTCTTCATACAACTAAATACTCGTGGCCATTAGCCACATGGGGAATGGATGTGGTGGGACTTTACCCTTCAGCTATGACCAAGCAGTTTAAGTATATTCTTACTACTACTAATTTCTTTTCCAAATGGGCAGAGGCAATACCTCTTAAGGAAGTCAGTTCTAAATGCATTGTTAGCTTCACCAAGTCTAACATCATTACCAGATTTGGTGTCCCTCATACCATATTGACGGATAATGGCACCAAATTTTGTTCATCCGAGGTGAAGAAGCTGTATCAACAATACAACATCAAATCCAATCATTCATCTCGGTATCATGCAGTGGACAATGGCCAAATAGAAGCCTTTAATAAGACTCTTTCAAATATGCTGCAAAATATGGTGGATAAAGATAAGAAATCACGGCCTGATAAACTCTTTCATGCTTTATGAGATTATCGGACTACCACCCGCACTGCAACGCGGTCAACTCCATATTCACTAGTATATGGAATAGAAGCTATCTTTCCCATTGAAGTTCAACTACCCTCACTCAGAGTAGCTATTTGTGATCAGTCATCTACAGATGAAAAATCTCAAAAGCAATTGAATGAATTGGAATGGTTAGATGAGAAAAGATTTTGCACTTTGCACCACTTGGAAGTCTATCAGAATCGAATAGCACGAGCTTTCAACAAAAAAGTTAATCTTCGTTCATTCACTCAGGGAGAATTGGTATTAGTTCTCAAAAATCCAATGATACCAGGAAAGAAACCTCCCAATCTTGAGCCAAAAAGGGAAGGACCTTACTCAATACATAGGGTCTACTCCAATGGAGATTATTCATTAATCTCGATGGATGGAGAACTCATCACTACTCCAAACAATGCCAGATTTTTGAAGAAGCATTTTATATAAACACAAAATATATCATCATTGGTCCGGTATGACCTTAAACTGCACCACCGTTCTGCATGACATTAAAACTACTCATCATGTCCAGAAAACATGACATTAAATTGTATCCCTTTCATTGTCCTTGCTATATGACGTTAAACTATACGGCAACGGTCCATGCATATGACCTTAAACTATTTGCACATCCCTTACGTCCAGCATGACGTTAAACTGCATCATCCAGGTTCAATGCATATGATCTTAAACTATTCTCACTTTCGTCCAACATGACGTTAAACTGTGTCCCCCTTCATTGTCCTTGCTATATGATGTTAAACTATATAGAAGTCCCTTACGTCCAGCAAGATGTTAAACTGCATAACCAACGGTCCATGCATACGACCTTAAACTATTGGCACTTACATCCAACATGACGCTAAACTGTATCATCCCTTTTTCGTCTAACATGACGTTAAACTGTGAAAAAGTCCCTAATACGTCCAACATGACATTAAATGATGTAATCTTTTTTCCTCACTACATGACATTAAACTACACAGTCCTCTTTTTGTCCAACATGACATTAAACTGTATTGTCCCCATCATCCTAACTACATGACGCTAAACTGTACAAAAAGTCCTTTAATACGTCCAACATGACATTAAACTATATTTTTTCCCTACTACATGACACTAAACTGTGTAGCACCAATAGTCCTAACTGCAAGACTTTAAACTGCATAGTCCCTTCATATGTCCTACATGACATTAAACTATGCATCGTTATGGTTGTTGCTACCTCTTGTTTCTCACAACGAGTATAAATCACGTGATCTTAGAGAAAACTTCAACCATAACACTCTCTCTGGGCTAGTAACCATGTATAAGTCCCAACACTATTTTTTTAGATTGTTGCCCCCAAGAACAACTTGATCACTAATTCATTCTTTAATTGAACTACGCAGACTTTGATCCTTGCCTTCTAGGCTGGGTACGTAGGCAACCTCCCAAGGTTCATGCCCAAAACCAATCTCTTCACATCGGTTCACCTCCATCTCATATGATGTTGATTTGTGAAACCGCCTCTAGAATCAATATCTTTACATTGGTTCACTTTCGTCCTTTCTATACGACGTTAAACTATACAACACTTTTGTCCAGTATGATAATAAACTAAAATATTCTTTGATACCCTCACCTGAGAGGGAATCATTATTTACATTGATTTTCAATCATGATTCATTTAAAAGACTATGTGCATACATGGCAACGCCTGAATCTTTTATCTTGGGTCAAACCATCATTGCACTAAGGTTCCCTTTCACCCTTCACATGTACGAACCAAATTTGTACAGAGGGTAGTTATAGAACTATGTGGGCTTGATTCCCATCCTTATGGGATACGTAGGAACATTCGAGTGTCCCTCGAATTCAACCCCAAGTATTTTGGGCCTAACCCCAAATTCCTTTTTCAGTCCCTTGGCTGAAAATTCCCCATGAAAACACACACTGTGTATTTCTTATAATGGTCCAAGCTCTATGACCCTAAACTAAGATCTCCAATCCTTTTGTCCTACACGACATTAAACTATAGTTCAAGAACTACGTATGGATTGATTCTCATCCTTATGGGATACGTAGTGAAGTCCAACACTTCTATTCAGGACCCTGCCACAACATGATTATGGTTAGTATTGATTTGTGTATCTCTGCATACATTGGACAATACCCATCTTTATGTGTCATAATACTAACCTTAAATATTTTCAGATCTTCATAACCCTTTTCTTGACTTCTAGTCACAAAAATGTCAAACTTCTGAGAGTTCATTTTCCTGACTATGCAGTACGTGCCCTTAGGCGGCCTTGCATAAATAGTCTCCATAACAGATTTATCAGCCAAAAGATGCTATTATTTGACTATGCAGCCAATGCCCTTAGGAGGCCATACATAATTCAACCCCCTAACAGGTTTTTCGGATACTGGTAACTTCATTCTTGGGAAGAAAGCCTCTTTTGTCCTTATTTGACTTAAATGACAATATGTAGGGATCCACAAAAATAGCCATCCTTAATGTACTTGTCCCATATCCTTTTTCATGATCTGAAAGTATTCAAGTCTATGGTTTAAATTCTCCTTCCCTACGTTTGGGTTAGACCTTTATAGGAGTGATATCCATCCAGTTCTTTGATAATCTTGTTTGGAAATATCTTATCCATATTCAAGTACATCTTTCCATACAGAAAACTCTATACTTTGGAAAATTTGAATCTCCATAAACTTTCACTGGATTTCTAGCACTAGGAAAGTAAATTTCTGAGAGTTCTTTTTCCTGACTATGTAGCATGTGCCCTTTGGTGGCCTTGCATAAGTAGTCTACATAACGGACCTGTCAGCCAAAAGATGCTATTTATTTGACTATGCAGCCAATGCCCTTAGGTGGTCCTGCATAATTAAACCCTCTAACAAGTTTGTTAAATAATGGTAACTTCATTCTTGGGAACTACTTATTCTAATTCCTTTTAGCTATTTTTTATATCATTCCTAAGATTCAAATATTCTTAAGTCATAGTTTACATATTTTCCCTCATACTTGAGTATGGTAATATGTTTTCAGATAAATTGTCAAGGAATTGAGTCAATTTTAATCCATTTAGGTCAAAGCTATTTAGACCTTAAACATTATCCTCTTTATGTCCGACGTGCATGACTTTAAACTTCCCACAAAAGACAAGGGAAATCTGAATAAAAGTCAAGTTCCAGCTCACTAAACATACATTTTGTATGATTTAGGTAATATTGAGAAATTAATAGATTCAAAGTTTGTAGTGTTATTTATAATAATCCTATTAAAAATCAAACTATGCTTACTAGGCCCATTGACTTAGGTAAAATTTAAAGCAGGTAGAGAAAGAATACAAGCATAAATGATTGAAGATAAAATCATTCTTTCCATTTGATGCACAAGAATTAGAAGGACATCCACAGATTGGATCCTCTTCTCTTTTTTTTCTTCAGGAAATTACAAAAGACTGTCAACATAAGTCTTTACTTGATGTACAGCATCCTGAGCTTCATCAACAGCTACTTGAAGCTCGTGCACTCGACCAACTTCACTTTTCTCATCTTGATGGAGTGATTTCTTGGAATTTGCAATGGCTTTCATACC
Organism: Viscum album; assembly: GCA_963277665.1. Lineage (NCBI taxonomy): Eukaryota > Viridiplantae > Streptophyta > Magnoliopsida > Santalales > Viscaceae > Viscum > Viscum album. The sequence continues at coordinate 947,179,744 of OY728132.1, read as the reverse complement.
ATTCATTTGAGCTCCCTCCAATGAATTATTGAGCTGGCCAAGTTCTCCAGTAACAACATATAACTGTTGCTGGAGCTGCACCTACTGGACGACTTTTTCTTTGATCTTATGCTTCAGCTCCTTCATCTTGGCAGCATAGTCAGCCTCAGCTCGGGATACCATAGCCTCAAATTCGCCGATGTTGACTGACAGTTTCACCCTGGTCAGATCTTCGCGACACTTTTTCTCCTGCTCCCTTCTGAAAATGACTTGTTTCACCGCGGTATAGATCTTTTCATATCCAAAACCGCCAAGTCCTAGCATGACGAACTGGGATGACAACCAGGAAATCTTTGATGATAGATCTTCTAAAGGCACCTCATATATTATTTTCCATATGTTTTTCCATGCCTTGCGTCGTGAAAAGATGAGCGCCTTAAGGACCTCTGGGTCTGATTCAACATCATCATCATAGGGGGGCATGTAATCTGGGATTAATGCACTTAAGGAAGTGCCATGTTCTGCTCCTTCCCCCTAACCCTGGTTGCTTCACCTTCTACTACTATTTGGGTGGAAGTTGAGACCTCACCTCCAGTTCTAACCATTAAAGTTGATAGCCATGTTTGATCAATTAAAAGTATGGTTAGTTTCATAGAACAATGGAAGTCAGTTTTCTATCTTGAAAACTCAATACAATCATTACCTAACAGTAGATCAGTAGCTTGAGAAGACTCCTCCCCATCTTTCCCAGTTTCAAAAGGATCTTTAATATGGGTCTCATGAGGGTTTACTGGGTTTAACTCCACTTGAGCTAATGTTTCTGCAATAGTAGGGTTGACATCAATGTCCACACCCTCTTCAGGCATTGGCAGTTCAATAACTTCTATGGATGGAACTGCATATTATTTTCAGTCATGATTAGAAGTGTAAATTATAAGAAAATTTACAGGATGAAGGATAACACTCATGCCCAAGGTCTTCTAAATCACATGATAATTTATCATGATCATAAAATTCTTCAAAAGACATGCCACGATTCATCATTTCATCCAATGATATTTCAAAATCCTGGTTAGTCTCACCAGTGGGAGCATTTGTTGTGTCCTATTGGAGACCTTCATTCTGCAGCGCCTGGCCCTGGATAACTTCTTCAGGAAGGATAGTAGATCCAGTTGCTGCAGTTGCCAATGATTCTGGTACAAGTTCTTCTCTACTTGTAGCAGCAGGAGGAGCAGTACTGGGAATAGATGTTGGCTCTTTTTCAGAAGCAGTCAAGTCATCCTGAATTTTCATTTGTTCCACAGCACCCTCCGTGGTCCTTAAAAGAAGATCAGTCCTTTCCCTCAGGGGGGAAATTGAAGAATCCCCTGCAATCCTCAGAAATATGAGCAACCTTTTCATGGGTATAGACTCATGATTACCCGAAGGACTTACCGCTGCTAATGAAGCATTTAGCTGTGGAATTCCTCCTTCATTGCCTTTGATTCTTTGGTTTTTTGGGAGTATCGACAGTCTCCATTATAGGTACCTAGATGGGAGAGGGGAAAGCCATGTGCAACTCCTCATCCATGGCCTGCTGGCCTAGAGATATCTCGCCTGGTTCGTGAGGAGATTCAGCAATAGCCCCGATGGCAGTACCACCAGGGCTATACTGTGGTGAAGGAACCTCAGTTCCTTTCTTTGCAAGCTGCAAGATGAAGAAAATAACTTCCTTAAGTAACAAAGATTAGAATGGAATCAAGTTGAAAAGAAAATAAGGAAAGAAAACTTACATATTCATGAGCCACATAATCATGTCACTCCTCATCTCCAGAACCACCAGCCCCCTCAATAGTGCCACGATCAATCATTTCCTTCACCCGCCTGGTGACAGGAACAGACTCATCAGTGGTATAAATGAGCATTTCCAGCTCTCTGATGTAAGCCCGCACTTCATTGGGGTTATCCTCGTATTGGATATCTGTAGAAGTCAGAAGATTCCCTATTCCAGGAAGTTGTAGGCCCTCACAAAAATCCATCCAGGCAGTCTCAGTACCACAGTATAAACTCTGCCATAACTGGATAGCCTCTGGTCTTAGATATGAAGGCTGCGAGGAAGCTCCTACAATCTTTGATTTCAGTTTATTCTTGGATCCTACAACTGCAGATAAAGAATAATAAAATAAGACTTATTGCTTTATAAAGTAGTAGTGATTAAATTACCACAATGAAGTAACTCACCAGGAGTTGATGGAGTAGGTCTCTTGATTCTAACTGGAGGATTATATCAGGCACGAGGCCGCTTTTCCACTTGTTGTGCCTCATCATCCCCATCATGGGAATCCGGTGAATCAGTACTAGAGGAGGAATCTGGTGAATCAGTTTCAGGTGGGGAAGCATCACCTTAATGAGGAAGGGCTTCTTTCTCTACAGTCCTCTTCCTTTTACCCACCTGATAAACCGGGTGATTCAGCACCCCTTTAGGGTATGATGCTATCCAGTGCTCGGCATACCATGTAGTCAGGTTATGTGCCACTTTTTCAACTGGTAGATCAAATATGGCCCAGTCTTATCCCTTGACGTCAGCAGCCACAGTTTCCGAGCAACCATCGGATGTTGCTCTAACCTGAAATGTACTGGGGGAGATACAGCAATCTGTTGTAGACACTTGAATTGACGTGCAAATCTATATGGAGCATAGGCCTCGCATATAATTTCTCCGTCAATCCTGGAAACTAGCACACCATCTCTACAAGATAGCATGTATGCCCTCAAATCCAAATGGGTTGTTCCATCATCAACAAATCGCCCGGTTGGAGGATTTCCATAGGGAAATAAGTTTAATTCCTTAAACATGCTCAGCCTCACTTTCATGTCATAGGCATTAACATCTAATGGAGCAACTCCATAGAATGCTTTCACTGACGACCTGAAAGAACTTCCAAGAATTTGTAATCCATTCTGTACATTGTAAGTTCTAAAGTGAGTGGTGATCCATCCCCATAAAACTTGGAATGGTCCCACTATTCTTAAAGTAGATTTACCCATGAATACATGAAGTAAACTCCTATGAATCTTTTCTAAAATGGGGGTAGCCAACCCAACCATTTTTCCCTCAGCCAACTTTGCCACAATGACGAAGGTCCCTGGCCTGATGCCTCCCTTCGATTCCCTGACTGGAAAGAGATAAACGCTGAGCCATAAAGACAAGAAGCCCGCCAGACGAGTCTTATTTGGGATCCTTTGATTCACCTCATATCCCCACTTCTCGAACTCTCCTGCTTTTAGAGTTGGACAGAATGTGCCAGGAGCACCCCTCTTCTTAGGTTTTGGGAAAGTGGTAGGATGTTTGGGCCTCTTATCCTTGGATTTCTTTTTCTTGGATCCTTTCTCCTTCGGCTCCTTCTCCTTTGGATCCTTCTCTTTATTCTCAATAAGAAATATATTCATCCACTCCTCCGAATGAATATCCTTTCTAGAATGAGTTAATGAGGTCTCTGAACTCTTGATCTTGTGGAAGATTTTAAATAATTCCTGAGCTTAAGAAGGAGTCTTCTCTAAATCATTCCAAGTCACCTTGGGTGGAATGAATTCATCATACATGTCGCCCAAAATTGGAGCCCCTGAGATCTTGTGGACATCCCATAGACTAATGCCTACTTCTCCATGAGTCAGATAGAAAGAATTAGTTTCTGGGCTCCAGTGGCTGAGTATCTCCGGCACGAAGTTATCATGTCTGTAAACATATGTTTGCCCAACCCAAACAGCTTCGTATATCGCAACTCCTTTCAGATCCTCTACAAAATCTGCACAGTTTTGTCGCACCCAGTATGCCCACATCCAAGTTGGATTCACACCTCCCACAGGACGGAAGTCCCAACTTTTCTTCCAGCCTTTGGATTGATCCATTTGAGCATTTTGGAAGATTGAAAGATGACAATGTGGTTGAAGCTCAGGCGTACGGGGTTTTAAATTTGGCATACAAGGGCTATGATGCATCATGTGAGCTTTCTCCACTGTTCCAGCATTTATAAATCCTCCTCCACATGAGATATTTGCTGAATCAAAGTTGGTATAATTCTGAAACCACGAAAATGGGATATAGTTCTTTGCTTCTGGAATAGTAACTTATCGAAGATGACCATATCCATACAAAGGCAAATAAATGCTTTGGGGGAAGTCACGATGATATTTCTTCAGATACTTAGCCAAATCCGGAAGAGTGCTACTTTTGACGGTATAATAATCGTGGCCAATGATATCCATCATATCATCAAGACGTTTTCTTGCCAGTTCATCAGCTATTTTGTTCTAAGAGCCATTGATTTTGCACAAAAGTTGAATAAATTAACTCTTAAGTAAGTTGATTTTTCATAAAATTTGTGAAGGAATTTCAGAAAAATCGCAAAGGCATTAAGGAGTGCAAGTCTAAACTTGGCACGCAAGTATGGATGTGTCGCACAAGTGCTAATGTGCCATGCAAGTTTTTTGGCACGCAAGTATCACCACGCAAGTCCTATTACCTTGACAACAATGTGACAAAAAAAACAGCGAAAAACGAGCAACTTGCACGGCGAAGGAGATTTGTGCGGCGAGAGCTTGAAAATCCGGAAGTCAGGTGTTATGCGTGATAAATGATCACATATTTATAGGCCATGCTACCCACCTGCACGCCTACATCTGGAACGCTCTAGCCCTGTGTGATGATGCCTGCGCGACGCGCCCTGTGCACCACTTTCCCTTTGGTTTTATTCTTTTCCTCAGAGTTACATCCTTATTCTTTTGGATCCAACTCTGAGGGGGGACTTTTGTTGACGCTCCTTTTTCATCACATTGTCTAAAAGAATAGAAAGGGAAATGACTTAGCACAAATTGATTCATCCTTTGAAGAAAACCTCAAAAATCGACAAAGGTATGAACAAGGCTTCAAATGCACTAGGGTCACACAAGTTCCCTCATTGTCGCACAAGTATACTTGTGCGCCGCCTAATGGTTGCGCAAGTGACTTGCGTGCCCTAAGTGATAACTGCCCGGGGTCTTCTCCAGCCTATAAATAGACCATGTGGGCCCCCCATTGAAGGAGGAATTTTTCCAGAATTCAGATAAAGAGCTCTGAACGCCCAAGTCTCTTCTTCAAGTCTTCCGAACATTTCTAAGGCAATTCTTTACCTAGAATGGAAGGTCTAAACAAGAGGATTAAGGTCTAAGTGTTATAATTCACTAACACTTGCGCGCCTAAGGTGTTTTACCTTTAAGGGAAATGAACATACTTGCGCGCCACCCTACTTCTTCACCAAAACTTGCGCGCCTCTCTTCTGGAAGTACCTCAGGATAATTATAAAGGCTTTGGTCAAGGATCGCCCAAGTGTTACCCTACAGGTTAACAATCTCACAAGTACACATGTGTCGTGTAGGTATACCTGCGTGACCAGGACTTACGTGCCCACGCAGTACCTGCGCGCCTACCAGGACTTGCACGCCCCTGCCTTTTTGGGTGCCCTTGTTTCCCATTTAACCCCTCTTAAACCATTCCACCTCTACTATTCAATATTCATTCTTCAAGACATTCTTCAAAGCCATTTATGGCATTTTTTATTGATTAAATTCCTTATCTGAAAGGAATTCTGTGGAATATCTCTCAAAACCTAGTGATTTACACATCTTTATGTCACTAAAGATTGAGATTTCATTCATTAAACCTCATACTTTAAGATGAGAGAACCCCTTAACCTGGGCCTCCTTTTCAGGAGTAAGTCCCAGTCATAATTCTCATTAATTATGGGCATCCTCCTTAGGAGTAAGCCCCAAGTCCTCTTTAACCCGGGCTTCCTTTTCAGGAGTAAGCCCCAGTCTCAAAGTTCACAAGTATGGGCATCCTCCTTAGGAGTAAGCCCCAAGTCCTCATTAACCTGGGCCTCCTTTTCAGGAGTAAGTCCCAGTCATAATTCCCATTAATTTTGGGCATCCTCCTTAGGAGTAAGCCCCAAGTCCCTTAATCTGGTAATCCTTCTTAGGAGTAAGCCCCAATCTTAAAATTCTCAAATATGGGCATCCTCCTTAGGAGTAAGCCCCAACCATAATTCTCTTAACCTGGGTTTCCTTTTCAAGAGTAATCCCCAGTCTCAAATATGGGTATCCTCCTTAGGAGTAAGCCTGAAGTCCCCTAATTTTTCAAGTCCCTTAACCCGGGCCTCCTTCTCAGGAGTAAGCCTCAGTCTTAATTTCTCTTAACCAGCCCTAATTTACTTTTTGATCTAGGTCTCCTTCTCAGGAGTAAAACCCAATCATAAGTAACCTCCTAATTTGGGCCTCCTTTTCAGGAGTAATCCCCAAATTAGAGTATCTAAATCTCTATAAAGTATATGTACCTTTATGGACCCTGTTCCTGGATTTCTTCCCTGAAGTAAATCCTAATCTTTATCTATTTGGGCATCATACATACATAATCCCCACATCATTTCTTATGATTGCATATTTCATGGCACAACTGTTTGGTTTTACCAATACCTCTTGTTTCTCACACCGAGCATGAATCACGTGTGCTTAGAGTGTAAAAGTAATTATGACATCTTTCTTTGAGCCATCAATCATAAACATCTTATTCCCTTACTCGAACTATGTGGGTTCTGATTCCTTTTTTTAAACAAAGGATACGTAGGTAGCCCATCTGCGGGTACGATCCCAACTCTAAAATAATCTATGTCCTTCTGAATGACAATAAACTTCAAGTGCCCCACTGAGTGGCTTTAAAACCAGTATGGTCATCATAATGACCAAGAGACTTTTATGTATTAAAGGATACCATTGACTAAGAATCTCTAAACAGATACAGATGATTCTCTATCAATGAAGAACCTCAAATACATATAAAAGATTCTCTAAATTTTCTACATATCAATCATTTATTTTCAGATCTAAAGGAAAGCTCATTTTATACTTGGTAATGTAATAAGGATTCATCAACATAACTTAAATCTATAAAGAGAGTCCCAGAGTATGAAATAATTCCCCTAAAAAAGGTGTGATGAGTCCGACCTCCCATCCTCTCAACCAATGAAAATTCCTAAGCCTTATCAGTCTACAATGAATGCCTACCTTTGGAAAGTAGGTTCAAATGGATATGGAATCATTGGATGTTTCCGGTTCTACGAACAAACCCATTAGAAACCGCTTGGAATGTTTGAATCTTAAATCAATGAGATCATCCCCAATTCCATAGGGAAACAAATATATAAGTATATTAATATTGATATAAATATAATATATATATTTTTAAATATGTTTTTAGATCTATTTGATATGTTGTAAAGGCAAAACGGACACCCGGAGATAAAGTTATGGCAAAACAGACACCTGGACCAGAACTTATGACCGTTGAGAGGAATTATGGGACTTTTTTGGCCTTGATGAACATGATAAGGGGTTAAAATGGTCACTAGAGTGTATATATTTTCACAAGATTTGATTTTATTTGTGGTAGAGTGAAAACGGACATCCGGAGCAGAAGTTTTGATTGTTTGAAATTAAGAAACCCTCCTAGCGCCTAAAAACCTAAGAAACCTGAAACTCACTAAAACAACCATAACTCTTGCTTTGAGTGTTCATTTGAGAACTGTGACCAGTAAAATAAAATCTCACGAGATGAATAATAACCAATTCTAATAGAAACAATGAGAATATCAAAGAAGCGGAAGATATATTAGTTATACCACTCTAAAAAAAACTCCAACTTCAAACGACCATAACTTTCACTTCGGGTGTCCGTTTGGGATCTACCACATATCAAATATAATGATGCAAAGATATCTACGCAGAAGGATGACTTGAAAAAATATCCAATCATGTATCAGACCCTAAAACCCCAAAAAACCATCAGAAGGCTTCCAAAACTCTGTTTCCATGTTCGGTGCCCTGTCAAATTTTTCTTAAAATGGTAATAAATCCTAATCCATGTGTCTTTTTGGACTCCTCCACCTGTTATATCGTAGTTCGTTCCATGAGATTAGGTTTGACTAGTCACGAAGCTGAAACGGACACCCGGATCAGAATTTATGCCCATTTTAAGTGGCATAATGGGCATAGTGGGCCTAATGGGCCTAGGTGGCCTAATGGGCCTGATGGGTGTAATGGGGATAATGGGCCTTAGGGGACTCATGGGCTTGATAGGCCTAATGGGAATAATGGGCCTCATTGTCCCAATTGGCCTAATGGGCCTAATAGGCCTCATGGGCCTCATGGTCCTAATGGGACTAAGTGGCCTGATGGGCATAATGGCCCTAAGTGTCCTAATGGGACTAATGGGACTAATGGGTCTAATGGGCGTCAGTGGACGAATGGGCCTGATAGGCCCGATTGGCATATTGGGCCTAATGGGCCTAAGTGGCCTAAGTGGCCTAATAGTCCTAATGGGACTAATGGGCCTAATGGTCTTGATGGGCCTAAGTGGATTAATTGGCCTGATGGGCCTAGTGGCCGAATGGTTTTAATGGGACTAAGTGGCGGAATGGTCGTAATAGGCCTAAGTTGCCTAATGGGACTATTGGCCCTAATGGGCCTAAGTGGCTGAATCGGCCTGATGGAACTAATGGGCCGAATGGGCCTCTTAGCGATAAGTGGATGAATGGACCTAGTGGGCCTAATGGACCTAAGTGGGCTAAGTGGCCTAATACACTGAATGGGCCTAATTTGCCGAATGGGCCTAGTGGGCATAAATGGCCAAATGGGACTAAGTGGCCCAGTGGACCTAATGGGCCTCATGGTCCTAATGGGCCGAATTGGCTTAAGTGGCCTCAGGGGCCTAATAACCCTAATGGGCCTAGGTGGCCTAATGGGCCTAAGTGGTCTAATGGGCCTGATAGGCCTCATGGGCCTCATGGACCTAAGTGGCCTAAGTGGCGTAATGCGCCCAAGTGGCCTAATGGGCTGAGTGGGCCTAAAGGGCCAAATGAGACAGATGTGCCTAATTGGTCGGATGGGCCTATTGGGCCTTATGGGCCTAATGGGCCTCATTGGCCTAAGTTTCCTCATGGGACTAATGGTAAGAATGGGCCTAATGGGCCTAAGTGGCCTAAGTGGTCCTAAAGAGCCGAATGGGCCAAATGGGCTGAAGTGGCCTAATGGGCCCAATGGGCCTCATGTGCCTAAGGGGACTAATGGGCCCAATGGGTCTAATGAGACGAATGGGCCTAGTGGGTCCAATGGTCCTAATGGGTATAAGTGGCCTAATTGGTCTAAGTGGCCTAAGGGGCTTAGTGGGCCTGATGGAATTAACAGGCCTAATGGGACCAAGTGGCCTGATGGGGTGAATGGGCCTCATGGGCCTAAGTGGACTCATGGGCCTAATGGGCCTAGTGGGCCTAAGTGTCCTAATGGGCCTGATGGGCCTCATCATCCTAATGGACCTCATGGGAGGAATCCCCCTCACGGGCCTAACGGGCCTGCTGGACCTAATGGGCCTTGTGGTCCTAAGTGGCCTAATGATCTGAATGGGACTAAGTGCCCTAATGGGCCTAGTGGGCCTAGTGGGACTAGTGGGTCTAATGGGTCTAATGGTCCTAATAGGTCTAATGAGCCTAATGGGTCTAATGGGCGTAATGAACATAATTGGCCTAAGTGGCCTAAGTAGCCTAATCGGGCTAATCGATTGAATGTCCTGAATGGGCCTAAGTAGCCTAAGTGGATTAACGGACCTAATAGGCCTAGTGGGACTAATGGGTTTAATGGGCCCATGTTTCCTAATGGTCCTAATGGGCCTATGTGGCCTAATGGGCCTAAGTGGCCTAGTCGAGCTAATCAATCAAATGGGCCTAATGGGCCTACGTGACCTAAGGGGCCTAACATGCCTAATGGGACTAATATGTTTAATGGGCCTAAGTGGACTAATGGTCCTATGTGGCCTAATCAGCCTAAGTGGCCAAATAGGCCTAATGGGCTTAATGGGACTAATGGGTTTAATGGGCCTAGGTGGCCTAATGGGGCCTAGGTGGCCTAATGGGCTTAATAGGCTTAATGGGCCGAAGTGGCCTAATGGGACTAATGGGATGAAGTGTCCTATGTAGCCTAATGGGTCTAATGGGCTTAATTGGCCTAATGGGCCTCAATGGCCTAATGGGCCAAATGGGCCTAAGTGGTCTAATGGGACTAATGGGACTAAGTGGCATAATCCCCCTAATTGACTAAATGGGCTTAATGGTCCAAAATAGTCTAATGGGACTAAGTGGCCTAATCATCCTAATCGACCGAATGGGCCTAATGGGACTAAGTGGCCTAATGGTCCTAGGTGGCCTAATCTGCCTATCGATACAAAGCGGGCTCACGGCCTGCGGGCTTTGCGGGTATGGGGCGGATATGGGGCGGGGAGGGCCTAAAAATTTTGACTGTTCAAAGTGCGGGCCAATGCGGGTTGAGCCTGTGCAAGTGCGGGTTAATGCGGGTTTAGTCCGTGCAGGTGCGGGCTTGCCCGCGGGCTCGATTTAAAAAAATATATTATTTTTACAATATATGTTTCTTTAACATTTAGTTTTTTTAACAAAAAAATCATGGTTAAACGATGACATATGATTTATCACAATAATGGTCATATTAATTCACCATTTATTCACATGTGAATTTTAAATAGGTCTATATTTATTGTTTTAATATGATATTATATTATTTATATAGTAATTATTAACCATTTTTACATGGTGTGTCAACCCATCTCTTTAAAAATGGAACTCATCGCCCCTGTGCATGGTTTCAATTCTATAAGAGTTATTATATTCATAATATTTATTAGGTCGATTTAATTTTGTTATTATTTAATTTTATTTTTTTATTAAGATAATTGGATAGAACCTCATGAAAACACTAATAACTTCCTCTGAAACTGATTGTTACCTAGAGAGACTTCATTCATTCGTAGGTTTAGTTGTTCACATCACCACACAACCAACATTATCATTCATCGCCCATCACCGATCACTTACCTACTTTATATCGCAACAATTCACTACCACATCGACGTTACCACATGACACCATTAACCCACAAAAAAATGTTCCATCACATCCTTTAAAACTCTAGTTATTGTTAATTCATACTTCTCCCCACAAATACCTTTAAGAATAATAAAAAATGTAGTATTTAAATGATTATAAATAGTATTTTTTTGTAAATGTTGGTAAGCCTGCGGGCAACCCGCGGGTTTATACGGGGCGGGGCGGGCTTGAAACTTTTTGTTCGCATTATATGCAGGCTTTTCTGGACAAACCCGCGTGGGCTCAAACCCGTGCGGGCTTGGCCCGCCCCGCCCCGGCCCGCCCGTTTCGCATTACTAAATCTGCCTAATCGAATGAATGATCCTAATGGTCCTAAGTGTCCAAATGGGCCTAAAGTGTCTAATGGGGCTAAGTGGCCTAATCAGGATAATCGACCAAATGGGCCTAAGTGGCCTAATTGGCCTAATCGATCAAATGGGCCTAATGTGCCTAATGGGCCTAATGGGCATAATGTGTCTAAGTGATCAAAGTGGACTAATCGGCCTAATCGACTGAATGAGCCTAAGTGTCCTAATTGGATGAATGGGCCTAATCAGCCTAATGGTTCTAAGTGGCCTAGGTGGCTGAATCTGCATAATCTACTGAATGGGCCTAATGGGCCTTATGGGTCTAAGTGGCCGATTGAGACTAATGGGTCTAAGTGGCTGAATGAGCCTAATGGGCCAATTTGGCATAATGTGGTTAATGGGCTTAATGGTCATAAGTGGAAGAATGGTCTTAATTGGCATAATGGGCATGATTGGCCAAATGAGCGTAAGTGGCTGAATGCGTTGAATTGGTCTAATGCGCTTAATGGCCCTAATGGGTCCAATGGACCTAATGGGTCCAATGGGCCTAAGTGGCCTTATGGGCCTAATGGTCCGAATGGTCCTAATGGGACTAATTAGTCTAATGGGCCTAATGGGCCTAAGTGGCCAAATTGGCCAGTGGACCTTAGTGAGCTAATGGGCCTAAGTGGACTAATGTGCCAAATGGGATGAATGGGCCTAATGGACCTAAGTGGCCTTATGGGCCTAATGGGCCAAATGGGAATAATTGGGCTAATGGGCCTAATTGGATAAATGGGCTTAAGTGGCCTAATGGGACAATTGGTCTAAGTGGCCCAATGGGCCTAATGGGCATAAGTGTCCTAAGTGGCCTAATCGTCCTAATTGAACGAATGGGCCTAATGGGCCTGGTGAGCCTAAGTGGAATAATGGGCCTAAGAGGACGAAGTGGTCGAATGTGCCTAATGGCCCTGATGGGCCGAAGTGGCCTAACGGGCCTCATGGGCCCAATGGGCCCAAGGGGGCTAAGTGGCATAATTGCCCTAATGGGATTAATGGGCTTAATGGGATTAATGGGATTCATGGGCATAGGTACCAAATGGGCCAAATGGACCAAATGGACCTAACTGGCCTATGGGGCCTAATGGGCCTAAGCGGCCTAATGGGCCTAGTGGCCTAATGGACTTAATGGGATTAACTGGTCTAGGGGCCAAATGGGCCAAATGGGCCTAAGGGGACAAATGGGACTAATTTACCTAAATGGCCTAATGGCCCTTGGTGGCCTAATGGTCCAAAGTTGCTTAATCAGACTAATGGGCTTAATGGGCCTAGTGGGCCTAATGGGCCTAAGTGGCCTAATGTGCCTAATGGGACAAATTGGCCTAAGTGGCCTAATGGCCCTAATTGGCCTATCGGGCTGAAGTGTCCTAATTGGCCTAATGGGCTTAATGGGACAAGTGGGCCTAAGAGGCCTAAGAGGCCAAATGGGCCTAATGGGCCTTAGTGGCCTAATCGTCATAATGTGCCTAGTCAGCCTAATGGGCCTAAGTGGCCCAATGGGATTAATGGGCTTAATGGGATCGTGGGCCAAATGGGCATAATGGGTTTAATGGGACTAATGGGCCGAATGGGCCTAATTAGACTAAGTGGCCTAGTGGGTCGAATGGGCCTAATTGGCCTAAGTTACCTAATTGGCCAAATGGCCTTAATGGGCCTAATGGGCCTAATGGGTCTAATGTGCCTAAGTGACCTAATCGGCCTAATGGGATATTGGGATTAGTGGGATAATGGGCCTAATGTGCCTTGTGGGCCAAATGGGCCTAAGTGGCCTGATGGGCCTAATGGGCCTAAGTGACTTAAGTGATCTAATGGGCCAAATGTGCCTAATTCGCATAATGGTCCTAATGGGCCTAATGGGCCTAATTGGCCTAATGGGCCTAATTGGATAAATGGGCCTAATGGTTCTAATGGGCCAATTGGGTCTAAGTGGACTAATGGGTCGAAGGGGCCTAATGGGCCTAACGGGCCACACGAGCCTCATGGGCCTAAGTGGCCAAATGGGTTTAATGGTCCCAAGTGGTTTAATGGGTTTAAGGGACCTAATGGGATGAATAGGATTAACGGGCTTAGGTGCCAAATGGGTCTAATGGGCCGAATGACCCTAATGGGCTGAATGGGCCTAATGGGCCTCAGTGACCCAATGGGCCTAATCGGCCTAAGTGGCCTAATGGGCCTAAGTGTCTTAGTCAACCAAATGGGCTTAATGGGATGAATGGGCCTAATGGGCCTCAGTGACTCAATGGGCCTAATCGGCCTAAGTGGCCTATTGGGCCTAAGTGTCTTAATCAACCTAATGGGCCTAATGGGCCTAAGGGGTGTAATGGGCCTAAGTGGCCTAATGGGACAAAGGGTCCTAAGTGACCTAATGGCCCTAGGTGGCATAACGAGCTTAATGGACTTAATGGGCCTAGGGGCCAAATGGGCATTATGGGCCTAATGGGACGAATGGGCCTAATGGGCCGAAGTGGCCTAATGGGTCTAATGGGCCTAAGTGGCCTAATTAGACTAAGTGGACTAATCATCCTAATGGGACTAAGTGGCCTAATGTGACAAATGGGCCTTAGTGGCATAATGGTCCTTGGTGGCATAATGGGCTTAACGGGCCTCGGGGCCAAGTGGTTTAATGGGCCGAATGGGCCTAAGTGGCCAAATGGGCCTAAGTGGCATGATGGTCCAAAGTTGCCTAATTGTCCTAATGAGATTAATAGGCCTAATGGGCCTAATGGGCCTAAGTGGATGAATGTTCCGAATGGGCCTAATTGGCCTAATGGGCCTAATCGACCTAATGGCCCTAAGTGGTCTAATGGGCCAAAGTTTCCTAATCGACCTAATGGGTTTAATTGGCCTAGTGGGCCTAATGGGCTGAATGGGCCTAAGTGGCCTAATGGGACTAAGTGTCCTAATCATCCTAATGGTATTAATGGTCCCAGTGGACCTAAGTGGCCTAATGGGCCTAATGAGACTTAGTGTCCTAATCGGCCTAATGTGCCTAAGTGGCCTAATGGGCATAAGTGGCCAAATGGGCTTAAGGTGCCTAATGGGCCTAATGGGTCTAAGTGTACCAATGGTCCTAATGGGCCTAAGTGACCTAATGGGCCTAAGTTGCCTAATCGGCATAATGGGATTAATGGGCCTAAGGTTCCTAATGGGCATAAGTGGTCAAATGGGCCTAAATGGCCTCATCGGTCGAATGGGATTAATGGGCCAAGGGGGCCTAAGTGGTCGAATGGGGCTCAATGGCCGAAGTGGCCGAAGTGGTCTAATGGGTGTAATGGGACTAAGTGGACTAATGGGCCTAATTTGCCTAACAGGTCTAAGTGGCCTCATTGGCCGAATGGGTCTAATTGGCCTAATGGGCCTAATGGGAATAAGTGGCATTATGGACCTAATGGGCCTAAGTGACCTAAGTGGCCTAATGTGCCTCGTGGTCCTAATGGACCTAGTGGTCCTAATGGGAATAACGGGCCTAGGTGGCTGAATTGGCCTAATGGGCCTAAGTGGCATAATGGGCCAAATGGGTTGAATAGACCGAATGGGCCTAATGTGCCGAGTAGGCCTAATGGGAATAAGTGGCCTAATGGGCTTAATGGGCTTAATGGGACTAAGCGGCCAAATGTGCCTAATGGTCCTAAGTGGCCTAATGGTCCAAATGGGCCTAATGGAAAAAATGTGCCTAGTGGGCCTAGTGGACCTACTGGTCCTAAGTGACATAATGGGCCTAAGTGTTCTAATGGGCCTAATGGGCCCAATGGACCGATGTGGCCTAATGGCCCTAAATGACATAATGGGATTAATGGGCCTAATGGACCTAATGGGTGTAATGGGATTAAGTGGCCTAAGTGGACTAATGGGCCTAAAGGGACTAATAGGCCTAAGTGGCATAATTATCCCAACGAGCCTAAGTGGTGTAATGGGCCAAATGGGCCTAACGGGCCTAAGTGGCCTAAGGGGCCTAAGTGGACTAATGGTCACAATGGGCCTAAGTGGCCTAAAAAGACTAATTGGCCTAGTGGGGCTAATGGGCCTAATAGGAAGAATGGTGCTATGTGGATTAATGGGACTACATGGCCAAATGGGCATAAGTGGACTAATGGGATTAAAGAGCCTGATTAGACAAAGGGGCCTAATGGGCCTAATTGGCATAATTGTAGCCTAATGGGCCTAAGTGGGCTAATGGGTATAATGGGCGCAATGGGACTAAGTGGCCTAATGGTTCTAATGGTCCTAAGAACCATAATGAGCTGAATGGGACTGTTGATGCTCCTTTCCGTCACAGAGTCCAAAGGAATGTAAGGGGAAATACCTTGAACCCAAAGTGATTCATCCTTTGAAGAAACATCAAAAATTGACAAAGGCATGAACCAAGGTTCAAATGCACTTGGGTCACACAAGTTCTACCTAGGTCACAGAAGTATACTTGCGTGCCTCTTAGTGGTCGCACAGGTGACTTGCACGCCCTCTTTGAAATTTTTCCCAGGGTCTCTCCAGCCTATAAATACCCCTGTGCCCCCCCCCCATTAGAAGAGGAAAAATTTCCAGAAATTCAGATTTGAGCTCCCGGCGCCCTAGTCTCTTCTCAAAGTTTCCAAACACTTCTAAGGTAATTTATTACCTAGAACGGAAGATCTAAAGAGAGTGAGTAAGGCCCAAGTGTTGAAACTCATCAACACTTGCGCGCCTGAGTGGCCATCCCTTAAGGGAAATGGCCACACTTGCGCCCTGCCTTACCCCTTCAACAGAACCTACACGCCCCTCTTCTGGAAGTCTTCAGGGATAGTATAAAGGCTTGATCCAAACCTTGCCTAAGTTTTACCATAAGGGTTGAGCGGCGCACAAGTACCCATGTGTCGCGCAGGTACATCTGCACTACCAAGACTTGTGCACCCACGCAGTACTTGCGCGCCCACCAGGACTTGTGCGCCCCTATCTTTTTGGGTGCCCCTCCTGCCTATTTTCACCTCTCTTATGCCTATCCACCTATCCTCTTCAAGATTAAGCCTTCAGAACTCTCTCCAAAGCCATTCATGGCATGATTTCTTGATTGGATTCCTTACATGAAAGGAATTCTGTGGAATATTTCTCAAAACCTAGGGATGTACATATCTTCATGTCACTACGGTTAAAAATTTCATTCATTTTAACCTCATCCTTTAAGATGAGAGAATCCTTAATCTGGGCCTCCTTTTCAAGAGTAATCCCCAGTCTCAAAGTCCCCTAATCTGGGCTTCTTTTTTAGGAGTAAGCCCCAACCATAATTTCTCAAATCTGGGATTCCTTTTCAGGAGTAAGCCCCAAGTCCCTTAAATTCTAAAATTCCTTTAACCTGGGCCTCCTCCTTAAGAGTAATCCCCAGTCTTAATTTCTCTTAACCAGTCTTAATTTACTTTTGATCTGGGCTTCCTTCTCCGGAATAAAACCCAATCATAAGTCCCCTCCTAATTCAGGCATCTTCCTCAGGAGTAAGCCCCAAGTTAGAGTATCCAAATATCCATAAAAGCACATATACTTTTATGGACCCTGTTCCCAGACTTCTTCTTTGAAATAAGTCCCGATCTCTATCTATTTTGGAAGTCATACATACATAAGCCCCACATCATTTTCTATGATTGCATCTTTCATGGAACAATTGTCTGGTTTCACTAATACCTCTTGTTTCTCACACCAAGCATGACTCATGTGAGCTTAGAGTGTAAAAGTAATCATGAAATCTTTCTTTGAGCCATAAATCATACATAAACATCATACTCCCTTTCTCGAACTACGTGGGTTCTAATTCCTTTTCTAAATAAAGGATACATAGGTAGCCCATCTACGGGTATGATCCCAACTCTGAAATAATCTATGTCCTTCTGAATGAAAATACACTTCATGTGCCCCACTGAGTGGCTTTAAAACCAGTATGGTCATCATAATGACCAAGAGACTTTTATATAATGTATTAAAGGATACCATTGACTAAGAATTTCTAACAAATACATATGATTCTATATCGATGAAGAACCTAGAATACATATAAAAGATTCTCTAAATTTCTTACATATCAATCATTGATTGTCATATCTAAAGGAAAGCTCATTTTATACTTGGTAATTTAATAAGGATTCACGAACATAACTTAAATCTATAAAGAGAGTCTCAGAGTAGACAATAATTCCCCTCAAAAAGGTGTGATGAGTCCGACCTCTCATCCTCTTGACCAATGCAAATTCCTAAGTCTCATCAGTTCACAACTAATGAGCACCTTCCTTTGGAAAGTATGTCTAAATGGATATGGAATCATTAGATGTTTCCGGTTCTACGAAAAAACCCGTTAGAAACCGCTTGGAATGTTTGAATCTTAAATCAATGAGATCATCCCCAATTCTAGAGGAAACAAAAAATGGTGAACCTGACGTGAATCCTTAACCAAGTTAAAGTGATATTTTACCTATTGTTTAGGCCCCTATTTAAACTCAATGAGAAGACCAACAAGAAAATCAATAACATATGTGCTTATCCAAAAGATGTAGTGGCTGGACTTATCCTGATTACGTCTGTTATATCAAATAGGCACTCTTTTTCAAGATCTTATGAAATGGATTATCTTAAGTTCACACCCATGAATACTTCTACTGTGAATACTATTGTTGTGAATGCCTCTGCTGCTACTCCTGCTGGACCGTCTTCCGCTCTGAGGACGATATCACCTACTCGGAATCTTCAACGCTGGGTATCAAATGCGCTGGTTAAGGAGTACCATCAAAACAGTACTATTTCGACTCTTGAGGCTGATCGACAAGCCCTCCAAGTCAATAATTCACCCTGCTCATCCGGACAACGACAATCAGCGATCAAGAAGCAGGTGGTGCCAACCACCATCTCCAACCGTTTCGGGTCATTATCCCCAGAATGCAATCACCATTCACTCCCATATTCTAGGGAGGTGAATGAGCAGGTCCCTCAGGGCCTTAATTCAAGGAGACAGGAGTCCTTCCCGAGGGCTCCCATCAAGAATCGCCGCCAGACTTGTGCTGCAGTGCACCCTCAACATGATGAGGGTATCATCTTCAGGCATTTGGCTTAGGTTCTTCGAACCTGAGCAGGCAAGACAAACCGCCAGAGACGAAATCCAGTCAACAATGATAAGGTTCTTAATCTCTTCCATTTCCGGAGAAGTCCACCAACCTAACTTGGAGGCAAGCAATGAGAGGACACACACACCCATCCGTTTTAATTCTGCTATCCAGCTGACTTGTCTGGAAGCAGCACGCTAATCCCACCAGGAAATTCTGGCAGAGTACTATAGATAGTAACATACACCTGTTTATAAATCATCATCTAGTTAGAAGGATCTTCTGACTACATATGATGGATCCCACCAACCCAATGTGTTGACAACTGGTAAACAGGCACATACACCTGCTTACACCCATCAATCCTGCCAGCAGCCTCGTCTGTCAGTGTTGAAGGAAGCTCGTCAACCACGTTCGGAAGAGTGCAATCAGCAGGCACATACACCTGCTAGTATTGATCAATCCTACCAACAGTCTCGTTTGGTAGCATTAGGAGAAGTCAGTCGGAAAGCTCCGGCGACAAACAGGAGGCAGACTCAACTCTATGACCCCACACTTGAGTACTGTCAGGATTCACTGACAGGAAAAGGAGGAAAGGAGAAGGAACACACACCTACTCCAAGCATGTAATGAACGTATATCCCCATTCCAGCAGATGAAGTCACCAAGCACATTCTTTCAATGGTGAAAGAGTAGAAGCAAATCTCTGCTCATATTCTGGATGCCATCCAGGATATTATAACAGCTTCAGTAGAATATCAGGTAAATACACACAAATATATCCCTAACAGTGGAGTGAAACATCAATAATTCACTCCAGAATAGACACACACATCTGTTCCAGTCCAAGAGTGTTGTGGGGCGTACTCCCCCATATCATACGGACAGCCAAGTCAGGTACATACACCTGATTTGAGTGGAGATAATCACCCTAACCTGATCATTTCTCCTAATCAGGAACATACACATGCCCATAATGACCACTTTCATCAACAAGTGGTTCCTAAATTGAGTAAGAAGGCATCTAAAAAGAAGACCCACCTATCATAGTAAAATAAATCAAGATCCAACCTGTAAAAAGGCCTTGCTCGATGATGGAGTTCTTGAAGCCATCAGACAATTATCTATTGGAATTCAAGATTATACTCCCTCATTTCCCAATAATGGGAACATTAATTCTTAAGGTCTTTATCAGACACTTCCTCATGAAGGCTTGCTTCATGACAGTTCAGTCGATCTTGAAGTTTCGTCTTCAGATGAGAGCCACACGAACCCTCTATGTGTCCAGAATACCAAGGAGAAAAATGTTTCATCTTTTGTTGTAACCCACCATGGTGGTCCTCCCCATGATGATGAACTTAACTGTGAAATTACTCTCCACAGTTATAATGCACATTGCCTAGAAAATGCTCCAATGGACAATATAGTGACGAGAAAACCCTCTTATCTTGAGGTACTTTCAAATACGAAGACTATCATGTCTGATGCTTCACTGCTAGCAGGTGAAATACTTTCTCAATCAGAAGATATCCTGGGGTGTAGGTCATTCTCTAAACCACCCCTGGATCGTTCATCTTCTAGTTTGATTAGTGAATTCTCTACCGATCTTGTTGAATCCGATGAAGCAACAAAGAAGCACCAACTCTGGTCTAATCAGGTAGAAGAATATTCATTGAATGATAAAGAGGAAGTACTGAATATGAGAAAACAATTGGCAAAAGGTGAAGTGCCAGTCATGTTTTGGCCTTCAGCTAACTCTCATTATGACATTCCAGAGATGTTGACGGAAGATGGAATTCATGATATTCGTCTCAACATATGGAAAACTATTTGTTAGTTGAAAAAGAAAATATTATCTTATGATGAATATGAAAATCATATCAAGATAATAGAAGGGTTACAATGCCAAATTGACTTGGCTTCTCTCTCAGTTTCTCGATATTCGAAGGTTGAAAAGTAGCAGAGAGCCCTTCAGCATTCATTCCTTGGCGCACTAAGAAGATTGCGCCAGTTAATTTCCAATGCCCTATCTGGTATTCATATTAGGGGATGGGGTGTTCATGGAGCACTACATTTCACTGTACTCTCTAGTCAGAAAATACCACCGAAAATGGTCTCATGCAATGTTATTGCCCATGGCTGGCCACAGTCAATTGGCTTTGTTTGTAATCAAAGGCTTGCTCAAGAACATGTTTCAACTAGTTCTTCTCAAAATCAAGCATACAGAGAACAAGTTGTTGAATTACTCCTACATCAAGTGAACGAGAATATTGAACAGGCCTCTCGTTTGGATCAAGCACATCATCAAGTGACAGAAGTGTCAGAAATCATCCAACAGTCTTTTGAGCCGGGTGATAAAAGTGGATGTAGGTTGATGCATCCAGCCAATTTCCAGAATAAAATCTGCAAGATCAGGAGAGCTTACAAGAAGGTATCAGATATAGCATTTTAAGAACCACCCCAGCTTCCCAGACTGGGGACTCTTTTAACCCAACCCTCGGAATCAACAAATAGGATTCGAGGAGTTGAGCCGGAACATCAGGAACAGCCCTAGTCCACCAGACTGGGAAATTTTTCAAATCCTCAATCTCTTCCTCAGAGAAATTCAATCTTCTCTCGATTAGGAAAGAATCCCCAAGAGGAATGAAGATCCAAATTATCAGGAGATTCCCTCCAAATTACGATTCGTCAAGAAGTTCTCGAGCGATCAAATCGACAAAAGGCAATGTCTCATTAGAGACATGGAATAAGACAATATCACAGAAATGGCGATAAAAGGGATGCAATGAATTATGCATCAATTAATTTCATCAATGTCGTTTTTGCTGATCCACCAGATGAGGTTCACTCAGAGGGATCATATGAAGAGGTTCCTACTCAAGAAGTTGTATGCACATACACAAATGAAGAAGGTGTGCATACACGAAATCAAAGGCTTACCCAGAATCAGGGTGTTCCTTCAAGTAACTCACTTCCCCCTCTCCGAAAGGGATCCAACAAGGGGAAACGAAATAATGGGGGTACATACCCTTCCTCTGGAGAAGGCCAACTGCTCTCACTACAGCAAAGATTTTCACAACAAGAGGAAGAAATGAAGGAATTGAGGAGGATGAATGCAGAACTACTTTAGGGTAGTCTTCCTCCTAAACGTGCTGGAGTCAGTCAGCCAAAGGAATTTGTTGTGGCTACTGAGATGGATCAAGAATATCCTCCTTTATCAGTACACCCTCACAGGTCTAATCCTACGGGTCAAGTGCAACAACAATTGACAGTGGTGCCATCGGTTGCAGTACCAGCTGCCACATCTGCCCAAGCTCCAGTCAGTGCACCTGTTATGGTCCAAGATCAACCGGATGTTTCTCAAAAGTTAATAACTACTATTGAGTTATTAATAGCTCAGTTGGAAGCTATGGAGGGAAAATGAGCTCAAATTCAACCAGAAAAGAGAGCTTACCCTGAATGGGTTGATGCAATTCCTCCCCCATAAAATTTTGCAAGTACCACATTCCCAATCTTTAATGGTTCGGGAGACCCAGAGAAACACTTAACACATTTTGTTTCTCATTGTGATCCTATGATGGGAACCCTTCTGCAACAAGAAGTAGTTAAGCTCATGTGTTTTGTATAGTCATTACAAGGGCCTGCCTTTGTTTGGTACACAAGCTTGCAATCCCGGTCAATTACCGGATGGGAGGATATTCGCCAAAAATTCCTTCTTCAGTTCAGCTCAACGTTGCCAAAGACAATAGTTTTTTATCTTAAAAACTGTAATCAAAGGGAAAATGAAAGGGTCTCATATTTCATTGCTCGCTGGAAGGGATTAACATATTCTCTAAGCTTAGCACTCCCTCAAGAAGAATTTTTGCCAATCTGTGTGGCAAATTGGCATGATGAACTATGCATGCTATTGATCCCTGTGAAATACATAGGAGGGTTTCGAGACCTTACTTCAATCGCTTAACAGATTGAAGATTCTCTTATGAAGACTAAGGACAAAACTCGTGTAATTCCATCAGCTCTAGGAAGGAGAATGGGTAAAGCAGAGACTGCTACAGTTATGCTTAAACAAGCACCTGTACCTGCTTCTACTTCAAAACCTTCATCTTCCCGAAGGGATCCACCTCCTGAGTGTCAGCAACAGAGGCCGTTTCGTCAAGATGATCAAATAGATCAAAGACGGAAACAATTTGAGGATTTGAAAGGCAAATTTTACTCTTTCTTAAATGAACAAGTTCCTGGCTACTTTATTTCATCTCTGGAAAATAATTTTGTTCAATTGCCAAGGCCCAAAAGGCCAAAAAAGGAAGGATATTAAGACCTTCCCAACTATTGACACTTTCATCAAATATTGGGGCATCTCATTCAGGAGTGTTTTGTCTTTAAGGACCTCCTACAAAAAATGGTCGACTCGGGACAAGTCAAACTGGAAGGTTCTTCATCTCAGGTAGCATGTGTTACTGCAACAGATCCATAGGAGGAAGGTGAGTGGAAAGAATTCAAGAACAAAAATGCACAAAAATATGATGATTGGATGGTCAGAAAAACAATCAACCGAACTCATGCTATTTTGCGAACACAATTGAAGAAACCAATTGTGTCTTCTGCCATGAATGCCGCAGCAAAAACCACTTCATCAGAGGGAAAATACTCAAAGAAACGGCATGATTCAAAGAAATAAGAAGAATCAGAAGAAGATGAGTATGTGTCAAAGCCCATGTTGTATTTGACTCTTCCAGATTTTATTCCATCTACTTCGAAGCCACGGGCACCGTCCCACCAAACGGAACAACCTAAATTGGCTAGTCAGGCAGAGTCTTCATTGGATGAAGAGTTAATCTTTCGTTCTATTAACATGATTCACTTAACAGACCCTTATGCCAATCACATTTTAGATCTCGATGAACTGGGGTTCCCTATATCAAACAAAGGAATCAGAGGAAGTTCCAGAGGCTCAGGATACAAAGGGAGACGTAGATATCCCATGATACACTATTCCAATTCTACCCCTGCTAGAACTATGTATGCGAAAGAAACTCATGGCAGAGCCCTTCAATGAGCTCAACAATAACAAGAAAGTTCTTCCTCACAAGGCAGATTCAGTCCTAGCAAAGTTATTCTGGAGGATTGGTTGGAGGTTCCACCTTCATCCTCTCAACAAGTAAATAGACCTATTTGGTCTAATCTTACAAATCCAGGAGTATTTCCAACTCATATCCCGATACAAGATGCATCAACTTCCAAAGAATCAACTTCCAAGGCACCTACTAAACCAAATGTTCCTGTTGAGAAACGCAGACCTTTGGATCAAAAGTATGATGTATTGAAACACCTGGCCCAAGTACCGACCAAGTTATCAATTCTGGATACCTTGAATTTATCAAAGGATCTCCGGGGGGCACTCATTGAGGCTTTTTCAAATCTTCAGGAGTTCAAAACTGCAATTGCTGCAGCTGAAGCCTACCATGTAGAGAATAATCCTGCAAAATTCCATGCAGTGATATCTTTCACAAATTAAGATGAAGATGATGTCGTGCATGGACATATTAGACCTTTGTATTTATCTGGTAAGGTCAATGGTGTAGACATCTGAAGAGCTTTCATTTATAATGGTTCAGGAGTCAACCTCATTCCCATTCGTACACTTCGTCGATTGGGCCTCAAGGAATCTGATTTATCTTCTTCTACTATGATGTTACAAGGATATGATAAAAAAACAATAACCAATGGGCGAGATTACACTCAGAACTAAGTTTGGAGATCTTGTATCCAATTCAGATTTCATGGTTGTTGATCAAGACTCATCCTTCAACATCTTGCTTGGAAGACCCTGGCTACATCAACATGCAGCTATCCCTTCATCATATCATCAATGTCTCAAGTATTGTTTCGATGGTCAAGTTGGGACATTGTATGGTGATAAGGCCCCATTCAAGACATGTGAATCTCAATACATTGAGGCAGAATTCTATCACATGAAGGGAAAGGAGAAATCCACAACAAGGGAGATTACCAAAGTTAATGCTCCATATGGTCTGGAAAAGATTCCAGTAAATCCATTTGCACATGTGAGTACAGATTATGTGTTTCCTATTAGTCAAATTGACATGGAAACTTCCATAATGTCAATTATGACAATTAATCCAGACCGCATGGGAGAAATTGGTGATTCACCAAGCAATGATGAAAGCTCAAATAGGGATGTCTTCATTTCATCTGCTGAAATCCAGCAAGTCTATACTTTTCCAACCAGGCCAGAAGAAGTTATAGAAATGTCAGAGGTGAACAATGATGTCGATTCTCAATCCATCAACTCCTCCTTAATACCCAAGAAAGACCCTTCATCATCAATCGGGTCGGAAATGGAAGCTTCTTCTTTAAGATGTTCAAATTTTAACATCTCTTTTGATCATGAAAATTCTACTTCATCATCTACTATGAAAGTAGAAACGAAAGAAGTAACACATGTTGAAGAAGAAGAGGAAGATCTCAGGGATGTTCCTCTAGCATTTGAAGAGGATATCTCTACCACCGTGGATGAACTCAGATAAATAAATATGGGTACAAAAGAAGATCCACGCCCCACTTTAATTAGTGTGGCCATTACTCTTGAAGAGAAAGAGATGTATGTTTCATTTAAAAAAAAAATCAAGATATATTTGTATGGAACCATACAGAGATTCCAAGACTTGATCCTGATGTTGCTACTCATCATTTGGTTTTGCCGAAAGAACATCAAGGATTCAAACAAGCCGCAAGAAGAACACATCCAACTTATGCTTCCAAAATTGAAGCTAAAGTGGATAATCTTATCAAATCTAACTTCATTAGAGAATTTTAATATCCAAAATGGTTGGATAATATTGTCCCTGTGAAGAAGAAGAACGGGCAAATTAGAGTTTGCATTGATTTCTGTGATCTTAATCGACATTTTCCTAAGGATGATTTTCCAGTTCCGATCACAAAACTTTTAATTGATGCAACAGCTGGCTATAAAGCACTTTCCTTCATGGATGGATATTCCGGGTATAATAAAATCCGAATGGCTCCAGAAGATAAAGAATATATAGCCTTCAGAGCCCCTTAGGGTGTGTTCTGCTATCGGGTAATATCCTTTGGCCTAAAGAATGCAGGCGCAACATATCAGCGTTCCATGCATCGTATCTTCAAACCATTTTTAGGGAAGTTCGTTGAATGTTATTTGGATGATTTGGTGATTAAATCCAAATAGCATTCTAATAACTTGGCTGATTTGGAAATCTTATTCCACAAACTTTGAAAACATAATTTGAAGATGAACCCCTTAAAATGTGATTTTGTGGTAGCCTCAGGAAAATTTCTCATCTTTTTTGTATGCCATCATGGTATTGAAGTCGATCCTGAGAAGACAAATTCAATCCTTGGTATGTCACCTCCTCCAAATTTGAAAGAATTGAGAGGACTTCAAGGAAACTTAGCCTATATTCGGCGTTTCATCGTCAATTTGGCAGGCAAAAGTTTACCCTTCACCAAATTGATGAAGAAGGGAGTCACTTACCAGTGGACTGAAGAATGTCAAGAAACATTAGATATTCTCAAGAAGTATCTCTTGAGTCCACTGGTATTAATGCCACATGTTGAAGGAAGACCACTTATCCTCTATGTGAGAGCATTAGAGCGATCATTGGGTGCCTTTCTTACTCAAAAGAATGATACTGGGAATGAAAACAGCCTCTACTATCTCAGTCAGACTATGCTTGAAGCAGAAACCCAATACTCAAGTATTGAGAAATGCTGCCTGGCATTAATATTCGTAGTTCAGAAGTTGAGACACTACCTACAACATCACGAGGTCCAATTGGTATCTCGTAATAACCCGATCAAATTCATCCTTAGTCTTCCAATGCTTACAGGACATCTGGCAAGGTGGGCAATTATTTTGCTGCAATTTGATATCCAATATGTGTCTCAAAAGGCAATAAAGGGCCAAGATCTAGCTGATTTCCTTACTGAACACCCTTTAGTAGAAGATAAATCTTCAGATATTGAACTTCCTGATGAAGAAGTCTTCTTTATTCAAGATAGTCGTCAAACATGGGAAATGTACTTTGATGGTGCTTCCAGAAGTCCAACAGGGAGGAAAATGGAAAATCCTAAATTCAACAAAGTTGGGTTAGAAATTGTGCTCATTTCTCCAGAAAAGGCAGTGTTACCCTATTCCTTCTCATTGTTGGGAGGCGGTACAAATAATGAAGCGGAATACCAAGCTCTCATCGTAGGCTTGGAGTTGGTGCTTCAAGCATAAGTGAATCACTTAAAGGTGAAAGGTGATTCAGACCTGGTAATCAAACAAGTCAACAAGGATTATGCCATCAGAAAAGAAGAACTAATCCCTTTGTATGATTACATCAGAGAATTAATGGTGGAATTCCCTTCGGAACAGACATTTTCTTATGTCTCGCGGTCACAAAATGCCCAAGATGATTCATTGGCTAATATAGCCACATCTCTAGCAGATCTAAATCGGGACAAGACAACCATCAGTATTGCCCACCATCATACAATTTCACATTATCTTCAAATTAGAACAGATGAAATCAATGAAATTAGTCCCATTCCTGAACCATATGGTCATGCTACAGGATGGATGACACCTATCAGGGAATACCTTCAAAACAGAACACTTCCACCTGATAGAGCCAAGAAAGAACAAGTCCCGAGACGTGTGGTCAATTTTACTCTTTATGATAGCCCAGATCACCCAGAGAAATTTCTCTACAAATGGGGTTTTGATGGAGTTCTCTTTAGATGCATTGATGGTGAATAGACAATGGCTGTCATGAAAGAAGTGCATGCAGGAGTCTGTGGTGCCCACCAGTCTGAACATAGACTGTCTGATCAAATTTGAAGGCTTGGATACTTTTGGCCTTCAATGATACAAGATTTTGTTGATTTTACAAAGAAGTTTCATTCATGCCAAGTACATGAAAAATTCATTCATCAGCCCCCAGAGTTGCTTCATACAGCCAAATACTCGTGGCCATTTTCCACATGGGGAGTGGATGTGGTGGGACCTTACCCTTCAGCTACAGCCAAGAAGTTTAAGTATATTCTTAATACTACTGACTTCTTTTCCAAATGGGCAGAGGCAATACCTCTCAAATAAGTTAGTTCTAAAAGCATTGTTAGCTTCATCAAGTCTAACATCATTACCAGATTTGGTGTCCCTCATACCATATTGAGGGACAACGGCACCAACTTCTGTTCATCCGAGGTGAGGAGGTTATATCAATAATACAATATCAAATCCAATAATTCATCTCGGTATCATGCAGTGGACAATGGCCAGATAGAAGCCTTCAACAAGACTCTTTCAAACATACTACAAAAGATGGTGGATAAAGATAAGAGGTCATGGCCTGATAAACTTTTTTATGCTTTATGGGCTTATCGGACCACCACCTGCACTACAATACGGTCAACTCCATATTCACTGGTATATGGAACAGAAGCAGTCTTGCCGATTGAAGTTCAATTACCTTCGCTTAGAGTATCCATTTGTGATCAGTCATATATAGATGAACAATCTCAAAAGCAATTGGATGAATTGGAACAGTTAGATGAGAAAATATTGTGTACCCTACACCATTTGGAAGTCTACCAGAATCGAATAGCATGAGCTTTCAACAAAAAAGTTCGTCTTCGTTCATTAATTCAGGGAGAATTGGTATTGGTTCTCAGATCCCCAATGATACCAGGAAAGAAACCTCCCAAGCTTGAACAAAAATGGGAAGGACCTTACTCAATACATAAGGTCTATTCCAATGGAGCTTATTCTTTAATCTCAATGGACATAGAACTCATAACTACTCTAACCAATGCCAGATTTCTGAAGAAGTATTTTGTATAAACATAAAATACATCACCATTATGGTCCCGCATGACCTTAAACTGCACCAATGTCCTGTATGACATTAAACTTCTCATCATGTCCAGCAAGACATTAAACTACACCATTATGGTCCATGCATATGACCTTAAACTATTCGCACTTTCATCCAACACAACGTTAAACTGTGTCCCCTTTATCATCCTTGCTATATGACATTAAACTATACAGCAATGTTCCATGCATATGACCTTAAACTATTCACACTTTCATCCAACATGAAGTTAAAAAGTGTCCTCTTTTGTCCTTACTGCATGACATTAAACTGCACAGTCCCCCTTTTGTCCAACATGACATTAAACTGTATTGTCCCCATTGTCCTAACAACATGATGCTAAACTGTACAGAAATCCCTTAATACATTCTACATGACATTAAACTACATTTTTTCCCTGTTACATGACACTAAACTGTGCAGCACCAATAGTCCTCACTGCAAGACTTTAAATTGCATAATCCCTTCATATGTCCTACATGACATTAAACTGTGCATCATTAAGGTTGTTGCTACCTCTTGTTTCTCACACCGAGTATGACTCACATGATCTTAGAGAAAACTTCAACCATAATACCCTCTCTGGGCCGCTAACAATGCGTAAGTCCCAACACCATTTATTTTGTCGTTGTCCCCAAGAACAACTTGGTCACTAATTTATTTTTTTAATTGAACTACGTGGACTTTGATCCTTTCCTTCTAGGCTGGGTACGTAGGCAACCTACCAAGTTTCAAGCCCAAAACCAATCTCTTCACATCGGTTCACCTCTATCTCATACGATGTTGATTCGTGAGACTGCCCCCAGAATCAATATCTTCACATTGGTTCACCTTCGTCCTTATTATACGACGTTAAACTGTACAACAATTTTGTCCTATATG
This sequence comes from Viscum album, assembly GCA_963277665.1. NCBI lineage: Eukaryota > Viridiplantae > Streptophyta > Magnoliopsida > Santalales > Viscaceae > Viscum > Viscum album. Next base: position 947,150,567 of record OY728132.1, on the reverse strand, counting down.
ACAATAAACTACAACATTCTTTGATACCCTCACTTGAGAGGTAATCATTATTTACATTGATTTACAATCATGTTACATTCCAAAGACTACATGCATACATGACAATTCCCGAACCTTTTATCTTGGGTCAAACAATCATTGCACTAAAGTCCCCTTTCACCCTTCACATGTACGAACCAAATCTGTACAGAGGGTATTTCTAGAACTATGTGAGCTTGATTCCAATCCTTATGGGATACGTAGGAATGTTCGAGTGTCCCTCGAATCCAACCCCAAGTCTTTGGGCATAACCCTAAATTCCACTTTCAGTCCCCTGGCTGAAAAGTCCCCATGAAAACACACACTGTGTATTCATTATTATGGTCCGAGCTCTATGAACCTAAACTAAGATCTCTTATACTTTCATCCTACATGACATTAAACTGTAGTTCAAGAACTACGTATGGCTTGATTCCCATCCTTATGGGATACGTAGTGAAGTCCAACATTTTAATTCAGGACCCAGCCACAATGTGATTACTGTTAGCCTTGATCTATGTATCTTTACATACATTGAACAATACCCATTTTTATGTGTCATAATCCTAACCTTAAATATTTTTAGATCTTAATAACCCTTTTCTTGACTTCTAATCACAAAATGTCTAAATTCAGAGAATTCTTTTGCCTGACCATGCAATACGTGCCCTTAGGCAGCCTTGCATAAACAGTCTACATAACGGACCTGTCAGCCAAAAGATGCTATTATTTGACTATGCAGCCAATGGCCTCAGTTGGCCCTACATAATTCAACCCCCTAACAGGTTTGTTAAATATTGTTAACTTCATTCTTAGAAATAAAACCTCTTTTTTCCTTATTGGTCTTAACGACAATATGTAAGGATCCGCAAAAAATAGCCATCCTTAACATATTTGTCTCATAATCTTTTTCATGATCTGGAAGTATTCAAGTCTATGGTTTATATTTTCCTTCCCTACGCTTGGGTTAGACCTTCTTAAGAGTGAAATTCATCCAGTTCTTAGACAATCTTGTTTGGAAATATCTTTTCCATATTCAAGTACCTATTTCCATACAGCAAACTCTATGCTTTGGAAAAGTTGAATCTCCATAAAATTTCACTGGCTTTTTAGTAGTAGAAAAGTAAATTTCTAAGAGTTCTTTTGCCTGACTATACATCATGTTCCCTTAGGCGGCCTTGCATAAACATTCTACATAATAGACTTTTCAGCCAAAAGATGATATTATTTGACTATGCAGCCAATGCCCTTAGGTGGCCCTGCATAATTCAACCCCCTAACGGGTTTTTTGAATAATGGTAACTTCATTCTTGGGAACTAATTCTTCTAATTATTTTTAAAACTTTTTCATATCATTCCTCATAATCAAAATTTCTTAAGTCATAGTTCACATATTTTCTCTCATACTTGAGTATGGTAATATGTTTTCAGATAATTGTCAAGGAATTGAGTCCATTTTTGTCCATTCGGTCAAATCTATTTCGACCTTAAACAATAGCCTTTTATGTCCGATGTGCATGACTTTAAACTTCCCACAAAAGACAAGGGAACTCTAAATAAAAGTCAAGTTCCAGCTCACTAAACATACATTTTGTATGATTTAGGTAATATTGAGAAATTAAAAGATTCAAAGTTTGTAGGGTTATTTATAATAATCCTAGTAAAAAATAAAACTATGCTTACTAGGCCCATTGGCTTAGGTAAAAATTTAAAGCAGGTAGCAGGAAAATATGTGCACAAATGATTGAAGATGAAAGCGTTATTTACATTTGATGCACAAAAGTTAGAAGGATATCAACAGACTGGAGTCTCTTATCTTTTCTAAGAAATTACAAGAGGCTGTCAACATAAGTCTTCACTTGATGTAAATCATCCCGAGCTTCATCAGCAGCCACTTGAAGCTCATGCACTCGACCAACTTCACTCTTTTCAGCCTGATGGAGTGCTTTCTTGGCATCCGCGATGGCTTTCATACCATTCGTTTGAGCTCCCTCTAGTGAATTATTGATTTGGTCAAGTTCCCCAGTAACAACATCTAACTGTTTCTAAAGGTGCATCTGCTGGACGACTTTATCTTTGATCTTATGCTTCAACTCCTTTATCTTGGTAGCATAATCAACCTCAGCTCGGGATACTGCAGCTTCAAATTCACTGATATTGGCTGACAGCTTCACCCTGGTCAGATCTTCACAGCACTTTTTCTCCTGCTCCCTCCTTAATATGACCTATTTCACCGCGGCATGGATCTTTTCATATCCAAAACCGCCAAGTCCCAGTATGACAAATAGGTATGACAGCCAGGGAATCTTCGATGATAGCTGATCTAGAGGCACTTCAGATATGATTTTCCATATGTTTTTCCATGCCTTTCGTCGTGAAAATTGGAATTTCTTTTGAACTTCCGGGTCCAGCTTAGCGTCACTGTCATAGGGGGGAATTTAATCTAGGATTAATGCACTTAGAGAAGTGCCCTATTATGCTCCTTCCCCCCTAACATGTACTTCTTCACTTTCAATTCCCGTTGGGGCAGAGGATGAAGCTTCACCTCCAGATCTAACCACTAAAATTGATGGCCCTGTATAATCAATTGAATGACTTGGTTAGTTTCAAAGGATAAAAAAATTTAATTGTCTATCTTGCAAATTAAGTATAGTCGAAAATATTTTTACCCCTTACCCAATGGTAGATCAGTAACTTGAGAAGGCTCCTCCCCGTTTTTCCTAGCTTTGACAGGATTTTCAGGGTGAGTTTGAGGAAGCTCTACGGGGTTCAGCTCCACTTGTGCTAATGTCTCTGTAATAGTAGGGTTTTCTGTACCCCCTTCATGCATTGGTAGTTCAACATTTTTCTTAGATAGAACTGCATATTTGAACCGATCATGATTAGACATGTAATAAGAAGTTATTTTTAATAGGATGAAGGATAACACTCACGTCCATAATCTTCTAAATTACATGGTAATTTAACATGATTTATAAAATCTTAGAAAGATGCGCCAAGTTCCATCATTTCATCTAATGTCATCTCAGAATCCTGGTTAATCTCACCAGTGGGAGCACTTGATGTGTCTTCTTGGCGACCTTCATCCTACGGTCTCTGACCCTGGACAACATCTTTAGATAAAATTGCGGTATCAGTTGCAATGGTTGGAAAAATCTCTAATGCAGGGGTTGAACCTAAAGTGTTACAGAATAGAAGTCAGTCGATGTTTCATTCAACATTTTTATGAAGCATTGTTAACTTAACAAAAGCAGGTTCTTCTCTTCTTGCAACAGCAGCAGGAGGGATACTGGGAACAGACGCTGGCTCTCCTCCAGGAGCAGTCAAGTCAGCCTGAACTTGTGATTGTTCACCAGTACCCTCTGTGGTCCTCAAAAGAGGGTCAGTCCTCTCCCTCAGAGGGGAAATTGAAGAAGCCCCTTCAATCCCAAGTAAAATGAGCAATCTTTTTCATGGTTTAAGACTCATGATTACCCAAAGGACTTACCACTACTAATGAAGCGTTTAGATGTGGACTTCCTCCTTCGTTGCTTTTGCTTCCTTGGATTTTTGGGAGTGTCGGCAGTCTCCCTTAAAGGTACCTGAATTAGAGAATGGAAATCCATGTTCAACTCCTCATTCATGGCCTGTTGGCCTAGAGATATCTTGTCCGACTCGCGAGGAGATTCAGCAGCAGCCCCGGTGGCAGTACCACCGGGGCTATATTGTGGTGAAGGAACCTCAGTAGTTCCATTCTTTGAAAGTTGCGGGATGAAGAAAATAATTTCCTTGAGTAACAAAGATTTGACTGAAATCAAGTTGCAAAGAAAATAAGGAAAGAAAACTTACATCTTCAGGAGCCAAGTAATCATGCCACTCCTCATCTCCAGAAGCATCAATCCCCTCAGTGGTGCCACGATCTATCATTTCCTTCACCCGCTTGGTGACAGGAATGGAATCTTCAGTGGCATATATAATCATTTCTAGCTCTCTGATGTAATCTCGCGCTTCATCGGGGTTATTCTCAGAACATATGTCTGTAGAAGCCCAAAGATTCCCTATTCTAGGGAGGTGTAGCCCCTCGCATAAATCCATCCAGGCAGTTTCAGCACCACAGTATAAACTCTGCCATGTCTAGATAGCCTCTGGTCATAGATATTCAATACATGTACCAGAAGGCTGTGAGGAAGGTCCTACAATCTTGGACTTTAGTTTCTTCCCAGCTCCTGTAACTACTGATAGAGAATAAGAAGATAAGACTTGTTGCTCTATAAAGTAATGGTGATTAAAATTTCCACAATGAAGTAACTTACCAGGACTTGATGGAGTGGGTATTTTGATTCTGACTGGAGATTATATCGGGCACGAGGCCGCTTTTCCGTTTGTTGTGCCTCATCATCCCCATCTTGGGAATCCGATGAGTCAGTCCTAGATGAGGAATCCAGCGAATCAGCTTCAGGTGGGGAAGCATCACCTTCATGAGGAAGGGTTTCTTTCTCTACAGTCCTATTCCTCTTCCCCACCTGATAAACTGGGTGATTCAGCACCCCTTTAGGGTATGATGCTATCCAGTGCTCGGCATACCATGTAGTCAAGTTATATGCCGCTTTTTCAAGTGGTAGATCAAACACTGCCCCAGTCTTCTCCCTAGATGTCAGCAACCATAGTTTCCGGGCAACCATCAGATGTTTCTCTAACCTGGAATGTATAGGGGGAGATACAACAGTCTGTTGCAAACACTTGAATTGACACACAAATCTATATGGAGCATAGGCCTCACATATAATCTCTCCGTCAATCTTAGCGACCAGCACACCATCTCTACAGGCCAGCATGTGTGCCCTTAAATCCAGACTGGCTATTCCGTCATCAACAAACCGCCCGGTTGGTGGATTTCCATAAGGAAAGAAATTAAATTCCTTATACATACTTAGCCTCACCTTCATGTCATAAGAGTTGAGAGCTAATGGAGAAATTCCAAAGAATTCCTACACTGATGACCTGAAATAACTTCCAGGAATCTGTACTCTATTTTGTACATTATACATCCTGAAGTGAGTTGCGATCAATCCCCATAAAACTTGGAATGGTCACACTATTCTAAAAGGATATTTACCCATGAAGACATGGAGTAAGCTCCTGTGAATCTTTGCTAAAATGGGGGTAGCCAACCCAACCATTTCCCCTCATCCAATTTTGCTGCAATAACGAAGGTCCCTGGCCTGACACCTCCCTTCGATTCCTTGATTGGAAAAAGGTAAATGCTGAGACACAAGGCCAAAAAGCCCACCAGACGAGTCTTCTTTGGGATTCTTTGATTCACCTCATATCCCCACTTCTCAAATTCTCCTGCTTCCAGAGTCGGCCAGAATGTGCCAGGAGCACCCCTATTCTCTGTTTTGGGGTAGGTGGTAGGACGAGTGGGCATCTTCTCCTTGGGCCCCTTCTTCTTGGATCCCTTCTCCTTCGATCCCTTCTCCTTCGGCTCCTTCTCCTTCTTTTCGATAAGAAATATATTTATCCACTCCTCTGGATGAATATCCTTTCTAGAATGAGTTAAGGATGTCTCTGAACTCTTGAGCTTATGGAAAATTTTCAATAATTCCTGAGATAAAGCTGGAGTCTTCTCTGAATCATTCCAAGTCGCCTTGGGAGGGATGAATTCATCATAAATATCACCCAAAATTGGAGCCCCTGAGATCTTGTGGACATCTCATAGACTGATGTTTACTTCTCCATGAGTCAGATGGAAAGAATTGGTTTCTAGGCTCCAATGACTGAGTATATCCGGCAAAAATTTATCATGCCAATAAACATATGTTTGCCCAACCTAGAGGGATTTATATATTGCAACTCTTTTAAAATACTCGACAAACTCTGCACAGGTTTGTCGCACCCAGTATGCCCACATCCAAGTTGGCTTCACACCTCCTCCAAGATGAAAGTCCCAGCTTCTCTTCCAGCCTTTGTATTGATCCATCTGAGAGTTTTGGAAAAAATGAGGGATAACAATGTGGTTGCATCTCGGGCTTATGAGGTTTCAGATCTAGCATACAAGGGCTATGATGCATCATATGGGCCTTCTCTACTGTTCTAGAATTTATAAACACTTCTCCACATGAGATATTTGCTGAAGTAAAATTGGTGTAGTTCTGAAACCAAGAAATTGGGAGATAGTTCTTTTCCTCTGGAATGGTAACATCTCACAGATGAACATAGCCATACAAAGGAAGATAATGCTATGGGGGAATTCACGATGATACTTCTTCAAATACTTAGCCAAATCTGGGAGAGTGATGTCGCAGACAGTATAGTAATCATGGCCAATGATGCTCATCATATCATCAAGTCACTTGCTTTCCAGTTCATCAGCTGTTCCAATTCTCTTGGGAGCCATTTAATCTGCACAAAAGTTGAATAAATTAACTCTTTAATGGGTTTATTTTTTATAAAATTTGTGAAGAAATTTTGAAAAAATGGAAAAGGAATTAAGGAGCACAAGTCTAATTTTGTTGCACAAGTGTGGATGTGTCGTGCAAGTTTTTGGCGTGCAAGTATCACCGCGCAAGTCCTATTACCTATACAGTAGGGCGAAAGCAGTGAAACAGCAGAAAACAAGGGACTTGCGTGATGAGACCAAATTGCGCGATGAGAGAAAGAAATTTGAGATCCGATGGCTTTTGCGCGAGAATGACTGCGTATTTATAGGATAGGCCGCACCCCTGCACACCGAAGCCTGCACGATTTTAACTTGCGCGACTCCATCTGCACGCTCATCACCTGCGCACCGTCTTTTCCTTTGTTTGTCTTCTTTACTCAGAGTCACATCCTCATTTCTTTCAGATCTAACTCTAAGGTGGGACTTTTTTTGACGCTCCTTTCTATCACAGAGTCCAAAGGAATGTAAGGGGAAATAACTTGAACCCAAAGTGATTCATCCTTTGAAGAAACATCAAAAATTGACAAAGGCATGAACCAAGGTTCAAATTCACTTGGGTCGTGCAAGTTCCACCTAGGTCGCGCAAGTATACTTGCGTGACTCTCAGTGGTCGCATAGGTGACTTGCACGTCCTCTTTGAAATTTCGCCCAGGGTATCTCCAGCCTATAAATACCCCTGTGCCCCATTTGAAGAGAAAAAATTTCCAAAAATTCAGATTTGAGCTCTCGGTGCCCTAGTATCTTATCAAAGCTTTCGAACACTTATAAGGTAATTTATTACCTAGAACACTTAGTCAAGGTTTGGCTCAAGCATTTATACTATCCCTAAAGCCTTCCAGAAGAGGGGCGTGCAAGTTCTGTTGGGTGCCCCTCTTGCCTATTTTCACCTCTCTTATGCCTATCCACCTATCCTCTTCAAGATTAATCCTTCAGAACTCTCTCCAAATCCATTCATGGCATGATTTATTGATTGGATTCCTTACCTGAAAGGAATTCTGTGGAATATTTCTCAAAACCTAGTGATGTACATATCTTCATGTCACTAAGGTTAAAAATTTCATTCATTTTAACCTCATCCTTTAAGATGAGAAAATACTTAATCTGGGCCTCCTTTTCAGGAGTAATCCCTAGTCTCAAAGTCCCCTAATCTGGGCTTCCTTTTCAAGAGTAATCCCCAACCATAATTTCTCAAATCTGGGCTTCCTTTTCAGGAGTAAGCCTCAAGTCCCTTAAATTCTAAAATTCCTTTAACCTGGGCCTCCTCCTTAGGAGTAATCCCCATTCTTAATTTATCTTAACCAATCTTAATTTACTTCTGATCTAGACTTCCTTCTCAGGAATAAAACCCAATCATAAGTCCCCCCTAATTCGGGCATCTTCCTTAGGAGTAAGCCCCAAGTTAGAGTATCCAAATCTCCATAAAAGCACATATACTTTTATGGACCCTGTTCCCGGACTTCTTCTTTGAAATAAGTCCTGATCTCTATCTATTTGGGTAGTCATATATACATAAGCCCCACATCATTTTCTATGATTGCATCTTTCATGGCACAATTGTCTGGTTTCACCAATACCTCTTATTTCTCACATTGAGCATGACTCACATGAGCTTAGAGTGTAAAAGAAATCATGACATCTTTCTTTGATCCATCAATCATACATAAACACTATACTCCCTTTCTCGAACTATGTGGGTTCTGATTCCTTTTCTAAATAAAGGATATGTAGGTAGCCCATCTGTTGGTACGATCCCAACTCTGAAATAATCTATGTCCTTCTAAATGACAATAAACTTCAAGTGCCCCACTGAGTGGCTTTAAAACCAGTATGGTCATCATAATGACCAAGATACTTTTATATAATGTATTAAAGGATACCATTGACTAATAATTTCTAACAAATATAGATGATTCTCTATCGATGAAGAACCTCGACTACATATAAAAGATTCTCTAAATTTCCTACATATCAATCATTGATTGTCAGATATAAAGGAAAGCTCATTTTATACTTGGTAATTTAATAAGGATTCACGAACATAACTTAAATCTATAAAGAGAGTCCCAAAGTAGAAAATAATTCCCCTCAAAAAGGTGTGATGAGTACGACCTCCCATCCTCTCGACCAATGAAAATTCCTAATTCTCATCAGTTCACAACTAATGAGCACTTACCTTTGGAATTAGGTCCAAATGGATATGAAATCATTGGATGTTTCCGGTTCTACGAACAAACCCGTTAGAAACCTCTTGGAATGTTTGAATCTTAAATCAATGAGATCATCCCCAATTCCATAGGAAACAAGGACAAATCAGCTTAATGGGCCTAAGTGGCCTAATCGGCCTAAAGAGCCTAATGGGCCAATGCATCCTTATGGGCCTAAGTGGAATAATCGACCTAATGGGACTAATGGGACTTAGGGGTCTAATGGGACTAAAGGATCTAATCAGCTAAAGTGGCCTAATGGGCCTAAGTGGCCTAATGGGCCCAATGAGCCTAAGTGTACTAATGGTCCTAATGGGCCTAAGTGGCTGAATGGTCCAAATAGACTGAATGGGCCTAATTTATTGAATGGGCCTAAGTGACCTAATGTGATTAATGGGCCTAAGTAGCCTAATGGGTTGAATGGGCTTAATGGGCCTAATGGGACTAAGTGGCCGAATGGACCTAATGGGATGAATGAGCCTAATGGTCCTAATTGGCCTAAGTTGCCTAATGGGCCTAAATTTCCTAATCGGACAAATGGGCCTAAGTGGACTAATGGTCCTAATAGGTCAATTAGGCCTAAGTGGCATAATGGGCCTAATGGCGGGAATGGGTTTAAGTTTCCAAATGGGCCTAATGGGATGAATGGGCCAAAGTTTCCAAATGGGCCTAATCGGCCGAAAGGTCTTAATGGACCAAATGGGCTTAATGATCCTAATGGGCCTAAGTGACCTAATAGTCCTAATGGGCCTAAGTGTCCTAATGGACCTAAGTGGCCTAATGGTTCGAATGGGCCTAATGGGTCGAATGGACCCAATGGGCCAAAATGGTCTAGTGGGGTGAATTAGCCGAATGGGCTGAATTGGATGAAGTGGCCTAATGGGCCTAATGGGCCAACTGGACCGAAGTGGCCTATTAGGTCAAATGGTATTAAAGGGTCCAATGGGCGTAATGGACCGAATGAGACTAAAGGGTCCAATGGGCCTAATAAGCCTAATTATCTGAATGGGTCGGATGGGTCTAATAGGCTTAGTGGCCCAAAGTGGCTTAATGGACTTACATGGACTAATGGACCTATTAGGCCTAATGGACCTAATGGGCCTAAGTGGCCTAATGGTCTTAAGTGGACAGATAGACATAATGCGCCTAATTGGTGCAATGGGCGTAATGAACCTAAGCGAACCAATGGGCCTAATGGGAATAAGTGGCCAAATGGTCCAAATGGGCCTAAGTGGACCAATAGGCCTAATGGTCCTAAGTGGTCTAATGGACCTTAGTAGTTGAATGGGCTGAATGGGACTAATGGGTGAAATGGACCTAATTGGCCTAAGTGTACTAATGGGCCAAAGTAGCCTAATGGGCCTAATGGGCCTAACGGGCCAAAGTTGCCTAATGGGACCAATGGGCCAAATGGTCCAAATAGGCCTAAGTACCCTAATGGGCCTAAGTTCCCTAATGGGCCTAAGTACCCTAATGGGCTTAAGTGGCCTAATGTACACAATGGGACTAAGTTGCATAATGGGACTGAGGGGACTAAGTGGCCTAATGGGCCAAAGTGGACAAATGGGCCTAATCGGCCTACTGGGCGTATTGGGACTAATGGGCCTAATGGGCCTAATGGGCCTACTGGGCCTAATGGGACTACTGGGACTAATAGGCCTAATAGTCCTAAGTGACATAATGTTCCTAAGTGGTCTAATGGACATAAGTTTCCTAATGGTTTTAATGGGCCTAAGTGGTCTAATGGGTTTAATGTGCCTAATGGGTCTAAGTGGCCTAATGGGCCAAAGTGGATGAATGGCCCTAATGGGATTAATGGGAATAATGGGCCTAATGGGCTTAATTGTCCTCATGATCCTAATGGTACACAATGGCCTAATGGGCCTAATGCGCCTATTTGGCCTAAGTGACCTAATGGGACAAAGTGAACGAATGCACATGTGGGCCTAATGGGCCTAATGGGACTAATGTGCCTAATGTACCTAATGGGACTAAGTGGCCTAATGGGCCTAATGGTCCTAATGGACCAAAGAGGAATAGTGGGCATAATGGGCCTAATGGGACAAAGTGTCCAAATGGTCCAAATGGGCCTAAGTTGCCTAATGGACCTATTGGGCCTAAGTGGCTTAACGGGCCTAACGGGCCAAATGGGCCTAAGTGTCATAATGGGACAAAGTGGATGAATGTTCCTAATGGGTCGAATAGGCATAATGGGGCCAATTGGCCGAAGTGGCCAAATGGCCCAAATGGGCCTAAGTGGCCTAGTGGGCCTAATGGGACTCGTGAGACAAAGTGGGTACGATTGAACTTTTCGATTGCACTGGGTACTATTCCTTTTCAATTAGCATAATCTCTTTCTTCTCTTCCACCTAGATACATAGATCTGGATACTATTTAAAATACATCTTTTCCCCTTTCTTCCATCCAGCTTGCATGATAAGTTCTCCCATAAACTTATGATTTATGAAGTACGAATCAACAAAGCATAGTCACATTTAATTTTATCATAGTCAACAGAATTTGATACTTCATCAAAACAAACACTTATTTTATACTAGATATAGTGTGAATATGATGACCATTTACTTATAGCAAGATGCATTCTCCATGAGACTGGTTATCTCTTTACAGATAACGATCAATTCCTCATTATGATCTTTTCACATACCAGACCCAAGACAAGTCTTATTAGTGCCTTTTTTCAAACATATTTGCCTCATTATAATGGAATGAGTGTGTCTGATTCTTTTGAAAACAATGGAAAGTATGATTTCCACCAAATACAAAGTGACGTGATTTTCTTTCTTTAAAATTTTTCCTTGACAACAAAAGACAACACATTAAAACAAACACCTTCCTCATTAGTATGGTCCCAACAATCCACCCCTTTATATTTTTTTGTCAACCAAGTTTCATAAATCATTGAACTTAGGCCCATTTGGTCCATTTGAACCATTTCCCACTTAGTCCCATTAGGTAACCTAGGTCTATTAGGCCCATTAGGCCACATACACCCATTAGACCCATTAGGCAACTTAGGCCTATTAGGCCCATTTACCCACTTAGGCATGTTAGGCCCATGAGGCCCATTAGGCCACATCAACCCATTAGGCTCATTAGGACACTTAGGAACTTAAGGCCCATTAGGCAACTTAGGCCACTTAGGCCCATTAAGCCATGTAGGCCCATTGGAACCATCAGGCCCATTAGAAAACCTAGGCCACTTAGGTCCATTAGGAAACTTAGTCCCAATCGACCCAATCGACCCATTAGTCCACTTAGGACCATTCGACCCATTAGGCCCATTAGACCCATTAGGCCGATTAGGTTACTTAGGCCCTTTAGACCCATTAGGACCATTAGGCCCATTAGGAAACTTAGGCCACTTAGGTCCATTAAGACACTTTGATGCGTCGCCGGAAGCTCAAAACGAGTAAGTGAAGAGGAGCAGCGTAATGTAGCCGAATGACCGAGGCTTAAAGGCAATGCCACCCGCCAAGGTTTCTCCACGCTTAAAGACAACGTCACCAGCGATGGAGATGCACCACCAATTCCGGGCAAAGGGAAGAGGCTAAAGCAAGAAGATTGCACAGCAAACTTCAAAATCCCGTCACATTCATGCATGCCCATTACAAAGGGGTGAAAATACAATATAAAGACAAAATAAATAAAGGAAAATGCCCCAATTCGAGTTACAAGACATGGGGAACCCAAAAGGCACATAAAAAGCATAAAATAACACTTTCCCATGCCATTTAATGACCCCACTAGCCAAAGTAGCGGGATTCCCTCTTAATGATGCTTTTCTCCACCTTCTCTCTCCTCATTAATGTGCAGCTACGAATTTCAACCATTTGCCATGTGGATAAATGATTTTGGGTCCCAAATAAGTGTGTTGTGGCCCACCATAGTGTTAGACATCAAGAAGTGTGGGCTGGTCCAATTCGAACGACAATTGGGCTTGGAATTTTTATAAAGCCCAAAATTATTCTCCTTGGGCTGAATGTGATCCATATCATTCTCCCCCGGTTGAAGAGGATTTGCCCTCAAATCCACGACATCATCTTCTTCAATGTAAGTAGATAAGTCCCCAATGTTGAATGTTGCAGAAACGCTGCCAAAATCATCTGGTAAATCAATTTTGTAGGCATTGTTTCCCACTCGTTCAAGCACTTTGAATGGACCTTCAGCTCGTGGTGCCAGCTTGCTCTTCCTTTTGGATGGAAATCTCTCCTTGCGAAGGTGAATCCACACTTTGTCTCCAGGTTGGAATATAGCCTGCTTCCGATGCTTGTTTGCTCGCCTCTTGTATGCTTCATTAGACTTCTCTATTTGAGCACGAATAGATTCATGGAGCTTCTTCATCTGCTTTGTCTTCTCCTCCGCATCAATATTTACCTGAAAATCAAGAGGCAAAGAGCACAATTCTATAGGAGTGATTGGATTGATTCCATAAACCACTTCGAATGGAGAATGTCGGGTGGTAGCACTGGGAGATCTATTGTATGCAAATTCAGCTTGTGCAAGTTGCAAATCCCAATCTCTCATGCTCTTGTTCACCAATGTTCTCAGAATAGTGCCCAATGTACGATTGGTAACTTCTGTTTGCCCATCCGTTTGAGGGTGATGGGATGTGCTGAAAAGAAGTTTCGTACCGAATTTCCCCCATAATGTTCTCCAAAAATGGCTGAGAAATTTTGTGTCTCTATCCGAAACGATGCTGCGAGGAATTCCATGAAGGCGAACAATCTCTTTGAAAAACAATTCTGCCACTTTCACTGCATCTTCAGTCTTATGACAAGGTATGAAATGAGCCATCTTAGAAAATCGATCAACAACAACCATTATTGAATCTTTACCTCGCTGAGTCTTTGGTAAAGCCATAATGAAATCCATGCTGAGATCTTCCCATGGCTGCTCCGGAATAGGTAACGGAGTATATAAACCAGGCTTGAAATGACTCTTTGCTCTTTGACATGTTCCGCATCTTGAAAGAATAGCTTGGACATTTGATTGCATCTTCGGCCAGTAGAAATTCTCTTTTAGTATCTCTAAGGTTTTATGGATGCCAAAATGACCAGCAAGTCCCCCTTCATGTGCTTCCCGAATAAGCAAGTCCCTGTAATTACCCTTTGGAACACACAACTTGTTTCTCTTAAAGAGAAACCCATCATGTACAGAATAATCCTCCACAAATCCATCTTGACATTGGATTAAAATAGAATTAAACTCCATATCATGCTGATAATCTTCTCTCATAAGCTGAAATCCAAGAATTCGAGCATCAAGAATTGTAAGTAATGCATACCTCCGAGATAAAGCATCTGCCACTAGATTATCTTGCCCCTTCTTGTATTTTGACACAAATGAGAATGATTGTAAGAATTCCACCCACTTTGCATGCCTCGAACTCAGCTTGTGTTGACCATTGATAAACCTCAAAGCCTGATGGTCAGAATGAAGAACAAACTGCTTCGGTCTCAAATAATGAGACCAATGATCTAGGGCTCTTATAACCGCATAAAATTCCTTATCATAGGTGCTGTAATTCCTCCTTGAATCATTCAGTTTCTCGCTGAAATATGCAATAGGGCGCTTGCTTTGGATGAGAACAGCGCCTATCCCAACTCCACTTGCATCACATTCCACTTCAAAGACTTGATCAAAATCAGGCAACGCCAAAACCGGTGCTTCACACAACTTTTTCTTAATGATTTCAAATGATTCATTTGCTGCCTTTGACCACTCAAATTTCCCCCTTTTCAAGCATTCAGTGATAGGTGCCATAATAGTGCTGAAATTGGAAACAAAGCGACGATAAAAAGATGCCAAACCGTGGAAACTTCTTACTTCGGTAATGGATTCTGGTTGTGGCCGGGACTTGATTGCTTCCACTTTTGATTCATCCACCATGATGCCTTCTTTGGTTACCACATATCCCAAAAACACTACTTCTGTTGAAAAGAACTCGCATTTTTCAAGCTTCCCATATAGCTTTTGTTTCCGTAGAACATCAAATACCCACCGAAGATGATCCACATGGCTCTCCACATCCTTGCTGTAAATCAAAATGTCATCCAAATAAACTACCACAAATTTACCAATAAATGGTTTCAGAACTTCATTCATGAGTCGCATGAATGTGCTAGGAGCATTTGAGAGGCCGAATGGCATGACCAGCCACTCAAACAATCCGCCTTTAGTTTTGAAGGCTGTTTTCCACTCATCCCCTTCCTTCATTCGAATCTGGTGGTATCCACTACGAAGATCAACCTTTGAAAAGATTGATGAACCATGCAATTCATCAAGCATATCATCGAGTCGTGGGATGGGATACCTGTATTTGATGGTAATATTATTGATAGCTCTACTATCAATGCACATGCGATACGTACCATCTTTCTTTGGCACCAATAATGCTGGAACAGAACACGGGCTCATGCTTGGCCTTATAAAGCCTCGATCCATCAACTCATCTACTTGCTTCTGCAATTCCCTTGATTCTCCAGGATTACACCGATATGCTGGTTTATTTGGCAATTGTGCACCCGGAACGAGATCAATCTGGTGTTCAATGCCTCTAAATGGTGGTAATCCTGCTGGAAGATCATTAGGAAAAACATCATGATATTCCCCAATTAAGGAATGAGCTAAAGGATGTTGATGACTCTTCTCCTCATGGCATGACTTTTCCATCATCAATAAAGCAAAAACTGGCTTTTGCTTATTTATGGCTTTCTCCACTTGAGCTTTGCTGATAAAGAGACTACCTTTGGGCACTTCTGGAACAGATTTTTCTTGAAGAGTTTGGGATGGCTTCAAAGGAGCAAGTGTGATATTCTTTTCCCCAGATCGAAAAGAATATGTGTTCTTCCTCCCATCATATTTCACTTCCCTATCAAACTGCCAAGGCCTACCCAACAACAAGTGACAAGCATCCATAGGAATAACATCACACAATACTTCATCAGCATAGTTCTTACCAATGGAGAATGAAATCAGAACCTGTTTGTTGACTTGGAGTGTGCTCCCATTGTTCAACCATTGCAATTTATACGAGCGAGGATGATTCTGAGTTGGAAGCTTCAATTTCTCCACTAGTGTTGTCGAAGCCACATTTGTACAGCTCCCACTATCAATAATCACCATGCATACCCGCTGATTAATGGTGCAGCGAGTTTGGAACAAGTTTTCTCTTTGATCTTCTTCCGAGCAGATTTGAGCTTGCAAAACTCTTCGTAGCACCAGCATGTTTCCCACATCAGCTTCTTCCACAACATGTTCCTCATTTTCAGATTCTTCACCATCATGTTCATCCTCTTTGATTGCCTCTTCAATCTCTTCAATCTCTTTAATAGTAATAATCCGGTTGTTAGGGCAATTGGCCTGAAAATGACCATACCCATGGCATTTGAAACACTTTCGATTCCCACGTTCAAAGGAGTTCGACTTCCCTTTTGTTTGTTCCATAGCCTTCTCTTTCCCTTTATCCAGCATCTTGTTCCTTCCAAATTCCTTCTCAACAACACCTAATTTATTAGAAGAAATACCCTTATAAAAAGTTGTACCTCTATTGTAGTTTTTGAGCGCCGGTGCCTTTGAGGTCCGTTTTTGCTTTTCCACCTTGATCGCCAGCTTACAAACATCATCAAGTGAGCAGAATGGTTGCAACTCCACTGAATGTGCAATTTCTTCATTTAATCCACCCAAAAACCTTGCAATTGTTTGCTCTTTATATTCTGGAACATCACTTCGCATCAACAAACGATCAAATTCCCGAATGTACTCTTCAACAGACTTATCTCCTTGTCGTAGGCTATGCATTCTAAAATAAAGATCTTGCTTATAATTCTCAGGCAGAAATCGTCTCCTTAAAAGCTTTTTCAACTTCTCCCATGAGCGTATCTTGCCTTTATCATCACGTTCCCGCTGTTTCTTCAGATTTTCCCACCAAAGTGATGCATAATCTTTAAATTTCAGAATGGCCACCTTGCATTTCTTCTCATCAGAACGATTCTTAAATTCGAAGAACCGTTCGATTTCCTGCATCCAATCCAGAAAATCATCCGGATTCATACTCCCATAAAAATCTGGAATGTCAATCTTCAACCCTCTTTCAATGTCTTCATCATCTCTTCTTCTTCGCATATCTACCTCTGAATCACTAGAATCGTCACCATTGGTACGATCTTCATAAAATGGTGCTGGATTGCGCCTATTCTGTGGTGATGGACGGCGGGGATGCCGCTGCGGTAGAGGGGATTCAGGTCGCCGCGCTCGCAAAAGTTGAGCAAGTTGCTCACCGATTTGAGTAATTTGGGATTGTAGCTGTGCATTAGCTATTTCCCATGGAGCAGGAGGAGTAGAAGATCCGCTCTTGCGAGACATGATGGAGAGTAATAAGAAGAATGCGATAGAACTTACTCGTTGGAACCGCACCTCTGATACCAATTGATGCGTCGCCGGAAGCTCAAAACGAGTAAGTGAAGAGGAGCAGCGTAATGTAGCCGAATGACCGAGGCTTAAAGGCAATGCCACCCGCCAAGGTTTCTCCACGCTTAAAGACAACGTCACCAGCGATGGAGATGCACCACCAATTCCGGGCAAAGGGAAGAGGCTAAAGCAAGAAGATTGCACAGCAAACTTCAAAATCCCGTCACATTCATGCATGCCCATTACAAAGGGGTGAAAATACAATATAAAGACAAAATAAATAAAGGAAAATGCCCCAATTCGAGTTACAAGACATGGGGAACCCAAAAGGCACATAAAAAGCATAAAATAACACTTTCCCATGCCATTTAATGACCCCACTAGCCAAAGTAGCGGGATTCCCTCTTAATGATGCTTTTCTCCACCTTCTCTCTCCTCATTAATGTGCAGCTACGAATTTCAACCATTTGCCATGTGGATAAATGATTTTGGGTCCCAAATAAGTGTGTTGTGGCCCACCATAGTGTTAGACATCAAGAAGTGTGGGCTGGTCCAATTCGAACGACAATTGGGCTTGGAATTTTTATAAAGCCCAAAATTATTCTCCTTGGGCTGAATGTGATCCATATCACACTTAGACCCATTGGACCCATTAATACCATTCAAAAATTTAGGAAATTTAGTCCCATTAGGCCACTTAGACCTATTAGACCCATTATTCCCATTAGGCCCATTTGGACGCTTCAACTCATTAGGCCAATTAGTACACTTAATCCCATTAATCTCATTAGGCCACTTTGACCCATTAGGCATCTTAAGACACTTAGGCCCATTTGATCCATTAGACCCATTGGGCCCATTAGGCCCATTCATCCCATTAGGCGCATTAGGTAACTTTGGTCACTTAGTCCTGTTGGACCCATTAGGCACATTGGACCCATTGGGCCCATTTGGACCGTTAGATAACTTAGTCCACTTAGGTCCATTAGGCCACTTAGCCCAATTGGACCCATCAGGTCCATTAGGTAACTTAGGCCACTTAGGCCCATTCGGCCCATTCATCCCATTAGGACACTTAGGCCCATTCCACCCATTCATCCCATTAGTCCCATTAGACCCATTAGGCCACTTAGGCCCATTTGACCCATTAGTCCCATTAGGCCCATTAGGAAACTTAGGCCACTTAGACCCATTCGACCACTTACACCCATTTAACCCATTTGGCTCATTAGGCAACTTAGGCCACTAAGGCCCATTAGGCCACTTAGACCCATTGGACCCATTAGGCCCATTGGACCCATTAGGCCCATTGGACCCATTAGGTCCATTAGGAAACTTAGGACACTTAGGTTCATTAGGCCACTTAGACCCACTAGACCCATTAGGCCTATCAGGAAACTTAGGCCACTTAACCCCATTAGAACCATTAAGCCCATTACGCTCATTAGGAAACTTGGGCCACTTCGAACCATTAGGCCACTTAGGCCCATTGGAACCATTAGGCATAATTATCCATAATGGGTCAATTAGGCCCATTAGACGCATTGGCCCCATTAGACCACTTAGGCCCAATATGCCCATTAGGCCACTTAGGCACATTAGGCTACTTAGGCCCATTATACCCATTAGACCCATTAGGCCCATTGGTCCCCTTAATCTCATTCAGCCAATTAGGCCATCAGACCCACTAGGAAGAATTGGCCATAATGGGCCCATTCATCCCATTAGGTCACTTAGGCCCAACGGGTCCAATCATCCCATTCAGCCTATTAGGTCACTTAGGCCACTTAGGCCCATTAGGACACTTAGGCCCATTCGGATCCTTAGACCCATTAGACCCATGGTTCTCATTAGGCCCCTTAGGCCCATTAGGCCAATTAGGCCATTGGGCCCATTAGGCCCACTCGGTCACTTAGGCCTAATAGTTCCATTAGGACTATTCGATCACTTTGGCCACTTAGGCCCATTAGGCCCCTTAGACCCATTAGTCCCATAGCCCCCCCAGGCCCATTGGGCCCATTAGGATCATTGGGACCATTAGGCCCATTAAGTGCATTAGGCCACTTAATCATATTCATCCACTTTGGCCCATTATTCACCTTAGACCCATTAGGCCCATTGGGCCCATTAGGCACATTAGGTAAATTAGGGCAATTTGGCAATTTATCCCATTAGGCTGAATTGACCATAATGGGACCATTAGGCCACTTTGGCCCATTAGGCCCATTAGTCTATTAGACATATTAGGTTGAATTGGTCATAATGGACCCATAAGGCCACTTAGGCCCAGTAGGCCCATTAATCCCATTAGGCCCATCATCCCACTTAGGCCCAACTAGTCCACCCGACCCATTAATCCCATTAGTCCTATTAGGCCGAATAGGAAACTTTTGCCCAATAGGCCCATTTGGACCATTAGGCCACTTAGGCCACTCAGGACCATTGGGACAATTTGGCTCAATGGACCCATTAGGCCCATTGATCCCATTAGGCCTATTATACCCATTAGGCCACTTAGGCCCAATTGGCCGATTAGGCCACTTAGGTCCATTAGGCTACTTAAGTCCATTAGACCCATTTGGCCCATTAGGACCATTTGTCCACTTAATCCCGTTAGACCCATAAGGCCACTTAGGCTAGTTAGGCCCATATGATCCTTATGCTCATTTGGCTATTTAGGTCAATTTTGGCCATTTAGGCCAATTTGGCTAATTAGGCCATTTAGGCCATTTAGGCCAATTAGGCCGTTTAGGCCAATTTAGGCCATTTAGGCCATTGAGGCCAATGAGACCAATGAGACCAATTCAGACCAATTTATTCCCTTTAGGGCATTTAGGCCAATTAGAATATTTAGTCCATTTAGCCCCATTAAGCCAATTATTCCAATTAGACCCATTAGGCCAATTAGGCCAATTAAAAAATTTAGTTCATTTAGGCCAATTTTGGTCATTTAGGATAATTAGTCCATTTAGGCCAATTTAGGTCGTTTAGACTATTTAGGCCAATTTAGACCATTTTGGCTAATTCGTCCAATTATTCCATTTATGCCAATTTAGATAATTTAGACCAATTATGTCAATTAGTTAGATTAGGCCATTTAAGCCGATTAGGCCAATTTTGACCATTTGGGCCAATTAAGCCAATTATGCAATTTAGGAAATTTAATCCAATTAGTACATTTAGGCTAATTTTGTCCATTTAGGCCATTTAGACCAATTTAGGTCATTTAGGCCAATTTTCCCAAATATGCCAATTAGATAATTTAGGCAATTTAAGCCAATTATGCCATTTAGGCCAATTTAGGCCATTTAGACCAATTAGACCAATTAGACCAATTTTTACCATTTAGGAAATTTACACCAATTAGTCCATTTATTCCAATTTATCTCATTTAGACCAATTAGGAAAATTAGACCAATTAGGCAATTCAGACCAATTAGACCAATTAGGCCATTTTGGCCAATTTATGCCATTTAGGCCAATTTAGGCCATTTAGATCAATTTAGGCCACTTAGGACAATTAGACCAACTAGGTTATTTAGGCCATTTAGGAAAATTAGGCCATTTAGGACAATTATATCAATTAGTCCATTTAGGTTATTTAGGCTTAGACCAATTTAGGCCATTTTGACCAATTAGGCCAATTTCGGCCATTTAGGCTAATTTAGGCCAATTAGTCCAATTAGACCAATTAGTCCAATTAGACCAATTAGTACAATTAGTCCATTTAGTCCATTTAGAATAATTATTCCAATTAGTCCATTTAGGCCAATTAAGCAATTTAGGCCAATTAGGCCAATTAGACCATTTAGGCCAATTTAGGCCATTTAGGCCAATTAATCAATTTGGCCATTTAGGTCATTTAGTCCATTTAGTCCAATTAGTCCATTTAGTCCATTTGTTCCATTTATTACAATTAGTACTATTTTAAAATTTAGGTTATTTAGACCAATTTTGGCCATTTTGGCCATTTTGGCTAATTTAGGTCATTTAGGTTATTTAGGATAATTTAGACCATTTAAGCCAATATGGCCAATTAGTCCATTTAGGCCAATTTAGGCCATTTAGGCCAATTAGGAAAATTATTACATTTAATATGATTTGGGAAATTTAGGTCATTTAGGTCAATTAGGACATTTAGGACAATTAGACCAATTAGACAATTTAGGGAATTTAGGTCAATGAGGCCAATTAGGTTATTTTAGGTCATTTATGCCAATTAGACCATTTAGGCCATTTAGGCCATTTAGGACAATTTATGTCATTTAGAACAATTAGGAAAATTAATAAAATTAGTTAATTTATGAAATTTAATCCAATTAGGCCATTTAGAAAATTTTAGACCATTTAGACCAATTAGGCCAATTAGGACAATTTTGGTCATTTAGGCCAATTTAGGCCATTTTGGCCAATTCGGCCATTTTGGCCACTTGGATAACGTACTATAAAGGGACACACAATACATATAATTTCAGGTACGAGTACTCATAAGAAGATGGGGCTTCTTCTCTTGAAGTTCACACTTGGTAATCTCTAAGACAAGAGATTATGAGAACAGATTCGTCAGTAGGAATTCTGCATGTTTTGGTGTCATCAAATATTCCTATCTATGAGTGTGTGTGATGATCCTTATACTTTAATATTATTATTAAATAATGCCACAACTTGCATACTTAGATGTATGTCGTAAACCATGATAATAATAGCTCATCTGGAAGTTGGATATGTTGGGTGCATCATGAGTGATATGTCATTAATGAATAAGTTGAGGAAATATTTGTCCTTTCTAGATTTATAGAAGTTGATATTTCAACCCTTTTATTGGAATAAAATCGTGGCATTAAATTCCATGTCCAAGGTGTAACAATGTGTTTATTTCAGATATTCAATGGAAGACATATTGAACATATAGGTTAGTGACATGGATTTGAAACCTTCTTGATGAGATATTGTGACAAAGAGATTATATTACACAGTGAGCATTCGTATGTGGTTTTTGATGTTGCGACATCAAGTTCTTTCTCTTGGATGCCTTGACCCGTTGCTAGATAATAATCTTGGACTTTAGGCAAGTCCGCCTAATGTCAATGAGAAGGAATCCTAGAGGGTCACACACTAATTTTTTTCATTTATCTCGATTAAATTCTATTTTAGTTTAATTAATGTAATAAATATTATTCTCAAGTCTTAGGAATAATTTTATTCAATTTATATTGATCACATAAAGTAAATAAATACTTATTCATCGACATGTGAATAAAATATTTATTTTATTTACTGAATATTTTAATAAATATTTATTCGCTATATTGTAAATAAAATATTTATTTATGAATAAAATATTTATTCAGTTGTTCAATAAATGATAGGGGAGTGTGAAGGGACCAAGACTGAGTCCATTGACAGATATTAATTAACAATACCATTATATATATTTTTTTATTTTTCAAGTTGGCGTGGGCCACAAAATAATAATTATTATTATGCGGTATGAGATTTATTGAAGGTAATTAATGTTATTTAATGGCTGATATGAAATTAAATAATATTTTAACTTAAATCTCAACTCTATAAATATATGGCTATTTCTATTGTGTATAGAATCCAAAAATTGATAATAGAAAATTGTTGTGCACAACGAATTCTCTCTCAACTCATCCTCTCCCTCTCTCAAGAACAACAAGTGCAAGAAATATTTCTTCAAGGCCGAAGAATGAGTGATCAATAACAAACAACATAAGACATTGGACTCACCGCACTAGCACCTGGAGATCGAGTGGTGTTTCTTGGATATCATAGAAGCACATGTGGATATCCGCTATAGGGATTTTATCCTAGGATCCTCATAGTGCAATGATGGTAACCTAAAAGGGTTTTTTTAGATGATCAAAATTCACTAACGAAGAAAGTCCCTAAGCACAAGTATTTGTTTCTTTAAATATTAAATAAATTAAATTTAAATTTGACGTGAAAGATCCTCACTCTTGGTTTTGGGAAATTATTTTTAAAATAAATTTTAATACATCATTCATCTTTTCATGCTTCTGTTATGCCTGAAACCACCACCACCACCACTGCTATTGTCGTGGCCTTCATCGCCCCCCCCCCCACCCGATTGCCACTTCCACCGCCACCATCATCAGCTCGACCACCACTAGTACCCTCATTAAAATCTCTCAAGGTATCATATAAGGAGCACATTTATGTCATACACGAATAAAAATTAATAGTAGTCTGTGGTGGATGTGGTGTACTTAAAACTGACATGTATTTCAGGAAGTTAACGGTGACCAATTTACTTCTTTCACACTCCATTATATCTATTTTTTTTGGCATCATCTACTTCTTCATGAGAATTTTTCAGCTTGGGGTTCTGATAGGTTTGAGAGGCACTCGATGAGGACCAATACCTAGTGGGGATGATGTTTTTCATGGGTTGACATCAGAATCTCCTATGGCACTCATCACCTAATACTTTTCTCAATTGATCATTTCGCCCGAAGTTTCCATCTTCTTTCTCATCAAGGTCCTCCAGGATACACTGTTGAAAATATAAACAAGATATTTAATTATGAATTACATATCAACATTTGAAATATTAATAAAAAAACTTACAATATTTTCTTGTGTTTGTGCATTCACAACTCTTCTATAATTTTTCTTCCTAGTCAAGGAAAATAATTTTGCTTGAGGCACACAACGTTCGTTACCAAATTCCTCTTGATTCAAATAAAATTGATTAGTATAATACTGCATTTTTGAATAATATAAAAGTGATAAACCAATAATGAATTAAAATTGTAGATGTCGAAGAAATCCTTAAAATGAATAAGCATTTAAATATACATTTAATTAGAAATTTAATACTAGTGACATAACATAAACAATACATACTAATTAGCATGATAAACATGTGTATACTATGGATTCATCTTGTATATTCATTTCAGTCTAATTCCATTTATGTTGTGTAATTTGGTTATTCGGTCAATTGGTAATTTTGATCATTTGTCAATTTGGCTATTTGGATAATTGACCAATTAGGCCTTTTAGGAAAATAAGGAAAATTAGGCAAATTAGTCTAATTAGGTCATTTAGGCCAATTATTCCATTTATAAAAATTAGGTCATTTAGGTCAATTAGGTCATTATTCCATAAGAAATTTATAACTTTAATCCATTTAGGCCAATTAGTCCATTAGGCCATTTAGGCTATTAGGCCATTTATGCCAATTAGGCTAATTACACCATTTAGGTCAATTGGGACAATTAGGCTAATTAGACTATTTAATCCAATTAGATCATTTAATCCATTTAGACCAATTTGGCCATTAGTCCATTATCCCATTAGTTCATTACACCATTAGGCCAATTGGCCATTTAGCGATTTGACCATTTATGCCAATTTAGGCCAATTATGCCAATTAGGCTAATTAGGAAATTTAGACCATTTGATCCAATTCGACTATTTAATCCAATTGAACCATTTAATTCCTTTCAATCAATTAGACCATTTAGACCCATTTGGCAGTTTAAGCCAATTTAGGCCAATTAGGCCAATTAGGCCAATTAGGTCAATTAGGCCAATTTAGGCCAATTAGACCATTTAATCCAATAATACCATTTAATATATTTAGAATAATCAGTCCATTTAGACCAATTAGTTCATTTATGTCAATTAGGAAATTATTCCAATTATGCCATTAGGCTATTTAGACCAATTAGGTCATTTAGGTCATTAAGCCATTATCCCATTAGTTCAGTGGGCCATTAGGCTAATTGGTCATTTGTTCATTTGGTCATTTAGACCAATTTAAACCAATTTACGCCAATTAGAACAAAAAAATCTTAAAACCTAGAACCAAAACACTATATCTAATACACTAATAGCTAAGGCCACTTAGGCCCATTAGATCACTTAGTCCCATTCTCCCCATTCAGCCCAATAGACCACTTAGGCCCATTATGCCCATTTGGCCACTTAGGCCCATTAGGCCCATTAGACCGATTTGGCCACTTAGGCCCATTAGTCTCATTAGGCCACTTAGGCCCATTAGGCTCATTATGCCACTTAAGACCATTAGACCCATTAATTCCACTTGACCCATTAGTCCCATTCAAACCATTAGGCCACTTAGGCCCATTAGGCCCATTACGACGATTAGGCCGCTTAGGCCTATTAGGCTCATTATGCCAATTGGGCCACTTAGGCTCATTATGCCCATTAGGCCCATTAGGCCACTTAGGCCCAATTAGACCATTAGGTCCATTAGTCCACTTAATCCCATTAGGCAGATTAGGCCACTTAGTATCATTGGTCCACTTAGGCCCATAAAGGCCCAGTATGCCCATTAGGCACATTAGGCTCATTAGGCCACTTAGGCCCATTAGGCTCATTAGATGCATTCGGACCATTAGGCCACTTAGGGACATTTAGAACATTAGGTCCATTAGGCTGATTAGGACACCTGGTCCCATTAGGCCAATTAGGCCACTTAGTCTCATTAGGCCACTAAGGCCCATTAGGCCCACTTGGCCCATTAGGCATATTCATCCCACTAGGGAAATTATCCCCATTAACCCCATTAGCACCATTAGTCACATTAGACCACTTAGCCCCATTAGTCCACTTAGAGCCATTAGGCCCATTAGCACACTTAGGCCACTTAGGCCCATTCAAACACTTAGGCCCATTAGCCCACTTTGGTCCATTGAGACCATTTGGCCCATTTGGCCCCTTATCCCCCTTAGGAAACTTGGGCCCATTTAGACTATTAGGCCTCTTAGGACACTTAGTACCATTAGGCTACTTAGGCCCATTGAGCCCATTAGGCATGTTTGGCCCCTTAGGCAACTTACGGTTAGGCCCATTTGGCAACTTAGGCCCCTTGGGTCCATTTGGACACTTAGGCCCATCGAGCCCATTATGCCCATTAGGCCCCTTAGGTCACTTATGCCGCTTAGGCCCATTAGTCCCATTAGGCCACATAGACCAATTATGCGACTTAGGCCCATTAAGCCCATTAGGCCACTTAGGCTGCTTAGTCCCATCAAGCCCATTAGGCCACTTAGGCCCATTAGACCCATTATCCATTGGGACCATTAGGCATATTAGGCCAATTGGACCACTTAGTCCCATTATGCCGCTAAGGCCCATTAGGCCCATTAGGCCACTTAGGCCTATTAGGCCACTTATGTCCATTAGTCCCATTGGGCTCATTAGGCTACTTAGACTCACTTGGCCACTTAGTCCCATTAGACCCATTAGGCCCTTTAGACCCCTTAGGCCGATTATGCCCGTTAGGCCGATTCGGCCCATTAGGCCGATTGGCCATTAGGCCCATTAGGCCCATTCAGTCCATTAGGCCCATTAATCCCATTATGAAACTTCATCTCATTAGACCACTTAGGCCAATTAGGCCCATTAGGCCACTTAGGCCCATTAGGACCATTAGGCCCATTAGGCCACTTTGTCCCATTGGACCCTCCATAAATTTTCATAAAAGCCACTTTGAGGAAAAAGTGGGATCCATACACCACACAACATGACACATATCCAAATTTCAAAAATAGTCTACATATTTAAAATTTGAAATGAGTATCATCACCACGGGAACCGTCATATCAGTGACAGATCCTGCAAATCATGTAGCAACTACATCGAAGATAGCACGTCGAAGAAGTTTTCACCATCATCACCACCTTTTTTTATCATCAACACATTGTTGTCCACTCTGAAGATCATTTTTGTAACAATTATCTCTAGAGCCACCACATCGCCAGAGGGAACACCACCTTTGTCGTCGTCGACCATCATCGTCAGACCCGAGAACGAGATCAAAACAAACCCAGACGTGCACTAATCACCACTGATGTCTTCATATCACCACCATATAACTCCAACATCGCTGCCAAAAAACTATCAAAACAGAACATCACAACCATTTGAACCATCAAAGATGGTCCATTCGCCCTCCTAGAGATCCTATGCCCCTCGATCCACACCTCCCAGAACCTCCATGACCACTCATGCACCAGACTGACAAGGAAAAGAGCATAGCAAGGATGAGTAGATGGAGGCCTCAATAGGGGAGAAAGCCAGAAACCACATTGGTCAAACAAAACAGAGAACCAACAACAGAGAAACAAAATCGATCCCAAACAAAAACACCATATGAGACCTTAATCTACGTCTGGAAAATAGATAAGGATCTAAACAAAGTAATGAACCCAAGCTGAGGCCATTACCAGCGCTACTCCATCACCATACCAAGTAGGCCTAGATCCCGAATCAATCTCGACCAAAGTGGAGTCCAAGGTGATGGGTATTCCATCATTGGTAGAGGATAAAGAAGGCATCATACACACTCAATAGTTGCGACCCAAGCCGTCTAAATCACCCGCACACACATACCCAGAATGGGGGTCTGATGGGTAGGGATAGATCGAAATAGGGGTGGTGAGAGACGAATGATGAACACACCCAAAAAATACACATCATTCAAGAAAAAAGAAAATGAAATAAAGAGAAATAAGAGGATGGACCAGGTGAAGTGGTACCATCATCGTCGAGTAGACCCTCAAAACCCTAGGAGGGGAAGAGGAGCCAGCAAGAGCATTAGGAACCAGGAGAGTGTGGATCCATTAGGCTCATTCATTA
Source organism: Viscum album (assembly GCA_963277665.1). NCBI lineage: Eukaryota > Viridiplantae > Streptophyta > Magnoliopsida > Santalales > Viscaceae > Viscum > Viscum album. The sequence continues at coordinate 947,122,835 of OY728132.1, read as the reverse complement.
GGATCATTAGTCCAATTAGGCCACTTAGGCCTATTAGACCCATTTTTCCCATTACGACCATTAGTCCCATTCGATCACTTAGGCCCATTAGTCCCATTGGGCAACTTTGTCCCATTAGTCCAATTCATCCCATTATGCCACTTAGGGCCATTTGGCCCATTAAACCCATTAAATTAGGCCCATTATGCCACTTAGGCCCATATGACCCATTATTCCCATTAGGCCAATTAGACCCATTAGGCCACTTTAGGCCCATTAGGCCCATTAGACCTATTATTCCACTTAAGTCCTTTAGGCCACTTTGGCCTGTGAGGCACATTAGGCCAATTAGGCCACTTAGGCCCATTCGGCCTTGTTTTACTCTGGAATTGGGGATGACCTCGTTGGTTTAAGGTTCAAACATTCCAATCGGTTTCTAACGGGTTTTTTTGTAGAACAGAAAACATCCAATGATTCTATATCCATTTGGACCTACTTTCTAAAGGTAGGTGCTCATTAGTTTTGGACTAATGAGGCTTAAGAATTTTCATTGGTCGAGAGGATGGGAGTTCGGACTCATCAAACCTTTTTAGGGGAATTATTGTCTACTCCGGGACTCTCTTTATAGATTTAAGTTATGTTCGTGAATCCTTATTAAATTACCAAGTATGAAAATGAGCTTTCCTTTAGATCTTAAAATCAATGATTGATATTTATGAGATTTAGAGAATATTTTATATGTATTTGAGGTTCTTCATCGATAGAGAATCATCTGTATTTGTTAGATATTCTTAGTCAATGGTATCCTTAAATACATTATATAGAGATGTCTTGGTCATTATGATAACCATACTGGTTTTAAAGACATTCAGTGGGGCACTTGAAGTTTATTGTCGTTCAGAAGGACATGGGTTATTTCAGAGTTGGGATCATACCCGCAGATGGGCTACCTACGTATCCTTGTTTAGAAAAGGAATCAGAACCCACGTAGTTCGAGTAAAGAAGTATGAGGTTTATTCATAGTTTATGGCTCAAAGAAAGATATCATCATTACTTTTACGCTCTAAGATCACCTGAGTCATGCTCGGTGTGAGAAACAAGAGGTATTGGTAAAACCAGAAAATTGTACCATGAAAGATGCAATCATCATAAATAATGTGGGGCTTATGTATGTATGACTGTCCAGATAGATGAGGACTGGGATTTACTTTAGGGAAGAAACCCGGGAACAAGGACCATAAAATTTTTTCTGCTTTATGGATATTTGGATACTTAACTTGGGGCTTACTCCTGAGGAGGATTCTCATATTAAGGGGAATTAAGACTGGTTAAGGGGAATTAAGAACTGGGGCTTATTCCTAAGAAGGAGGCCCAGATTAAAGGGACTTGAGGACTGGGGCTTATTCCTGAGAAGGAGGCCCAGGTTAAGGGGAATTATGACTGGGGCTTATTCCTGAGAAGGAGGTCCAGGTTAAGAGAAATTATGACTGGGGATTATTCCTGAGAAAGAGGCCCAGGTTAAGGGGAATTATGACTAGGGCTTTTTCCTGAGAAGGAGGCCCTGGTTAAGGAAATTTGGAACTTGGGGCTTACTCCTGAGGAGGATTCCCATATTTTGGAACTTGGGGCTTACTCCTGAAGTGGATGCCCATATTTGGGAACTTGGGGCTTACTCCTCAAGAGGATGCCCATATTTTGTAACCTGGGGCTTACTCCTGAAGAGGATGCCCAAAATTAAGGGAACTTGAAGACTGGGGCTTACTCCTAAAAAGGAGGCCCAGGTTAGGGGACTTGGGGCTTAATCCTAAGGAGGATACCCAAATTAAAGAAGCTTATGACTGGGGCTTATTCATGATAAGGAGGTCCAGGTTAAGGGGAATTATGACTGAGACTTATTTCTGAGAAGGAGGCCCAGGTTAAGGGGAATTATGACTGGGGATTATTCCTAAGAAGGAGGCCCAAGTTAAGGGAATTTGAAACTTGGGGCTTACTCCTGAGGAGGATGCCCATATTTTGGAACTTGGGGCTTACTCATGAGGAAGATGCCCATATTTGGGAACTTGGGGCTTACCCCTAAAGAGGATTCCCATATTTTGGAACTTGGGGCTTACTCCTGAAGAGGATGCCCAGATTTGGGAACTTGGGGCTTACTCCTAAAGAGGATTCCCATATTAAATATCTTGGACTGGGGTTTACTCCTGAAAAGGAAGCCCGAAATTAAGGGAACTTGAAGACTGAGGCTTAATCCTGAAAAGGAGGCCCATGAATAGGGGACTTGGGGCTTACTCCTAAGGAGGATTCCCAAAATTAAGAAATTAAGACTGGGGATTACTCCTGAAAAGGAGACCCAGGTTAAGGATCCTCTCATATTAAAGGATAACGGTGAATGAATGAAATATATAACCTTAGTGAAATAAAGATATGTAAATCACTAGGTTTTAAGAGATTTTCCACAGAATTCCTTTCAGATAATGAATCCAACAAAGGAACCATGCCAACAATGGATTTGAAGAGGGTTTTGAAGGATAAATCTTGAAGAGGATATGTGGATTTGAAGAAAAGAGATGAATAGGTAGGAGAGGCACCCAAAAAGAGGCAGGTGCGTAGGTCATGTTAGGGCGCGCAGGTATTGGTCGCGTAGGTATACCTATGAGAAACATGTGTACCTGCGCGATAGTTAACCCATAGGGTAATTCTTGGGTGAGACTTGGCTCAAACCCTTAGTATTATCCCTAAAGGTTTCCAAAAGAGTGGTGCACACGTTCTGTTGAAGGGATAAGGCAGCGCGCAGGTGTCTTCATTTCCCGTAAGGGTTAGACACTTAGGCGCGTAGGTGTTGATGAATTTCAACACTTAGGCCTTGTTTCCCCTGTTTAGATCTTCCATTCTAGGTAAGAAATTACCTTAAAAGTGTTTGGAAGACTTCCAGAAGAGACCAGGGCCCCGGGAGCTCAAATCTGACTTTTGTATTTTTCCCCTCCCAAATGGGGGGCCCACAAGGGGTATTTATAGGCAACTGAAGACTTTGGGTGAAAAATCAAATAGGGTGCGCAGGTCACCTATGTGACCAATATGTGGTGCGCAGGTATACCTGTGCGACCATGATGAAACCTGCGCAGCCCATTCTTAATCAAATCCTTCTTCATGCCTTTGTCAATTTTTGATGTTTCTTCAAAGGATTAATCTCTTTATGCTAAGGTATTCCCCTTTTTCATTCATTAGACCATGTGATGGAAAGGAGTTTCAACAAAATTCCCCCCTCAGAGTTGGATCTGGAGAGAAAATAGGATTTTACTCTGAGGTGAAAAGAAACAAGAAATCTGGCAGTTTAAAGTCATGCATGTCGGAAATAAAAAGGCTAATGTTTAAGGTCGAATAGCTTTGACCGAATGGATAAAAATTGACTTAATTTCTTGATAATTTATCTGAAAATATATTACCACACTCAAGTATGGGGGAAAACATGTAAACTATGACTTAAGAAATTTTGAATCTAAGGAATGATATGAAAAAAGGTCTAAAAAGGCATTAGAAGAAGTATTTTCCAAGAATGAAGTTACCATTATTTAACAAACCCGTTAGGGGGTTGAATTATGCAGGGCCACTTAAGGGAATTAGTTGCATAGTCAAATAATAGCATCTTTTGGCTAACAAGTCCGTTATATAGACTACTTATGCAAGGCCGCCTAAGGGAACATGCTACATAGTCAGGAAAAATAACACTTAGAAATTTACTTTTCTATTTCTAAAAATCCAGTGGAAATTTATGGAGATTCAAATTTTTCAAAGCATCGAGTTTTCTGTATGGAGAGAGGTACTTGAATATGGAGAGCATATTTCCAATCTATATTGTCAAATAATTGGATGAATGTCACTCCTACGAAGGTCTGACCCAAACATAGGGAAGGGAAATATAAACCATAGACTTGAATACTTTCAGATCATGAAAAATAGTATGGGACAAATATGTTAAGGATGTCTATTTTGTTTTGCAGGCCCCTACATATTTTCATTAAGATGAATAAGGACAAAAATAGGTTTTTATCCCATGAATGAAGTTACCATTATTTGAAAAACCCATTAGGGGGTTGAATTATGCAGGGCCACCTAAGGGCATTGGCTGCATAGTCAAATAATAGCATATTTTGGCTGACAGGTCCGTTATGTAGACTACTTATGCAAGGCCGCCTAAGGGCACGTGCTGCATAGTCAGGCAAAAGAATTCTCAGGTATCGGACATTTTGTGACCATAAGTCAAGAAAAGGGTTATGAAGTTCTATAAGTATTTAAGGTTAGGAGTATGACACATCAAAATGGGAATTTGTTCAATGCATGCAGAGATACACAGACCAATTCTAACCATAATAATGTTGTGGCTGGGACCTGAATTGAGATGCTAGACTTCACTACGTATCCCATAAGGATGGGAATCAAGCCATACTTAGTTCTTGAAATACAGTTTAACATCATGTGGTATGAGAGTGTAGGAGATCTTAGTTTAGGGTCATATATCTCGGACCATTATAAGGAACACATAGTGTGTGTTTGTTATAAACCTAATGTGAATGAAGACTAGGGTTTTCATACCACATTCATGTTTTCACAGGGGGACTTTTCAGCCAAGGGACTGAAAGTGAAATTTGGGGTTAGGACCAAAGACTTGGGGCTAGATTCGAGGGACGCTCAAACATTCCTACATATCCCTTAAGGATGGGAATCAAGCCGAACGTAGTTCTTGAAATACCCTTTGTACATATTTGGTTTGTACATATGAAGGGTGAAAGGGGACTTTAGTGCAATGATGGTTTGACCCAAGATAAAAGGTTCAGGCATTTCCATGTATGCACATAGTCTTTAGAATATAACATGATTGGAGATCAATGTAAATAATGATTCCCTCTCAGGTGAGGGTGTCAAAGAATGTTGTAGTTTATTTTCATACAAGACAAAAGTGCTATGCAGTTTAACATCATATAGCAAGGACAAAGGTGAACCAATGTGAAGATATTGATTCTGGGGGCGGCTTCACGATTCAACATCATATGAGATAGAGGTAAACCGATGTGAAGAGATTGGTTTTGGGCTTGAACCTCAGGAGGTTGCCTACGTACCCAGCCTAGAAGGCAAGGATCAAAGTCCGCGTAGTTCAATTGAAGAATGAATTGGTGATCAAGTTGTTTTTGAGGACAATGATCTAAAAAGAAAGTGTTGGGACTTACGCATGGTTAGCGGCCCAGAGAAGGTGTTATGGTTGAAGTTTACTCTAAGCTCACGCGAGTCATACTCGGTGTGAGAAACATGAGTTATCAACAACCCTAAAGATGCACAGTTTAATGTCATGTTGGACGTATAAGGGTCTGAACATAGTTTAATGTCATGTTGGACAATGGGGGACTATGCAGTTTAATGTCATGCAGTAAGGACAAAAGAGAAGATTATTCAGTTTAAAGTCTTGCAGTAAGGACTTTGGGGACTGTGTAGTTTAATGTCATGCAGTAAGGACAACACAGTTTAACGTCATGCTAGAAAAAAAGGGACAATACAGTTTAATGTCATGTTGGATGATGGAGTGTTGTACAATTTAGTTTCATGTAGCTAGGACATATTAGGGACTTTTTCACAGTTTAACGTCATGTGGGAAGAAAAGGTGCATAGTTTAACATCATATAGCTAGGACGATGGTTATGCAGTTTAACGTCTTGCTGGATGTAAGGGACTTCTGAACAGTTTAGCGTCATGTAGCTAGGACGTCACAGTTTAACGTCATGTTGGATGTATAAGGGACTGTGTAGTTTAAAGTCTTGCAGCAGGGATAACACAGTTTAACGTCATGTTGGACGATGGAACAGTTTAACGTTATGTTGGACGATGGGGGACAATGCAGTTTAATGTCATGCAGTAAGGACAAAAGAGAAGATTATGTAGTTTAAAGTCTTGTAGTAAGGACTTTGGGGACTGTGCAGTTTAATGTCATGCAGTAAGAACAACACAGTTTAACATCATGTTGGATGATGGCACAGTTTAACGTCATGTTGGATGATGGTGCGAATAGTTTAAGGTCATATGCATAGACTGTAATGATGTATTTGTGTTATAAAAAATACTTCTTCAAGAATATGGCATTGGTTGGAGTCGTGATGATTTCTCCATCCATTAAGATTAAAGAATAATCTCCATTGGAGTAGACCTTATGTATTGAGTAAGGCCCTTCCCACTTTGGCTCAAGCTTGGGAGGTTTCTTTCCTGGTATCATTAGAGTTCTGAGAACCAATACCAATTCTCCCTGAATGAATGAACGAAGATGAACTTTTTTGTTGAAAGCTTGTGTTATTCGATTCTGATAGACTTCCAAGTGATGCATAGTGCACAATCTTTTCTCATCTAATTGTTCCAATTCATCTAATCACTTTTGAGATTGTTCATCTATAGATGACTGATCACAAATGGATACTCTAAGCGAAGGTAATTGAACTTCAATGGGAAAGACTGCTTCTGTTCCATATACCAATGAATATGTAGTTGACCGTGTTGTAGTGTGGGTGGTGGTTCAATAAGCACATAAAGTATGAAAAGGTTTATCAGGCCATGACCTATTATCTTTATCCACCATCTTTTGAAGTATGTTTGAAAGAGTCTTGTTGAAAGATTCTATTTGGCCATTGGCCACTGCATGATATAGAGATTAATGGTTGGATTTGATGTTGTATTCTTGATACAACTTCTTTACCTCGGATGAACAGAAGTTGGTGCCATTGTCTATAAATATAGTATGAGGGACACCAAATCTGGTAATGATGTTAGACTTGATGAAGCTAACAATGCTTTTAGAACTAACTTATTTGAGAGGTATTTCCTATGCCCATTTGGAAAAGAAGTCAGTAGCATTAAGAATATACTTAAACTGCTTGGCTGTAGCTGAAGGGTAAGGTCCCACTACATCCATTCCCCATGTGGAAAATGGCCATAAGTATTTAGCTGTATGAAGCAACTCTGGGGGTTGATGAATGAAGTTGGCACATACTTGGCATGAATGACACTTCTTCATGAAATCAACACAATCTTGTATCATTGAAGGCCAAAATTATCCAAGCCTTCGAATTTGATCAGATAGTCTATGTCCAGATTGGTGGGCACCATAGACTCCTGCATGTACTTATTTCATTACAGCCATTGTCTCTTCACCATAAATGCATCTGAAGAGAACTCCATCAAAACCTATTTTGTAGAGAATTTTTTCTAGGTTATCAGGGCTATCATAAAGTGTAAAATTGACCACATGTCTCCAGATTTGTTCTTTCCCAGCTCTATTAGGTGGGAGTGTTCCATTTTAAAGGTATTCCCTGATAGGTGTCATCCATCCTATAGTATGACCATATGGTTCAGAAATGGGACTAATTTTATTGTTTTCCTCTATTCTGGTTTGAACATAAGGTGAAATTGTATGACGGTGGGAAATACTGATGATCGTTTCGTCCTGATTTGGATCTGCCAGGGCTGTGGCTATATTAGCTAGTGCATCGGCTTGGGTATTTTGTGATTATGGTACATAAGAAAATGTTGGTTCCAAAGAAAATTCCGCCATTAACTCTCTGACGTAATCATACAAAGGGATTAACTATTCTTTTTTGATGTCATAATCCCCATTGACTTGTTTGATTACCATGTCTGAATCACCTTTCACTTTTAAGTGACTCACTTGTGCTTGAAGAGCCAACTCCAATCCTGTGATGAGAGCTTGATATTATTCTTCATTGTTTGTATCACCTTCCCACAATAAGAAGGAATAGGGTAGCACTACCTTTTTTAGGGAAATAAGCACAATTTCTAACCCAACTTTTTTGAATTTAGGATCTTCCATTTTATTACCTGTTGGACTTCTGAAAGCGCCATAAAAGTTCATTTCCTATGTTTGAATATTATCTTGAATAGAAAAGACTTCCTCATCAAGAAGTTCAATATCTAAAGATGTATCTTCTACTGAAGTGTGTTCAGCAAGGAAATCAACCAGATCTTGGCCCTTTATTACCTTTTGAGATACATACTAGATATCAAATTGCTGCAAAATAACTACCCAACTTGCCAGACGTCCTGTAATCATTGGACGACTAAGGATGAATTTGAGTGCATTATTGCGAGATACCAATTGGACCTCATGATGTTTCAAGTAGTGTCTCAATTTATGAACTAAAAATATTAATGCTAGACAGAACTTTTCAATATTTGAATATCGGGTTTATGCTTCAAGCATAGTCCAAATGAGATAGTAAAGGCTATTTTCATTCCCAGCATCATTCTTCTGAGTAAGGAAGGCACCCAATGATCGCTCTAAAGCTATCACATAGAGGATAAGTGGTCTTCCTTCAAAATTTGTCATTAATACCGGTAGACTCAAGAGATATTTCTTAAGAATATCAAATGCCTCTTGGAAATCTTCGTTCCACTGGTAAGTGACTCCCTTCATTAATTTGGTGAAGGGTAAACTTTTTCCTGCCAAATTGGCGATGAAACGCTGAATATAGGCCAAGTGTCCTTGAATTCCTCTCAATTCCTTCAAATTTCGAGGAGGTGACATACCAAGGATTGACTTTGTCTTCTCAGGATCAACTTCTATACCACGATGGCGTACAACAAAGCTGAGAAACTTTCCTCAGGTTACCCCAAAAGCACATTTTAAGGGGTTCATCTTCAAATTGTGTTGTCGAAGATTGTGGAATATGATTTCTAAATCAGACAATTGATTAGAACATTGTCTAGATTTAACCACCAAATCATCCACATAACATTCAACAAACTTCCCTAAAAAGGGTTTGAAGATATGATGCATGGCACGCTGATATATTGTGCCTGCATTCTTTAGGTCAAAGGGAATTACCCGATAGAAAAACACATCCTGAGGGGCTATAAAGGCTGTAGATTCTTCTTCTTTTGGATCCATTTAGATTTGATTATACCCGAAATATCCATCCATGAAGGAAAGTGCTTCATAGCCAGTTGTTGCATCAATTAAGAGTTTTGTGATCGGAACTGGAAAATCATCCTTAGGACAATGCCGATTAAGATCTCTGAAATCAATGCAAACTATAATTTGTCTGTTCTTCTTTTTCATAGGGACAATATTAGCCATCCACTTAGGATATTGAACTTCTATGAAGAAGTTAGCTTTGATAATCTTATCCACTTCAACTTCAATTTTGGAATCACAAGTTGAGTGTTTTCTTTTTGCGGCTTGCTTGAATCCTCGATGTTCTTCTGGAAAACCCAAACGATGAGTGGCAACATCGGGATCAATCCCTGGCATTTCTGTATAGTTCCAAGCAAATATATCTCAATTTTTCTTCAAAAATGAAATATACATTTCCTGCTCTTCAAGAGTCATGGAAGAACTAATTAAAGTGGGGAGTGGATCTTCTTTTGTACCCAGATTTATTTCTATGAGTTCATCCACAGTGGTAGAGATACCCTCTTCAAAAGCTGGAGGATCATCCCTGAGATCTTTTTCTTCTTCTTCAACACATGTTATTTCTTCTATTTCTACATTCATAGTAGATGATGAATTAGAATTTCTAGGATCAAGAGAGATGTTAAAATTTGAACATCTTGAAGAAGAGGCTTCCATTTCTGACCCTATTGATGATGAAGGGTCTTCCTTGGGTAATAAAGAGAAGATGATGGATTGATAATTGACATCATCATTCATCTCTGACATTGCTATAACTTCTTCTAGCCTGGTTGGTGAAGCATAGACTTTCTGGATTTCAGCGGATGAAATGAAGACATCTCCATTTGAGCTTTCATCATTTCTTGGTGAATCACCAATTTCTCCCATGATGTCTGGCTTGATTGCCATAATTGACATTATGGAAGTTTCCATAAGAGTATTTGGATTTGGGTATATCCTGTCAATTTGACTAATAGGAAACACATAATCTGTACTCACATGTATGAATGGGTTTACTGGAATCTTTTCCAAACCATATGGAGCATTAACTTTGGTAACCTCCCTTGTTGTGGATTTCTCCTTACCCTCTATGTGATAGAATTTCGCCTCAATGTATTGAGATTCACATGTTTTGAATGGGGATTTATCACCATACAATGTCCCAATTTGACCATTGAAAAAATATTTGAGACATTGATGGTATGATGAGGGTATAACTGCATGATGATGTAGCCAAGACCTTCCAAGAAAAATGTTGAAGGCTGTGTCCTGACAAACAACCATGAAATCTGAATTGGATACAAGATCACCAAACTGAGTTCTGAGTGTAATCTCTCCCATAGGTTCTTGTTCATTCTTATAATATCCTTGTAACATCATAGTAGAAGGAGATAAATCATATTCAGTGAGGCCCAATCGGTGAAGTGTACGAATAGGGATGAGGTTGACTTCTGATCCATTATCAATGAAAGCCCGTCGGATGTCTACATCATTGACCTTGCCAAATAAATACAAAGGCCTAATATGTCCATGCACAACATCATATTCATCTTCACCTATGAAAGATATCACTGCATGACATTCTTCAAGATTATTCTCTACATGGTATACCTCAGCCGCAACAATTTCAGTTTCGAATTCCTGAGGACTTGACAAAGCCACAATGAGTGCCTCCCAAAGATCCTTTGATAGATTCAAGGCATACAGAATTGATAACTTGGATAGCACTTGGGCCAAATGTTTCAAGACATCATATTTTTTATCCAAAGGTCTGCGTTTCCCAACAGAAACATGTGGTTTTGCAGGTGCCTTAGAAGTTGATGCTTTGGAAGTAGATGCATCTTATATTGGGGTAGGAGTTGGAAATACTCCTGACTTTGGTAGATTAGACCGAATAGGTCTATTTACCTACTAAGAGGAAGAAGGTGTAACCTCCAATCGATCCTCCAGAATGACTGTTCCAGGACTGAATCTGCCATGTACGGAAGAACTTTCTTGTTCTTTTTGAGCTCGCTGAAGGGCTCTGCTGTGAGTTTCTGCTGCATATATAGTTCTAGCAGGGGTAGAATTGGAATAATGGCTTCTGGGATATCCACGTATTCCTCTGTATCCCAGACCTTTGGAATTCCCTTTAATTCCTCTGTTTGATATAAGGAACTCAGGTTCATCAAGATCGAAACCGTGACTGGTATAAGAATCTGTTAAGTGAATCATGTTAACAGAACCAAAGATCAACTCTTTGTCTGATGAAGACTCTGCCTGATTATCCAATTTAGGCTATGCCATTTGGTGGGATGGTGCCTGTGACTTTGAAGTAGATGGCATAAAATCTGTCAGAGTCAAAGACAACTTGAGATTTGACACGATTTCATCTTCTTCTAATTGTTCCTCTTTCTTTGAATTATGCCATTTCTTTGAGGATTTTCCCTCTAATGAAGGGGGATTTGTTGTGGCATTAATAGCAGAAGACACAATTGGTTTCTTCAATTGAATTTGTAAAATGGAATGAGTTCGGTTGATCATTTTTCTGACTATCCAATCATCATATTTCTATGCATTTTTGCTTTTGATTTCTTTCCACTCGCCTTCTTCCTCTGGATCTGTAGTAGTAACACATGATACCTGAGCTAAAGAACCTTTCAATTTGACTTGTCCCAAGTCCACCATTTTTTGCAGGAGGTATTTGAAGACAAAACACTCCTAAATGGGATGCCCTAACATCTGATGAAATGAGAAATAATTGGGACGGTCTTCATATCCTTCCTTGTTTGGCCTTTTGGGCCTTGGAAATTGAACCAAATTATTTTACAGAGCTGAAATGAAGTAACTAGTAACTTGTTCATTTCTGAAAGAGTAAACTTTGTTTTTCAACTCCTCAAATTATTTATGTCTTTGATCCCTTTGATCATCTTGAAGAAACGGCCTCTGTTGTTGATGCTCAGGAGGTGGAGACCATTGGAAAGATGAAGGTTTTTAAGTAGAAGCAGGTACAGGTGCTTGTTTAAGCGTAATTGTAGCAGTCTCTTATCTACCCATTATCCTTCCTGGAGATGATGGAATTACACGAGTTTTATCATTATTATTTGTAAAATATTCTTCTATCTGTTGAGCGATCGAAGTAAGGTCTTGAAACCCTCCTGTGTATTTCATAGGGATCAACGTTGTGCGTAACTCATCACACAAATTTTCTACCCAGATTGGCAACAATTCTTCTTGAGGGAGTGCTAAGCTTAGGGAATATGTTAATCCCTTCCAACGAGAAATGAAATCTGAAACCCTTTCATTCTCCCTTTGATTACAATTTTTGAGATAAAAAACTGTTGTCTTTGGCAACGTTGAGATGAATTTAAGAAGGAATATTTGGCGAAGATCTTCCCATCTGGTAATTGACCAGTATTGCAAGCTTGTATACCAGACAAAGGCAGGTCCTTGTAACGACTGTACAAAACACCTGAGCTTAACTGCTTCTTGTTGCTGAGGAGTTCCCATCATAGGATCACAACAAGAAACAAAATGTGTTAAGTGTTGCTCTGGGTCTCCCGAACCATTAAATATTGGGAATGTGGTACTTTCAAAATTTGATTGGGGAGAAATTGCATCAACCCATTCAGGGTAAGATCTCTTTTCTAGTTGAATTTGAGCATGTTTTCCCTCTATAGCTTCCAACCGAGCTGTTAATGACTCAATAGTAGTTATTAACTTTTGAGAAACATCTGGTTGAGCTTGGACCTAAGAAAGTGCAATAACTGGATCTTGAATAGGTGTGGTGGCTGGTACTGTAACTGAGGATAACACCACCGGTTGTTATTGCACCTGAATCATAGGATTAGACCTGTGAGGGTGTACTAGTAAAGGAGGATATTCTTGATCCATCTCAGTAGCCGCAAAAAATTCCCTTGGCTAACTGACTCCAGCACGCTTATAAGGAATACTACCTTGAAGTAGCTCTGCATTAAACCTCTTTAATTCCTTCATTTATTCCTCTTGTTGTGCAAACCTTTTCTATAGTGAGAGTGATTGGACTTCTCTAGAGGAAGGGTATGTAACCTGATTCTCTCCTTTCCCCTTGTTGGACTCCTTTCAGAGAGGGGGAAGTTGATTATTTGAAGGAATATCTAGATTTTTGGTAATCCTTTGATTTCGTGTATGCACACCTTCTTCATTTGTGTCTGTGTGTACAACTTACTGAGCATGAACTTCTTCATCTGATCCCTCTGAATGAGCCTCATGTTCTAGAGGATCAACAAAAATGACATTGATGACATTAATTGATGCATAACGCATTGTATCCCTTCTATCGGCATTTCTGCGATACTGTCTTTTTTCATGTCCTTGATGAGACATTTCCTTTTGTTGATTTGATTCCTCAAGAACTTCTTGATGAACCGTAATTTGGAGGGAATCTATTGATAATTTGGTTCTGCATTCCTCTTGTGGATTCTTCCCTAATCAAGATAAGATTGACTTTATATGAGAAAGATATTGAGGATTTGAAAAAGTCCTCAGTCCGATGGACTGGGGATGTTCCTGCTGTTCCCGCTCAACTCCTCGAATCATATTTGTTGATTCTGAGGGTTGGGTTAAAAGAGTCCCCAGTCTGGAAAGATGGGGTGGTTCTTGAGCTGCTACATCTGAGATTTTCTTAAAATATCTCCTGATTTTGTGGACTTTAGTCCGGAAATTGGCTGGATGCATCAACCGACATCCACTCAAATCACCTGGCTCAAATGACCATTGGATGATTTCTGACACTTCTGTCACCTGATGATGTGCCCGCTCTAAACAAGAGGCCTATTCAATATTCTCATTTTCCTGATGCAAGAGTAATTTGACCACTTGTTCTCTATATGACCGACTTTGGGAAGAACTAGTTGAGGCATGTTCTTGAGTAAGACTTTGATTACAAATAAATCCAATTGGTTGTGGCCGACCATCGGCAATAACATTGCATGAGACCATTTTCGGCGGGCTTTGTTGAATGGAGAGTACAGTGAAATGAAGTGCTCCATGAACACCCCATTCCCTGATATGAATACCATATGGGGAATTGGAGATTAACTAGCGCAATCTTTTTAGTGCACCAAGGCATGAACATTAAAGGTCTCTCTGCTGCTTTTCAGCCTTCAGATATCAAGAAACTGAGAGAGATGCTAAGTCAATTTGGCGTTGTAACCCTTGTATTATCTTGACCTGATTTTCATATTTATCATAAGACAATATTTTCTTTTTCAATTGAAAAATAGTTTTCCACAAGTTGAGATTAATATCTTGAATACAATCTTCCATCAACATCTCTGGAATGTCATAATGAGAGTCAGCCAAAGGCCAAAACATGACTATAACTTCACCTTTTGCCAGTTGTTTTATCATATTCAGCACTTCCTCTCTATCATTTGATGAATATTCTTCTACCTAATTAGACCAGAGCTGGTGCTTCCTTGTTGCTTCATCAGATTCAAAAAGATTGGTAGAGAATTCATTGATCAAACTAGATGATGAATGACCTAGGGGGTGGTTAGGAGAATGACCTACACCCTGGGCTCTCTTCTGATTGAGAAAGTATTTCACCTGCTAGCGGTAAAGCATCATACATGACTGGCCTCACACTAGCAAGTGCCTCAAGATAAGAGGGATTTCTCGTCACTACATTTTCCATTGGATCATTTTCCAGGAAATATGAATTACTAATTCGGAGAGTACTTTCACAGATAAATTCATCATTATGGGGAGGACCACCATGGTGGGTTATAGAAAAAGATGAAACATTTTGCTCTTTGGTCTTCTGGCCACACAGAGGGTTCTTGTGGCTCTCATCTGAAGATGAAACTTCGAGATCGACTGAACTATCATGAAGCAAGACTTCATGAGGAAGTGTCTAATGATGAACTTCTGAATTAATGTTCCCACTATTGGGAAATGAGAGATTAGAATCTTGAGTTCCAACAGATAATTGTCTGAGGGCTTCAATAACTCCAGCATCGATCAAGGCCTTATTACAGATCGGATCTTGATTTCTTGACTGTGTTGGACGGGTCTTCTTCTTAGACGCCTTCTTACTCACTTTAGGAACCACTTGTTGAAAAAAGTGGTTATTATGGGCAGGTGTATGTGCCTGCTCAGGAGAAATAGTCAGGTTAGGCTGATTATCTCCACTCAAATCAGGTGTATGTGCCTGACTTGGTTGTCCATATGACATGGGGGAGTATGCCCCATAACCCTCTTGGACTGGAACAGAGGTGTATGTCTATTCCGGAGTGATATGTTGATGTGTCACTCCACTGGGAGGGATAGATTTTCATTTCTTTCCCTGTGATGTTGCTGAAGCTGTTATAATATTCTGACAGGCATTCAGAATATGAGCAGGGATTTGCTTCTGCTCTTTCACCATTGAAAGAATATGCTTGGTGACTTCAGCTGCCAGAACAGGAATATACATCCATTCCGTGCTTGGAGTAGGTGTGTATTCCTACTCCTGTCCACTTTTTCCTGTCATTGAATTCTGACAGTACTCAAGTGTGGGGGAAGAGAGTTGAGTCTGCCTCCTTTTTGTCATTGGGGATTTCCAATTGACTTCTCCGGGTGCTACCAAATGAGACTGTTGGTAGGCTTGATCAATACTAGTAGGTGTATGTGCCTTCTGATTTCACTCCGCCGAACGTGGTTGATGAACATCCTTCAATACTGGCAGATGAGACTGCTGGCAGGATTGATTAGTGTAAGCAGGTGTATGTGCCTGTTTACCAGTTGTCAACACATTGGGTTGGTGGGCTTCATCATATGTAGTCAGACGAGCCTGCTGACTAGCTGATGATTTATAAACAGGTGTATGTTCTTGTCTATAGTACTCCACCAGAATTTCCTGGTGGGAATGGCGTGCTTCTTCCAGACGAGTTTGCTGGATAGCGGAATTAAAATGGACGGGTGTGTGTACCCGCTCTTTGATTTCCACCAAGTTAGGTTGGTGAACTTCTCCAGAAATGGAAGAGATAAGAACCTACTCATTGTTGATCGGTCGTCACCTCTGGTGGTTCGTCTTGCCTTCTCAGGTTCGAGGAACCTGAGCCGAACGCCTGGAGACGACACCCTCATCATGTTGAGGGTACACTGCCGCACGAGTCTGGCGGTGATTGTTGATGGGATCCCTCAGTAATGACACCCATATCCTTGAATTAAGGCCTTGAGTGACCTTCTCATTCACCTCCTCATAATATGGTAGGGACTGGTGATTGCGTTCTGGGGATAATGACCTGAAACTGTTGAAGATAGTGGTTGGAACCACCTGCTTCTTGATCGCTGGTAATCGCTGTCCGGACGACCGGGGTGCATTATTGACTTGGAGGGCTTTTTGAGCAGCCTCTAGAGTCGGAATAGTACTGTGATGACGGTATTCCTTAACAAGTGAATTTGATGCCCAGTGTTGAAGATGCTGAGTAGGTGATTTCTTCCTCAGAGCGGACGAAGATCCAGCAGAAGTATCAGCAGATGCATTCACAGTAGATGTATTCACAGGTGTGAACTTTAGGGAATCCATTTCTATAATGCTGGAGATCTTGGAAAAGATTGCATGTTTGATATAACAGAAGTAATCAAGATAAATTCGGCCACTACATCTTTTGGATCAGCACATATGTTATTTATTGTTTTGTTGGCCCTCTCATTGAGTTTAAATAGGGGCCTAACAAATAAGTAAAACATCATTTTAACTTGGTTAAGGATTCACGTCGGGTTCACCATTTTTTTCGCTTTGGAATTGGGGATGACCTCGTTGGTTTAAGGTTAAAACATTCCAATCAGTTTCTAACAGGTTTGTTCGTAGAACCGGAAACATCCAATGATTCTATATCCATTTGGACATACTTTCCTAAAGTAGGTGCTCATTAGTTGTGGACCAATGAGGCTTAAGAATTTTCATTGGTCGAGAGGATGGGAGGTCGGACTCATCACACCTTTTTTAGGGGAATTATTGTCTACTCCGAGACTCTCTTTATAGATTTAAGTTATGTTTGTGAATCCTTATTAAATTTCCAAGTATGAAAACGAGCTTTCCTTTAGATCTGACAATCAATGATTGATATGTATGAGATTTAGAGAATCTTTTATATGTATTTTAGGTTCTTCATAGATAGAGAATCATCTATATTTGTTATAGATTCTTAGTCAATGGTATCCTTCAATACATTATATAGAGATCACTTGGTCATTATGATAACCATAATGGTTTTAAAGACACTCAGTGGGGTACTTGAGGTTTATTGTCTTTCAGAAGGACATGGGTTATTTCAGAGTTGGGATCGTACCCTCAGATGGGCTACCTACATATCCTTGTTTAGAAAAGCAATCAGAACCCACATAGTTCGAGTAAAGAAGTATGAGGTTTATGCATAGTTGATGGATCAAAGAAAGATGTCATAATTACTTTTACGCTCAAAGCTCACGTGAGTCATGCTCGGTGTGAGAAACAAGAGGTATTTTTAAAACCAAACAATTGTGCCATGAAAGATGCAATCATCAGAAATAATGTGGGGATTATGTATGTATGACTGCCCAGATAGATGAGTACTGGGATTTACTTCAGGGAAGAAACCCGGGAACAAGGTCCATAAATTTTTATGTGCTTTATGGAGATTTAGATACTTAACTTGGGGCTTACTCCTGAGAAGTATTCCCATATTAAGGGAAATTAAGACCGGTTAAGGGGAATTAAGAACTGGGGCTTATTTCTGAGAAGGAGGCCTAGGTTAAAGGGACTTGAGAACTGGGGATTATTCCTGAGAAGGAGGCCCATGTTAAGGGGAATTATGACTGGGGATTATTCCTGAGAAGGAGGTCCAGGTTAATGGGAATTATGACTGAGGATTATTCCTGAGAAGGAGGCCTAGGTTAAATGAAATTATGACTGGGGATTATTCCTGAGAAGGAGGCCTAGGTTAAGGGAATTTGGAACTTGGAGCTTACTCCTGAGGAGGATGCCCATATTTTGGAACTTGGGGCTTACTCCTGAAGAGGATTCCCATATTTGGGAACTTGGGGCTTACTCCTAAAGAGGATGCCCATATTTTGGAACTTGGGGCTTACTCCTGAAGAGGATGCCCAAAATTAAGGTAACTTGAATACTGGGGCCTACTCCTGAAAAGGGGGCCCAGGTTAGGGGAATTGGGGCTTAATCCTAAAGAGGATGCCCAAATTAAAGAAGCTTATGACTGTGGATTATTCCTGAGAAGGAGGTCCAGGTTAAGGGGAATTATGACTGGGGCTTATTCTTGAGAAGGAGGCCTAGGTTAAGGGGAATTATGACTGGGGCTTATTCCCGAGAAGGAGGCCCAGGTTAAAGTAATTTGGAACTTGGGGATTACTCCTGAGGAGGATGCCCATATTTTGGAACTTGGGGCGTACTCTTGAAGAGGATGCCCATATTTGGGAACTTGGGGCTTACTCCTCAAGAGGATGCCCATATTTTAGAACTTGGGGCTTACTCCTGAAGAGGATGCCCAGATTTGGGAACTTGGTTCTTACTCCTAAAGAGGATTCCCATATTAAATATCTTGGATTTGGGTTTACTCCTGAAAAGGAAGCCCAAAATTAAGGTAACTTGAAGACTGAGGCTTACTCCTGAAAAGGAGGCCCAGGTTAGGGGACTTGGGGCTTAATCCTAAGTAGGATGCCCAAATTAAAGAATCTTATGAATAGGTATTACTCCTGAAAAGGAGTCCCATGAATAGGGGACTTGGGGCTTACTCCTAAAAAGGATGCCCAAAATTAAGAAATTAAGACTGGGGCTTACTCTTGAAAAGGAGACCTAGGTTAAGGATCCTCTCATCTTAAAGGATAAGGGTGAATGAATGAAATCTCTAAACTTAGTGACATAAAGATATGTAAATCACTAGGTTTTAAGAGATGTTCCACAGAATTCCTTTCAGATAAGGAAGAAAACAAAGGAACCATGCCAAAAATGGCATTGAAGAGGGTTTTGAAGGATAAATCTTGAAGAGGAGAGGTCGATTGGAAGAAAAGAGCTGAATAGGCAGGAGAGGCACCCAAAAAGAGGCAGGCGTGTAGGTCCTGTTAGGGCGCGTAGGTATTGGTCGCACAGGTATACCTACATGACACATGTGTACCTGTGCGATAGTTAACCCATAGGGTAATACTTCGGCGAGACTTGGCTCAAACCCTTAGTATTATCCCTAAAGGTTTCCAAAAGAGTGGCACGTAGGTTCTGTTGAATGGATAAGGCGGTGTGTAGGTGTCTTCATTTACCTTAAGGGTTAGACACTTAGGCACGCAAGTGTTGATGAATTTCAACACTTAGGCCTTGTTTCCCCTATTTAGATCTTCCATTCTAGGTAAGAAATTATCTTAGAAGTGTTCGGAAGACTTCCAGAAGAGACTAGGGCGTCGAGAGCTCAAATATGACTTTTGGAATTTTTCCCTCCCAAATGGGTGGCCCACAAGGGGTATTTATAGGCTGCTGAAGACTTTGGGCAAAAAATCAAACAGGGAATGCAGGTCACCTGCGCGCCCAATATGTGGCGCGCAGGTATACCTGCGCGACTATGATGAAACCTGCACAACCCATTCTTAACCAAATCATTCTTCATGCCTTTGTCAATTTTTGATGCTTCTTCAAAGGATGAATCTCTTTATGCTAAGGTATTCCCCTTTTTCAGTCATTAGACTCTGTGATGGAAAGGAGCGTCAACAGGCCTATTAGACCACTTAGGCCCATTAGGCCAATTTGGCCCACTAAGCCCATTGGATTAGGCCCACTAGTCCACTTAGCCCCATATGGCCCATTAGGCCCATTAGGAAAATTATCCCAATTAGGCCCATTATGAACATTAGTCCCACTAAACCCATTAGGCCACTTAGGCCCACTAGGCCACTTAGGACTATTAGGCCACTTAAGCCCATTAGTCACTTAGGCCCCTTATTCCCATTATGCCACTTAGGCCCATTCGAGGCATTAGACCCATTAGGCCACTAAGGCCCATTATTTCACCTAGGCCCATTAGGCCCATTAGTCCCACTAGGACTATTCGACCGCTTTATGCCACTTAGCCCATTAGACCCATTAGGCCCCTTACGCTCGTTAGGATGGTTAGGCCGATTAGGCCACTTAGGTCCATTCATCCCATTAATCCCATTATGCCACTTAGGACCATTCAGCACATTAGGCCCATTAGACAACTAAGGCCCATTAGACCCATAAGTCCCATCAGGCCACTTAGGCCCCTTAAGCCACTTAGTCCCCTTAGGCCCATTAGGCCACTTATTCCCATTAGGCCCATTGGTCCACTTAGGCCCCTTAGGCCACTTAGGACCATTAGGCCACCTAGGCCCATTAGGCCCATCAAGCCCATTAAGCCCATTAGTCCCATTAGTCCCATTAGGCCACTTAGGACCCTTAGGCCACTTAGGCCTATTCGGACCATCAAGCCCATTAAGACACTTAGGCCCATTAGGCCACCAAGGCCCATTAGGCCACTTAGGCCCATTAGTCCACTTAGGCCCATTCGGCCCATTAGGCTCATTAAGCTACTGAGTCCCATTAGGCCCATAAGGCCACTTAGGACCATTTGGCCCATTTGGCCCATTAGGCCACTTAGGCCATTGAGACACATTAATCCCATTAGGCCACTTAGGCCCATTAGGCCCATTTACTCCATTAGTACCATTAGGCCACTTGGGATCATTAGGCCCATTAGGATAGTGAGGTCAATTCAACCCATTAGGCCACTTAGGCCAACTAGCCCACTTAGGCTGATATGCCCATTAGGCCACTGAGGCCCATTAGACCCATTAGGCCACTGAGGCCCATCAGGTGGCCCAATAGGCACATTAGGCCCATAATTCCCATTAACCCATTAGGTCCATTAGGCCACTTAGGCCCATTAGTCCACTTCATCCCATTATGCTAATTCATCCACTTTGGCCCATTAGGCCCATTAGGCCACTTAGGCCCATTAGGCCCATTAGGCCACTTAGGCCCATTGGGCCCATTAGTCCACTTAGGCCACTTAGTCCCATTATGCCACCTATGCCTATTTGGAACATTAGGACCATTAGGCCACTTAGTCTCATTAGGCCACTTAGGCCCATTATGCCCATTAGACCACTTAGGCTCATTTGGCCAATTCATCCCATTAGGCCCATTATTTCTATTCGCCCCATTAGGTCCATTCATTCACTTAGTTCCATTAGGCCAGTTAGTCCCATTTGGACCATTAACCCACTTAGGTCCAATAGACCCATTATGCCACTTAGTCCCATTAGTCCAATTTTCCCACTTTGGCCCCATAGGCCCATTAGGCCCATTAGGCCCATTATGCTCATTCGTCCATTTTGTCCCATTAGGACCATTATACCCATTAGGCCACTTAAGCCCATTGGGTCCATTAGGTCCATTTGGCCACTGTGGCCCATTAGTCTCATTATGACCATTAGGCCCATTCATCAACTTTGACCCATTAGGATACTTAGGCCCATTAGGCCCATTTGGCCAGTTCGGGCCATTATGCCTATTAAGCCCATTAGGCCCATTTGTCCACTTTGTCCCATTAGGTGACTTAGGCCCATTAGACCCATTAGGCCACTTAGGCCCATTAGACCCATTAGGCAACTTATGCCCATTGGTCCACTTAGGTCCATTATGCCACTTAGGCCCATTAAGACCATTAGGCCTAGTAAGCCCATTAGGACCAGTAGGCCCATTGGTAAACTTAGGCCCATTAGGAACATTCGGACACTTAGTCCCATTATGCCCATTCGACCACTTAGTCCCATTAGGCACATTCATCCCATTAGGTCGATTAGGCCCCCTTAGACTTGTTAGGCCCATTAGGCCACTTTGGACCTGAGGCCCATTCAAACCATATGGCCCATTAGGCCCATTCATCCCATTAGACCCATTCAAGCCATTAGGCCCATTAGGACCATTAGGCAACTTAGGATCATTAGGCCGCTTTATCCCATTAGCCTCATTCAACACATTATGCCCATTCGACCATTAGGCCATTCGGGCCATTAGGCCCATTCAGGCCACTTAGGCTCATTCGAGTACTTAGACCCATTAGGCCACTTAGGCCCATTAGACCACTTAGTCCTATTAACTTAATTAGTCCCATTAGGCCACTTAAGCCCATTTGGCCCATTCATCTCATTCGTCCCATTAGCAACATTAGGCCACTTTGGTAATTTAGGCCCACAAGGACACTAAGGCCCAATAGGCCCATTTTGGAAACTTGGGGCCATTATGAAACATAGTCCCATTAGTAACATTTAGTTTATTAGGCCGATTAGGCCACTTAGGCCACTTAGGCCCATTAGGACCATGAGACCACTTAGGCCCATTGGACCCATCGGGCCACTTAGGCCCATTCATCCCATTCATCCCATTGGTCCAGTTGAGCCACTTAGGCCCATTTGGATCATTCAGCCACTTGGTCCCATTAATCCCATTAGGCCACTTCGGCCCATTAGTACAATTAGGCACATTATCCCTCTTACACCCATTAGGCACATTGGGCCACTTAAGACCATTCGACCACTTAGACCCATTAGCCCCATTAGTCCACATAGACCCATTTAACCACTTAGGCCAGTTTGCCCCATTAGGCCACTTAGGCCCATTCGGCCACTTAGGACTATCATGCCACTTTGGCCCATTAGGCCCTTTAGGACGATTATGCCACTTAGGCTCATTCGACCCATTAAGACACTTAGGCCCACTGGGCACATTAGGCCACCTCGACCCATTACGCCCATTTGGCCACTTCATCCCATTATGCCTAATGAACCACTTAGGCTCATTAAACCCATTAGGCCCATTGAGCCACTTATCCCATTAGGCTCATTCGTCCACTTAGGCCCATTAGCCCATTAGGCCCATTATGCCTATTAGGCCTATGAGGCCACTAAGTCCCATTAGGCCACTAAGGCCCATGAGGCCACTTAGGCCTATTATGCCCATCAAGCCACTTATGCCCATTTGACCCATTAGGCACATTGGGCAACTTATGCCCATTCGGCCCATTCGACCACTTAATCTAATTCATCCCATTAAGCTACTTAGGCAACTTAGGCCCATTATGCCCATTGGGAAACTTATACCTACTAGGAAACTTATTCCCATTAGGTTGATTAATCCACTTAGGACCATTAGGCCACTTAGGCCCACTTGGCCCATTAATCCCATTAGGCCAATTAGGCCACTTAAACCCATTAGGCCCATTAATCGCACTAGTCCCATTTGTCCTATTAGGCCCCTTAGGCCCATTAATGAGATTAGGCCGATTAGGAAACTTAGGCCCATTAGGCCACTTAGGTCCACTTGGCGCATTAGGCCACTTAGGGTAATTAGGCTCATTCATCCAATTAGGATCATTAGGCCCATCTGTCCCCTAGACCCGTTAAGCCCAGTAAGCCCATTATGCCACTTAGTTCCATTAGGCCACATAGCCCCATTAGGAAGATTAGGAAACTAAGTCCCATTATGCAAATAAGGCCCACTAGGCCCATTAATCCCATTAGGCTTATTAGGCCACTTAGGCCCATTAGGCCACTTATGTCAATTAGGCCCATTAATCCCATTTCGTCGATTAGGAAACTTTGACCCATTATGCCACTTTAGACCATTAGTCCACTTAAGCAATTAGGTCCATTATGCCACCCACACCCATTTGGTCCATTGGGACCATTATGTCCATTAGGCTGATTAGGCAACTTTGGCCCATTAGGCCACTTCGACCCATTAGGCACTTTAGACCCATTAGGCCACTTAGGCTAATTAGGCCTATTAGGCCCATTTGGACCCTAGGCCCATTAATCCCATTAAGCCCATTAGGCCACCTAGGCCCATTAGGCTACCTAGGCCCATTATTCCGCTTAGGCCCATTAGGCCACCTAGGCCCATTAGGTCCATTATGCTACCTAGACCCATTATTTCCCTTAGGCCCATTAGGCCACCTAGGCCCATTATTCCCCTTAATACCATTAGGCCACCTAGGCCCATTAGGCCCATTAGTCCACCTAGGCCCATTTGGCCAATCCGGCCCATTGGTCCCATTATTCCCATTAGGTTGATTTGGCAACTTTGTCCCATTAGGCCACTTCGACCCTTTATGCCCA
The DNA here is from genome assembly GCA_963277665.1 of Viscum album. Classification (NCBI taxonomy): domain Eukaryota; kingdom Viridiplantae; phylum Streptophyta; class Magnoliopsida; order Santalales; family Viscaceae; genus Viscum; species Viscum album. The sequence continues at coordinate 947,098,795 of OY728132.1, read as the reverse complement.
TTATACCCATTAGACCACTGTGGCCAGTTAGGCCCATTTGGCGCATTTGGACCCTATGCCTGTTAATCCCATTAAGCCCATTAGGCCACCTAGGCTCATTAGGCATCTTAGTCCCATTAGGCACCTTATTCCCATTAGTCGCCTTAAGACCATTAGGCCCCTTACACCCATTACGCCCATTATGCCCATTATGCCCATTTCGCCCATTAGGCCACTTAGGCCCATTAGACTGCTTAGGCCCATTAGGCTGCTGAGGCCAATTCAACCCATTAGGCCCATTTTTTACCTAGTCTCATTAATCCCATTGAGCCCATTAGGCCACCCAGGCCCATTAGGCTACTTAGGCCCATTAGGCCCCTTAGGTCCATTAGGCCACTTAGGCCCATTAAGCCCATTAGGCCCATTAGAACCATCAAGCCCATTAGGTCGATTAGGCCACTTAGGCCCATTAGGACACTTAGGCCCATTAAGCTCATTAGGTTACTTAGTCCCATTAGCACCATTAGGCCCATTAGGCCAAATAAGTCCATTTGGTACCTAGGCCCGTTAAGCCCATTATGCCCATTAGGCCCATTAGGCCCCTTGGGACCATTTGGAACATTAGGTCACTTAGGCCCATTTGGCTCATTAGGCCACTTAGGCCCATGAGGCCCATTAGGCCCCTTAGGTATATCCAACCTATTCGGCCCATTCAGCCACCTAGGCAAATTAGGCCCTTTCGGCCACCTAGGTTGATTTGGCCCATTATGCCACTTAGGCCCAATTGTTTGATTAGGCAGATTAGGTCACTTAGGCTCATTAGTCCCATTAGACCCATTAGACACTTAGGCCCACTGGGCACATTAGGCCCATTCGACCAATTATGCCACTTAAATCAATTAGGCCCATTTGGCCACTTAGGCTCATTAGGCCCACTAGGACCGTTAGGCCACTTCGGCCGCTGAGTCCCATAAGGCCCACTAGGAACATAAGTCCACTTGGGCCTATTAGGACCATGAGTCCACTTAGAACCATTAGGCCACTTGGACCATTAGGCTTATTCTTCCACTTAGGTCCATTAGGCCCATTAGGCCAATTGGGCCTATTCATCCACTTATGCCCATTCGGACCATTATGCCCATTGGGACTATTGGACCCATTAGTCCCATTAGTCAACTGAGGCCCATTCAGCCCATTATTCCCATCAGGTCCATTAGGCCACTTAGGCCCACTAGGCCACTTAGGCCCATTATTCCCATTAGGCCACTTAGGCCACTTACATTCATTCACCCCATTAGGCACATCATACCCATTAGGCCACTTAGGGCCATTAGGTTCATTAGGCCCATTCGGACCATTCAGACCATTCAGCCCACTTGTGCCCATTATGCCCATTGGGCCTACCAGACCCATTGGGCCCATTAGGCACATTCGACCATTGAGGTCCATTGGGACCATTAGGCAAATCAGGCTCATTAGGCCCCTTAGTCCCATTAGGCCCACTCAACCCATTACGAAACCTAGGCCCATGAGGCCCATTGGGCCACTTAGACCAGTTAGGTCCATTAGGCCCATCAGACCCATTAGGTCACTTAGGCCCATTGGGCCCATTAGCCCAATTAGGCCAATTAGTCCTGTGAGGCCAATTAAGCCACTAAGTTCCATGAGTCCCGTTAGGCCCATCAGGACCATTAATCCACCTAGGCCCATTAGGCCCATGAGGCCCATTGGGCCACTTAGGCCAATTCGGTCCAAGATGCCACTTAGGCCCATTCGACCCATCAGGCCCATCAGGCACTTCGGTCCACTTAGGCCCATTAATCCCATCAAGCCTATTAGGAAAATTACGCCCAATCGGGTCATTAGGCCACTTAAGCCCATTAGGCCCTTGAGGCCCATTAGGCCCATTATGCCACTTAGGTCCACTTGGCTCATTAGGCCGATTTGGCCACTTAGGTCCATTTGTCTCATTATCCCACTTAGGCCCATTAGGTCCATTAGTCCCATCAGACCCATCTGGCCCATTAGACCACTTAGGCCCATTAGGAAACTTTGGCCCATTCGACTCATTAGGCCACTTAGTCCCATTAGGCCATTTTTTCCAATTAGTCCCATTAGGCCACTGACGCCCATTAGGCCACTTAGGCCCATTGACTCATTTATCCACTTAGGTCCATTAATCCCATTAGGCCACTTAGTCCACATAGGCCCATTAGGCCATTGAGGCCCATTAGGACACTCTGGACCATTAGAAAACTTAGGAAACTTAGGCCCATTAGACCCATTAGGACACTAAGGCCCATTAGGCTACTTCAACACATTAGGCCACTTAGGCCCATTAGTCCAATTAGGCCACTAAGGCCCATTAGGCCACTTAGGCTCCTTAGGCCCATTAGGCCCATTAGACCCATTAGGTCCATTTGGCCACTTTGGCCCATTAGGACACTTAAGCCCATTAGACCCATTAATCCACTTAGGCCACTTAGTCCCATTATGTCCATTAGGCCCATTCCACCACTTCATCCCATTCAGCCACCTAGGCCCATTAGACCAATTAGGCCCATTATTCCACTTAAGAGCATTATGCCTATTATGACACTTAGGCCCATCATGACACTTGTCCCATTGGTCCACTTAGGCTCATTCGGCCCATTAGGCCATTGAGGCCCATTAGGCCCATTCAGACACTTAGGGCTACATGGTCCATTAATCCCATTAGGCCGATGAGGCCACTTAGGTCCACTAGGCCACCTATCCCATTAGCCCCCTTAGGCCCATTAAACTCGTTATGCCAATTAGGAAACTTTGGCCCATTATTCCACTTAGGCTCATTATGTCACTTAGGTTAATTAGGCCCATTAGTCCCATTCATCCCATTTGGCCCCTAGGCTCGTTATGCCAATTAAGCCCATTATGCCACTTAGGCCCATTAGGCCACTTAGGCAAATTAGGCGGATTAGGACACTAAGGTCCATTAGGCCCATTAGGCCACTTAGGTCCACTAGGCCCATTAAGCCCGTTAGGCTGATAAGGCCACTTAGGCACATTAGGACACATAGGCCCATTCAACTCATTTGGACAATTTGGTCCATTATTTCAATTAATCCCATTATGTGAATTAGGAAACTTTGGCCCATTAGGACCCTTAGGCCCATTATGTCTATTAGGCCCATTAGGCCACTTAGTCTAATTAGGCCCATTCAGCCCATTAGGCCACTTAGTCCCATTCGGGTGATTAGGCCCATTTGGCCTATTAATCCCATTAGGCCGATTCGGCAACTTTGGCCAATTAGGCCACTTAGGCCCATTTGGCCCATTCGGGCCATTAGGCCCATTGGGCCACTTAGGCCCATTAGGACCATTGGGCCCATTAGGACCATTGGGCCCATTATTCCCATTAGGCCCATTCGTCCCATTAGGCCACTTCAACCCATTAAGCCCATTCAGCAACATAGGCTCATTAGGCCCACTAGGCCCATTAGGCCACTTAGGCCCATAAGGACACTTCGACCCATTAGTCCACTTAGACCTAATAGTCAATTTAGGCCCATTAGTCCCTTTAGTCCCATGAGGCTACTAAGGCCCATTAGACCAGTCAGACCACTTAGGACCATTGGGCCCATTGGGCCACTAAGGCCCATTAGTCCCATTCCGCCACTTAGTCTCATTCGGCCCATTTAGACACTTAGTCCACTAGGCCCATTAGGCCAATTGGGCCCATTGGGCCACTTAGGTCGATTACGTCACTTAGACCCATTGGACCACTTCGACCCATTAGGCCCATTCAACCACTTAGGTCCACTAGGACCATTTAGCCAATTAGGTCAATGATGCCACATAGGTCGATGAGGCCGCTTCGTCCCATTAGACCCATAAGTCCCGTAAGGCCAATAAGGCCCATTCGACCCATTAGGCCCATATGAAAACTTAGGCCCATTTGGCCCATTAGGAAAATTAGGCCCATTTGGGCACTTAGGCCCACTAGTCCCATTAGACCCATTAGACCACTTTCTCCCATTAGGCCCATTAGGCCAATTAGGAACATTAGGCCAATTTGGCCCATTCGACCACTGAGGCCCACCAGGACCATTAAGACACTTAGGCCCATTACTCCCATTAAGACACTTACGCGCATTAGGCCCATCAGGGATATTATGCCACTTAATCCCATTCAACCACTTAGGCCCATTAGGTCTATTCTCCCCACTCGGCCAATTTAGCCCATTAGGCTCATTCAATAACTTAGGCTCAATCGTCCACTTAGGCCCATAATGCTCATTAGGCCCATTCAGTCGATTAGGCCGATTCAGCCACTTAGATACATTAGGTCCATTAGGCCCATTAGGACACATAGCCCCATTAGCCCCATTTGGTTGATTAGGCTGATTAGGCCACTTAGACACATTAGGCCCATTAGGCCCATTAGCACACTTAGGACTATTAGTCCCATTAGGCCCATTAATCCCATTAGGCCGATTCGACAACTTTGGTCTATTAGGAGACTTGGGCCCATTAGGCCCATTTTTTCACTAAGTATTATTAGGTCCACTAGATCCAATCGGCCCATTAGGCCCATTTGTCCCTCGGGCCCATTAATCCCATTAAGCCCATTAGGCCACTTAAGCCAATGAGGCTGATTAGGCCACAAAATCCCATTAGGCTACTTATGCCCACTAGACCCATTAATCCCATTAGGCTAATTAGGCCACTTAGACCCATTAGGCCACTTAGGCTCAATAAGACCATTGGACCCATTAGGGCACTTAGGCCCATTAGGCCCATTACACCCATTAGATTGATTAGGAAACTTTGGCACATTAGGACACTTAGGCCCATTAGGCCACTTAAGACAATTAGGCCCATTCGGCCCATTTGTCCCATCGACCCATTAAGCCTAATAAGCCCATTTGGCCACTTAGGCCCGTTAGGCCACTTAGACCCATTAGGCCCCTTAGGCCAGTTAGGCCCACTTGGAACCTTGGCCTGTTAATCCTATTAAGTCCATTAGGCCCATTATGCCCATTAAGCCACTTAGGCCCCTCGGGCCCATTAGACCCATAAGGCCACTATGGACCATGAGGCCCATTAGGCCACTTAGGCCCCTTAGGCCAATTAGGCCCATGATGCCCGTTAGGCCTATTCGGCCCATTATGTCACTTAGGCCCATTATTCCCATTAGGCTCATTCGTTCAATTAGGATGATTAGGATCCTAAGCCCCCTTAGGCCCATTAGTCCCATTATGTCGCTTAGACCCATTAGCCCATTTGGCCACTTAGGCCCATTAGGCCCACTAGGACCATTAGTACCATTAATCCCATTAGGCCCATTAGGCCCATTTAGAAAATTAGGCCCATAAGGCCACTTAGGAACATTGGGCCCCATAGTCCCATTCTTCCTGTTAATCTCATTCAACCACTTAGGTCCATTAGGCCACTTAGGCCCATTAAGCCCATTAGGCCCATTGGTCCCATTAGGACCATCAGGCCCAGTAGGCCCATTGGTCCCATTTGGACCAGTAGTCCCATTAGGCCCATTAGTCCCATATGGACACCAAGGCCCATTCGACCCATTCATCCCATTAGGCCCATTAGGCCCATTCGGCACATTTGGCGCATTAGGCCCATTAGGCCCATTCGACCACTTAGGCCCACTAGGCCCATTAGTCCACTTAGGCCCATTAGTCTACTTACGCCCATTAGAACCATTAAGACCATTAGGCGAATTAGGCGTAGGACCATTCAAGCACTAAGGCCCACTAAGCCCATTAGGCCCATTAGGCCACTTCGGCCCACTGGGCCCATTAAGCCACTTAGCCCCATTAGGCCACTTACACCCATTAGACCCATTAAACCAATTATGCGCATTAGTCCCATTAGGCCCATTCAGCCACTTAAGCACACTAGGACCATTATGCCACTTAGACCCATTAGGCCACTTACACACATTAGGCCCATTAGGCCCATTATGCCACTTAATCCCATTCTTCCACTTAGGCCCATTAGGTCCAGTAACTCCATTAGGCTAATTTGGCCCATTAGGCCCATTCGACCACTTAGTCCCATTAGTCCTAATCATCCACTTAGGCACATGAAGCCCATTAGTCCCATTCGATTGATTATGCCAATTAGGCCACTTAGGGCACTTAGACCCATTAGTCCTATTAGGGCCATCAGGCCACTTAGGCCCATTAGTCACATTCGATCGATTATGCTGATTAGGGCACTTAGACCCATTATGCCCATTATGCCACTTAGGCCCATTCGGCCCATTCGATTGATTAGGCCGATTCAACCACTTAGGTTCATTCATTCGATTATCCCGATTAGGCCACTTAGAATCATTAGTCTATTTAGACCCATTAGATCACTTAGGCCCATTTATACTATTCGGTCGATTAGTCATATTAGGCCACTTAGACCCATTAGGCACATTAGACCACTTCAACCTATTATGCCCATTAGGCCCATTCTGTTGACAAGGCCGATTAGGCCATATAGGCCCATTAGGCCACTTAGTCCCATTAGGCACATTCGGACGATTAGTCCGATTAGTCCACTTAGGCCCATTATGCCCCTTAGGCCAATTAGGCCACTTAGGCCACTTAAGCATTAGGCCCATTAGGCCCATTAGGCCCATTAGGCCACTTAGTCACATTAGAAACATTTGTCCCATCATTCGATTAGGTTGATTAGGCCAATTAGGCCACTTAGGCCCATTAGGCCCATTAGGTCACCTAGGCCCATTATGTCCAATAGTCATATTCAGTTGATTATGGGGATTAGGCCACTTAGGCCCATTAGTCCCCTTAGGCCCATTATACCATTAGGCCCATTACCCCACTTAGGCCCAATAAACCCATTATTCCCATTGGGCCCATTAGGCCCATTTGGATACTTAGGTCCATTAGGCCACGTAGGCCCATTGAGACGATTAGGCCCATTGAACCCATTAGTCCCATTAAGTCCATTAGGCCCGTTAAGCCACTTAGGCCACTTAGTCCCATTAGGCCCATTCGGTCTATTAGCTCGATTAGGCCACCTTGGCCCATTAGGCCACGTAGGCCCATGAGGCCCATTAAATCCATTAGTCCCCCTAGGACCATTAGGACCATTAATCCACTTAGGACACATAGGCCCATTAGGACCATCCGGTCGATTATCACAATTAGGCCACTTAGGCCAATTAGGTCCATTAGCCCCATTAGACCCATTAGGCGCATTAGGTCCACTAAGCCCATTATGGAACTTAGGCCCATTATGCCCATTAGGCAACTTAGGACCACTAGGGCCATCAGTACCATTAGGAAATGAGTCACATTCTTCCCATGAGGCCCATCAGGCCCATTAGGACACTTAGTCCCATTAGGCACATTGGCCCCCATGAGGCCACTTAGGCCCAAGAGGCCCATTCAACTCATCAGGCCACTTGGGCCCATTAGGGACATTAGGTCCATTAATCCCATTAGGCCCACTAGGCCACTTAGGCTCATTAGGAAACTTACAACCATTAGACCTATTAGGCCCATTAGGCCAATTAGGCCTAATAGGCCCACTCGTCCACTTAGTCCCACTAGGCCCATTAGGCCACATAGGCAGACTAGGCCCATTCATCCACTTAGGCCCATCAAGCCACTTACGCCCCTTAGGACCATTAGTCCAATTAGGCGCATTAGGTCCATTAGGCCCATTCATTCACTTAATTCCACAAGTTCATTCAGTCACTTAGGCCCATTCGGCCACTTCGCCAATTAGGCCCATTAGGCCACTTATACCCATTAGGCCCATTAAGGCCATTATGCCACATAATCCCATTTTTCCACTTAGTCCCATTCAGACGATTAACCCTATTGGTCCAATTTGGCCCATTCGACCACTTAGGCACATTAGTCCCAATCGACAACTTAGGCCCATAAGGCTTATTCAATGGATTAGGCTGATTAGGCCACTTAGGCCACTTAGACCCATTAGGCCCATTAGGCCCATTCGTCCACTTAGGCTCATTAGGCCCATTCGGCCGATTAGGCCGATTAGGCCACTTAGGCCACTTAGGCCACTTAGACCCATTAGGCCCATTATGCCCATTAGGCCCATTAGGCCCATTAGGCTCATTAGGTCACTTAGGACCATTAGGCCACTTAGGCCCATTAGACCCATTCGATTGATTATCCCAATTTGGAAATTTGGTCCATTCGGTCGATTTGCCTAATTAGGCCACTTAGGCTCATTGGGCCACTTAGCCTCATTCAGTCGATTAGGCAGATTAGGCTACTTAGACCCATTAAGCCCATTAGTCCCATTAGGCCACTCAGGCCCACTAGACCCATTAGGCCGATTCAGTTTATTAGGCCAATTAGGCCACATATGCCCATTAAATCCATTAGGCCACTTAGGCCCATTACGCACATTCGGCTGATTAGGTTGATTCGACCACTTTGGCCACTTAGTCCCATTATGCCCATTATGACCTTTAGGACCATTAGGCCTCTTAGTCCACTTAAGCATTAGGTCCATTATGCCACTTAGGCCCATTAGTCCCATTTGTCTCATTAGTTGATTAGGATGATTAATCCACTAAGGCCATTTAGGCCGATTAGGACCATTAAGCCACTTAGGCCCATTAGTCCCATTAGGCCACTTAGGACCATTAAGCCCATTAGGCCCATTCAGTCGATTAGGGGAATTAGGCCACTTAGTCTCATTAGACCCATTAGGACACTTAGGGCCATTAGTCCCATTAGGCCACTTAGGCCCATTTGATCCGTTAAACCCATTAGTCCCATTAGGCCCATTAAGCCACTTAGGCAACTTAGGCCCCTTAGGCCCATTCAATCGATTAGCTCGATTAGGCCACCTAGGCCCATTGATCCCATTATAAAATGTAGGCACATTAGGCCCATTAGAAAACTTAGGGCCATTAGGCCCATTAAACCCATTAGTCATATTGGGCCCATTAGGCCCATTAATCCACTTACGCCACTTGGGCCCATTAGGCCCATTTCATCGATTAGCCTGATTAGGACACTTAGGCCAATTTGGTCCATCTAGTCCATTATCCCCATTAGGCCCACTAGGCCCACTAGGGAACTTAAGCCCATTAGGACTCTTATGACTAGGAGACCCATTCGGCCCATCAGGCCCATTAGGCCCATGAGGCTCATTCTACCCATGAGGCCCATCAGTACCATTATGTCACTTTGGCCCATTCAGCCCATTAGGCCCATGAGTCCACTTAGGCCCATGAGACCCATGAGGTGCATTAGAGCCATTATGCCACATAGGCCCATTAGGCCCATTAGGCCCATTAATCCCATTAGGCCCACTAGGCTGTTTATTCCACTTAGACCCATTAGGCCACTTAGTCCCATTCGGACCATTGGGCCCACTGGGCCCATTCATCCCATTCATCCAACTCAACTTAGTGGGCCCCTTAGGCCCATTAGGCCCATTAGGCCCATTAGTCCACTTACGCCCATTCAAACCATTAGGCCCTTAAGGCCCACTTCGACCACTTAGGCCCATCAGGCACATGATGGATATTGGGCCCACGTGGAAAATTAAGCCCAACAGGCCTATCAGGCCAATTCGGCCCATTTGGCCGATTGTGCCAATTAAGCCAATTAGGCCCATTAGGTCCTTTAGGCCCACTAGGCCCATTAGGCCACTTAGGCTCATTATGAACATTAGGGAACTTAGGTCCTTGAGACCATGAGTCCCATTAGAATCATTAGGCCCATCAGGCCACTTAGGCGCATTAGTTCCATTAATCCCATTAGGCCCATTAGGCCACTTAGGCCCATTGGGCCCATAAGGCCACTTAGGCCAATCGGGAAACTTCATCCCATTAGGCCCATTCAGGTACATATTCCTATTAGTCCCATTATGTCACTTAGGCCACTTAGGCCTAATAGGCCCACTAGGCCCATTGGGCCACTTCAACCTAGGAGGCCCATTAGGCCCACGAATCCACTTAGTCCCATGAGGCCGATTAGGCCCATTATTCCCATTAGGCCAATTATACCAATTAGGCCCATTAGGCATGTGAGGCCACTTAGTCCCGTTTGGCCAATGAGGCCCATTCGGACCTTGAGGCCCATTTGGCCCATTCTGCCACATAGGCCAATTCCGCCACTTAAGCCCATTCGGTCCAGCAAGCCACTTAGGACCATTGGGTCCATCAAGACACTTAGGACCATTGAGCCCATTAATCCACTTAGGCCCATTAAGAACATTAGGCCTATGACACCCATTAGCCCACTTAGGCCAGTTAGGCCCATTAGGACTATTAGGCCCATGATGTTAATCAGGCCCATTAGGCACATTAGGCCACTTAGGCCCATTGGGCACATTAGGCCCATTGGGCCAATTAGGCCCATTCTTCCCATTAGGCCTATAAGCCAATTAGGCCCATTGGGACACTAAGGCTCATTTTGGCCATTAGGCTGATCATGCCCATTATACCCATTAGGCCACTTCGACCCATTAGGCCCATTAGGTTACTTCAGCCACTTAGGCACATTAGGCCCATTAGTTCATTGAGCCTACTAAGGTTCATTTGGACCATCAATCCCATTAGGCCACTTAGTCTCATTAGGCCCATTAGGCCACTTAGGCTCATTCAGTGCATTAGGATACTTAGGCCCATTAGCCCCACTAGGACATTAAGGCCATTTAGGCCCATTAACCACTTGGGCCCATTAAACCCATTAGGCCCATCAGGTCCATTAGGCCCATCATGTCCATTAGGCCCATTAGGCGCATTAGGCCCATTAGGCCATCAAAGCCCATTTGGTTTATTAGGTCAACGAGGCTAGTAAGGCCCATTTGGCCCATCAGGCCCATCAGGACCATTAGGTCACTTAGGCCCATTACGCTCATTAGGCCAATTAGAACCGTTAGGCCACTTAGGCTCATTCATCTCATTGGGCCACTTAAGCCCATTAGGCCCATCAGGCCCATCAAGCCCATGATGCCACTTTAGCCCATTCGGCCCATTATGCCCATTAGGCCCATCAAGTACATTAGGCCACTTAGGCCCATTCGGCTCATTAAGCCACTTAGGACCATTAAGCCCATCCATCCCATTAGGCCTATCAGGACCATTAGGCCACTTAGGCCCATCAGGCCCATTAGTCTCCTTAGGCCCATTCGACTCATTAGGACACTTATGCCCATTAAGCCCATTAGGCCACTTGGACCCATTAAGCCCATTAGGTCAGGGAGGCCCATTAGACCACTTAGGCCAATTCGTCTCATTAGGCCACTTAGGCCCATTAGGACCAGTAGGCCCATTAGTCCACTTAGGCCCTTTCATCCCATTCGGCCCATTATACCACTTAGGCCCATTGGGACCATCAGGCCACTTTGGCCCATTACGCCACTTTGGCCCATTCATCCCATTAGTCCACTTAGGCCCATTATCCCACTTAGGCCCATTAGTCCCATTAAGACACTTAGGTCCATTAGGCCCATCAGGCCACTTAGGCCCATTAGGCCACTTACAACCATTATGCCAATTATGCCACTTAGGCCCATTTGGCAATTCCGACCACTTAGGTTGATTAGGCCCATTAGGCCATTGTGGCCCATTAGGCCATTTCGTCCACTCAGGTCATTAGTCCACTGAGGCCCATTAGGCCCATTAGTCCACTAAGGCCCATTAAGCCATTTAGGCTCATTCGGCTCATTAGGCCACTTAGGCCCATTAGGCCCATTCGGCCACTTAGGAACATTAGGACCATTTGGACCATTTCCCACTAAGGCTCACTAGGCCCATTTGGCCCATTAGGCCACTTACACCCATTAGGGCCATTAGGTCACTTAGGCCACTTAGGCTCATTTGGCCCTTTAGGCCACTAAGTCCCATTAGGCCCACTAGTCCACTTTGGACAATTATGCCACTTAGGTCACTTGGGCCCATTAGGATACTTAGGCCCATTAGTCCCATTAGGTCCATGTGTTCACTAAGGCCCACTAGGCCCATTAGTCCCATCAACCCATGAAGCCACTTAGGCCTATTAGTCCGCTTAGACCCATTAGGCCACTTAGGCCCATTAGGCAACTTAGGCCCATGAGGCTACTTAGGCCAATTATGCTAATCTGGACACCTAGGCCCATTAGGCTGACTAGGCCCATTAGGCTAATGTGACCCATTTGGCCCATTTGGCCCATTAGACCATTTCAGCCACTTAGGCCCATTTGGCCCATTAGTCCCATTAGGCCACTAAGACACATTAGGCCCATTAGGAAATTGAGGCACATTCATCCCATTAGTCCACTAATGCCAATTAGGCCAATTAGGTCCCTTAGGCCACTTAGGCACATTATGCCACTTAGGCCCATTAGGCCCATGTGTCCACTAAGGTCCATCAAGCCCATGAGGCCACTCAGACCCATTAGGCTGATTAGGCCACTTCATCTCATTAGGACCATTAGTCTACATAGGCCCATTCCACTCATTAGGCCACTTAGGCTCCTTAGGCCCACTAGGCCATTAAGTCCACTTAATCCCATTAAGCCACATAGGCCCATTTCTCTCGTTAATCCCATCAGGTCCATTAGGCTAATTAGGTTCATTCGACGAATTAGGCCCATTAGGCCACTGGCGCCCATTAGGCCCTATAATCCCATTAGGCCACTTAGGCCCATTAGGCCCATTAGGTCCATGAGTTCCATGATGCCACTAGGGCCACTGAGTCCCATTAGGACCACTTGGCCCATCAAGCCCATCAGACCCATTAGACACTTAGGTCCATCAGGCCCATGAGGCCCATTTGGCCCATTAGGCCACTTAGGCACATTGAGCTCATTAAGCCACAGAGGTCCATTAGACCCATCAGGCCCATCAATCCCATTAGGCCGCTTTGGACCATTCGACACATTATTCCCATATGGCCAATTTGGCCACTTAGGCCCATTTAGTGAATTAGGCCACTTTGGGCCATTAGGCCCATGAGGCTCCTCATGGACATTAGGCCACTATGACCCATTAGGCCCATTAGGCCCATTAGGCAACTTAGGACTGTTCAGCACATTAGGCCACTTAGGCCCATTAGGCCCCTTAGGCCACTTAGGCCCATTAGCCTCATTAGGCCACTAAGGCCCATTAGGCCACTTAGGCACATTCGTCTCATTAGGCCACTTACGCCCATTAGTCTCATTAGGTCCATTAGGATACTTAGGCCCATTTGTCCCCTTAGGTCACCGAGGACCACTATGCCCATTAGTCCCATTAGGACACTTAGGCCAATTAGGCCACTAAGGCCCATTAATCCCATTAGGCCACTTATGACCCTTAGACCCATTAGGACATGCAGGCCCATTGGGCCACTTGGGCCCATTAGGACCATTAGGCCACTTCGTCCACTTAGGCCAATTATGCCCATTATGCCAATTAGGCCACCTAGGCCCATTAGTCTAGTTAGCCACATTAGGAAACTTAGGCGACTTAGGCCCATTAGGCCACTTATGCCCATTCGGCAACTTAGGCCCATTAGGCCACTTAGGCCCATTATGCCTATTAGGCCACTTAGGCCCATTGGGAAATTTCAGCCAATACACCCCATTAGGTCGATTAGTCCCATTAGGCCACTGAGACCCATTAGGCCACTTAGGTCCATTTGGCTATTTAAGCAACTTAGGCTCATTAGGACCATTAGGCCACTGAGTCCCATTCTGCCACTTAGGCCCATTAGGCCCATTAGTCCAATTAGTCTCACTCAGTCGATGACCCAATTAGGCCACTTTTTTCCATTAGGCCCATTAGGCCCATTAGGCCCATTATGCCACTTCAGCCTGTTTGGCCCATTAGGCCACTTAGGCCCATTAGGCCCATTCAGTCGATTAGGGGGATTAGAAAACTTGGACCCATTATGCCCCTTAGGCCACTTAGGATATTGGCCCAATTAGGCCCATTAGGCCAGTTAGCCCCATGATCCCCATTAGGCCCATTCAACCACTTAGGCCCATTAGTCCCATTAAACTCATTAGTCCCATTAGCCCCATTTGGCACATTTGGCCCATTTGACAACTTAGGGCCATTAGGCCACGTAGGCCCATTAGGCCACCTAGGACCATTAGGCCCATTAAACCCACTAGTCCCATTAGTTCCATTAGACCCATTAGGCATGTTAAACCACTTAGGCCACTTAGTCCCATTCGGTTGATTAACCCGATTAGGCTACATAGCCCCATTAGGCCACATCGACCCATTAGGCCCATTAAGACACTTAGGCTCATTATGCCCATTAAACCCATTAGTCCCATTAGTCCCATTAGGACTGTTAAGCCACTTAAGCCCATTACGCCCATTCGGTCGATCGGTCTGACTAGGCCACTTAGGCCACTTGGGCCCATTAGGCCCATTAGGCCCATTAGGCCCATTAAGCCCATTATGCCCATTAGGCCCATTAGACCCAGTAGGATCATTAGGGAACTTATTCCCATTATTCCACTAATGACTATTAGGCCCATTAGGCCCATTAGGCCCATTAGGCCCTTCAGGCCCATTAGGCCCATGAGGCGCATTCTCTCGATGAGGCCCATGAGGCCCATTCGGTCGAGGAGGACCACCAGGTCCATTATGAAACTTAGGCCAATTAGGCCATTTGGGACCATGAGTCCACTTAGGACCACGAGGCCCATGAGGCCCATTAGACTCATCAGGCCACTTGGGCCCATTAGGCCCATTAGGCCCATTATTTTTATTAGGCCCACTGGACCCTTTAGACCACTTAGGCCCATTTGGAACACTAGGACCATTCGTCCCATGAGTCCCATTGGTCCCATTCATCCCATTAGGCCCACTCAACCCATTACGCCCCTTATCCCCATGAGGCCCATGAGGCCCATTCAGCCCATTAGGCAACTTGGCCCCTTCGGCCCATTAGTCCCCTTCGGCACACTGAGCCCACTTAGGCCAATTAGGCCCATTATGCCCATTGGGACAATGGGGAAACTTAGGCCCATAAGGTCCATTCTTCCCATGAGGCTTACTAGGCCCATCATTCCAATTAGGCCAATTCGTCCCATTCGGCCCATAAGGCCCATTAGGCCACTTAGGCCCATTAGACAACTTAGGTCACTTAGGGCCATGAGGCCCATGAGGCCCATCATGCCCATCAGGCCCATTAGACCACTTAGGCCAATTAGGCCCATTGGGCCCATTAGGCCACTTCAGTCCATTAGGTCCATTGGTCCCATGAGGCCACTTAGGCCCATTCATCCCATTAGGACCATGAGGCCCATTAAGCCCATCAGGACACTTAGGTCCATTAGGCCCATCATGCCCACTAGGCCCATTCAGCCACTTAGGCCCATTAATCCCATCAGGCCACTTCGACCACTTAGGCCCATTGGGCCCACTTGGACACTTAATCCCAAGAGGCCCATTAGGCCCATTAATCCCATTAGGCTCATTAGGCCCATTAATCCCATTAGGCTCGTGAGGCCACTAAGGCCCATGAGGCCCATGATCCCACCAATGCCCATGAGGCCCATTATTCCACTTATGCCGATTAGGCCCATTAGGCCCATGAGTCCACTTAGGCCCACTTGACCCTTAAGGCCCATTAGGCCCATCAGGCCCATTCAACCACTTAGGCCCATTAGGCCCATTAGGCCACATACGCCTCTTAGGCCCATTTCACCACTTAGGCCCATTAGGTCCATTCCACCACTTAGGAACATTAGACCCATTCGGAAACTTAGGCCCATTGGGGCCCTTAAGCCACTTAGGAAAATTTATCCCATTATGCTCATTAGGCCGATTAGGGCCATTAGGCCATTAGGCCACTTCAACCACTTCGTCCCATTAGGCCCATTATGCCCATCGGGCCTATCATGCTCATTCGACCACTAATGCCCATTAGTCCACTAATACCAATTATGTGGATTAGGCCACTTATGCCACTTAAGCCCATTAGAACCATTAGGCCCATTAGGCCCATCAGGCCACTTAGTCCCATTCGGCCCACTGGGCCAATGAGGATCATTATGCCCATTGGTCCAATTATGCCCATGAGGCCCATTAGTCCAAAAAGGCCCATTAGGCCCATTACACCAATCAGGACAAATCGAACACTTAGGCCCATTATCCCACTATGCCCATTAGGCCACTTAGGCCCATGAAGCACATTATGACACTTAGGCCACTTAGGCCCATTCGGCCCATTCGGTCCATTCGGCCGATCAGGCCCATTCGTCCACTTAGGCTCATTAGGCCACTTAGGCCCATTGGGTCACTTCGCCCCATTGTTCCCATCTGACCTATCAAGCCCATTAGGCCCATTGGGCCACTAAGTCCCACTAGGCACATTTGACCACTAAGGCCTATTGGGCCACTTAGGCACATTGGCCCACTAAGGACCATTATGGCCATGAGGCCAATCAGGCCCATTAGGCCCCTAAGGCCCATTAGACCCATCAGGACCATCAGGACACTTAATACCATTAGGACCATTAGTCCAATAAGGCCCATGAGACCCATTATGCTACTTAGGACACTTAGGCCCATTAGGCCCATTAGGCTCATTACAACTATTAGGTCATTGAGGCCCATTAGGCCCATTAATCCCATTAGGCCACCTAGTCCTAATAGTCCCATTAGGCTCATTAGGCCCATTAGGCCACTTAGGCCCATTAGGTCCATTAGTCCACTTAGGCCACTTAGGAACTAGGCCCATTAGCCCCATTAACCCTATTAGGCCACTTAGGCCCATTAGTCCCATTTGTCCCATTCGGTCGATTACACTGATTAGGACACTAAGGACACTTAGGCCCATTGGGCTCATTAGGCCCATTGTGCCCATTAGGCCACTTAGGCCCATTAGGACCATTCAGTCAATTAGGACGATTATGCCCATTAGGCCACTTAGCCTCATTAGTCATCTTAGGCTGATTATGCCCATTAGACCGATTCGGCCGCTTAGGCCCATTGGGCCCATGAGGCCGCTTAAACCCATGAGGCTCATTCGACCATTTTAAGCCTTGAGGCCCATTAGGCCCATGAGGTCACTTAGGCCCACTTGACCCTTAAGGCCCATTAGACCCATCAGGCCCATTCAACCACTTAGGCCCATTAGGCCCATTAGGCCACATATGCCTCTTAGGCCCATTTCGCCACTTAGGCCCATTAGTTCCATTCCACCACTTAGGACCATTAGAACCATTCAACAAATTAAGCCCATTGGGCCCCTTAAGCCACTTAGGACAACTTATCCCATTAAGCTCATTAGGTCGATTAGGGCCATTAGGCCACTTCAGCCACTTCAGCCCATTAGTTTCATTATGCCCATCAGGCCTATCATTCCCATTCGAAAACTAATGCCCATTAGTCCACTAATAACCATTATGTTGATTAGGACACTTACTCCACTTAGGCCCATTAGGACCATTAGGCCCATTAGTCCCATCAGGCCACTTAGTCCCATTCAGCCCACTGGGCCAATGAGGCTCATTATGCCCATTTGCCCAATTATGCCCATGATGCCCATTAGGCCACAGAGGCCCATTAGCCCCATTACACCCATCAGGCCTAATCAAACACTTAGTCCCATTATCCCACTATTCCTATTAGGCCACTTAGGTCCATGAAGCACATTATGACACTTTTTCCACTTAGGCCCAATCGGCCCATGAGTCCCATTCGGCCGATCATGCCCATTAGGCAACTTAGGACCATTAGTCCACTTAGTCCCATTGGGTCACTTCACCCCATTATTATCATCTACCATATAAAGTCCATTAGGCCCATTGGTCCACTAAGTCCAATTAGGCCCATTCGATCACTAAGGCCTATAGGACCACTTAGGCACATTGGGCCATTAAGGACTATTATGGCCATGAGGCCAATCAGGCCCATTAGGCCTCTAAGACCCATTAGACCCATCAGGCCCATCATGCCACTTATTCCCATTAGGACCATTAGTCCAATTAGGCCCATGAATTCCATTATTCTACTTAGGCCACTTAGGCTCAATAGGCCCATTATGCCCATTACAACCATTAGGTCATTGAAGCCCATTAGGCCCATTAATCCCATTAGGCCACCTAGTCCCATTAGGCCCATTAGGCCCATTAGTCCTCTTAGTCCCATTAGGCCACTTAGACCCATTTGGCCGATTAGGCCAATTGGACCACTTAGGCCACTTAGGCCCATTATGCCCATTAAGTCCATTAGGTCCATTAGTCCACTTCGGCCACTTAGGAACTAGGCCCATTATCCCCATTAGCCCCATTGGGCCACTTATGCCCATTAGTCTCATTAGTCCCATTCGGTCGATTACGCTGATTAGGACACTAAGGACACTCAGGCCCATTAGGCTCATTAGGCCTGTTAGGCCCATTAGGCCACTTAGGCCCATTAGGCCCATTCATTCGATTAGGGGGATTATGCCCATTAGGCCACTTAGCCCCATTAGTCCTCTTAGGATGATTAGGCCTATTAGGCTGATTTGGCCGCTTAGGCCCATTAGGCCCATTGGGCCCATGAGGCTGCTTAAACCCATGAGGCTCATTCGACCATTTTGGACCATGAGGCCCATTAGGACCATAGGGTCACTTAGTCCCATTAAGCCCTTTAGTCACACTAGGACCATTTGGAAATTGATGCCCATTAGGCCCATTAGGCCACTTAGGCCCACTGTGCCACTTCGGCCTAAGAGGCCCATTAGGCCCATTAGGCCCATGAGGCCCATTAGACCCACCAGGTCCATGACTCCACTTTGGCCCATGAGTCCCATTATGCCCATTAGGCCACTTATGCCCATTGGGCCCATGAGGCCACTTAGGCCACTTAGGCCCATTAAACCCATTAGGTCCATTGAGCCCATTAGGCCACATAGGCCCATTGGTCCACTTTTCCCCATTGTGCCCATTTGTCCTATCTAGCCCATTCGGCCCATTCAGCCATTGAGGCCCATTAGGCCCATTAGGACACTAAGGCCCATTGGGCCAGTTGGGCACATTCGGCCACTGATGACCATTATGATCATTAGGCCAATCAAGCCCATTAGGCCCATTGGGCCACTAAGGCCCATTAGACCCATTATTACCATTAGTACAATTAGGCCAGTTAAGTCCATTAGGCTGATTAGGCCCATGAGGCCCATGAGGTCGATGAGGCCCATGAGGCCCATTAGAAAATTTAGGACACTTAGGCCCATTAGGCCCATTAGGCCCATTAGGACCATGGGACCACTAAGGCCCATTAGGCTCATTAGGCCCATCAATCCCATTAGGCCACTCAGACCCATTTGGCACATTAGGCCACGTAGGCCCACTAGGCCCATAAGGCCAATTAATCCCATTCAACTCATTAAGCCACTTAGGCCCATTATGCCCTTTAGGCCATAGAGGCGATTTAGACCCATTACGCCCATTAGGCCCATCAGGGCCATCAGACCCATTAGGCACATTAGGCCACTTAAACCACTTAGGCCCATTAGGCCCATGAGTCCCATTAGGCCATTGAGGCCCATTTGTCCTATTTTGTACCATCAGGCCTATTAGGCCACTTGGGCCCATTAGGGCCATGAGGCATGTGAGGACCGTTAGGCCACTTAGGCTCATTCAGCTCATAAGATCACTTAGGCCCATTAAACCCACCAGGCCCATCAGGACCATCAAGCCTATGAGGCCACTTAGGCCCATTCGGACCATTATGCCCATCAAGCCCATGAGGCCCATGAGGTCCATCAAGCCCATTAGGCCACTTAGGTGCATTCAGCTCATTAGGCCACTGAGGCCCGTTAATCCCATTAGGCCCACTAGGCCCATCGGTCCTAATGGCCATTTGGCCACTTAGGCCCATTCAGTTCATTAGGCCACTTAGTCCCATTAGGAACATTAATCCCATTAATCCACTTAGCCCGCTTAGGCCCATTTGGCCCATCAGGCCACTGTGGCCCATTAGGCCACTTAGGCCCATTATGTCAATTAAACCCATTAGTCCCATTAGTCCCATTAGTCCCATTAGTCCCATTAATCCACTTAGGCACATTCGAATCATTAGGACACTTAGGCCCATTAGGCCCATTAATCCACTTAGGCCACTTAGGCCCATTTGGCCCATCGAGCCCATTTGGACACTGAGTCCCATTAGGCCCATTAGGACACTTAGGCCCATTCGACTCATTAGGCCACTTAGTCCCTTTAGGCCTATTAGGCCCATTCGGCCACTTAGGCCCATTAGGCCACTGAGTCCCACTAGGCCCATTAGTCCACTTGGCCACATTCGACCCATTAGGCCACATAGGCCACTTAGGATCATTCGGCCCAATAGACCCATTAGGCCACTAAGGCCCATTAGTCCCATTAGTCCCCTTAGGCCCATTTGGCCACTTAAGCCAATTAGACCTATTAGGCCACTTATGCCACTTAAGCCCATTATTCCACTCAGGACCATTGGGCCACTTAGGCCCATTAGTCCACCTAGGCTCATTATCCCGATTAGGCCAGTGAGTCCACTCAGGCCCATTAGTACTATTAGGCCACCGAGGCTCATTAGGTGCATTAGGCCCATTAGGTCCCTTAGGCCCATTAGGCCCATTAGGCAACTGAGTCCCATTAGGCCCATTAGGCCAATTAGACCCATTAGGCCACTAAGACCCATGATGCCCATTAGCCAACTTAGGCCCATTAGGCTCATTAGGCCACTTAGGCCCATTTAGCCCATTATGCCCATTGTTCCCATTCAGCCACATAGGCCCATTAGGCCACTTAGGCCAATTAGACCCATTTTTCCTCTTAGGCCCATTAGGCCCATTAGTCAACTTAGGCCCATTCATCTCATTAGGCCGTTTTGGACACTTAGGCTCATTCGGCCAATTAGGACACTGAGGCCCATTAGGTCCATTCACCCACTTAAGCTCATTCGACTCATTAGGACACTTAGGCCCATTAGGCTACTAAGGCCCATTAGGACCATTAGTCCACTTAGGCCCATTAGGCACATTAGGCCACTTAGGACACTTAGGCCCATTAGGCCTATTAGGCCATTAAGGCCCATTAGGCCCATTAGACCCATTAGGACACTTAGGCTCATTAGTCTCATTACAACACTTAGTCCACTTAGGCCCATTAGGCCACTTAAGCCCATTAGGCCCATTAGGCCACTTAGGGCCATTATGCCCATTAGGCCCATTAGGCCCATTAGGCCCATTCGCCCATATAGGCCCATTAGGTCACTTAGTCCCATTAGGCCACTTAGGCCCATTTGCCCACTTAGGCCTAATAGGCCACTTATGCCCATTAGGCAACTTAGGCCCATTAGGCCACTTTGACCACTTAGGCCCATTAGGCCCATTATGCCCATTAGGTCCATTAGGCCCATTAGGCCACTTAGGCCCATTAGGTCCATTAGGGCACTTAGGCCCATTAGGCTCATTAGGCCACTTAGGCCACTTAGGCTGATTATGCCACTTAGGTTGATTAGGCCACTTAGGCCCATTATGCCACTTAGGCCACTTAGGCCCATTATGACCATTAGGCCCATGAGGCCACTTAGGCCCATTAGGCCACCTAGGCCCATTTTTCCCATTATGCCACTTAGGCCCATTGTGCCACTTAGGTCACTTAGGCCACTTTGGCCCATTAGGCCACTTAGGTCCATTAGACCCATTAGGCCCATTAGGCCACTTATGTCCATTATGCCCATTATGCCCATTATGCCCATTTTTTCACTTAGGCTCATTATGCCCCTTAGGAACATTTGGCACATTCATTTACTTAGGCCCATTAGGACACTTAGGCTCAATAGGCCGTTTAGGCCCATTCGGCCCATTTGGCCCATTCGGCCCATTCATCCCATTAGGACCATTGGGCCAGTGAGGCCCATTCATCCTATCAGGCTACTTAGTCTCATTCAGCCCATTACGCCACTTAGGCTTGTTCAGCCCATTAGGCTCATTATGACACTTAGGACAGTTAGGCCCATTAAGCCACTTTGGCTAGTTAGGCCCATTAGGCTCATTGGTCCCATTAAGTCACTTAGGCCCATTCATCCCATTACGCCCATTAGGCCACTTAGGCTAGTTAGGCCCATTAGGCCACTTTGGCTAGTTATACCATTGAGGCTCATTGGTCCCATTAGGACCATTAGGCCAGTTAGGCTAGTTGTTCCCATTCATCCCATTAGTCCCATTTGGACACTTAGGCCAATTAGGCCCATTAGGCCCATTTAACCCATTAGGCCACTCAAGCCCATTCAGCATGCCACTTAGGCCAGTTAGGCCCAGTTGGCCCATTGGACCCATTAGGTCCCTTAGGCTAGTTAGGCCCATTAAGTCCATTAGGCACATTGTTCCAATTAGGCCACTTAGGCCAGTTAAGCCCATTCGACCACTTAGGCCCATTTGGCCCATTAGTACAGTTTGGCCCATTAGGCCAATTAGGCCCATTAGGATACTTTGGCCCATTAGGCCTATTAGGCCCCTTGGTAGGCTACTTGAATGTTCCCAATGTATGATTGTATCACTGAGAGGGGGAGGGGTGAATCAATGATACTTTTTTGTCTTATATTTCTTTTCAAATGAAACAACCTTCACCTCTTGTTAAAGATTATATTCCCTACTAAAAATAATTCAAACACATATCCACATAAACACAACTATTTACAAGATTCGTTATTAAATAATAATAGCTACATCCTTGGTTTAGTATGGAAGTGATCCAATACCACACAATCCACTAGAAAATAATCATTGGATTATAATGAGTAGGATATACCCTTTCACCTACGTAGAACTATGTAAACAATCCAATAGTGCATGTTCACCCTCTTAGCAAAAATAGGGTAATTCAATGATTGTGTAACTACTTAGGTTACCTATGCATATTTTCAATTCCACAAATTTATTCAATTGAAAACACTTCTTCAATTTCTTACCCAGAAGATGGTAAGAACTTCCTGGACTTTCTTAAGAAAAAAAAGCAAGTTTGATTTTCCCAGTATGATTTTCCTAGTCTGATTCTTCTGAATACGATTCTCCCTGATATGATTATTCACGATATGACTTTCCCAATATGATTCTTCTTGGTACGATTCTTCCCAATACAAAAAATATAACTTTTATAGAATGTGATAGAGATGAATCGGCACCACTTCAATTCTCCATCTTCCACAGTCCAGAATACCTATTACAAAAATCCTGATTTGATTAATCCAGATCGATACAATGATTAGACAAATACGATTGACAAGACAAATAAGGTAATTATATGATTACGATATACACTGACTACTATGATCAACTGAATACAACATTGTGATCTTTTCTCTCCTCTTTCACTTCAATCCATCGACACTTCTTCAAAAAAAGTGAACATGGAAACTTCTTCTTTTCACTAAAACTCGGAGCTTCTCTCTCATGAATAATACATCGGTCCACCTCAAGTACAAAAATTGGACCATTTGTCCCATTTGGCCACTTAAAGCCCATTTGGCCCACTTGGCCCCTTATAGACCATTAGATCCATTAGGCCACCTAGGCCACTTAGGCCCATTCGGCCCGTAGTCCCATTAGTCCAATTAGTCCATTTAGGCTAATTTAGTTCATTTAGTTCAATTAGGCCAATTAGTTAATTTAGGATATTTTGGAAAATTCAGCCATTTAGGTCATTTAGGCTAATTTAGATCATTTAGGCCAGTGAGGCCAATGAGACCAATTCAAGCCAATTAGGCCAATTAGGCCAATTTAGGTCCTTTAGGGAATTTAGTCCAATTAGAAGATTTAGGCCATTTAGAACAATTTAGGCCAATTAATCCAATTAGTCCAATTAATCAATTTAGTTCATTTGGGCCATTTAGTCCAATTTAGGATGTTTAGGCTAATTGGGTCATTTAGGCCAATTTTGGTCATTTAGCCTATTTAGTCCAATTTAGACCATTTAGGCCAATTCATCCAATTATTCAATTGAGGCCAATTTAGGAAATTTAGACCAATTAGGTCAATTAGGTCTATTAGGCCATTTAAGCCGATTAGGCTAATTTCGACCATTTGGTCCATTTAGGCCAATTATGCAATTTAGGAAATTTAATCCAATTAGGCCATTTTGTAAAATTTTGTCCATTTAGGCCATTTAGACCAATTTAGACCATTTAGGATAATTAGGCCAATTAGGTCAATTACACAATTTAGTTAATTTATCCCAATTATTCCATTTAGGCCAATTTAGTCCATTTAGACCAATTATGCCAATTAGACCGATTTTTTCCATTTAGGTCATTTAGGAAAATTAGTCCATTTAGGCCAATTTATCTCATTTATACCAATTAGGAAACTTAGAACAATTAGGCAATTCATGCCAATTAGACCAATTAGGCCAATTTATGCCATTTATGCCAATTTAGGCCATTTAGGTCAATTTCAGTCACTTAGGACAATTAGACCAATTAGGTCATTTTGGCCATTTTGGCCAATTAAATCAATTAGGCCATTTAGGTCATTTAGACCATTTAGGCCATTTAGACCATTTAGACCAAATTAGGCCATTTAGACCAGTTAAGCCAATTTATGCCATTTAGGCTAATTTAGGCCATTTAGCCTAATTAGACCAATTAGTCCAATTAGTCCATTTAGGACATTTAGACCCATTAGGTCATTCAGGCTAATTAATCCATTTAGTCTAATTAGGCCAATTAGACATTTAGTCCAATTTAGGCCATTTATTCCATTTAGGCCAATTAATCAATTTTTACATTTAGGTCATTTAGGCCAATTAGTCCATTTAGGCCATTTAGTTCATTTATTTCAATTATTTCAATTAGAAAATTTAAGTTATTTGGTCCAATTTAGGCCATTTAGGCCAATTTAGGAGATTTAGGCTATTTAGGTTAATTTAGATCCATATGAACAATTAGGCCCATATGACCAATTAGTCCCATATGGCCAATTAGGCCATTAATCCAATTATTCCCCTTAAACCCATTAGGCCACTTAGGCCAAATTGGCTCATTTGGCCAATTAGGCCCAATTGGCTCATTAGGCCGATTAGGCCACTTAATTCCATTAGACCCATTTGGACCATTTGGCCACTTAATCCCATTTGACATATTAGTCCACTTAGGCCACTTAGGCGCATTCGACCCTTAGGTCCATTAGGCCCATTAGTCTATTTAGTCCAATTTAGGTCATTTAAGCCAACTAGGTCAATTAGGTCAATTAGGCCATTTAGGCCATTTAGACTAATTTAGGCCATTTAGGCTAATGAGTCCAATGAGACCAATTCAGTACAATTAGGCCAATTAAGTCCAATTAGAATATTTAGGCCATTTATTCCAATTTAGGCCAATTAAGACAATTACACCAATTATGCTAATTACGACAATTAGGAAATTTAGCTCATTTAGACAATTTAGGCCAATTTAGGACAATTAGGCTAATATGTCCATTTAGGCCAATTTAGATCATTTAGGCCATTTAGGCCAATTTAGACCATTTAGGCCAATTCAATCAATTATGCCCTTTAGGCCAATTTAGGTAATTTAGACCAATTAGGTCAATTAGGATGACTATGCCATTTAATCTGATTATGCCAACTTTGACCATTTGTTCAAATTAGGCCAATTATGCAATTTAGGAAATTTAATCCAATTATGCCATTTAGGAATTTTTTTCCATTTAGGCCATTTAGATTAATTTAGGTCATTTAGTCCAATTAGGCCAATTAGGTCAATTACACAATTTAGGCAATTTAGCCCAATTATTCCATTTAGGCCATTTAGACCAATTAGTCCGATTAGACCAATTTTGACCATTTAGGACAATTAGTCCATTTAGGCTAATTTAGCTCATTTAGACCAATTAGGAAAATTAGGCCAATTAGGCAATTCAGGCCAATTAGCCAATTAGGCCATTTAGGCCAATTTATGCCATTTAGGAAAATTTAGGCCATTTAGGTCAATTTAATAAACTTAGGCTAATTATACCAATTAGTTAATTTAGGCCATTTAGGCCAATTAGTCCATTTAGGCCATTTAGTTCATTTAGGTCAATTAGGCCATTTATACCATTTAGACCAATTTAGGCCATTTAGACCAATTATACTAATTTAGGCCATTTACACTAATTATGAAAATTATGCCAATTAGTCCATTTAGGCTATTTAGTTCAATTAGGTCAATTAGGCCATTTAGGCCAATTCGGCCAATTAGACCATTTAGGCCACTTTAGGCCATTTAGGCCAATTAATCAGTTTTTTCATTTAGGTCATTTCGACCATTTGGGCCAATTATTCCATTTAATACATTTAGGTAATTTAGGCCAATTAGTCCAATTATAAAATTTAGCTCATTTAGTCCAATTTAGTCCATTTAGACCAATTAGTCCATTTAGGCCAATTTATGTCATTTAGGCTATTTTATGCTAATTTAGACCATTTAAGCCAATTCAACAAATTAGTCCAATTAGGCCAGTTTAGGTCGATTAGGCCAATTAGGATGATTAGGACATTTAAGCTGATTTTGTAAATTTAGGTCATTTAGGCCAATTAGGCCATTGAGGACAATTAAACCAATTAGACAATTTAGGCAATTTAGGTCAATTAGGCCAATTAGGTTAATTTAGGTCATTTAGGCCAATTGTGTCATTTAGTCCAATTAGGAAATTTAGGCCAATTAGGAAAATTTAAGACATTTTGGTCAATTAGTCTAATTATTCCAATTAGGTAATTTATGAAATTTAGTCCAATTGGGCCATTGAGGCCAATTTAAACCATTTAGACCAATTTGGCCAATTTGGCCAATTTAGGCCAATTAGGCTAATTAGGCCATTTAGGACATTTTGATAACATACTATGAAGGGACACACAGTACATAGACTGTCAGGTAAGAGTAATCATAAGTAGATGAGTCTTCTTCTTATGAAGTTCACACTTGGTAATCTCCAAGATGGGAGATTATAAGAATAGACCCGCCAGTAGGAATTCCAAATGTTTTGGTGTCATCAGATATTTCTATCTATGAGTGTGTGTGATGGTCCTTAGACTTTAATAATATTATTAAAGCATGTCACAACTCGCATACTTAGATGTATGTCGTAAACCACGATGATAACAGCTCATGGCGAAGTTGGATACATTTGGTACGTCAAGAGTGACATGTCATTAATGAATAAGTTGAGGAAGGATTTTTTCCTTCCATCTTTATAGAAGCTGATATATCGACCCTTTGATTGGAATAAAACCCTCGCATTAAATACCATGTCCATGGTGTAACGATGTGTTTATTTCAGATAGTCAAAGGAAGACATATCTATCATATAGGTTGGTGACATGGATGTACAACCTTCTTCATGAGATATTGTGAAAAAGAGATTATATTACATAGTGAGTGTTTGTATTTGGTTTTCGATGTAGTGAAATCAAGTTCTTTCTCTTGGGTGATTTGACCCATTTCTAGACAATAATCTTAGACTTTAAACAAGTCCACCTAATGTCGATGATAAGGAATCCTAGAGGGTCACACACTAAGTGTTTTCTTTAATCTTGATTAAATCACTACTGGAAAACTAACCTTTACCAATGGTTTGGAACCGTTGGTATAGGCCTCCAAACCGTTGGTATAGCCTATACCAACGGTTTGGAGAACCGTAGCCAAGTAAGCCGTTGGGATAGGTCTATACCAACGGTTTTCCAAAAACCGTTGGTATAGACCTATACCAACGGTTTTGGAAACCGTTGGTATAGGTAAAATGAAATCTATACCAACGGTAATGGAACCGTTGGTATATAAATTCCAAAAATAAAACATTCGCTGGGATTTGATCCCAGGACCCCTCGTTTATTATTCAACGAATCAACCACTAACCTAACATGACTTTTGTGATCATAATTACATAAATATATATATGTATTCTCATAAATATTTTAAATTTTGATTTATATAATGTTCTCGGTATGAAGGTCTGATAAAAAATGGAAGTACCTATACCAACGGTTGTTAAAACCGTTGGTATAGGTATTTGGTTGTGATTTTGATTCTGGGAAGAATGTTGTTTTTTTGGCCCACTTTTCCCAACGGTTTGGCCAAACCGTTGGGATAGGTCTACCTTTCCCAATGGTTTGGCCAAACCGTTGGGAAAAGTGGCCAATTTGGGGGGCCTTTCCCAACGGTTTGGCCAAACCGTTGGGATAGGTCTACCTTTCCCAACGGTTTGGCAAAACTGTTGGGATAAGTGGCCAATTTGGGGGCTTTTCCCAACGGTTTGGCCAAACCGTTGGGAAAGGGGACCTATACCAACAGTTTTTTCAAACCGTTGGTATAGAAGCGTTGGGAAGTATCTAACTTCTAGTAGTGAATTATATTTTAGTTTAATTAATGGAATCAATATTATTCTCAAGTCTGAGGAATAATTTTGTTTAATTTATATTGATCACATAAATTAATTAAATATTTATTCGCCGACATGTGAATAAAAAATTATATTTATTTATTTAATATTTTAATAAATATTTATTCAGTAGATTGTAAATAAAATTTTTATTTATGAATAAAACATTTATTCGGTTGTTCAATAAATGATAGAGGAGTTTGAATGGACCAAGAATGAGTCCATCAACAAATATTAATTAACAAGACCGTTATATAATATTTGTTATTGTGCAAGTTTGTGTGCACCAAAAAATAATTATTATATAATAATATTATGCGGTATGAGATTTATTGAATGTAATTAATGATATTTAATGGATAGTATGCAATGAAATAATATTTTAACTTAAATCTTAACTCTATAAATAGGCATCTATGTCTATTGTGTAGAGCATCCAAAAATTGAGAATAAAAAATTGTTGCGCACAACGAATTCTCTCTCAAATCCTTCTTATCTCTCTCTCAAGAATGAGAAGTGCAATAAATATTTCTTCAAGACCAAATAATGAGTGATTAAGAACAAAAAACATAAGACATTGGACTCACCACACTATCACCTAGAGATCGAGTGGTGTTTCTCAGAGATCTTAGGAGCACATGTGGATTTCCACTAGAGGAATTTTATCCTGGGATCCTCACAGTGCAATGATGGTAATCTGAAAGGGTCTTTTAGGATGTTCTTAAGCATAGGTTTTTATTTATTTAAACATTAAATATATTAATTTTAAATTTGACGTGCAAGATCATCTCTCTTGGTTTCAGGCAATGATTATTAAAATAAATTTTAATATACCGTACATCCTTGCATGATTCTGATATGCTTTAAACAACCACCACTACCACTACCATCACCGCCTTCATCACTAACACTACCACAACCACCGCCACCCCACCCTCCACCACCACCACCGCCACCGCTATCATCTTGACTGCCACTATGAACCTCATTGAAATCAATCAAGGTATCATATAAATAGATCATTGATGTCATACATGAATCAAAACTAATAGCAGTCTCTCATAGAAGTGGTGGATTTATAACTGGTAGATCTTTTAGGAAGTGTTTGGTGACCAATTTACTTCTTTCACGCTCCTTTATAGCTTTTTTTTGCCTTATCTGCTTCTTCATGATCATTTTTCATCTTTGTGGTCTGATAGGTTTTAGAGTCACTAGATGAGGGACAATACCCAGTGGGGACAATGTTTTTCATGGGTTGACATCATACTATCCCATGGTCATCCTCACCTTATACTTGTCTCAAATATTCAGTTGGCCCGAAGTTGTCATCTTATTTCTCATCGAGGGTCTCCAGGACACACTGTTGAAAATATAAACAAGATATTTAATTATGAATTATGTATCCAAATTTGAAATATCAATAAAAAAACTTACAATATTTTCTTGTGTTTGTGCATTTACTAACTTCCATTATTTTTCTTCCTAGTTAAGGAAAATAATTTTTCTCAAGGCACACGACCTTTGATACTAGATGCTGCTAACTGCAAATGAAATTGATTAGTATAATACTACATTATTGAATAATATGAAAGTGATAAACCTAGAATGAATTAAAATTGTAGCTGTTGAAGAAATCCATAAAATGAAGAAACATCTAAATGTAAATTTAAATATAAATTTAATACTAGTGACATAACATAAACAATCCATACTAATTAGAAAGATAAACCTGTGTATAGTGTGGATTCCTCTTGTCGATTCATTTCGGTCTAATTCCATTTATGTTGTGTTATTTGGTTATTCGGTCACTTGGTAATTTTGATCATTTTTTCATTTGGATACTTGGCTAATTGGCCAATTAGGCCACTTATGCGAATTAGGCCAATTAGGCCAATTAGACCATATAGACCAATTAGTCCCTTTAGGCCAATTATATCCTTTAGGATAATTAGGCCATTATGATAATTAGGTCCTTAGGCCATAGGGAATTTAGGCCTTTAATCCATTTAGTCCAATTAATCCATTAATACATTTATTCCATTAATCCAATTAGTTCAATTAGGATAATTAGACCATTTAGGTCAATTAGCACAATTAGGCTAATTAGACCATTTAATCCAATTAGATCATTTAATCCATTTGGACCAATTAGGCCATTTAGAACAACTAGGTCATTTATCCCAATTAGGTCATTAGGCTATTTTGACCAATTTGGCCATTAGTCCATTATCCCATTAGTTAATTACAACATTAGGCCAATTGGTCATTTGGTGATTTGACCATTTATGCCAATTTAGGCCAATTAGGCTAAATAGGCTAATTAGGCAGATTAGACCATTTAATCCAATTGTACCATTTAATCCATTTGAACCAATCAGGATATTTATCCCCATTTGTCCATTTAGGCTAATTAGTCCAATTAGGTCAACTAGGCCAATTATTCCAATTAGGCAATTTAATCCCATAAGACCATTTAATCTATTTAGACTAATTAGGCCATTTAGACTAATTAGTTCATTTATGCCAATTAGGCCATTATGCCAATTATGCCATTAGGCTATTAGGCAATTAGGCTATTTAGACCAATTAGGTCATTTATCTCATTTGTCCATTATCTCATTAGTTCATTGGGCCATTAGAATCATTGGTCATTTGGCCATTTATTAATTTAGGACAATTTAGACCAATTTAGGCCAATTATAACAAAAAAAATCCTAAAACCTAGACCCAAAACACTATATCTGGAACACTAATGCCTAAGGCCTAAATAGGCCCATTTGGCTGATTAGGCCACTTAATCCCATTAGGTCACTTAGTCCCATTAGGCCCATTAGCCTCATTCATCCCATGAAGTCACTTAGGCCCATTATGCCCATTTGGCCACTTAGGCCCATTAGGTGCATTAGGCCGATTTGGCCACTTAGGCCCATTAGGCTCATTAGGCCACTTAGGCCCATTAGGCCCA
This sequence comes from Viscum album, assembly GCA_963277665.1. Classification (NCBI taxonomy): domain Eukaryota; kingdom Viridiplantae; phylum Streptophyta; class Magnoliopsida; order Santalales; family Viscaceae; genus Viscum; species Viscum album. The sequence continues at coordinate 947,067,526 of OY728132.1, read as the reverse complement.
TTAGGCCACATAGGACCATTCGTCCCATTCATCCCACTCAACCCATTAGGCCCATTCGAACCATTAAGACACTTAGACCCATTGGCCCATTAGGCCACTTAGGCCCATTAGGCCCATTTACAATGATTTGGCTGCTTAGAGCCATTGGACCCATTACGCCGATTAGGACACTTAGTCTGATTATACCCATTTGGCCCATTAGGACACTTAGGCCCAATTGGACCATTGGGACCATTAGGCCACTTTGACTTATTAGGTCGATTAGGCCACTTAATCCCATTAGGCCACTTAGGCCCATTAGGCCTATTAGACCCATTATGCCACTTAGTCCAATTATGCTCATTTGGTAGATTTGGGCCATTAGGCCCATTAGGCCAAATAGGCCCATTAGGCCCATTAGGTCGATTCAGCCACTTAGGGCAATTAGGACACCTGGGCCCATTAGGAAAATTAGGCCACTTAGGCCCATTAGGCCACTAATGATGGGGGTAGTTGTACAAACGTAGCAAGTGGTTTGATGGTTGATAAATTGGGATTGGCTACAACTAGACATCCTAGGCCTTATAGATTGCAATGGTTAAATAACAGCGGGGATGTCAAAGTGACTAAGCAAGCACAAGTTCCATTTTCTATTGGGAAGTATGAAGACAAGGTGATGTGTGATGTTGTTCCAATGCATGCTAGTCATATTTTGTTGGGAAGACCGTGGCAATTTGATAGGAGGGTCACACATGATGGATACACCAGTCGATATTCTTTTGAGTATAATGGGAGGACGGTTATTCTTACACCATTGAGACCTTTGCAAGCTTATGAAGACCAAGTGAGGATTGAGAGAGATTGTGAGAAGAGAGAAAAAGAAAAGAGAGAAAAAAATAGAGAGATTGAGAAGAGTGGAAAAATCAAGAGTGAAAAAGGAGTGATGAGTGAAATCAAAAGAAATGAGGGAAATAAAAGAGTTGAAAACAAGAGTGAAAATACGAGTGAAAACAAGAGTGTTGAGGGAAAAGTGAGTCTATTTTCTGGAAAAAGAGAGATAGAGAGAGCTTTAGAGGGGGAGGAAACTCTCCTGCTTTTATACAAAGGAGAATGTTTTACGGCTAACTCTCTTAACCCATCATTGCCTTCTAGTGTTGTGTCTCTTTTGCAGGAATTTGGTGACGTGTTTCCGGAGGAAACTCCCGATGGCTTACCTCCCTTGCGGGGTATCGAGCACCACATCGACTTCCTCCCAGGAGCAACACTTCCCAATCGACCGGCCTATCGGGCTAACCCGGAGGAGACTCGAGAAATCCAACGACAAGTGGAAGAATTGCTAAGGAAGGGATTTGTCCGAGAGAGCTTGAGTCCTTGTGCGGTGCCGGTAATTCTTGTCCCAAAAAAAGATGGTAAGTGGAGAATGTGTGTTGATTGTCGAGCTATCAACAAAATCACGGTAAAGTATCGTTATCCCATACCTCGTTTGGATGATATGCTTGATGAACTCCATGGTGCATGCTTGTTTACTAAAATTGACCTAAGGAGTGGATACCATCAAATTAGAATGAAAGAGGGAGATGAATGGAAAACCGCATTTAAAACTAAGTTTGGATTGTATGAATGGCTAGTTATGCCTTTTGGACTAACTAATGCCCCTAGTACATTCATGAACTTAATGAATCATGTTTTCCGTCCATTCATTGGGAAATTTGTGGTTGTGTATTTTGATGACATCCTTGTTTATTCTAAGAGCCTTGATGAACATCATGAACATTTGAAACATGTTTTTGAGACTCTTAGGATAAATAGGTTGTTTGCAAACTTGGAAAAATGTACATTTTGTTTAAATTCGGTTGTTTTCCTTGGTTTTGTGGTAGGAGCTGATGGCATGAGGGTTGATGAAGAGAAGGTGAAGGCGATTCGGGATTGGCCACAACCAAAGAATGCCAATGAGGTGAGGAGCTTCCATGGACTTGCGAGTTTTTACCGAAGGTTCGTGAGGGACTTTTCAACAATCGCGGCACCATTGAATGAGTTGGTCAAGAAAGGGGTGAGTTTCAAGTGGGGAAAAGCTCAAGAGGAAGCCTTCTCCACACTCAAAGGTAAGTTAACCAATTCACCTCTCTTAGTTCTGCCTGACTTTTCTAAAGTCTTTGAGGTTGAGTGTGATGCCTCTGGAATAGGAATTGGGGCCGTTTTAATGCAAGACTCTAAGCCTATCGCATACTTTAGTGAGAAGCTTAATGGGGCTGCATTGAACTACTCTACCTATGACAAGGAATTGTATACTCTTAAAAGAACTTTAGAAAATTGGCAACATTACTTGTGGCCAAGGGAATTTGTGATTCATTCGGATCATGAAAGCCTAAAATTTCTTAAGTCACAAGGAAAGTTGAATAGGCGGCATGCAAGATGGCTTGAATTCATTGAAACATTTCCTTACATCATTAAGCATAAAAAAGGAAAAGAAAATGTTGTCGCTGATGCTTTGTCTAGGAGATATTCTCTTATTACTTCAATGCATGCTAAAATACTTGGTTTTGAAATGTTGAAAAGCATGTATGAGAATGTTGTGGATTTTTCTGAAATTTGGAAGTTGTGTGAAAAACATGGCAAAAGTGATTTTTACAAACATGATGGATTTCTTTTTCGGAAAAATAAATTGTGTGTTCCATCTTGTTCCATGCGTGAATTGCTTGTTAGAGAAACACATGGTGGTGGATTAATGGGGCATTTTGGGGTTGAGAAAACATTGTCCTTATTGAGTGAACATTTTTATTGGCCTCACATGCGTAGGGATGTGGTAAGTGTTTGTGGAAATTGTAATGTGTGTAAACATGCAAAGTCGAAAGTGCTTCCACATGGCTTATACACCCCTTTGCCTGTTGCTTCTCATCCTTGGGTTGACATATCAATGGATTTTGTCCTCGGCTTGCCAAGATCACAATCAGGTAAGGATAGCATCTTTGTGGTGGTGGACAGGTTTAGTAAAATGGCTCATTTTATTGCTTGTTCTAAAACCAATGATGCAACTCATATCGCTGATTTGTTTTTCAGGGAAATTGTTAGGTTGCATGGCTTACCCAAGAGCATTGTGAGTGATAGGGATGTCAAATTCCTTAGTCACTTCTGGAGGACACTGTGGAACAAACTTGGAACCAAACTTTTGTTCTCCACCACTGCACACCCACAAACAGATGGTCAAACGGAGGTGGTCAATAGGACACTTTCCACATTATTGCGTTCCATCCTTAGAAAAAATCTAAAACATTGGGAAAGATGCCTGCCTCACATTGAGTTTGCTTATAATCGAGTGGTTCACTCCACTACTAATGCTTCACCATTTGAAGTTGTGTATGGTTTTAACCCATTAACTCCACTTGATATTTTACCTTTTCCTACTAATCAATTTTCAAATCTTGAAGGTGAAAAGAAGGCAAAGTTTGTGCAGGAGTTCCATGCAAAGGTAAAGGCCAACATTGAGCGGAAGAATGAACAAGTAGCGAAGCACGCCAACAAAGGTCGGCGAAAAATGGTTTTTCAACCTGGAGATTGGGTGTGGCTACACTTGAGGAAGGAGAGGTTTCCGGAGCAACGAAAATCAAAACTTCATCCACGAGGAGATGGTCCTTTCCAAGTCTTAGAGAAGATCAATGATAATGCCTACAAGATTGATTTACCCGACAGGTATGGGAATGTTAGTGGTACCTTTAATGTTGCTGATCTTTCTCCCTTTGAATTTTCAGATTCGAGGACGAATCCTTTTGAGGAGGGAAGAGATGATGAGGATCATGGAACACATGGGCATCACGGGGTTGGAGGTAGACATGATGAGGAAGGCAGAATGCACACAAGTGGACAAGACCCTTTACGTGGAATTGGAGGCCCAATGACAAGGGAGCGGACCAAGAGAATGAAGGAGGCCTTAAATGGATTAATCATGGAATTCCAAGAGGAGGCCCAACACCTTTGCTTGGGGGAAGCATTCGGGCCTATAATTACATTAATTAAGGCCCAAACATGCTTTTAAAAACCCAACCCAAGTGGTGCTACGAGATTTCAAGCCCACCCACCATGGAATCTTCAAAGTCAAAAGGTGGTGGGCTACTTGTCTTTTCTTTTCCAAAAGGGTGTGCTACTTGTCTCCTAAAGTCTTGGTCAAGTGCCAAAGTTGTCAAAAGCATCCTATAGACTTTTTGACTATGGAAAACTAGCCATTAGACTAATGTAAAGAGCCACCCCATGTGTAATTCGAATTTCAAGTTTCTTTGGCTATAAATAGCCACCCCCTTGTACTCTTGAAGGATCATGAAGGAAAGTAATGTTATTATGGTGAGTTTTGCTTGCAACCTTTGTGTTCTTGCTTAATTCTTGACTTATCAAAGGATTGGTCATCCTTTGTGGCGTCTTGTGGCTAGAGTTCTTAGAGACAAGTTCTCTTTGGGTTCTACCTTGACCATTTCCCATTTCCTTCTTATTTTCACTATCCGCACGTCACATTCACTTGTTTTCTTGCGGCGATCCGGGTGCTCAAAGCGCGGACATTATACAAGGTTCCTAGGACACTTCCTAGCGGGTCTTGCATCGCGCATCAACTAAGGTCCATTACGCCCACTAGGCCCATTAGTCACATTCCACCCATTAGGAAAATTCGACTCATTAGCCCCATGAGCCCCATTAGGACCTTTAGACCATTTAAGCTCATTATGCCCATTAGGCCCATTAGCCCACTTAGGCCACATAGGCCCATTATGCCACTTAGGCCCATTCGGACAATTAGGACCATTATGATACTTATGACCATTGATCCCATTTGGCCTATTTGGCCCCTTAGACCACTTAGGCCACTTAGGACCACTAGGCTCATTAGGCCACTTAGGCCGCTTAGGCCCATTAGGCTGGTTAGGCCCATTGATGCCATTTGGCCCATTTTTCCCCTTAGTACACTTAGGCTGCTTAGGCCCATTAGACCACTTAGGCCACTTAGGCCCACTAATCCCATTAGGACCATTAGGCCACTTAGGACGCTTAGGCCCATTAGGCTACTTAGGCTGCTTAGGCCCATTAGACCCATTATCCATTAGGCTCATAAGGCCACTTAGGCCCATTAGGTCCCTAAGTCCCATTAGGCCCATTAATCCACTTAGGCCCATTTGGCCACTTGTGCCCATTAGCCCCATTGGGCCCATTAGGCCACTTAGGCCCACTCGACGACTTAGTCCCATTAAGCCCAATAGGCACCTCAGGCCACTTAGGCTGCTCAGGCCCTTTAGGCTGATTAGGATCATTAGACCCATTAGGCCCATTCGGACCCTTAGGCCCATTGGGCATATTAGGATACTTAGGCCCATTAGGACACTTAGGCCATTAGGCATATTAGGACACTTAGTCCACTTAGGCCCGATTAGGCCCATTAGGCTACTTAGGCCACTTAGGCCCATTGATCCCATTAGGCCCATTTTCCCCCTTAGGGCACTTAGGCCTCTTATACCCATTAGGCCACTTAGGCCGCTTACGCCCATTGGCCACTTAGGCCCATTGAGCCCATTAGGCCCCTTATGTCACTTAAGCTGCTTAGGCCCATTAGGAACATTAGGTCACTTAGGCCACTTAGGCCCATTATTCCACTTAGGCCTATTGAGCACATTAGTCCCATTAGGCTACTTTGGCCGTTTAGGCCCATTATGGCCCATTAGCCATTGGACCCATTAGGCCACTTAGGTCCATTTGGCCACTCAGGACCATTTGGCCACTAAGTCCCGTTAGGCCACTAAGTCCCATTAGCCCCATTAGGCCCATTAGGACACTTAGGCCCATTAGGCCACTTATGCCCATTAGGACCATTGGGCCTATTAGGACACTTAGTCCCACTCAACCACTTAGGCCCATTAGGCCACTTATTCCCATTAATCCCATTGGGCCTATTAGGACACTTCGGCCCACTCAGCCACTTAGGCCCATTAGGCCCTTTATGACACTTAAGCCGCTTAGACCCACTATGCCCATTAGGGCCATTAGGCCCATTAGCCATTAGGCCCATTAGGCCACTTAGGCCCATTAGGCCCATTAGGCCCATTGGGCGCATTAGGCCACTTAGTCTCATTAGCCCAGTTAAGTCCATTAGGCCCATTAGGCCACTTAGTCCCATTAGGCCTATTAGGCCCATTAGACCCGTTAGGCATATTAGTCCACTTAGGCCCATTAGGCCCTCCAAATCATTTTTTTAATTTTCATAAAATCCACTTTGAGGAAAAAGTTAGAACCATACACCGTACGACATGACACATATCAAAATTTCAAAAATAGTCCAGAGATTTAAAATTTGAAATGAGTATCATCACCACGGGAACCATCACATCAGTGAAAGATCTCAGAAATCATGCAGTCGCTGCATCAAAGACAACACATCGAAGAATTTGTCACTATCATCATAATCCATTATCATTATCACCTTATTTTCTTCCACTCAAAAAATCATCGTCGTAAACATCACTTCCAAAGTCATCACATCGCCGGTAAGAACACCACCTTCATTGTCATAGACCATCATCATTGGAGCTGAGAACCTGAGAAAAATGAACCAGGATGTCCACTAATCACCACTGATGTCTTCATATCACTGCTGTAAAAATTCAACTTCACCACAAAAAAACCATCAAAATAGAACATAAAAACCATTCAAACCTTAAAATATGGGACATTCTCCCTCCCGGATACCCTAAGACCTTCGATCTACACCTCCCAAAACCTCCACTAAGACCCGCGCACTGGACAGATAGGGAAAGTGATGCGAGACGCACGGGGTGGCCCGATCTTCACGGCGTAGGGCGGCGGATAATGGATGCGGTTTGGGGCTAAGTGACGGGTGAAGGGTATGGATAGTGGAAGCAAGTAGTCAACCAACGCTATATGGAGCGTGACCTACTACTTAGACAACACACTCAAGGGAGGGGTGTGATGGCCAATCCACACAACAACGCACTTGGGTTGAGGCACGGAATTGGGGGCTTTGTGATCTTGGATCACCAATCTAACTTGTAGATTGACAAGGCAAGAATACACAAGAGCAAGGGGGAAAACCCGGGATAATCCTTACACAACGGAGAGAAACAAAGCATAAGCTCTCAAATTAAGTCTTGAATGCCAATACAATGCCATGGGGTGGCTATTTATAGCCAAGGGGGTGATACAATGGTCAAGGGTCTAATACCCTAAAGTCATAAAGTCTAAACCTACCTTATCCCCTTAAAAGTCAAAAAGATAAAAGCCAACAAAGACTTTTGGAAAAGAAGCACACAACTTTCCAACATAGCCCACCGGATTTGACTTTGAGTGCATAGCCCACCGGATTTGACTTTGGTGTCCAAAGATGCCATTTCTAGAATCCTCCATGTGGGCAAGGCCTCCAAATTCGTGCAACCATGTGGGCCAAGTTTTAATCATCAATTTTGGGCTTGAATAAGTGATATTATAGTCCCATTTGCTCCATCCATGCAAGGTAATTCCCATTGGGCCTTTAATGAAGCAAGATGAGCGCCCATTGAAGCATTCAACCTCTTTAATCTTCCTCGTGTCATTGGGCCTTGCAAATCCAATTCCTCCACCCGAGCAATCGACTCTGTGCCTTCCGCATGGTTCGCATCATCCTCCCCCTCTTGAAAAGGAGTCGTCCTCGACTCTTCATCCTCTACACCCAAAAAAGGAGAAAGATCAGAAACATTGAAAGTGGCACTTACACCATACTCACCTGGCAAAGCTATCTTGTAAGCATTGTTGTTAATCTTTTCAAGCACTCGGAATGGTCCATCGCCTCGTGGCATGAGTTTTGATTTCCTCTTTTCAGGGAATCTTTCCTTCCGCATATGAATCCAAACCAAGTCACCGGGCTCGAACAACATTTGCTTGCGACCCTTGTTTGCACGATCCATATATTTTTGGGTCATCCGCTCGATATTTAATCTTGCCTTTTCATGGATTTTCTTGATGAATTCTGCACGCCCTTTTGCATCCATATTAACTGCTTCCTGTAAAGGCAAAGGAACTAGATCAATAGGCGCAATGGGATTAAAGCCGTAAACTATTTCAAATGGAGAATATTGAGTAGTGGAATGCTTGGCCCTGTTATATGCGAATTCCACATGTGGCAGACACTCCTCCCAATTCTTGATATTCTTTTTGACAATTGTTCGTAGAAGGGATGATAGTGTGCGATTCACCACCTCCGTTTGCCCATCGGTTTGTGGATGACAAGTAGTGGAAAATAATAACTTTGTACCGAGTTTGCTCCACAAGGTCTTCCAAAAGTAACTAAGAAATTTTGTGTCTCGATCCGACACAATGGTCCTTGGCATTCCATGATGCTTGACTACTTCCTGAAAGAAAAGTGTTGCAATGTTAGTGGCATCATCTGTTTTGTGACAGGGAATAAAATGTGCCATTTTTGAAAACCGATCCACCACAACAAAAATGGAATCTCTCCCCCTCTTGGTCCGTGGTAACCCCACAATAAAGTCCATTGATATGTCCTCCCAAGGGGTGTTGGGAATTGGGAGAGGAAGATATAGTCCATGTGGGTTCAGCTTTGATTTGGCTTTATGGCAAACAATGCACTTTCCCACAAATTTCTCAACATCTCTAGATATCCTAGGCCAATAAAAATGCTCACTAAGAACACTTAGAGTTTTTGAAACACCAAAATGCCCCATTAACCCACCCGAATGTGACTCCTTTAGTAAAAGTAAACGGATAGAGCAATTAGGAATGCAAAGCTTATCAATCCGAAATAAGAATCCATCATGTAAATAGAACTTTTCCCAACTAACTCCAGGTTTACAATGTTCATAAGGTTCTCTAAAATCACTATCAGTGGCATATAAATCCTTAATGTATTCAAAACCTAGAAGTTTTGAATCCAACAAGGATAAAAGAGAATATCTACGCGAAAGTGCATCAGCCACAGTATTTTCTTTACCCTTTTTATGCTTGATGACATATGGAAATGATTCAATGAATTCCAGCCATCTAGCATGTCTCCTATTTAGTTTATGTTGGCACCTAAGGTATTTAAGAGCCTCGTGATCAGAATGGATCACAAATTCTTTAGGCCAAAGATAGTGTTGCCATGTTTCGAGTACTCTAAACAATGCATACAACTCTTTATCATATGTAGCGTAGTTTAGAGTTGGGCCATTTAACTTCTCACTAAAATAAGCAATAGGCTTACCTTCTTGCATGAGTACTCCTCCTATGCCAATTCCGCTTGCATCACATTCAATTTCAAAGGTCTTACCGAAGTCTGGAAGTGCAAGTAGAGGGGCTTGGGTGAGTCTCTCCTTTAGCGCATGGAAGGCTTTTTCTTGAGTTGTCCCCCATTTGAAAGGAACATTCTTCTTTGTCAATTCATTCAATGGTGCTGCTAGTGTGCTGAAGTCTTTCACAAATCTCCTGTAAAAACTAGCAAGCCCATGAAAACTTCTTACCTGTCCAACGGAGGTTGGAGTTGGCCATTCTTGTATTGCTTTGATCTTCTCGGTGTCCACTTCAACTCCATTTCCACTCACAACAAATCCAAGGAAAATAATCTTATCGAGACAAAATTCACACTTTTTTATGTTTCCAAACAGGTTTTCTTTCCTCAACACCTCTAGGACTTTTCTCAAGTGATCTACATGTTCATGCAAAGTCCTACTATACACCAGAATATCATCAAAGTAAACTACCACAAATTTTCCAATATATGCACGTAAGACATGATTCATTAACCTCATAAATGTGCTAGGTGCATTGGTGAGACCAAAGGGCATGACTAACCATTCATAAAGTCCATGTTTTGTCTTAAATGCAGTTTTCCACTCATCGCCTTCTTTCATCCTAATTTGATGGTAGCCACTTCTTAAATCAATTTTTGAGAAAATAGTTGAACCATTTAATTCATCTAGCATATCATCTAACCTAGGGATAGGATGACGATACCTGACCGTGATGTTGTTGATGGCTCTACAGTCAATGCACATTCTCCATGTTCCATCCTTCTTTGGTACTAGAAGGACCGGTACCGCACAAGGACTAAGACTCTCTCTCACATACCCCACATTCAACAACTCTTGAACTTGCCTTTGAATTTCTTTTGTCTCCTCTGGGTTGGTGCGATATGCTGGGCGGTTCGGTAGTGATGCTCCAGGTATGAGGTCAATTTGATGCTCAATACCTCTAATGGGTGGCAAACCCGGTGGCACCTCTTCGGGAAACACATCTTCAAATTCCTGCAACAAAGACTCAACAACATGTGGCAAAGAAGATGTTAAGTCGTTAGTGTTCAACATCACCTCTTTGTACATAAGTACTAAGAGATTTTGTCGAGAAATCAAGGCTTCCTTAACCTCACTCTTTTTTGCCAACATCACACTTTTCTCTCCTCTCAAATCTTTTTCCCCTCTTGATTTTTCTTTGCTCTCCATTTCTTTGCTTCTCTCATTTTCCATTTTTCCCTCATTCTCTCCTTTTTCATTTTCTCTCTTTTTTTCCACATCACTCTTTTTTTTCTTTTCTCTCAAAATGTGATCTTCCAGAATTTGCTTGGGGGACATGGGGTTGAGGGTTATAGGTTCCCCTCGGAGTAGAAAAGAGTGACGGTTCAAGAAACCATCATGAGTAACACGCCGATCGTACTGCCATGGTCGACCCAACAACAAGTGGCACGCCTTCATAGGAATAATGTCGCACAATACCTCATCTTTGTACTTACCGATGGTGAACAATACCTTAACTTGCTTGGTGACCTTCAGCTCTCCACAATCATTCAACCACTGAAGCCGGTATGGATTTGGATGCCTTAAAGTCGGGAGTCCCAACTTCTCCACCAACTCGGTGCTCGCCACATTGCTACAACTTCCACCATCAACAATAACACTACATACCTTCCCATGGATCTTGCATCGTGTATGGAAAAGGTTCTCCCGCTGCTCCTTTTCTCCAACGGTCATTTGTGCACTTAAAACTCTTCTAGTGACAAGAATCTCGCCATCTTCCGCAAATTCTCCATTTTCAATTTCTGGAGATTCATCTTCCTCCTCTTCAGAGCTCTCTCCATCGGTCTCCCATTCTCCATACTTGTTGATGATCATGGTGCGACGGTTTGGGCATTCACTAGCAATGTGACCCCTTCCTTGACATTTAAAACACCGAATATCTCTATTCCTGGTTTGGTTAGCCTCAAAAGTAGGTTTCTTAGGTGGAAGAATTACCTTGTCACTTTTGCGATCAACCACCTCTTTTGCCTTTGATGGTTCTCCAATCTCCTTCCTTGGATTTCTCCATGGTGTGAAAGGGGTAGTGGGTTTCCTCATGTTGCTCCTCCTTTTGATTTGTTGCTCGATCTTGGTGGCTTGGTGGATCATATCTTGTATCTCTACATGGTGGTACATCTCCACTTGATCCGCAATCTCCCGATTGAGCCCACGTAAAAACCGTGCCATGGTTGCCTCCGGATCCTCCTCAACGTTTGCCCGAATCATGGCAATTTGCATCTCCTTGTAGTAGTCTTCTACACTCTTACTCCCTTGGATGAGGCGTTGAAGCTTGTTGTGGAGATCTCTATGGTAATGTGTGGGAACAAACCGCTTCCGCATGGTGAACTTCATGTCTTCCCAAGTGTTGATGGGACGTCCACCATATCTAGCCCTCTCCTTTTGAACTTGATCCCACCAAATTAAAGCATAATCAGAAAATTCAAGGGAAGCAAGTTTGACCTTTTTCTCCTCGGAATATGCATGGCATGAAAAGACTTGCTCGATCCGCATCTCCCACTCCAAGTATGCTTCCGGATCGCTTTTCCCAAGAAAAGAAGGGACCTTCACCTTGATCCCGCCAAGTAGGTCATCATCATGTTGTCTCCTTTGGGCTCCTCTCGGTTGTTGGTAAAACCTCCTCCTTTGTGGGACTTCATCAAGATCATCATCAAAGTTCACCATCTCCTCCTCCATGATGTGGGGACGACGTGGTGCGGGAGCGCGTCGTGGGTTATCATGGAACATCCTTGGGCTTGGTTTATTCTCCAATTCATCAATCCTCTCATGTAACACCTCCAACTTCCGATCAAGAAGCTTCTCGAAGTGGCTCACCAAAGCTTGCATTTGGAATTGCGTAGCTTCAGGTGCGGGAGATCTACTTCGACTTCCTTCATCGCTAACATGAGCAATTTTCTTCCCACGATCTTCTGCCATGATAAGTTACACAAACACAAACACACACCGGGGGGGGGGACACACACAATGATACACACTCACTCACACACGCGAGATGTACACACTCACACAAGATGTACACACTCACACACACAAAGATACACACTCACGCACGCAATATATACACACTCACACGCACAATATGTACACACACACGCACACAACAAGATGCACACACTCACACACACAAGATATATATATATATATATATATATATTTTGCTTATTTCTCTCCACTCTCAAAACTCAATTTGAATCCCAAGCTCCTATGAAATATAATACCTTGTGATCAAGTGCCACAAATTCCTCCTCAATCAAGATTGTGTCGGGGGATGGTTTAACACAACCCGCTTGAGTGGTAAGGGGTTTAACAATGGTAAAGGGTCAAAAAGAGGGTGGAAAGAAGGGTAGATAGGTGGATTGTGGGTTTTGCCCGATTGTGCAAGATAAGATAACAATATGAGCCAAATACAAAATGGGGATGAAGTAAAATGATGGAAAACGTTATATATGGAAATAGAAAGTGCTAATAAGGTAAAGCACAAAGGATTAATTGTATCCGCTCTTTTTTTTTGCTTTTGTTTTTGTCAATTCTCCCCCAAAAGTGTTGTGCTTGGAGTTTTAAAGCACAAGATGATTGAACGGAGAGTAAGACATTTTTTTTTCGAAATCTCTCAAATAAAGGATGTGCTTAATTTTGAAAAGCACAAAATGATGAGTTGAGAGATTTTTTTTTTTGCCGGATACAAATCACATATAGAGAGATGAATGAAAATTTGGCTCAATTCATAATAATCCAAGCTTGCACAAACTAGGACAATTCGGGAGGCTTTCAAGAAAAATGGATTTTTTTTTTGTTGAATGGGTGAATAATATGGAAAGATAAGGAGGGTAATGGATAGAATTAAAGTAAATAAAAGGGATAGACGCCTACCGTGTCAACCGGAGCTCTGATACCAACTGATGCGAGACGCACGGGGTGGCCCGATCTTCACGGCGTAGGGCGGCGGATAATGGATGCGGTTTGGGGCTAAGTGACGGGTGAAGGGTATGGATAGTGGAAGCAAGTAGTCAACCAACGCTATATGGAGCGTGACCTACTACTTAGACAACACACTCAAGGGAGGGGTGTGATGGCCAATCCACACAACAACGCACTTGGGTTGAGGCACGGAATTGGGGGCTTTGTGATCTTGGATCACCAATCTAACTTGTAGATTGACAAGGCAAGAATACACAAGAGCAAGGGGGAAAACCCGGGATAATCCTTACACAACGGAGAGAAACAAAGCATAAGCTCTCAAATTAAGTCTTGAATGCCAATACAATGCCATGGGGTGGCTATTTATAGCCAAGGGGGTGATACAATGGTCAAGGGTCTAATACCCTAAAGTCATAAAGTCTAAACCTACCTTTCCCCTTAAAAGTCAAAAAGATAAAAGCCAACAAAGACTTTTGGAAAAGAAGCACACAACTTTCCAACATAGCCCACCGGATTTGACTTTGAGTGCATAGCCCACCGGATTTGACTTTGGTGTCCAAAGATGCCATTTCTAGAATCCTCCATGTGAGCAAGGCCTCCAAATTCGTGCAACCATGTGGGCCAAGTTTTAATCATCAATTTTGGGCTTGAATAAGTGATATTATAGGCCCATTTGCTCCATCCATGCAAGGTAATTCCCATTGGGCCTTTAATGAAGCAAGATGAGCGCCCATTGAAGCATTCAACCTCTTTAATCTTCCTCGTGTCATTGGGCCTTGCAAATCCAATTCCTCCACCCGAGCAATCGACTCTGTGCCTTCCGCATGGTTCGCATCAGAAAGGATCACAGTAAGGATGAGAATATGGAGGCCTCGGCAGGGGACCAAGATGGAAACCACATTGGTCAAATGAAATAGAGAACCAATAACAGAGAAATAAAATCAATCTTAAAAAAATCACCACACGAGACCTCAATCCACATATAAAAAATAGAGAAGGATACAAATAGAAGAATGAAACTGAGCTGAGACAACTACCATCCCTACTCCATCACCATCCCAAGTAGGACCAAATCCCGAATAGAGTGAGACCAAAGTTGATTCAAATGTGATTTGTAGTCCATCACAGGTTCAGGAGAAAGAAGGCACCAAGTGTACTCACTAGAGCCGACCCAAGACGTCTAAAGCATCCACACACACAGACCCAGAATGTGGGTTTGATGCATAGGGATATATCAAAATAGAGGTGGTGATTGGCATGATATGAACACACCATGAAGCCACATAAGTTGAGAAGGAATAAAAATAAATCAAGAGAAGGAAGATGACGAATCAGGTGAAGTGGCACCATCACTGTCAAGAAGACCCTCAAAACCATAGGAGATGAAGAAGAGGCAGGAGGATCATCGGGATATAGGAGGGTGAAGAGCCAACAGGTTCATTTATTAGGACCATTAGGCCAATTTGTCCACTTAGGACCATTAGGAAAATTAGGATCACTATACCTATTTGGCCCATTATTCCAGTTAGGCCCATTTGTCCAATTAGATCCATTAAGAGACTATTGGTCCACTTCGGCCCATTAATCCCTTTTGGTCCATTAGGCCACTGAGTCCAATTTAGCCCATTAATCCCATTATATTAGGCCCATTAGGCCACTTAGCCCCATATGGACCATTATTCCCAATATGCCAATTAGACCCATTAGGCCACTTAGGCCCATATGGACCATTAGGCTAATTAGAACCATTAGATCCATTGGGCCACTTAGGCCCTTTAGGCCAATTAGGCTCATGAGGCACATTAGGATAATTAGGGAACTTAGGCTCATTCAGCCAATTAGGCTCATTCAGCCCATTAGGCCACTTAGGCCCATTAAGCCCATTTGGCCAAATCTGCCCATTGAAGAAGGCCCATTAGGCTACTTAGGCCCATATGGTCCATTAGGCACATTAGAACAATTTTCCCATATGGCCCATTATGCCCATTAAACCCATTATTCCACTTAGGACCATTTGGCCACTTAGGCCCATTAGGACACTTGGGCCCATTAGGCCACTAAGGCACACTATGCCACTTAAGCACATTCGGCGCATTAGGCCCACTATGCCACAGTCCACATAGGCTCATTAGGCCCATTAGTTCCATTAGGCCCATTAAGCCACTTAGGCCCCTTAGGCCACTTAGGCCCATTAGGCCACTTAGGCCCATTATGCCACTTAGGCCCATTAGACCCATTGAGCCCACTATGCCACTTAATCCCATTTTATGCATTAGGCCCATTAGGCCACTGAGGCCCATTAGTCCACTTAGGCCCATTAGGCCCATAAGTTCAATTAGGCACATTAGCCCACTTAGGCCCCTTATGCCACTTAGTACCCTTAGTCCCATTAGGCCACTTATTCCCACTGGGCCACTTAGGCCCAATAGGCCTCTTAGTCCACTTCGTCCCCTTAGGCCAATTTGGCCTTTTAGGCAACTTAGGCCCATTAGGCCACTTAGGCCCATTAGGTCCATTAGGCCCATTAGTCCACTTAGGTCCATTAGGACACTTAAGGTCATTAGGACACTTAGGGTCATTAGGCCACTTAGGTCCATTAGGCCACTTAGGCCCATTCGACGTATTAGGCCCATTAGGCCACTTAGGCCCATTTGGCCACTTAGGCCCATTTGGCCACTTAGGCCACTGAGACCCATTAGGCCACATACGCCCATTAGGCCCATTCGGCCCATTAGGCCACTTAGTCCCATTAAGATCATTAAGACAGTGAGGCCCATTCAAACATTAGGCTACTTAGGCTCATTATGCCCACTAGGCCATTTAGGCCCATTAGGCAATTAAGGCCCATTAGTCCACTAAGGCCCATTAATCCCACTATTTACATTAACCCATTAGTCCCATTACACCACTTTGGCCCATCATACCCATTGGGTCACTTAGGCCTATTAGGTCCATTAGCCCACTTTGGCCCATTAGGACACTTAGGCCACTTAGGCCCATTATGCCCATTAGTCCACTTAGGCCCATTATACCCATTAGGCCGATTAGGCGACATTGGCCCATTAGTCCACTTAGGCCCATTAGGCCACTTAGGCCCATTAGGCCACTTAGGCCCATTAGGCCACTTAGGACTATTAGGCCCATTATGCCACTTAGGCCCATTATGCCACTTAGGCCCATTGGGCCCATTAGCCCACTTAAGCCTATTAGACCCACTAAGTCCATTAAGCCACTTAGGCCCATTAATCCAAATAGGTCGATTAGGCCCCTGACGCCCATTCAGCCCATTCGTCCCATTAGGCCGATTAGGCCACTGAGACCCATTCGACCCGTTATGCCCATTAGGCCACTTGGGACCATTAGTCCCATTAATCCACTTACGCCCATTATGCCACTTAGTCCCATTAGGCCACTTAGGCCCATTAGGCCACTTAGCCCCATTAAGCCCATTAGGCCACTTAGGCCCCTTTGGCCACTTTGGTCCATTAGGCCACTTAGGCATATTAGGCTGATTTGGCCACATTGGTGCATTAGGACCATTTGTCCACTTTGGTTCATTAGGCGCATTAGGCCACTTAGGCCCATTATTCCACTTAGGCCCATTAGTCCACTTATGTCCATTAGGCCCATTAAACTCATTAGGATGATTAGGCCACTTAGGCACATTAGGCCCATTAGGCAACTTAGGATTATTAGGCCCATTCATCCCATTAGGCCCATTAGGCCACCGAGGCCCATTAGGCCACTTAGGCCTATTAGGAACATTCTTCCCATTCGTCCCAATTTTCCCATTAGGCCACTTAGGAAAATTATGCCCATTGGGCCACTAAGGCCCCATAGGCCCATTTGGCCACTTAGGCCCATTAGGCCACTTCGGGCCATTAGGCCACTTAGGCCTATTAGGAACATTCTTCCCCTTCTTCCCATTAGGCCCATTAGGCCACTTATGTAAATTATAAAAATTGGGCCACTAGGCCCCATAGGCTCATTTGGCCACTTGGGCCCATTAGGCCTATTAGGCCACTTAGACCAATGAGGCCCATGAGTCCCATCATGCCCATTAGGAAACTTAGTCCCATTTGGCCCATTAGGAAACTTTGGCCCATGAGGCACATTATGCTCATTCAGCCCATTTGGCCACTTAGGCCCATTTGGCCACTTATGCCCATCAGCCTCATTAGGCCCCTTAGGCCCATTCGACCACTTAGGCCTATTAGGCCACTTTGACCCTTTAGAACCTTTAAGCCAATTCGAAAACTTAGGCCCTTTCGGCTCATTCGACCCATACATCCCATTTTACCCATTAGTCCACCTAGGCCCATTGGGTCACTTAGTCCCACTAGGCCCATTAGGCCACTTAGTCACATTCAGCTACGATTATGCCACCTAAGACCATTAGGCCACATTAACCCATTAGGCCCTTTAGTCCCATTAGGACACTTCATCCCATTAGGCTCATTAGGACCATTAGGCCACCTAGGCCCATTTGGCCACCTAGGACCATTAGGCCACCTAGGCCCATTCGGCAACCTAGACCCATTAGGCCATTAATACCACTTAGGCCCATTAGGCCACTTTTTCCCATTTGGCCCATTTGGCCCACTTAGGCCCATTAGGCCCCTTAGGCCTACTTAGGCCCATTAGACTCATTAGAAAACTTAGGCCCATTAGGCCACTTAGGCACGTTAGGCACATTACGCTCATTGGGCTACTTAGGTTAATTAAGCCCATTCGTCCCATTAGGCCTATTAGGCCTATTAGGCCCATCTATCCCCTAGGCCCGTTAAGACCATTAATCCAATTAGGTCACTTAGCCCCATTAGGCCACTTAGTCTGATTAGGCCACTTAGGCACATTAGGCTGATGAGGCCACTAAGGCCCATTTTCCCACTTCGGACCACTAGGCCCATTAAGCCTATTAAGCCGATTAGACCACTTAGGCCCATTCAGACCATTTGGCCCATTAGGTCCATGAGGTCTATTTGACCAATTAAGCCCATTAGGCTGATTTGGAAACTTTTTATCATTAGGCCCATGCGGCCCATTAGGCCCATTAGGCCACTTCTGGCAATTAGGCCCATTCAGCCCATTAGGCCACTAAGGCCCATTCGGTCCATTAGGCCCATTAATACCATTAGGCCAATTATGCAACCTTGGCCTATTAGTCCACTTAGGCCCATTTTGGCCACTTAGGCCAATTGGCCCCATTCAGGCCATTAGGCCCATTTGGTCCCTAAGCCCGTTAAGACCATTAAGCCCATTAGGACATCTAGGCCCATTATGTCCCTTAGGCCCATCATGCCCCTTAGTCTCATTAGGCCACTTAGGCCCGTTACACCCCTTAGACCGATTAGGAAACTTAGGCCCATTATGCCACTTAGGACCATTAGGCCACTAGGCCCATTCAGCCCATTAGTCCACTTAGTCCCCTTAGGATAATTAGGCCCTTTAGGCCACTTAGGCCAATTATACCACTTAGTCTCATTGGGCCGATAAGGACCATTAGGCCACTTAGGCCTCTTATGCCACTTAGGCCTATTAGGTCCATTAGGCCCATTATTCCACCTAGTCTCATTATGACACTTAGACCCATTGGGCCCCTTAGAACCATTAGGTTACTTAATCCCATTAAGACCCTTAGGCCCATTAGGCCTATTATGCCCATTCATCCCATTATAACCATTCACCTCATTAGGCCACTTAGGCCCATTAGGCCCATTCTCCCCATTTGGCCCATTTGGCCCATTAAGCCCATTCGCACCATTAAGCCCATTAGGCCACTTAGGCCCATTGGAATCATTTAGCCCATTAACCTCATTTGGTCCATTAACCCCATTCAATCCATTAGGCCCATTAGGCCACTTCGGCCCATTAGGCCCATTTAGCACATTAGGCCAATTCAGACCATTAGGCCCATTCAGACCACTAGACCCATTCGGGACACTTAGGTTCATTATGCCACTTAGGTCCATTAGGACACTTAGCCCCATTTGCACAATTAGTCCCATTAGGCCCATTCATCACATTCATCCCATTAGGCTCATGAGGCCACTTAGGAAAATTAGGCCCACTGGACCACTAAGGCCAAATAGGCCCATTTAGAAACATGGGCCCATGAATCCTTTGAGGACACTTAGGCCCATTGAGTTGATTAGGACAATTAGGACACTTAGGCCACTTAGGCCTGTTAGGCCCATGAGGCCACTTAGGCCCATGAGGCCCATGAGGCCACTAAGGCCCATTAGGACCATTTGGATACTTAGGCCCATTAGGCCACTTAGCCCCATTCGGCCCATTAGGCCCATTGGTCCAGTTGGGCCACTTAGCCCCATTTGGCTCATTCAGGTACTTGGGCCCATTAAGCCCATTGGACCACTTCGGCCAATTAGGACAATAAGGCCCATTAGGTCCCCTACACCCATTATGTCCATTAGGACACTTAATCCCATTCCGCCACTAAGGCCCATTAGTTCCATTAGGCCACTTAGGCCTATTCGACCACTTAGGCCCACTAACACCATTAGCCAACTTAGGCCCATTCGACCACTTAGGTCCATTAGTTCACTTTTGCGCATTAGGCCCTTTAGACCGATTAGGCCACTTAGGCCCATTGACCCCATTAACCCCATTAGGCCACTTAGGCTCATTCGACCACTTAGGCTCATTCGCCCCATTAGGCCACTTAGGCCCATTCATCCACTTAGGTCCATTAGGCCACTTTGGCACATTAGGCCCTTTAGGCTGATTAGCCACTTCGTCCCATTCGAACCATTCATCCCATTCGACCCATTAAGCCACTAAGGCCCATTGGGTACATTAGGCCACTTAGGCCCATTGGGAACATTAGGCCACTTAGGCCCATTACGCCCATTAGGCCACTTCAGCCTATTACACCCATTAGGCTACTTTGGCCCATTAAACCCATTAGTCACATTTTCCCACTACCCATTAGGCCCATTAGGACCATTAGGCCATATAGATCACTTAGGCCCATTAGTCCCATTAGGCTCATTAGGTCACTTAGGCACATTAGGCCACTCAGTCCCTTTAGGTCCATGATGCCACTTAGGCCCATTAGGCCCATTAGGACACTCAATCCAATTTGGACCATTAGGCCTCTAGGCCCGTTAATCCCATTAATCCCACTGGGCCACTTATCACTATTAGGCTGATTAGGCGACTAAGGCCCATTAGGCCACTTAGGCCCACTAGGCCCACTAAGACCATTAGGCCGATTAGGCCACTTAGGCCCCTTAGGACACTTCGACCCATGATGCAAACCATGCGGAAGGCACGGAGTCGATTGCTCGGGTGGAGGAATTGGATTTGCAAGGCCCAATGACACGAGGAAGATTAAAGAGGTTGAATGCTTCAATGGGCGCTCATCTTGCTTCATTAAAGGCCCAATGGGTATTACCTTGCCTGGATGGAGCAAATGGGCCTATAATATCACTTATTCAAGCCCAAAATTGATGATTAAAACTTGGCCCACATGGTTGCACGAATTTGGAGGCCTTGCCCACATGGAGGATTCTAGAAATGGCATCTTTGGACATCAAAGTCAAATCCGGTGGGCTATGCACTCAAAGTCAAATCTGGTGGGCTATGTTGGAAAGTTGTGTGCTTCTTTTCCAAAAGTCTTTGTTGGCTTTTATCTTTTTGACTTTTAAGGGGACAAGGTAGGTTTAGACTTTATGACTTTAGGGTATTAGACCCTTGACCATTGTATCACCCCCTTGGCTATAAATAGCCACCCCATGGCATTGTATTGGCATTCAAGACTTAATTTGAGAGCTTATGCTTTGTTTCTCTCCGTTGTGTGAGGACTATCCCGGCTTTTCCCCCTTGCTCTTGTGTATTCTTGCCTTGTCAATCTACAAGTTAGATTGGTGATCCAAGATCACAAAGCCCCCAATTCCGTGCCTCAACCCAAGTGCGTTGTTGTGTGGATTGGCAATCACACCCCTCCCTTGAGTGTGTTGTCTAAGTAGTAGGTCACGCTCCATATAGCGTTGGTTGACTACTTGCTTCCACTTTCCATACCCTTCACTCGTCACTTAGCCCCAAACCGCATCCATCATCCGCCGCCCTACGCCGTGAAGATCGGGCCACCCCGTGCGTCTCGCATCAGTTGGTATCAGAGCTCCAGTTGACACGGTAGGCGTCTATCCCTTTATTTACTTTAATTCTATCCATTACCCTCCTTATCTTTCCATATTATTCACCCATTCAACAAAAAAAAATCCATTTTTCTTGAAAGCCTCCCGAATTGTCCTAGTTTGTGCAAGCTTGGATTATTATAAATTGAGCCAAATTTTCATTCATCTCTCTATATGTGATTTGTATCCGGCAAAAAAAAAAATTCTCTCAACTCATCATTTTGTGCTTTTCAAAATTAAGCACATCCTTTATTTGAGAGATTTCGAAAAAAAAAATGTCTTACTCTCCGTTCAATCATCTTGTGCTTTAAAACTCCAAGCACAACACTTTTTGGGGAGAATTGACAAAAACAAAAGCAAAAAAAAAAAGAGCGGATACAATTAATCCTTTGTGCTTTACCTTATTAGCACTTTCTATTTCCATATATAACGTTTTCCATCATTTTACTTCATCCCCATTTTGTATTTGGCTCATATTGTTATCTTATCTTGCACAATCGGGCAAAACCCACAATCCACCTATCTACCCTTCTTTCCACCCTCTTTTTGACCCTTTACCATTGTTAAACCCCTTACCACTCAAGCGCGTTGTGTTAAACCATCCCCCGACACAATCTTGATTGAGGAGGAATTGGTGGCACTTGATCGCCCTAAACGAGGTATTATATTTCATAAGAGCTTGGGATTCAAATTGAGTTTTGAGAGTGGAGAGAAATAAGAAAAAAAAAATATCTTGTGTGTGTGAGTGTGTGCATCTTGTTGTGTGCGTGTGTGTGTACATCTTGTGCGTGTGAGTGTGTATATATTGCGTGCGTGAGTGTGTATATTTGTGTGTGTGAGTGTGTACATCTTGTGTGAGTGTGTACATCTCGCGTGTGTGAGTGAGTGTGTATCATTGTGTGTGTTCCCCCCCCCCCCGGTGTGTGTTTGTGTTTGTGTAACTTATCATGGCAGAAGATCGTGGGAAGAAAATTGCTCATGTTAGCGATGAAGGAAGTCGAAGTAGATCTCCCGCACCTGAAGCTACGCAATTCCAAATGCAAGCTTTGGTGAGCCACTTCGAGAAGCTTCTTGATCGGAAGTTGGAGGTGTTACATGAGAGGATTGATGAATTGGAGAATAAACCAAGCCCAAGGATGTTCCATGATAACCCACGACGCGCTCCCGCACCACGTCGTCCCCACATCATGGAGGAGGAGATGGTGAACTTTGATGATGATCTTGATGAAGTCCCACAAAGGAGGAGGTTGTACCAACAACCGAGAGGAGGCCAAAGGAGACAACATGATGATGAACTACTTGGCGGGATCAAGGTGAAGGTCCCTTCTTTTCTTGGGAAAAGCGATCCGGAAGCATACTTGGAGTGGGAGATGCGGATCGAGCAGGTCTTTTCATGCCATGCATATTCCGAGGAGAAAAAGGTCAAACTTGCTTCCCTTGAATTTTCTGATTATGCTTTAATTTGGTGGGATCAAGTTCAAAAGGAGAGGGCTAGATATGGTGGACGTCCCATCAACACTTGGGAAGACATGAAGTTCACCATGCGGAAGCGGTTTGTTCCCACACATTACCATAGAGATCTCCACAACAAGCTTCAACGCCTCATCCAAGGGAGTAAGAGTGTAGAAGACTACTACAAGGAGATGCAAATTGCCATGATTCGGGCAAACGTTGAGGAGGATCCGGAGGCAACCATGGCACGGTTTTTACATGGGCTCAATCGGGAGATTGCGGATCAAGTGGAGATGTACCACCATGTAGAGATACAAGATATGATCCACCAAGCCACCAAGATCGAGCAACAAATCAAAAGGAGGAGCAACATGAGGAAACCCACTACCCCTTTCACACCATGGAGAAATCCAAGGAAGGAGATTGGAGAACCATCAAAGGCAAAAGAGGTGGTTGATCGCAAAAGTGACAAGGTAATTCTTCCACCTAAGAAACCTACTTTTGAGACTAACCAAACCAGGAATAGAGATATTCGGTGTTTTAAATGTCAAGGAAGGGGTCACATTGCTAGTGAATGCCCAAACCGTCGCACCATGATCATCAACAAGTATGGAGAATGGGAGACCGATGGAGAGAGCTCTGAAGAGGAGGAAGATGAATCTCCAGAAATTGAAAATGGAGAATTTGCGGAAGATGGCGAGATTCTTGTCACTAGAAGAGTTTTAAGTGCACAAATGACCGTTGGAGAAAAGGAGCAGCGGGAGAACCTTTTCCATACACGATGCAAGATCAATGGGAAGGTATGTAGTGTTATTGTTGATGGTGGAAGTTGTAGCAATGTGGCGAGCACCGAGTTGGTGGAGAAGTTGGGACTCCCGACTTTAAGGCATCCAAATCCATACCGGCTTCAGTGGTTGAATGATTGTGGAGAGCTGAAGGTCACCAAGCAAGTTAAGGTATTGTTCACCATCGGTAAGTACAAAGATGAGGTATTGTGCGACATTGTTCCTATGAAGGCATGCCACTTGTTGTTGGGTCGACCATGGCAGTACGATCGGCGTGTTACTCATGATGGTTTCTTGAACCGTCACTCTTTTCTACTCCGAGGGGAACCTATAACCCTCAACCCCATGTCCCCCAAGCAAATTCTGGAAGATCACAAAGCCCCCAATTCCGTGCCTCAACCCAAGTGCGTTGTTGTGTGGATTGGCAATCACACCCCTCCCTTGAGTGTGTTGTCTAAGTAGTAGGTCACGCTCCATATAGCGTTGGTTGACTACTTGCTTCCACTTTCCATACCCTTCACTCGTCACTTAGCCCCAAACCGCATCCATCATCCGCCGCCCTACGCCGTGAAGATCGGGTCACCCCGTGCGTCTCGCATCAACCCATTAGTACCATTAGGCCCATTAAGACCATTAGGCCAACTAGGCAACTTTAGCCCATTATTCCACTTAGGCCAATTTGGCCAATTTGGCCCTTAGGCCCATTTGGCCATTTAGGCCCCTTTGGCCCATTCAACCCATTGGGCTCAGTATTCCCATTAGATCGATTAAGAAACTTTTTTTCATTAAGCCACTTCAACCCATTAGGCTCATTAGGCCACTGAGGCCAATTAGGCCCACTTGTTGCCTAGGCCCATTAACCCCATTAAGCCCATTAGGGTAGCTAGCCCCATTAGGCCACTTAGGCTCATTAGGCCCCTTAGGCCCTTAGGCCCATTAGGACCATTAGGCCTATAACAACCATTACACCCATTAGGCCGATTAGGACACTTATGCCCATTAGGCCACTTAGGCCCATTAGGCTGCTTGGGCCCATTAGAATGTTGATGCCCATTCAGTCCATTAGACCCTTTTTTCCCCTAGGTCCGTTAAGCCCATTAAGCCTATTGGGCCACACAAACCCATTAGGCCACTTAGGCCTATTACACTCCTTAGTTCCATTAAGCCACTTAGGCCCATTAATCTCATTAGGCCCATTTGTACCATTAATCCCATTAGGTCGATTAGGCCACTTAGGCCCATTAGGCCACTTAGACCCATTACACCCATTAGGCCACTTAGGCCCATTATCCCCAATAGACCCATTAGGCCCATTTGACACCTAGGCTCAATAAGCCCATTAAGCCCATTAGGCCCCTTGGGCCCATTAGGACCATTAGGCCAGTTAGGCCCATTAGGCCAGTTAGGCCTATTCAGCCCATTAGGCCACTTAGTCCCATGAGGCCCATTAGGCTCATTAGGCCACTTAGGACTATCAGGCCCATTAGGCCCATTCAGCCACCGCGACAAATGAGGCCATGTGGGCCACTTAAGCCCATTCGGCCACCTAGGTTGAATTGGACCATTAGGCCAATTAGGCCTATCAGGCCCATTAGGCCCATTCGGCCACCAAGGAAAATTAGGCCATGTGGGCCACTTAGGCTCATTTGGCCAGCTAGTCCGATTTGGCCCATTAGGCAACTTAGGCCCATTAGGCCCAATTGTTTGATTATACCACCACCACCACTACCAAAGTCTTTTTTTATTTTATTAATGAAAGGGATGAAGTTCACAAATGAGTGTTTAAGGGGGTCTAAATAAATGAAGTCTCAAAGCATCAGCCTGGATAAAATGCATACCTTATGGGGGGAAAGATCCAGGAATCGAGAAAATAGTCAGATGGTAATCTGGAGACACTCTCGATGCAAGAAAATCCGCCACATTATTTCCCTCTCTCTAGGTATGAAGAACGGTCTTCTGGTTGTTCATGATAGACTTACAGCTTCTGATGGAATACTCTATGGACCGAAGAGTAGGCCCCTTACCTAAGAATACATTATAGAGGGTAAGATCATCTATCTCAATCTTCTGAATGGGGAGGTTCCTCTGTCTGCAAAGTTTGAGACCGTCAAGCAGGGACAAGGCTTCCACTTGTAGGGAGTCACCGGTCCCTAGGAAGGCTAAAAACGCAACAACAACAGAACCTGTAGTGTCAGGAATAACTCCCCCTGAACATCAAACCCATATGACTCAAGCCATCAATATTCATTTTATAACTAGAAAGAGGCGGACGCCATCAGACACAATTCCCCCGAGCAGAAGGAGGAGAAAGGGAGGCTTGCAGAGGGAGAATCAGCTATATGGAAGACACATTCACTAGGTCATTGGACAACCTGCAGAAATCCAGAATGATGTTTCTGGTTTTTCAAACAATACCCGTAGTGGATATTAGGCTGCACTGGTACCTCCTATCATTCCTTGAAGAACAAATCGTCCAAAAACCTGCAATTAAAATGAGAGCCCTGCCCTTTCTCTTCATGCTGGAACTATCCGCTGCAAGGAACCAGTGCTGGGGGAAGAGGTCAGCACTGAAGGCCCAATCAGACCAGCTAGTTAAATACCCAAAAGAACTCTAGATATCCTTGGCCAATTCACTGTTAAAGAATAAATGAGTAGAGGATTCAGTACTGGGCTCCCTGCAATAGAAGCAATTCAAGGCTAGGCTTACACCTCTACGCTAGACATTATCATCATATGGAAGGGCATTGTGCCTGACACACCAACCAGGAAGAGGTATTTGGAAGGAATGGATTTATACCACAACACCTCACCCCATTGATCCAGGGGATAAGAGATAGACTAAATCTTAGCAAAGGCTTTGAGGAAAAAAGTACAATTTGTAGAGGCTGTGAAGATACATTTATCCAGATCATCGGACAAAACTATAATTTCAAAAATATTACTATGATTGCTATCCAAGGTTGACCGAATAAGAGTGGGGTGATTTCAGACCTCCCTGAAAGAGATTTTTGGTGTCAGATAGCAAGGAAAACCAAGAATTTTTCCTCACCAGTTGTGGTGCCAAAATCTAATATCACCTTTGCCTATAATCTAATGTAAGTGTTCCATGTGTTTTTTCACAAAGAAATCCCCTCAAGATCCACCAAGGAGAATTTGGAATGAAGGCCATTCATCATCGCTGAAACACTCTTAAGGTTAAACCCGCCTTCTTCAATAGGTTTTTCCAACTTGGCCCAGGAATCCCAGTTACATTTACCATGAAGATGACCATCCCATAAAAAGGAAATAAAAATGGACTCAATATTCAAAATCAAATTCTTTGGGACCTTGAGAGTGGACAGGATCTGTATGGGGATAGAGGATAAAACTGAGATGATCAAGGTGATCCTTCCCCCAAAGGACAAAAACATGTTTTTCCAATTGAGGATGTGACCAATTATCCTTTTAGTAACCATATCTAAATGTTTAATGAGGATCTTGTTGGGGGAGACCGGAGCACCCAGGTAGGTCATCAGGAAGGATCCGTTGTGCATACCAAGGTTGTCTTCCAACAATATAATTCATCTTCCTGGGCATTTATTAGAAGTAAAGAAGAGACTTTTCTCAGGGTTGACCACTTTGATTAGACCGATTAGGACACTTAGGCCACTTAGGACCATTCATACCATTAGTCCAATTGGTCACTTAGGTCCACTAGGTATATTAGGCCCATTCGGCCCATTTGGCCACATAAACCCATTAGAGCACTTAGGCTCATTAGGATCACTAGTCCCATTAGGCCACTTAGGCCCCTGAGGCCCATTAGGCCCATGAGGCCCATAAGTCCCATTAGTCCACATAGTCCCATTAGGCTCATGAGGCAACTTAGGACCATTAGGCCACTTAGGCCCATTAGGCCCATTCTATTACTTAGGTCCTTTAGGCCCATTCGACCACTTAGGCTCATTCGGCCACTTAGGCCCATTATGCCCATTAGGACACTTAGGACACTTAGGTCCATTATCCCCATTAGGTCCATTAGTCCCATTAGGCCACTTAGGCCCATTAGTTTCATTAGGGCCATTAGGCCCATTAGGCCACTTATACCCAGTTGTCCCACTGGGCCACTTGGGCCCATTATTCCCATCGGGCCTACTAGGCCCATTAATCCCATTAGGAACATTCTGCCACTAAGTCCCATAAGGAAAATCAGGCCCATTCAGCCCCTAAGGCCTATGAGGCTTACTCAGCCCGTTAGGACACTTAGGCCCATGAGGCCCATTAGGCCACTTAGACTAGTGAGGCCCATTAGGCCCATGATGCCCATCAGGCCCATGAGTATAATTAGGCCCATTAGGCCACTTAGGTTCCTTAGGCCCATTAGGAAAATGAGGCCCATTAGGCTCATGAGTCCAATTAGGCAACTAAGGCTCATTGGGCCCATCAGGTCCATCAGGCACATTAGGCCACTTAGGACCATTAGGTCCATTAACCCCATTAGGCTACTTTGTCTACTTAGACCCATTAGGCCCATTAGGACCATGAGGACACTAAGGCCCATCACGCCCATTAGGCCACATAGGCCCATTAGGGCTATTTGGTCCATTAGGCCACTTAGGCCCATTATGCTACTTAGTCCCATTCATCTCATTAGGCCACTTAAGCCCACTAGGCCCATTAGGCCAATTAGGCCACTTCGGCCCACTAATCCACTAAGGACCATTAGGCCCATTAGGCCACTTAGTCCCATTAGGTGCATTAGGTCCATTAGGCCTCTAAGTCTCATTAGGCCACTTAGGCCCATGAGGCTCATTAGGCACATTAGGTCATCAAGCCCCTAAGGCCATTGTGGCTCGTTCGGCCCATTGGGCCCATCAGGTTCATTAGGCCACTAAGGCCCGTTATGCCCATGAGTCCCATTAGGCCCATTAGTCCACTTAGGCCAATTCAGATCATTAGACCACTTAGGCCCATTCGACCCATTAGGATCATTAGGCCCATTAGGCCTCTTCAACCCATTCATCCCATTAGGCCCATCAGGATCATCAGGCCAGTTAGATCCATTCGAATCTTTAACCCACTTGCACCCATTAGGGCCATCAGGCGTATCATCCCCATTAGGCCACTTAGGTCCATTAGGCTCATTAGGCCCATTAGGCCACTTAGACCCATTCGGCTCATTAGGCCACTGAGACCTATTAGGCTCATTAGGCCACTTAGGCCCTATTAGGTCCATCAGAACCATTACACCACTTAGGCCCAAGAGGCCCATTAGGCCACTTAGGCCCATTAGGAACATTAGGACACTTAATCCCATTAGGCCCATTAGGCCACTATGGCCCATTAGGACTTTAACTCATTTGGCCACCTAGACCCATTAAGCTGATTAGGCCCAGTAGGCCACTTAGGTCGATTAGGCCCATTAGGCCACTCAGGCCCATTAGGCCACTGAGGCCCATTAGGCCACTTAAGCCCATTATTCACATTAGAACACTAAGGCTCATTCGGCCTATTAGGCCACTTAGGCCCATTGGACCACTTAGGCCCATTAGGCCATTGAGTCCCATTAGGCCACTTAGGCCCATTAAGCCCATTAAGCAACTTAGGCCCATTAAGCCACTTTAGCCACTTAGTCCCATTATGTCCATTATGATCATTTGGCCACATTGACCCATTATTCCAATTAGGCCCATTAGGACCATTAGGACCATTAGGCCACTTAGGCCCATTAGGCCCATTAGGCCACTTAGGCCTGTTAGGCCCATTAGGCCACTTAGTCCCATTAGGCCACTTAGCCCTATTTGGCCACTTAGGCTCATTCAGCCACTTAGCCCATTCGGCCACTTCGTCCCATTAGGTCGATTACACCACTGAGGTCCATTAGGCCCATTCAGCCACTTAGACCCACTTGGTCCATTAATCCCATTAGGCAGGCCCATTAGGGAACTTGGGCCCATTAGGCCACTTAGGACCATTGGTCCCATTAGGCCCCTTAGGCCCATTAAGCCCATTACACCGATTATGAAATTTAGGCCCATTTGGCCACTTAGGACCATTAGGGACATTAGGCTCATTAGGCCACTTAGGTTAATTAGGCCCATTCAGCTCATTAGGCCAATTCGTCCAATTAGGCCCATTTGGCCCCTAGACCCGTTATGCCCAATAAGCCCATTAGGCCACTTAGGAACATTAGGACGATTAGGACCATGAGGTCCAATAGGCCACTTAGTCCAATTTGGCCCATTGGGCCACACAGGCTAATTTGGCCACTAGGTCTAATTAGGCCCATTCGACCCATTCATCCCATTTGGCCCTTAGGCTCGTAAATCCCATTAATCCCATTAGGCCACCTAGTCCCATTAGGCCACTTAATCCCATTAGGCCCCTTAGTCCCATTAGGTCACTTAGGTCCATTGCGCCCCTTATGACCATTAGGACCATTAATCCAATTAGGTCAATTAGGCCCCTTAGGCCCATAAGGTCACTTAGGCCCATAAGGCCACTTAGGCCCATAAAGCCACTTAGGCCCATAAGGCCACTTACACCCATTAGGCCCATTAGACCACTCATGCCCATTCGACCCATTAGGTCTATTCGTCCCATTAGGCCCATTTGGCACTAAGCCCCGTTAATCCCATTCATCCCACTATGCCTATTAATCCCATTAGGCCCATTTGGCCACTTTTGCCCCATGAGGCCCATGAGTCCACTTAGGACCATGCGGCCTGTGAGGCCCATTAGGCCCCTTTGACCCCTTAAGCCCCTTAGGCCCATTAGTCCACTTAGACCCAATAGGCCCATTCAACCACTTAATCCCATTAGAACCATTAGGCCTATTAAACCAATTAGGCCCATTAGGCCACTTAGTCCAATTACACCCATTCATCCCATTAGGCCCATTAGGCTCATTAGGCCACTTAGGCCCATTAGGACATTTAGGCCAATTTGGCCCATTATGCCACTTAAGCCACTTAGGCCCATTAGGCCCAGTAGGCCACTTATGCCCTTTCGGCCCAATAGGTACATTATGCCATTCGGCCAATTAGGACACTTTGACCCATTTGGTACATTAGGCCACTTAGGCCTATTAGGCCCACTAGGCACATTAGGCCCATTCGGACTATTCGCCTCATTAGGCCACTTAGACCCATTAGGCCCATTCAGCCACTTAGGTGTATTATGCCCACTAGGCCCATTAGTCTACTTAGGCCCATTAGAACACTTTGATCCATTAGGCCCACTAGGCCCCTTTGGCCCATTCGGCCCATTAGGCCACTTTGGCCCATTCGACCCATTAGGTTGTTCGGGCCACTAAGGCCCATTAGGGCACTTTGGCACACTAGGCCACTTAGGCCCATTACGCCCATCAGGCAAACTAGGCCCATTATGCCCATTTAACCCATTTGGCCACTAGACCCATTATTTCCATTAGCCACATTGGGCCACTTAGGCCCATTCAACAACGTAGGACTATTAGGCTCACTAGACCCATTATGCACATTTATCCCATTAGGCCCATTAGTCCCATTATTTCACTTAGTCCATTTAGGCCCATGAGGCCATTGAGTTCCATTAGGCCACTAAGTCCCTTTAGGCCCATGAGACCATTGAGGCACATTAGGCCCATCAGTCCACTTAGGCCCATTAGGTCCATTGGGCCACTTAGGCCCATTAGGCGAATTCAACCACTTATGCCCATTAGGCCCATTGAGCCACTTAGTCCACTTAGGCCCATTAGACCCATTGGGCCACTTAGGATTATTCTTCAACTTAGCCCATTAGGCCACATAGGCCCATTTGGCCTCTTAGGCCCATTAGGCCCCTTAGGCCCATTAATACCACTAGGCCGATTAGGAAACTTAGGCCCATTAGGCCACTTTGGTCCCATTAGGCCCATTCGGCCCATTAGGCCACTTAGCCTAATTAGGCTCATTCGACCCATTATGCCTATTATGTTCATTCGTCCCATTAGGCTCATTTGGAACCTAGGTCCGTTAATCCCATTAAGCCCATTAGGATGATTTTCCCGCTAAATCCCATCAGGCCTATTAAGCCACTTAAGCCCACTAGGCTCGTAAGGTCCATTAGGTAACTTGGGCTGATTAGACCACTTAGGCCCATTAGGCCTACTGGACACATTATGCTCATTTAGACCATTATGCCACTTAGGTCACTTAGGCCACTTAGGCCCATTAGGCCCATTAGTCCACTTATGCCTATTAGGCCACTTAGGCCAATTATGCCCATTGGGCCCATTGGGCCACTTAGGCCTATTAGGCCACTTAGTCCCATTAGGTCTATTGGGACACTTAGGCCCATTCCACCATTTAGGCCCACTAGGCCCATTATGCCAATTAGGCTAATTCGACCACCTAGCCCCATTAGACCACTTAGGCCCATTAGGCCCATTAGGCCAATTAGGCCCATTAGGCCCATAATACAACATAGTCCAATTAGGCCCATTAGGCCCATTAGGCCCATTTGGTCCCTTAGGCCCACTCGGGCCATTAGGCAACTTAGGCCCATTAGTCCCATGAAGCCACTTACGCCCATTAGGCCCATTAGGCCCATTATGTCCCTTAAGCTCATTCATCCACTTAGTCCCATTAGGCCCATTACCCTCACTAAGACAATTTGGCCCATTATTCCCATTCAACCATTTATGCCCAATTGCCCACTTAGGCCCCTAAGGCCCATTAGACCCATTTGGTCGATTAGGCTGATTAGGCCACTTAGGCCACTTCGACCAATTAGGCCCATTAGGCCCATTATGACCATTAGGCCCATTAGTCTCATTAGGTCCATTAGGTCAATTAAGCTCATTAAGCCACTTATGCCCATTAGAACCATCCAGTCGATTAGGCCCATTTGGTAGATTAGACTGATTGGGCCCATTTAGCCCATTCATCCCATCAGGCACATTTTTCCCCTGGGCCAGTTAAGCCCATTAGGCCACCTAGGCCCATTAGGCCACTTAGTCCCATTAGTCTAATTAGGCCACTAAGCCCCATTAGTCCCATTAGGAAACTTAGTCCCACTAGGCCCATTAAGCCCATTTGGCCACTTAGGCCCATTAGGCCCATTAGAAAAATTAAGCCCATTAGGATAATTAGGCATCTTTGGCCCATTAGGCCATTTTGGCCCATTACCCCATTAGGAAACTTAGGAAAATTTGGCCAATTGGGCGCATTAGGTCCATTACGCCACTTAGGCCGATTAGGCCCATTAATCTCATTAGGCCGATTAGGAAACTCTGACCCATTAGGCCACTTAGGCCCATTAGAACACTTATGCCAATTAGGCCCATTTGGCCCCTTAGGCCCATTAGGCCACTTAGGCCCATTTGTCCCATTTAACCCATCTAGCACCTAGGCCCGCTAAGCTCATTAATCCCATTAGGCCCATTAGGCCACTTAGTCCCCTTGGGCCCATTAGGCCCATAAGGCCACTTAGGCCCATGAGGCCCATTAAGTGACTTAGGACCATGAGGCCCAATAGGCCAATTCAGACCATCATGCTCATTCAGCCACTTAGGCTAATGCTCAAACATGTGGTGTTGTGCATCAACGGGAATCTGATCCCATGACACCCATGCATCGGAAAAATAATTGTGCAATATAGTGTTCCCCTGTCCAACAGCTATATGCGTAAAGCTATAAAAAAAATTAATCAAACAATTAGAATATAAATTAATTAATTAATAATAACTAAAATACACATGTAATCATACCTCTGCATGCGTGGATCAAACCCAAGATATGGATATCACTCGGGGATAGGGTCGGGAATCATCAGTCACGCAAGGCCACACCCCCTCCGAGCACCCCCTGAACCACCAATAGTCTGAGGGTTAGATGATCCGACATCCTACTCATCCAAAGGTAGATAATCCTTATGCAATAGACGATACAGATCCTCATCCATCTAAAACGCAAAATTATTGTTCTTAGAAAATAGTTGAAAACAACTATTATATATAGATATATATAATATATGATTATAACCAGCATTTAACTATGTTTATGTCCATCCTCATCCTCACTTTCATAGCCATTGATGCCAATATCTCCATCTTCCTCCTCAGCATAATCAATTTTTTATATTAGTTTCAGTTTCATCATCTCTTGTCATTTCAAATTCATTAGTAATGTCATTAACATCATCATCTCCATCAGCCCTTAACTGTTGGGTGTCATCAATGATATTTATGTCTCTTCATAAAAAATATTGATTCAGAACAGTCTCTTGAAAAAATGAAATTCCTTGCACTTCAACAGAACCACATTCACTTTCAGTAAACTGATTCTCTCAAGATTTAATTTTTATTATGATCCACCAAACACCCAACTCTCTTGAAGTAGCATGGTTTTTTCATAATAAATTTTATGTTCCTGGCGAGCCAATAAAAAGATTCATTTACTGCAAGAATACTTTTATATTTAATATCAACAATTTCATGGATCAGATGAACATGCAAGCCTATCTCAGTATCCAACCACTAACATTTAAACATCATTATGCAATGTTGTCCTAGATAACACAGTTCAATGATTTCTTCTAGCATGTTGTAACAGCCAACTTCAGTTTCTCTATGATGATATCCTCTCAAGAAAACACCAATATTAATTGTTTTTTTGATTCCCCATATGCATGTGTATGAAATCGAAATCCATTCACCACATATGAATTATAAAATTTAACCATTTTTTACAGTGGTTTATTCAATACACACAATCGATTATCAGTTTTATCAGCATGTTGAGATACCGGATTTTTTTAAAAAAAATTATCACTATAAAAAGTATTAAATTGGTTTTTTATGTGAAATAAAACATAATTTATTTTACCAGTTTTTGAAACCAGTAAGAATTTTTTTTGACAAAGTTCTTGTAAAACAGTTGTTTTAATTTTTGGAAACTATTTCTTGATATGATTATAATATAACATATAAATAAAATAAGATTAATGTACTATTAAAAAATTATAGAATAAGTTATAGGATCACTCATAGTAAAAATGGTGTTATTTCTTCACAGTTCAGCAGAATATATGTATGAGATCTCTGATGTTCACCATCTGAAATCCATCATTCATGAGCGCCATCTAAGCCAAGTTTGAGCTGATTGAAAAATGATAATTGATAGCTCATGAAATCTTAAACATTTCTCTCATTATGGCTCATGTGGTTTTGTTTTAAGGGATATTCATATTGAAATTAATTAGAGTAGAAAAAATAAATTTCCTTATGCAAATATGCATTTGCAATTGAGCCGTCAATTGATGCTTGTTAAGTATTTTTTTTTCAATTTCTGCATGCATCTCTCAAATGGGTATATCCATCAAAACTATATCAAACCTCCACAGTTTGTTTCATGTGGAAGATTTAATATTAAATATTCCATTGAGTCAAACAAACCAGGAGGGAATTTTTTTTCCAGTTTACATAAAATTAAAATGAAATCTTCTTGCAGTTTTCTTAATACATCATAGTATATTTTCGAAGCACAAATCTCTTTAAAAAAATGATATGTATGTTAGCCCATCCCAAATCATGGGATTTAACAAACCTCTTTATTTAATCGGCATAATTCTTTCCATTAAAATATGATAGTCAGGACTTTTCAAACTGATAATATGACCATTTCTGACACATCTACCCAAATTGGAAGGATAACCATCTAGAAGCCTCAAATCTATAATCCACTAACAAAACAATAAGAGACTCTCCTTGGACAGTGTATAAGATGTTTTTGTCTTCATTAACTTCTGTGATCTGACATTTTCAAATAGTTCAAGTTATGGTCGCTTGCAAATTTGGGTAAAATCTAATCGTGCCTTTACATTATCTTTGGTCTTACCAGGTGTACTCAAAACTATATGAAATAAATTATCAAAATAGTTCTTCTCAATATGCATCACATCCAACATGTGACGGACCAACAAATCAGACCAATATGGAAAATCCCAAATGATGCTTTGTTTTATCCAATTATGCTCTTTTCCAAACCCATCAATTTTATATTGGTTTATTGTTGGTCCAAATGTGATAAGAGGTATTGAAGAGACAATTTATTTTAACTCTGTACCTGAGATCATTATTTTAGTCTCATCTTTTTCAACTATTCCTTTTCTGAAATGATATTTTTTTTCATCGAAAATGATGATCGGTTGGAAGAAATGTGCCTGTTAGGACCCTTAGGCCCATGAGGCTCACTTAGCCCATGAGGACCCTTAGGCCCATGAGTCCCATTAGGCCACTTAGACTAGTGAGGCCCATTAGGACCATGATGGCCATCAGGCCCATGAGGACACTTAGGCCTATTATGCCACTTAGGTCCATTAGGCCCATTGGGACACTGAGGCCCATTAGGCCCGTGAGTCCAATTAGGCAACTGAGGCCCATTAGGCCCATCAGGCCCATCAGGCCTATTAAGCCACTTATGACCATTAGACCCATTAACCCCATTAGGCTACTTTGTCTACTTAGGCCCATTAGTCCCATTAGGCCCATGAGGACACTAAGTCCCATCACACCCATTAGGTCACATAGGCCCATTAGGGTTATTTGGTCCATTAGGCTACTTAGGCCCATTATGCCACTTAGTCCCATTCATCTCATTAGGCCACTTAAGCCCACTAGGCCCATAAGGCCAATTAGGCCACTTCGGCCCATTAATCCACTAAGGACCATTAGGCCCATTAGGCCACTTAGTCCCATTAGGCGTATTAGGTCCATTAGGCCACTAAGGCCCATTAGGCCACTTAGGCCCATGAGGCTCATTAGGCACATTAGGTCATCAGGCCCCTGAGGCTCATTCGGCCCATTGGGCCCATCAGGCCCATTAGGTCACTAAGGACCATTATGCCCATGAGTCCCATTAGACTCATTAGGCCACTTAGTCCAATTCGTATCATTAGGCCACTTAGGCCCATTCGACCCATCAGGCCCATTAGGCCCATGAGGCTCATCAGGCCAGTTTGGTCCATTCGGATCATTAAGCCACTTGGACCCATTAGGCCCATCAGGCACATTAGCCCCATTAGGCCACTTAGGTCCATTAGGCTCATTAGGCCCATTAGGTCACTTAGGCCTATTCGGATCATTAGGTCACTAAGACCTATTAGGCTCATTAAGCCACTTAGGCCCTATTAGGCCCATCAGACCCATTAAGCCACTTAGGCCCATGAGGGACATTTGGCCCATTAGGCCACTTAGGCCTATACTACTCATTAGGACACTTAGGCCCATTAGGCATATTAGGACACTTAAGCCCATTAGGCCCATTAGGCCATTATGGACCATTAGTCCCACTTGGCCACATAGGCCCATTCGACTCAATTGGCCACCAAGACCCATTAAGCTGATTAGGCTCATTAGGCCACTTAGGTCAATTAGGCCCATTAGGCCACTCAGTCCCATTAGGCCACTTGGGCCCATTAGGCCAATGAGGCCCATTAGGCCACTTAGGCCAATTAGGCCCATTAGACCACTAAGGCTCATTCGGCCTATTAGGCCACTTAGGCCCTTTGCACCACTTAGGCCCATTAGGCCACTAAGGCCCATTAGGACACTTAGGCCCATTAGGCCTATTAAGACACTTTGGACACTTAGTCCCATTAGGTCCATTTTAATCATTTGGCCACATCGACCCATTAGTCCACTTAGGCCCATTAGGACCATTATGACCATTAGGCCACTTAGGCCCATTAGGCCCATTAGGCCACTTAGGCCCGTTAGGCCCATTCGACCACTTAGGCCCATTCGACCACTTAGCCCTATTAAGCCACTTAGGCCCATTCAGTCACTTAGCCCATTCGGCCACTTCGTCCCATTAGGCTGATTACACCACTGAGGTCCATTTGGCCCATTCATCCACTTAGACCCACTTGGTCCATTAATCCCATTAGGTAGATGAGCCCACTTAGGTCCATTATTCCCATTAGGCCCCTTAGGCACATTAAGCCCATTACACTGATTAGGCAATTTAGGCCCATTTGGCCACTTAGGCCCATTAGGCTCATCAGGCCCATTAGACTCATTAGGCCACTTAGGTTAATTAGGCCCATTCAGCTCATTAGGCCCATTCTGCCCATTATCCCCATTTGGCCCCTAGGCCCGTTATGCCTATTAAGCCCATTAGTCCACTTAGGACAATTAGGCCACTTAGGCACATTAGGCCGATTCAACCACTAAGGTACATTAGGGCACTTAAGTCCCTAGGACCATTAATCCCATTAGGCCGATTAGGCCAATTAGGCCCATTTGGCTCATTCGACTCATTATGCTTGTTAGGCCAATTATGCCCATTAGGTCGATTGGGAAACTTTGGCCCTTTGGGCCCTTAGGCCCATTGGGACCATGAGGTCCAATAGGTCACTTAGTCCAATTAGTCCCATTAGGCAACTTAGGACCATTAGGCCTATTTTTTCCATTAGGCCGATCATGCAACTTTGGCCCATTGGGCCACATAGGCTGATTTGGCAGCTTGGGCAAATTAGGCCCATTCAGCCCATTTGGCCCTTAGGCTCGTAAATCCCATTAAGCCCATTAGGCCACCTAGGCCCATTAAGCCACTTAGTCCCATTAGGCCCCTTAGTCCCATTAGGCCACTTAGGTCCATTGCACCTCTTATGCCCATTAG
The DNA here is from genome assembly GCA_963277665.1 of Viscum album. Classification (NCBI taxonomy): domain Eukaryota; kingdom Viridiplantae; phylum Streptophyta; class Magnoliopsida; order Santalales; family Viscaceae; genus Viscum; species Viscum album. The sequence continues at coordinate 947,029,307 of OY728132.1, read as the reverse complement.
GACCATTAAGCCAATTAGGTCAATTAGGCCACTTAGGACCATAAGGTCAATTAGGCCTATAAGGTCACTTAGGCCCATAAGGCCACTTAGGCCCATAAGGCCACTTATGCTCATTAGGCCCATTAGGCCTCTCAGGCCCATTTATCCCATTAGGCCCATTCATCCCATTAGGCCCATTTGGCACTGAGGCCTCTTAATCCAATTCACCCCACTAGGCCTATTAATCCCATTAGGCCCATTTGGCCACTTAGGCCCATGAGGCCCATGAGGCCACTTAGACCCATGCGATCTGTAAGGCCCATTAGGCACCTTAGACCCCTTAGGCCCATTAGGTCACTTTGACCAAATAGGCCTATTCGGCAACTTAAGCCCATTAGGACCATTAGGCCTATTAAACCAATTAGGCCCATTAGTCCACTTAGGCCAATTACACCCATTCATCCCATTAGGCCCATTAGGCTCATTAGGCCACTTAGGCCCATTAGGAAATTTAAGCCCATTTGGCCCACCAGGCCACTTAAGCCACTTAGGCCCATTAGGCCCATTATTCCACTTATGCCCATTCTACCCACTAGGCACATTAGGCCCATTCGACCTATTAGACCACTTAGACCCAATTGGTCCATTAGGCCACCTAGGCCCATTAGGTCCACTAGGCACATTAGACCCATTTGGCCCATTAGGCCACTTAGACCCATTAGGCCCATTCAACCAGTTAGGTGCATTATGCCCACTAGGCCCATTAGGCTACTTAGGCCCATTAGGCTCATTAGGCTAATTCGAGCCATTAGGACCATTAGGCCCATTTGGCCCATTTGGCCCATTAGGCCACTTTGGGCCATTCAGCCCATTAGGTTGTTTAGGCCACTGAGTCCCATTAGACCAATTAGGGCACTTTGGCCCATTACGCCCATTAGGCAAACTAGGCTTATTATGCCCATTTAACCCATTTGGCCACTAAACCCATTCATCACATTAGCCCCATTGGGCCACTTAGGCCCATTCAACAACATAGGACCATTAGGCTCACTAGTCCCATTATGCAAATTCATCCCATTAGGCCCATTAGTCCCATTATTCCACTTAGTCCATTTAGTCCCATGAGTCCATTGAGGCCCATTAGGCCACTAAGGCCCTTTAGGCCCATGAGGCCATTGAAGCGCATTAGGCCCATTAGTCCACTTAGGCCCATTAGTCCCATTAGGCTCATTGGTCCACTTAGGCCCATTAGGCAAATTCAGCCACTTACACCCATTAGGCCCATTAGGCCACTTAGTCCACTTAGGCCCATTAGACCGATTGGGCCACTTAATCCTATTCATCAACTTATCCCATTAGTCCACTTAGGCCCATTTAGCCTCTTAGGCCCCTTAGGCCCATTAATCCCACTAGGCCGATTAGGAAACTCATGCCCATTAGGCCAGTTTAGCCCCATTAAGCCCATTCGGCCTGTTATGACACTTAGGATAATTAGGCTCATTCTACCCATTTGGCCCATTAGGTCCATTCGTTCCATTAGGCCCATTTGGCACCTAGGTCTGTTAAGCCCATTAGGCCGATTTTCCCGTTAAATCCCATTAGGCCTATTAGGCCACTTAGGCCCACTAGGCCCATTAAGACCATAAGGTTCATTAGGTCACTTAGGCTGATTAGACCACTTAGGCCCATTAGGCCCACTATGCACATTAGGCCCATTTGGACCATTAGGCCACTTAGGCCCACTAGGCCCATTTGGCCCATTAGGCCAATTAAGCCCAATAAACCCATTAGGCCACTTAGTCCCATTAGGCCACTTAGGCCCATTATTCCCATTGGGCCCATTGGGCCACTTATGCCCATTAGGCCGATTGGGCCACTTAGGCCCATTCCGCCATTTTGGCCCATTATGCCAATTAGGCTGATTTGGCCACCCAGGCCCATTAGACCACTTAGGCCCATTAGGCCGATTAGGTCCATAATGCCACATAGGCCCATTAGGCCCATTAGGCGCATTAGGCCCATTAGGCCTAATTAGCCTAATGGGACTAATTAGACTAATGTGCATAATGGGACAAATGGGGATAAGTGGCCTAAGTTTCATAATCAGCCTAATCGGCAGAATGGGGCTAATGTGCCTAATTTGCCTAAGTGGCCTAATGGGCCTAATGGGACTAATGCCTAAGTGGCCTAAGTGTCTGAATGGGCCTAATGGGTTTAATGTTCATAATGAGTCTAATTAGCCTAAGTGGCCGAAGTGGCCTAAGTGGTCGAATCAGCCTAATCAGCCGAATGGGCCTAAGTGGCCTAATGAGCCTAATGGGTCGAAGTGGCCTAGTGGGCATAATGAACCCAAGTGGTATAATCAGCCTAATCGACTGAATGGGCCTAATGTGCATAATGGGGCTAAGTGGACTAATGGGCCAAAGTGGGCTAATCTACCTAATCGAACGAATGGGCCAAATGGGCCTACTAGGCCTAAGTGTCCTAATGGGCCTAAATTGCCTAATGAGCCTAAGTGGCCTAATCAGGCTAATCAACCAAATGGGCCTAAGTGGCCTAGTCGGCCTAATCGATCAAATGGGCCTATGTGCCTAATGGGACTAAGTGGAATAATGGGCCTAATGGGCCTAATGGGTTTAAGTGATCTAAGTGGCTTAATCGGCCTAATCGACCGAATGGGCCTAATGGGTCGAATGGGCCTAATTGGGCCTGATGGACCTAATGGGCCTGATGGACCTAATGGGCCTGATGGACCTAATGGGCCTCATGGTCCTAAGTGGCCTAATGGTCCGAATGGGCCTACATTCCATAATGGGCCTAGTGGGCCTAGTGGGACGAATGGGACTAATTGGCCTAATAGGCCTAATGAGCCTAATGGGACTATTGGGCCTAATAGACATAATTGGCCTAAGTGACCTAAGTGGCCTAATCGGGCTAATCGATCGAAATGGGCCTAATGAATCTAAGTGGCCTAAGTGGCTTAACAGGCCCAGTGGGACTGATGGGTTTAATGGGCCTAAGTGTCCTAATGGTCCTACGTGTCCTAATGGGCCTAAGTGGCCTAATCGGGCTAATCGAACGAATGGGCCTAATGAGCCTATGTGGGATAAAGGGCCTAACATGCCTAATGGGACTAATGGGTTTAATGGGCCAAAGTGGACTAATGGGCCTACATGGCCTAATCGTCCTAAGTCACCAAATGGTCCTAATGGGATTAATGGGACTAATGGGTTTAATGGGTCTAAGTGGCCTAATGGGCCTAATGGGCCTAGGTGGCCTAATGGGCATAATGGGCTTAATGGGCCTAAGTTGCCTAATGGGCCTAATGGGCATAATGGGACTAAGTGGCCTAAGTTGCCCAATGGGTCAAATAGGCCTAATTTTTCTAATGGACCTAATGGGACTCAGTGGCCTAATGGGCCAAATGGGCCTAAGTGGCCTAATGGGCCTAATGGGACCAATGGGCCTAAGTGGCGTAGCCCCCCAATCAACTAAATGGGCCTAATTAGACTAATGGGACTAAGTGGTCTAATGTGTATAATGGGACAAATGGGGCTAAGTGGCCTAAGTTTCATATCGGACTAATCGGCCAAATTGGACTGATGGGCCTAATTTTCCTAAGTGGCCTAATGGGCCTAATGGGCATAATACCTAAGTGGCCTAAGTGTTAGAATGATACTAATGGGCCTACTGGTCATAATGAGCATAACGGGCCTAAGTGGCCTAATGGGCCTGATGGGCCGAAGTGGCCTAGTGGGCATAATGGACCCTAGTGGTCTAATCAGCCTAATCGACTGAATGGGCCTAATGGGCATAATGAGACTAAGTGACCTAATGGGCCTAAGTGGCCTAATCTGCCCAATCGACCAAATGGTCCTAATGGGCCTAAGTGTCCTAATGGGCCTAAATTGCCTAATGGGCCTAAGTGGCCTAACCGGGCTAATCAACCAAATGGGCCTAAGTGGCCTAGTTTTTCTAATCGATCAAATGGGCCTAATGTGCCTAATGGGCCTAAGTGGCCTAATGGGCCTAATTGGTCTAAGTGATCTAAGTGGCCTAATCGGCCTAATCGACCGAATGGGACTAATGGGCCTAAGTGTCCTAATTGGGTGAATGGGCCTAATCGGCCTAATGGGTCTAAGTGGCCTAAGTGGTTGAATCAGCCTAATCGACCGAATGGGCCTAATGGGACTTATGGGTCTAAGTGGCTGATTAAGACCGATGGGTCTAAGTGGCTGAATGCGCCTAATGGGACAATTTGGCATAATGTGGTTAATGAGCCTAATGGGCCTAAGTGGAAGAATGGGCTTAACTGGCATAATGGGCCTGATTGGCTGAATGAGGGTAAGTGGCCGAATTGGCCTAGTGCGCCTAATGGGACTAATGGGTCCAATGGGCCTAATGGGTCCAATGGGACTAAGTGGCCTTATGGACCTAATGGGCCAAATGGGCCTAATTTGACTAATGGGTCCAATGGGCCTAATGGGCCTAAGTGGCCAAATTGGCCAATGGGCCTTAGTGGCCTAATGGGCCTAAGTGGACTAATGGGCCTAATGGACCTGAGTGGCCTTATAGGCCTAATGAGCCCAATGGGACAAATGGGCCTAATTGGCCTAATGGGCCTAAGTGTCCTAATGGTACAATGGGCCTAAGTAGCCCAATGGGACTAATGGGTATAAGTTGTCTAAGTGGCCTAATCGGCCTAATTGAATGAATGAGCCTAATGGGCCTAAGTGGAATAATGGGCCTAATAGGCCGAAGTGGTCGAATGAGCCTGATGAACCTGATGGGACGAAGTGACCTAACAGGCCTCATGGGCCTCATGGGTCCAATGGGCCCAAGGGGCCTAAGTGGCCTAATTTTCCTAATGGGATTAATGGTCTTAATGGGATTAACGGGCATAGGTACCAAATGGGCCAAATGGGACTAACTGGCCAATGGGGCCTAATGGGCCTAAGCGGCCTAATGGGCCTAGGTGGCCTAATGTACTTAATGGGCTTAACGGGTCTAGGGGCCAAATAGGCCTAATGGGACTAAGGGGATAAATGGTACTAATTGGCCTAAGTGGCCTAATGGGCCTTGGTGGCCTAATGGGCCAAAGTTTTTTAATCGGCCTAATGGGCTTAATGGACCTAGTGGGCCTAATGGGCATAAATGTCCTAATGTGCCTAATGGGCCAAATTGGCCTTAGTGGACTAATGAGCCTAATGGATCTAAGTGGCCTAAAGTGGCCTAATTGGCCTAATTGGCCTAATGGGATTAATGGGCCAAGTGGGCCTAAGAGCCCTAAGAGGCCTAATGGGCCTGATGGGCCTTAGTGACCTAATCGCCCTAATGTGCCTAGTCGGCCAAATGGTCCTAAGTGGCCCAATGGGCTTAATGGGATTAATGGGAATGTGGGCCAAATGGGTATAATTGGCCAAATGGGCCAAATGGACCGAATGGGCCTAATTAGCCTAAGTGGCCTAGTGGGTTGAATGGGCCTAAGTGGCCAAATTGGCCTAAGTTGCCTAATCGGCCAAATGGTCTTAATGGGACTAATGGGTATAATGGGCCTAATGGGTCTAATGTGCCTAAGTGGCCTAATCGGCCTAATGGGATAGTGGGCTCAGTGGGCTAGTGGGCTTAATGTGCCTTGTGGACCTAATAGGCCTAAGTGGCCTAATGGGCCTAATGGGCCTAAGTGGCTTAAGTGGCCTAATGGGCCAAATGGGCCTAAGTCGCCTAATGTGCCTAATGGTCATGATGGGCCTAAGTGTTCTAATGGGTCTAATGGGCCCAAGTGGCCTAATGGGCCTAATTGACCTAATGGTCCTAATGTGCCTAATTGGATAAATGGGCCTAATGGTTCTAATGGGCCCAAGTGTCCTAATGGGCCTATTGGGTCGAAGTGGCATAATGGGTCGAAGGGGCCTAATGGACCTTACGAGCCACACGGGCCTAAGTGGACTCATTGGCCTAAGTGGCCTAATGGGTTTAATGGGCCCAAGGGGTCTAATGGGTTTAAGGGGCCAAATGGGATGAATGAGATTAACGGGATTGGGTGCCAAATGGGACTAATGGTCCAAATGGACCAAATGGGTCGAATGGGCCTAATGGGCCTCGGTGGCCCAATGGGCATAATCGGCCTAAGTGGCCTAATGGGCCAAAGTTTCTTAATCAACCTAATGTGCTTAATGGGACGAATGGGTCCAATGCGCCTCAGTGACTCAATGGGCCTAATCGGCCTAAGTGGACTAATGGGCCTAAGTGTCTTAATCAACCTAATGGGCTTAATGGGCCTAATGGGCCTAAGGGTTGTAATGGGCCTAAGTGGACTAATGCGAATAAGGGGCCTAAGTGACCTAATGGGCCTAGGTTGCTTAACAAGCTTAATGGACTTAACGGGCCTAGAATGGACATTATTAGCCTAATGGGATGAATGGGCCTAATGGGCCTAAGTGGTCTAATGGGTCCAATGGGCCTAAGTGGCCTAATGGGCCTAAGTGGCCTAATCGGCCTAATGGGCCAAAGTGGCCTAATGGGCCAAATGGGCCTTAGTGGCCTAATAAGCCTAGGTGGCCTAATGAGCATAATGGGCCTAATGGGCCTAAGTAGCTGAATGGGCCAAATGGGACTAATTGGACTAATGGCCTAATCGACCTAATGAACCTAAGCTTTTTAATGGGCCAAAGTTTCCTAATCGACGTAATGAGTTTAATTGGCCTAATGGGCCTAATGGGCCGAATGGGCCTAAGTGGCTGAATGGGATAAATGGGCCTAATTGGCCTAATGGGCCTAATCGACCTAATGAACCTAAGTGGTCTAATGGGCTAAAGTTTCCTAATCGGACTAATGGGTTTAATTGGCCTAATGGGACGAATGGGCCGAATGGGCCTAAGTGGCTTAATGGGCCTAAGTGGCCTAATCATCCTAATGGGATTAATGCGCCTAGTGAACCTAAGTGGCCTAATGGGACTAATGGGATTTAGTGTCCTAATAGACCTAATGTGCCTAAGTGGCCTAATGGGCATAAGTGACCTAATGGGATTAATGGGAATAAGAGGCCTAGGGGACAAATGGGCCAAATGGGCCTAATGGGTTGAATGAGACTAATTAACCTAAGTGTCCCAATGGGATGAATGGGCATAAGTGGCCTAATGGTCCTAAGTTGCCTACTCGACCTAATGGTTTTAATGGGCCTAAGGGGACTAATGGGCCTAAGGGGTCAAATGGGCCTAAATGGCCACATTGGCCTAATGGGATTAATGGGTCAAGGGAGCCTAAGTGGCCAAATGGGCCTCAATGGACGAAGTGGTCGAAGTGGCCAAAGTGGTATAATGGGCCTAATGGGACTAAGTGGACTAATGGGCCTAAGTTTCCTAATGGGCCTAAGTGGCTTAACTGTTCGAATGGGCCTAAGTGGCCTAATGGGCCTAATGGGCCTATGTGGCCTTATGAGCCAAATGGGCCTAAGTTGCCTAATGGGATGAAGTGTCTGAATGGTCCTATTGGACATAATGAGCGTAAGTTGCTTAAGTGGATTAATGGGCCTAATGGGACTAAGTGGCCTAATGGGAATAATTTGTCTAAGTGGCTAAATGGGCCTAATGGGCCTAAGTGGCCTAATGGGCCTCAGTGGCCTAGTGGTCCTAAGTGGCCTAATGGTCCCAAGTGGTCTAATGGGCCTAAGTGGCCTAATGGGCCTAATAAGACTCAGTGGAATAATGGGCCTAATGGGCCTAAGTGGCCTAAATGGCCTGATGGGCCTTAGTGGCCTAATGGGCCTCAGTGGCCTAATGGCTCAAATCATCCTAAGTGGCTTAAGTGGCCTTATGGGCCTAATCATCATAAGTGGCCTAAGTGTACTAATGGGCCTAATGTGCCTAAGCGTCCTAATGAGATGAATGGGCCTAAGTGGCTTAATAGACCTAAGTGGTCGAATGGGCCTGATTGGCCTGATGGGCCAAATGTGCCTCAATGGCCTAATGAGCCGAATAGGCCTCAGGGTCCTAATTGTCCTAATGGTCCTGATGTGCCTAAGTGGCCTAATGAAATGAATGGGACTAAGTGGCCAAATGGGCCTAATGAGCCTAATGGACCTAAGTGGCCTAATGGACCTCATGGGCATGATGAGCCTAATGGGTCCAAGTGGCCTAATGCACCGAATGGACATGAGTGGCCTAATGGGTCTGATGGGCTTGATGGGCTAAAAGGGTTGAATGGGTCTAAGTGGATGAATAGGCCAGATGGGCTGAATAGGCCTAAGTGGCCTAATGAGCCAAATTGGCCTAAGTGGGCTAATGTTCCTAATGGACCTAAGTGTCCTGATGGGCCAGATGAGCCTAATGGGACTAATGGGATTCAGTGGCCTCATGGGCCTGATGGCCTAATGGGTATCATGGGCCTAAGTGGCCTAATGGGCCTAATGGGCCTTAGTGGCCAAATGGGCCTAAGTAACCTAATGGGCTTAATGGTCCTCAGTGGCTTAATAGGTCTAAGTGTCCTAATGGGCCTAGTGAGCCTGAGTGACCTAATGAGATAAATGGGCCTAAGTTACCTAATGGGCGTGATGAGCCTTAGTGGCCTCATTAGCCCGATGGGACTAATGGGCTTCAGTGGCCTGAGTAGTCTAATGGGAGTAATGGGCCGAAGTGGTCGAATGGGCATGATGGGCCTAATAAGCCTTAGTGGCCTAGTTGGATTCATGGGCCTAATTGTCCTGATAGGCCCAATGGGACTAATGGGTCTCAGTGGCCTAATGGACCTTATGGACCTATTTGGCCTAATGGGCTAAATGAGCATACGTGGCCTAATGGTCTGATGGGCCTGATGGGCCTAATGGGCCTCACAGGTCTAAGTGGTTCAGTGGGCCCTATGGGCCTTAGTGTTCTAATGGGATGAGTGGGCCTAATGGTACTAAGGGGCCTAATGGGACTGATTTTCCTAATGGACATCAGTGGACGAATGTGCCTAATGGGCCTAGTAGGTCCAATGGGCATAATGGGCCCACGTGGCCCAATGGACCTAATGGTCCTAAGTGGACAATGGGCCTAATGGCATAATGGGCCTAAGTGGCCTAATGGGTCTGATGGGCCTAATGGTACGAGTGTTCCTAAGTGTCCTAATCTACATAATGGGTCTTAGTGGCCTAATGGTACTAATGATCCTAAGTGGCCTAATGGGCCTGATGGGATTAATGGGTCGAATGAGCCCCAATGGACGAATGGGCCTCATGGGCCTGATAGGACCAATTGGAATAATGGGCCTAATGGGAAGAATGGGCCTAAGTGGCTTAATGGGCCTAATAGGCCTAAGTGCCCGAATGGCCCTAATGGGCCTAATGGGCCTAAGTGGCTGAATGGACCTAATGGACCTAAGTGGCAGAATGAGCCAAATGGGCCTAAGTGGCCTAATGGTCCTAAGTGGACTTCTGGTCCTAATTGGCCTAAGTGGATGGATTGGCCTAATGGGCCTCATGGGACTAATGAGACTCAGGGGCCTAAGTGGATGAATGTGCCTAGTGGGCCTAATGAGCCTAAGATGGCTAATGGGCCTAATGGGTTTAAGTGGCCAAATGAGCCGAATGGGCTTAATGTGACTAGTGGTCATAAGTGGCCAAAGAGACTAATGGGCCTAATAGGCTTAAGTGGCCAATGGGCCTAATGGGCATAATGGGCCTAAGTGACATAAGTGGCCAGATCAGCCTAATCGAACAATTAGGCCTAATGGGACTAGGTGTCCTAATCGGCCAAATCGGCCTTGGCATCAGAATGGGCCTAAGTGACCCACTAGGCCTAGTTTTCTTGGGTGGTTGAATGGGCCTGATAGGCCTAAGTGTTGGGCCTAATGTGCCTAGTAGGCCTAAGTGGCCTAATAAGCATAATGCGTATCATGGACCTAAGTGGGCCTCTTGGGCCTCATGGGACTAAGTGGACTAATGGGACTAAGTGGCCTTATGGGCCTAATGGGATTAATGGGATTAACAGGCCTAGGTTCTAAATGGGTCGAATGGGCCTAATGGGCCTAAGTGGACTAATGGGCCTAAATGGAATAAGTGGCCTAATCAACAAATGGGCTTAATGGTCCTAATGGGCCTAATGGGCTTAATAGGCCTAAGTGTCCTAATGGACCTAAGGGGCCTAATTGGCCTAAGTGGCTCAATGAACCTGAGTGGCCTAATGGGATTAATGGGCTTAAAAGGCCTAGCAGATAATGGTCCTAATGTGCTGAATGGGCCTTAGCGGCCTAATGGACCGAATGAGCCTAATGGGCCTAAGTGGCCTAATCGACGTTATGGTCATAGTGGGTCGAAAGGGCCGAATGGGCCTAAGGGGTCTAATGGGAATAAGTTGTCTAATGGTCCTAGGTGGCCTATTAGGCTTAAGGGGCTTAACGAGCCTAGGGTCCAAATGGTCCAAATGAGCCTAATTGGACTCAATGGCCTAATGGGCCTAATGGGCCTAATGGGATTAGTGGGTCGAAGTCGCCTAATGGGCAAAGTTGCCTAATCGACCGAATGGGAATAATGTGCCCAATGGGCTGAATGGACCAAATAGGCCTAAGTGGCCTAATGGGCCGAATTGGCCTAATTGGCCTAAGTGGAAAAATGGGCCAAAGTGGCCTAATGGGCCGAAGTTTCCTAGACGGCCTAATCGGATTAAGGGTCCTAATGGGCCTAATTGGCCTAAGTTTTCTAAGTGGCCAAATCAACCTAATGGACTTAATGGCTCGAGTGGGCCTAAGTGGCCTAATGGGCCTTAGTTTCCTAATTGGCCTAATAGGGATAAATGGAATAATGGGCCTAAGTTTCCTAATGAGCTTATTGGGCTTAATGGTCCTAGGGGCCTAATGGGCCTAATGGGATGAATGAACCTAATTTTCCTAAGTGGCCTAATGTGCCTAATGGGCCTAAGTTGCCTAATCAGTCTAATGCGATTAATGGTCCTAAGGTGCCTAATGGTCCTAATGGGCCTAATGCGCTTAATGGTCTTAATGGTCCTAAGTGGACTAATGGGCCTAAGTTTCCTAATTGGCATAATGTGCATAATGGGCATAGTGGGCCTAAGTGGTATTATGGGCCTAATGTGCCTAAGTGGCTTCATCGGCCTAATGAGCCTAAGTGGACTAATAAGCCTAAGTGGCCCAATGTTCATAATGGGCCTAAGGGGCCTAATGGGTCTAATTGGCCTAAGTGGCCGAATGGACCGAATGACCCTAATTAGCCCAATGTGCCTAATGGGTGTAAGTGACATAATGGGCCTAATGAGCCTAAGTGGTGTGACAGGGCTAATGGGCCTAAGTGACCTCATGGGTCTTAGGGACCTTAGTGGCCTAATGGGCCTTAGTGACCTCATGGGACAAATAGGCTTAATAGTCCTAATGGGCCTAATGTGCTTAAGTGGCCTATGTGGTCCAATGGGCCTAAGTGGCCTATGTGGTCCAATGGGATTAATGGGCCTAAGTGACCTATGTGGTCCAATGGGCCTAATGGTCCTAATGGGATATATGGTCCTAATTTGCCTAATAAGACTAATCGGACTAGGTGGTCGAATGTGCCTAATGGCCTAATGGGCCTAATGGGTTTGATGAGCCTAAATGGCCTAATGGGCCTAATGGGAGTAATGGGCCGAAGTGGCCAAATGGGCGTAATGAGCCTAGGTTGCCCAATGGGCCCAATGGGCTAGAGTGGATTAATGGGTCGAATGGGCCTAAGTGGCCCAATCGGCCTAAAGGGACTAATGGGCCAAAGTGGCCTAATGGACCTAAGCGGCAAAATGGGCCTAAGTGCCCAAATGGGCCTAATTCCAAAGTGGCATAAGTGGCTGAATGGGGCTAATGGTCCTAATGAAACTAATGGGCATAATGGGAATAATGGGACTAAGTGGCCTAAGTGGTCTAATCGGCCTAATCAGCCAAATAATCCTAGTGGGCCTAAGTTGCCTAATGGGGCTAATGGGCCGAAGTGGCCTAATGGGCCTAATGGATCCAAGTAGCATAATCATCCTAATCAACCGAATGGGCCTAATGGGCCGAAGTTGCCTAATCTTCCTAATCGACCGAATGAGACTAATGGTCCTAATGGGCCTATGTTTCCTAATGGGCCTAAAGGGCCTAATGGGCATAAGTGGCCTAATCGGGCTAATCTACCAAATTGGCCTAAGTGGCCTAGTCGGCCTAATTGATCAAATAGGACTAATGGGATTAATGGGCCTAAGTGGACTAATGGGCGAAATGAGACTAATGTTCCTAATGGGTCTAAGTGGCCTAAGTGGACTAATCAGCCTAATTGACCGAATGGACCTAATGGGCCTAAGTGGCCAATGGGACGAATGAGCCTAATCATCCTAATGGGTCTAACTGGCCTAAGTGGCTGAATTAGCCCAATTGACCGATTGGGCCTAATGGGCCTTATGGACCTAAGTGTGTGATTGATACTAATAGTCCTAAGTGGTTGAATGGGCCTCATGGGCCAATTTGGCATAATATGGTTAATGGGCCTAATGGGCCTAAGTGAAAGAATGAGATTAGCTGGTATAATGGGCCTAATTGGCCGAATGGGCGTAAGTGGCCTAATGGGCCTAATGGGCCTAAGTGGCCTAATGGGCCTAGTGGGCCTAAGTGGTCTAATGGGCCTAATGGGACCAAGTGGCCTAATGGGCATAATGGTCGTAATGTGCCTAATAGGCCTAATGGGTCGAATGGGCATAATGGGTCGAATGGACCTAAGTGGCCTTATGAGACTAATGGGCCGAATGGGCCTAATGGGCCTAAATGGACTAATGGGACTAATGGGCCTAATGGGATTAAATGGCCAAATGGGCTAATGGTTCTAAAGGACCTAATGGACCTAAGTGGACTAATGAGCCAAATAGGACGAATGGGCCTAATGGACCTAAGTGGCCTTATGAGCCAAATGGGCCGAATGGGCTGAATGGGCCCAATGGGCCTAATGGGATTGTTTTACGATGAAGGGGATGTGATCAGTTCCCGTGTTTGATTAAAGAGAGTCGGTGTTGTTTAATCATTTCTATCTGGTTCCCTATCTTCATGACTTCACCTGGTCTCCAACGGGTTTATTCGCAGAGCCATAAACACCTAACGGTTCTTTTATCCAATGATCCATGGACCTCCCTTCCAAAGGCAGGTTCTCATTGGGTGATATGGCCAACTACACTTAAGAATTCACATTGGTCAAAAGGATGGTAAGTCGGGCTCATCACACCCTTTTGGGGGGAATTATTGCCTATTCCAATACTCTCTTATAGATTTATTACATGTTCATATGTTCATGAATCTTTGGTTTATCCCCAAGAATAATATCCACAGATTACCCCTGGGTTGCAAGTCACAAGTATACGCAAGGAACCAGAACCATCTACATTTGAGGTTTACCATCCCTCATTAAATTAGAGATTCTGGGGATGTTTGAGTTTGTTCAGATAACACTTGTATCAAGCCTTATAATTAGACACTCTGGAGTTTATTGTCATACAGGGGGTACAGAGAGTGACTTGAGCGTCTAGATCAAACCCGTAATATGGGCTTCCTACGTATCCTCGTGAGAGGAACCAGAATCCACGTAGTCCGTTGGTGTGGGGCTTACGCCTAGAAGCTTCCCATCCAACAGGAATAGAATTGGGTGTACCCTTTTATAGTGGGCACCCTTTTGAGCTCGGGCCTTATGGAAGGCATCCTACGTATCTTGATTTGGTCCAAAATCAGAGTTCTCGTAGTTCAAAAAATGTGGGGCATACGTGTGGAAGCTTCCCATTTGAGAAAAAATGATTGGGTGGGCCCTTTATGTATGGGAACCCTTTTAAGATCGGGCCTTATGGTAAGAGTCCTACATATCCTGATTTGATCAGGAATCAAATTTCTCATAGTTCAGAAAATGTGGGGCATATGCATGGAAGCTTCCCATTTGAGAAAAGATGATTGGGTGGACCCTTTATGTTTGGGAACCCTTTTGAGCTCAGGCCTTCTGGTAGGTGTCCTACATATCCTGATTTGATCAGAAATCAGAGTTCTCGTAGTTCAAAAAATATGGGGCATATGCGTGGAAGCTTCCCATTTGAGAAAACATGATTGGGTGTACCCTTTATGTATGGGCACCCTTTTGAGCTCGGGCCATCTGGTAGGCGTCCTACATATCCTGATTTGATTAGGAATCAGATTTCTTGAAGTTCATAAAGTGTGGTTTTTTCGTAATCCTTACAAACCTCTAAGCCCACGTGAGTCATGCTTGGTGTGAGAAACAAGAGGATGTGAAAGATTCGACAATGCACACGCCTCCTCTCCTGTTGGTGGGAGAGGGAGAGCCTACGTCGGAAGAGGCTGGGGTGACCATAGGCGAGGGTGTAGAACAATGAACCTTCCCAGATGAAAGGGGAAAGTTTATTGCCATCGGGTGAGGATGGTGTGGGGCTTACTCCCAGAGGGATGCCCAGACACTATCTTTAGGGAGGGGAGATGTGATCACCGCTGGCGCTCCTTGAATTGAAAAGCGAGTGAGATCCCTAATTCCTAAAGAGTGTAGAGGCATAAAGTGGGTCCCTAGCTTGGACTCTGCACTACCATGGGTATGTAAACCCATGAATTCTCTAAATTTCCATTCAAGTGATGGGGTAACCCCTTTGTTTCTGCATACTGTGGGTATGTGAACTCAAAAGGGCGTGCTAATGTGCCCGAAGGTTTTAGCATGCCGGTCTAGTGGCTTTGGGAGAGGCCTTGGATTGATGTCAATGAATAGGCTACTGAGGGGATTCTAGAGGGTTGGACTGAATTTAAAGGGCCATATATTACTCAAGGGACGGAAACAATGAAGGCCTTGGTGGGACACATGACTATATGAGGAGTGGTGCCCTTCACATAGGTAGGTGCTATGCGGATGGAGAGGTCATCCACGTACCAGTGTGGTATGAAAACAGAGGTGCATCCCGCGTACTAAAGTGCTAAATGGCTTCGGGTTTGGTCTACGTACCAAATTTGTATGCGGCGCTAGAGTCCGCTCAAGCGGTGGTGGCTAGGAGCAGTGCCGGTTAGGGCTTTTCTTGTGTAGGAGGGTTCTACACGGCACACTAGATCGAAGAATGGGCATAGGCTCCCTGGTTGATGGGAAGTGCATTTGCGTTGGGGCCATGGTCCGCGTTTCACGAATTTTAGGTTCGTAGTTTAACAATTTATTTATGTGTTCTTCAATTCTTAACAATTCGTCCCCAATTTATACTTGTTGCTGGTTCGCGAATCAGAACTTCGCTGTACGCAAACTCCTAAGCTCCCAGAAGCCTCTTCCTTCTCCAAAATCTGATTGCCAAGAATATGATCCTCAATCAGCCAATCCATTTCTTCTCCCCCTTTATATCCTTTCATAAAGGTGGGAAAGGTTTGTATCTATGTTTATGCGACACCTTTTGTGGAGTCCCATGATAGAAAACCTGACCTACGGATGACTTAGTCAACCCAAGGTTCACGGGGTATATTAAATGCACCTCACCCACAAACCAACTCGGTAATAGGGGTGCTTCAACCGCACAAGGTTCCGCCTTCGTTTCACGAATGATGTTGTGCACGGAGGGGGGGGGGGTCCACGTCTGCGTAGCAATCCGGACGCACTTTGCTGGCCATTTGGTACACGGACCCAATAAATTCCCCCATCGGAATGGGGTCCGATTGGAACGAATAGGATGCTATTCTGATGTAGAGTGGTCCTGAAACTAGAGAGGTTTTCGGTAGATAGATGGACCCAGTGGGAGACCAATCCTATATAAAGGGTTCCATGAGACTTTTCCTTTACTAGATTTTTCGGAAAAAAGCTCTCTCGCTCCCTGCTTTCATGCACCGCCTCCACGTACGACTTCCTTCATGAACCACTTCATCCGCAAACCTGTTTTGGCTTCTACGAAATGATCTGCGTTCATGGTCACCCCCGTTCACAAACTAACTTCCCAACCATGAACTAAAGTTTGACAACTTTTAAAAATTAAGTCACAGAGGGCCACTTAGGGAAAATGCTATGCGGTTCAGTGGTCCACGGACTGGAATTATCCTTCAAACTTTGAAATTTTCATTTCAAACTTCACTTAAGATATAAATTATAAGAACCAACCTAGGGGCTTGGTATGAAGTCTGTTGGCCATCGCTCCATGGGCCAGGATGTCGCAGACCTCTTCCATGTACCGCTGGTTCATGGAATATGGGCATTGTGAACCAACTCCAGGGTCGGTACGCGGGGCATACTATGCATTCCCTTTGTGGAGCCTTTTCCAAATATTTTGACTTTTCCTGAATATTATCCTTTGGACTAAAACTTGATATGGTTTTCTGATGCAGGAAGAAAACATGGCTCCTCTATGAGATGCTGCTAGATTGATGAAGATGAGTGCCTCCATGGCAAGGAATGGCGATGATAATCTTCAAAGCTATGTCATTCCCCGTGACATATTTCTGACAACTTTCCTAATGCCAGAGCTCTTAGCTTACCTGTTATCCGTACTGTTTCCGCTTTACAGTTTTGGTCTTGCTGCTAACGTACCTCTGCCGCTGTCTAACTCTGACCACCCTTTCATCCATTTAGAGGCACTAAGAGGTCATGACTGCGTCAACATTTCCCCAGTGGAATAATTCATCGCCACTCTGATTGAGGATAACATCTTCATCATGCGAGGCTCGACATGGACTCAGGGAAACCACGAGTGTCATGATGATGTTCCAAGACTATATGTCTGAGAATACCCATCCATCATCAGCATCTCCCAAGAAAATGCCAGCGGAGGATGGATCACTAAGTGGGATTTTTGGGCTAGATGATTCTTCTATGATGAGTGGGCCATGGCATTTTGGGTGAATCAAATCTGTCTGGAGTGCCTTGACCAGCTGGAGGTAGTGGGCTTGCACCAGGAAGCTTGGGTGTCTCAGTTTTCAATCTTCTCTCTAAGCGAAATCCTTCCTGAATCGTTGAGCCACTGGTGTTCGACTACCAACACCTTTCACCTACTGCATAGAGAAGTGGGGGTCAGTTTTTTGGAAATCTACCAGCTTGGAGGTCTTCCTATACTCGGAGAAATGTACGATGAGTTTCTCCCAGCAGCTGCCATATAGAATGATACCAATCACGTGTCTCCTTTGACGAGGAGTTTGCTGGTTACAGTGGAGGGATTACTGGGTCATTCTCTCGAGGCCCGTTCCCTCATCCCGTTTGAAGCATGGGTAAAGTTATTCTTGCAGACGAATAGAACTAGGCCGAAGGCAAGTCGTAGTTGAAATCACCCAACCTGTCAATCCCACTAATCTCTAGGGTCATATTGTGCTACCCTTGAAGCAGGGTGGTATGCCACATGGGGATACGAGTTTCATCTCATCATTTCACCTGAGATTAGGCTAGCAGGTTTCTTCGCCATGTTCTTAACAATATGGATCTTCCCATCCTGTGATGTAAACAAATGGGTTTGGGCATGCACTTTGATGATGGTGGCCATACTAGTGGAGGGTCGATCTATTAATTTGGCCCTTCCTACCCTTGCCTGACTTTATGAATTATTAGGACAGATTCAGGAAGGTAGGTCTCTATACCGTCTCGGAAGACCATTCCAATTTCTATATGGGTGGATGGCAGAACACTTCCCCTCTTATAAGTATCGTCATACTGCATGGGTTCCTCATTCTGAATTTCACTCAGTATTTATGTTGTCCATCCCAGGGTCCTGAGTGTTATCGATGCAGTCGGGATGTTGAACGATGTTTCTTACTTATTATTCATACTACATCCTACTCCTCATGGATCCTTGAGGGGTAATAAGGATGGTTATTTAGAGTAATTTTCATACCTTATCAATCTTCGGGACGGGATGCTCACTGCCCATGTAGACTATGTAGTTATCTGTGTACCATACCCCCCTACTGGTTTTCCAGGCAGTTTAGATGCCTTCAACAGACTGCGTTGCTTCCGGTTATTCAACTAAGGGGATAATCTCATCCTTTGGTTCTCCATCAATTGTGGCTTATGATGATGCATGAGGGTGCTGCTAAAGAGATCATAATTCCTAACATGATAGGTTCTACCTTCCTATCACTAGAGTATGCCCAACTATGGGTCGATTGTTACCCTGCGGGGATGCCGAGAGAACTAGTTCAGCGAGTACAGAAACCCTTGACCGTTTCTTGTCCCGTTCTTACCCCGATAGCAACACCACACATTCCCTTTGTCCCAAGAGGTGAAATGGCCACACCTTTTTCTTCCGTTCCTTCAAACACCCAGATGGATATACCTACTGCTCCCGTTCTCATGGTCAGAAGGCGGTTGATCCATCATCAAAAGCATTTGGGAGGTATTTCATTAGTGCAACCCATTTTAGTGGGGAGTGATTCAGACTACTCCCCTCCTACAGATATCACCCAAGATCTTCATGGGACTAGTACCATCTAAGTATCGTTGATCATCCTAGAGGCCGCTATTATTCCTCCTCCTCCTGCTTCATTGGCTGGTCCATCTGAGGGAAAAGAGAGTCTCCCACCTTGGGTGACTAGATTTAGGTCCCTCCCCACTCCTATGGTGATGTTCCCTACTTATAAATATGTGGAAGTATAGGAGGATCAAAGTGCAGATATTTTAGTAAGACACCAAGGAGTGCGTAAAGAGGCATGGCACCAGTTGCGTTCTCTTGCCACAGAGACACCCCTGTCCAATCTCACAGATGAGGGTGACAATTTGCAGTGATTATTTATTGAGCTAGGTTATGGCGGCTTTGATTACCAGAACCTTCACTCCCTTATTTACCAAATCATCATTGCCCAAGGTGACCTTGCCTATTACAAGGACAAGCTGACCAGGTTCAATTTTTCCCACTACCAGGTGGAAACTTTTTGGGATATCTTGGAAACACTCGATCATCTTACGGCCAAGTAAGTGAAGGCCTTTGATTTGGTGGCAGTTCAGGAGGAAGTGTTGTGGGGGTGTGAAGCACACACAACCAAGTTGAGGGGACAACCGGCCTCCTCGTGTGCGACTTATGAAGCTGTTCAAAAAAAAGGGTGGGATCTTAAAGCTATCTTGGAGCGAGTGCATCCAAAAGTTGAAGACAAAACAGAGGAGATAAATTCCTTGGAATATACTATCGATGGCCTGAGGAAATCACTCTCCATTCTTTTGGAAAGGGAGAACCAGGACCTATTGTAGCTTTGCCCCAAATTACATCATGTACTCCCCCCCTTTTTACTCTATAGGGACTCCAAATTGGGGGTGTTCCTCTATTCTTGAAGAACTCAATTGAAACAAATTTTGTCTTTTAAATACCTCTTCTCTGCATCTTCTTATTAGCATCACTTTAGGTATATGTTAATTTTGAACCATGACTTGAAATCAGTATGCTGAGATCACCGAATCAAGATCTAATTTTGGCCTAATCCAAGGGACTTAACAAGCGTAGTTTGACTATTTCTAAGGTTGAATGGAATACCTCACGAAATTTTGTGCCTTTTTCATTATTACCCTAATTTTTGCCTAATCCTTCTTGAAACGAGCTTAGCGGGAATAACTTGGATTTTTCTTAGGCTGCCCTTGGCGATTTTTCGACCCAACAGGCATTGTGCCTCTTTAGTTTTTATTGCTCCATGTTTTTCTGAGGCCATACAAGGTGTAGACCTGGCAAGCTGATACTTGTCTTTTTCACAAGACACCCTTTATGGGTTTTCATCTTGGTGAGTTTCATACCTGTTTCTCTGAGCGGTTTAAAGTCCCGCAAACAAGACTACCATTACTGATATTTTAGGTCAAACAGATTTGACCAAATGTGGTAGAGCAAGGTCCCTGATGGGGTTTTTAATAATTGTGGATTCCTTAATACCTTTCAAACGTATATGGGGGGTATATTTTTTTCATTCAAGTTTAAACAGAATAATGGGCATGCCATGGGGCATAGGAGCCATATGGGCATATAGAGGTAGGAAAAGCATCACTTAAGAAAGACTGGCCTTTGGTATATGGGCCATGGGACTCATCATCCAGAGCCACTAAGGGCATGGTATGCATAGTCATTCAAAGGTGTCCTTGAGTCAATAACTGTTCGTTTTTTATGGCTGGGTAACTTCATGGAAGTTTTGATTATGAAGACCACTAGGGGTGGCTCAAAAGGGACATGGTGTCTAAAGGGTTTGGGGACAACCATACCAATCATGTATATGGATAGGGCACCACTCCTACACATAATTGGTTGTCGTAAAGGAGGGTTATATATTGACGTAGTTTAAAGTCATGCAGTTGGGAAATTCTTTCAAAATGGAATGTATTTCCATAGTTCTCAAAAATTTAACTAAAATGTCCCACCATACTCAGACATGATTGTGGAAAGGTTTGTAAACAATAGCTTAGAGAGTTTTCGAATCACGGGATGGATATGAGGGCTCATAGGCCAAGAGGCATTCGGAAAGAAGCATTGACTAAGGAAGACTTACCTTTGAAAGATGGGCCATGAGAAATAATATGAAGAGTAGTTGGGGGCATGGTATGAATATTCATGCAAAGGTTTCCTTAGGTCAATGGTTTTATTCTCCCGATAGCTAGGAAACTTCCGGGATGTTGGGATTGAAGACCACCAGGGGTGGTTTATGAGAGTTCAGTTCTTTATGGTTATAGAGTGTGATTGATGAGGAGGGGGTATGGACATGGTAGAGAAATTTTGAGTTAAGATATCCCAGGAATGGGTGAAGTCATCTCTCTCACGCAGGTGTGAGATGGTGATCCGTGTAGGTCTGGCCCGTGTACTGAGGAAGAGAGGGAAGCCTCCTATCCTGATTGAACATGTGAAGAGTTCTTTCAAGACCATGCAGTTTAACGTCATGCAGTAAGGACGCTGATGTAAAGGTCACTCTTTATTATAATGTAACTGGGTGTGAATACCCTGACATTTCCAAGATGTGGAAAGTATGAAGATAGTGTAAACTATGATTCTAGGGCCTCTTGGATCAGAAGAAATGATGTGGGGGCTCTGAGGCCGGTAAGCATATAGAGGTAGGAAGAGTGTCACCTGAGGAAGACTTGCCTTTGGTAGACGGTCCAGGGGAGATCAATATGCAGAGATATTAAGGGCATGGTATTCATAGTCATGAAAAGGTGTTCGTGGGTTGATGACCTTCCATGTATGATGACCTTGGAGGTTTATGAGGATCCATGATTATCCAGGTCACAAAGTCTGACGTACGGAAACGGTATGTCTGGTCATGTTGGAAATATTAGGCCGCAGTTGTGTTTGAAGCTCAGGAAGTTCCTTGCACTTATTTTCCATGCTCATGGAGTACACTTTTATTCCGTTCAGTTTAACGTCGTGTGGTAAGGAAGATATTTCTCTTAGTTTAACGGTTGTAGAGTTCAAACCAGTATTGGTTAATGCTATGGTTACCTGTGGGATAATCGAATTAGGATGATCTGGTATGCTCTGATCAAAAAGGGGGGATGAAGGTGTAAACTATAATCCTGGGGTCTCTCAGATTAGGAGATGTGGTGTGGGGACTCTAAGGCCGGTAAGCATACAGAGATAGGAAGAGTGTCTCCTGAGGAAGACTTGCCTTTGGTAGATAGGCCAGGGACGATCAATATACAGAGCCGCTGAGGGCATGGTATGCATAGTCATTCAAAGGATTCTGTATGTTGATGAACTTCCACTTATGATGGCCTTGAATGATTATGAAGATTTGGGATCACTCATGACACAGATTATGGTAGATGGGGAGAGATGTGTCGAAGCATATGAGAAGTAACCATATTGAAATTGTCAGTTGGATTAAAGCGGCACAGCTCTGGCGTTACATCATGGATGAAGACCATCATAGGAACCATGACTGGATATTTAAGCTAACCAGGTAGGGGAATCCTAGAAATGTTTGGACGTGAAGGGGAAAAAATGTAAACCATTACTCCGGAAATTTTTGGATTGGGAAATATGATATGGGGTCCTTGAGGCCGGTAAGCATTCGGAGCTAGGAAGAGTTTTTCTAGTGGAAGAATTGCCTTTGGTAGACGGTCTAGGGGCGATCAATATGCAGAGCCGCCGAGGGAATGGTATGTATAGTCATACAAAGGTGTCTACAGGTCGATGACCTTACACTTCCGATGGCCATGGGTGTTTATGGAGATCAACAATCCTCTAAGTCATCGAGTCTAATTGATAGGAAGGATGCATCCAAATGTGCAAGGAGTGTTCCAGTCATGGTTCACTGTGTATCTGGAGTGGATTATGACTTGTACCATGCAGTTTATGGTCATGTGATAAGGATGATTGATGTGCAGTTTATTGTCATGCGGTAAGGACAGGGAGCATTTTTATATCCATGTAGTTTAGCATCATGCGGTAAGGATGAGCTCTGTGCAGTTTAGCGTCACGCGGTAAGGACAAGGGTCATCATTTTTTTCGGTGTGGCGGGACCAAGATATAGAAATCCTGGCATCGCTACGTATCCTGCGAGGGAAAGAATCAACCGTAGGTAGTTCTCAAATCCCTTGTAATTCAAAGGGGATTATTGCACAAATCTGACTTATACGCAGAAGGGGGGAAATTTTTCATGGTGGCTAGGCTAGGATACAGAAATCCTGGCTTCACTACGTATCCTGCGAGGGCAGGAATCAAGTCATACATAGTTCTTTGAACATGGCATAGTAGATGAAAAATGTCAGGAGATCAATGTTTTCTTAAGTGAAGACACTGTCTTGTTATGCAGTTTAAATTCATGCAACTATGAGATATTTCTCTTAGCTTGGGGGTCATAGAGATCAAAATGGCATGATACAGTTTATTGTCATGCCACAGGGATTAATTGCCATGTAGTTTAACATCATGCGGTAAGGATGAGGGGAATTTTTAATTTAACGTCATGTAGCTTGGAAAATTTACCATGTAGTTTATTGTCATGCAGTAAGGAATTATTTCTCCCAGTTTGGGGTCATAGAGAGCAGATCCACAGTAATCACTTCCAAACAGAGGCGTATGCTATGATTTTAGAGCAGAACCGACATGAATGAGGCTGGGAGCCTTTGGAATGCACCTCAGGGGGGGTGGGGGGAAATACTGGGCAGTTTGAGATCACAGTACTAGGATTATTGGCTCTTGGTTTAGGGTCATGGAGTTTTGACCGACGAGACATAGTTTATTGTCATGTCGTAGGGACAAAGTACCGTGAAGTTTAGCGTCATGCAGTAAGGATGGTCTACTATGCAGCTTATTGTCATGAAGTAAGGACACTCTGGGCATGGAAATTTAACATTCTTCAGCTCAGACAATAACTGCTCTTATGGTTACAAAAAATATTTCTTCATAAATCTCGTGTTTTTAGGAGCAGTGGTGAGAAGCCCATCCATGGAGATCAGGGAATATGCTCCATTGGAGTAGACCTTGTGTATGATATATGGCTCCTCCAACTTTGGATATAGCTTCGATGGCTTCTTTCTAGGTATCATCGGGGTCCAGAGGACCAATACCAATTCTCCTTTGAGGAAAGACCTAAAATAAACCTTTTTATTCAAGGCTCATGCAATCCGGTTCTGATATACTTCTAGGTGGTGAAAAGTGTGCAACCTCTTCTCATCCAGTCACTCTAATTCATCAAATCACTTTTCCGCTTGCTCATCGTCGAATGATTGACCACAAATGAAAATGCAGAGTGATGGAAATTGGTGTTCAATGGGCAAAAATTCTTCTGTTCCATATACTAATGAGTATGGAGTATCCTGGGTAGCGGTGCGAGTTGTGGTTTGATAGGGCCACAAGGAATGGAAGAGTTTGTCTAGCCATGACTTCTTGTCTTTTTTCACCATTTTATGGAGTATGTTAGATGGGTCTTGTTGAAGGCCTCTATCTGTCTGTTGGCCGCTGTATGGTAGTGGGATGAAATATTGGTCTTGATACCATATTCTTGGTATAGTTTCTCCAATTCGAAAAAGAAGAATTTGGTGTCATTGCCTGTCAGTATTGTATGAGGGACACCAAATCTAGTGATGATATTGGATTTCACGAAGCTGACGATGCTTCTTTCACCGACTTCTTTAAGGGGTGCAACTTCTTCCCACTTGGTAAATAAGTCAGTCATTCTGAGAATATATTTGAATTGTTTGACCGTGGCGGGAGGATATGGTCCCACGACATCCATTCCCTAAATAGAGAATGGCCAGGAGTACTTAGCTTGGTGAAGTAGCTCTGAGGGGCTGATGAATGAAGTTGGCATGAATTTGGTAAGAGTGTCATTTCACAGTAAAGTTCAAAAAATCCCATGACAAGGTGAGAAAATAGTACCCAAGCCTCTGAATCTACTGAAAAAGCTTGGATCTCGATTGATGTGCTCCACACACTCCAACATGCACTTCACTAATGACGACATCAGTCTCTTCTCCATCAATGCATCTGAGAAGGACTCCTTCAAGGCCTCACTTGTAGAGGACCTTCTGCTAGCTCTTGTCACCATATAAGACAAAATTGACTACCCTTCTCCATATTTTCTCTCTTCTAGACCTGTCTGATGGAAGTTCTCCTCTTTGAAGGTAGTTCGTAATGGGGGTCATCCAGCTGGTAGTAGGAGCATATGTCTTGGGGACAGGGCTGACTTCGTCAATTTCTTCCACATTAGTTTGAACATACGGAAAGACCATTCAATGGTGATAAATGATGATAACTATTTCATACTGGTTTGGGTCAGCTAGGGATGTGGTCGCATTGGCTAATGCATCGTCCTGGGCATTCTGAGAGCGGAGAACATAGGTTAATGTCAGTTCTATGGGGAACTCTGCCATTAACACTCAGAAGTGGTTGAATAGGGGGATAAACTACTCCTTCTTAATAGAATAGTCACCATTGACATTATTGATGACTAGTTACGAGTCTCCTTTTACTTTAAGGTGTTGCAATTGCACCTGGAGTGCGAGCTCTAGACCTACAATGAGTTCCTGGTATTCTGACTCATTGTTTGTACACCCATCTGATAAGAGGAAGGAATATGGAAATACTAACTTCTCTGGGGATATGAGTATGACTCCAAGTCCCACCTTGTTAAACTTGGGGTCATCCATTATTTTACCTGTCGGGATTCTGGATGCGCCGTCAAAGTACATTTCCCACATTGGGGAATCCTTTTTCATAGAGAAGACAACTTCATCGATGAGTTATAAATATGATGAGGTGGTCTCCATCGAGGGATTATCTGCCAAAAAATCTGCCAATTCTTGGACCTTGATATATTTTTGAGGCACAAACCAGATGTCAAACTATTGCAGGATGACTTCCCATCAGGATAGGCATCCAGTCAGCATTGGACGACTGAGGATTTACTTTAGCAAATTACTGCGCAAGATCAGATGGACGTCATCATGCTGCAGATAATGTCACAACTTTTGGACCACTAATACCATAGCCAAATAGCTCTTCTCGATATTTGAATATCGGGTCTCATCATCGATCATGGTTTGGATGAGACAATAAAGGTTGTTTTCACTACCGTCGTCATACTTCTGTGCAAGAAAGGCTCCTAGTGACCATTCTAAGGTCATCACATATAGGATAAGTGTCATTCCTTAAACCAGCAGCATGAGAACCAATAGACTCAAGAGGTACTTCTTGAGGCTATCGAATGCCTTTTGGAAATCATCTGTTCATTGGTAGGTAACTCCCTTATTCATCAACCTGGTAAAGGGCATAAATTTTCCTGTGAGGTTGGCTATAAAATTCCAGATATTGGCCAAGTGTCCTTAGAGTCCTCTCAGATTAGTGAGGTTGCAGGGAGGTAGCAAACCAAGGATATATTTTTTCTTCTCAAGGTCGATTTTGATACCATGATGGCATACGACGAAGCTGAGAAATTTCCCTAAGGTAACCCCAAAGAAGAATTTTAAGGGGTATATCTTTAGGATGTGATGCCGAAGTTTTCTAAAGAAGGTTCCAAGGTATGACAGTTGATCAGAGAACTATCGTGATTTGACCACAAAATCATCAACATAACATTCGACAAACTTCTCCATGAATGGTTTGAAAATGCGGTGTATGACACGTTGATATGTGGCTCCAACGTTTCTCAGAAAAAAGGGCATGACCTTGTAGAAAAATACTTCATGGGGGGAATTGAAGGTAGTGGATTATTCATCTTCTTGGGCCATCCTGATTTGATTATATCCAGAATAATCATCCATGAAGGAGAGAGCCTCTAATCCATTCATCGCATCGATCAATAGTTTGGTGATCGGGACCGGGAAATCGTCTTTCGGGCAGTGCCGATTAAGATCTCTAAAATTGATGCAGACGTGGATCTATCTATTATTTTTTTTATGAGGAATATGTTTTCCAACTAGATGGGATATTGGACCTCATGAATGAAGTCTGCTTTGATGATCTTGTTGACTTTAGACTCTATCTTGTCCACATGTGTGGGGTACGTCCTATTGGAAACTTGCTTATAGCCTCGATGATCTTCTGGCAGGCCTAGGTGGTGCGTTGGCACCTAGGGATTGAGTTCTGAAATTTCTATGTAATTCCAAGAAAAAACAACTCGATGTTTCCTCAAGAAGGAGGTATATATCTCTTGTTCCTCGGAAGACATGGTTGCACTAATGAGAGTGTGTCTCGGGTCTTCCTCGGTACCCAGGTTTATTTCCCTGAGTTCGTCGACAGTGGTAGAGATACCCTCTTTGAATATAGGAGGGGAATCTCGAAGGTCCTCTTCCTCTTCTTCCCCCAAATCCTCCTCCACTTCTCCTTCTAATGGGGAGAGGTCTCTTGATGTGGGCTCTCCAAATCTCGGAGGCAAGATGTCACATGGGTGCTCTATGGAGGAAGCGACTTCAGAGGAAACCTCTTGAGAGGGAGAAGCATGGGGTTGACAAGCATCTTGTCCTTCTTCCATTTTAGAGAGTGTAGAAGGGATATCTTGAGATTCCAAAGATGGAGTGTGGGCACCCTTGCTCAAGAATTCTTCCTCATATTGAGGGTCAACAGGTGCTTCTACATTGTCAGACTTGGATGTCACGACTGAGATAATGAGAACAACTAGATATGCATCCAGACTCGGATTCCTAATCTCAACATGGTTGATGGGCAACACATACTCTTCACCGAGCTGCATGGAGGGGTATTCAGGAACCACTTCTAGACCATTTGGGACAGGGACCCAATCAATACCATCAATTGCAGATGTCTTCCCCCTTTTCTTGTAAAACCTGGCATCGATGTAATGTGACTTAGAGAGCTTGAAAGGGACCTTGTCAGCGTGCAATGTCCCACCTTTTCCATTGACACAATATTTGATACACTGGTGGTAGGAGAAAGGAATGGACATGTGTTGATGCAGCCATAGCCTTCCTAACAGGGCGTTGAATGTTGTGATTTTCTGAACCACCAGGAACTCTAAATGGGCCACAAGGTTTCCAAAATGGGTTCTGAGCTTGATTTGTCCCACCAGCTTCTGTTTTATCTTGTCATAACCCAAGAGAGTTGTGGCTGATGGTGTCAGATTTTCCTCTTTTTAGCCTAACCTATGAAGTTTTTGTAGTGGGAGAAGGTTGAATCCAGAGCCATTGTCAATGAAGAATTTCCAGAATTCAACGTCATTCAACATTATGAACACATATATGGGTTTGATGTTCCCTTGTATGGTGGCATCTTCATCCTGATCGGTGAAAGAAATCACTGCATTACATTTAGCTGGGCTAGTTTCCATTCGATATATCTCAGCGACAACAACTTCGGCTTGAAATTCTTGGGGGCTGAGTAGGGATTCTATGAGTACCTCTCTGAGGTTTGCTGACAAACTCAGGGCATCGAGGATTGATAGCTTGGATGGTACTGAGGCCAACTACTTTAGGATATCATACATTTTCTCCAAAGGCTGGCGCTTCTCTATTTGTGGGAGTTCTTTAATTGGCACTTTAGGGGCTGGATCATGATATGAGGAGGTACTGGTCACAGGGGAAAGAGTTGGTGGTTCTCCTGCATTCTGGGGAACTGACCTGGTCGATTTACTTTTGTGCCCTAGGCAGCTAGACACTTGTTCCTCCTCTGACGGGTACCATATAACAATGGGTCCAGAGTGGCTACTCATGGTGGAATGAGAATATTCCTTCTCCTACTGGGTCCATTGAAGGTCCCTCCCATGATTTTCCATGATATTGATGGTTTGAGCTAGGGTATAACTGTAGGGTTGGTTTTGGGCATGGCTGTGTTTACCTCAGTTTCCCCTATGATTCATCCTTCTATTCCCCCGATTGGGTGTCGGGAACTCAGGTTCATAACCATACTCTTCTTCATAGAATGGTTCCATTAAATGGACTATGTTGATAGAACTGAAGATTAGTTCCTTGTTTGATGACAGTTTAGCCTGGTTTTCTACCTATGATGGTTCCGTTTGGTGGTTCGGTGCCTGTTGCGTCAAGCCTGGGGGCATGAAATCCAAAAGTGTCAAGGCTATCTTTGGCCCTATCACAGATTGATCCTCTTGTACATGTTTCTTACCTCTATGATTATGCATGGATGACCAGATTGTGGAGGGTTGTGGGGCCAAGGATGGTGGCTGTGTTGCATTAAGAGTTGTTGGCGGCACGAATTGTTTCTGTAATTAAGCTCGGAGTATGCCATGATCTCAGTTGACTATCTTTCGAGTCACCCAACCATCAAATTTCTGCTCCTTTTTCTAACAACTTTCTGCCACTCCTCCCCCTCATCTAGGTCAGTGGCAGAAACATATGCTACTTGTGTCGGGGGTAGTCCTAGATTGATTTGCCTCGATTCCACCATACTTTGTTGGAGGTATTTAAAGATGAATCATTCCTGAAAACTGAG
Source organism: Viscum album (assembly GCA_963277665.1). Taxonomy (NCBI): domain Eukaryota; kingdom Viridiplantae; phylum Streptophyta; class Magnoliopsida; order Santalales; family Viscaceae; genus Viscum; species Viscum album. Next base: position 947,000,550 of record OY728132.1, on the reverse strand, counting down.
TTCCAACATCTGATGGTAGGGAAAATAATCTGGTCAGTTGTCGAGCCAAACCTCTTCAGGCTTTCTTGGCTCTGTTAAGTGTAGAAAGTTGAAATTCATGGCAGCTATGAAATAGCTGTAGACTTGGTCCTCTAGAAACAAGTAAGATTTATTTCTTCATTCTTTAAATTGGTTTCACCTAATTCATATTTAATCGTCTCGCTAGGGTGGAGGAGGTCGTTGATACGTCGGAGGCCCTTAGCGATTCGGTGGAGGCCTTGGTGGTGGAGGAGGTGCGGGGGATGGCTTGAACATGATAGAGGATGCTTCAACTCTACCTGCTCTCTTTGTAGGAGCCTGTGAGGCTATTCTGGACTTGAGGTTAGTCTGCTGGAAGGAGTCTTTGATCCTCTGGGTGATAGCAGAGAAATATCAGAATCCAGTGGTGCATTTCACTAGTATGAGTGGCATTTGTAGATCATCTAGGAGGCTGTCTATTCATATAGCGAGCATCTCGTCCTTAGGTAGTGGCATATTCAGAGAGTAGGTCAGACCCTTCCATCATTGTCAGGTACTTTAGCATCTAATTATCCATTGTATGCATAAGAAAACATTCGTACCCAGGATGATTGTACTGAGGCTCAGAAATAAAAAGATCATACCCAGTATGATCGTATTCAGGCCAACCGTTCTGAAAAAGATCATACTCTGGACAATAATTTTTAGAGAAGGAATTTCTTGAGTTCAATGATTGAAAATAGAAAAAAAATAATGAGATAAAAAATGTAGTCAAACATTTCAAAAGGGTTGAATTACTTTGTAGGTTTAAATTGGGTCAAGAGTCAATGTATCAAAGTGGAATTATTTTATATTTTCAAGTGGTTCAAGAGAAGAAGTGAAGAAGTAAAAGTGGTTTGAAAGAAAAGTTTTCTAGATGTGAAATTTAGGGGGATCTTGACATTCAAAAGAATTATCATATTCAGCATTCAAAAGGATAAGTGAAGGTTGTAGAAGAATCAAGAAGCTTTGATAAGAGTTGATGAAGTCAAAATACACCGTAGATTTTAGGGTAAATTGAGATTAGGGTGAATTTGATTAAGTAGGAAAATTTTTGGGATCCTTGCCAAAGCATCTCGAGGGTCACCTATAAAAGGATAAAAGTATGTTGTACTTGAGGTGGACCAATGTACTATTCATGAGAGAGAAGCTTTGAGTTTTAGAGAGAAGCATAAGTTTCCATATTCATTTTTTTTGAAGAAGTTTTGATGGATTGAAGTGAAAGAGAAGAGACAAGATCACAATATTGTATTCAGATGACCCTTGTTCTCAGTGTTTATTGTAATCAGCTAATTTCCATATTCATCTTTTCAATTGTATTCAGTTGATAATCATATTGTGCTAGATTAATCAGATCAGGATTTCTATATTGGGCCTTCCGGACTGAGGAAGATGTATAATTGAAGTGGTGTTGATTCATCTTTGTCGCATTCTATCAAAGTTATATTTTTCTTACTGAGGAGAATTGTACTGAGCGTAATTGTATTGGGAAAATCATATCGAGAAGAATCATATTAGGGAGAATCGTACTCTAAGGAATCAAATTGGGAAAATCATACTGGGAAAATCAGACTTGGGTTTTTTCTCAACAAAGTCTAGGAAGTTCTTACCGTATTCTGGGTAAGAAATTGAAGAAGTGTTTTCAATTCAATACATTTGTGAAATTGAAAATAATCACAGGTAATATAAGTTTTTTCACAATCATTGCATTACCCTATTTGTGCTAAGCAGGTGCACACACACTATTGGATTGTTTACATAGTACTACAAGAGTGAAAGGGTATATCCTACTCATTGCAATCCAATGTTTGTTTTATAGTGGATTGTGTGGTATTGGATCACTTCCATATCATACCAAGGATGTAGTTATTCTTATTGAATACTGAATCTTGTCAATACTTTTGTTCTTGTGGATGTGTGTTTGAATTGTTTTCAGTAGGGAATATAATATTTAACAGGAGGTGAAGGTTGTTTCATTTAAAAAGAAATATAAGAGAAAAAAGTATCACTGATTCAAACCCTCCACCTCTCAGTGATACAATCATCTGTTGGGGACTTTCCAGCGGCCTAATGGGCCCAAGGGGGAAAATGGGCCAAATGGTTCTAACTGGCCTAATGATCATAATGGGCTTAAGTGGTCGAATGGGCTTAACTGGCCTAAGAGGCCTAATGGCCCTAATGGACCTAATGATCTAAACTAGACTATGGGGACTAATGGGCCTAATGGGCCAACTATGCCTAACTGGCCTAAGTGGCCTAATAGGCTGAATGGGCCTAAGAGGCCTAATGGGTTGAATGGACCTAATGGGCCTAACGGGCCTAAGTGGCCTAATGGACCCAATGGGTCGAATGGGCCCAACTGACCCAACCGGCCTAACTGTCCTAATGGGTCCAATGGGCTTAAGGGGCCTAAGTGGCATAATGGGCCTAACTGGCATAAGTGTCGGCCCAATGAGCACAATGGGTCTAATTGGCCTAAGTGGCCTAATTGACCTAATGGGACCAATTAGCCTAATGGTCCAAATAGGCCTAATGGGACCAATGGGCCTAACTGGCCTATTGGGCCGAATGGTCCTAACTGGCCTAACTCACGTAAGGGGACCAAGGGGCCAAATGGGTGGGTCTAGTGGGCCTAACTGGACAAAGTGGACTAATGAGCCTAATGGTCCTAATTGTCCTAACTGGCCAAAGTGGCCTAATGAGCCGAACTGGCCTAAGTGGCCCAATTGGGATAATGGGCTGAACGAGCCTAAGTGAAGTAATGGGCCCACTGAGCCTAATGGGCCTAACTGGCCAAAGTTTCCTAATGGGCCTAACTAGCCAAAGTGGCCTAAAGGGCCTAATGGGAAGAACATGCCTAAGTGGTGTAATGGGCTGAATGAGCCTAAGTAGCCCAATGGGTTGAATGGGCCTTGGTGGCCCAATGGGAAGAATGGGCTTAATGGACTGAATGGGCATGTTAGGTCTGAGTGGCCAAATGGGCCCAACTGTCCTAATGGGCCAAATAGGTCTAATGGGCCTAAGTGGATGAATGGGCCTAATAGACCTAATGGGCCTAATGGGACTAAGTCGAAAATGGTCCTAATGGGACTAATGGGCCTAAGTGTCCAAATGAGCCTAATGGGTCTTAGTGGCCTAATGGGCCTAAGTGGCATAATGGGTCTAAGTGTCCTAATGGGCCTAATGGGCCTAAGTAGCGTAATGGGGCTAATGGGTCTAAGTGGCCTAATGCACCTAAGTGACCTAATGGGTCTAATGGGCATAATGGGGCTAAGTGGCCTAATGGGCCTAAGTGGCTTAATGGACCTAAGTGGCCTAATAGGACTAAGTGGCCTAAGTGGACTAATGGGCCTAAGTAGCCTAATGGGCCTAATGGGCATAAGTTCCCTAATGGGCCTAGTGGGTCTTAGTGGCCTAATGGGCCTAATGGGCCTAAGTGGCTGAAGTGGGCTAATGGGCCTAAGTGGCCTAATGGGCTAAGTGTGCCTATGTGGCCTAATGGGCCTAAGTGGCCTAATGGGCATAATGAGCTTGAGTGGCCTAACGGGCCTGAGTGGCCTAATGGGATTAAGTGGCCAAATGGACATAATGGGCATAATGGGCCTTAGTGGCCTAACTGGCCTAACTGGCCTAATGGGCCTAATGGTCCTTAGTGGCCTAATGGGCCTAAGTGGCCTAAGTGGCCTAATGGGCCCAAGTTTCTTAATGGTCCTAATGGGCATTAGTGGTCAAATGGGCCTAATGGGCTTGAGTGGAAAAATGGGCCTAATGAGACTAAGTGGCCTAATGAGCCTAATGGGCCTTAGTGGTTGAATGGGCCTAATGGGCCTAATGGGCCTAATGGGCCCAAGTACCCTAAGAGGCCTATTTGGCCTAATGGTCCTAAGTTTCCTAATGAGCCGAATGGGCCTAAGGGACCTAATGGGACTCAGTGGACTAATGGACCTAAGTTGCTAAAGTGGCATAATGGGCCAAATGGACCTAAGTGGCCTAATGGGCCTAATGGGCCTAAGTGGACTAATGGTCCTAAGTTTCCTAACGAGCCTAGTGGTAATAATGGGCCAAAGTGGCCTAAGTTGCCTAATGGGCCAAATGAGCATAAGTGGCCTAATGGGCCTAAGTGGTCTAATGAGCCTAATGGGCCTAATGGGCCTAAGTGGTCTAAGTGGACTAATAGGCCTCATGGGACTAATGGGCCTCAATGGCCTAATGGTTCTGATGAGCCTATGATATGGATCACATTCAGCCCAAGGAGAATAATTTTGGGCTTTATAAAAATTCCAAGCCCAATTGTCGTTCGAATTGGACCAGCCCACACTTCTTGATGTCTAACACTATGGTGGGCCACAACACACTTATTTGGGACCCAAAATCATTTATCCACATGGCAAATGGTTGAAATTCGTAGCTGCACATTAATGAGGAGAGAGAAGGTGGAGAAAAGCATCATTAAGAGGGAATCCCGCTACTTTGGCTAGTGGGGTCATTAAATGGCATGGGAAAGTGTTATTTTATGCTTTTTATGTGCCTTTTGGGTTCCCCATGTCTTGTAACTCGAATTGGGGCATTTTCCTTTATTTATTTTGTCTTTATATTGTATTTTCACCCCTTTGTAATGGGCATGCATGAATGTGACGGGATTTTGAAGTTTGCTGTGCAATCTTCTTGCTTTAGCCTCTTCCCTTTGCCCGGAATTGGTGGTGCATTTCCATCGCTGGTGACGTTGTCTTTAAGCGTGGAGAAACCTTGGCGGGTGGCATTGCCTTTAAGCCTCGGTCATTCGGCTACATTACGCTGCTCCTCTTCACTTACTCGTTTTGAGCTTCCGGCGACGCATCAATTGGTATCAGAGGTGCGGTTCCAACGAGTAAGTTCTATCGCATTCTTCTTATTACTCTCCATCATGTCTCGCAAGAGCGGATCTTCTACTCCTCCTGCTCCATGGGAAATAGCTAATGCACAGCTACAATCCCAAATTACTCAAATCGGTGAGCAACTTGCTCAACTTTTGCGAGCGCGGCGACCTGAATCCCCTCTACCGCAGCGGCATCCCCGCCGTCCATCACCACAGAATAGGCGCAATCCAGCACCATTTTATGAAGATCGTACGAATGGTGATGATTCTAGTGATTCAGAGGTAGATATGCGAAGAAGAAGAGATGATGAAGACATTGAAAGAGGGTTGAAGATTGACATTCCAGATTTTTATGGGAGTATGAATCCGGATGATTTTCTGGATTGGATGCGGGAAATCGAACGGTTCTTCGAATTTAAGAATTGTTCTGATGAGAAGAAATGCAAGGTGACCATTCTGAAATTTAAAGATTATGCATCACTTTGGTGGGAAAATCTGAAGAAACAGCGGGAACGTGATGATAAAGGCAAGATACGCTCATGGGAGAAGTTGAAAAAGCTTTTAAGGAGACGATTTCTGCCTGAGAATTATAAGCAAGATCTTTATTTTAGAATGCATAGCCTACGACAAGGAGATAAGTCTGTTGAAGAGTACATTCGGGAATTTGATCGTTTGTTGATGCGAAGTGATGTTCCAGAATATAAAGAGCAAACAATTGCAAGGTTTTTGGGTGGATTAAATGAAGAAATTGCACATTCAGTGGAGTTGCAACCATTCTGCTCACTTGATGATGTTTGTAAGCTGGCGATCAAGGTGGAAAAGCAAAAACGGACCTCAAAGGCACCGGCGCTCAAAAACTACAATAGAGGTACAACTTTTTATAAGGGTATTTCTTCTAATAAATCAGGTGTTGTTGAGAAGGAATTTGGAAGGAACAAGATGCTGGATAAAGGGAAAGAGAAGGCTATGGAACAAACAAAAGGGAAGTCGAACTCCTTTGAACGTGGGAATCGAAAGTGTTTCAAATGCCATGGGTATGGTCATTTTCAGGCCAATTGCCCTAACAACCGGATTATTACTATTAAAGAGATTGAAGAGATTGAAGAGGCAATCAAAGAGGATGAACATGATAGTGAAGAATCTGAAAATGAGGAACATGTTGTGGAAGAAGCTGATGTGGGAAACATGCTGGTGCTACGAAGAGTTTTGCAAGCTCAAATCTGCTCGGAAGAAGATCAAAGAGAAAACTTGTTCCAAACTCGCTGCACCATTAATCAGCGGGTATGCATGGTGATTATTGATAGTGGGAGCTGTACAAATGTGGCTTCGACAACACTAGTGGAGAAATTGAAGCTTCCAACTCAGAATCATCCTCGCTCGTATAAATTGCAATGGTTGAACAATGGGAGCACACTCCAAGTCAACAAACAGGTTCTGATTTCATTCTCCATTGGTAAGAACTATGCTGATGAAGTATTGTGTGATGTTATTCCTATGGATGCTTGTCACTTGTTGTTGGGTAGGCCTTGGCAGTTTGATAGGGAAGTGAAGTATGATGGGAGGAAGAACACATATTCTTTTCGATCTGGGGAAAAGAATATCACACTTGCTCCTTTGAAGCCATCCCAAATTCTTCAAGAAAAATCTGTTCCAGAAGTGCCCAAAGGTAGTCTCTTTATCAGCAAAGCTCAAGTGGAGAAAGCCATAAATAAGCAAAAGCCAGTTTTTGTTTTATTGATGATGGAAAAGTCATGCCATGAGGAGAAGAGTCATCAACATCCTTTAGCTCATTCCTTAATTGGGGAATATCATGATGTTTTTCCTAATGATCTTCCAGCAGGATTACCACCATTTAGAGGCATTGAACTCCAGATTGATCTCGTTCCGGGTGCACAATTGCCAAATAAACCAGCATATCGGTGTAATCCTGGAGAATCAAGGGAATTGCAGAAGCAAGTAGATGAGTTGATGGATCGAGGCTTTATAAGGCCAAGCATGAGCCCGTGTTCTGTTCCAGCATTATTGGTGCCAAAGAAAGATGGTACGTATCGCATGTGCATTGATAGTAGAGCTATCAATAATATTACCATCAAATACAGGTATCCCATCCCACGACTCGATGATATGCTTGATGAATTGCATGGTTCATCAATCTTTTCAAAGGTTGATCTTCGTAGTGGATACCACCAGATTCGAATGAAGGAAGGGGATGAGTGGAAAACAGCCTTCAAAACTAAAGGTGGATTGTTTGAGTGGCTGGTCATGCCATTCGGCCTCTCAAATGCTCCTAGCACATTCATGCGACTCATGAATGAAGTTATGAAACCATTTATTGGTAAATTTGTGGTAGTTTATTTGGATGACATTTTGATTTACAGCAAGGATGTGGAGAGCCATGTGGATCATCTTCGGTGGGTATTTGATGTTCTACGGAAACAAAAGCTATATGGGAAGCTTGAAAAATGCGAGTTCTTTTCAACAGAAGTGGTGTTTTTGGGATATGTGGTAACCAAAGAAGGCATCATGGTGGATGAATCAAAAGTGGAAGCAATCAAGTCCTGGCCACAACCAGAATCCATTACCGAAGTAAGAAGTTTCCACGGTTTGGCATCTTTTTATCGTCGCTTTGTTTCCAATTTCAGCACTATTATGGCACCTATCACTGAATGCTTGAAAAGGGGGAAATTTGAGTGGTCAAAGGCAGCAAATGAATCATTTGAAATCATTAAGAAAAAGTTGTGTGAAGAACCGGTTTTGGCGTTGCCTGATTTTGATCAAGTCTTTGAAGTGGAATGTGATGCAAGTGGAGTTGGGATAGGCGCTGTTCTCATCCAAAGCAAGCGCCCTATTGCATATTTCAGCGAGAAACTGAATGATTCAAGGAGGAATTACAGCACCTATGATAAGGAATTTTATGCGGTTATAAGAGCCCTAGATCATTGGTCTCATTATTTGAGACCGAAGCAATTTGTTCTTCATTCTGACCATCAGGCTTTGAGGTTTATCAATGGTCAACACAAGCTGAGTTCGAGGCATGCAAAGTGGGTGGAATTCTTACAATCATTCTCATTTGTGTCAAAATACAAGAAGGGGCAAGATAATCTAGTGGCAGATGCTTTATCTCGGAGGTATGCATTACTTACAATTCTTGATGCTCGAATTCTTGGATTTCAGCTTATGAGAGAAGATTATCAGCATGATATGGAGTTTAATTGTATTTTAATCCAATGTCAAGATGGATTTGTGGAGGATTATTCTGTACATGATGGGTTTCTCTTTAAGAGAAACAAGTTGTGTGTTCCAAAGGGTAATTACAGGGACTTGCTTATTCGGGAAGCACATGAAGGGGGACTTGCTGGTCATTTTGGCATCCATAAAACCTTGGAGATACTAAAAGAGCATTTCTACTGGCCGAAGATGCAATCAAATGTCCAAGCTATTCTTTCAAGATGCGGAACATGTCAAAGAGCAAAGAGTCATTTCAAGTCTGGTTTATACACTCCGTTACCTATTCCGGAGCAGCCATGGGAAGATCTCAGCATGGATTTCATTATGGCTTTACCAAAGACTCAGCGAGGTAAAGATTCAATAATGGTTGTTGTTGATCGATTTTCTAAGATGGCTCATTTCATACCTTGTCATAAGACTGAAGATGCAGTGAAAGTGGCAGAATTGTTTTTCAAAGAGATTGTTCGCCTTCATGGAATTCCTCGCAGCATCGTTTCAGATAGAGACACAAAATTTCTCAGCCATTTTTGGAGAACATTATGGGGGAAATTCGGTACGAAACTTCTTTTCAGCACATCCCATCACCCTCAAACGGATGGGCAAACAGAAGTTACCAATCGTACATTGGGCACTATTCTGAGAACATTGGTGAACAAGAGCATGAGAGATTGGGATTTGCAACTTGCACAAGCTGAATTTGCATACAATAGATCTCCCAGTGCTACCACCCGACATTCTCCATTCGAAGTGGTTTATGGAATCAATCCAATCACTCCTATAGAATTGTGCTCTTTGCCTCTTGATTTTTAGGTAAATATTGATGCGGAGGAGAAGACAAAGCAGATGAAGAAGCTCCATGAATCTATTCGTGCTCAAATAGAGAAGTCTAATGAAGCATACAAGAGGCGAGCAAACAAGCATCGGAAGCAGGCTATATTCCAACCTGGAGACAAAGTGTGGATTCACCTTCGCAAGGAGAGATTTCCATCCAAAAGGAAGAGCAAGCTGGCACCACGAGCTGAAGTTCCATTCAAAGTGCTTGAACGAGTGGGAAACAATGCCTACAAAATTGATTTACCAGATGATTTTGGCAGCGTTTCTGCAACATTCAACATTGGGGACTTATCTACTTACATTGAAGAAGATGATGTCGTGGATTTGAGGGCAAATCCTCTTCAACCGGGGGAGAATGATATGGATCACATTCAGCCCAAGGAGAATAATTTTGGGCTTTATAAAAATTCCAAGCCCAATTGTCGTTCGAATTGGACCAGCCCACACTTCTTGATGTCTAACACTATGGTGGGCCACAACACACTTATTTGGGACCCAAAATCATTTATCCACATGGCAAATGGTTGAAATTCGTAGTTGCACATTAATGAGGAGAGAGAAGGTGGAGAAAAGCATCATTAAGAGGGAATCCCGCTACTTTGGCTAGTGGGGTCATTAAATGGCATGAGAAAGTGTTATTTTATGCTTTTTATGTGCCTTTTGGGTTCCCCATGTCTTGTAACTCGAATTGGGGCATTTTCCTTTATTTATTTTGTCTTTATATTGTATTTTCACCCCTTTGTAATGGGCATGCATGAATGTGACGGGATTTTGAAATTTGCTGTGCAATCTTCTTGCTTTAGCCTCTTCCCTTTGCCCGGAATTGGTGGTGCATCTCCATCGCTGGTGACGTTGTCTTTAAGCGTGGAGAAACCTTGGCGGGTGGCGTTGCCTTTAAGCCTCGGTCATTCGGCTACATTACGCTGCTCCTCTTCACTTACTCGTTTTGAGCTTCCGGCGACGCATCAGCCTAAGTTGCCAAATGGGCTGAATGGGCCTCAATGGCCTAATGGGCCAAATGGGCCAAAGTGGCCTAAGAGGCACAATGTGCCTAATGGACTTAAGAGGCTTAATGGGACCAACATGCCTAAGTGTTCTAATGGGCCTTAGTGGTCTAATCGGCCTAATGGGTATAATGGGGCTAAGTGGCCCTAGTGGCCTAATGGGCCTAAGTGGCCTAATGGGCATAAGTGGCCTATTGGGCTTAATGGGACTAATGGGACTGAGTGGCCTAATGAGCCTAATTATCTTAAGTGGCCTAAGTAGCGTAATGGGCCTAACGAGTCTAAGTGGATTAAATGGACTAATGGGCCTAAGTGGCGTAACATGCGTAATGGGCCTAATGGGGCTAAGTGGATGAAATTGCATAATGGGCCTAATTGGCCTAATTGGCATAATGGGCCTAAGTGGCCTAATGGGCCTAAGTGGCCTAATGGGCCTAAGTGGTCTGAAGGGCTTGAGTGTCCTAATGGGCCTAAGTGGCCTAATGATCCTAAAGGACAAAATGAGACGAAGTGGCCTAATGGTCCTAAGTGGCCAAATGGGACTAAGTGGACTAATGGGCCTAAGGGGACGAAGTGGCCTATTGGACTAAATGGGACTAAGTGGCCTAATGGGCCTAAGTGGACGAATGGGCCTAATGGGCCTAATGGGATAAATGAGTCTAAGTGTCCAAATGGTCTTAATGGGCCTAATAGGCCTAAGTGGCTTAATGAGACAAATGGGCCTAAGTGGCCTAATGGGCCTAATGGGCCTTAGTGGATTAATGGGCCTAAGTGGCCTAAGGGTCTTGATGGGATTAATGGACCTAAGTGACCTAATGAGCCGAACGGGCCTAGGTGGCCTACTGGTCATAATAGACCTAAGTGGACTAATGGGACTAATTGGCCTGATGGGCCAAATGGGGCTAATGGTCTTGAGTGGTCAAATGAGCCAAATGGGCCTAAGTGGCCTGATGGGAATAATAGGCCAAATGGGCCTAAGCAGCCTACTTGGCTTTATAGGCCTGATGGGACTAATGGGCCTAGGTGGCCTAATGAGCTGAATGAGCCTAAATGGCATAATGAGACTAATGGACCTAATGGGCCTTATGGGCCTAATGGGCCGAGGTGGCCTAATAGGCCTGATGGGCTTGATGGGCCTTAGGGTCCTCAATGGCCTCATAAGCCTCATGGGCCTAATGGGCTTGTAGGGATTAAGTGGCCCAAGTGGCCGAATGGGCCTATAGGGTGTAATGTGCCTAATGCACCTAATGGGCCTAATTGGCATAATGGCCTTGATGGGCCTAATGGGTGTAATGATCCAAATTGTCTGAATAGGTCTAAGTGGCCTCAGTGGCCTAATGGGCCTAAGTGGGCTAATGCATTGAATATGCCTAAGTGGCCTAATGGGCCTAAGTGGCATAATGGTCTTGATGGGGCTAATGGGTCGAATGGGCCTTAGTGGACTAATGGGCCTCATGGCCCTAAGTTGATTAAGTGGCCTAATGAGCCTAATGGGCCTAAGTGGACAAATGAGCCTAATGTGCCTTTGTGGTCCAATGGGCCTAATGGGCTTAATGAGTCGAAGTGGCCTAAGTGACCTAATGAACATAATTCGCCTAATGGGACTCAGTGGCCTAGTGGGCCTAATTGGCCTAAGTGGCCTAATGGGCTTAATGGGCCTAATGGGCTTAAGTGACCTAATGAGCTGAATGGGCCTAAGTGGCCTAATGGGACTAATGGGCCTGAGTGGCTGAAATGGCCTAATGGGCCCAAGTTGCCTAATGGGCCTAATGGGATCCAATGACCTAATGGGCCTCAGTGGCCGAAATGGACTAAAGGGCCTAAGTGGCCGAATTGGACTATAGTCTTAATGGGCCTAAGTGGCCTAATGGGCCTAAGTGGCCTAATGGGCCAAAGTGGCCTAATGGACCTAATGCGCCTAATGGGATTAAGGGGTCTAATGGGCCTTAGTAGCCTAATGGGCCAAAGTGGGCTAATGGGCCTAATGGGCCTGTGTGGCCTACTGGTCCTAATTGGATTAATGGGCCTATGTTGCCTAATGGACCTAATGGGCCTAAGTGGCCTAATGAGACAAATGTGCCTAAGTGACCTAATGGGCCGAATGGGCCTTAGTGACTTAATGGGATGAATGGGCCTAATGGGCCTAAGTGGCCTAATGGGCCTAAGTGGCCTAATGAGCCGAATGGTCCTAAGGGGGAAAATGGGCCTAAGTGGCCTAATGGGCCCGATGGGCATAATAGGCTAAATGGGTCTAAGTGGCCTAATTAGTCGAATGGACCTAAGTGGCCTCATGGGCCTGATGGGCATAATGGGAATAATGGGATGAGTGGTCCTAAGTGGCCCTGTGGTCTTGACGAGACTAATTGGTCTAATGGGATTATGTGGCCTAATGAGCTGAATGGGCCCAAGTGGACTCATGGGCCAAATGGGCCAAATGGGCCTAAGTGGCCTAATGGGCCTAATGGGCATGATGGGCCAAATGGGCCTTAGTGTCCTAATGGGCCTCATGGGCCTCATGGGCCTAATGGGTCTAATTGGCCTAATGGTCCTAAGTGACCTAATGGGCCTATTGGGAATAATGGGCCCCGGTGGCCTAATGGGCCTAATGGCCCTGATGGGCTTAATGGGCATAATGGTTCTAGGTGGCTTAATGGGCCTAAGTGTCATGAGTGGCCTAATGGGCCTAAGTGGCCTAATGAGGAGAATGAGACTAATGGGCCAAATGGGCCCAATGGGAATAAGTGGCCTAATGGGATTGATGGGCCTAATGGGCCTCCTGGGCCTAATGGGCCTAAGTGGGCTAAGTAGGATAATGGGCCTCAAGGGACTAATTGGGCTAATAGGATTAAGTGTCCTAATGGGCCTGACGGGCCTGATGGGCCATAGTGGCCTAATGAACCTAATGGGCATGATTGGCCTAATGGCCAAAATGGGCCTCAATGGCCCAATGGGCCTCATTGGCGCAATGGGATTTAGTGGCCCAATGGGACTAATGGGCCTAAGTGTCTTGATGGACCTTAGTGTCCAAATGGGCCAAATCGGCCCAGTGGGCCTAATAGGCCTGATGGGTACAATGGGGAGAAGTGGCCCAATGGGCCTCGTGTACCTAAGTGGCCTGATAGGCTTAATGAGCCGCATGGGACTAAGTGTCCTAAATGGGCCTCATGGACTGAAGTGAACTAATGGGCCTAGTGGGCCTAATGGGCCTAATGGGAGTAATGGGTGTAATGGGCCTCAGTGGCCTAATGGGCCTAATGGGCCTGATAGGCCCAATGGAAGAAATGAGCCTAATTCTCCCAATGGGCCTAATGGCCCTAAGTGGCCTAATGGGCCTAATGGGCCTAATGGGCCTAATGGGCCTAATGGCCCTAATGGTCATAATGGGACAAAGTGGCCTAGTGGGCATGATGGGTCAAAGTGTCCTAATGGGCATAATGGACCTTAGTGGCCCAATGGGCCTGATAGACACAATGGGCCTAATGGGCATAATGGGTCTAATTGGCATAATGGGCCTAAGTGGCCTAATGGACCTAATGGGCCCAAGTGGATTAATGGACCTAATGGCCCTAATGGTCCTAAGTGGCCTAAGTGGCCTAAGGGCCCTAGTGGGCCTAATGGGATTAAGTGGCAGGATGGGCCTAATGGGCTTAAGTGGTAGAATGGGCCTAATTGGGCCAAGTGACCTAATGGGCCTAATGGACCTAAGTGGTCGAATGGGCCTGATGGTGGGTCTCAAGAGCCTCATGGGCCGAAGGGGCTTTATGGGCCAAATGGGTCTAAGTGTCCTCATGGGCCCAATGGGCCTAATTGGCATAAGTGGCGTAATATGCATAATGGGCCTAATGGGCCTCATGGGACTTAGTGGCCTCATGTGCATGATGGGCCTAATGGGACCAATGGGCCTATTGGGCCTAATGGGCCTCATCAGCCTAAGAGTCCTAATTGGAGTAGTTGGCCTAATGGGCCTAAGGGGCCTAAGTGGCCTAATGGGCCGATGTGGATGAATGGGCATAGTGGGCCCAAAGGGCCTAATGGGCCTAAGCGGACCCATGGGACTAAGGGCCTCATGGTTCTAATGGGATAAATAGGCCAAACTAGCCTAAGTGGTCTCATGGGCCCAATGGGCCTAATGGGCCGAAGTGGCCTAATGGGAATAATGGGCCTAATGGGCCTAAGTGGCCTAATGGGATTGATGGGCCTCATGGGCCTCAAGGACCTACGTGACCTAATGGTCTAAATGGACCTAAGTGGATTAATGGGCCTGGTGGGTCTGATGGGCCTAATGGGCTTAATGGACCAAAATGGATTGATGGGATGAAGGGGCCTCATGGGCCTAATGGGCCTAATGGGCATAAGATGCCTCATGGGGCCAATGGCCATAATGGGCCTAATGGACCTAAGTTTCCTAAGTAGGACTAAAGGTACTAATGGTTTAAATGGGTCTAAGTGGATTAATGGGCCTAATTGGCCTAATGGGCCTCATGGCCCTAAGGGGCCTAATGAGTTTATTAGGCCTAAGGGGCATAATGAGCCTAAGTGGCATCATGAGCCTAATGGGATTAATGGGCCTAAGTGTTCTAATGGGCCTAATGGGTCTCATGGTTCTAATGGGACTCATGGGCCTCATGTGTGGAATGCGCCTCATGGGCCTAATGGGCATGATGGGCCTAATGGGCCTAATGGTCCTAAGTGGCCTAATGGGTCGAATTGGACCAATTGCCCTAATGAGCCTAGTGGGTCTAATGTTCCTAATGGGTATAATGGGCCCAAGGGGCCTAATGGGCATAGTGATCCTAATGGGATTAATGGGCTTAATGGGTCCAAGTGGCCTGATGGGTCTAATGGGCCTCATGGGCCTCATGGGCCTAAGTGGCCTCATGGGCCTAATGGGCCTAATGGGCCTAAGTGGCCTCATGGGCCTAATGGGCCTAATGGGCCTAAGTGTCCTCGTGGGTCTGATGGGCCTCATTGTCCTAACGGGCCTCATGGGCGGAATGCGCCTCATGGGACAAGTGGGCCTGATGGGAATGATGGCCTAATGGCCCTAAGTGGCCTAATGTGCCGAATGGGGCTAAGTTCCCTAATGGGCCAAATTGGGCTAATGAGCCTAATGAACCTAATTGGCCTAGATGTCCTAAGTGGCCTAATCGGGCTAATCCACCAAATGGGCCTAAGTGACCTAAGTTGATTAAGGGGCCTACTGGGCCTAGTGGGACTAATGGGTTTAATGAGCCTAATGGGCCTAAGTGTCCTAATGGGACTAATGGGTCTACGTGGCCTAATGGGCCTAATGGGCCTAAGTGGAGTATGTGGATTAACGGGCCTAATGGTACTAATGGGAATAATGGGTTTAATAGGCCAAATGGATCTAATGGGCCTAAGTGGCCAAATGGGATAAAGTGGCATAATGGGACTAATGGGTTTAATGGGCCTAATGGGCCTAATGGGCCTAAGTGGCCTAATGTGTCTAATAGGCCTAATGGTCTTAAGTGTCATAATGGGCTTAATGGGAATAAGTGGCTTAATCCCTCTAATCGACTGAATGGGCCTAATGGGCCTAAGTGGCCTAATGGGCCTAAGTGGCCTAATGTGCATAATGGGCCTAATCAGCCAAAGTGCCTAATTAGACCAATCAACCAAATGGGACAAATGGGACAAATGGGCCTAATGCCTAAGTGGCCTAAGTGGTCTAATGGGCCTAATGGGCCTGATGGGCATAATGGGCCTAAGTGGTCTAAGTTGACTAAGTGGGTGAATCAGCCTAATCGACCCAATGGGCCTAATGGACATAATGGGGTGATATGGCCTAATCAACCTAACCAATCGAATATGCCTAATGGACCTAGTGGGCCTAAGTGTCCTAATTCTCATAATGGGCCTAATCGGTCTAAGTGGACAAATCTGCCTAATCGACTGAATGGGCCTAATGGGACTAAGTGACCTAATGGGCCTAAAGGGCCTAATGGGCCTAAGTGGCTTAACCATGCTAATCAGCCAAATGGGCCTAAGTGGCCTAATCAACCTAATCGATCGAATGTGCATAATGGGACTAGGTGGACTAATGGGCATAATGAGCCTAATGGGTCTAAGTGGCCTAATCGGCCTAATCAGCTGAATTGGCCTAATGGGCCTAAGTGGACTAATGGGACTAATGGTTATAGGTGGCCTAATCAGCATAATCGATCGAATGGGCCTAATGGGCCTAAGTGGCTGATTGAGACTAATGAGACTAAGTGTTCAAAAGGGCCTAATGGGCCAAATTGACCTAATGGGGTTAATGGGCCTAATGGGCCTAAGTGAATTAATGGGCTTATGTGGCATAGTGGGACTATTGGGCGTAAGTGGCCTAATGGGCCTCATGGGCCTAATGGGGTGAAATGTCCTAATGGGGCTAAGTGGCATAATGGGCCTAGTGGGCCTAAGTGGTCGAATGGGCCTAATGGGCCTAATGGTCCTAATGGGCATAAGTGGCCTAATGGGTCTAAGTGGACTAATGGGCATAATGGTCCTAAGTGGACTAATAGGCCTAAGTGGCCTAATGGGTCTAGTGGAACTAATGGGCCTAATGCACCTAATTGGACTAATGGGCCTAATGGGCATAAGTGGTCCAATGGGCCTAAGTGGCCTATTGGGCCTAAGTGGCCGAATGGGCCTTATGGGCATAATAGGACTAATGGGGCTAATGTTCCAAATGGGCCCAATGAGCCTAAGTGGCTATATGGGCCTAATGGGAGGAATGAGCCTAATGGGACCAATGGGCCTAATGGGCTGAAGGGGTTTAATGGGTCTAATTGGCCTAAGTGGCCTAATGGGCCTAGTGGTCTCATTATTGTGGGTTTATAAAATGATAAGATCATGACATGCATGGTTTAAATGACTCCCCACTAGGATTTCATATCTCATTTTTGCTAATGATTTATGTTGTGATATGAATTTGTTGATTTTTGAAAATTCTGGAAACTGTTTTCAAATGTGTGATTTTGAAAAGAGAATGGTTGTGGTATTTTGAAAATGGGTCAATTTTCAAAACATGGTGGGTTTTTTTCAAATATTATTGAACATGGTAAATGTTGAATTTTGTAAATCATGGTTATGATAGTTGAAATGTGATAGAATTTGAAATTTTTAAGCCTTCTGTTGCTAGAGAGTGAGACTTATGGTGTTTCTCACGTGAACAGAGAATGGAACCCGGTAGGCATCATAGAAACCAAACTGATGAATCTATTAAAAACGTGATTGCACCTGAGCCCCAGGTGAACCAGTAGCTGGTTCAGAGCACAGTGAATTCTTTTGAAGCTGTCGATATTGGGAATAAAAGAGATTAACCAAGGCATGTGGACAATTTGGTTCAGTTTTAGAAGCAAAATGCACTCATCTTTTGGGGTGATTCAGAACCAGAAAGGGTGGAGGTGTGGCTAAATAGTATTAATTGAATCTTTTATTTACTAGGAACACTAATGGAGTTCAAAGTCAAGTTATTAATGTACATGTTAGAAGATCTTCCATGTTAGTGGTGGGAGTTCGTGATCTAGGCTAAAGTGGACCAAGGTATGGCATGGGAGGATTTTGAGGAATTGTTCAACAGAAAATTCTATCCTCACACATTTAGAATTCATAGAACGATGGATTTATTTATCTATAAGTTGTTGAACCTTTTTGTGATAGAATATGTGGCTAACTTAATGAATTTAGTCCAGTTTTCACCTGAGGTTGCTGCTAGTACATCTTTGGAGATGCACATTTTTTAATCTGGGATGAGGTAAGAAATTTGTTTGATTATTTCGGTAATCTGTATAACAGATTATATGGAGATGGTCAACTGGGAAACCATGGATGAAAGGGACATCTTAGGGTTGATGGGTGGAGGATATATTGTGATACCTATGGAAAATATTTGAAACTATAATGCGGGGAGCAAGTGGAAGAGGGACACTTATTTCCAAGGTGGGAGTATGGCTCAAAATCAGATGGAAGGATCAATGAACCTTCCTATTAAGCTTAAGACCAAGTCGGGATGTTTCCAATGTGGTTCTCTAAGACACATGAAGTGATAATGTATGTCACCACCTAGAGCATGCCATAATTGTAATTATATGGGGAATCTTCATTGTTATTGTCACCATGCTCCAAGGTTGGGTGTTCAAGACACTTATCAAGGTTCACAGTCCTCTTATGCCTTAACAAAACAAGGACAACATAATACCCCTTATTAGCAGAATAGAGTTAGTCACAGTGATTCCAGGAATACCATGAATCCTCGACATGGGCAATTTCAGCAGGGGAATAAAGATAAACGTGTGGCGAGTAAGTAGGTATTTAGATCAGATCGGGTTATTTTGAATTGCCAACTTGTACCATCGGTGGTGAGAGGTACAATTCTTGTGAATTCTACCCTTATGCAAGCATTGTTTGATATGGATGAATCTCATATTTCATTGCTTCTCATATTGTTGATTTGTTGGGTCTAAATGTGGAAATGATGGCTTCTGTTTTGAAACATCAAACTCCTCTGGGTCAAAGAAAGTGTCGAGACTTTCTGTGTAGAGATTATTATATAGTTGTCAGGTGACCAGTTCAGGGTCGACCTGGGTTGGTTCGTGGCAGCCTAATTGGCCTAATTTCCCTAAATGACCTAAATTGTTCTGAATGGCCTAAATTGGCCTAAATGGCCTAATTGGGCAAAATGGCCTAAATGGACTAATTGTCCTAAATAGCCTAATTGGCCTAAGTAGACTAATTGGCCTATTTGGACTAAATGGATTAAATGGCCTAAATGGCCTAAATTGGACTAAATGGGATAAATGGGATAAATGTCCTAATTGGCCTAAATGGACTAAATAACCTAAATGGTCAGAATTGACCTAATGGACTAATTGACCTAAATGGTCTAAATTGGCCTAAATTGACTAATTGGCCTAAATGACCGAAATTTTCTAATTGGCCTAATTGACCTAATTGGCCAAAATGTCCCAAATGGGCCAAAATGGCCAAAATGGATTAATTGACCTAAATGGCCTAAATGGCCAAAATTTTCCTAAATGGATTAATTGGCCTAAATGGACTAATCATCCTAATTGACCTAAATGGCCTAAATTCACCTAAATGACAAAAATGACCTAATTGGCCTAATTGGGCTAAATGAATTAATTGACCTAAGTGGTCTAAATGGCCTAATTTTCCTAATTAGCATAAATGTCCTAACTGGTCTAATTGGGCTAAATGGACTAAATTATCCTAAATGTCCAAAATTGGCCTAAATGGTCTAATTGGTCTAAATGACCTAAATAGCCTAATTGGCCTAAATGGACAAAATGTATTAATTGGTTTAATTTTCCTAAATGGACTAATTTTCCCAAATGTTCTAAATGACCTAAATTGGCATAATTGGCCTAATTGATCTAAATGGCCTAAATTTGTCTAATTGGCCTAATTTGGTCTAAATGGCCTAATGGATTAATTGGCCTAAATGAACTAATTGGACTAAATGAACTTACTGGTCTAATTGTCCTAAATGGAATAATTTTCCTAATTGGACTAAATGGTCTAATTGGTCTAATTGCCCCAAATGGCCTAAATAACCTAAATTGGCCTAAATGGCCTAATTGGCCTAATTGGTCTAAATGACCTAAATTGGCCTAAATATTCTAAATATCCTAATTGGTTTAATTGGAATAAATTGGCCTAAATGGAATAAATGATTTTTTTGCCTAATTGGCTTAATTGGTCTAAATGGTCTAAATTGACCTAAATGGCCTAACTGTACTAAATTGCCATAAATTACCTAATTGGCTTAATTAGAATAATTGGCCTAAATGGACTAAATTGTACTAAATGGATTAAATGTACTAATTATACTAAATGACCTCAATTAGCCTAATTGGCTTAATTGACCTAATTTGACTAAATTGTCTAATTGGTCTAATTGTCCTAATTGGCCTAAATTGCCTAAATTGGCCAAATCAGCTTAAATGTCCTAATTGACCTAATTGTCCTAAATGGCCTAATTGGATAAATTGGTCTAAATGTTCTAAATCATCCTATATAGTCTAAATGATCTAAATTGGCATAAATGGCCTAATTGGCCTAAATTGGCCTAAATGACCTAAATTGTCTAATTGGCCTAATTTACCTAAATGACCTAAATAGACTAAATGTCCTAATTGGCCTAAATTTACTAAATGAACTAAATTACCAAATTGACTAATTGGACTTAATGGCCTAAATGACTTAAATGGCCTAAAGTGGCCTAAATGGTCTAATTGGCATAATTGGCTAAATGGCTTAATTGGCCTAAATGGCATAATTGGCCTAATTGGACTAAATGAGATAATTGGACTAATTTTCCTAATTAGGATAAATGGCCTAAATTATCCTAATTGTCCTAAATTGGCCTAATTGGCCTAATTGGTCTAAATGGCCTAAATTTTTCTAAATGGTCTAAATGGTCTAATTAGCCTAAATGATCTAAATGGACTAATTGATAAAATTAGGATAAATTACCTAATTTCCTTAAATGGTCCAAATGAACTAATTGGCCTAAATTGACCTTAATAGCATAAATTGGCCTAAATGGTCTAAATTAGCCTAAATGGCCTAAATTGGCCTAAATGGCCTAATTAGCCTAATGGGCATGAATTGCCTAATTGGTCTAATTTTAATAATTGGTATAAATGAGATAAATTGTCCTAAATTTCCTAATTGGCCTAATTGGCCTAAATGGCCTAAATTGGCCAAAATGACCAAAATGGAAAAATTGGCCTAAATGGACTAAATTGATCTAATTTTCCTAAACGGTCTAAATTGGCATAATCAGATTAAATGGACTAATCAGACTAATTGTCCTAATCGGTCTAAATTACCTAAATTATTCTAAATGGAATAATGGTCTAAATTGGCCTAAATAGCCTAAATGACCTAAATTGGCCTAAATGGACTAATTAGCCTAAATGAACTAAATTTTCCTAAATGGACTAAGTGAATTAAATTGCCAAATTTGCATAATTTGCATAATTGGACTAATTGGATTAATTGGTCTAAATTGTCCTAAATGGCCTAAATATTTTAATTGGCCTAAATGATCTAAAGGGCCTAAATTGGCCTAAATTGGTCTCATTGGCATCATTGTCCTAAATGGTCTAAATCGGTTAAATGACCTAAATATCCTAATTGGGCTAAATGGCCTAAATGGCCTAATTGTCCTAATTGGCCTAAATAACCAAAATTTTCCTAAATGGAATAAGGTAACTAATGGGCCTATGGTTTGAATGGGACTAAGTGTCCTAATGGACCTAAAACTACCATAAAACTAGGTTTCTGCAGTGCCACCCTTTAACAACGCTAAAAAAAAGCAATGCTAAATGGGGTGCCTTTATTAGTGATAAAAAAGCTATGATAAAGGCACCCCATTTATCATCACTTTTTTAGTATTGTTAAAGGTTCCCCCCTTTATCAAAACTTTTTTTTATTAGCGCTGATAACGGGGGGGCTTTATCAGTGCTTTTTTCCTAGCACTGATAAAGTGTATATTTCAAAAAAAAATTATTTTTCATAAAAATAATATATTGATATATAAGTATATTTATATTGATATAAATATAATAGATATTTTTTAAATATGTTTTAAGATTGATTTGATATGTTCTAAAGGCAAAACGGACACCCGGAGCAGAAGTTATGGAAAAAAAGACACATGGAGCAAAACTTATGACAGTTGGGAAGAATTATGGGACTTTTTTTTACCTTGATAACGTGATAAGGGGTTAAAATGGTCACTAGAGTGTAGATATTTTCAAAATCTTTGATTTGATATGTGGTAGAGAGAAAACAGACATCCAGAGAAAAAGTTATGATTGTTTGAAATTGAGCAACCCTCCTAGCGCCTAAAAACCTAAGAAACCCATAACTCACTAAAACAGCCATAACTCCTGCTTCAAGTGTCCATTTGATCACCATGACCATTAAAATAAAATCTCGTGAGATGAATAAGAACCACATCTAATAGAAACCATGAGAAGATCCAATAAGCGGGAAGATATATCAGTTATACCACTCTAAAAAAACTCCAACTTTAAATGACCATAACTTTCGCTTCGGGTGTCTGTTTGGGCTCTACCACATATCAAATATAAGGAAGCAAAGAGATCTACGTAGAAGGATGACTTTAAAAAAATATCCAATCATGTATTAGACCCTAAAACCCCAAAAAAACATCATAAGGCCTCCAAAACTCTGTTTCCATGTCCGGTGCCCTGTCAAATTTTTCTTAAAACGGTAATAAATCCCGATCCATGTGTCTGTTTGGACTCCTACACCTGTTATATCATAGTTCGTTCCATGAGATTTGGTTTGACTGGTCACGAAACTGAAACAGACACCCGGATGAAAATTTATGCCCATTTTAAGTTACATAATGGGCCTAGTGGGCCTAATGGGCCTAGGTGGCCTAATGGGCCTGATGGGTGTAATGGGGATAATGGACCTCAGGGGAATCATGGTCCTGATAGTCCTAGTGGGCATAATGGGCCTCATTGGCCCAATTGTCCTAATTGGCATAATGAGCCTGATGGGCCTCACGGGCCTCATGGTCCTAATGGGCCTAAGTGGCCTAATGGGCATAATGGGCCTAAGTGGATTAATGGGAATAATGGGCCTAATGGGTCTAATAGGCCTTAGTGGCCGAATGGTCCTGATAGGCCCGATTGGCATATTGGGCCTAATGGGCTTAAGTGACCTAAGTGGCCTAATAGTCCTAATGGGACTAATGGGCCTAATGGTCTTGATGGGCCTAAGTGGATCAATTAACCCAATGGGCCTAAGTGGATGAATGGTTCTAATGGGCCTAAGTGGTGAAATGGGACTAATGGGCCTAAGTGGTGGAATGGTCATAATGGGCCTAAGCTACCTAATGGGACTAATGGCCCTAATGGGCCTAAGTGGGTGAATCAGCCTGATGGGACTAATGGGCCTAATGGGCCTCATGGGACTAAGTGTCCTCATGGTCCTGATGGGCCTAATAGGCCTAATGGGACTAATGGTCCTCTTAGGGCTAAGTGGATGAATGGACCTAGTGGGCCTAATGGGCCTAAGTGGGCTAAGTGGCCTAATGCGCTGAATGGGCCTAAGTTTCCGAATGGGCCTAATGGGCATAAAGGGCTAAATAGGACTAAGTGGCCCGATGGACCTAATGGGCCTCATGGTCCTAATGGGCCAAATGCGCCTAATTGGACTAAGTGGTCTCATGGGCCCAATGGGCCTAATGGGACTAGGTGGCCTAATGGGTCTAATGGGCCTAAGTGGTATAATGGGCTTGATAGGCCTCATGGGCCTCATGGACCTAAGTGGACTAAGTGGCATAATGAGCCCAAGTGGCGTAATGGGCTGAGTGGGCCTAAAGGGCCTAATGGGACAGATGAGCCTAATTGGTCGGATGGGCCTATGGGGCCTTATGGGCCTGATGGGCCTCATTGGCCATAGTTTTTTCATGGGCCTAATGGGAATAATGGGCCTAATGGGCCTAAGTGGTCCTAAGGATCCAAATGGGACGAATGGGTTGAAGTGGCCTAATGGGCCTCATGGGCCTAAGGGGCTTAATGGGCCCAGTGGACCTAATGAGATTAATGGCTCTAGTGGGTCCAATGGGCCTAATAGGTCTAAGTGGCCTAATTGGTCGAAGTGGCCTAAGGGGCTTAGTGGGCCTCATGGAATTAACGGGCCTAATGGGACCAAGTGGCATGATGGGGTGAATGGGACTCATGGGCCTAAAGGGAATCATGGGACTAATAGGCCTAATGGGCTTAAGTGTCCTAATGGTCCTAATGGGCCTCGTGGTCCAAATGGGCCTCATGGGAGAAATCCCCCTCATGGGCCTAACGGGCCTGCTGGACCTAATGGGCCTTATGGTCCTAAGTGGCCTAATGGTCCGAATGGGACTAAGTGCCCTAATGTGCCTAGTGGGCCTAGTGGGACTAGTGGGTGATGCTAATGGGCCTAATGAGCCTAATGGACATAATTGGTCTAAGTGGCCTAAGTATCCTAATCGGGCTAATCGACCGAATGGCTCGGATGGGCCTAAGTGGCCTGAGTGGCTTAACGGGCCTAATGGGCCTAGTGGGACAAATGGGTTTAATGGGCCAAAGTGTTCTAATGGGCCTATGTGGCCTAATGGACCTAAGTGGCCTAATAAGGCTAATCGATCGAATGGGCCTAATGGGCCTACGTGGCCTAAGGGGCCTAACATGCCTAATGGGACTAATGAGTTTAATGAGCCTAAGTGGACTAATGGGACTACGTGGCCTAATCGGCCTAAGTGGCCAAATGGGCCAAATGGGATTAATGGGACTAATGGGTTTAATGGGCCTACGTTGACTAATGGGCCTTGGTGGCCTAATAGGCCTAATAGGCTTAATGGGCCGAAGTGGCCTAATGGGCCTAATGGGACGAAGTGGCCTATGTGGCCTAATGGGTCTAATGGTCCTAATTGGCCTAATGGTCCTAAGTGGCCTAATGGGCCAAATGGGCCTAAGTGGTCTAATGGGCCTAATGGGCCTAAGTGTCATAATCCCCCTAATCGATTAAATGGGATTAATGGGCCTAATTAGACTAATGGGACTAAGTGTCCTAATCAGCCTAATCTACTGAATGGGCCTAATGGGACTAGGTGGCCTAATGGGCCTAAGTGGCCTAATATGCCTAATCCACCGAATGAGCCTAATGGCCCTAAGGGGCCTAAGTGTCCCAATGGGCCTAAAGTGCCTAATGGGCCTAAGTGGCCTAATCGGCCTAATCAATCAAATGGGACTAATGTACCTAATGGGCCTAATTGGCCTAATGGGCCTAATTGGACTAATGGGCCTAATGGGCCTAATGGGTCTAAGTGATCAAAGTGGACTAATCGGCCTAATCGACCGAATGGGCCTAAGTGGCCTAATTGGATGAATGGGCCTAATCGGCCTAATGGGTCTAAGTGGCCTAAGTGGCTGAATTAGCCTAATCTACCGATGAGCCTAATGGGCCTTATGGGCCTAAGTGTACTATTGAGACTAATGGGTCTAAGTGGATGAATGGGCCTAATGGGTCAATTTGGCATAATGTGGTTAATGGGCTTAATGGTCCTAAGTTGAAGAATGGTCTTAAGTGGCATAATGGGCATGATTGGCCGAATGAGCGTAAGTGGTCGAATGGGTCGAATTGGCCTAATGTGCTTAATAGGCCTAATGGTTCCAATGGGCCTAATGGGTCCAATGTGCCTAAGTGGCCTTATGGGCCTAATGGTCCGAATGAGCCAAATGGGAGTAATTAGACTAACAGGCCTAATGGGCCTAATGGGCATAAGTGGCCAAATTGGCCAGTGGGCCTTAGTGACCTAATCGGCCTAAGTGGACTAATGGGCCTAATGGACCTAAGTGACCTTATGGGCCTAATGGGACTAATGGGACCAATAGGCCTAATGGGCCTAATTGGATGAATGGTTCTAAGTGGCCTAATGGGACAATGGGTCTAAGTGGACCAATGGGCCTAATGGGCATATGTGGCCTAAGTGGCCTAATCATCCCAATTGAATGAATGGGCCAAATGGGCCTGATGGGCCTAAGTGGAATAATGGGCCTAATAGGCCAAAGTGGTCGAATGGGCCTGATGGCCCTGATGGGCTGAAGTGGCCTAACGGGCCTCATAGGCCCAATGGGCCCAAGGGGCCTAAGTGGCCTAATTGCCCTAATGGTCTTAATGGGCTTAGTGGGATTAATGGGATTAACGGGCATAGGTACCAAATGGGCCAAATAATCCAAATGGGCCAAACTGGCTTATGGGGCCTAATGGGCTTAAGCGGCCTAATGGGCCTAGGTGGCCTAATGGACTTAATGGGCTTAACAGGTCTAGGGGCCAAATGGGCCTAAGGGTATGAATGAGACTAATTGACCTAAATGGCCTAATGGCCCTTGGTGACCTAATGGGCCAAAGTTTCTTAATCGTCCTAATGGGATTAATGGGCCTAGTGGGCCTAATGGGCCTAAGCGGCCTAATGTGCCTAATGGGCCAAATTTGCCTAAGTGGCCTAATGGCCCTAAGTGTCCTATTGGGATGAAGTGGCCTAATTGGCCTAATTGGCCTAATGGGCTTAATGGGAAAAGTGGGCCTAAGAGGCCTAAGAGGCCTAGTGGGCCTGATGGGCCTTAGTGGCCTAATCGCCGTAATGTGCCCAGTTGGCCTAATGGGCCTAAGTGGCCCAATGGGCTTAATGGGCTTAATGGGACCGTGGGCCAAATGGGGCATAATGGGACAAATGGGCCTAATGGGCCTAATTAGACTAAGTGGCCTAGTGGGTCGAATGGGCCTAAGGGGGCCAATTGGCCTAAGTTTCCTAATCGTCCAAATGGTTTTAATGGGCCTAAGGTGCCTAATGGGCCTAATGGGTCTAATGTGCCTAAGTGACCTAATCGGCCTAATGGGATAATGAGCTCAGTGGGCTAATGGGCCTAATGTGCCTTGTGGGCCTAATGGGCCTAAGTGGCCTGATGGGCCTAATGGGCCTAAGTGGCTTAAGTGGTCTAATGGGCCAAATGGGCCTAAGTCTCCTAATGGGCCTATGTATTCTAATGGGCCTAATGGGCCTAATGGGCCTAATGGGCCGAATTGGCCGAATTGGCCTAATGGGCCTAATTGGATAAATGGGCCTAATGGTTCTAATGGGCCTATGTGGCCTAATGGGCCAATTGGGTCAAAGTGGCCTAATGGGTCGAAGGGGCCTAATGGGCCTAACGGGCCACACGGGACTCATGGGCCTAAGTGGTCTCATTTTCATAAGTGGCCTAATGGGTTTAATGGGCCCAAGTTGTTTAATGGGTTTAAGGGACCTAATGGGATGAATGGGATTAACGGGCTTGGGTGCCAAATGGGTCTGATGGGTCGAATGGCCCTAATGGGCTGAATGTGCCTAATGGGCCTAAGTGACCCAATGGGCCTAATTGGCCTAAGTGGCCTAATGGGCCTAAGTGTATTAATCAACCTAATGGGATGAATGGGCCTAATGGGCCTCAGTGACTCAATGGGCCTAATGGGCCTAAGTGGCCTAATGGGCCTAAGTGTCTTAATCAACCTAATAGGCCTAAGGGGTGTAATGGGCCTAAGTGGCCTAATGGGCCTAAGTGTCTTAATCAACCTAATAGGCCTAAGGGGTGTAATGGGCCTAAGTGGCCTAATGGGCCTAAGGGTCCTAAGTGACTTAATGGGCCTAGGTGGCCTAACGATCTTAATGGACTTAACGGTCCTAGGGGACAAATGGGCATTATGGGCCTAATGGGACAAATGGGCCTAATGGGACTAAGTGACACAATGGGTCCAATGGGCCTAAGTGGCCTAATTGGCCTAAGTGGCCTAATCAACCTAATGGGCCTAAGTGGGATAATGGGCCAAATGGTCCTTAGTGGCCTAATGGTCCTTGGTGGCCTAATGGGCATAATGGGCTTAACGGGCCTAGGGGCCAAGTGGTTTAATGGGCCGAATGGGCCTAAGTGGCCAAATGGGCCTAAGTGGCCTGATGGGACAGTGTTGCCTAATTGGCCTAATGGGATTAATAGGCCCAATGGGCCTAATGGTCCTAAGTGGCTAAATGGGCCGAATAGGCCTAATTGGCCTAATGGGCCTAATCGACCTAACGGACCTAAGTGGTCTAATGGTCCAAAGTTGCCTAATCGACCTAATGGGTTTAATTGGCCTAACGGGCCTAATGGTCCAAATTGGCCTAAGTGGCCTAATGGGACTAAGTGTCTTAATCATCCTAATGGGCTTAATGGTCCTAGTGGACCTAAGTGGCCTAATGGGCCTAATGGGACTTAGTGTCCTAATCAGCCTAATGTGCCTAAGTGGCCTAATGGGCATATGTGGCCTAATGGACTTAAGGTGCCTAATGGGCCTAATAGGCATAAGTGTCCCAATGATCCTAATGGGCCTACATGGCCTAATGGGACTAATTTTCCTAATTGGACTAATGGGCTTAATAGGCCTAAGGTTCCTAATGGGCCTAATGGGCCTAAGTGGTCAAATGGGCCTTAATGGCCTCATTTGCGTAATGGGATTAATGGGCCAAGGGGGCCTAAGTGGTCGAATGGGCCTCAATGGCTGAAGTGGCCGAAGTGGTCTAATGGGCGTAATGGGACTAAGTGGTCTAATGGTCCTAATGGGCCTAAGTTTCCTAATGGGCCTAAGTGGTCTCATTGGCCGAATGAGCCTAATTGGCCTAATGGGCCTAATGGGACTAAGTGGCCTAATGGGCCTAATGGGCCTAAGTGACCTAAGTGGCCTAATGTTCCCAGTGGTCCTAATGGGACTAGTGGTCCTAATGGGCACGACAGGCCTAAGTGGCTGAATTGGCCTAATGGGCCTAAGTGGCATAATGGGCCTAATGGGTTGAATAGACCAAATGGGCCTAATGTACTGAGTAGGCCTAATGGGCATAAGTGGCCTAATGGCCCTAATGGACCTAAGCAGCCAAATGGGCCTAATGGTCCTGAGTGTCCTAATGGGCCAAATGGGCCCAATGGGCCTAATGGAAAAAATGTGCATAGTGGGCCTAATGGGCCTATTGGGCCAAAGTGACATAATGGGCCTAAGTGGACTAATGGGCCTAATGGACCGATTTGGACTAATGGACCTAAGTGGAATAATGGGAGACCTAATGGGTATAATGGGCTTAAGTGGCCTAAGTGGCATAATGGGCTTAAAGGGCCTAATAGGCCTAAGTGGCCTAATTATCCCAATGAGCCTAACTGGCGTAATGGGCCGAACGGGCCTAATGGGACTAAGTGGCCTAAGGGGCCTAAGTAGACTAATGGTCCCAATGGGCCTAAGTGGCTTAAAGGGACTAATTGTCATAGCGGGGCTAATGGGCCTAACAGGATGAATGGGGTTGTGTGGCTTAATGGGCCTACATGGGAAAATGGGCATAAGTGGACTAATGGGCCTAAAGAGCCTAATCAGAAAAAGGGTCCTAATGGGACTAAGTGGCATAATCGTATCCTAATGGGCCTAAGTGGGCTAATGGGTCTAATGGGCGTAGTGGGACTAAGTGGTCTAATGGGCCTAATGGTCCTAAGCGGCATAATGGGTTGAATGGGACGAATCGGCCTAATGGGCCTAAGTGGCCTAATCAGCCTAAAGGGCCTAATGGGTCAAAGAAACCTTATGGGCCTAAGTGGCATAATTGGCCTAATGGGCCTAATGGGACAAAGTGGTTTAATGGGCCTAAAGGACCTAATCAGCTAAAGTGGCCTAATGGGCCTAAGTGTACTAATGGTCCTAATGGGCCTAAGTGGTTGAATGGGCCAAATGGACTGAATAGGACTAATGTATTGAATGGGCCTAAGTTACCTAATGGGATTAATGTGCCTAAGTAGCCTAATGGGTTGAATGGGCCTAATGGGCCTAATGGGACTAAGTGGTCGAATGGACCTAATGGGCTGAATGGGCCTAATGGTCCTAATTGGCATAAGTTGCCTAATGGGCCTAAATTTCCTAATGGTCCAAATGGGTTTAAGTGGCCTAATGGACCTAATAGTTAAATTAGGCCTAAGTGGCGTAATGGGCCTAATGATAGGAATGGGTTTAAGTTGCCAAATGGGATTAATGGGATGAATGGGTCAAAGTTTCCAAATGGGCCTAATCGACCAAAAGGTCTTAATGGGCCGAATGGGCCTAATGATCCTAATGGGCCTATGTGTCCTAATATTCCTAATGGGCCTAAGTGGCCTAATGGTTTGAATGGGCCTAATGGGTTGAATGGACCTAATGGGCCAAAATGGTCTAGTGGGGTGAATTAGCCGAATGGGCCGAAGTGGCCGAAGTGGCCAAATGGGCCTAAAGGGATAACTATACTGAAGTGGCATATTGGGTCAAATGGGATTAAAGGGTCCAATTGGAATAATGGGATGAATGGGACTAAAGGGTCCAATGGGCCCAATAAGCCTAATTATCTAAATGGGTCGGATGGGTCTAATGGGCTTAATGGGCCGAAGTGGCTTAAGGGACTTATTAAGAATAATGGACCTATTGGGTCTAATGGACCTAATGGTCCTAAGTGGCCTAATGGTCTTAAGTGGAAAAATGAACCTAATGCGCCTAATGGGTGTAATGGGTGTAATGGACCTAAGAGAACCAAATGGGCCTAATGGGATTAAGTGGCCAAATGGTCCAAATGGGCCTAAGTGGACCAATAGGCCTAATGGGCCTAAGTGGTCTAATGGACATAATGGGATGAATGGGCTTAATGGGTTAAATGGACCTAATGGGCCTAAGTGTACTAATGGTCCGAAGTGGCCTAATGGGCCCAATCGGCCTAACGGGCCGAAGTTGCCTAATGGGACCAATGGGCCAAATGGTCTAAATAGGCCTAAGTGCCATAATGGGCCTAAGTTCCCTAATGGGACGAAGTGGCCTAATGGACACAATGGGCCTAAGTAACATAATGGGCCCGAGGGGCCTAAGTGGCCTAGTGGGCCAAAGTGGACGAATGAGACTAATGGGCATAATGGGCATAATGGGTCTCAGTAGCCAAATAGGCCTAATGGGAATAATGGACTTAAGTGTCTGAATGGGCCTAATGGGACTAAGTGGACCAATGGTCCTAATGGGCCTCATGGGTCGAATGGACCTAAGTGGGCCTACTGGGCCTAATGGGCCTAATGGGACTAATGGGCCTAATGGGCCTAATGGGCCTACTTGGCCTAATGGGACTAATGGGCCTACTGGGCCTAATGGTCCTAAGTGACATAATGTTCTTAAGTGGCCTAATGGGAATAAGTTGCTAATGGGTCTAATGGGCCTAAGTGGCCTAATGGGTTTAACGGACCTAATGGGCCTAAGTGGCCTAATGGGCCAAAGTGGATGAATGGACCTAATGAGATTAATGGGAATAATGGGCCTAAGTGGCCAAATGGGCCTAATGGGCTTAAGTTTCCTCATGATCCTAATGGTACACAATGGCCTAATGGGCCTAATATGCCTATTGGGCCTAAGTGGCCTAATGGGACAAAGTGAATGAATGTACATATGGGCCTAATGGGAATAATGTGCCTAATGGGCCTAATGGGCCTAATGGACCTAATGGGCCTAAGTGGCCTAATGGGCCTAATGGTCCTAATGGACCAAAGTGGACGAGTGGGCATAATGGGCCTAATCGGACAAAGTGTCCAAATTGTCTAAATGGGGCTAAGTTGCCTAATGGACCTATTGGGCCTAAGTGGCTTAACGGGCCTAATAGGCGAAATGGGCCTAAGTGTCCTAATGGGACAAAGTGGATGAATGTGCCTAATTCGCCGAATAGGCATAATGGGTATAATTGGCCTAAGTGGCCAAATGGGCCAAATGGGCCTAAGTGGCCTAGTGGACCTAATGGGACTAATGGGACAAAGTGGGTACGATTGCACTTTTTGATTGCACTCGGTACGATTCCTTTTCGATCGGCATCATCTCTTTCTTCTCTTCCACCTAGATACAATAAATTTGGATACTATTTAGAATACCTATTTTCCCCTTTCTTCCATAAATCTTGCATGATAAGTTCTCCAATCAACTTATGATTTATGAAATATGAATAAACAAAGCATAGTCACATTTAATTTTATCATAGTGAGCAGAATTTGATACTTCATAAAAAAACACTTCTTTCATACCAGATCTAGTGTGAATATGATGACCATTTACTTTTATCAAGATGCATTCTCCATGTGACTGATTCTCTCTTTACAGATAACGATCAATTCCTCATTATGATCTTTTCACATACCAGACCCAAGACAAGTATGATTAGTGCCTTTTCTTTCAAACATCTTTGCCTCATTATAATGGAAAGAGTGAGTATAATTATTTTGAAAATAATGGCCAGTACAATTTCCACAAAATACAAAGTGAGGTGATTTTCTTTCTTTAAAAGCTTTCCTTGACAACAAAAGACAACACATGAAAACAAACACATTCCATATTAGTATTGATGCGCGATGCAAGACCCGCTAGTAATTTTCCTAGGAACCTTGTATAATGTTCGCGCGTTGAGCACCCGGATCGCCGCAAGAAAACAAGTGTATTTGGTGTGCGGATAGTGAAATGAGAAGGAAGGGGGAAATGGTCAAGGTAGAACCCAAAGAGAACTTGTCTCTAAGAACTCTAGCCACAAGACGCCACAAAGGA
Source organism: Viscum album (assembly GCA_963277665.1). Lineage (NCBI taxonomy): Eukaryota > Viridiplantae > Streptophyta > Magnoliopsida > Santalales > Viscaceae > Viscum > Viscum album. Next base: position 946,968,417 of record OY728132.1, on the reverse strand, counting down.
TGACCAATCCTTTGATAAGTCAAGAATTAAGCAAGAACACAAAGGTTGCAAGCAAAACTCACCATAATAACATTACCTTCATTCATGATGCTTCAAGAGTACAAGGGGGTGGCTATTTATAGCCAAAGAAACTTGAAATTCGAATTACACATGGGGTGGCTCTTTACATTAGTCTAATGGCTAGTTTTCCATAGTCAAAAGGCCTATAGGATGCTTTTGACAACTTTGGCACTTGACCATGACTTTAGGAGACAAGTAGCACACCCTTTTGGAAAAGTAAAGACAAGTAGCCCACCACCTTTTGACTTTGAAGATTCCATGGTGGGTGGGCTTAAAATCTCGTAGCACCACTTGGGTTGGGTTTTTAAAAGCATGTTTGGGCCTTAATTAATGTAATTATAGGCCCGAATGCTTCCCCCAAGCAAAGGTGTTGGGCCTCCTCTTGGAATTCCATGATTAATCCATTTAAGGCCTCCTTCATTCTCTTGGTCCGCTCCCTTGTCATTGGGCCTCCAATTCCACGCAAAGGGTCTTGTCCACTTGTGTGCATTCCGCCTTCCTCATCATGTCCGCCTCCAACCCCATGATGCCCATGTGTTCCATGATCCTCATCATCTCCTCCCTCCTCAAAAGGATTCGTCCTCGAATCTGAAAATTCAAAGGGAGAAAGATCAGCAACATTAAAGGTACCACTAACATTCCCATACCTGTCGGGTAAATCAATCTTGTAGGCATTATCATTGATCTTCTCTAAAACTTGGAAAGGACCATCTCCTCGTGGATGAAGTTTTGATTTTCGTTGCTCCGGAAACCTCTCCTTCCTCAAGTGTAGCCACACCCAATCTCCAGGTTGAAAAACCATTTTTCGCCGACCTTTGTTGGCGTGTTTCGCTACTTGTTCATTCTTCCGCTCAATGTTGGCCTTTACCTTTGCATGGAACTCCTCCACAAACTTTGCATTCTTTTCACCTTCAAGATTCGAAAATTGATTAGTAGGAAAAGGTAAAATATCAAGTGGAGTTAATGGGTTAAAACCATACACAACTTCAAACGGTGAAGCATTAGTAGTGGAGTGAACTACTCGATTATAAGCAAACTCAATGTGAGGCAGGCATCTTTCCCAATGTTTTAGATTTTTTCTAAGGATAGAACGCAATAATGTGGAAAGTGTCCTATTGACCACCTCCGTTTGACCATCTGTTTGTGGGTGTGCAGTGGTGGAGAACAAAAGTTTGGTTCCAAGTTTGTTCCACAATGTCCTCCAGAAGTGACTAAGGAATTTGACATCCCTATCACTCACAATGCTCTTGGGTAAGCCATGCAACCTAACAATTTCCCTGAAAAACAAATCAGCGATATGAGTTGCATCATTGGTTTTAGAACAAGCAATAAAATGAGCCATTTTACTAAACCTGTCCACCACCACAAAGATGCTATCCTTACCTGATTGTGATCTTGGCAAGCCGAGGACAAAATCCATTGATATGTCAACCCAAGGATGAGAAGCAACAGGCAAAGGGGTGTATAAGCCATGTGGAAGCACTTTCGACTTTGCATGTTTACACACATTACAATTTCCACAAACACTTACCACATCCCTACGCATGTGAGGCCAATAAAAATGTTCACTCAATAAGGACAATGTTTTCTCAACCCCAAAATGCCCCATTAATCCACCACCATGTGTTTCTCTAACAAGAAATTCACGCATGGAACAAGATGGAACACACAATTTATTTTTTCGAAACAGAAATCCATCATGTTTGTAAAAATCACTTTTGCCATGTTTTTCACACAACTTCCAAATTTCAGAAAAATCCACATCGTTCTCATACATGCTTTTCAACATTTCAAAACCAAGTATTTTAGCATGCATTGAAGTAATAAGAGAATATCTCCTAGATAAAGCATCAGCGACAACATTTTCTTTTCCTTTTTTATGCTTAATGATGTAAGGAAATGTTTCAATGAATTCAAGCCATCTTGCATGCCGCCTATTCAACTTTCCTTGTGACTTAAGAAATTTTAATCTTTCATGATCCGAATGAATCACAAATTCCCTTGGCCACAAGTAATGTTGCCAATTTTCTAAAGTTCTTTTGAGAGCATACAATTCCTTGTCATAGGTAGAGTAGTTCAATGCAGCCCCATTAAGCTTCTCACTAAAGTATGCGATAGGCTTAGAGTCTTGCATTAAAACAGCCCCAATTCCTATTCCAGAGGCATCACACTCAACCTCAAAAACTTTAGAAAAGTCAGGCAGAACTAAGAGAGGTGAATTGGTTAACTTACCTTTGAGTGTGGAGAAGGCTTCCTCTTGAGCTTTTCCCCACTTGAAACTCACCCCTTTCTTGACCAACTCATTCAATGGTGCCGCGATTGTTGAAAAGTCTCTCACGAACCTTCGGTAAAAACTCGCAAGTCCATGGAAGCTCCTCACCTCATTGGCATTCTTTGGTTGTGGCCAGTCCCGAATCGCCTTCACCTTCTCTTCATCAACCCTCATGCCATCAGCTCCTACCACAAAACCAAGGAAAACAACCGAATTTAAACAAAATGTACATTTTTCCAAGTTTGCAAACAACCTATTTTTCCTAAGAGTCTCAAAAACATGTTTCAAATGTTCATGATGTTCATCAAGGCTCTTAGAATAAACAAGGATGTCATCAAAATACACAACCACAAATTTCCCAATGAATGGACGGAAAACATGATTCATTAAGTTCATGAATGTACTAGGGGCATTAGTTAGTCCAAAAGGCATAACTAGCCATTCATACAATCCAAACTTAGTTTTAAATGCGGTTTTCCATTCATCTCCCTCTTTCATTCTAATTTGATGGTATCCACTCCTTAGGTCAATTTTAGTAAACAAGCATGCACCATGGAGTTCATCAAGCATATCATCCAAACGAGGTATGGGATAACGATACTTTACCGTGATTTTGTTGATAGCTCGACAATCAACACACATTCTCCACTTACCATCTTTTTTTGGGACAAGGATTACCGGTACGGCACATGGACTCAAGCTCTCTCGAACAAATCCCTTCCTTAGCAATTCTTCCACTTGTCGTTGGATTTCTCGAGTCTCCTCCGGGTTAGCCCGATAAGCCGGTCGATTGGGAAGTGTTGCTCCGGGGAGGAAGTCGATATGGTGCTCGATACCCCGCAAGGGTGGTAAGCCATCGAGAATTTCCTCAGGAAAAACATCACCAAATTCCTGCAAAAGAGACATAACACTAGAAGGCATAGAAGGGTTAGGAGAGTTAGTGGTGAAACATTCTCCCTTGCATAAAAGCACGAGAGTTTCCTCCCCCTCCAAAGCTCTCTCTATCTCTCTTTTTCCTGAAAATAAGCTCACTTTTCCCTCAACACTCTTGTTTTCACTCTTATTTTCACTCTTATTTTTAACTTTTTTATTTCCCTCATTTTTTTTGCTTTCACTCAAAACTCCTTTTTCACACTTGATTTTTCCACTCTTCTCATTCTCTCTATTTTTTTCTCTCTTTTCTTTTTCTCTCTTCCCACAATCTCTCTCAATCCTCACTTGGTCTTCATAAGCTTGCAAAGGTCTCAATGGTGTAAGAATAACCGTCCTCCCATTATACTCAAAAGAATATCGATTGGTGTATCCATCATGTGTGACCCTCCTATCAAATTGCCACGGTCTTCCCAATAAAATATGACTAGCATGCATTGGAACAACATCACACATCACCTTGTCTTCATACTTCCCAATAGAAAATGGAACTTGTGCTTGCTTTGTCACTTTGACATCCCCGCTATTATTTAACCATTGCAATCTATAAGGCCTAGGATGTCTAGTCGTAGCCAATCCCAATTTATCAACCATCAAACCACTCGCTACGTTTGTACAACTACCCCCATCAATAATCATACTACATACCTTATCTTTGACGAGGCATCTAGTATGAAAAATGTGCTCCCTTTGCTCTTGATCATGTTCTCCTTCGGGTTGAGCACTCAAAGCACGCCTTGCAACAAGCATTTCTCCATGTACGGGGCTTTCTACTTCCACCTCCGAATCATCCTCAAGTGATGGCATTTCATCTTCGCTTGAGCTAGCACTAAGAACATCTCCATCATCCAAAATAATCATTGTTCTCTTGTTTGGGCATTGTGAAGCAATATGTCCAAATCCTTGACATTTAAAACATTTGATATCTCTTGATTTGGAAACAACCTTACCCTCCATTTTACCTTTGGATTCCGGAAAGAATGGTTTTGGTTTGGGCAACTCCTTTGAATCAGTTTTGTGTTCCCTTACATGCTCTTGTAGTTTGGAATCCTTAAACTTGAAAGGTCTAGAATCCTTACCATAAGATGTAGGGCGCATCCTCCTTGCCTTTACTTGCCTCTCCGCTTTGGTAGCCATGTGAAGTAGATCCTCCATGTCCAAGTAGTGGTGCATGTCCACTATGTCCCGAATGTCATGGTTGAGGCCGTTCACAAACCTTGCCATGGTGGCCTCTCGCTCCTCATCAATATTCGCTCGAATCATGATGATCTCCATCTCTTTGTGATACTCCTCAACACTCACTGCCCCTTGTTTCAAACCCTGCAACTTGAGGAACAAATCACGATAATAGTGGCTAGAAATGAACCTCTTACGCATTACCACTTTCATCTCCTCCCAAGTGCGGATGGGTCTTTCTCCACTTCGTCGTCGACTCACTTGTAGTTGGTCCCACCAAATACTCGCATAGTCGGTGAATTCCACAGCCGCCAACTTTACTTTGTTTTCCTCCGAATATGTGTGACAACCAAAAACATGTTCGACCTTTCTTTCCCATTCCAAATATGATTCAGGATCATTCTTACCATGGAATGAAGGGATCCTCAACTTTACTCCTCCAAGATCATTGGCTTGCCTCCATGGTGGTTGATTTCTCCGAATTGGTGACTCGTGAAAATCGGATAACTCCTCCTCTTCTTCAACAACTCGCCTCCTTGGTGGTGCTCTAGAATTGGAAGGGGATTGGAGTTCATCCATCCTCGCATTCAACCTTTGGAATTGTTCTTGTACAGCCCTCATGAACATCTTAATGTCCGCTTCATTGGTGTTACTCGACTCCGCCATTTAGGTATCCTGTGAGAAAAATTGAAAGGGAAAGGAAAATGGACCTCACACACTCCCTCACTTGTTTACACTCAAAATAATTTGTTCGCTCGTGTTTCACTCAATTTCGGCTTTTATCAAAATGTAACACTCTTGCCTTTTACCACTCAACTTGCTTCCTATAGCGTTCTTACCCAATTTCAACAAATCGAAAAGATCTTTGAAATGTGGCAATCCCGAACTAGAATTCAAAGATAAAATTCAAATTGGATTCAAGATGAAAAATTTGGGAAGAGGAAGAAAAGGGAAGAAGAAGAATGAAAATGGGACGTAGAATTCAAAATGTTGCAATTTTTTTTTTTTGAGCCTTTAATTTTTTTTTTCTGATTTTTTTTTTGTTTTTTTTTGTTGGCTCTTTTTTTTGGTAGATGCAGCGGCAACAAGATGAATTTTTTTCAATATTTAAATGCAGGAGAAGCAATAATTTGTAACATCAAATGGAATCAACGTGAGATTTGCGTGGTTTTAAAATTGCAGAATTTGTTGCAAAATTTGAACCCGCTGTATCTCGCTATGTATAGCTCTGATTTTAATGATTCCAAATGGAGAAGAAAGATGAGCTTCTCAACTACAAGAATGATATACTGTACGTCCGAAAAGACGAAGAAATGACGTCTGTAGGGGAAGAAGAAAATGGACCAGAATTGTTGTTGGCCCGATTTGAAGAGAAATGAAAATGGAAGAAAGGATAAGAAAGAAAGAACCTGATTTCTTGCAAATGGGCTCTGATACCAAATGATGCGCGATGCAAGACCCGCTAGGAATTTTCCTAGGAACCTTGTATAATGTTCGCGCGTTGAGCACCCGGATCGCCGCAAGAAAACAAGTGTATTTGGTGTGCGGATAGTGAAATGAGAAGGAAGGGGGAAATGGTCAAGGTAGAACCCAAAGAGAACTTGTCTCTAAGAACTCTAGCCACAAGACGCCACAAAGGATGACCAATCCTTTGATAAGTCAAGAATTAAGCAAGAACACAAAGGTTGCAAGCAAAACTCACCATAATAACATTACCTTCATTCATGATGCTTCAAGAGTACAAGGGGGTGGCTATTTATAGCCAAAGAAACTTGAAATTCGAATTACACATGGGGTGGCTCTTTACATTAGTCTAATGGCTAGTTTTCCATAGTCAAAAAGCCTATAGGATGCTTTTGACAACTTTGGCACTTGACCATGACTTTAGGAGACAAGTAGCACACCCTTTTGGAAAAGTAAAGACAAGTAGCCCACCACCTTTTGACTTTGAAGATTCCATGGTGGGTGGGCTTAAAATCTCGTAGCACCACTTGGGTTGGGTTTTTAAAAGCATGTTTGGGCCTTAATTAATGTAATTATAGGCCCGAATGCTTCCCCCAAGCAAAGGTGTTGGGCCTCCTCTTGGAATTCCATGATTAATCCATTTAAGGCCTCCTTCATTCTCTTGGTCCGCTCCCTTGTCATTGGGCCTCCAATTCCACGCAAAGGGTCTTGTCCACTTGTGTGCATTCCGCCTTCCTCATCATGTCCGCCTCCAACCCCATGATGCCCATGTGTTCCATGATCCTCATCAAGTATGGTCCCAACAATCCACCCCTTTGGATTTTGTTGTCAACCAAGTTTTATAAATCATTGAACTTAGGCCCGTTTGGCCCATTTCCCACATAGGCCCATTAGGGAACCTAGGACTATTAGGCCCATTACGCCACATACACCCATTAGACCCATTAGGCCACTTAGGCCTATTAGGCCCATTATCCCATTTGTCCCATTTGGCCACTTAGGCTTGTTAGGCCCATGAGGTCCATTAGGCCACATCAACCCATTAGGCCCATTAGGCCACTTAGTAACTTAAGGCCCATTAGGCCACATCATCCCATTAGGAAACTTAGTTCAATTAGGCCCATTGGACCCGTTAGGCCCATTAGACCTATTAGGCCCATTCATCCCATTGGGCCCATTAGGCAACTTAGGCCACTTAGGCCCATTAAGCCAAATAGTCCCATTGAAACCATCATGCCCATTAGGTAACTTAGGACACTAAGTTCCATTAGGACACTTAGTCTCAGTCAACCCATTTGACCCATTAGGCCACTTAGGACCATTCGACCCATTAGGCCCATTAGACCCACTAGGCCGATTAAGTTACTTAGGCCCATTATACCCATTAGGACCACTAGGCCCATTAGGAAACTTAGGCCACTTAGGTCCATTAAGACACTTAGACCCATTGGACCCATTAGTCCCACTTAGGCCCATTGGACCTATTAGGCTGAATTATCCATAATGGGCCAGTTAGGCCCATTAGACTCATTGGCCCCATTAGACCTCTTAGGCCCAATATGACCATTAGGCCACTTAGGCACATTAGGTTACTTAGGGCCATTATACCCCTTAGACCCATTAGGCGCATTGGGACCCTTAATCCCATTCAGCCAATTAGGCCATCAGGACCACTAGGCAAAATTGGCCATAATGGGCCCATTCTTCCCATTAGGTCACTTTGGCCCAACGAGTCCAATCATCTCATTCAGCCTATTAGTTCACTTAAGCCACTTAGAAAAATTAGGAAACTTATTCCCATTTGGATCCTTAGACCCATTAGACCCGTTTTCCCATTAGGCCCCTTAGGCCCATTAGGCCAATTAGGCCATTGGGCCCATTAGGCCCACTAGGTCACTTTGGCCCAATAGTCCCATTAAGACTATTCGATCACTTAGGCCACTTAGGCACATTAGGCCCCTTAGACCCATTAGTCTCATTAGGCCCCTTAGGCCCATTAGGCCCATTGGGTCCATTAGGCCCATTAGGTGCATTAGGCTACTTAGGCATATTCGTCCACTTTGGCCCATTATTCCCCTTAGACCCATTAGGCACATTGGGCCCATTATGCACATTAGGTACATTAGGGCAATTTGTCCATTAGGCCCATTAGGCTGAATTGACCATAATTGGACCATTAGGCCACTTAGGCCCATTAGGCCCATTAGTCTATTAGACATATTAGGCTGAATTGGTCATAATGGACCCATTAGGCCACTTAGTCCCAATAGGCCCATTAATCCCATTAGGCCCATCAGGCCCATCATCCCACTTAGGCCCAACTAGTCCACTCTACTCATTAAGCCCATTAGGCCTATTAGGTCGAATGGGGATTAATGGGCCCATTAGGACACTTATGCCCAATAGGCCCATTTGGACCATTAGGCCACTTAGGCCACTCAGGCCCATTGGGACAATTTGGATCAGTGTACCCATTATGTCCATTAATCCCCTTAGGACTATTATACCCATTAGGCCACTTAGGCCTAATTTGCCGATTAGGCCACTTAGGCCCATTTGTCCCATTAGGCCACTTAAGCCCATTAGACCCATTTGGTCCATTAGGACCATTTGTCCACTTAATCCCATTAGACCCATAAGGCCACTTTGGCTAGTTAGGCACATTTGATCCTTATGCCCCTTTGGCTATTTAGGTCAATTTAGGGCATTTAGGCCAATTTGGCAAATTAGGCCATTTAGCCCATTTAGGCCAATTAGGTCGTTTAGGCCAATTTAGGCCATTTAGTCTAATGAGGCCAATGAGACCAATTCAGGCCAATTTAGACCCTTTAGGGTATTTATGACAATTAGAATATTTAGTCCATTTATCCCAATTAATCCAATTATTCCAATTATACCCATTAGGCCAATTAGGCCAATTAAAAAATTTAGTTCATTTAGTCCATTTAGGCCAATTTTGGTCACTTAGGCTAATTAGTCCATTTAGGCCAATTTAGGTCATTTAGACTATTTATGGCAATTTAGACCATTTTGGACAATTTGGCCAATTATTCCATTTTGGCCAATTTAGACAATTTAGACCAATTATGTCAATTAGTTCGATTAGGCCATTTAAGTCAATTAGGCCAATTTTGACCATTTGGGGCAATTAAGCTAATTATGAAATTTAGGAAATTTAATACAATTAGTCCATTTAGGCTAATTTTTTCCATTTAGGCCATTTAGATCAATTTAGGTCATTTAGGACAATTTGGCCAAATAGGCCAATTAGACAATTTAGGCAATTTAAGCCAATTATGTCATTTAGGCCAATTTAGGCCATTTAGACCAATTAGGCCAATTAGACCATTTTTTACCATTTAGGAAAATTATTCCATTTAGTCCAATTTATCTCATTTAGACCAATTAGAAAAATTAGACCAATTAGGCAATTCAGACCAATTAGGCCATTTAGGCCAATTTATGCCATTTAGGCCAATTTAGGCCATTTAGATCAATTTAGGACACTTAGGACAATTAGACCAATTAGGTTATTTAGTCCATTTAGGATAATTATTCCATTTAGGACAATTATATCAATTAGTCCATTTAGGTTATTTAGGCCAATTAGGCCATTTAGACCATTTAGACCAATTTAGGCCATTCTGACCAGTTAGGCCAATTTAAACAATTTAGGCTAATTTAGTCCAATTATTCCAATTAGACCAATTAGGAAAATTATTACATTTATTCCATTTATAACAATTATTCCAATTAGTCCATTTAGTCCAATTAAGCAATTTATGCCAATTAGGCCAATTAGACCATTTAGGCAAATTTAAGCCATTTAGGCCAATTAAACAATTTGGTCATTTAGGTCATTTAGTCCATTTAGTCCAATTAGTCCATTTATCCCATTTGGTCCATTTAGGCCAATTATTCCAATTTTACAATTTAGGTTATTTAGACCAAAATAGGTCATTTAGGCCATTTAGGCTAATTTAGGCCATTTAGGCTATTTAGGCAAATTTAGACCATTTAAGCCAATATGGACAATTATTCCATTTAGGCCAATTTAGGCCATTTAGAAAAATTAGGCCAATTATTACATTTAATATGGTTTAGGAAATTTAGGCCATTTAGGCCAATTGCGCCATTTAGGACAATTAGACCAACTAGACAATTTAGCGAATTTAGGTCAATGAGGCCAATTAGGTTATTTTAGGTCATTTATGCCAATTAGACCATTTAAGCCATTTAGGAAATTTTGGAAAATTTAGGCCATTTAGGCCAATTAGGACAATTAATAAAATTATTTAATTTATGAAATTTAATCCAATTAGGCCATTTAGAAAAATTTAGACCATTTAGACCAATTTGGCCAATTAGGACAATTTTAGTCATTTAGGCCAATTTAGGCCATTTAGGCCAATTCGGCCATTTTGTCCAATTCGACCATTTAGGAAATTTGAATAATGTACTATGAAGAGACACACAATACATAGACTTTCAGGTATGAGTAATCGTAAGAAGATGAGGCTTCTTCTCATGAAGTTCACACTTGGTAATCTCTAAGACAGGAGATTATGAGAACATACTCATCAGTAGGAATTATACATGTTTTGGTGTCATTGAATATTCCTATCTATGAGTGTGTGTGATGGTCCTTAGACTTTAATATTATTATTAAATAATGTCACAACTTACATACTTAGATGTATGTCATAAACCATGATAATAATAGCTCATCTGGAAGTTGGATATGTTGGGTGCGTCATGAGTGATATGTCCTTAATGAATAAGTTGAGGAAAGATTTTTCCTTTACAGATTTATAGAAGTTGATATTTCAACCCTGTGATTGGAATAAAACCGTCGCATTAAATTTCATGGCCATGGTGTAACAGTGTGTTTATTTGAGATAGTCAATTGAAGACATATTGAACATATAGGTCAGTGACATGGATTTGAAACATTATTGATAGTGAGTGTTCGTATGTGGTTTTCGATGTTGCCACATCAAGTTCTTTCTCTTGTATGACTTGACCCATTGCTAGACAGTAATCTTGGTCTTTAGGCAAGTATACATAATGTCAATGAGAAAGAATCCCAGTGGGTCACTCACTAAGTGTTTTTATTTATCTCGATTAAATTCTATTTGAGTTTAATTAATGGAATAAATATTATTATCAAGTCTTAGGAATAATTTTATTCAATTTATATTGATAGAATAAAGTAAATAAATACTTATTCACCGACATGTGAATAAAATATTTATTTTATTTATTGAATATTTTAATAAAAAATTATTTTCTATATTGTAAATAAAATATATATTTATGAATAAAATATTTATTCAGTTGTTCAATAAATGATAGGGGAGTGTGAATGGACCAAGACTGAGTCCATTGACAGATATTAATTAACAATACCATTATATAAATTTTTTTATTGTGCAAGTTGGCGTGGGCCACAAAATAATTATTATTATTATGCGGTATGAGATTTATTGAAGGTTATTAATGTTATTTAATGGATGATATGCAATTGAATAATATTTTAACTTAAATCTCAACTCTATAAATATATGGCTATGTCTATTGTGTAGAGCATCAAAAAATTGATAATAGAAAATTATTGTGCACAAAAAATTCTCTCTCAACTCCTCCTCTCCCTCGCTCAAGAACGAGAAGTGCAAGAAAGATTTCTTCAAGGTCGAAGAACGAGTGATCAAGAACGAACAACATAAGACATTGGACTCACCTCAATTGCACCTGGAGATCGAGTGGTGTTTGTCGGAGATCATAGGAGCACATGTGGATATCTGCTATAGGGATTTTATCCTAGGATCCTCACAGTGAAATGATGGTAACCTAAAAGGGTATTTTTAGATGATCAAAATTCACTAAGGAAGAAAGTCCCTAAGCACAAGTATTTGTTTCTTTAAATATTAAATAAATTAAATTTAAATTCGACATGAAATATCCTCACTCTTGGTTTCAATTAATGATTTTTAAAATAAATTTTAATACATCATCCATCTTTTCATGCTTATGTTATGCCTAAATCCACCACCACCACCACGGCTACTGCCGCGACCTTCATCACCCCCCCCCACCACCCGACTGCCACTGCCACCGCCACCATCATCAGCTCGACCGCCACTAGTACCCTCATTGAAATCACTCGAGGTATCGTATAAGGAGCGCATTGATGTCATACATGAATCAAAATTAATAGTAGTCTCTAGTGGATGTGGTGGACTTATAACTGACATGTATTTCATGAAGTTAAAAGTGACCAATTTACTTCTTTCACACTCCATTATATCTAATTTTTTGGCATCATCTACTTTTGCATGAGCATTTTTCATCTTGGGGTTCTGATAGGTTTGAGAGGCACTCTATGAGGACCAATACCTAGTGGGGATGATGTTTTTCATGGGTTGACATCAGACTCTCCTATGGTGCTCATCACCTAATACTTGTCTCAAATGATCATTTCGCCCAAAGTTTCCATCTTCTTTCCCATCAAGGGCCTCCCCGGATACACTATTGAAAATATAAACAAGATATTTAATTATAAATTACATTTCAACATTTGAAATATTAATAAAAAAGCTTACAATCTTTTCTTGTGTTTGTGCATTTACAGCCCTTCTATAATTTTTCTTCTTAGTCAAGGAAAATAATTTTTCTTGAGGCACATGATGTTTGATACCAAATTCCTCTTGATGCAAATGAAATTGATTAGTATAATACTGAATTATTGAATAATATTAAAGTGATAAACCAATAATGAATTAAAATTGTAGATTTTGAACAAATCCTTAAAATGATTAAGCATCTAAATATACATTTAATTAAAAATTTAATACTAGTGACATAACATAAACAATACATACTAATTAGCATGATAAACATGTGTATGCTATGGATTCCTCTTGTATATTCATTTCAGTCTAATTCCATTTATGTTGTGTAATTTGGTTATTCAGTTAGTTGGTAATTTTGATCATTTTTCCATTTGGCTATTTGGATAATTGAACAATTAGGCCTTTTAGAAAAATTAGGCAAATTAGTCTAATTAGGTAATTTAGGCTAATTAGTCCATTTATAAAAATTAGGTCCTTTAGGCCAATTAGGTCATTATTCCATAGGAAATTTAGGACTTTAATCCATTTAGGCCAATTAGTCCACTAGTCCATTTAGGCCATTAGTCCATTTAGGTCAATTAGGATAATTAGACAATTTAAGTCAATTAGGCCAATTAGGCTAATTAGACCATTTAATCCAATTAGATCATTTAATCCATTTAGACCAATTAGGCCATTTAGACTAATTAGGTCATTTATGACAATTTGTTCATTAGAATATTTAGACAAATTTGGCCATCAGTCCATTATCCCATTAGTTCATTACACCATTAGGCCAATTGGCCATTTAGCGATTTGACCATTTATGACAATTAGTCCAATTAGGCTAATTAGGACAATTAGACCATTTGATCAAATTCTACCATTTAATCCAATTGAACCATTTAATTCATTTCAATCAATTAGACCATTTAGACCCATTTGGTAGTTTAGGCCAATTTAGGCCAATTAGGCCAATTAGGCTAATTAGATCAATTAGGCCAATTAGGACAATTAGACCATTTAATCCAATAATACCATTTAATCCATTTATACAAATTATTCCATTTAGACCAATTAGCTCATTTATGTTAATTAGGAAATTATTTCAATTATGCCATTTTGCTATTAGGTCATTAGGCTATTTAGATCAATTAGGTCATTTAGGTCATTAGGCCATTATCCCGTTAGTTCAGTGGGCCACTAGGCTAATTGGTCATTTGGTCATTTGGTCATTTAGACCAATTTAGACCAATTTAGGCCAATTAGAACAAAAAAAATACTAAAACATAGAACCAAAACACTATATCTAATACACTAAAATCTAAGGCCTAATGAGGCCCATTAGGACGATTAGGCCACTTAGGCCCATTAGGTCACTTAGTCCCATTCTCCCCATTCAGCCCAATAGGCCACTTAGGCCCATTATGCCCATTTGGCCACTTAGGCCCATTAGGCTAATTTGGCCACTTAGGCCCATTAGTCTCACTAGGCCACTTAGTCCCATTAGGCCCATTACGCCACTTAGGACCATTAGGTCACTCATTACACTTGACCCATTAGTCCAATTCAAACCATTAGGCCACTTAGGCCCATTAGGCCCATTACGACGGTTAGGCCGCTTAGGCCAATTAGTCTCATTATGCCGATTGGGCCACTTAGTCTCATTATGCCCATTAGGCCCATTAGTCCACTTAGGCCCAATTAGACCATTAGGTCCATTAGTCCACTTAATTCCATTAGACGGATTAGGCCACTTATTATCATTGGTCCACTTAGGCCCATTAGACACATTAGGCCCATTAGGCAACTTAGGCCCATTAGGATCATTAGATGCATTCGACCCATTAGTCCCATTAGGCCATTATGGACATTTAGATCATTAGGTCCATTAGGCTAATTAGAACACCTGGTCCCATTAGGCCAATTAGGCCACTTAGGCCCATTAGGCCACTAAGGCCCATTAGGCCCACTAGGCCCATTAGGCACATTCATCCCACTAGGGAAATTATCCCACTTATCCCCATTAGCACCATTAGTCCCATTATGCCACTTAGGCCCATTAGGCCCATTATTCCACTTAGGTTCATTAGGCCCATTCACCCACTTAGGCCACTTAGGTACATTCAAACACTTAGGCCCATTAGCCCACTTTGGTCCATTGAGACCATTTGGCCCATTTGGCCCCTTAGGCCCCTTAGGCAACTTAGTCCCATTTAAACTATTAGGCATCTAGTACACTTAGTACCATTAGGCCACTTAGGCCCATTGAGCCCATTAGGCATGTTTGGCCCCTTAGGCAACTTAGGCCGGTTAGGCCCATTAGGTAACTTCGGCCCCTTAGGTCCATTAGGCCACTTAGGCTCATTGAGCCCATTAGACTCATTAGGCCCCTTAGGTAACTTATGACACTTAGTCCCATTAGGCCCATTAGGCCACTTAGGCCCATTATGCGACTTAGGAAAATTAATCCCATTAGTCCACTTAAGCTTCTTAGTCCCATCAAGCACATTAGGCCACTTAGGCCCATTTGACCCATTAGCCATTGGAACCATTAGGAATATTAGGCCAATTGTGACACTTAGGCCCATTAGGCCACTAAGGTCCATTAGTCCCATTAGGCCACTTAGGCCCATTAGGACACTTATGTACATTAGGCCCATTAGGTCACTCATACCCACTCAGCCACTTAGGCCCATTAGACCCATTAGTTCCTTTAGAACATTTAGGTCGCTTATTCCCATTAGACCAATTCGTCTCATTAGGAACATTGGAAATTTGGCCCATTAGGCCCATTCGGACCATTAGGACTACTAATCCCATTATGAAACTTCATCTCATTAGGCCAATTAGTCCCATTAGGCCACTTAGGCCCATTATTCCAATTCGGCCCATTAGGCCACTGGCCCAATAGACCCTCCAAATCATTTTTTACATTTTCATAAAATCTACTTTGAGGGAAAAGTGGGATCCATACACCATACTACATGACACATATCCAAATTTCAAAAATAGTCTACATATTTAAAATTTGAAATGAGTATCATCACCGCGGGAATCTTCATATCAACGACAAATCCTGCAAATCATGTAGCAACTACATCGAAGATAGCATGTCGAAAAAGGTTTCACCACCATCATCACCTTTTTTCTTCATCACCACATTTTCGTCCACTTTGAACATCATTTTCCTAACAATTATCTCCATAGTCACCACATCGCTGGAAAGAACACCACCTTTGTTGTCATCAACCATCATCTTTAGACCTAAGAACCAGATCAAAACGAACCCATACGTACACTAATCACCACTGATGTCTTCATATCACCGCCATAGAACTCAAACATCACTACCAAAAAACCATCAAAATAAAACATCACAACCATTTGAACCATCAAAGATGGTCCATTCTCTATCCTGGAGATACTATTCCCCTCGATCCACACCTCCCAGAACCTCCATGAAGACTCATGCACCAGACTGGAACGGAAAAGAGAACAACAAGGATGAGTAGATGGAGGCCTCGATAGGGGAGCAAGCCAGAAACCACATTGGTCAAACAAAACAGAGAACCAACAACAGAGAAACAAAATCGATCCCAAACAAAAACACCATACGAGACCTTAATCTACATCCGAAAAATAGAGAAGGATCTAAACAGAGTAATAAACCTAAGCTAAGGCCACTATCAGCGCTAGTCCATCACCATCCCAAGTAGGCCTAGATCCCGAATCAAGATCGACCAAAGTGGTGTCCAAGGTGATGGGTAGGACATCAATAGTAGAGGATAAAGAAGGCATCAGACACACTCACCAGTTCCGGCCCAAGCCGTCTAAAGCACCCGCACACACATACCCAGAATGGGGGTCTGATGGGTAGGGATAGATTGAAATAGGGGTGGTGAGCGATGCAAGATGACCACACCAAAAAAAATACACATCATTCGAGAAGGAAGAAAAATAAATAAAGAGAAATAAAGGGATGGACCAAGTGAAGTGGGACCATCATCATTGAGTAGACCCTCAAAACCCTAGGAGGGGAAGAGGAGCCAGTAAGAGCATTAGGATATAGAAGAGTGTGGATCCATTAGGCTCATTCATTAGGCTCATTATTCCCATTAGGCCACTTAGGCCCATTAGACCCATTTTCCCATTACGACCATTATGCCCATTCGACCACTTAGGCCCATTAGTACCATTGGGACACTCCGTCCCATTAGGCCCATTAAACCCATTATATTAGGCCCATTAGGCCATTTAGGTCATATGACCCATTATTTCCATTAGGCCAATTAGACACATTAGGTCACTTTAGGCCCATTAGGCCCATTAGACCCATTATTCCACTTAAGGCCTTTAGGCCACTTTGTCCCATGAGGCACATTAGGCCAATTAGGCCACTTAGGCCCATTCGGCCTATTAGACCACTTAGGCCCATTAAGCCAATTTGGCCCACTAAGCCCATTGGATTAGGCCCACTAGGACACTTAAGACCATATGGACAATTAGGCCCATTAAGAAAATTAGACCAATTAGGCCCATTATGAACATTAGGCCCACTAAACCCATTAGGCCACTTAGGCCCACTAGGCCACCTAGGACTATTAGGCCACTTAGGCCCATTAGTCACTTAGGCCCCTTATTCCCATTATACCACTTAGGACCATTCGAGGCATTAGGCCCATTATGCCACTAAGGCCCATTATTCCACCTAGGCGCATTGGGCCCATTAGTCCCACTAGGCCTCTTAGTCCGCTTAGGCCCCTTAGTCCACTTAGGCCCATTAGGCCCCTTACGCTCATTAGGACGCTTAGGCCGATTAGGCCACTTAGGCCCATTCATCCCATTAATACCATTACGCCACTTAGGACCATTTGATGCATTAGGCCCATTAGACAACTAAGGCCCATTAGACCCATAAGTCCCATCAGGCAACTTAGGACCCTTAGGCCACTTAGTCCCCTTAGGCCCATTAGGCCATTTATGCCCATTAGACCCATTAGTCCACTTAGATCCCTTAGGCCACTTAGGACCATTAGGCCACCTAGGCCCATGAGTCCCATTAGGCCCATAAATCCCATTAGGCCCATCAGGACCATTAGTCCAATTAGGCCACTTAGGCCCCTTAGGCCACTTAAGCCTATTCAGCCAATCAAGCCCATTAGGACACTTAGGCCCATTAGGCCACTAAGGCTCATTAGGTCACTTAGGCCCATTAGTCCACTTAGGCCCATTTGACCAATTAGGCCCATTAAGATATTGAGGCCCATTAGGCACATAAGGCCACTTAGGACCATTTGGCCCATTTGGCCCATCAGGCCACTTAGGCCATTGAGACCCATTAATCCCATTAGGCCACTTAGGCCAATTAGGCCTATTTACTCCATTAGGACCATTAGGCCACTTAGGCCCATTAGGCCCATTAGTCTAGTGAGGTCCCTTCAGCCCATTATCCCACTTAATCCAATTATCCCACTTAGGCCGATTAGGTCAATTAGGCCACTGAGGCCCATTAGTCCTATTAGGACACTGAGGCCCATTAGGCCCAATAGGCACATTAGGCCCATAATGCACATTAACCCATTAGGTCCATTAGGCCACTTAGTCCCATTAGGCCACTTCAACCCATTAGGCTAATTCATCCACTTTGGCCCATTAGGCCCATTCGACCACTTTGGCCCATTAGGCCCATTAGGCCACTTAGGCCCATTAGGCCCATTAGTCCACTTAGTCCACTTAGGCCCATTAGGCCACATATGCCCATTTGGACCATTAGGCTCATTAATCCACTTAGTCCCATTAGTCCACTTAGGCCCATTAGACCACTTAGGCTCATTTGGCCACTTCATCCCATTAGGCCCATTATTTCTATTCACCCCATTAGGCCCATTTATTCACTTAGTTCCATTAGGCCAGTTACTCCCATTTGGTCCATTAAGCCACTTAGGGACGATAGGCCCATTAGGCCACTTAGGCCCATTCGTCCAATTTTCCAACTTTGGCCCCATAGGCCCATTATGCCCATTAGGCCCATTATGCTCATTCATCCATTTTGGCCCATTATGACCATTAGACCCATTAATCCACTTAGGCCCATTAGGTCCATTAGGCCCATTTGGCCACTGGGTCTCATTAGTCCCATTATGACCATTAGGCCCATTCATCCACTTTGACCCATTAGGACACTTAGGCCCATTTGGCCACTTCGGGCCATTATGCCCATTAAGCCCATTAGGCCCATTCGTCCACTTTGTCCCATTAGGCCACTAAGGCCCATTAAAACTATTAGGCCACTTAGGCCCATTAGACCCATTAGGAAACTTATTCCCATTGGTCTACTTAGGTACATTATGCCACTTAGGCCAAGTAGGCCCATTAGGCCCATTGGTCCACTTAGGCCCATTAGGCCCATTAGAACACTTAGTCTCATTATTCCCATTCGACCACTTAGTCCCATTAGGCACATTCGGCCCATTAGGTCCACTACGGCCCCTTAGACTTGTTAGGCCCATTAGGCCACTTTAGCACTTAGGCCCATTCGAACCATTTGACCCATTAGGCCCATTCTTCCCATTAGACCCATTTAGGCCATTAGTCCCATTAGGATCATTAGGACCCTTAGGCCCATTAGGCCGCTTTATCCCATCAGGCCCATTCAACACATTATTCCCATTCAGCCATTAGGTCATTTGAGACATTAGGCCCATTCAGGCCACTTAGGCTCATTCGGGCACTTAGACCCATTAGGCCACTTAGGCCCATTAGACCACTTAGTCCCATTATCTTAATTAGGACCATTAGGACACTTAATACCATTTGGATCATTCATCTTGTTTGTCCCATTAGGAACATTAGTCCAATTTGGTAATTTAGGCCGATTAGGCCACTAAGGCCCAATAGGACCATTTGGAAACATGGGACCATTATGATACTTAGTCCCATTCGTTTGATTAGGCTGATTAGGCCACTTAGGCCACTTAGGCCCATTAGGACCATGAGGTAACTTAGACCCATTAGGCCCATTAGGCCACTTAGGCCCATTAGGCCCATTAGGCCACTTAGGCCCATTCAGCCCATTCAGCCCATTGGGCTAGTTGAGCCACATAGGCCCATTTGGATCATTCATCCACTTGGTCCCATTAATCCCATTAGGCCACTTCGGTCAATTAGTACAATTAGGCACATTAGGCCACTTACACCCATTAGGCCCATTGGGCCACTTAAGACCATTCGACCACTTAGACCCATTAGCCTCATTAGTCCACATAGACCCATTTAGCCACTTAGGCCAGTTCGCCCCAGTTGGCCACTTAGGCCTGTTCAGCCACTTAGGTCTATCAGGCCACTTTGGCCCATTATTCCCTTTAGGACGATTATGCCACTTAGGTCCATTCGGCCCATTCGACCCATTAAGCCACTTAGGCCCACTGGGCACATTAGGCCACCTCGACCCATTACGCCCATTTGGACACTTCATCCCATTACGCCTAATGAACCACTTAAGCCCATTGAACTCATTAGGCCCATTGAGCCACTTAGCCCATTAGGCTCATTCATCCACTTAGGCCCATTAACCCATTAGGCCCATTATGCCTATTAGGCCTATGAGGCCACTAAGTCACATTAGGCCACTAAGGCCCATGAGGCCACTTAGGCCTATTATTCCCATCAGGTCACTTATGCCCATTCGACCCATTAGGTCACTTATGACCATTAGGAACATTGGGCCACTTATGCCCATTCGGCCCATTCGACCACTTAAGCCAATTCATCCCATTAAGCCACTTAGGCTATTTAATCCCATTAAGCCCATTGGGAAACTTAGGCCTACTAAGAAACTTATGCCCATTAGGTTGATTGATCCACTTAGGCCCATTAGGTAACTTAGGCCCACTAGGCCCATTAAGACCATTAGTCCGATTAGGCCACTTAAACCCATTAGTCCCATTAAGCGCACTAGGCCCATTTGGCCCATTTGGCCCCTTAGGCCCATTAATCAGATTAAACCAATTAGGAAACTTAGGCACATTAGGACACTTAGGTCCATTTGGCACATTAGGCCACTTTGGGTAATTAGGCCCATTCATCTAATTAGGCTCATTAGGCCCATCAGTCCCCTAGACCCGTTAAGCCCAGTAAGCCCATTAGGCCACTTAGTTCCATTAGGACACTTAGCCCCATTAATCAGATTAGGAAACTAAGGCCCATTAGGCCCATTAGGCCCACTAGGCCCATTAATTCCATTAGGTTGATTAGGCCACTTAGGCCCATTGGGCCACTTAGGTCAATTAGGCCCATTAGGCCCATTAATCCCATTTGGACGATTAGGAAACTTTGACCCATTAGGCCACTTTAGACCATTATTCCAATTAGGAAATTAGGTCCATTAGGCCCATTAGACCCATTAGGCCACCCACACCCATTTGGTCCATTGGGCCCATTGTGCCCATTAGGCCGATTAGGCAACTTTGGCCCATTAGGCCACTTCGACCCATTAGGCACTTTCGACCCATTAGACCACTAAGGCTAATTAGGCCTATTAGGCCCATTTGGACCCTAGGACCATTAGGCTACCTAGGCCCATTATTCCCCTTAGGTCGATTAGGCCACCTAGTCCAATTAGGCCCATTAGGCTACCTAGGCCCATTATTTCCCTTAGTCCCATTAGGCCACCTAGTCCCATTATTCCCCTTAGGCCCATTAGTCCACCAAGGCCCATTAAGCCCATTAGGTCACCTAGGCCCATTTGGCCCATCCGGCCCATTGGTCCCATTATGCCCATTAGGCCGATTAGGCAACTTTGTCCCATTAGGCCAATTCGAACCTTTAGGCCCATTATACCCATTAGGCCACTGAGGCTAGTTATGCCCATTTGGCACGTTTGGACCCTATGCCCGCTAATCCCATTAAGCCCATTAGGCCACCTAGGCCCATTAGGCATCTTAGTCCCATTAGGCACCTTATGCCCATTAGTCCCCTTAGGCCCATTAGGCCCCTTACACCCATTACGCCCATTACGCCCATTATGCCCATTATGCCCATTAGGACACTTAGGCCCATTAGACCACTTAGGCCCATTAGGCCGCTTAGGCCAATTCCACCCATTAGGCCCATTTTTTCTTAGGCTCGTTAAGCCCATTAAGACCATTTGGCCACAGAGGCCCATTAGGCCACTTAGGCCTATTAGGCCCCTTAGGTCCATTAGGTAACTTAGGCCCATTAAGCCCATTAGGCCCATTAGGAACATCAAGCCCATTAGGTTGATTAGGTCACTTAGGCCCATTAGGCCACTTTGGCCCATTAGGCTCATTAGGTTACTTATTCCCATTAGCACTATTAATCCCATTAAGCCAAATAAGCCTATTTGGTACCTAGGCCCGTTGAGCCCATTAAGACCATTAGGCCCACTGGGCCCCTTGGGCCTATTTGTACCATTAATACACTTAGGACCATTTGGCCTGTTAAGCCACTTAGGCCCATGAGTCCCATTCGGCACCTTAGGTATATCCAACCTATTCGACCCATTTAGCCACCTAGGTCGATTTGGCCCATTAGGCCACTTAGGCCCAATTGTTTGATTAGGCAGATTAGGCCACTTAGGCTCATTAGTCCCATTAGGCTCATTGGCCACTTAGGCCCACTAGGCACATTAGACCCATTTGACCAATTATGACACTTAAACCCATTAGTCCCATTTGGCCACTTAGGCTCATTAGGCCCACTAGGACCGTTAGGCCACTTCGGCCCCTGAGGCCCATAAGGCCTGGTAGGAACATCAGTCCACTTAGGCCTATTAGGCCCATGAGTCCACTTATGACCATTAGGCCACTTGGCCCAGAAGGCCCATTCTTCCACTTAGGTCCATTAGGCCCATTAGCCCAATTGGGCCTATTCATTCACTTAGGCCCATTCGTCCCATTAAGCCCATTGGGCCTATTGGACCCATTAGTCTCATTAGTCCACTGAGGCCCATTCATCCCATTATACCCATCAGGTCCATTAGGCCACTTAGGCCCACTAGGCCACTTAGGCCCATTATTCCCATTAGGCCACTTAGGCCACTTACATTCATTTACCCCATTAGGCCCATCATACCCATTAGGCCACTTAGGGTCATTAGGTCCATTAGGCCCATTCAGACCATTTAGAACATTCGGCCCACTTGTGCCCATTATGCCTATTGGGCCTACCAGACCCATTGGGTCCATTAGGCACATTCGACCATTGAGGTCCATTGGGCCCATTAGGAAAATCAGGCCCATTAGGCCCCTTAGTCCCATTAGGCCCACTCAACCCATTAGGAAACCTAGGCCCATGAGGCCCATTGGGCCACTTAGACCAGTGAGGCCCATTAGTCCCATCGGACCCATTAGGTCACTTAGGCCCATTAGTCGCATTAGCCCAATTAGGCCACTAAGGCTCATTAGACCAATTATGCCAATTAGGCCCATGAGGCCAATTCAACCACTAAGGTCCATGAGGCCCGTTAGGCCTATCAGTCTCATTCAGCCACCAAGGCCCATTAGGCCCATGAGGCCTATTAGGCCACTAAGGCCAATTCAGCCGATGATGCCACTAAGTCCCATTCGACCCATCTGGACCATCAGGCACATCGGTCCACTTAGGCCCATTAAGCCCATCAGGCCCATTAGGACAATTAGGCCCAATCGGGTCATTAGGCCACTTAATCTCATTAGGCCCTTGGGGCCCATTAGGCCCATTAGTCCACTTAGGTCCACTCGGCTCATTAGGCCGATTGGGCCACTTAGGTCCATTTGTCTCATTAGGCCACTTAGGCCCATTAGGCCCATTAGGCCCATCAGGCCCATCAGGACCATTTGACCACTTAGGACCATTAGGCCCATTAGTCCCATTAGGAAACTTCGGCCCATTCGGATCATTAGGCCACTTAGTCCCATTAGGCCAATTTTTCCAATTAGGCCCATTAGCCCACTGAGGCCCATTAGGCCACTTAGGCCCATTGATTCATTTATCCACCTAGGCCCATTAATCACATTAGGACACTTAGTCTACATAGGCCGATTAGGCCCATTAGGCCATTGAGGCCCATTAGGCCACTCTAGACCATTAGGCCACTTAGGCAACTTAGGCCCATTAGACCCATTAGGCCACTAAGGCCCATTAGGCCACTTCGACCCATTAGGCCACTTAGGCCCATTAGGCCGATTAGGCCACTAAGGCCCATTAGGACCATTAGGCCACTTTGGCCACTTTGGCCCATTAGGACACTTAATCCCATTATACCCATTAATCCACTTAGGCCACTTAGTGCCATTATGTCTGTTAGGCCCATTCCACCACTTCGGCCCATTCGGCCACCTAGGCCCATTAATCCCATTAGACCACTTAGGCCCATTATGCCACTTAGGAGCATTATGCCCATTAGGCCACTTAGGCCCATCATGCCACTTGGCCCATTAGTCCACTTAGGATCATTCGGCCCATTAGGCCATTGAGGCTCATTAGGACCATTCAGACAATTAGGGCCACTTGGTCCATTAATCCCATTAGGCTGATGAGGACACTTAGGTCCATTAGGCCACTTATCCCATTAGGTCCCTTAGGCCCCTTAAGCCCATTAGTACAATTAGGAAACTTTGGACCATTAGGAAACTCATGCTCATTAGGCCACTTAAGTTAATTAGGACCATTAGGCCCAATCAGCCCATTTGGCCCCTAGGCCCATTATACCCATTAAGCCCATTAGGTAACTTAGGCCCATTAGGCCACTTAGGAAAATTAGGCGGATTAGGCCACTAAGGCCCATTAGTCCCATTAGGCCACTTAGGTCCACTAGCCCCATTAAGCCCATTAGGTTGATAAGGCCACTTATGCACATTAGGACACTTAGGCCCATTCGACTCATTTGGACAATTTTGTCCATTAGTCCAATTAATCCCATTAGGTGAATTAGGAAACTTTGGCCCATTAGACCCTTAGGCCCATTATGTCTATTAGGCCCATTAGACCAGTTAGTCTAATTAGGCCCATTCGGCCCATTAGGCCACTTATTCCCATTCGAGTGATTAGGCACATTTGGCCTATTAATCCCATTAGGCCAATTCGGCAACTTTGGCCAATTAGGCAACTTAGGCCCATTTGGCCAATTCGATCCATTAAGCCCATTGGGCCACTTAGGACCATTTGGCCCATTAGGCCACTTAATCCACATAGGCCCATTAGGCCCATTGGGCTTATTAGGCCCATTATGCCACTTAGGCCCATTAGGCCCACTAAGCCCATTCATCCCATTCTTTCCATTAGTCCACTTCGACCCATTAAGCCCATTCAGCCACACAAGATCATTAGGCCCACTAGGCCCATTAGGCCACTTAGGCCCATAAGGACACATCGACCCATTAGACCACTTAGACCCAATATCCCATTAGGCCCATTAGGTCACTTAGGCCCATTAGGGAACTTAGGCCCATTAGTCCTATTAGGACACTTAGTCCCATTCAACCAATTAAGCAACTTTGGCCCATTAGGCCCATTTGGCCACTAGGCCCATTCGTCCCATTAGGCCCATTGAGCCACTTAGGTGCATTAGGCCCAGTAGGCCCATTATGCTCATTCATCCCATTAGGCCCATTAGTCCTATTAGTCTACTTAGTCCATTTAGGACCATTAGGACCTTTAAACCCATTAGGCCACTAAGGTCCATTAGACCAGTTAGACCACTTAGGCTATTTAGGCCCATTCTGCCACTTAGTCCCATTCAGCCCATTCAGACACTTAGTCCACACAGCCCATTAGGCCTATTAGGCCCATTGGGCCACTTAGGTCAATTACGTCACTTAGGCCCATTGCACCACTTCGGCCCATTAGGCCCATTCAGGCACTTAGGCCCACAAGAACCATTTAGCCAATTAAGCTGATGATGCCACTTAGGCCAATGAGGCCACTTCGTCCCATTAGGCCCATAATGCCCATAAGGCCTATTAGGCCCATTCGGCCCATTAGGCCCATCTGGCCACCTGGTCCCATTAGGCACATTAAGATAATTAGGTCCATTTGGGCACTTAGTCCCACTGGTTCCATTGGGCCATTAGACCACTTTCACCCATTAGGCCCATTAGGCCAATTAGGCACATTAGGCCAACTTGGCTCATTCGACCATTGAGGCCCACCCGAACCATTAAGACACTTAGGCCGATTCCTCCCATTAAGCCACTTACGCCCATTAGGCCCATCGGGGTTATTATGACACTTAATCCCATTCATCCACTTAGGCCCATCAGGCCCATTCCCCCCACTCAGCCAATTTTTCTCATTAGGCCCATTTAGCCACTTAGGCTCAATCATGCACTTAGGCCCATAAGGCTCATTAGGCTCATTCAATCGATTAGGCCGATTCATCCACTTAGACCCATTAGGTCCATTAGGCCCATTAGGACACTTAGGCCCATTAGTCCCATTTGGTTGATTAGGCCGATTAAGCCACTTAGGCCACTTAGACCCATTAGGCCCATTACCACACTTAGGCCCATTAGGCTCATTGGGCCCATTAGGCCCATTAATCCCATTAGGCCGATTCGGCAACTTAGGTCCATTAGGAAACTTACGCCCATTAGGCCCATTAGACCCATTTTTCCACTTAGGATAATTAGGTCCACTAGGCCCAATCAGCCCATTAGGCCCATTTGCCCCCTGGGCAGGTTAATCCCATTAAGCTCATTAGGCCACTTAAGCCAATTAGGCTGATTAGGCCACTAAATCCCATTAGGCTACTTAGGCCCACTATACCCATTAAACCCATTAGGCCAATTAGGCCACTTAGACCCATTAGGCCACTTAGGCATAATAAGACCATTAGGCCCATTAGGGCACTTAGGCCCATTACACCCATTAGGTTGATTAGGAAACTTTGGCCCATTAGGACACTTAGGCCCATTAGTCCACTTAAGACAATTAGGCCCATTCAGCCCAATTAGTCCATAGACCCGTTAAGCCCAATAAGCCCATTCGGCCACTTAGGCCCATTAGGCCACTTAGACTTATTAGGTCCCTTAGGCCAGTTAGGCCCATTTGGAACCTTGGCCTGTTAATCCTATTAATCCCATTAGGCCCATCATGCCCATTAATCCACTTAGGCCCCTTGGGCCCATTAGACCCGTAAGTCCACTATGGACCATGAGGCCCATTAGGCCACTTAGGCCCCTTAGTCCAATTAGGCCCATGATGATCGTTAGGCCCATTAGTCCCCTTAGGCCACTTAGGCCCATGAAAACCATTAGTTCACTTAGGCCCATGAGGTCCATTAGGCCACTTCGGCCCATCAGGCCCATTAGGCCCATTCTGCCACTTAGGCCTATTCATCCCATTATGTCACTTAGGCCCATTATTCCCATTAGACCCATTCTTTAAATTAGGCCGATTAGGCTCCTAATGCCCCTTAGGCCCATTAGTCCCATTATGCCTCTTAGACCCATTAGCCCATTTGGCCACTTAGGCCCATTAGGCCCACTAGGACCATTAGTACCATTGAGACCATTTGGCCCATTAGGCCCATTTAGAACATTAGGACCATATGGCCACATAGGAACATTGGGCCCCATAGGCCCATTCCGCCCATTAAGCCCATCCAGCCACTTAGGCCCATTAGGCCACTTTAGCCCATTATGCCCATTGGTCCCATTAGGACCATCAGGTCCATTGGGCCCATTGGTCCCATTACGACCATTCGGCCCATTAGTCCCATTCAGCCCATTAGTCCCATATGGCCACCTAGGCCCATTCAACCCATTCAAACCATTAGGCCCATTAGGCCCATTTGACGTATTAGGCCCATTAGGCCCATTCGACCACTTAGGCCCACTAGGCCCATTAGTCCACTTAGGCCCATTAGGCCACTTACGCCCATTAGGACCATTAAGACCATTAGGCGAATTAGGCACATTAAGCCCATTAAGACCATTCGGCCACTTAGGCCCACAAGGACCATTAGGCCCATTAGGCCACTTTGGCCCACTAGGCCCATTAGGCCACTTAGCCCCATTAGGCAACTTACGCCCAATAGACCCATTAGACCAATTAAGTGCATTAGGCCCATTAGGCCCATTCAACCACTTAATCCCACAAGGCCCATTAGGCCACTTAGACCCATTAGGCCACTTACGTACATTAGGCCCATTAGGCCCATTATGCCACTTAATCTCATTCGTCCACTTAGGCCAATTAGGTCCAGTAACCCCATTAGGCCAATTTGGCCTATTAGGCCCATTCGACCACTTAGGCTCATTAGTCCTAATCATCCACTTAGGCTCATGAGGCCCATTATCCCCATTCAATTGATTATGCCAATTTGGCCACTTAGGGAACTTAGACCCATTAGTCCTATTAGGGCCATGAGGCCACTTAGGCCCATTAGGAACATTCGGTCGATTAGGCCAATTATGAAACTTAGACCAATTAAGCCCATTAGGCCACTTAGGCCCATTCTATTGATTAGGCCAATTCAACCACTTAGGCCCATTCATCTGATTGGCCCGATTAGGCCACTTAGGACCATTAGTCCATTTAGGCCCATTCGAACACTTAGGCCCATTTAGAACATTTGGTTGATTAGGCATATTAGGACACCTAGACCCATTAGGAACATTAGACCACTTAGACCTATTATGCCCATTAGGCCCATTCGGTTGACTATGCTGATTAGGCCATATAGGCCCATTAGGCCACTTAGGCCCATTAGGATCATTCAGGCGATTAGGCCGATTAGTCCACTTAGTCCCATTATGCCCCTTAGGCCAATTAGGCCACTTAGGCCACTTAGGAATTAAGCCCATTAGGCCCATTAGACCACTTAGGCCCATTAGGCCCATTTTTCCCATCATTCGATTAGGCTGATTAGGCCAATTAGGCCACTTATGCCGATTAGGCCCATTAGGCCACCTAGGGTCATTAGGTCCAATAGTCCCATTCAGTTGATTATTGGGATTAGGTCATTTATGCCCATTAGGACCCTTAGGCCCATTAGTCCATTAGGCCCATTACCCCACTTAGGCCCAATAAACCCATTATTCTCATTTGGCCCATTTGGCCACTTAGGCTCATTAGGCCCATTAGGCCACATATGCCCATTAAGACAATTAGGACCATTGAACCCATTAGTCCCATTAATCTCATTAGGCCCATTAAGCCACTTAGGCCACTTAGGCCCATTAGGCCCATTCGATCGATTAGCTCGATTAGGCCACCTTGGCCCATTAAGCCACATAGGCCCATGAGGCCCATTAAACCCATTAGTCCCCCTAGTACCATTAGGACCGTTAATCCACTTAGGCCACATAGGCCCATTAGTCCCATCCAGTCGATTATCACAATTAGGCCACTTAGGCCACCTAGTCCAATTAGGTCCATTATCCGCATTGGACCCATTAGGCCCATTAGGTCCAATAAGACCACTATGGAACTTAGGACCATTAAGACCATTAGGCCACTTAGGACCACTAAGGCCATCAGGCTCATTAGGCCATGAGGTGCATTCTTCCCATGAGGCCCATCAGGCCCATTAGGACACTTAGTCCCATTCGGCACATTGGGCCCAATGAGGCCACTTAGGCCCATGAGGCCCATTCGACTCATCAGGACACTTAGGCCCATTAGGTCCATTAATCTCATTAGGCCCACTAGGCCACTTAGTCTCATTAGGAAACTTTCGACCACTAAACCTATTAGGCCCATTAGGCCAATTAGGCCTAATAGGCCCACTCATCCACTTAGTCCCAATAGGACCATTAGGTCACTTAGGCAGACTAGGCTCATTCATCCACTTAGGCCCATTAATCCACTTACACCCTTTAGGACCATTAGTCCAATTAGGTGCATTAGGTACATTAGGCCCATTTGGCCACTTAAGTCCACTAGGCCCATTCGGCCACTTAGGTCCATTCGGCCACTTCGGCCCATTAGGCCCATTAGGCCACTTATTCCCACTAGGCCCATTAGGACCATTATTCCACATAATACCATTTTTCCACTTAGGCTCATTCAGACCATTAACCCTATTAGGCCAATTTGGCCCATTAGACCACTTAGGTCCATTAGTCTCAATCAACAACTTTGGCCCATAAGGCCTATTCGATGGATTAGGCCGATTAGTCCACTTAGGCCACTTAGACCCAATAGGCCCATTAGGCCCATTAGTCCACTTAGGCTCATTAGGCCCATTCGGCCGATTAGGCCAATTAGGACACTTAGGCCACTTAGACCCATTAGGCCCATTAGGCCCATTAGGCCACTTAGGCCCATTAGGCCACTTAGGCCCATTAGGTCCATTAGGCCCATTCAATCGATTAGCCCAATTTGGTAATTTGGACCATTCGGTCGATTAGCTTGATTAGGCCACTTAAGCCCATTAGGCCCATTAGGCCCATTAGGCCACTTAACCTCATTCGGTCGATTAGGTAGATTAGGCTACTTAGACCCGTTAGGCCCATTAGTCTCATTAGGACACTTAGGACCACTAGGCCCATTAGGCTGATTCGGTTGATTAGGCCGATTAGGCCACATATTCCCATTAGTACCATTAGGCCACTTAGGCCCATTAGGCCCATTCAGCTGATTAGGTTGATTCGACCACTTTGGCCACTTAGACCCATTATGCCCATTATGACCATTAGGGCCTTTAAGCCCATTTGGCCTCTGAGTTCACTTAAGCATTAGGCCCATTATGTCACTTAGGCCCATTAGGACCATTTGTCCCATCAGTTGATTAGGACGATTAATCCACTTAGGCCACTTAGGCCGATTTATCCCGTTAAGCCACTTAGGCCCATTAATCCCATTAGTCCACTTAGGACCATTAGGACCATTAGGCCCATTCAGTCGATTAGGGGAATTATGCCACTTAGTATCATTAGACCCATTAGTCCACTTAGGCCCATTAGTCCCATTAGGCCACTTAGGCCCATTTGACCCATTAAACCCATTAGTCCCATTAGGCCCATTAAGCCACTTAGGCCACTTAGGCCCCTTAGGCCCATTCAATCAATTAGCTCGATTAGGCCACCTAGGCCCATTGAGCCCATTATACAATGTAGGCCCATTAGGAAACTTATGACCATTAGGCCCATTAAACCCATTAGTCGCATTGGGCCCATTAGGCCCATTAATCCACTTACGCCACTTAGGCCCATTAGGCCCATTCAGTCGATTAGCCTGATTAGGCCACTTAGGCCAATTGGGTCCATCTAGCCCATTATCCCCATTAGGCTCACTAGGACCATTAGGGCACTTAGGACCATTAGGATTCTTATGACCAAGAGACCCATTAGGCCCATCAGGCCCATTAGGCCCATGAGGCGCATTCTACCCATGAGGCCCATCAGGCCCATTATGTCACTTTGGTCCATTCATCCAATTAGGACCATGAGTCCACTTAGGCCCATGAGATCCATGAGGTGCATTAGACCCATTATGCCACTTAGGCCCATTAGGCCCATTAGGCCCATTAATCCCATTATGCCCACTAGGCCCTTTAGTCCACTTAGGCCCATTAGGCCACTTAGTCCCATTAGGCCCATTGGGCGCACTAGGCCCATTCGTCCCATTCGGCCAACTCAACCTAGTAGGCCCCTTAGGCCCATGAGGCCCATTGGGCCCATTAGTCCACTTAGGCACATTTAGACCATTAGGCCCTTTAGTCCCACTTCGACCACTTAGGACCCTTAGGTACATTATGGCCATTGGGCCCACAAGGCAACTTAATCCCATCAGGTCCATCTGGCCAATTAGGCCCATTCGACCGATTAGGCTGATTAAGCCGATTAGGCCCATTAGGTCCTTTAGGCCCACAAGTCCCACTAGACCCATTAGGCCACTTAGGCCCTTTAGGACCATTAGGGAACTTAGGGTCTTGATACCATGAGGCCCATTATAATTTTTAGGCTCATCATGCCACTTAGACGCATTAGTTCCATTAGGCCCATTAGGCCACTTAGGTCCATTAGGCCCATGAGTCCATTTAGGCCCATAAGGCCCATCGGGCTACTTCATCCCATTAGGCCCATTCAGGAACATAGGACCATTAGGCCCATTAGGTCACTTAGCCCACTTAGCCCCATTAGGCCCACTAGGCCCATTGATCCACTTCGACTTAGGAGGCCCATTAAGCCTATTAATCCCATTAGGCCCACGAAGCCACTTAGTCCCATGAGGTCGATTAGGCCCATTATTCCCATTAGGCCACTTATGCCCATTAGGCCCATTAGGCACGTGAGGCCACTTAGGCCCATTTGGCCAATGAGGCCCATTTGGACCTTGAGGCCCATTTGGCTCATTCCGCCACATAGGCCAATTCTGCCACATAAGCCCATTCGGCCCATCAAGCCACTTAGACCCATTGGGCCCATCAAGACACTTAGGCCCATTGATCCCATTAATCCACTTAGTCCCATTAAGAACATTACTCCCATTATGCCCATTATCCGACTTAGGCCAGTTAGGCCCATTAGGACCATTAGGCCCATGAGGCTAATTAGGCCCATTATGCCACTTAGGCCCATTGGGCTCATTAGGCCCATTGGGCCAATTAGGCCCATTCTTCCCATTAAACCTATAAGACAATTAGGCCCATTGGGCCACTAAGGCTCATTATGGCCATTAGGCTGATCAGGCCCATCAGACCCATTAGGCCACTTCGGCCCATTAGGTTACTTCAACCACTTAGGCCCATTAGGCCCATTAGTCCAATGATCCCACTAAGGCCCATTTGGCCCATCAATCCCATTAGGACACTTAGGCCCATTTGGCCCATTAGGCCACTAAGGCCCATTCAGCACATTAGGATACTTAGGCCCATTAGCCCCACTAGGCCATTAAGGCCATTTAGGCCCATTAAGCCATTTTGGCCCATTAAACCCATTAGGCCCATTAGGACCATTAATCCCATTAGGATCATTAGTCCCATTAGTCCATTAAGGTCCATTCGTCCCATTAGGCCACTTAAGCCACTTAGGCCCATTAGGCCCATGAGGCTAGTGAGGACCATTTGGACCATTTGGCCCATCAGGCCCATTAGGCCCATTCAGCCACTTAGGCCCATTAGACCCATTAGGAAAATTAGGACCATTATGCCACTTAGGCTCATTCATCTCATTGGGCCACTTAATCCCATTAGGCCCATCAGGCCCATCAAGCCCATGAGGCCACTTTTGCCCATTTGGCCCATTATGATCATCAGGCCCATTAAGCACATTAGGCCACTTAGGCCCATTCAACTCATTAGGCCACTTAGGACCATTAAGCCCATCCGTCCCATTAGGCCCATCGAGCCCATTAGGCCACTTAGTCCCATTAGCCCCATTAGGCCCATTCATTTCCTTAGGCCCATTTGGATCATTAGGAAACTTATGCTCATTAAGCCCATTAGGCCACTTGGGTCCATTAGGCCCATTAGTACACTGAGCCCCATTAGACCACTTAGGACAATTCATCTCATTAGGCCACTTAGGAAAATTAGGATAAGTAGGCCCATTAGTCCACTTAGGCCCTTTCATCCCATTCGGCCCATTATGCCACTTAGGCCCATTGGGCCCATCAGGCCACTTTGTCCCATTATGCCACTTTGGCCCATTCATCCCATTAGTCCACTTAAGCAAATTATCCCACTTAGGCCCATTAGGCCTATTAAGACACTTAGGCCCATTAGGCCCATCAGGCCACTTAGGCCCATTAGGGCACTTACGACCATTATGCCAATTATGCCACTTAGGCCCATTTGGCAATTCTGACCACTTAGGTTGATTAGGCCCATTAGGCCATTGTGGCCCATTAGTCCATTTCGGCCACTCAGGCCATTAGTCCACTAAGGCACATTAGTCCACTGAGGCCCATTAAGCCATTTAGGCTCATTCGGCTCATTAGGTCACTTAGGCTCATTAGCCCCATTCAGCCACTTCGGCACATTAGAACCATTTGGCCCATTTTACCACTAAGGCTCACTAGGCCCATTTGGCCCATTAGGCCACTTACGCCTATTAGGTCCATTAGGTCACTTAGGACACTTAGGCTCATTTGGCCCATTAGGCCACTGAGTCCCATTAGGCCCACTAGTCCAATTTGGCCAATTAGGCCACTTAGGCCACTTAGGCCCATTGGGCTACTTAGGCCCATTGGTCCCATTAGGCCCATGTGTTTAATGAGGACCTCTAGGCCCATTAGTCCCATAAAACCCATGAAGCCACTTAGGCCCATTAGTCATCTTAGGCCCATTTGGCCACTTAGGCCCATTTGGCCACTTAGGCCCATTAGGCCACTTAGGCCCATGAGGATACTTATGTCCATTATGCTAATCTAGACACTTAAGCCCATTAGGATGACTAGGCCTATTAGGCCAATGTGACCCATTAGGCCCATTTGACCCATTAGGCCATTTCGTCCACTCAGGCCCATTAGGCCCACTAGTCCCATTAGGCCAATAAGGCGCATTAGGCCCATTAGGCAATTGAGTCTCATTCGTCCCATTAGTCCACTAAGTCCAATAAGGAAACTTAGGTCCATTATTCCACTAAGGCCCATTATGCCACTTAGGCCCATTAGGCCCATGTGTCCACTAAGGCCCATCAATCCCATGAGGCCACTCAGACCCATTAGGCTGATTAGGCCACTTCATCTCATTAGGACCATTAGTCCACATAGGCCTATTCCACTCATTAGGCCACTTAGGCCCCTTAGGCCCACTAGGCCATTGAGTCCACTTAATCCCATTAAGCCACATAGGCCCATTTCTCCCATTAATCCCATCAGGGCCATTAGGCCAATTAGGTCCATTCGATGAATTAGGCCCATTAGGCCATTGGTGCCCATTAGGCCCTATAATCACATTAGGCCACTTAGGCCCATTAGGCACATTAGGCTCATGAGGTCCATGAGGCCACTAAGGCCACTGAGTCCCATTAGGCCTATTTGGCCCATCAGGCCCATCAGACCCATCAGGGCACTTAGGTTCATTAGATCCATGAGGCCTATTAGACCACTTAGGAAAATTGAGCTCATTAGGCCACATAGGTCCATTAGACCCATCAGGACCATCAAGCCCATTAGGTCTCTTTGGCTCATTTGACACATTATTCCCATATGGCCCAGCAGGCCACTTAAGCCCATTCAGTGAATTAGGCCAC
Organism: Viscum album; assembly: GCA_963277665.1. Taxonomy (NCBI): domain Eukaryota; kingdom Viridiplantae; phylum Streptophyta; class Magnoliopsida; order Santalales; family Viscaceae; genus Viscum; species Viscum album. The sequence continues at coordinate 946,933,759 of OY728132.1, read as the reverse complement.
TTCGAGCCATTAGGCCCATCAGGCTCCTCATGGCCATTAGGCCACTCCGAACCATTAGGCCCATAAGGCCTATTCGTCCACTTAGGCATGTTCATCATATTAGACCATTTAGGCCCATTAGGCCACTTAGGCCCATTAGCCCCATTAGGTCACTGAGGCCCATTAGGCCCATTAGGCCACTTAGGCTCATTCATCTCAATAGGCCACTTAGGCCCATTAGTCTTATTAGTCCCATTAGGCCACTAATACCCATTTGGCCCATTAGGTCACTGAGAACCATTATTCCCATTAGTCCTATTATGACACTTAGGCCAATTAGGCCACTGAGGCCCATTAATCCTAATAGGCCACTCAGGACCCTTAAACCCATTAGGCCCATTAGGCCACTGAGGCCCATTAGGACACTTAGTCCCATTGGGCCATTAGGACACTTAGTCCACTTAGGTTCATTATGCCTATTAGGCCAATTAGGCCACCTAGGCCCATTAGGCTAGTTAGGCCAATTGGGAAACTTAGGCGACTTAGGCCCATTAGGCCACTTATGCCCACTAGGAAACTTAGGCCCATTAGGCCACTTAGGCCCATTATGCCAGTTAGGACACTTAGGCCCATTAGGAAATTTCATCCACTAAGCCCCATTAGGTTTATTAGTCCCATTAGGTCACTGAGGCCCATTAGGCCATTTCAGCCACTTAGGCCCATTAGGACCATTTGGCAACTGGGGCCCATTAGGCCACTTAGGCCCATTAGGCCCATTAGTCCCATTAGTCCCATTAGTCTCACTCGGTCGATGAGGTTAGGACACTTAGGCCCATTAGGAAATTTCATCCACTAAGCCCCATTAGGTTTATTAGTCCCATTAGGTCACTGAGGCCCATTAGGCCATTTCAGCCACTTAGGCCCATTAGGACCATTTGGCAACTGGGGCCCATTAGGCCACTTAGGCCCATTAGGCCCATTAGTCCCATTAGTCCCATTAGTCTCACTCGGTCGATGAGGCCTATTAGGCCACTTTGGTCCATTAGGCCCATTTGGCCACTTCGGCCCGTTAGGCCCATTAGGCCACTTAGGCCCATTAGGCTCATTCATTCAATTAGGGGGATTAAGAAAATTTGGACCATTAGGCCCCTTAGGCCACTTAGGCCTATTAGTCTCATTCAGCCCATGAGGCCCATTAGACCCATTAGGCCCATTATACCCACCAGGACCATTAGGGAACTTATTCCCATTATTCCACTGATGACCATTAGGACCATTAGGCCCTTCAGGCCCATTAGGCCCATGAGGCGCATTCTGTCGATGAGGCCCATGAGGCCCATTCAGCCGAGGAGGACCATCAGGTCCATTAGGACACTTAGGCCCGTTAGGCCCTTCGGGACCATGAGTCCACTTAGGACCATGAGGCCCTTGAGGCCCATTAGACCCATCAGGACACTTGGTCCCATTAGGCCTATTATTTCCATTAGCACCACTAGACCCTTTAGGCCACTTAGGCCCATTAGGCCCATTTGGAACACTAGGCCCATTCATCCCATGAGGACCATTGGGCCCATTCATCTCATTAGACCCACTCAACCCATTATTCCACTTAGCCCCATGAGGCCCATGAGGCCCATTCATCCCATTAGGAAACATGGCCCCTTCGGCCCATTAGTCCCCTTCGGCCCACTGAGCCCACTTAGGCCAATTAGGCCCATTATGCCCATCGGGACAATAGGGAAACTTAGTCCCATAAGGTCCATTAGGCCCATGAGGCCCACTAGTCCCATCATTCCAATTAGTCCCATTCGTCCCATTCATCCCACAAGGCCCATTAGGCCACTTAGACCCATTAGGCCACTTAGGTCACTTAGGGCCATGAGGCCCATGAGGCCCATGAAGCCCATCATGCCCACTAGACCACTTAGGCCCATTTGGACCATTTGGCCCATTAGGCTTCAGTCCATTAGGTCCATTGATCCCATGAGGCCACTTAGGCCCATTCAGCCCATTAGGACCATGAGGCCCATTAATCCCATTGGGCCACTTAAGTCCATTAGGCCCATCAGGCCCACTAGGCCCATTCAACCACTTAGACCCATTAATCCCATCAGGACACTTCAACCACTTAGGCTCAGTGGGCCCACTCAAAAACTTAATCCTAAGAGGCCCATTAGGCCCATTAATCTCATTAGGCTCATTAGGCCCATTTATCCCATTAGGCTCATGAGGCCACTGAGGCCCATGAGGTCCATAATCCCACTAAGGCCCATGAGGCCCATTGTTCCACTTATGTCTATTAGGACCATAAGGCCCATGAGTCCACTTAGTCCCACTTGACCCTTAAGGACCATTAGTCCCATCAGGCCCATTCAACCACGTAGGCCCATTAGGCCCATCAGGCCACATATGCCTATTAGGCCCATTTTTTCACTTAGACCCATTAGGTCCATTCCACCACTTAAGACCATAAGGCCCATTCAGCAACTTAGGCCCATTGGGCCCCTTAAGCCACTTAGGAAAATTTATCACATTAATCCCATTAGGCTGATTAGGGACATTAGGCCACTTAGGCCACTTCAGCCACTTCGGCCCATTAGGCCCATTATGCCCATCGAGCCTATCATGTCTATTCGACCACTAAGGCCCATTAGTCCACTAATACCCATTATGTTGATTAGGCCAATTATGCCACTTAGACCCATTAGGACCATTAGGCCCATTATGCCATTTAGTCCCATTCAGCCCACTAGGCCAATGAGGCTCATTATGCCCATTGGACCAATTATGCCCATGAGGCCCATTAGGCCACAGAGGCCCATTGGGACCATTACACCATCATGCCCAATTGAACACTTAGGCCCATTATCCCATTATTCCCATTAGGCCACTTAGGCCCATGAAGCACATTATGACACTTAGGCCACTTAGGCCCATGAGGCCCATGAGGCCCATTCGGCCGATCAGGCCCATTAGGCCACTTAGGACCATTAGGCCACTTAGGCCCATTGGTTCACTTCGCCCCATTGTTCCAATATGCTCTATCAAGCCAATTAGTCCCATTGGTCCACTAAGTCCCATTAGGCCCATTCGACCACTGAGACCTATTACGCCACTTAGGCACATTAGGCCACTAAGGACCATTATGGCCATGAGGCCAATCATGCCCATTAAGCCCCTAAGACCTATTAGAATCATCAGGCCAATCAGGCCACTTAATCCCATTAGGACCATTATTCCAATTAGGCCCATGAGACCCATTATGCTACTTAGGCCACTTAGGCCAATTAGGCCCATTAGGCCCATTACAACCATTAGGTCATTGAGGCCAATTAGTCCCATTAATCCCATTAGGCCACCTTTTTCCATTAGGCCCATTAGGTCCATTAGGCCTCTTAGTCCCACTAGGCCACTTAGGCCCATTTGGGCAATTAGTCCAATTAGACCACTTAGGCCACTTAGGCCCATTATGCCCACTAGGCCCATTAGGTCCATTAGTCCACTTAGGACACTTAGGAACTAGGCCCATTAGCCCCATTAGACCCATTAGGCCACTTAGGCCCATTAGAACCATTAGTCCCATTCAGTCGATTATGCTGATTAGAACACTAAGGACACTTAGGCCCATTAGGTTCATTAGGCCCATTAGGCCACTTAGGCCCATTGGGCCCATTCATTCAATTAGGGGGATTAGGCCCATTAGGCCACATAGCCCCATTAGTCCTCTTAGCTTGATTAGGCCCATTAGGCCAATTCGGCTGCTTAGTCCCATTAGGCCCATTGGGCCCATGAGGCTCATTCGGCCATTTTGGACCATGAGGCCCATTCGGCCCATCGAGCCACTTAGGCCCTTTAGAAACACTGGGCCCATTTGGCCACTAATGCCCATTAGGCCCATTATGCCACTTAGGCCACTTAGTCCCATTGGGCCACTTCAGCCTAAGAGGCCCATTAGGCCCATGAGGCCCATGAGGCCCATGAGGCCCATTAGGCCCACCAGGCCCATGAATCCACTTAGGCCCATGAGGCCCATTATTCCCATTATGCCACTTATGCCCACTGGGCCCATGAGGCCACTTAGGCCCATTAGACCCATTAGGCCCATTAGGCCACATAGGCCCATTGGTCCACTTTTTCCCATTGTTCCCATTTGGACTATCAAGCCCATTCGGCCCATTCATCCATTGAGGTCCATTAGGCCACTTAGGCCCATTAGTCCCATTAGGCCCATTAGGCCATTAATGCCCATTGGGCCACTTAGGCACATTAAGCCACTGAGAACCATTATGATCATTAGGCCAATCAGGCCCATTGGGCCACTGAGGCCCATTAGACCCATTATTCCCATTAGTCTAATTAGTTCACTTAGGTCCATTAGGATGATTACGACCATGAGGCCCATGAGGCCCATGAGGCCCATTAGTCCCATTAGGAAATTTAGGATTCTTAGGCCCATGAGGCCCATTAGGCCCATTAGGACCATGAGACCACTAAGGCCAATTAGGCTCATTAGGCCCATCAAACCCATTAGGCCACTCAAACCCATTTGGACCATTAGTCCACTTAGGCCCACTATACCCATAAGGTCAATTCATCTCATTCAACTCATTAAGACACTTAGGCCCATTAGGCCACGGAGGCGGTTTAGACCCATTACGCCAATTACGCCCATTAGGTGCATTAGGCCACTTCGGGAAATTAGGCCCATTATGCCCATTAGGTCCATGAGTCCCATTAGGCCATTGAGGCCCATTTTCCCCATTTGTCCCATCAGGCCTATTAGGCCACTTAGGCCCATTAGGGCCATGAGGTCTGTGAGGACCATTAGGCCACTTAGGCTCATTCAGCTCATTAGATCACTTAGGCCCATTAAACCCACCAGACCCATCAGGCCCATCAAGCCCATGAGGCCACTTAGGCCCATTCAGACCATTATTCCCATCAATCCATGAGGCCCATGAGGCCCATCAAGCCCATTAGGCCACTTAGATGCATTCAGCTCATTAGGCCACTGATGCCCATTAATCCCATTAGGCCCGTCAGGCCCATCGGTCCCATTAGGCCACTTAGGACCATTGGGACCATCAGGCCCATTTGGCCACTTAGGGCCATTCGGTTCATTAGGCCACTTAGTCACATTAGGAACATTAAGCCCATTAAGCCACTTTGCCCGCTTAGGCCCATTAGGCCCATTTCGCCCATCAGGCCACTGTAGCCCATTAGGCCACTTAGGCCCATTAAGCCAATTAAACTCATTAGTCCCATTAATCCCATTAGTCCCATTAGTACACTTAGGAACATTCGACTCATTAAGACACTTAGACCCATTAGGCCCATTCTTCCCATCGGGCCAATTTGGCCACTGAGTCCCATTAGACCCATTAGGACACTTAGGCCCATTCAACTCATTAGGCCACTTAGTCCCTTTAGGCCTATTAGACCCATTAGGCCACTTAGGCTCATTAGGCCACTAAGTCCCACTAGGCCCATTAGGCCACTTAGGCGCATTCAACCCATTAGGCCACATAGGCCACTTAGGCTCATTCGACCCATTAGACCCATTAGGCCACTAAGGCCCATTAGGCCCATTAGTCCCCTTAGGCTCATTTGGCCACTTAAGCCAATTAGACCTATTAGGACACTTAGGCCACTTAAGCCCATTATGCTACTCAGGCCCATTGGGCCACTTAGGCCCATTAGTCCACCTAGGCCCATTATGCTGATTAGGCCACTCAGGCCCATTAGTACTATTAGGCCACTGAGGCCCATTAGGCGCATTAGGCCCATTAAGTCCCTTAGGCCCATTAGCCCCATTAGGCAACTGAGGCCCATTAGGAAAATTAGGCCCATTAGGCCACTAAGACCCATGAGGCCCATTATCCCACTTAGGCCCATTAGGCTCATTGTGACACATATGCCCATTTGTCCACTTAGGCCACTCAGGACACTTTGGCCCATTATGCCCATTGGGCCCATTCGGTCACTTAGGCCCATTAGGCCACTTAGGCCAATTAGGCCCATTTTCCTCTTAGTCCCATTAGGCCCATTAGTCAACTTAGGCCCATTCATCCCATTAGGCTGCTTTGGCCACTTAGCCCCATTCGGCCAATTAGGACACTAAGGGCCATTAGGTCCATTTGGCCACTTAAGCTCATTCGACTCATTAGGCCTCTTAGACCCATTATGCCCATTAGGCTACTAAGGCCCATTAGGACCATTAGTCCACTTAGGCCCATTATGCCCATTAGGCCACTTAGACCACTTAGGCTAATTAGGCCCATTAGGCCATTAAGGTCCATTTGGCCCATTATACCCATTAGGACACTTAGGCTCATTAGGAACATTATACCACTTAGGCCACTTAGGCCCATTCGGCCACTTAGGCCCATTTGGCCCATTAGTCTACTTAGACCACTTAGGCCCATTATGCCCATTATGCCCATTAGGCCCATTAGCCCATATAGGCCCATTAGGACACTTAGTCCCATTAGGCCACTTAGGCCCATTAGGCCCATTATCCCACTTAGGCCTAATAGGCAACTTATTCCCATTAGGCTACTTAGGCCCATTAGTCTCATTAGGCCACTTAGGCCCATTAGGCCACTTTGACCACTTAGGCCCATTAGGCCCATTATGCCAATTAGGTCCATTAGGCCACTTAGGCCCATTAGGCCCATTTTTCCACTTAGTCCCATTAGTCCCATTAGGGCACTTAGGCCCATTAGGCTCATTAGGCCACATAGACCACTTAGGTCGATTAGGCCACTTAGGCTGATTAGGACACTTAGGCCCATTAGGCCACTTAGGCCACTTAGGCACATTATGACCATTAGGCCCATGAGGCCACTTAGTCCCAGTAGTCCACCTAGGCCCATTTGTCCCATTACGCCCCTTAGGCCCATTGGGCCACTTAGGTCACTTAGGTCACTTAGGCCACTTAGGCCCATTAGGCCCATTATGCCCATTAGGCCACTTATGCCCATTATGCCCATTAGGCCCATTAGGCCCATTTTTTCCCTTAGACCCATTATTCCCCTTAGTACCATTTTTCCCATTCATTTACTTAGGCCCATTAGGCCACTTAGGCCCATTAGGCTGTTTAGGCCCATTCGGCCCATTTGGCCCATTTATCCCATTAGGCCCATTGGGCCAGTGAGGCCCATTCAGCCTATCGGGCTACTTAGTCTCATTCATCCCATTATGCCACTTAGGCTTGTTCATCCCATTAGGCCCATTATGCCACTTAGGATAGTTAGGCCCATTAAGCCACTTTGGCAAGTTAGGCCCATTATGCTCATTGGACCCATTAAGCCACTTAGGCCCGTTCATCCCATTATGCCCATTAGGCCACTTAGGCTAGTTAGGCCCATTAGGCCACTTTGTCCAGTCAGACCATTGAGGCTCATTGGTCCCATTAGGACCATTAGGCCAGTTAGGCTAGTTGTGCCCATTCATCCCATTGGTCCCATTTTGCCACTTAGGCCAATTAGGCCCATTAGGCTCATTCGACCCATTAGGCCACTCAGGCCCATTTAGCCTATTAGGACACTTAGTCCAGTTAGGCCCAGATGTCCCATTGGACCCATTAGGCCCCTTAGGCTAGTTAGGTCCATTAAGTCCATTAGGCTCATTGTTCCCACTAGGCCACTTAGGCCAGTTAAGCCCATTCAACCACTTAGGCCCATTAGGCCCATTAGTCCAGCTAGACCCATTAGCCCAGTTAGGACCATTAGGCTACTTAGTCCCATTAGTCCTATTAGGTACCTTGGTAGGCCAATTTAATGTTCCCAATGGATGATTGTATCACTGAGAGGGGGAGGGGTGAATCAGTGATACTTTTTTCTCTTATATTTCTTTTCAAATGAAACAACCTTCACCTCTTGTTAAAGATTACAACGAGTAGGATATACCCTTTCACCTACGTAGAACTATGTAAAAAATCCAATAGTTCATGTTCACCCTCTTAGCACAATTAGGGTATTGCAATGATTCTGTAACTACTAATGTTACCTATGCTTATTTTCAATTCCAAAAATGTATTCAATTGAAAACACTTCTTCAATTTCTTACCTAGAAGATGGTAAGAACTTTTTGGACTTTGTTAAGAAAAAAAAGAAAGTTTGATTTTTCCAGTATGATTTTTACAGTCTGATTTGTCGGAGTACGATTCTCCCTGATATGATTCTTTGTGATACGACTTTTTCGATACGATTCTTCTTGGTACGATTCTACCCATTACAAAAAATATAACTTTGATAGAATGCGATAGCGATGAATCGACACCACTTCAATTATCCATCTTCCACAGTCCAGAATACCTATTACAAAAATCCTGATTTGATTAATCCAGATTGATACGATTATCATACGAATACGATTGACGAGAAAAATAAGTTAATTAGCTAATTATGATAAACACTGACTACGATGATCAACTGAATACAACATTGTGATCTTGTCTCTTCACTTTTACTTCAATCCGTCGACACTTATTCAACAAAAGTGAATAGGGAAACTTCTTCTTCTCTCTAAAACTCAGAGCTTCTCTCTCATGAATAGTACATCGGTCCACCTCAAGTACAACATTTGGCCCATTTGGCCACTTAAATCCCATTTGGCCCACTTGGCCACTTAAAGCCCATTAGATCCATTAGGAAACCTAGGCCACTAGGCTCATTCGGCCCTTAGTCCCATTAGGCCAATTAGTCCATTTATTCCAATTTAGTTCATTTAGGTCAATTAGAAAAATTAGTTTATTTAGGCTATTTTGGGAAATTAGGCTATTTAGGCCATTTAGGCCAATTTAGATAATTTAGGCCAATGAGGCCAATGAAACCAATTCAGGCCAATTAGGACAATTAGGCCAATTTATTTCCTTTAGGGAATTTAGTCCAATTAGAATATTTAGTCCATTTAGGACAATTTAGGCCAATTAATCCAATTAGTCCAATTTGGAAATTTAGTTCATTTAGGCCATTTAGGCCAATTTAGGACATTTAGGATAATTGGGCCATTTAGGCCAATTTTGGTCATTTAGCCTATTTAGTCCAATTTAGACCATTTAGGTAAATTTAGCCAATTATTCCATTGAAACTAATTTAGGCAATTTATAACAATTGGGTCAATTAGGTCGATTGGGCCATTTAATACGATTAGGCCAATTTTGACCATTTGGTACAATTAGGCCAATTATGCAATTTAGTCAATTTAATCCAATTAGGCCATTTAGTAAAATTTTGTTCATTTAGGCCATTTAGACCAATTTAGGCCATTTAGGCTAATTAGGCCAATTAAGTCAATTACACAATTTATTCAATTTATCCCAATTATTTCATTTAGGACAATTTAGTCCATTTATACCAATTAGGCCAATTAGAACAATTTTTTCCATTTAGGTCATTTATAAAAATTACTCCATTTAGGCCAATTTAGCTCATTTAGACCAATTAGGAAACTTAGGCCAATTAGGAAATTCATGCCAATTAGACCAATTAGGCCATTTAGGCCAATTTATGCCATTTAGGCCAATTTAGGCCATTTAGGTCAATTTCGCTCACTTAGGCCAATTATACCAATTAGGTCATTTAGGAAATTTAGGCCAATTATATAAATTAGGCCATTTAGGTCATTTAGGCTATTTAGGCCATTTAAACCATTTAGACCAAATTAGGCCATTTAGACTAGTTAAGCCAATTTATGCCATTTAGGCTAATTTAGGCCATTTTTACTAATTAGACCAATTAGGCCAATTAGTACATTTAGGAAATTTATGCCTATTAGGACATTTAGGCTAATTAATCCATTTAGTCCAATTAGGCCAATTAGACCATTTAGGTCAATTTATGCCATTTATGCCATTTAGGCCAATTAATCAATTTGTACATTTAGGTCATTATGGAAAATTATGCCATTTAGACCATTTAGTTCATTTAGTCTAATTAGTTCAATTAGACAATTTAAGTTATTTGGTCCAATTTATGCCATTTAGGCCATTTAGGCCATTTAGGCCAATTTAGGACATTTAGGCTATTTAGGTTAATTCAAACCCATATGAACATTTAGACCCATATGGCCAATTAGGAAAATATGGCCAATTAGGAAAATATGGCCAATTGGTCCATTAATCCCATTATTCACATTAAACCCATTAGTCCACTTAATCCCATTAGACCCATTTGGACCATTTGTCCACTTAATCCCATTAGACATATTAGGACACTTAGGCCACTTAGGCACATTCGACCCTTAGGTCCATTAGGCCCATTAGACCATTTAGGCCAATTTAGGTCATTTAGGCCAATTAGGCCAATTAGGCCAATTAGGCCAATTAGGCCATTTAAGAAATTTTGGCCAATTAGGCCATTTAGGCCATTTAGGCTAATTTAGGCCATTTAGGCCAATGAGTCCAATGAGACCAATTCAGTCCAATTAGGCCAATTTAGGCCAATTAGAATATTTAGGCCATTTAGTCCAATTTAGGACAATTAAGACAATTACACCAATTACACCAATTATGCCAATTAGTAAATTTAGATCATTTAGACTATTTAGTCCAATTTAGGAAATTTAGGCTAATAAGGCCATTTAGGCCAATTTAGATCATTTAGGCTATTTAGGCCAATTTAGACCATTTAGGCCAATTCAGTCAATTATGCCCTTTAGGACAATTTAGGAAATTTAGACCAATTAGGTCAATTAGGTTGACTAGTCCATTTAATATGATTATGCCAACTTTGACCATTTGTTCAAATTAGGCCAATTATGCAATTTAGGCAATTTAATCCAATTAGGCCATTTAGGGAAATTTTGTCCATTTAGGCCATTTAGACTAATTTTGGCCATTTAGTCCAATTAGGCCAATTAGGTCAATTACACAATTTAGGCAATTTAGCCCAATTATTCCATTTAGGCCATTTAGACCAATTATGCCGATTAGACCAATTTTTACCATTTAGGCCATTTAGGACAATTAGTCCATTTAGGATAATTTAGCTCATTTAGACCAATTAAGAAAATTAGGCCAATTAGGCAATTCAGGCCAATTATCCAATTAGGCCATTTAGGCCAATTTATGCCATTTAAGAGAATTAAGTCCATTTAGGTCAATTTAGGCCACTTAGGCTAACTATACCAATTAGGTCATTTAGGCCATTTATGCCAATTAGTTCATTTAGGCCATTTAGGTCATTTAGGCTAATTAGACCATTTAGACCATTTAGACCAATTTAGGCCATTTAGACCAATTTGGACAATTTAGTCCATTTAGCCTAATTAGGAAAATTATGCCAATTAATCTATTTAGGCTATTTAGGCCAATTAGGTCAATTAGGCCATTTAGGCCAATTCATCCAATTAGACCATTTAGGCCATTTAGGCCAATTAATCAATTTGTTCATTTAGGCCATTTAGACCATTTATGCCAATTATTCCATTTAGTGCATTTAGGTCTTTTAGTCCAATTAGTCCAATTATAAAATTTAGGTCATTTATTCCAATTTAGTCCATTAAGACCAATTAGTCCATTTAGGCCAATTTAGGTCATTTAGGCTATTTAGGCTAATTTTGACCATTTAAGCCAATTCAGCCAATTAGTCCATTTAGGCCAATTTAGGCTGATAGGCCAATTAGGATGATTAGGACATTTAAGATGATTTTGGAAATTTAGGTCATTTAGGCCAATTAGGCCATTGAGGACAATTAGACCAATTAAACAATTTAGGCAATTTAGTTCAATTAGGCCAATTAGGTTAATTTAGGTCATTTAGGCCAATTATGTCATTTAGTCCAATTAGGCAATTTAGGCCAATTAGGACAATTTAAGACATTTCGGTCAATTAAGCCAATTATTCCAATTAGGTAATTTATGAAATTTAGACCAATTGGGCCATTTAGACCAATTTAGACCATTTAGACCAATTTGGCCAATTTGGCCAATTTGGCCATTTAGGCCAATTTAGGCCAATTAGGCCAATTAGGCCATTTAGGACATTTAGATAACATACTATAAAGGGACACACAATACATAGATTGTCAGGTATGAGTAATCATAAGCAGATGAGGCTTCTTCTCATGAAGCTCGCACTTATTAATCTCTAAGATGGGAGATTATGAGAACAGACCTGCCAGTAGGAATTCTGGATGTTTTGGTGTCATCGGATATTCCTATCTATGAGTGTGTGTGATGGTCCTTAGAATTTAAGATTATTATTAAAGCATGTCACAACTTGCATAATTAGATGTATTTCGTAAACCAGGATGATAACAGCTCATGGCAAAGTTGGATACATTGGGTACGTCACGAGTGACATGTCATTAATGAATAAGTTGAGGAAGGATTTTTCCCTTCCATCTTTATAAAAGCTGATATCTCGACCCTTTGATTGGAATAAAACCCTCGCATTAAATTCCATGTCCATGGTGTAACGATGTGTTTATTTCATATAGTCAAAGGAAGACATATCTATCATATAGGTTGGTGACATAGATGTACAACCTTCTTGATGAGATATTGTGAAAAAGCAATTATATTACATAGTGAGTGTTCGTATTTGGTTTTCGATGTTGTGACATCAAGTTCTTTCTCTTGGGTGATTTGACCCATTGCTAGACAATAATCTTAGACTTTAGTCAAGTCCGCCTAATGTAAATGATAAGGAATCCTAGAGGGTCACACACTAAGTGTTTTCTTTGATCTTGATTAAATTATATTTGA